>OZ024805.1:1271250-2535000 GCA_964017045.1 Omphiscola glabra | reverse complement strand
ATTGTTGTTGTTGACGTCATTTCCGGTGTCATTTTCTCCAGCGTGGGCGTCAGACGAGTGGCCATTTTCTTGAACTGAATATGTCACGTGGTTTCTTCCGTACTTTCCATCTTGTTCATATTGAGTGATGTGTCTTTCAGTTGTGCTAAGTTGTTGATTGTCTGAAGCTAATCTTGCAGCTGAAATTACAATATAGAAAGTTTATGTATATTTGAACATAGATATAGCTATGTCAGTGCCTCTGTCTATCCTTCTCTCTGCCCCCCTCTCTCTTTTTCTCTTTTACTCGTAATTTCTCTCAATTTCTATGTCTCTCTAACTTTCTCTCACTCTTTCGCTTAATTTCCCCCGATCCCCTTAACTCCCTCCCTCATATTTTTATTAGAGCCCATATTTCTCTTAGAGCCCATTTTTTATTGCAGCCCATTTTTTTCTTAGAGCCCATATTTCTCTTAGAGCCAATATTTCTCTTAGAACCAATATTTTTCTTACAGCCCATATTTCTCTTAGAGCCCATATTTTTATTGCAGCCCATGTTTTTCTTAGAGCCCATATTTCTCTTAGAGCTCATATTTCTATTGCAGCCCATATTTCTCTTAGTGCACATATACTCTTAGGGCCCATATTTCACTCAGAGCCCATATTTCCCCTAGAGCCCAAATGTCTATTGCAGCCCATATCTCTTTTAGAGCCCATATTTCTCCTAGATCCAATATTTCTCTTAGAACCCATATTTCCCTTAGAGCTCATATCTCCCTTAGGGCCCATATTTCCCTTACGGCCCATATTTCCCTTAGAGCCTTATTTCCCTTAGAGCCCATATTTCTCGTAGAGTCCATATTTCTCTTAGAGCCCATATTTCCCATAGAGCCCATATTTCACTTAAGGCCCATGTTTCCTTAGAGCCCATATTTCTCTAAGAGCCCATATTTCCCTTAGAGCACATATTTCCCTTAATGGGCTCTCTAGGTTTAGGGCACATTTCGATGAACTAAGATTCCCTGCTCTAAATTTCTTGGGCAATAAAATACAAGAGCTAGTCTATCTGAAGTTGATTCCTTAAAAAATCTATATATACATCCTAATCCTATATAGAAGAATGTCCTTCAATTTGTTCTTTAGCCAAGCTTAGATTCCCCAAACTTTGTTCGAGTAACGGCGCCCTAGCTACATCCAGGTTTTCTCTCCCCCGCCCCCGCCCCCACCTAAAAAGCGCAATGCAAAATAAAGAATTATAAGTAAGTTATTTATTCCGTTTACACGAGATGTCCTTCCAACTTTTCCCCAAAACACTCCCCCCTTCCCCCCCCCCCAGGCGTGATTTGTAATTTTATTGTGGCGCTTTACCATCCATTAGAACAGTGGTTCTCAGCCTACCTAATGCCGCGACCCTTAAATGCAGTTCCTCGTGTTGTGGTGACACAACCATAAACTTATTAGCGTTGCTACTTCTTAAATATGTGTTCTCTGATGATCTTAGGCAACCCCTGTGTAAGGGTCGTTCGACCCCCAAAAATGGGTCGCGACCCACAGGCTGAGAACCGTAGCATTGGAAGAAGAATTTCCGCCGCTGAAAGTATTCTAAGACTATTCTTTTACCTGAGAGAGAATCCAGACTTTTCTGTCTGCTTTCTAAAATTCGATTTCTGGCGGCCATTTAAACACAACCCTCTTCCTCGGGTGAACGCATCAAGGTTGTGTTCAAATAAAAAATAGGCACTGTTATCTGAGGCAGGTACGCACAGACCACCTTCGTAAAATTAGAGGAAAAATAGGCACTGTTATCTAAAGTAGGTATCCACAGACCACCTTCACAAAATAAGAGGAATGTCGAATACTAAACGAGAAACACACGAATTCCGACCACTACAACATGATTACGAGCATACAAAGACCGTCCACCAAACGGAAAGCACCGAAGTACCGACCAGTTCATTGAAAAAGAAACCCAATGCTTTATATTACTTTAAAAAATGTACCACGCCTTGATGACAATGGGAAATTTCGGGATTGTTACAGTTTGCTGTGTTCATGCAAGTCAGTGTGGACATGAGGTGGTGCCACATGAGGCCGTGCCACATCAGGTCGTGCCCATTGTGACGTCGAGCCAATTAGCAAAAAAGCATATGCAGGAACGTGGTGAAACATGTCACACATTTTGTTATAAATTAACTATTTTTTTCTTCGTCTAGTTTTTTTTTAATACAACGTGGATTAGTTTAATGAAACAAGTAAAATGTATGGAATCTAATATATTTTTAAAAAAATGTTACTATGATTTGTATTAAGTCTAAGAAGTTATTTGGCAAATTTGTTTTCCCTTAGGTCACTGTGGTGTGTCGTGTTTATAAGGGAATAGAACGAATTTTAATTTGCGACTAATTAGATGGCTTGATATTAATCCATAGCTACGGGGTGCGAGGGTGCGGACCGCACCGGGTGACACCTTCACGGGGGGTGACACCTTCACGGGGGGTGACACCTTCACGGGGGTGACACCTTCACGGGGGTGACACCTTCACGGGGGGTGACACCTTCACGGGGGGTGACACCTTCACGGGGGGTGACACCTTCACGGGGGGTGACACCTTCACGGGGGTGACACCTTCACGGGGGGTGACACCTTCACGGGGGTGACACCTTCACGGGGGTGACACCTTCACGGAGGGTGACACCTTCACGGGGGTGACACCTTCACGGGGGGTGACACCTTCACGGGGGGGTGACACCTTCACGGGGGGTGACACCAAATTGAAAAATTGCGTAATTACAGAGCACACACTGCTCGGTCTAACCAAAATTCATTAGAGGATAACAGATGACACGTGCATTTTCCACCCATGTAACCAATCAAAATGCGTGCTTTATTGAAAGTTCAAGGTTGATATGTAAGCTATTGGGTTACCTTATTATTAGGTCAGAAACACACCGCTTTGACCATGATTCAACGTCGAATGAAGTGTTCGGTAACACTTGTAAGTGATAGGAAGTTATATTTTTCAAAATTCTGAGAAATAATGCTTTCCTTTGATAACAATGGGCGATTCTAAGTACATGTCACAGTTCTTAAATACATTGACCTCTTGACCTTCGATGGAATTGGTTTTTTTCTCGTCATTGTTATACCGTGGACTTAGTTTAACAAGAAGAAATCCATCGTGTCAGAAACTTTGGTCAGCCCAGATGTCGTCACAGGTGTGTTAAGTCAGAAACTTTGGTCAGCCCAGATGTCGTCACAGGTGTGTTAAGTCAGAAGCTTTGGTCAGCCCAGATGTCGTCACAGGTGTGTTAAGTCAGAAACTTTGGTCAGCCCAGATGTCGTCACAGGTGTGTTAAGTCAGAAACTTTGGTCAGCCCAGATGTCGTCACAGGTGTGTTAAGTCAGAAACTTTGGTCAGCCCAGATGTCGTCACAGGTGTGTTAAGTCAGAAACTTTGGTCAGCCCAGATGTCGTCACAGGTGTGTTAAGTCAGAAACTTTGGTCAGCCCAGATGTCGTCACAGGTGTGTTAAGTCAGAAACTTTGGTCAGCCCAGATGTCGTCACAGGTGTGTTAAGTCAGAAACTTTGGTCAGCCCAGATGTCGTCACAGGTGTGTTAAGTCAGAAGCTTTGGTCAGCCTAATTATTTAGAACGTGACTGATCACTATAGCAATAACAGTTAGTCATGCAGGCTATTTATAGTTATAAGTCAATGTTTTAAATATACTTTACGAAACAAACCCAACAAAAAAACTCGTTAAACGTTTCTCAATTAATAATTTACACAGACGGTGACACAGCAATTTCTGGTAAAGTCATTTGTTTAGAGAGTGTTACACGGACATAGCAACTTGGTTTGACGAGAGTACGCTGCTGGCACTGAACAAGTGGTGAGAACATAAATTACATATATTTACTGCATGTTTTAAATATAGTTTTTGGGGGCGGAGGTGTGGTTTGGGTGGGAGGTATGAGGATACCATTAAAATCTTTAAAATGGAAAAGAAAATAGAACAAAACAAAAAACAAGACTACATTAAATTTGTTGAAACTTTAAATCCCCTCCAGGTGATTCAGTGGCCACAACTGTTACTGTTGTCACGACAAAGCTAAGGAAAACCTGCGCCCGGGGCAAAGCGTGAAAATGGCACCCCTCCGTTGATCAATAATGATTTATGATATAAGCACTAAATATACATGTAAGGATAATGGAAGATTTAGTTTTATATAAAACACACGTAATTATTAATTATGATTACAGAGCGCATTCCAGATGTCGGGTTATTTCACTTTGTATCGGAGAAGGAAAGAAAATATATTTCAAAGTTTTAAAAAAAAATAGTCCCACGGAGGAAGGCGCGACGCACTTACCCAGTCTTGGGGAACCACTGCTCTATTTTTTTTTTTAAAGGAAGAGTCCATGTTGTTGGGTTCATAAACTGGAACATCGTGACAGAGTGCCGAAACACCATCCCAGACACGTCTGAAGGGGGAGCGGGTTAGGAAGTGATGTCAATGCATGGTACTGAGATGGTTTGCATCATAATCTCATAACACCATGGGTCGATGGTTTGCATCATAATCTCATAACACCATGGGTCGAGTCCTTAAGAAACGCAGGGAATCGATGTTTATGTACTTTACTCTTTATTTATTTTTGAGTGGGCGATCTTAAGTGTGTTCCATTACACCCCCCCCCACACCCAGGGCCGTTTTAACAACATAGGAGGCCCTGGGCGCAGCAATGCACTGGGGGCCCCTAGCAACACAACATACCTGGGCCGTGAGAAGGGGGGCGAAGGGTGGCACTATGCTCAAACAGTGGGGAGGGTGGGAACAGTTCCTGCTCCCCCACCAACTCACCAAGAGGAATAACAATGTAGAATAAAGATTCAATAAAGTTAAAATTCGATGAATTCAATTTATTAATACAAAAAACAAAATCATTCAAAATCAATCCATCCATCCCTGTGGGGTTACAGCCCATGTAGGGCTTTGGCCTGCCTCACCACTTCCTTCCACTCAGACCTAACTAATGCTTTTCTTTTCCATGCTTGGATTCCCAGTTGTTGTAGATCTTTTTCCACATCACCCATCCATCTACGTCTAGGTCTGCCTTTGAGCGTTACGAAAGCTAATCAACAGAATTTAAAATCAATAATAGTGTCAAAACATTATCAGAAATAAACTATAAATATTATAGAGGATGATAAATTATCTTTATTGACAGAATAAATTATTTAACATAAATCAAAATAATCGTTTGCGTAATTGTTTTTCCAGAGAATTGTTTTATTATTGGTTTAAAGTCAATGGTCTTAAGGATGTACTTTTCCTTGCACATAAGTGAAAGCCAGTTCAAACGTTTTTGTCCCATTTTCCGAGATGCTGTTTCTTTTCCGATTCATATCAGGGAAACATAAAACTTGTTGACGAGAGTTATTCCCCTTAAAAGTTTGAAAACTGCCCAATTTTTAATCGCATTTATAATATTAATTTTTGGAATGTGCTGATATATATGGTGGGTTAAATTTTGGAATTTGGGTATTTTAAATCCAATTAAATTGTCAAAATCTTTCAATATTCATTAAAATATGTAAAGCATGATGCCTCTATAAGAACGAGGCTCGTATAAACGTGGGGCCCCCTACAATCACGGGGCCCTGGGCCCATGCCTTAAGACGGCACTGCCCCCACCCTCACCGAAATCGACCCTGCATATAACTAATTCTTAATAACGTCGTAGCCAGGTGAGCGGAAAAAGTCAAAGAAAAAAAGTCTCAGGAAAAAAATTCTCAGGAAAAAAGTCACAGAAGCATTCAGCCATCAGATATCATAAATAAATTATGACGAAATTGGGGAACAAATGAATTTGTAAATCTTTCGGTCCGACCACATTCCCTTGGTGACAATAATTAGTTTTAGTGTGATTACAGGTATGTGATTCTGCAACCGCTGGGGGGAGTGGCACTTTGGTAAAGTCTGACAAGATTGGGGAACAAAATAATTTGTATATCTTTCTCTCAAAGCCGCATTGACCGCACTGAGGCCACTGATGCTTTGTCTAAATAGAGTTATCAGTCAACTTGTACTACAATACATTTCATCCTTTTACTATGTGAAATGTGTTGGTGAGATTAGACGCGAGAATCAAATGACAATCGTTTTGGAAGGGAGCTTAATCTCTCTGTAATCGCTTACTACCATTTTTTAAATTTATTCTGTAATATTCGTGTTTATTGACTTCATGCATAACAATGTAAATAATGTTGAATAAAGCATAAAATTATTTGTTTGATTGTAATATTTATACATAATAATACAAATAACACACACACTCATGTATAACTGAGTAATAATAAATCATATGATTAAATGTGTGAATTATGATGTGTGCATATAATACCAATAAGAAACACTTACATAATCACAAACGAGAATCAAAACACGATCCGAATAAGCTGTTGCTATCTTCTATTTACTGTATTTCATTAAATAAACATATGCTATGAATGGACTTACACATATAATTTCATAAACACTGATAATTAGGGGATTATATAATACATATTGTTTGACTTTTTTCCTGTGACTTCTTTTTTCCTTTTGAAATCACTATTTTGTAAAACAAAATCCACCCACCCCTGTGGCGCTACGTCCATGTCAAAGAAAATCGAGCATTTAAAGTGGAATTTGACGAAAATTTGTTAAAAATTTGTTGAAAATTTGATCGTGTGAACTGAGCATAACTGTTGATAAAAACTGTTGCGGTCAGATAAAAAAAACAAAAAACACAATGCTGAATAAGATATAATTATTATTATTATATGTTGTCTTATATAGCGCGGTACCACAGCCTAGGGCTAGGCTCACCGCGCTGCACATAAAAATATTAGCAAAAGAGACATAATCGTGTTAATAAAATAAAATACATTTATGTAATAAAGAACAGCTGTATAGAGACAAAACCAAAACAAATGCATATTCACCCCACCCACCCCAGAACTTTTACATGTCAAGCCATGGACGGCGGCCAGCAGCATCGTTTATTGGTCAGATTTGGGGAATCAGTCGGGGTAATAGAGTTTAAAGAGATGTGTTTTGAGTGCAGTTTTGAAAGCCTGTGTGGTTGGTATATTGCGGATGTGTAGTGGAAGAGAATTCCATTGTTTAGGGGCGCAGAAAGAGAAAGATCGTTCAACATATGTTTTAGTACGTGTCTTAGCAACGGACAGAATACGCGTGTCAGCGGAGGAGCGAAGCTGTCGAAGGGGTGAATAGACAGAAAGAAGTTTGGTTAGATAGGAAGGGCAGGAATCTGAGAAAAAGTTGTTATAACGGAGAACAGACAGTTTGTAATCAATGCGTGCCTTGAATGCGAAGCCAATGAAGTGAGTGGAGTAGTGGAGTGACTTGATCACGTTTTTTGCCTTTAGAACTTGCCTACCAGCTGAATTTTGAACCTTTTGTAGTTTTTCTATGAAGTGTTTTGGTGAACCTGACAGAAGAGAGTTGCAATAGTCAAGACGAGAGAGAACAAGAGCACAGAAAAGTGTTTTGTTGCGCTAATTGTGGGGTAGGGGCGGATGGAGCTGATCTGACGGATAGCGGTGTATGCAGAACGACAAGTGTGAGAGATATGTTTATCAAGAACATGTTGTTAGAAAGAATATAACCAAGATTCCTAGCAGAGGATGTAAACTGTATGTCGGCGTTACCTACTTGATGTGAGTTGGGGAGAGTTGAGGTAGAGGATGATTTGTGATTGTGAATGAGGAGTGCTTCCGTTTTGTCATCATTAAGCTTTAACTTATTGAGTGACATCCAAGACTTGACATCACCAATACACTCCCGCAAAGTCTGGACAGCGGAATCCACAAGAGAGGGATGGGTATGCTTGTATAGCTGCGTGTCATCTGCGAATGACTGGCTCTCAACAGCATGCCTCCCAAGCAAGAGGAGCAGTGGCCTGGTATACAATGTGAATAGAACCGGACCTAAAACTGACCCTGTGGCACTCCGTACACCAAATCAGCACTGCCGGAGAGACAATCATCGATAGAGACCGCCTGCGTTCTATCGGAGAGGAACGACCTAAACCAAGACAAAACAGAACCAGAAATGCCAAAATAATTTTAATATAGGCTCTCATTGGTATCATTGCTCTCAATGCTCTCATGGCCTTCAATGCTCTCATTGCTCTCAATGCTCTCATTGTTCTCAATGCTCTCAATGCTCCTATTGCTCGCAAGGCTCTGATTGCTCTCAATGCTCTCATTTCTCTCAATGCTCCCATTGCTCGCAAGGCTCTTGTTGCTCTCAATACTCTCATTTCTCTCAATGCTCTCATTGCTCTCATTGCTCGCAATGCTCTCATCGCTCTCAATGCTCTCATGGCTCTCAATGGTCTCATTGCTCTTATTGCTCTTATTGATTTCATGGCTCTCATTTCTCTCAATGCTCTCAATGCTGTCATGCTCTCATTGCTCTCAATGCTCTGATTGCTCTCAATGCTCTCATTACTCTCAATGCTCTCATTTCTCTCAATGCTCTCATTGCTGTCAATGCTCTCAATGATCTAATTAATCTCAATGCTCTCAATGCCCTAATTGCTCTCAATGCTCTCAATGGTCTCGTTGGTCTCGTTGCTCTCAATGCTCTCATTACTCTCAATGCTCTCATTACTCTCAATCCTCTCATTGCTCTCATAAATGATGGATAAAGTAAAAATAAAATTAATCTTTACCCATAATGGGATGGCTAAGCAAACAGAAGAAATATTGAAATTCATTATCTTATCAGCTCTTGGATACTAATTCTCAACAAAGTTTTTTTTATTTTTTATTTTAATTGTTTTTTTTCCTATTGTTTGTTCGCTGACGAAGGCTTCCTGCCGACACGTTCATTGTTTTGTTGCGTTCCTTTTTTAAGGTTTGACTATGTTTTGTTCTACTCATTTCCTCTTTTGCTAACCTGATTGCAGTCTCTCCCCTTATTACAGCTTTAAGTACAACCGAAATAGATCGCTACTGACGTTCAATGGAGTTCGACTCGTTACATGCGTAGCACCGGAACACCGAGATTGAACATCTTGTGTTGTGATTCAGAAGCTCGCTAATCTCACAATGTCTAAGATAATGGAATACTACTTTTTTTTAGAGAAATTGAGAGAAACCTTACTATTTATCATGATGCCACACGCCTTACTATGTAAAATCTAATTAAAGGAATTTAACCCCGTGACGTTCCTTTGGGTGGCCGAATGGTTCAATTCACAATTATTTGTCGTTCCATTCAATCGAGCCCGAGACATGATAATCTAAAATAAGTTTTATTCAAATTTTTTAAATTGAAAAACTTCTTTCTGCTCGTTGCCACGGTTACAAACATTATTTTGTATGCGATGGCAGCATTCGGACAAAAGAACTGAAGACCTTGTGATGATATGAGCAGTACTAAGAACTGAAGGCCTTGTGATGGTGTGAGCTGTACAAAGAACTGAAGACCTTGTGATGGTGTGAGCTGTACAAAGAACTGAAGACCTTGTGATGATGTGAGCTGTACTAAGAACTGAAGACCTTGTGATGATGTTAGCTGTACTAAGAACTGAAGACCTTGTGATGATGTGAGCTGTACTAAGAACTGAAGACCTTGTGATGGTGGGAGCTGTACAAAGAACTGAAGACCTTGTGATGCTTTGAGCTGTACAAAGAACTGAAGACCTTGTGATGGTAGGAGCTGTACAAAGAACTGAAGACCTTGTGATGGTGGGAGCTGTACAAAGAACTGAATACCTTCTGATAGTGGGAGCTGTACAAAGAACTGAAGACCTTGTGATGGTGTGGGCGGTACAAAGAACTGAAGACCTTGTGATGGTGGGAGCTTTACAAAGAACTGAAGACCTTGTGATTGTGTGGGCGGTACAAAGAACTGAAGACCTTGTGATGGTGGGAGCTGTACAAAGAACTGAAGACCTTGTGATGCTTTGAGCTGTACAAAGAACTGAAGACCTTGTGATGGTAGGAGCTGTACAAAGAACTGAAGACCTTGTGATGGTGGGAGCTGTACAAAGAACTGAATACCTTCTGATAGTGGGAGCTGTACAAAGAACTGAAGACCTTGTGATGGTGTGGGCGGTACAAAGAACTGAAGACCTTGTGATGGTGGGAGCTGTACAAAGAACTGAAGACCTTGTGATTGTCTGGGCGGTACAAAGAACTGAAGACCTTGTGATGGTGGGAGCTGTACAAAGAACTGAAGACCTTGTGATGGTGGGAGCTGTACAAAGAACTGAAGACCTTGTGATGGTGGGAGCTTTACAAAGAACTGAAGACCTTGTGATGGTGTGGGCGGTACAAAGAACTGAAGACCTTCTGATGGTGGGAGCTGTACAAAGAACTGAAGACCTTGTGATGGTATTAGCTGTACAAAGAACTGAAGACCTTGTGATGGTGGGAGCTGTACAAAGAACTGAAGACCTTGTGATGGTGGGAGCTGTACAAAGAACTGAAGACCTTGTGATGGTGGGAGCTGTACAAAGAACTGAAGACCTTGTGATGGTGTGGGCGATACAAAGAACTGAAGACCTTGTGATGGTGGGAGCTGTACAAATAACTGAAGACCTTGTGATGGTAGGAGCTGTACAAAGAACTGAAGACCTTGTGATGGTGGGAGCTTTACAAAGAACTGAAGACCTTGTGATGGCGTGGGCGGTAGAAAGAACTAAAGACCTTGTGATGGTGGGAGCTGTACAAAGACCTGAAGACCTTGTGATGGTGGGAGCTGTACAAAGAACTGAAGACCTTGTGATGGTGGGAGCTGTACAAAGACCTGAAGACCTTGTGATGGTGGGAGCTGTACAAGAACTGAAGACCTTGTGATGGTGGGAGCTGTACAAAGAACTGAAGACCTTGTGATGGTGGGAACTGTACAAAGAACTGAAGACCTTGTGATGGTGTGGGCGGTACAAAGAACTGAAGACCTTGTGATGGTGGGAGCTGTACAAAGAACTGAAGACCTTGTGATGGTGTGGGCGGTACAAAGAACTGAAGACCTTGTGATGGTGGGAGCTGTACAAAGAACTGAAGACCTTGTGATGGTGGGAGCTGTACAAAGAACTGAAGACCTTGTGATGGTGGGAGCTTTACAAAGAACTGAAGACCTTGTGATGGTGTGGGCGGTACAAAGAACTGAAGACCTTGTGATGGTGGGAGCTGTACAAAGAACTGAAGACCTTGTGATGGTATTAGCTGTACAAAGAACTGAAGACCTTGTGATGGTGGGAGCTGTACAAAGAACTGAAGACCTTGTGATGGTGGGAGCTGTACAAAGAACTGAAGACCTTGTGATGGTGGGAGCTGTACAAAGACCTGAAGACCTTGTGATGGTGGGAGCTGTACAAGAACTGAAGACCTTGTGATGGTGGGAGCTGTACAAAGAACTGAAGACCTTGTGATGGTGGGAACTGTACAAAGAACTGAAGACCTTGTGATGGTGTGGGCGGTACAAAGAACTGAAGACCTTGTGATGGTGGGAGCTGTACAAAGAACTGAAGACCTTGTGATGGTGTGGGTGGTACAAAGAACTGAAGACCTTGTGATGGTGGGAGCTGTACAAAGAACTGAAGACCTTGTGATGGTGTTCTCATTCTTCTTGAATAACTGCTTGTAGGACCTTGAGAGCGGCTGGTACGTCTCAACTATCTACGTCACTTCAACTGCTGAACACCTTACAAAGACAACAATTTCAACGTTTAGTCGCAGTTGCTTGTCATATCCCTAGATCTACAGTTTATTGTCTTCCAAGATCCCTAGATCTCACAGTTGTCTTCATTAATCCCTATATCTCAGTATATAGTTCATTGACACCTAGATCTCAAAGTTAGAGTCTTCATTGATCCCGATCCCTAGATCTCACAGTTTATAGTCTTCATTGACCCCTAGATCTCACAGTTTCCCCTGTCTTCAGTGATCCCTAGCTCTCACATGAGCTAGTCTTCAATGATCCCTAGAACGCACAGATGCGTGTCTTCAGTGATCCCTGATCCCCAACGGCTGGTCTCATACGAACCACAAAAAAGTATTTCATCCTGAAAGATACATCAGGTGTCTGTAGTGTCACACATCTAGATGGAGGCGTTATTTCAACACCGGCTTGATGTTTGTTTTTTATGCAATTTCCTTGACAGTGGTCATTGCCAATGGTAATCCTTTCTCTTTGTATTAAGCGAAGTAACGGATTAGACCAAGGCACGTGTAATGGCTACTTACGTACTGGCTACATGTGTAATGGCTACATGTGTTATGGCTAATTGTGTAAGTTGCAATATCGAGGTCTTTAATGGAAGGATAGTACGGTAACCGGACACACTGACCATTTGATTATCTTGTACCTGGACCTCCAAATATTGTGTAGACTGGAACTTACGAAATATGATTAGCAGAGTCGTTCATGGAACTTTGCGGGCCCTAGGCATGGATCGTAGGTAGGTGGCCCCCGGAAGGGGGCGAATCTCCCAAGGAGCTGAGGAGAAAACACCACCCACCAATGTGGCACCTACATTCTGCCTTCGTCACTGTTTCCTCTTAACTCGCGTGTAACCACTAACCAAATTGAAAATTCCGCCACTAGAGAAAATTTGTCCTTCTGAAATGTGCGGACTTGCAAGTTGTAGGCTTAAAAAAAAAGATCGCCCGGCGGGGCCTCCTTGGCAGTGAAGAAATGTTTAACATATAAAAAATTATTTATCATATTTTAAAAGCTAATGGCTAATATCTCCTCAGTTTTTAATCCCTTCTTCGCACACCTTGAGGCTTCATATGCCCAGTTTGGGAACCACTGATTTAGCTGTTCCATTTTAAAACTTGTTTTGATTTTTTTATATAGCCGAATTTTAAAATAAAATTTTAAGTTA
The DNA here is from genome assembly GCA_964017045.1 of Omphiscola glabra. NCBI lineage: Eukaryota > Metazoa > Mollusca > Gastropoda > Lymnaeidae > Omphiscola > Omphiscola glabra. Next base: position 2,522,106 of record OZ024805.1, on the reverse strand, counting down.
TTTAAGTAAATTTTTGAGGAATATTTTTCTTTTTAAATTTAATTTAAAAAATGTTTTTTTATTCATTCTTTTTTATTTTTCCTGCTGATATTTTATTTTGTTCTCAGAATGAGTCTGTTCTTTATTTTACATTTCATTTACTTATTCAATCTTTAATTCTTTTTTAAGAAGAGCTAATCCATTGTATGCGTCTGATAGCAACAATTATATTTTCTGAATCACGGAATAGTCACTGGGTTTTAATTGAAAGGCACTGCTTTGAATTTAAGCATAACTTCAGAAATCATTATTTTAAACAATTCTTACCCATTTATTAAAAAAATAATTATCCTACATTAAAAAAAGATGAACGAATGGCAACGCGAAAAAGATTTGTCTTACAACACCAAACTGGAAATGTGGACATCAAAAGAAGCTCAACTGAACTTGTTGCACAAAGAGATGTGAGTATTCATATTTACATTTTTTCTAGACACACGAAGAATCTTACATTTTACTTCACTTTTCTTAATATTATTTGAATGTATGGGCCATCATATTTGTTTCAGAACAGTGAAAAAAAAAAGGGGGGTGGGGGGTTTCAGACCTGTTTACCCTCAAACTCTTAAAATCGTACAATATTATACAATATCATCACAAAATCATTCAATACATTATCGTAATAGTAAAAAATAAACATACAGTGTAGGCTATATAATTTATACATCTCAAAATCATACATTGTACGCCAAAATGTAAGAGTAAACAGGTCTTGTGTTTATTTATATTATTTCAAATTTAATTTTTAACTAGAAGTAGTAGACTAGATCTTCTTTATCTATTAATTAATCTTAATAAAAAAACTGAATAGGGCATAAATAAAATAATATTTATAAAATTTGAAAAATTATATAATAATAATATACTTTACATACGACCGGGTATGATAGTATCAGCATAATATTTTGATGACAGTAAATTAGTTAAAGCTTAGATATTTATGGATGGCTTAAAGGCTTAAAATATCAAACACCATTATAAGAATTGACACTTTGGGGACTTTCACAGTCAGAATATATTGCAAGTTATGTTAAATGACAGCTTATTTATTGTGTTAGGAGGAATCCTGTGATTAGTCTTGTTTAGTTTTATAAGGATAAGTTCCGTTTATACCCTTTTGCTTATCGCTTCATCCATATATGAAGTCACATTACTTTGCTCCCCCCCCCCCAAAAAAAAATTTTTTAAAATAATTTTGCCGCAAATTTTTAACCCAAATCTGACAATTTATCACAAATGTCACAAACTAGTTACCCCCCAGATGTGTGATGCTGTTTTTATGGATGGCCCCTCTAATCTCTAGCCAAAACTTGCCATACTCAGTAAATTTTCTTTTTCCTTCAGAATTAACAAGCGAGAGGTATTGCTTAGGTCATCAAAAAACTTTTTGCAGAAAGGCTCACAGAATGAGCTTCCCATTAGCAATACAGATGCTGCCATAAGAAATGACAAACTTATTAAGGTTTGAAAGTTAAATTTTCCATAAGATTCATTCCATAATTTTTGGGTTCGCTGTATTTCATAGTTGGTGGGAATTTAGTCCGATTGAAGGATAATATAAGTATACTGATTCCTTGAACAGGTCCACTTGTTTAAAGCAGTAGATTAATAGGAAATCAAGCATGGTGGGGCAGTATTTATGCCAACAGTGTTCATTTGGTTGTTAGTTAGTAAATAGCTAAAGTACTACTACATGCCAGCCCAGTTTTCTCACAATGAAATCACTTAATCATAGATTAATAAAAGAATAGTTACATGTATGAGGAGATATCAAGGAGGTTCTCACAACCCAAACAAGGGCATAAAATTAAGAAAATTACCTCATTTAGCTCGGGCGGAGGGGTGGGCTGGAGCTGTAAGGCTTGACATCTTTGTCCCATCAACCAATGAGTTTATAAGGATACCCCTTGTACATATTTTGTGGAGCTTAGCTTTACAAGTCTATCTCTTTATGAGTTAATCAGGCTTACTGGTCTTGAACAACTTAAAAATAAGATAAACTCTTTTGGCGCCAACCATGGCATTAAAAAAAAGTCATGGTTAATCAACTTACAAGGGAAACAATGGCTGCATTGAAACAAGTTAAACTCAAGTTGTCTCCCTGATGTTTAAATTTACTTTTGTGTTAAAATAAATTTTAGGATAATTTCTTTTTTCTTAGGATATAAATTCACTTGAAAAGCAGTTCCACCAAAGCCTGACAGAACCTGTAAGTCCGAGATTTGCCAACCTTCAGGTAAGGGAATGAGCTCGCAAATAGGTTAATAAGGGGCAGATTTTCTTCTTGCTGTCCTCTCGGATACTACATTTCAGCTAAGGGCTATTTTTTAAATTGAATTCTGTTTTTACTGTTCTTTGTTCGCTGATGAAGGCTTCTTGCCAAAACATTTGTTGCTTTGATCATTGCCAGGATTAAAATCCTAATAAGTTTCCCTGCAAGCAAGTGGTAAAATTTGACCTCTAAAAGAGAAGAATTTCTTCTTTTTAAACTTAAATGATAGACAAGAAATTAAAAAAAAAAATGATTCAGTTTACAATATAACACATAAATTACTGTGAAATTGTTGACAAAAAACTTGAATAATTTAAGTTGAAATTGATGTAAAGTTTAGCTACTCTTAATAATTTTGATCTTCTAATAAATATAACTGTGCCCAAGCTGACAGGGCCTATTTTATAAGTTTTATTTTCATTTAATGACATGCTGTTTTCTAAGTTCATATTTTCAGTTAATGACATTCTATTATATAAGTTTTATTTTTAGTTAATTACATACTATTTTATAAGTTTTATTTTCAGTTAAAGACACCCTATTATACTGAATTTATATTTTAAAATTTTATAAAATAGTTATAGTTTTCCCAGCAGTGTGTTTCTCATGCATGGTTACTTTTTTTCTTCCACAGGCAAACTATTGGTCAATGGTAAATAACATGTTTCCCATCTGGAAAAAATCTTTGGATGAACTATAAGAACACATTATTCAAGACATAGCTTACATATTAAGTACTAATTTTAAAGCAACTGTGATATTTTGTTGATGCAATGTGTATTTTGTCAGTTTCTGTGTAATTTACATAGACAGGATGAAGATTGAAAGACATAAAGCACAAAACATAATTTTTTCAGACAAAATGATAGTGAGGCAGTGCTGGCTAGAATGAGCTTGGGAGCAAACGGCCCCTCCTGAAAACTTTTACATATGTATGTGTGCATTATTTGGATTTTTTTATTACTTGGAATTCAATGGTCACTTTCCCAACTTTAATGTTGAGCTGCCGCTGGTTGAAGATGTGTGAGTTCTTCCCCATTTCTTTCATATCGAGCTTTGTATTATAGGAAGCAACAAATTGGTAATAGTACTGATGCAGGATCTGAGCATATTTTTTATTTCAAGAATCTATTTTCATTGTAGGTACACTTAATTAAACTGGATGTTGTCTTTAGGTCTTCAATGTGTACATCTGGATGTTGTCTTTAGGTCTTCAATGTGGACATCTGGATGTTGCCTTTAGGTCTTAAATGTGTACATCTGGATGTTGTCTTTAGGTCTTCAATGTGGACATCTGGATGTTGTCTTTAGGTCTTAAATGTGTACATCTGGATGTTGTCTTTAGGCCTTAAATGTGTACATCTGGATGTTGTCTTTAGGCCTTGAATGTGTACTTCTGGGTGTTGTCTTTAATCCTTGAATGTGTACATCTGGATGTTGTCTTTAGGCCTTGAATGTGTACATCTGGATGTTGTCTTTAGGCCTTGAATGTGGACATCTGGATGTTGTCTTTAGGCTTTGAATGTGTACATCTGGGTGTTGTCTTTAGGCCTTGAATGTGGACATCTGGATGTTGTCTTTAGGCTTTGAATGTGTACATCTGGATGTTGTCTTTAGGCCTTGAATGTGTACTTCTGGATGTTGTCTTTAGGCCTTGAATGTGTACTTCTGGGTGTTGCCTTTAGGCCTTGAATGTGGACATCTGGATGTTGTCTTTAGGCCTTGAATGTGTACATCTGGATGTTGTCTTTAGGCCTTGAATGTGTACATCTGGATGTTGTCTTTAGGCCTTGAATGTGGACATCTGGATGTTGTCTTTAGGCCTTGAATGTGGACATCTGGATGTTGCCTTTAGGCCTTGAATGTGGACATCTGGATGTTGTCTTTAGGCCTTGAATGTGTACATCTGGATGTTGTCTTTAGGCCTTGAATGTGGACATCTGGATGTTGTCTTTAGGCCTTGAATGTGGACATTTAGGTTTTTAAAAAAAATCATCTCTAAATGTCCCTTGATTAAAAATATTTAAAATAGTAAAATAATAAATATATTTACATAATCTTGTTTTTGAGAGCACATATTATAAATTATTGACTGTTACGTTGTGATTTTGTTACTTCACCAAGAAAGTCAACCATATTCAACATAAAAATAAATGATGTTTAAATGATGAAAATTTCAAACTCTGTGGGATGCAGTGCACTAAAGATGTGGGATGCAGTGCACTAAAGATGTGGGATGCATGCACTAAAGATGTGGGATGCAGTGCACTAAAGATGTGGGATGCAGTGCACTAAAGATGTGGGATGCAGTGCACTAAAGATGTGGGATGCAGTGCACTAAAGATGTGGGATGCAGTGCACTAAAGATGTGGGATGCAGTGCACTAAAGATGTGGGATGCAGTTCACTAAAGATGTGGGATGCAGTTCACTAAAGATGTGGGATGCAGTGCACTAAAGATGTGGGATGCAGTGCACTAAAGATGTGGGATGCAGTGCACTAAAGATGTGGGATGCAGTGCACTAAAGATGTGGGATGCAGTGCACTAAAGATGTGGGATGCAGTGCACTAAAGATGTGGGATGCAGTGCACTAAAGATGTGGGATGCAGTGCACTAAAGATGTGGGATGCAGTGCACTAAAGATGTGGGATGCAGTGCACTAAAGATGTGGGATGCAGTGCACTAAAGATGTGGGATGCAGTGCACTAAAGATGTGGGATGCAGTGCACTAAAGATGTGGGATGCAGTGCACTAAAGATGTGGGATGCAGTGCACTAGCCAATGCAATAATAGAATAATGATTATTGAATGTCTGACGCTGTGGATTTAGTGAAAATGTTTGGAATTAATTGGTTTGGAATGTGGAGCTGTCCACATAACTTTCCTATGGCTTACCGACTATGCCATATATCTTTCAAAATATCTAGGATTTCATCTGATGTGTAAGACTCTGGTCTATGTCAGGAACACATTTGAAAAAAAAAACAACAGACATCATTTTTTAAAAATTAAGTTTAATTTTTCTGTCTAGTTGTTACAATGGCAAATAAAATGAGTTAAGAAATGACATGGTGGTGGGAATTATCTAGGAGCGCATTTTGGTGTTCAACTGGATTTTCTTTAGCAAAGTTATTATAATATAGCATGACTGGAGTCTAGTTTTCATATAACTTGGTTTTGATTAAATTATTTTACTTTATTTCTGACTTGCTCATTTTTAAATAAAATATTCAGAAACATTATTTTTGTTAAACTTCCAACAACATGCACAGATTTATTTTAGAATTTATTTACTTAATGTATGTTTACAGAATAAATGTATTTGATGATTATTTTGTGATACATTTTTATTTAAACACATTAATGAAAGTGAAATTTTATACAGCCCCTTAATTATATCTAGCTGCTGCCCCAGTATCTCCCTTTAGAGCCTAAACACAATTGAGCAATTAGCTGGAAAAAAAATGGAAAGATTTTAAAATAATTTTGATATATCCAATTATTCATGGATTCTATTATAAAGCAATTATTGACGTCATGATATTTTGCTCAACGTGTAAAACTTGAATGTCATTCAGCTGTGCACACCAAATAAAACAGTATTGGTGTTTATGTTGGTGCTGATGTTGTAGCTGAAGTTGGTGCTGATGTTGGTGCTGATGTTGGTGCTGATGTTGGTGCTGATGTTGATGCTGATGTTGGTGCTGATGTTGATGCTGATGTTGGTGCTGATGTTGTCGCTGAAGTTGATGCTGATGTTGGTGCTGATGTTGTCGCTGAAGTTGATGCTGATGTTGTCGCTGAAGTTGATGCTGATGTTGTCGCTGAAGTTGATGCTGATGTTGTCGCTGAAGTTGATGCTGATGTTGTCGCTGAAGTTGATGCTGATGTTGTCGCTGAAGATGATGCTGATGTTGTCGCTGAAGTTGATGCTGATGGCTGGTTACGTGAACCATTAATCTTTGGCAGACTTCACTCCAATGACTTGTTCCTCGCCCATAGCACCGAGGACAGTTATCTGTGGAAATGGGTGGGGGGGGGGGTATTTTTTAAATGAGTGTTTCTTAGCTTAGAAGGCCTGGATAAGAGGGGGGGGGGCAAGGCGCTACAGACTGTTATTGGAAGTCAAATTAGGTACTAAGCTCATTCTTGTCAAGACCACACACACAAAAAGCACAATCCTAAATTAGATGTACTCTCTTAAATAGACCACATAATGTAAACAAAATAAAAATTTTCTGACAGTAAGCTAGCAGCTAATTAAACCGAAAAATATTTAGAGTTCTTCGTGGCCAACAATGGAAATGTCTCGTTATTAATTGACCATGTTTGGTGGTACCGGTAGCCAAATGATGGCAATGCCTCGTTCAGTTGACCATGTTTAATGCTACCGGTAGCCTCATGATGGTAATGTCTCGTTCAGTTGACCATGTTTAGTGCTACGGTAGCCTCATGATGGCAATGTCTCGTTCAGTTGACCATGTTTGGTGCTACCGGTAGCCTCATGATGGCAATATCTCGTTCAGTTGACCATGTTTAGTGCTACCGGTAGCTTCATGATGGCAATGTCTCGTTCAATTGATGAACATGTCTGATGAATATGTCTGATGAATATGTCTGATGAACATGTCTGGTGAATATGTCTGATGAATATGGCTGATGAACATGTCTGATGAACATGTCTGATGTCTTTCACCTTGAAAAAACAGACACATTCATTCCTGGAAATGGAAACCGACCATTCTCACCACAATTGTGTGATCACTTCTGGTGGATATCAGCTCTTGGATAGCGTGGATCATGGACTCATCCGGTGCTCTTAGGTCACTGCGTAGTCTCCCCTTGTCGTCAAGGGCGGATATGGAGAATGGACCAATGTCCACCAACTGAGAGAGACATAATATATGATACATCATGAGTGGATTCAGCTTTCCTCCTAAGGACAGAGATGAAGTTTTAGAGACGGACACACCCAGAGACGGTGCTGAGCGAAGGTGGGGGGGGGGGCCCGAGCACAAGTCATAGGGCGCCTTAAATACATACATTATCATATACATCATATATATGATAAAAACACATAATATATATATATATATATACAAGCATTTTGTATCACAAATAGTGCCTATATCATATTTCCTACACTGATGACAGCGAGCAAGACAGAAAAGTGTGTGGGTGAGGGAAGAGGGTATAACAGTTGCAATGAATGATAAGGCAACCTCTAATTTGATAGCTGGTATATCTACGTGGTATGTACGTACTATGTAGTCGGTTTTGGTGACCACCGGGATGTCCACATTGTGAGACGATGGGTGGACCGTCTGGAATCTCTTGTCCGTGAATATGTCCAGCCCGGTTATGTTGACCTGTTCATCGACATACGGATATGAGAAAATGGGTATACAAAGATAAGATCGTGAACAAACGAACATGAGATAATGAACATACGAAAATGATATAATGAACATACGAAAATGAGATAATGGACATACGAACATGAGATTGAACACAAAGAGACGGTAATAAACATACAAGATAATTTAATACGATTTATTTGATCAAGCTGAAGTGAGGCTGGAAGCAGCCAACTAAAAGTTTGGACCACAATGGACTTACCACAAACTAGTTTCGTCCTAAAAACTTTTTAAGTTGTATTTTTAATTAAAGATTAACCTATACTATACGTGTATGAGTAACCATGTTTTCCCAACGTGTGTAACTAGCCCTAACTTTGAATGGCCATGTTTACCACCTTGTGTATAACTAGCCTTACCTATGGGTGACCATGTTTTACCACCTTGTGTATAACTAGCCCTACCGTTGAGTTACCATGTTTTCCCACCTTGTGTATAACTAGCCCTACCTTAGAGTGACCATGTTTTCCCACCTTGTGTATAACTAGCCCTACCTTAGAGTTTTCCCACCTTGTGTATAACTAGCCCTACCTTTGAGTTACCATGTTTTCCCACCTTGTGTATAACTAGCCCTACCTTAGAGTGACCATGTTTTCCCACCTTGTGTATAACTAGCCCTACCTTTGAGTTACCATGTTTTCCCACCTTGTGTATAACTAGCCCTACCTTAGAGTGACCATGTTTTCCCACCTTGTGTATAACTAGCCCTACCTTAGAGTTTTCCCACCTTGTGTATAACTAGCCTTACCTATGGGTGACCATGTTTTCCCACCTTGTGTATAACTAGCCCTACCTTAGAGTGACCATGTTTTCCCACCTTGTGTATAACTAGCCCTACCTTTGAGTGACCATGTTTTCCCACTTTGGACGAATGGACGTCTACCACCTTACATGGCCTGTTCCTTATGTTGACGTAATCGCCTTTACGCACTGCTGTGCACTGGACAGGGTGGTGCATGGAGGCTCCTGAGTCTCCGATGTCAAAGTCGTGATCATCATTGTAGGATCTGATGATGTGGATTAGTCCATGGTGTAGGTCACGTGACTATATTATAGCTGAATGTTTGTGTTGGTGAGTTTAATTGTTGTACAATCCCAGTAACCTTGTAGGAGCTGAAGATGAGGATTGTGTGTTTGATCCTCATGACTATTGTTATCAAATTACTTAAATTTAAATGCTTGTGGTTATGTTTGTGGTTTTGTTTGTGATTATGCTCGTGGTATGTTTGTAGTTTTCTTCTTCAGACTTTTTTATACCGTTTGTGGCACAGGCAGTCCACAAGAATTCTCCATTCATCCCGGTCCTATGTTTTCCTTTAAAGTTGCTTCCAGGTGTATCCCATACTTTGCGTGTCTGCCTCTAGTTCACGTCTCCCTGTATTCTTTGGCCTTCCTCTCTTTCTTTTTCCTTGTGGATTCCATGTTAGGCATTGTCTGGTGGTGCTATCTGGGGGGCATTGTCTGGTGATGGTATCAGTGGGTTTTCTGAGTATGCCCAATCCACCTCCATCTTTTCTTTATGATGTCTTCATCAATGGGCACCTGGCATGTCCTTTCTAGTAGATCTTTGTTGGTGATGGTATGTGGCCATTTGATGTTCAGGATCTTTCTAAGGCAAGTGTTTATGAAGGCCTGCACTTTCTGCGTAATGCTCTCTGTTGTTTTCCAAGTTTCTGCTCCATATAGTAGGACTGTTTTGACATGTGTGTTAAGGATTCTGACTTTGGTTTGCAGCTTTAGCTCCTTCGACTCCTATATTCTCACAAATATGCTCCTTTCAAATAAAAGATTCCATTTTGTGGTTTTCCTTGTGGTTATGCTTATGGTTATGCTTGTGGTTATGTTTGTGGTTTTGCTTGTGGTCTTGGTTGTGGTTTTGCTTGTGGTTATGTTTGTGGTTTTGCTTGTGGTCTTGGTTGTGGTTTTGCTTGTGGTTATGCTTTTAGTATGATTTTGGTTATGCTTGTTGTTATGTTTATGTTTGTGGTTATGCTTTTGATTGTTTTTTGCTGTTCCCGTTGATCTTGGTAGTTATGAAGTATAAAGATAGTTGGGGCTGCTCACCCCTCACACATTTTTCCCACTGAAAGCAGATCGGTCAGTTGTTACGTATGTATGACGTGGAAACTCAACCCCAGGGCAGTAGTGACCGCCGTGGTGATGAGGCCCCCAGTGTGACCACCGGGTAATGAGGCCCCCAGTGTGACCACCGGGCGATGTGGCCCCCAGGGTGACCATCGGGTGATGTGGCCCCCAGGGTAGCCACCGAGTGATGTGGCCCCCAGGGTGACCACCGGGTGATGTGGCCCCCAGGGTGACCGCCGGGTGATGTGGCCCCCAGGGTTACCGCCAGGTGATGTGGCCCCCAGAGTGACCGCCGGGTGATGTGGCCCACAGGGTGACTGCTGGGTGATGTGGCCCCCATGGTAACCGCCGGGTGATGTGGCCCCCAGGGTGACCACCGGGTGATGTGGCCCCCCAGGGTGACCGCCGGGTGATGTGGCCCCCAGGGTGACTGCTGGGTGATGTGGCCCCCATGGTAACCGCCGGGTGATGTGGCCCCCCTGGGTGACCGACGGGTGATGTGGCCCCCAGGGTGACCGCCGGGTGATGTGGGCACCAGGGTGACCGCCGGATGATGTGGTCTCCAGGGTGACCGCCGGGTGATGTGGTCCACGACTTGTCTAAACATTCTTATGGCCTTCTAATCACCCCACCCCAAAAAAAACAACCCAACTTAACAGCTTTAATTAAATGTTGGATTCAACATTTTTTGAATACCAATGACGTCATAGCGTAGTATTTAACTACTGTCTTATAACCTATAACCCTAAATTGCAGTCACCAATTATCCAAGACACTGTTACAAGCGGCCTGAAGTTCTTTGAACTGGGCTTCCTGTATAGACTATAGAGTGATTTGATCGATCGCCTGGCTTATGTCAGCAATCAATCAACAAACACTCATGTGTCGCAATCTCTGTTCACGTTGTACAAACAAACCAGACGCCAAAGACGACCAGGAAGTTCTAGCCGAACAGCCGTGTCAAGAAGATCAATTTTGATTGGTCACGGATCAGTACATAAACAGAGGCGTAGCGTAGGGGGCAGGGGGGTACAGATGTACCCTGGCGCCAGCTAGTTAGGGGCGCCAAAATGTGCTTTGGTATTATTTTATTGATCAAAATAATGGGTTTGAGAGTTGACAAAAAGGAAATGAGGGCGCTTTTTAAAATGAATCTTGTCCCCGGGCGCAAAACTTGTCCCCGGGCGCCAAACACTCTAGCTACGCCTCTGTACATAAATGACCGGCTCAGCGGGTTGGAATGGGGGCGGGGTGGGATACATAATGTGACAGTGAGTGCGCGTTACATTACAATTCACGAACAAAATAAGGGGACATTTTGGTGGTGGTAGGATTGGGGGGAGGGGCGTTGCATAGTTTTAGTGTTATCAGCCCTGCCTTCTATGCTCACTGGAAAATTCCACCCGAGTAAGGCCAAGATTTTTACCGCTCCACCCCATTAAAAAAGCTCCGCAGTTGGGCGAAAATACCGCCCCTCATTAAATAGAAAAAAGCGCCTGTAGGACATTAACAGCACCTCTTACCCCCCATTCTACTCTTGGGGTCGTCCATTAAGTATGTCTACTATTTGTGACAATTTATTTATGACAATGTTTACCCCTTGTCCTGTCACAATGTGACAAACATTTTGGAATCCCCCCCCCTCCCCCTCCAACTTCTTTTTATTTAAAAAAAGTACGTCAACCGTTCGAACTAAAAAAAAATATTAAAGCTAACTACTATGTAATCCAAAACACACTTGACTATTAAATTTCATGAGGCATCATCATTACTTTACGCTACTGACATCTTCTGTCAGAATACACCCAAAACAACAGAAAGTTCAACATCACTGTCAATTTCAGGTTTCATACGAATGTACGATTTTTTTTAAATGTCTGACGTCACATGTGGGTTTTTTTACCCCCCCCCCTTTTTTTTGCGTCACAAGCGGTCACACTTACTCCCCCCTTCCCCCGTTTCCCTGGCGTGATCTACTATATGGACGACCCCCATAGTGGTTATGACTCTTGCGCAAAAAGCCACCTTCGCCAATCCGTTATCGACCGTCTGCTGACAAAGTGTCTGCTAGATCTACATTCAGAGACGTCACGTGACTTTGAAAGGGCTCCCGCCTCCCCCCCCCTTACTGTTATTTTTCGGTTTTGTCGCCCCTGCATTCAAAATTAAAGTGGTCCCCCCCCCCCCACCAACATCACAACTTTCTGACCCTTAAATATCCAAGGTACAATATCTTTAAAAAAGTAACTTTACATTTCTTATGCGAGGGGAGGGGGGGGGGTGTAAGAAAAAAAAAGATTATACCACTAAGATATTTGTATGTTTCCTACCTGACGACTGTTTGCATTGGATGAAAAACAAGGCAGTTGCGGAGAGTGACGCCCGGCGCCCCTCTTGTCTTAATCGTGGAGTTACGAGAAAATGGCGCACACAACTTGAAGATGTCATCAGCAGATGGGGAGGCTGCTAACTGAGTTGTGACGATGGATGCCGGCAGCAGATCGCCTTACTTTGCCCCTGATGGTCTCCGTTACGCAATCGACTGCTGAATGCGAGCTCGCGCCGTGAGTTCTATTTTTATAAACTGTTGAGAATGATCGAGTGGCTAAAAATAGAACCGATGCCTGTATACTGCCTAACGTTGCACCACACATCGACACTGTTAATGGTTATAGGTCAGTGTTTCCCAACCTGGGGCGCTCACACCCGCAGGGGTGCGAGAAGGCCTTTCAGTGGTGCGAGGAAAAGGGATTTAAGTAAACATTTTAATTAGGTATACACTGTGTTATTCATTAATACTTCGCATTTCGCGTCTTGATTCCTTCGAGGGAGTTCTGCGGATTTTTGTCGCTATTTTGCGGGATTTTTGTGGTATAACGGCATTTTTCAATATATTTTAATTTAATTTTGCGGTAAAATAAAAACACAAAAATGGAAATTAATATACATATAACTTATTTTTTAAACTTTATGTTATAGTTCAGTCAAGGAATCAAATGTGTCTTTTATACAATAAAGAAAATTTTAATTTTAATATGTTTTAATTTCCAAGAAATTATCAATTTAAATGCACATTTCAGTATATCACATTAAGAGGCACTTTGCTTAGGACATGTATATCTATACATTTTATAAATGTGGTCGTGATTTGAAAACGCCGAACACGTCTGCTAACAAAGCTACGGAGCTCAATAATATAGCACAGGTCTTAGAGTATGTGACGATTTATGACACTCTATGACTTGCTCAATGTTTGGGGGGTAAATTTGTATTATAAAAGTATGAACCCGGGATAAAATGTCAACGGGAAATCTTTTTTTATACAAAAAAATCGTACGGGCTTTCAGCAGAGAAGCTTAGTTAAGACTCTCTTCTTAAGACGACGACAAGGTTTTTAGATGACGTAAGCAATCAGTGGACAATTCAACCGACCGTGTCTGCCCCAACGTCCTTATCTGCTGACCCGTGACAACCAATAGCTTGTGCCTGGCCGTTGCCCCGCCCCCCTGATATCTAATAGTTATATCACATCATGTCCTATGCATAAATTTAGGTATTTGCTACCATAATTGTAACGGTTCAAACCGTGACTAAGTGGCGTGCCTAAGGAGGGGGAGGCGAATAGTCAACCGCCCCGGGTGGCACTTTTTAAAACGTTTATTACAACACTATGTTAAATGGGGGGAGAGGGGGGGGGTCAAAGGTTGCACATTTGGCGCACACCTTCTATTTCAAGAAGCAACGGTTTTAATCCCGGATTTTTCGATAAATAAACTGACGTTTCAGAATACTTGTTAGAAGTTTACAGTTTACAGTTTTTAGTCTCAGCTTATCTACATTACATATCAAGTTATGTAGGGTTACCCGACGTCCGTATTTAGTACGGACATTTGTATTTTCGACCCCTTTGTCTGTACTAAATTTTGCGTCCTTATTGGTCCGTACTTTCCTCTCGTCGTCCGACTTGTCCGTACTTTTGTCAGCGACGGCGTGCTTGTCTTATTTCCATTTGTCTTATCTTATTTCTCTGTAAAGGCCAGCGCAGTGAATAGTTTCAGCTCCACCTGACGGTCCAAAAATAGCATATATTTAAGTGCCGCATAAATTTCACGCAATGTTGTGTAGGAATTATCGTCATAATGTTGCCATTTCTTTTCACAAATAAACTAGCTAGATATAGCTTCAGTAGTACTTGGTAGTAGCAGTATTGCAGTAATTTTTCGCCCACCGTATCTTTAATGTGCTAGTTCTGTGGTTCCTATAATGTTTCGATTACCGGCGCTTATGCCAAATATAGATTTTCACCACTCTTATGCTGCCCGCTTGGATACTACTTTTCAGTTTAAGCTAGTTTTATTTAATTCTTTCTTTACTGTTGTTTCTTTGCTGCGGAGGAAATGCAGCACCTGGAGCCTGGGGCGAAGCCGGAAAATAGTGCCACTTACGATATAGAAATCAGTTGTTTTTTAAAAATGGTGTCCCCCCCCCCCCTACCTCTCCGTCTTTCTGAAGTATATGGGATTTGATATTTTAATTCACTATTAAGATCCTATCTAAAGAATATTTTGGCGCCCGCTGTGAGTGCCATCTTTGCTACATTCGCATGGCTCTTCCCGATGGCAACAGGGCACCCAGAGCGACGTATATTTATTATTATGGGGATCGCTAGGCTTGACTAAACCAGCGACACATTTTTTTTATTCCTTTGACGTCACAATTATCTATTAAATTATTTACTTTCTGTGTCGTTTGTGTGTGTGTGTGTGGGGGGGGGGGGGGGGCTCCAAAAATAGTAAAGAAAAACATCCCCATCCCCACGTCTAGGTATGGTTCCGGTTGCTGTGAGCCTTTGTGTCCGTACTTGGCATCCATAAAAATCTGGTAAGCTTAAGTTACATTATCATCAATGTGTACAATGACGCCATCTTAAACTCGACACATGGATTGCCCGGGACAAGGCTTCTGAACCGGAAAAATCCCGGCAGGCCTACCCACCTAAAACATATTTGTTACAAAGTTCTCCGAACACGTCAATATTATCCAAAACAATCCAGAAACTGGTGTGTTGCCATGACAATAACAAGGACGCCTAGGTTATACGACGTGAGAGGAATTGGTTTGAATCCAATTATTTGTAATTGTTTAATTTTTTTTATAATTTACATTTAACGATTTGGGTGATTTCCGGGAAAAATAAAATTCTTTGAAAAACGCTGACGTAAGAAAGAGCTTTCAATGACTTAAGTTCAACCCATGACTGGCAGTTGTAGCAAGCAACGGTTCTAAAACTAGATCAACGAGTCTACGTCTGTGAACAAGTGTGAGATGATTTATTTTGAATGTCCTTTCCAGGTGAGGTCAGCTCTGATGGCCAAGATGAAGATACCTTTTTAAAATATGGATCTAACTTTGTTGACCAAATGTGCAAACATGGCGTCCAACACTGTCCACGTGTCTTCACTGAAGTTCTTAAGTTAGAACACTTATTGCTTAGAAGATCATCAATCACAGTTTTTTTTTATTACTTTAAGACACTAACTTTACGAGTCCCAAAGATTTAATATTATACTTAACTTCTGGAGTCCTGCATACTTAGAAACACAAATTTAGCAGTTGGTCATCATGTCCGCACCTTTCCCCACACCCCCACCCACATTTATCATTAATGTTCAGGGGCTCTCTGAGGAAATCGGGTCCAGATTCCTGAGGTTGTAGGTCGGTCGGGAGAAGCTGGGGCTAAACGTTTTACTATCTTGGGATTTGGAGGATAGGGATGATGGAGAGCTTAGTAAAGGAGCTCAGGAGCTCGTGAGATGGACGTGGATGATGGAGAGCTTAGTAAAGGAGCTCAGGAGCTCGTGAGATGGACGTGGATGATGGGGAGCTGAGTAAAGGAGCTCAGGAGCTCGTGAGATGGACGTGGATGATGGGGAGCTGAGTAAAGGAGCTCAGGAGCTCGTGAGATGGACGTGGATGATGGGGAGCTTAGTAAAGGAGCTCATGAGCTCGTGAGTGGCACGTGGATGATGGGGAGCTTAGTAAAGGAGCTCAGGAGCTCGTGAGATGGACGTGGATGATGGGGAGCGTAGTAAAGGAGCTCAGGAGCTCGTGAGGTGGACGTGGATGATTGGGAGCTTAGTAAAGGAGCTCAGGAGCTCGTGAGATGGACGTGGATGATGGGGAGCTTAGTAAAGGAGCTCAGGAGCTCGTGAGAGAAACGTGGATGATGTGGAGCTTAGTAAAGGAGCTAGGGGGCTCGTGAGAGGGACGTGGATGATGGGGAGCTTAGTAAAGGAGCTCAGGAGCTCGTGAGTGGGGCGTAGAGTCTTTTATACGGCTAAGGGGTCATTCATAAATGACGTCTCGCGATTTCGGAATCCCCACCCCCCCCGTCACAAATTTGTTACACAGTTTAGACACCCTCATAATACAACGTCGTGACCCTCACCAAACCCTTGAGGCGTGATGTCATTTACGGGCGGCCCTTAAGTGCGACGAGGTAAAAAAAAAGGCAGTTAGGATTATCAAACTTTTTAGAGATGTGTTAAATTTTGGCCCCTCCCCACCCCCCCCCCTGACCCCCTTGGCATTATATTATCCATAAAATGCATTGGGATATACCGTTTCAAACTGAGATCCACTGACAAATACATTCAAATACAATGTATAGAAAGAAGCGCTGCTGTTTGGCCCTCTCTATACAAGAGCGTTATAACCGTTGCATACAATGTTGGGAGTCATTAACGGTTTCTCTGCGTCATTGGCATTCGAATAAAAAAATGAGAACTCCGAGATAAATGTACATGACGCAAGTGTCAACAAGGAAATGTTGATTGAACACTGCCAAAAAAAGTCCCCAATCAATACAATTTGTTCAATTTCTAAATGAATCAGTACAATATTGTTGACACCAGGTTCAAACTATTTTAGAACATGATGTCACATCAATGACATAAGCGTTATAGTTATTGATATAAACGGCTGTGATAAGTTGTTACAAAATAACCGTGCGTGGTCGAGCGGTCTAAGCTTGTGGTCTCGAGTTCAGTCCCTACCATAGCCTAGGCAAGCGAAAACATCACCAGCACCCCGGGTGGCGGGGACTCGCTAACCTTGGATGGCTTATCTAAGCAAAAGGAAAACCGAATTCAAACTCGGAGATGGAGTCCCGTAGGCGGTATGACATTGGCACAATACAATTCCAGCAACTCCTGCGACGCTACTGGGTGCCAAGCTGTATCATCCACACACGTTTATTTGGTTATACAGGTGCGCTGAGAGAGGTGATTTGCTTTCTAGGGAACAGGCTTATC
The DNA here is from genome assembly GCA_964017045.1 of Omphiscola glabra. Lineage (NCBI taxonomy): Eukaryota > Metazoa > Mollusca > Gastropoda > Lymnaeidae > Omphiscola > Omphiscola glabra. The sequence goes on along the minus strand of OZ024805.1, from coordinate 2,504,980 downwards.
TTCCAAATGAAAAATCCCAGGTCTTGTGATTTCGTCCTGTGCAGTGTACGCCATTGTCACAATGTAACGGAAGAATGCAAAAAAAAAAACTTTGGAACTTTCCGAGTTCTTAGAAATGTTATGACATCAGCAAGTCGGGGATCAAGATTTAAGGTAAATTAATGTCATTTTCTTGTTTATTTATATAAAAAAAGAACAAATAGCAAAAATTATTTTGTTAAAAAATAATTCTATTATTAATAGTGACTGAATAGAAAAGGATTGATATAATATGTCATAAATCTATAGCTATGGGGTACGGCCACGAAGGAAAAAATATTTATTTTCTGAGAGAAAAGATCATTTCCGCTTTCATATCATTCTTGGTTGTCATGGTTTGGTTAAGTAAACATGGATCGGATGACGTCAGTGTGAACTGAGAGGTAAGAAATTATTCTGAATAAAAGTATAAATTTTAATTGAAAAACTATATCTTTGGGTCTGTTTCAACGTAGTGGAATCGAGTTCAGAAACTACAAACGTGATTTTGAAACCAGCACAATTCGGTAAAAGAAGGCGGCAACCACTTTCCTCTAATTTACACAAATTTGACCACGCCCTACCCCATATAAAGATGGCTGCTTGTCTCAATAATAATTGGAAGGGGAAAAAATAAAAGTTACAGAGAGACACAATACTTTGACGTGGCAAAATTGACATGAAAATTATCTATACCGGTAAAAATAATTCACGAGGGGGATGTTGCCCGCAACGCTCAAGAAAGTTGATACATTTTCAATTGTTTTTTACGGCATAATTCCATCAAGTGAAGTTTCAGCAGTAAAGACAAAAGTGACATGTATTAAATTTACATTTTTTAAAAATCAAATTTTTTAAAAAAAATCTCGCCATGTACTTTTAGCAATACCCGGAGGGGGGGGGGGTGTGGTGGTGTTGAATGTGTGTGTGTGTTTGGGAGAGGGGATTCCATATTGCACTAATCCAGAATAAAATGTTGACTTAACAAACAACAAACAGAAAGAATATCCAAAACAAAATTATTTGAAAATGGTCGAAAAAATAATCCAAGCCAAACAAGTTAAGTTCAAGTAAAAAGCTCGGATGATAAGCACAATGGGTGTAATCAAATAACAACTAGCCCAAAATTAACCCTATCCGACCCTATTATAATGAATTAGGACAGAGTTGACAGATTGCAATGAATTATTATCAGTTGACCTATTGTAATGAATTAGTACCATCAGTCGGTTTATTGTAATTAATTAGCATCAGTAGACCTGTTGTCTGTTGTAATGAACTTGTAGTATCAGTAGACATATTGTAATGAATTAATACAAGTAGGTCTACTGTAATGGATTAGTATCAGTAGACCTATTGTAATGAATTAGTATCAGAGACCTATTGTAATTAATTAGTATCAGTAGACCTATTGTAATGAATTAGTATCAGAGACCTATTGTAATTAATTAGTATCAGTAGACCTATTGTAATGAATTAGTATCAGAGACCTATTGTAATTAATTAGTATCAGTAGACTTTAGGAGCCCATATGCCACTTTTTGTAAGATATAGAATTCCTTTTTTCCCCTATCTGTCAGAATTCACTGGTGAGCTCTAATTAGGTCAAATAATCACTCATAAAGACGTACAATGGTTGGTAAAAAGTTTTTTGAGATATGATTTAATAAAATGTCTTATGTTAAATTTTTTCTATAACTGTTCTTTATATCTTAATCAAAGTATTTATCAATATGCTGCTAATGAATATGTACAATTTTAACCGTACACTGTAATAAAAACACATTTATTTGGATCAACTATCTTGATTAAATATTAATAAGACAACAATTAAAAAAAAAAAAATTGAAAATAGCAATAACCTTTTAGAAAACGAATAGATCAATACAAAAAATACAAACATTAAAATACACATCATTTTTTGCCTAAAAGGGAATCACTAAGTCTGTAAAGGTGAATCACTAAGCCTGTAATGGTGAATCACTAAGTCTGTAATGGTGAATCACTAAGTCTGTAATGGTGAATCACTAAATCTGTAATGGTGAATCACTAAGTCTGTAATGGTGAATCACTAAATCTGTAATGGTGAATCACTAAGCCTGTAATGGTGATTCACTAAGTCTGTAATGTTGAATCACTAAGTCTGTAATGGTGAATCACTAAGTCTGTAATGGTGATTCACTAAGTCTGTAATGGTGAATCACTAAATCTGTAATTGTGAATCACTAAGTCTGTAATGGTGAATCACTAAGTCTGCAATGGTGAATCACAAAGTTTATAATGACACACCAAACTTATAATCGTCACACACTAAGTCTATAAAGATGTTGTCAATGTCCTGTTATCAATGTTATGTTATAAATGTTAATCATGCAGTCATATAAAGAAACTTGGTGTTAAAAAAAAAAAAAGGAAATAAAGAGAATTTATTTTTAAAAAGGTTATACTTAAAAACTTGCCAAGGAAAATGTGAATGGCAAAGTTCATGGAGGCCTAAGACGGCACCGGCAAGCATATATCTTAGAGCAGTGGTTCTCAACCTTTCTAGTGCCGCGAACCTTTAATATAGTTCCTCATGTTGTCGCGACCCCCAACCACAAAATTATTTTCATTGATACTTTATAACTGTAGAGAATATGTGTTTTCAGATGGTCTTAGGCGACCCCTGAGAAAGGGTCGTGGGACCTCCAAAGGGGTCGCGACCTACAGGTTGAGAACCGCTGTCTTAGAGGTAGGGTATTCAATAAGTTATTACAGCTGTATATTAATTTACAATAAAATATAATGACAATAAATAAATGCCTGTAAATTGATTCATTTTTGATTTTGTAATACTTAAAATTATACAACACTAAGACTTTATGAAGGTCAGAATATTATGGTGTATCACTAAGTATATAATAAGACACACTAAGTATATAATAAAGACACACTAAGTATATAATAATGACACACTAAGTATATAATAAGACACACACACTAAGTATATGACACACTAAACCTATAATAATGACACACTAAGCCTATAATATATATATATATAAATATGGCATCCTTCCGTCTTCACGAGACGATAATCCTATAATAATGACACACTAAACCTATAATAATGACACACTAAACCTATAATAATGACACACTGAGCCTATAATAATGACACACTAAACCTATAATAATGACACACTAAACCTATAATTATAATAATGACACACTAAACCTATACTAATGACACACTAAACCTATAATAATGACACACTAAACCTATAATAAGACACATTAAGCATATAATAAGACACAATAAGCATATACTAAGGACACACTAAACCTATAATAATGATACACTAAGCCTATAATAATGACACACTAAACCTATAATAATGACACACTAAACCTATAATAATGACACACTAAACCTATAATAATGACACACTGACACTAATGCTATAATGACACGCCAATCCTATCCAGGCACATTGAACTTATGAAACATTAAACCTTTAATAATGACACACCAAAACTATGACACACAAAACCTATAGTGATGGCACAATTTGCCTATAATCTGATCAGTCTCTAATCATCACACTGGGAGACTGTAACCATCTGCTAAGTCATTAATCATGAAACTCTAAACTTATTATCATTAAACATCACAAGTTGCAGCACACCAAAAAGCCTTTGTTAATTCTGCATACATTTCCCCAGGTTAAACACTAAAATGATACATCTTATAACTTTAAACAACTTTAAAACTCAACAAATAATCTCATTTTGCAGTTATATATTGAAATACTCATTTAAACCTCTTGAGATGGCCGGGCCAATCTATCTGCCAGTAATGAAAGCCACAAGATAGGCTGGCAGGTCTTTATACCAGCTAATCGGATTTCTAGCTCATCTCATCATTTTAATGGCGGCTTCCATTGATAGTTTGCAGGGTTCTGTCATTTTAAAAGCAATTTTATTTTTTATAGTGATCCTTATAAATGCTTCAAAATATGGGACAGCCGTTTTTCACATTGAATCTCATTCAAATGTTTGTTAGGACTTATTTAGGCTTCAGTAATCAGAAAATATTCAACAAAATTCTGCAAGTAAGACATCTTTATTCCAAGTGTTACACGCATAAAGATTGTATTAATTCATTCAATTTCCTACGAGAATATATACAGTTTAATATTTTTTAAGTATCGGTAATTAGTTTATTTTTAATAAATTTTTTTTGCAATGTAAAAAGGGCTCCGTCTTCTTGGCATCCACAGTCCAAAAACTCCGCCTCAAGAGGGTTAAACTAATTGTTGTTATTCCTAAGGATATCTTCCATAATTTAAAGTTGTTTTTTTTTTTGCCTAGCTAATAAAAGCAAATATTTAATGCATGGTCCATATAAAGATAAAAAGATATGAGTTTTACCTGTATGTGTTTTAAAATATGGTACACTTTGATACTTAATAACATAATTTTATTGACAGTGCGTAATAGGCCCCAGGCCCAAGTCCACAGACTCTATGTTGAAATAAATCATGATAATATTTTAAAATGTACACAGATTAATTATAATGTCATTGCAACAAATGAAAAAGCTAAAAGTAAAAGTAAAAAGTGTGCTCAAACGGCCAACATAAACAAAATAAAGCCTTTGATATATTGGTTGGGTAGATTCCAAATTTTGAAAACAGTTGGTCTATTCAATTAGACCAGTGCTCTTAGTAGGAGGGGCGCCCCCCCCCCCCCTTTGAATGAAAAAATAAAATGGCCCATACTTAACTGGTTGGTAAAACTGCCGGTCCTTTGATCACCTTATTTAGGTGGTTCACCAATGGTTTTGGATCATCTTATAGCAATTCAGTTAACTAGGGGAACCCCCAAGATCTAGATTTAAAATAGAGCTGACTCATGGTTTGAACATTAAATTGTTTGATTTTCAAATCTTGTTAAAGAATACAGTTTTCATGTCATATTAAAATATATGAGTCTTATGATTGTCAAACGGTTAGGTGCAACTTTACTTATGACAGAAACAAGGTATCCAAAAGATATCTATAGCATATTTTGTCACGGTCAGATTGTGTGTTTATTTTTTGTGTGTATGTTTGGGGGACGGAAAGGGAGTGCTCGTGGTATTGGCTGTATTTTCCCACGAGTATGACCGTCTTGGCAGGGGGGGGACCCCAGGGGAGAAAGTGTTTGTGTTGAGTTGGGAAAACATTAGAGTGGTGAATGAATGTGAACATTTTTCTTGTTATCACGAGTGCATGGTTAATAAGGGTCTAAAAGGAGAGACAGATTATTATTAGGGAGAGAACGATTATATTTGAGTGTGTATTCGACAGAGTGTTTTTGGAGTGAGGACTTAGTATAACTTTATAATGCTGTTTGTGTATTCATTGGATTTTGAGTCACTTTACATGGCTATCGAGTAGAAAGTGATGTGTTTGAACACTTATATCATAACCAGAAATAAACTATAATTGATGACTCTGAGACGACGTTACGTGTTTTCCCTTATAAACTATCGGCTTTATAGGAGCAAGGAATCGTTACAAGCACCAGCTTTCCAGGAGCTGAATAACCAGAGTCTTTTTAGACTCTGAAACTATTGTCTATGGCTACAGAAGGGACCTCATCCTCTAGACGACGTACTTTTCGCCACATATTTGACTCAATATAACAAATACATATAATATATATAATATATTATACTATTATAGGTAATATAAATAATCCAGAGATTATAAAATAAAAGGGTAAAGATTTCATGTATTTTAAACAATAATAATTTTAATAATGGTATTAATAACAATAGGCCTATGTGTATTACTGCTGCTATTATTATTAATTTTAAAAAAAATTTAAAGAGGAGACAATGAGTACCAAAATTGATAACTCGCATATAAAATAATACAAAAATAGATTTTGAATATAATTAGATCATTAACGACTTTAGAAAAAAAATTATGCCACCAAATTTGAAAAGCAAACTCTTGATTTTCATCAAAACGTCTGGAAATGGTTTTAAAGAAATTTATACATCTAGATTACTAGCTGAGTCCAATCACATGAGTGTTGTCTGCCTTTTTGGATCCCAGTAGGCCAAAAAGTTGATATTTTGTGAACAGCTTTTTTTTTTAAAATTGGAAAATGTCCATTGATAAAGTTTTGACACAGACTTGAAATGAACATTATTAAATGTCTATTTGACGCTAAGAATACCTGGACATGTCAGTTCCTTGTTGCTAATGTCCACAAATGGGCCAGTTACCTGTACTTTCAAATATATAAATACTAGAAAATGCCCACTCAAAAATGATGAATACAAAATTATTTTGAAAGTGTCCGGCAACTTCATTAACATTATACTCTACAATTCTATTTAAGGTGTGTCGGACATTTTTAACATTAACTTTTGAAAAACTCAAAGAACTTAATACAAGCAAGTTAGATGTTTTACCAGTACTTTGTACAGATTTTTAAAATGTTTTCAGATTTGTATGGCAGTACACAGTTTCGTACAGGTTTTTACATAATTGAGGTAATTATTTGTTGCACTTGTTAAAGTATGGCAGCAATCAGAAAATTTGAGAAAATGAAGAAAAAAAATTCTAGAATTAATGGTGAAAAGAATCATTTCAATTTTCCAGAGAAACATAAACACACTTGTTATAATATTTGAATAATGCAGAGATTGTTAAAGATCAAAGATGGCATATATTTTAAACAGTGATAATTAAATGAAGAAAAGGAATGAAAAATATAAATGATAGTTATTTACAATTATTTTTCCATTTTTTGTGGTTCGCATTATTTTTGTACAGGTTTTAGTTCCCTAGTTTGGGCATGTATGATTACATCAAAAACTGCAATTTTTAAATCAACTTTCTATGGAGCATTTTACAAAACAAATGAACATTCTACAATAATAACTCAAGACCTAATTTAGAGCAGACACTGACAACTGACGGATCTATGATGTTGCGCCGCCGCCTTTTTCCTCATGTATTGCAATACCAATTTGATAATTTAAATACAGTTGATAATAAATATGTCTCCGCACCGCAATCAGGGTACTTGTGTCCACACGTGCCAGGCAGGAAATCGCCAGTGGTGAGTCATCCCTCAATCATGTCATCCAGACTGGATTTACTTTTGGCCTATTCCCCGCTACCCACTGCCCCTTGGCACTATTTATTTCATTGTTGGATTAGGCCATTTTTGTTCTAGACGGAGGATTTTATCACCTGGGTCAGCAGTGTCTGTGAGGGGACTTTCATGATCCTAAGGACAGAGTCCTCCAGACTTTGCCGCTCAAGTAATGGGTTATATACATCACAATTGGTCAGTCGTGTACATCCCAATTGGTCAGTTGTATACATTCATAGAGGAAAGCGACTTCAGAAAGAAAGAGGATAAAGACTAGTAAAGAAACTTACTCAAAGGTTGAGTAGGGGCTGGGTTAGCGTAACACTAAGATGCATGTTTTACACTTTGCTCTTCGAGTGGGGCCCAGCCTCCTCCCAAGGGTGCAGTTATACCACTGGACATTCAGTCGTACTTGATGGGCCTCTGTTGAAAATCAGGGAGGGCCAGTACAGCACGAGCAAGAGTACTTCTGTGAAGGTGCCCACTGAGACACATTGATTTAGGGAGGAGAGGCCACAGGTGGGGCAGCACTTGGTACATCTAAGCAGTCACTGTCTCTAAGCAGGAGAGGCCATATGGGTCAGCAATTGGTACATCTAAGCAGTCACTGTCTCTAAGAAGGAGAGGCCATATGGGTCAGCAATTGGTACATCTAAGCAGTCACTGTCTCTAAGCAGGAGAGGCCATATGGGTCAGCAATTGGTACATCTAAGCAGCCACTGTCTCTAAGCAGGAGAGGCCATATGGGTCAGCAATTGGTACATCTAAGCAGTCACTGTCTCTAAGCAGGGGAGGCCATATGGGTCAGCAATTGGTACATCTAAGCAGTCACTGTCTCTAAGCAGGAGAGGCTATATGGGTCAGCAATTGGTACATCTAAGCAGTCACTGTCTCTAAGCAGGCATTGCATAGTCTATCACTGCCACCTTCCCTCCCCTCTAAATCTAGTCCAACTACAAAACAACATAGCTTTCAAGAGATTTAAGAATCTGTTGTTTTTTTTACTACCGGGTACTTTAAAAAAATGTAGTGTTCCACAGACTTTACGAATGGATTACCTGAAATACATTGCTAGCTGAACTGAGCACACGTGTGTACCAAACTCTGGTTGCAACAGAATAGGCCACATCAAAACGGGTACACATTCACAATATCTTGCAAGACCATCGAGGTAAGCAGGCGATTATAGCTGCATCACACTTCCAATTAAAAAAAAGTTCTTGAATTTTTAACATTATTTTTAATCACTTCTAAAATTATATTATCACTTATGTCTTTAAATTACTATACCTTTGTTCAGTGAAATGGCCCATTCCCGAACTTACATATAGATAAAGTAGGTAATTATACAGCTAGACAATGTAAAGTATAGATAAAGCCACTAACTTAGTTAGGTCATGTATCCGTTAACTACAGCCCTAATACCAAATCTAGCCCAGTGCTGACAAATCTTGTAGCGCAACCTTTGACCACCTGACAGGTTATCACATACTCTGATTACATCACTTCCTGTCCTCTCAGGTATTCTCGACGGGTAATCCTGGGAACAGGTACAACGTCTTTGTAAACGTGTCTCTTTTCTCTGCCACCTGTTTATACTTTCCCTTGATGGTCTCTGCTTTGCTCACCAAGTTATTCACCTGTTGAATATCACAATACATGCTATTCAAAGATTCAGTGCTAAGAGTCGCAGTATTTTAAATATCAGGCCTGACATTGTATTTTCTACATATCATGGAAACAATTCAGCAAATTGTTTTTCATACAATATTTACAAATGCCATAGCGTGCAGGCAACTTGATTCTGGCCCAAAACACCAAAGAACTGTTTCATTGAGCAGATCCCGGGACAGGGAGTAAATGATTTAATTTAGAGATGAACTTAAGGTTCCCTCCATGCTTGGACTACTGATCCATGTTTTGTATGCATTCCCAAGTATTCTCTCACACTCTCTGCAAGTACAGGATTTTCTTGTTTATCCAAACTACCTTGAGTAGGTTATCTTCATTTCATTTCATTTTAAGGGATATTATAAAATTATAGAATGGAGTTGTGTTTAATCACACAGTAACAGTAGACTGCATTAATGATACAATTTTCAATATTTAAATAAATGGAGTTAATTCCTTTTAACAGAAGTGGAAAAAAAAACTAATAGTTATAGGGATGAAGGGCATATATGTGAAAGTATCAGAGGGATAAGGGCAGTTGGTCATTCAGGATCATTGGTCACCCCAGTCCCATAATGGCTTAGCTAAAGATATATAAAGTATATAGAAGGCAGATCTGGATGAAAATAATTTAAAAAACTATAGACTAACTTATAATTTTTATCTAAAGTCATTTTTATCTACTTCATTCACTTCATTGGCTCCCTGTACAAGCAAGGATCAACTACAAACTCTCTGTTCTCTGCCACACATTTTTCTCAAATTCATGCCCTTCCTATCTAACCGAACTTTTCTCTGTCTATTCAACCCTTCTCAAGCTTCGCTCCTCCGCAGACGCCCGTATTCTTTATGTCCCCAAGACTCGCATAAAAACATACTGTGAACGATCTTTCTCTTTCTGTGATCCCAAACAATGGAATTCTCTTCAACAAAACATCCGCAATGTACCGACCATCACAGCCTTCAAAACTGAACTCAAAAAACATCTCTTTAAACTCTACTATCCTGACTGATTGCCCCCTCTGACCCATAAACGATACTGCTGGGTGCCGTCCATGGCTTGACATGTAAATAGTTATGGAATGGATCGAGTGATTATACATTTGTTTTGTTTCAATTAATTAATCTATGTTAATTTTTAAGTTCATGATCATGTTTTTTAAATTGTATGTACAGCGTGGTGAGGCCAGCCCTAGGCTGGGGTACAGCGCTAAATAAAACTACTATTAATAATAATAACAAATATTTATATATATATTAAAAGAACTTACCTGAGTCATCAGTTTCTGCAGGTCATTCTTGTAGGCGTACTTGGCAAATACAAAAGTTATGGCTTGTATAAACCATGTACCATATTTGGTGTTTCGCCAGGACAGGTTTCCTGACAGAAAATAAAAGTTATGGTTAATTGCCAGTTTGGAAAGATTTTTAAAGAAATTAGTACATCATTGGCTTTGGTTTTTTTTATTTCTTCTTTATCACTTTGCATCCCTGGGATTCTGACTGGCTGCCTTAAAATATAGCCACAATAATGATGGCAAAGTCAAAATGAAGATACAGGCACAATGATGATGGCATAGGCACAATGATGATGGCATAGGCACAATGATGATGGCATAGGCACAATGATGATGGCATAGGCACAATGATGATGGCATAGGCACAATGATGATGGCATAGGCACAATGATGATGGCATAGGCACAATGATGATGGCATAGGCACAATGATGATGGCATAGGCACAATGATGATGGCATAGGCACAATGATGATGGCATAGGCACAATGATGATGGCATAGGCACAATGATGATGGCATAGGCACAATGATGATGGCACAGGCACAATGATGATGGCATAGGCACAATGATGATGGCATAGGCACAATGATGATGGCATAGGCACAATGATGATGGCATAGGCACAATGATGATGGCATAGGCACAATGATGATGGCATAGGCACAATGATGATGGCATTACTTCTTTCCTGTGTGGTTAACCTACATCATGCATAAATGCATCTTCACATACATGATGAATGAATACCACTGGGCATCATGTTTAAATGCAACTGTATGCTACAAATAACGCTACTGAAGATCACAAATAAACTAACAAAAAATGGATTTAGGTTGTCTAAATATGCTTTTTTTTTTATGCCCCTCACACTTCAATATATTACCACACAGCCACGCGGTCACCCATGATATAACATATTATCAGAAAATTCAGTATATGACCACCTGGTCACCCATGATATAACATATTATCAGAAAATTCAGTATATGACCACCTGGTCACCCATGATATAACATATTATCAGAAAATTCAGTATATGACCACCTGGTCACCCATGAATTAGCCTTTTATCATAATAATTAAAATTTTGTTTGATTCATTGCTTATGCTTTGCTTCTCCTGGAAAAATTGAGTTAATTCCTAAAACTAAAATTCTAAAGTTTGTTAGGTATTATTATTGTGCTGGGCTAAAGTGGCATTGTTGATATTACGGTCATTGACTGGACGTGCCATGTGGTTAAATTTAAAAAATTTTTTTTTTTTAATAGAGTTTTTAAAATAATACAGATATGCAATAAGGAAACAAAATTACTAATCCCACCTGGTGTTGTTGCCATGGCGATGAATGTATCTGCCAGGCTGGGAGTCTTTTCTCCAAATGCATCACTCTGCTCCAACTCAGCATCCCATGCAAGGCGCAATGCCCGGTTCACTTGTCTGATATTAACTTCCTGCTCTGATTCTAATGAAGATGTTTTAGTTGAAACATCATGACTCAGAGAACTGTCAGAGGCCTCTTGCTCAACTAAACATTGAGGTAAAAGAAGACAAATCTCAATGAAAAGCAGCAAATAAAATTTAGTCATCATTTAGGGATAAAGTGGGGAACCTTGTGTCATCATTTATTTATTATTATTATTATTATTATTAGTTGTCTTATATAGTGCGGTACCCCAGCCTAGGGCTAGGCTCACCGCGCTGTACATACACATATTAACAAAAGAGACATAATCGTGACAATAACATAAAATACATTTATGTAAATAAAGAAAAGCTGTATACTGTATAGAGACAAAACAAAAACGAATGCATATTCAACCCATCCACTCCAGAACTTTTATATGTCAAGCCATGGACGGCGGCCAGCAGCATGGTTTATCGGTCAGATGTAGGGAATCAGTCAGGATAGTAGAGTTTAAAGAGATGTGTTTTGAGTGCAGTTTTGAAGGCCTGTGTGGTTGGTATATTGCGGATGTGTAGTGGGGGCGCAGAAAGAGAAAGATCGTTCACCATATGTTTTAGTACGTGTCTTAGCAACGGACAGAATACGCGTGTCTGCGGAGGAGCGAAGCTGTCAAAGGGGTGAATAGACAGAAAGAAGTTTGGTTAGATAGAAAGGGCAAGAATCTGAGAAAAAGTTATGACAGAGAACAGTCAGCTTGTAATCAATGCGTGCCTGTATAGGGAGCTAATGTTAGTTTCATCACAGGGTCAAAATGGACAACAACTTGTACTTAAAACACAACATATAGTTTTCTCAATTCTCAGTGAATTTAGCTGAATTTATGCATTATACCCAGTGTTGAGGAGGACGGGGGCGGCCTGCCCTTGGCAAAACATTTTCCTTATATTAAGGGGCACCATTAGATTTTTGGCCAACTGCAGAGTTTTTTTTATTGGAATGGTGCGTGAAAATGCTTAGCCCGCACAGGAGGTACTAACTCTAGCTGAGCCACTGATTGAGCCATTATTGAGCCAAGTTTAAGAAACATAATTTAGTCTACAGAAACCTGTTTGGTTCTTAATTTAGTCTAGAGAAACCTGTTTGGTTCTTAATTTAGTCTAGAGAAACCTGTTTGGTTCTTAATTTAGTCTACAGAAACCTGTTTGGTTCTTAATTTAGTCTAGAGAAACCTGTTTGGTTCTTAATTTAGTCTAGAGAAACCTGTTTGGTTCTTAATTTAGTCTACAGAAACCTGTTTGGTTCTTAATTTAGTCTACAGAAACCTGTTTGGTTCTTAATTTAGTCTACAGAAACCTGTTTGGTTCTTAATTTAGTCTACAGAAACCTGTTTGGTTCTTAATTTAGTCTACAGAAACCTGTTTGGTTCTTAATTTAGTCTACAGAAACCTGTTTGGTTCTTAATTTAGTCTACAGAAACCTGTTTGGTTCTTAATTTAGTCTACAGAAACCTGTTTGGTTCTTAATTTAGTCTACAGAAACCTGTTTGGTTCTTAATTTAGTCTACAGAAACCTGTTTGGTTCTTAATTTAGTCTACAGAAACCTGTTTGGTTCTTAATTTAGTCTACAGAAACCTGTTTGGTTCTTAATTTAGTCTACAGAAACCTGTTTGGTTCTTAATTTAGTCTACAGAAACCTGTGTCCCAAGTAATTCTGCCTAACATATCCTAACAGGAGCTGGTCAAGAACTTTGGTGGTGCTAAAGTTTGAACCCTAGGATGTCAGCCTTTTGGACTATAAATCAACTGCTCTTTATTATATTTTTTATTGAGTATTAGTTTTAAGAGCAAATCATCAAGTGTTAAGCCAGTAACTTACCTGGCATTACCTCTGTTACCTCAGCTGAAATTATTTGTTTCAACTGCATCGGAGGAGAATCTGCTCGCTTGTTATCTATGACATCCATTGGTTCAGCCTTTGTACTGGAGCCCATATTTAATGCAGGACCAGGACTCACGGTTACATCCATTGGTTCAGCCTTTGCGCTGGGGCCTGTATTTAATGTAGGACTAGAATTCAAGGTTACGTCACCGACAGGTCTGTCGGCTGGGTTGGTAAACATTCCTGTATCCTTTGCATCTATATAAAGTGAGGAAATGAAACATTAAAATTAAATCAGTTTTAAGTTTATGAAAATATTCTCTCTTGTACCAAAAAGTTTTTTTTTTAAAGTCAGAATAGGGCAGAACACAATTATTAGCTGAAACTAATTAACTTTCACAACTACAGCAGTAGAATCATGAATCTAAGCTGCAGACATCTTCTGCAACACAGCAGTAGAATCATGACTCTAAGCTGCAGACATCTTCTGCAACACAGCAGTAGAATCATGACTCTAAGCTGCAGACATCTTCTGCAACACAGAAGTAGAATCATGACTCTAAGCTGCAGACATCTTCTGCTACAAACATTTAAAAAAAAAAAAAAAAAATTACAAGTGACTTATTAAAGCCGAGACTCTCCCAGACACACAATGGGAAATCACAACTTAACATTTCCACCATTGCAGGTTTTTAAAAATTCATATCTACAAGATTGTTGATTGTATGGAATGACAGGTCCATTGTCATTTTTAGGGTGATATTTTCAGATCATCCTAATGAAATTTTTGTTTTGAAAGATAACCCAGTGTGAGGGTCTCTGATAAGCCTGAGCACTGAGTAACATTAGACATATTCAAGGTCGTAGATCCAGTATAAATCCAATGAATTAAAATGCTGATCAAAAGATTTCAATAATTTATTTGAGAATAGTGCACAATCAATTTTGTGACCATGTGACACTTTGGCTAGTTTTAACAAAACTTAAAATTGCCTGTGTAGTGTATGCCAGTGTAAGTGTATGCCAGTGTAAGTGTATGCAAGTGTAAGTGTATGCAAGTGCACCAGCATTGCATAGGTCTTTTCAAAGTTTAATTATGTCTTAATTTTAAAATCCATTAGTCTTAAAGGAGTTTATGATGCACTGGTTTTAACCCTTTAAGTGAAAGGAATTTACTATGAATTGATAAAAGGAGTTTACAATGAATTGGTTAAAGGATGTTACAATACATTGGTTAAAGGATGTTACAATACATTGGTTAAAGGATGTTACAATACTGTGGCGTGTCCAGACCTGTAGTCTGTGTAGACTCCAGACAATAGTCGACCCGTAAGGGATGATGGCGTTGGTTTTATGACCTAAGACCACTGACCAAACAAAGTGTCAAGCTTGTCAGATTGCCCACGACGGAATGGCGGCGTTGGTTTATGACCTATTACGCGGTGTGTTACATAAGAAGGGGATTGGGGCCCTGGGAACTTGGGACTTATAAAAGAGACAGTAGAACTGAGCCGGGGAAAACTCAGCCGGGGAGAACTCAGCCGGGCAGGCAGGTGGACGGACGGGAGTTAGAGAGGGACCGTGACAGTCGGAGTGGAGTACGACAGAGAGAGCGAGAGAAATAAGTGAAGTCAAAGGATAAGACAATTAAATGTTCAAAGACTATAACCCTCATTGTTTTGTCATATTGGTGCACACGAGAGACAGAGTGTACAAGGTTGCAGATTAATTATAGAATAGAGACGACTAAGGTTCGCTACAATACATTGGTTAAAGTTAAAAGATGTTACAATACATTGGTTAAAGGACGTTACAATACATTGGTTAAAGGATGTTACAATACATTGGTTAAAGGATGTTACAATACATTGGTTAAAGGATGTTACAATAAATTGGTTAAAGGACGTTAGAATACATTGTAAAATTACTTTCACTTACTTCCCTGGCAAGCCTGGATAAAGAATATCTTTGGTTTACCAATTAATGTTGGTACATTGCTGAACATCTTCCTAATCTCTGCGATGGGCACACAGTTGTAATGTTCATCATTCTGTGTGTATCCGTCTGTACCAAATACAACCCCTTCATGGCCATGGCTTAAGATGAACAGAATAAAACAATCAAATCGGCCGTGGTCAAGGGCTGCTTCATTTTTCAGAATTTCAAACATTTGCTGTTGATTGAACAAAATAATTAAAAAGAATATTTTTCATCAAAAATGAAATGAACAGATTAACTGTCAACAAATTTCTAAAATATTTCATAGTATGTGAGTTTAAACGAATACCTCTCCTATCTTTTTGTTAACTAACAGTAACAGTGAAACAAAGGCTCATAACTTTTTGTGTGAGTTAAATGATAACATCCCAAAATTATTTCTATGAACATTAACTAAGTAAATAAACAAAACAAGGGCCATTAATTCATTTGTCGGTTCAATTGATTACCTTTCCTGTTTTATTGGGATGTACAGTAACTTCAAAACCAAGACCCTGTTCCCCAAAAACATTTTCGATACTTTGGCGATCTCTGAGTGTTCCTTCTCTATTTTGCAAATGTGTGAACTTTTCATTGTTGATCACGAGTGCCAGTCCTTTGATTTTGTTTTTCATGGAGTAGTATGTCTTCTGAAATTGTTGTTAGGTCCATATTAAGTAAAATAAGAAACTTAAAACATTTTCTTACACCTTGATGTTCTGTAATCTTCTTTAAGAAAATTATTCAAATAATGTCATTCTAATTATTAACCAAATTGATATGCTACTATTCCAGAGGCTCCTGATGCACAGATGAATCTATTACATCTCATTAGTTTATCAGCCAAAGTAATCTGTAACAGTTTGTTTCAAAATTCTGTCTTCAGGATGGTAATTAAAAAAACAACAGCATAAGATCAGTAATGGAAACAACCAATGGCATAAATTTCTGACCAGAATTCACAAGGTAAGTGGGCTGGCCGACAAACTTCAATATAATATAACAGCAGACAGCATGACCTGCCCTTGGTCTCGAAGACATAATAAGTTTAATTTAATATAACATCAGGGGCCACAGATAAACTTCAATATAACAGCAGACTTCTTGATGGCCGTCTCAATGACATAAGTTTGTGTCAGGACATTTTTTTTTCACGTCAGATGAAGATATCATGAGATTTTTTTAAATTTCTTGCAATGTAGCTCTTTTGCACATATTTTTCTATGTGAGTTTTGGTCCATCCAATTTCATTGCCTACTTTATTTTTCTCCATATTTTATGTAGCAAGATATTTAGAGAAAGGAAAACAATATCCTGTTGTTACAACTAAAAACTTCAAAAATTGTTTGGCAAAAATAAGCTGTTTATTAAATTTCAGCTCTCTAGGATGTCAGGAACAGAGTGAAGTATGGAGCTCAAAGAAATCTAACCATGACAAAGAAGCAAAACTTTCTCAAATCAGCCTATCTCAAGTCAACCTCCATCAAGTCAACCTCTCTGAAGTCAACCTCTCTCAAGTCAAGTTCTATACAAGGGAGTTCAAAGGTTCTGTTGATTTCTTGACTGCTTTAGCTCTCTGTTCCATCAAATTTTAGCTAAACTAAGGCTAAATGTTTAAAGCACTAGCAAGGAATGCAGTTCTTGATGGTGTGACCAGCACACAATGCAGCACTGAATGGTCTGACCAACTAACAATGCAGCACTGAATGGTCTGACCAACTAACAATGCAGCACTGAATGGTCTGACCAACTAACAATGCAGCACTGAATGGTCTGACCAACTAACAATGCAGCACTGAATGGTCTGACCAACTAACAATGCAGCACTGAATGGTCTGACCAACTAACAATGCAGCACTGAATGGTCTGACCAACTAACAATGCAGCACTGAATGGTCTGACCAACTAACAATGCAGCACTGAATGGTCTGACCAACTAACAATGCAGCACTGAATGGTCTGACCAACTAACAATGCAGCACTGAATGGTCTGACCAACTAACAATGCAGCACTGAATGGTCTGACCAACTAACAATGCAGCACTGAATGGTCTGACCAACTAACAATGCAGCACTGAATGGTCTGACCAACTAACAATGCAGCACTGAATGGTCTGACCAACTAACAGAAATCACTTTACATGATAATAATTATTATTTTTAAAAACTTATGTCACATACATATACATATAAATATAAGTCAACCTAAATGTTATGTTAGTTTTCACATACTTGGCCTGCTGGTGACAAGGAATAATTATAGCGCTCAATGATGTGCACATCATCTTTGTTGACTTTGCGCACTTGAACACCACTACTGATGATGTCTTCTGATGGCCACGCTAGGAATCAAAGCAAAATTTTTGCACTAATAAAATTTTTAAAACAATTCTTAATGACTGAAAAGAGGAAAAAAGGAAGGGGAGGATATATATGCAAGTCATTGAAACCTTTATTTCTTACGTTATTCTATAGATGATAACTTGATAATCCCATTAGAAGAATTAGTTTTGAAACTATTTATAGTTTTATGTGGGCAATGGAATTTAATTTTAAACAGAGACAAAAAACTCATTTTGCTAATAATTTTAAGCACAGTGAAACAGGGTGACTTTGCCCATTTTAAGACTTTACGAATAATTTTCAACATGTTAACTGATCTAAAAACTAAAACAAAGGTGCTAATGTACAGAGTGTATACCTGCACTTTGTTGATATAGTTGAATTAAGTCATACTTAATCTGGATAATTGTTGTTTTTTTTAATATTACTTCCATGGCCCTTTAAAACACAAATATGCCTGACCCATGTGAATTTTGTTATTTTTTAAAGATTATATTATATTAATTATCTCTATTGGTTCCACACCCACAGAGTTCAACTCACCATCTGGCAGATCATCATCCTCATTGTGGTCGCCTGCCGGATCATCCACTCTGGACGACTTAAAATGGGTGGTAAGGTTGGGCCTCAAAATATCTGCTGCTCCGTTTAGTTCCTTAGCAACACATGACTTGTACAGTTGCTCAAAGGCATAAGGTCCTCTTGTTGGTAGCATATCTAAAAGTGCCATCGCTCTGTCAGCCTTATTGCTGTTGCTCTGTAAGTATAGAAAATGAAATAAAAATTATTTGCATTTATTTTTAGTGGCATATTATTTATATATTTGATTTAACACTGAAAATGTTGCACACACACATATGTTTATATATATTATATTGACAGATTCACATATCTATGGTCGAACATTTCGAGCACCCTCTCAATGGAGGATGAGATAAATGGTAGGATAGGGAAGGCCACAACTGTCATGGAGAGACTGAAGAAAAGAGTCTGGTCCAATGCCAAACTCACAACAAGAACTAGGCTGCAGGTATACCAGGCCTGCGTACTGAGCAAACTCCTCTATGGATGCGAGTCTTGGACCACATACACCAGGCACGAAAAAAGTCTCAATGGCTTCCACCTCAGATGCCTGAGCCGCATCCTTGACATCAAATGGCAAGAAAAAGTCCCCAACACGGATGTCCTGTCTCAAACAAATATGTGCAGCGTCCCAGCCATTTTAATCCAAAGACGCCTCCGCTGGCTTGGGCACGTCAAGCGAATGCAACCTGGTCGCATACCTAAGGATGTGCTGTACAGCGAGCTGGCGACAGGGAAAAGGTCAGTTGGACGGCCTCGTCTCAGATACATAGACATATGCAAAAGAGACATGAAGGCGGCCAACATCAACATCTCAAATTGGGAGGACCCGGCGGAGGGCCGATCCACATGGCGGGGCATCGTGAAGGAAGGATCACTACGTGCCGAGGAGCTCGACAGGGCGGAAACAGCTGTAAAGAGAGCGCAGAGAAAGGCCAGAAAACACTGCTCCACCGCATTCGTGTGTGGGACATGCAAAAGAGACTGCCGCTCGAGGATCGGTCTCACTAGCCACACCAAGAGCTGCAATCAGAAAAGATAAATCTATCGTCTCTCGTAGACGGAAAGATGCCATACATAGTCTTGGGGGAAATCTTTCAGGACACTTTTTAATGCTTTAAAAAACAAGTTCTCTAAAATTTTTGATAGAACTGCCAAGGCAAAAGATGTGAACACCAGCAGGGATCATTAATCCAGACATCTTTATCAAGCTCTACTTTACTGTCTGATAGGGTAGTTTCCCTTTTTTTTCAAGTGATGTTACCCAAGGACTCATTGTTTTAATGGAAAACTACACTCTCTTAAAATTCTCTCCCATTTCTATAATTACTGTATGCTTTTAAGACAATTAATTCTGACATTTTAATTTTTCATAAAAATCTTCTTAAACATACAAGAACAGTGTGGCTGTCCTCATAAATTAGATCACAAAAATTACCTCCAATATTCTGTCCATCATTGCTTTGGATATAACTTTTGCAGAAAATAAATCATGGCATACAACTTGAATGTCATCTTTGATTGCTTCCCGCAGCTTGTTATAGTTAGTCCTTATGATGTCTTTATGTGCTGGTAGCATTTCACTGAAAAATAAAAAGTGGCAACAGATTTAAATAACTGTTAATACAAACATTTAAAGTTTTTCAATTTATTTATGTACATCTAATCACATGAAGATGCATATCTATAATATAATTAACACAAATTCCAAATCTTTCTCCCTTTACCTGTTTTGTTGTCACTGCAAGCTCAATGTCCTCACACCCAGAGGGACAAATACAGAAACCCAAGCAGTTTTCACTAAAAGCGCTTTCTAACAAGAAAGATTCTTTGAAAATCAGCCCACTGTCATCTCAAATATAGTCATACCTTATCTTCAGAGAAATGTTAACCTAAAACAAAATATTTTCCAATTATTATTAATGGTTTTTATTTACTTATTTTTTTATCTTTTTATTCATCAGCCAGTTGGTAAGTCACTCAAAGGGAGATTAATCAACTGAAATTATTTGAATGTCTAATCTCCTCATAATTGTAGGACTTATTTACAGGGAGACCAGAGACCCATCAAGGCTATACTACTATTCATTAGGTCTTTACAAGTAAGTTCAAGATAAAATCAAGTAGTCATCCACCCACTAAAAAGAAATTTAAAAAAAAATTGGATCCCTTGTTGCTGGGCGCCTAAAAGGCATGGAGCCCCTAGGCATGTGCATCACTGGACTTAAGTTTATCCAACACTGGTCATATGTCTTTTTCTTTTATGGTTTTGATACCTACTATGGGAATTTTCTCTTAATTCATGCTAAATATCATTAAGTCTTTTATTGTTCATTTTTAAACTTCTATGGCCCTGTAAATTAAAAGTTTTGGGTTCACATACATTAATATAAAACATATCTGTATTACTTTATTATACTCTTTGAAGTCTTTTCGGTCTTAAGGTGTGTTGACACTGCGGGTTTGTTACTTGGATTCTCAACTTTCTGTGACCACGAGCTACTGGCTGCAACAAACATCAAGGCTAACAAGTTTGATTTTTATGGGTTTGTTGAAAGCTGCAGTATATTGTTGTCTGGCAATATACAGATACAATCATGTCATATTTCTTATCAAATCAAATGCGTTGTCATCTGACTGCTGATAGATTAGCAGCATAGCAACCCGTAGAAAATGATGAGGTGACAAAAAAAAGACAAACACTGGGAATTTATTATCAACCGACTTGTTTACAAATTGTAATTATTAATTATTTTCAATATCTGACATATTTAGTAGTTCAAAAATAAATTTAAGAAATAAATTTCAAGTTTGATTTTATTGGAGTGGGCAAGAAAAGAAAAGATTTTAGAGGAACAATTTCTTGTTTTAAAAATGAAATCAATTTTCTAAAGTGGTTTTTAATTTTAACGTTTTTTTCTCCAGCATGGTTGGTAATAGGTAAAAATAAGTCATATTTAAAAGAAGAATTTTTTTTTTTATATTCATCAATCATTTAAATGAGCCTAGGTTGCTGACCATTGCACTAGCACATAAATTTAAAATTAATAAATATATACAAATACAAATATAAACAAATGTTCTGTTGTATTAGAAGCCTTAGTCTCAAGTAAAACTGATATAAAGGCCTCCTTTATCTAAGCTATTCCTTTAAAAAATAAGGGGCTGGGAAGGGTGTGTGTGTGTGTCGACATCTAAAATTTTAAGATGATTAGTCTAACTTTTATCTAATGCAGCAGTCATGCCTGATCAGGGTGAATACCTATGGGGGATTTCTGTGTCAGTGGATTATCAACATGGATTCACCACTGAGTTTTGTGGCTGCAACTAATTGGAAGTGTGAACGTACCTTAAGGTAGGCAGGATGGAACTAACTATTTCAAGGCCAAGGGTATTTCATACTAATCAATGATACTTTTGGTCAAACATTAACATACGATAATAAGCCTATATCTTTTTTGTACAAATTAGTTATTCAGGAAACAAATTTTGGCTATTAATATTATAATTTATCAAATAACAAATAACTTTTGGGCCTACTAAGCTTACTCTAATAATTCATGTACAGAGGCTATGTCTTGTTGAGGCTTTATATCAGGATATATTGCTATATATTGTTATAATCCTGCCTTTTTCTAGATTTTACAAATATTCTCTTTACAATTTACAATTAAAGGTAGAGAGCTAGCTGTAATTTGTTATTTTGATATGGAATTGAAAATATTGACAAAATTCTATCTTGGTACCATTTTGACTCATATTTTTGTTAATCATTAGAATAATGTTAGGGCCTAAGTATTATCAAATAAGTCTCAATCTAAGTACAGTCCAGTGACAGTAATCCTCCAAACACTGGTCCCAAATTCAAAACACTAGTAATAAGTAGTAAAACACATTGAATGAGCAATTACTTTGGCAGTTCCAAAGTATTTTACAAAGTCCAAGTGCATGGTCAAATTTGATAATTCTCACTCAACTATTTCAATTACTGTCTGAAAAATAATTCTTTGTAGCTAACGCGCCATTGGAAAGCACACAAGTAGCTTGCAAACAGGCCATGGCATGTTCCACCTTGCTGAACTTAAAACAATTGCGACACTTCATTTTTGAAAAAGTTATAATGATGTCCAAACTTTCAATGCTTTTGAAAAAGCATAACAAGCTTGCTTTTCACGTTGTAAACCCTATAAAATATCATTATGATGATTTTCTTTATGCTGAGCCAACAGTTTTAAAAAAAATGACCAGGTGCATATACTTATACTGCTTGTCGTATAGCAAGGACATCTCATCACCCATCTGCGCACCCACAGCCAAGCTCACAATAAGTATATTATGATGATTATGATTAAGAACTTACAAAAATTATGGTGGTCAAATTCAATTTTGATTGACAAATTATTATAATTTATTATTAATTATGATTTATAATTTAAGTTTAAGATATAAAATTAATAATATATCCTATGTAAGTATAAGTATAGCTAAGTAAAGTAAGTATTAAGTATAACCTACTAAGTATTATACTGATTTAGGTAAATTCCAAGAGTTAGTTCCACGATGTCTCACACAGCCGCCATCTTGGTTGCGGCAACCCTTAAAATTAAGAATAAAACATTAAATAATAATAAAAAAATCTATCCCTGAACCTAACCTGAACCCTAAATCTATCCCTAAACCTCTAAAAAAATATATCCCTCCCTAAACGGTCTGAACCCTAAACAATCACACTGGGCACTAATAGTGTGAAATAGCCCTGATTTATTATTATTTATCATAACTTTTCATTCATAAGTCACAAATATAAAGTAAAGTATAAAAAGATTCAGAGTTAAGCATTAATTAACTTTTATTTTATTAAGTCAATTTCAATTAAGTGTTTAGTTAGAATTGTATAAAATATAATGAAGTATGTAATGTGCACATAATATTATTTTATAATTTATAAATAATGCAGGACAACTCACCGATTCCAAATTATATTATATAGTTAATATAGGCTATTTTATTATTTATTTTGTATGGAGCCTAACTAAAAAAATATTACTCACATACTTTATCATTACAATAAAGAAATTTTTAGAAAGATATCCGCGATTTTTACCATGGCCGCCATGTAATTTTAGAATCGGAAATTCAAATGCATCATTTTCAAGACAAATGTTAATTTGACATTCGTTTTCTTTGTTTCTTGAAAAATATTTTTCCATTTTTTGGTAAAACAGAGTAGCTTTCCCTTGGAAAACGTCTCTTTTTTTTTTTTTAAATTTCCGATTGTATTCAAACCATCTTCTGTTATTCAATTATTGCCCTGTCTTTCTATTCATTCAAGCGTCCAAATACCCCGTTAATATACTATTTCCTTCACTCACACAGCTTGAACTTGAAAGCAATCCTTCATAAACTTCATTTATTATCTACAAAAGTAGTAAAGCAAAATATTAACGATTGAAAACATACATTTCTCATTGTTATTGAATTACAAAGAAAATTGTAGCACCAATATCATAATTTAAATTCAATGGGCCCTAGCCCTATGCTCTTAAATCCCCCCTTTTTTTTTTCTTTGCACCACAGAACTTCATTCTAACCACAGAGTTATAATAATTTCTGTAAAATATTTTGTTGTTTTCACTGTTGCCTGATGATTTCATATTGATGTGCTTTAAATGAAATTTTACTCGACTCCTGGATATTTAGAATAGCTTAATTAGTTGATTGTTTATGATTTTTTGAAAGTGAACTAAAATTGTCTTTTTGTCTCCCTTTAAATATTTTTTTAAAAATTGATCTTCGGCTCGTTTTTAGATGAATAAAAATTGTATTTACAATTTAGTGACAACCTTGAAAAAAGACCGAGTTTGTTATATGTATAACTGGTTGTGTGTGCAACTTGCAAGAGATTTTAAAGTTCCAACATAGTTATTTTGGAAGATAGCGGGTGCCAAATCTACACTTGGGTGGCGTCTAAAAATTGACCATGTTACTGATTTTTTAAAATTCATAACTTTCTAAATATTGGAGATAGAGCGTTAAAATTTGTGGTTCTGATGAAGGCAAGCTCTATTTAGGGGAATAATTCAATTTTATTTAATTTCATTATGAAATTTTCATTTAGAATACCTAATTATAGCTGTTTTCTTTAGCACTCAAATGCAAACCTCACCAAATTTTAACAGTATATGAACTATATGAAAAGTTACAAATAGTAAACATTTCAATAGCACAGAATTATAACTATCGTCTTAAAAATGATGACATTTTTTGACTCAGTAGATTTATAACTATTCAGTTCATCATTTCCTATTTAAACCTTATTGTTATCATTGCACCTGGCATGAAAAGAGGTAAATAGTTTTCCCCAGCTCCCTGGCTCTGCTTAAAACCACGTTGTAATTGCTGAAAATTCGGGCAAGCTAAGAATTATCGACTCCTTACTAATATAGATGTTGTAAGTTGTAATAAGTTTTTCATGTTGTAATAAAATAATAAATGTGTCAGAATGGTCAGCTTTTCAGCCCCAAATATCACATTCCTTTACAAACAGCTTAAAAATACATTAATATTATATTTAATGACGTCTCTTGTACCCAATAAATGTCTGGACAGTGATGCTCTGCTCTATAGAAATGGACGATTTTTAGCTTGTGGTGGGGAAGGACATCATGCCATGGTCTGTGGAACACTCTCCTTAGGGTGGGTCTGGGCAAGTGTCCTGATCGGTGGGTCTTTCACATCCTTGAGTGATCCAGGGCATCACACACTGACATACTTGTTTGTGTCGACCAATATTAGCTTTTTGTATAGTATAGGCATATGCCCCGTTTTAAGCACCACCACCAGTTTTGGCACGGAAGAGCCAGTGGCATCATGTCTTGGTCCATGTCTTAGTCGTGGCATCATGTCCTGGTCCATGGCTAAGTCTGCCCTATCTTATGACTCCTTTCAGAAAAACTGATTAAATATTTTAAAATTATTACCGGGCACGCTGCCCGCCTTGATGTGGTTGAATTTCAAACAGTCTTATTTGCCTTCATTCAACTAATGACAACAGGAAATGTTGATTTGATGACTCATTTCACAGAGAAAGACAATGCACTTTTTAAAAAAAAGTAAACTTTAATTTTATTTATCATGGCACTAGATTGAAATCATACATAGATTAAAACACTTGTTGCACTTAAAATATTGAAAAATTATTTTAGTACATGGAAATTAAAATAATTTACATTATCGCTTAATTGTTGAAATAAGATGAATTTGCTATCATATAAATATAATAAGAAGTATCAGTTACTATGCAGAAAAACACCCATTTTATTAGGTACTCAATCACTTTTATATTAGGACAATAAATCAAACACAAAAATCACTGCACATGATATTGTTGATTAATTATATATACCATGAGAAAATATACAATTTCCTTCAACACACCACACTCTCCATAACTCTGACACACTGCACTCTCCATAATACTGACACACTGCACTCTCCATAACTCTGACACACTGCACTCTCCATAACTCTGACACACTGCACTCTCCATAACTCTGACACAATGCACTCTCCATAACTCTGACACACTGCACTCTCCACTGACACACTGCACTCTCCATTGACACACTGCACTCTCCATAACTCTGACACACTGCAACACTACGCATCATCGTAGAACAGTCCACTGAATGGAACCCCACACACCCCTTTTCCAAACCTGTCTAAATTTCATTTACCTTGAAATAGCCTTTGATACCTGAAACGACAAAATGTGTGAACATTTTCCTGCATTATGGTGTACCAGTACCAGAAAAACTAGTCCAGATCATTCAGTGTTCTTATGAACAAATGACATGCAGGGTGTTTTGGTTTATGAAGGTAGACTCACAGACAAGGATGTCGCTTGCCCCCCTTCCTATCATAGGGGGAATGCCAGTTGCAGCTGTAGACTGTAGAGGATTGTGCTAGTTGTAGCTGTAGAATGCAGTGCTAGATGTAGCTGCATAGTGCAGATGGCAGTGTTAGTTGTAGCTGATTACAAGTTGCCGTTAATGGATATGAGGCGAGAGGCTGAGGTGGAAGTCTCTGGCCGATGATTCTAGATATGCAGCCCTGAGAAAGCTACTCCTAGGCAACCGTTTTGTCCCAGCTACTTCGCAAACTAGTTGCGGGGTGAAAACCCACTGTAGAACCCCTCTTAAAGGACGCCCAACGCTTCCCCGGGATGGGTGGGGGAAGATATTAGGATGTAAATTTACCATCCCGACTCCTAGGGAAGTCGATCATGGGCACTGTGTGTATGCGCAGTGTCGGACCGACCGGGTGTCCTTGGGTGGGGGGGGGGGGGGGGGGGGCGGGCCTCCAGCAGAAACTGTAGACTGTACAGGACAGTGCTAGTTGTAGCTATATAGTTTAGAGGGCAGTGCTAGTTGTAGATGTAGATACAGTGCTAGATGTAGCTGCATAGTGTAGATGGCAGTACTAGATGTAGCTGCATAGTGTAGATGGCAGTACTAGATGTAGCTGCATAGTGTAGATGGCAGTACTAGTTGTAGCTGCATAGTGTAGATTGCAGTGCCAGATATAGCTGTAGACTGTAGAGGCAATAGAGGGCAGTGCTAGTTGTAGCTTTATAGTGCAGTGCTAGGTGTAGCTGTATAGCATCAAGGGCAGTGCTAGTTGTAGCTGTAGAATGCAGTTCTAGATGTACCGTAGCTATACGGCCTCTACACCCAGTTCTGATTTATTTCCAGATACCGGCTGCTGTAATTCCCGTAAAAATTTCTTTATTTTTTCAACTCCCCAGGTCTCAAAAGCTGTTTTTGCCTTGTGAGCAGCCATCTTTGTATGTTCTTTGTACACTCCCCTGTACGAAAGATACCTCTGGGTGACAAGGGAAGTAGTAACCCAGTTGCAGTCCCCTATATATGCCAGCACATGTAATCACATGAATAGAAATACCTTTCAAATACATTCCTTCCCTTTTGTCAGTCAATTTATTTTCTAACTTCCAAGTCAATCCCTTCTATGTCACTAATGTCAGTCACTTCACTGTGTTACAATAGTCAATATGTTTTCTAAATTCCCAGTCAACCCCTCCTGCGTCAGTCACTTCACTACATTGTATTACAATAGTCAATATGTTTTCTAACTTCTCAGATTATGAGCAAAATAAGAAAAATTTGAGTTACCCTACTGAGTTGTGGAAAAAGAAATCATTCTATTATAACATGTTTTTTTTCCTAAAAGAAATATCACATTACTGGTACCGGTATATTGTCAAAAAGAAGTTCACAGAAAGCTTTTAAAAAATAACATAAAGTAGTTTTAATAATCAGCTTTTAACAATAGGTGAAGCCATGACGACTGAGAAGAGAGATGGATTGTCGTAAAGGCCAGTGGGAATAATAATAAAACTAGAAGATATAAATCATGTTAGTGAAGTAAGAGCTCATCCACACATTTAGTATGCTCTTATGGGGAAGGGTTTCATTTAGTTAGAAGATTTGACATACTGATTCACATATGAAGGGCCGAGTAGAAAAAGTACTTAAGTGTATTTTTGCAGTTTTGAGAAAAATGAGTTTAAAATTTTTAAATTCTTATTTAAATACCTTAAAAGCTGCTCGAGGTAAATCTGTATCAAACCCTTGTGAACATTTTTCATGAATGATATTTTCAGGAATGATTCAGAAGAAGTAATCAAATATAATGCCTGCCTTAACTCATTTTTGAAAAATTGTAACTTAAGTACTTTTTCTACTCGGCCCTTCATATGAAACTTATCACTTGCTTAAGTCTGCACATACTGCGATGCTGCTCCTTCATTTTTAAATATATATTTTGGGAGGAGGAACAAAAAACAAATGGATTTGACAAAGAATCATATCAAAAGGGAGGATTTAAGAAGGATCCTTATCTCTCCTTGTTCCGTAGATACCAGACTTAAAAAAATAAAAATCGCTAATGTTGCCAAACATAATGTCAAAGAATATTTACATTTTGTTTTAAAAAATTCAATCACTACTTCTTGTATTTGAAACTAATCATGACCATTCGTTAATTTTCCCCGGAAAAACATCAAACTACATCCAATCCAAATTCACTTTCAAAAAGATTTTTTATCATCCATCTTCAGCTTTCTTGACCAAAAGACTTTTTAACATCTAGCATATAGAAACCACAGAACTTTTAATTAAACAGAAACATGTTTTACAATGCTTGGTTTACCTGGCAATAAATAAAGATTCAATAATTGAACATGTTGTACAATGCATGGATTACCTGGCAATAAATAAAGATTCAATAATTGAACATGTTGTACAATGCATGGTTTACCTGGCAATAAATAAAGATTAAATAATTGAACATGTTGTACAATGCATGAATCAGCTGGCAGTAAATTAAGATTAAATAATTATTCATGGGTGGAACTGTTCTTAGCATTTCTTAAAGATTCTGAATCTACTGAATGCAAAGCCTCAATAATCTCTCTTTGTTTAATCAAAATCACCCCACTCTCCCCACTCATCCCACATTAAATCCACACATAGTGTGTGGGGAAAGTCACTCATCTGATATCAGAAGCTCATTGAATTTAATGGACTATACAGTCGAATCCCAACGACTCAGGCTAATAGTGATCAGTTGCAGACAATTTGGTAGTTTATGACAGTGCTGTCCAACCACTTTGACTCAGGCCCAAAATTTTTTTTGTGAGAAGCCGAGGGCAGCAATGTGACATCACCGAGGGCAGCAATGTGACATCGTCGAGGGCAGCAATGTGACATCGCCGAGGGCAGCAATGTCACATTGCAAAAGAAAGAATTTTTAAAATACTTTTTAGAAAATTATTGAAATTATTATTATTAATAATATTAATAATATTAATATTTATTACCTTTTCCATAAAGAATCATATATCCAATAGCATTATCATTAACAGCTCATCAAGAATATAAATATAGTGATATCTATAAAATCTGGATCTTATAGATATTTGTTTTTTAATTGAACTTCATTCTTTCTTAGTTTGAGGTAATTTTCAGTGGCGCCCGGCCTCATGACATATAGATTTTCTAAATGTTCACCAGTCAAAGTGTTATTTTTTCTGGACCTCGTGTTACAGAGAATCCAGTTTCACCTACATAGTTGCTTCCGAAGACATGGTGATTTTTTGCTTAGAACAGTTTCATAGTTGTGGAAATTCATCAGATGAAACATAAGTCATCAAGAATTCTTTTGACCACTTATTACTACTATCAAGTTTGTTTATTAAAGAAAAATATGTTCAAGAATCGTTCCTACTGTCTCTCACAATGCCTACCTGACTTAATTACACTAACTAAAAACAATCACAGTTTGTATCCTGCTTTCTACTTATTGAACGTGTCATACTCTGATCTCAGAATACCAGGTACTTGTCCCCAGCATTACAGGATGGACACACACTCTCCCATACATGGCTAGACTACCTGTTCAAATAAATGGTTCCCGCTGCCAACCTTAGTCATTCAATTGTGACACCTTTAGTACCCCAGGTCTCATCTGGATTACCCTGACCCGAAGACATTCTTATTTTAACTATTATCCTCAGAAAAAGCGCAGTTATTAACTTTCACTGCTCAAGTATTTCATCTAACTGCGTTTGGTTGTTGAGAGCATGGACATTTTTATGATGACCAAATAGCCCCACATCGTATTGCTTCCCCTATTTATTTTTCCCAAAGCCGTTAGTAATTATACCCTTTACCCCTTGACATCTTATCTGTACAAGCAACTTAGAAAGAAGGAGAAGACAGTAACAAGTCACCTCAAGGTTCTGAATAGTTGTTCTGCTGATGTGCTAAACATAAATTACTGCTAGCAGTCAGGCCCCACTCCTTAGATTTTGTAACCTTCCCCTTCTATATGTTACAACTTCTCCTGTGCTACCACGCTGTCACCCAATAATAATGAATCAATGAATGTGCTTTGAAAATATTTTCACCCTGAAATGTTTTATTTTTATACACATAAAATAATTTCTCAAGGTGTGGCGGGCCATTTAAAATCAGTTCCCTGGCCACGGGTTGGACAGCACTGGTCTACGATAGACTATGTTAATAAAGCAAACAGATTTCATCTTATTTATAACTAGAGGTTGGTTTGAAAGTTTTCATCCTTGATATAGACGTTTTGCGACATGCTTAAATTTGATATGACACAAAAATGAAATCATGCATTCTTCATTTCTCACCCCATGTGCTTAGTTCATGGCCCGGCCAAAAAAAAAAAAATCAATTAAAAAAAATTTGAAAATCAAATCTTGAAAAGATGCCATTGGTCGTGACATGTGAACTCTGATTCAGTCCTCAAAATCTTCACAGTTAAAAAAAAATACCTTCAGCAAGCTGTCATACATTACATCTAGTCATTCTTACTTGTCACATTATCACACTGGTCGCTAGCTGGCATCAAAATCAATATCAACTTTAGGAAAATGAGACTGCTCATCATTGGGAGGCTTTAAAACATCCGCTGCCCCGTGGATTTCATTGGCCACAGCTAATTTATAAAAAGTCTCGAAGGCGTAGGGGCCTCTTGTTGGTAGAAGATCTAGTAGCGCCATGGCTCTCTTTCTGTTGGTGTTGTTTCCCTGGGTGATCAGAAACAAGAACAAGAAGAGCTTGCAACAGTTTAAACTTCAAAATTTAAGTGACACTGAATTGCTGTCATGTGACTTTTTCTAGTTTGGGCATAGAAATATTGTAATGTAACTTCCTCCTTATGGGAAGATGACAGTTTTTGAAGTTTTGAAATGGACATGGATATAGCTGCTTCTATTTCTGCACATTTACATTCTGATCAAATTTATGTTTTAATTTATTGCAGCTGACTTTTTTTCATGCAAGACAACATACCACACATTTAAATACATGTTTCTCCATGGGATCAGAAAGTAATTGATTGTACAGTGCATCCTAATATATAACATATATTGTATTCTTCATTTGTAAGTAATGTTAATTTTATTAATTATCATTCAAATAAATTTGTGGGATTTACATAAAAATTTTTTTTTTATATGGTTCATTATTGAGATTGCAAGGAGGATCAAAGCCATTTCTCTTAAAACTAAGCGCAAAATTGTGATTAAGAAATGAACATCAGATATTGCTAAACCAAATAAAAAATATGGGAAAATTGTATCACTTTATAGGAATGCCAAAAGATGACTTTGGGTGCATGGAGTAACTTTCTTTTTCTCCAAAATTCATTTATTTTTACAATTTATTTATTTTCACTCATAAACATTTTAATTTTTACTTTATATCTTAGGAAATGAAAAAGTAAAGTTACCTCTAAGATCTCTTCCATCATTGGTTTTGAAATAATCTTTGCTGTCCACAGGTCTTTACATAAAAGAACAATACTTTCTTGGATCTCCTCGCTTAGCTTTCTGTAATTGCGTCGAATGATGTCCTTATGTCTTTGCTCCATTGTATTTCACTGAATCATTCATGAAATAGACCAGTATGGGCAGGAAAAAAATTAACAGAACTCTAAATAAAAAAATAAGACGTAAATATCGTACATATTGGACTCTAGCTTATTAACATTCATTTTTTTTCTTCATATTTGAAGGCCCACGATCAATTTATTGATCATTTTGGCTCCTGGTTTGAATTCAGAGTTATCATTCTCTTAGATGAGTTGCCTTCCAAAGCTAACGGGTTTCATCCACCCGTTTGGCTTTGGCAGGGATTGAACTCCAGACCACCACTATTTGGAGTGGGTAATCTTGCAGTTCAGGTGCGTATAATAATAGACAGCATTAGTTAACACTAAAACTAAATTGTACAGCACTAACTTTTCTTTTTATTTATTTTTTACAGC
This sequence comes from Omphiscola glabra, assembly GCA_964017045.1. NCBI lineage: Eukaryota > Metazoa > Mollusca > Gastropoda > Lymnaeidae > Omphiscola > Omphiscola glabra. The sequence goes on along the minus strand of OZ024805.1, from coordinate 2,472,787 downwards.
CACCATTGGTACATAGCTGGTAGCGTAAACAATTTCTCCATTTTCTTGTTTTTTTAAAATTCAACTACATGCCAGATTGCAGTTTTCCATTTTTCTTTTTTTTTAGATGTTAGCTAAAGGGCTGTTTAAAGATGTCCATTTCCGAATGCCATCACGAGCGAGCAACGCCGTGTATATTGGCTAGTTTTAGGAAAAATTAAAATTATGAGTTCATTACCCTTCAGTACCTGTTTTTTAATATGGATAATCAAGTGTATGTGTACTACAATAAGTTTGATCTCGTTCTATTCACTCATGCCCATTCCTTTGCTTGGAATTATATTTATACACCCCATATAAGTATAAGAAAAAAAAAGAATTTTGGGCCCCTATAATAAAATAATGGGACATCTAATCAAGTTCAAACCCCGCCCCCAAACCCGCCTACCCCACCCACCAGTATTTCATTCATTTTTTTTTTTTCATATTTGAGGGCCCACGATCAATTTATTGATCATTTTGACTCCTGGTTTGAATTCAGAGTTTGCCTTCTCTTGGATGAGTTGCCTTCCAAGGCTAACAAGTCCCATCCACCCGGGGAGCTTGGGATGTTGGCTTTGGCAGGGATTGAACTCCAGACCACCACTTTTTGGAGTGAGTCAGTTTAGACCACTCGGCCACCCAGCATGAACATACCTACAGTTTGAAAATTTCGTTTAGCATACCAACTTATAGGTGATCAAAAATTTGGCAACAGGGTGTAAAATACAAACAAATTCAAATAGAGCTATGAAAGGTTGGGGGGGATGTTCAAAGACGCTTTAGAAATAAAATAAAATGAAAATAAGCGCAGTATAATTCAGTATTAGTTAACTATCACTATCACTGCCTGGATTTAATTTAATGAAGAATACATTTAAGTTTACATGCGCTAATACCAAATTCGATCAGAAATAATATACGCACCTGAACTGCAAGATTACCTTTTGATTGAGTCTGTTTAGACCACTCGGCCACCCAGCACGGTTTAAACCAGAATGGCCTGGTTCGTAGTGGTCAAAAGTAATGCACCCCCCAGTCTATATTAAATCCTAAGCCCAAAGTCAACCAAGTCAAGTCTAAGAGTAAGGCAGAAGCCTAAGTTTTAGTAGTGTTAGGCCTACTGTCTACTGTGTACTGTTATTATTATTACTAATTATTCAAACTATCAAGTAATGCTAGCTGTATGTATATATTATCTTGCCTGTAACTGTAATGTCATAAGTTAACTTTTAACAATGACTTTACCATATGCCTAAATTAAATTATAAAAATTTACAATCAACAATTAAAACAACAAACTACTATTACTATCTATATTATTTTTTATTATATAAATTTAATATAAATATTGCGAGCACTTGCAGGAATTCAAACTCTTCTTTCTTCTCACTTCATATCAGAGTCAGTGCACTTCTGTTTCCGTTGACCCCAAACGTGAATAGATCAATAATAATACTAAAATGAAAGACAAATAATAGATGGGTACGAGTGCAATAAAAAATACTTCTTGATCCAGTTGAAATTAGAATTTCCATTAATTTCCCTTTCTGATTTCTGTTCAAATAACCGAAAAAAGATATAAGTTCCGGCATAGTTTGTTTTTTTACTCCATTCATTCATTAAAATAAAAGAGTTCACGTAAAAAAATACTCAGGCTTCCGTCATTCAAATTTAACGGCTAAAACTAAAATATAATTAATAATATAACTGCTTCAAACATCCAGGCATTCTGCTAGGACAGTCTCTCGACACAGTTCAGTACTAATACGTTAACGAAGTAGTCCTTAATCTAAACCAAAACTTCTTAACAAGTCAGTGTCAGTATAATTTATGGGCCACCATGAGACACTACGACATCAACACAAACCTAACCAGAATGATATGCAGCCTCTATGATAGGGCCACCAGTGCAGTCTTCTTCAACAATAACATCGGAGAATGGTTCAAGACCACGGTTGGAGTACGACAAGGCTGCATGCTCTCCCCCACCCTGTTCAACATCTTCTTGGAGATAATTATGTCAGATGCACTGGAAGCGCATGTAGGGACAGTCAGCATTGTGGCATAACAATCACCAACCTACGTTTGGCGGATGACATAAGCTTATTATAGATGGACTGTCTGGAAGAGAAGAAGAGCTCGCCAACCTAGTAAAGCGTCTCGACAAGACTTTGTAGTCCATTGGCATGCAAATCAGTGCAGAAGGGACACAATTGATGACCAATGTCACCACCGGCATCTCCACTGAAATTAAGGTCGGGGAGGAAAGATTAGAGACAGTAGGCAGCTTCAAGTACCTAGAAGCAATATTCTCGGAAGAAGGCTCCAAGCCCAAATTGATGGCCAGGATTGCCCAGACCACAACAGCAGTAAAGAGGCTCAAGAAAATATGGAATGACACAAACATAGTCCCCCGCACAAACATCAGGCTGATGCGCTGATTTTCTTGTATGCCCTTGTGAGTCCTGGACATAAACAGCAGAACTTGAACGAAAAATAAAGGCGATGGAGATGAGATGTTTCAGAGGCATTCTTGGCATCTGCTATAGAGACCATATCTCTAACGAACAAGTCAAAGAAAGGATTCGTCAAGCAATTGGGCAGGATGATGACTTCCTGGTGACTAAAAAAAGCGCAAACTGGAATGGTATGGACACGTGACAAGAAAACAAATCTTGCAGGGCACAACGAGATGAGGGAGAAGAAGAGGAAGACAGAGAAAAAGATGGGAAGATAACATCAAAGAGTGGACGGGACTAAAACTAGGTGATGCTGTGCGAAGTGCATAAAACAGAGAGGAATGGAGAAGAATAGTGGCGCCCCAACGGTGCAAGGACTAATGGACATGATGATGATAGTTTACGAAATATTTTATAAAAATTTGTTACTGCTACATTCAAAGATATAGCTTTTGTGAAATGATAATTCATTGCACATACAAAACGTGTAACAGTGATTCTATATACAAGAATCGTCTGCAGAAGAAGGGTTTTAGATTTTTTTAATTTCCTAAAACTCACAAAGATTTTGATTTAGCAAAATGTAAACTATGGGTTCACGCATATAGCAGAGTGGGATTTTTTGTCCACAGTCTATCTAAACACATGTTTGTATGCAGTAAACATTTTGTATTGGAAAAGCTTCCACAAAAAATATTTCAAGATCCTATACATGCTCATTTTACCCATACACATGTAGGCAGCTTAATTTCATTTTATTATAATTAACAATTTGAATGGAATTTTTAAAAATTAATCATGATGTATTCAAATTCCAGTGAAGACTGATTAAAATTAATAGCCTCACTCTCTCGTCCTTGCCTATTTGATCAAATGACAAGACTTAGTCAAGACGACTGGAAATAGACCAGGATGCAGTAGATGACGAGCAGTAACAATGTGCTGATGTTGTGTAAGTCTTACTGGATGTTGTAATTGTAATAAATTAAAGTGGATAAATCTTCAGAAGTTATAAGTCACTTTTACTATGTCTGCAGATTTTTTCTTTAAAAAAAAATCAGCACCCCCCCCCCCCCCTGATGAAACAGTACAGCTATCAGTGGCAACAACAGGCCAGTGCTTAAATGAGGAAAACTCTACTGTAACTACGGAAGTATAAGTACATAGTTAAACAGATATAACAAAAATATTAATAATTTACCATTGCTAAACACTCGATGGCACCTATCTTGTTGTCATGAATGTATATTGCAACCTTTTTCCAGACTAGGTGTCTTATACTTTTACGTTACTGTAACTGTAAGAAATTGTGACAGACTATAACAGTTTGTTTTCTTTGCTGTACACACAGATAACCAATATTCATGTTTTGTATATGTATGTATGTAAATAAAACTATTTGTCCTCTTCAAAACTTGATGTTATAAATTTACGACTGCCCTTGACGTAATGCGATGTTGTTTGTCATAAGTGGCAAGAGGTCAGTAATTATGAAGGTTGTTTTGAGATGTTATTTGATAGCAGACGTGTTCCCGAGATTGTGTAGGGTGGGAGAAACGCGTTTTTGGCAATGGGAAACGCCTGGATCCGTAGATACCGGTACGGACAGTCCAAGTCCAAGAGAAATTTTGGGATGTGAAAATGTGTGTGTTTGCGTTCCTTCGGGAATTCACCGAGACACATCATTATTCAGAAGATGGACGCACCTGCGCGGGTACGTACAGTGCTGCTACTGAACGCCCATTCAGATATGTATCTGCTCTTACTAGTCTTACAAAGGGGATTACATTTTTAAATTGACACGAACAATCTGTGTCGATATAACAATATATATTAAGCTTTAATAATATTTTTACATTACAAATAAGTAAACGTTTCGGCACATGCCTTCATCAGTACAACAAGACAATACAAATAAGTATTAATCAAATTTGCATAATATATATAGAGAGAGATGAATCCTACCTAAAAAATAGAAAACCAGACAGAAACAAGGTAAAGAAAAAAGAAGAATGAAAAGGAAGTGACTTGAAGTAAAATTTAAAAGCCAAATCAGGAAAAAAGACATCGCAGTTACGTAAAATTGTGGATTTGGTTTATCCCGTATTGAGTTAACGTACCAAAACTTGATATTAATTTATTTTCCGTACGGATCCTATCCGTTGTGTTACAGTATACTGTCATAGAACGGTTATTACGGAGGAGGGCTCCGGTCCTGACTTATCACAAACTGTATTGATGAAGCAGTAATCAGTACAGGACCGCTCCTCTCAGTGATGTTTAATGTGGGTATCTAGGCGTTGGGACAGACAAAAGCACAACGTCGACAAACGTAAACTGAACAACTCCAACTCCAGTGTATGTATTTATTACTAAAATATCAAAAGCTCGTCTGTAGCCTTCACTGATTGTCAGCTATCTATATGAATCTCTAACTCTATGACTGTTCACTGTTTCGTCTCAACTATTTCTATGTTCCACTAGTCACCTATGGTCTCCTGATCTCTCTTGCAACTATTCCCTAACAACTGCTATCTTAGCTCTTTTCTCTCTACTTCCATCTCAACGAACTTCTAACAACCTTCACCAACCCCTATTCTAAAAGATGCCAGACTCTATTAACCTTACCCTCGACCCCTTTAACAATGCACTCCAAAAACTAACAGCAGTTTCCGCCCATCCTATAAGTTACCTTAACAATGGAGCTCTATCCTGTACACCCGCCCCATTCATTTTTGACATGTACCAGTAACTGCGATGTCTAAAATGCCATCATGGTTAATGCTATTGAAATGTGTGGAGACCGGACAGACAGCCTGTTTATTTATATCATAGAGGTGTTCTCTAAATCGGTCTCCAAGGCGACGACCTGTCTCTCCTACGTATAATTTACCGCACTTTTTACAAAGGATGCATGGTGTAAATCACGTTGCGACTTGTGCAGGTAAAACCATCCTTTATTTTGAATATTTCCAGAGGGAAAGTGATCTTATCAACTTGAATCACGTAGGGATATGTGTTACATCGGCCACGATTGAAACTTTTGGTGCCTTTATTTGCCTGAATAGACGGGAGGTGGCTTCTAACTAGCATGTCTCTAAGACTCTTGTCCCTCCGGAAAGCGAAAAGAGGAGGTTTTCTGAAAATCTCATTGGTGACAGGGTCTGCCATGAGAATTGAGAGGTTTTTCAGGACCAGAGAACGAGCTTTAAGTTTAAGGTTATGGGGCTGAAAAGTTAAAATAAATTTTGACCTATCACTAGTGTCAGAATGAGTAGCTTTAAAAGAATCTTGTCTAGTCATGTCTTTAACTCGAGTGACAGCTGTCTAGTCATGCCTTTAACTCGAGTGACAGCTGCTTTTAAAATTTGGTCAGGATATGATCTGGGTCGGGAAAAAAATCCAACATTTCAGCCGTCCTTTCCCAAAAAATCCTTATCATTACTACAGAGTATAATATACAAAGGGGTATGATCCTGGATGTTGATTTCCCCAGGCTGCTCTCAAAGGTTCTTAGGTTGCCAACTTGACGCTCTGTGAGAGTAAATGCTACCATTGGCGGCGCCGCTGCTATTTATATTTTGATATAGCACCGAGTAATCGGCAAAATTTCCTATTAATAATTATTGATTAATGGGCTATTCGGCCTTCTAAAAATTTCCCAAGATGTTGTTTGCAAATCTAGACAGTTTTAATGGGATGTTAGATTGTTTTCAATGGGATTTTATCCAATTTTCACAAACGTGTCTATTTTATGTAAGTAGAGTACACGACTAAACGTACTTTCATACATTTCCTTCCCTCCTGTGACCCACCCACATGACTTTCTAATTTTATGTTTTGTTAGCTTCTGAGGTCGGCAGTGTTTTTCAAAGTGACACGGCACGCCCCTAATAGGAATAACATCACATCTTTTTTTTTTTGGCCGTGTGCTGTCAAGAATTCAATGACGTGAGCTGATCCAACCAAACGGTCCTCAAATTATTTTGTGACATTAGTGATCCGTGTTGTGTAAGACACTTTTTCCACAGCCTGGAGGGCGGGCTGTTTGGGTTTGATTCAATTGCAAAACGTACCCTCGGTTTCTAATAAATAAGTCGTTGACCGGTACCGGGCTGCGGCGCGGTGGTTTGCCAGGTGCAGTTTTATACAGAGCTGAGCCAGGTGCAATTTTACACAGAGTTGAGCCAGGTGCAGTTTTATACAGAGCTGAGCCAGGTGCAGTTTTATACAGAGCTGAGCCAGGTGCAGTTTTATACAGAGCTGAGCCAGGTGCAGCTATATACAAAGCTGAGTCCGTTGCAGTTTTATACAGAGCTGAGCCAGGTGCAGTTTTATACAGAGCTGAGCCAGGTGCAGTTTTATACAGAGCTGAGTCAGTTGCAGTTTTATACAGAGCTGAACCAGGTGAAGCGTTATACAGAGCTAAACCAGGTGAAAATTTATACAGAGCTGATCCAGGTGCAGTTTTATACAGAGCTGATCCAGGTGCAGTTTTATACAGAGCTGAGCCAGGTGCAGTTTTATACAGAGCTGAGCCAGGTGCAGTTTTATACAGAGCTGAGCCAGGTGCAGTTTTATACAGAGCTGAGCCAGGTGCAGCTTTATACAGAACTAAACAATGTGCAGCTTTATACAGCGCTGATCCAGGTGCAGCTTTATACAGAGCTGATCTAGGTGCAGTTTTATACAGTGCTGATCTTGTTGCAGGTTTATACAGAACTGATCTAGGTGCAGCTTTATACAGAGCTGAGCCAGGTGCAGTTTTATACAGAGCATAGCTAGGTGCGGTTTAATATAGAGCTGAGCCAGGTGCAGCTACATACAAAGCTGAGTCAGTTGCAGTTTTATACAGAGCTGAGCCAGGTGAAGCGTTATACAGAGCTAAACCAGGTGAAAATTTATACAGAGCTGAGGTAGGTGATGTTTTATATAGAGCTGAGCCAGGTGCAGCTTTAAACAGAGCTGAGCCAGGTGCCGCTTTATACAGAGCTGATCCAGGTGCAGCTTTATACAGAACTGAGCCAGGTGAAGCTTTATACCGAGCTGAGCCAGGTGCAGTTTAATTCAGAGCTGAGCTAGAAACGATTTTATATAGAGCTGAGCCAGATGCAGCTTTATACAGAGCTTAGCCAGGTGCCGCTTTATACAGAGCTGAGCCAGCTGCAGCTTTATACAGAGCTGATCCAGGTGCAGCTTTATACAGAGCTGAGCCAGGTGAAGCTTTATACAGAGCTGAGCCAGGTGCAGTTAAAATGTCCGGGTAAAAACCAAAGAAGTATTTTAACGTATGAAAACTGTTTTTGTTGGGTGTAGGACTAAGCTGAATTTGACAGCCCAGGTTATTCAAACAGTACAATATTGTCCAAGTATAGAGAAAGTCACCTATCATGAGTGATAATAACACATCGGGTAAAACATTATATAGAAACAAATTCAGGGTAGTTTCAGATGAAAGGAGAGTGTTTTTCATCAAACAAACACACACAATGATATAATGACACGTACAAGCTAAAAATAGTTATATTGAAAAACAAATGCTAAAAAAAGATAATGGACGCCTGGCCGCTGGCCCAAGATCAGTTAGAGCAGCGATCGGGAAACCCTCGGCGGTCGCATGGCAATTTGCCAGGGGTCGCTTGAGAACTTAAGATATTTGAGTCGTTATATTATATACCGTCTATATAACTTAACATTTTTACAAACAAAATTTCATTTGACCATGCTAGTTTCTTATGGCTATAGTCACACGAATACTGTGACCATATTACTACAGCTGCATTAACAGGAACTTCATTTGGGTAGGGCATTTACCCCCCCCCCCCCCCTTTTTGTATTTGAAGGTTTTATTTAAATTGCTATGTAATGTGGCGCCTCCAGTAATAAACAACTTAACAAGCCGACCTGCCGACCAAGATTTGGTTTTGCCCCCCCCCCCATCCTGAAATGACGCCCCTGTACGGGTTTCTCAATTTTTATCCCCTAGGAGCACTCGTCGTTTTATGGGTCGCCACAACTTGGCAAATGTTAGAGGATAGGGCATTGTCTTTGATACAAAGATAAGAGACTATTTTATAAATTTCTCAACATAACCCACAAAATAAATTTCTATACTTTCTAGAAATGAATCATTTTAACACTATTTACAGACAGTCCTTTTTCAGAGTAATTGAGTAAACATTCCTGGGTACTTCAAAATCATATCCGTTACCTCGGTAAAAGGCGAACCCATGAATTCATAAATTAAAATAGTGAAAGGAAATATCCGATTTTTTTGGGGGTAATAAATATGGGTTTTCCCTATATTTCCTGTTACAAAAGTTAGATTACCATTTTTTTTCAAATGATACGAAGCCTCCAATTAAATTTATTTCATTCTAATGAAAGTTTCCGATGTCCCATGTAGCCTACGCTATTTTTAATTATTATTTTTTTTTTGCCCTGGGGGGGGGGGGGGGGTGTAATGATTCGAAGGGAAGTGGGGGCTTATTTTCTAAAAAAGTAAAGTCAATCATGTCAATCAATACCGGTTATATTAGTAACAATATATTATAGCTTTTGATTTGTTTAACAAGCTACACCAGCGAAAAATGCGATGAGACTGAGATAATTGAAATGGGTTGAATAAAATCGACACCCTTTTGCCTTTAACTAATAATAATAACTTAGGTGTCAACTTTCTGTGATCAGGGCAAATGTAGAAATGACAAAGTCTCAGAGATTCTCTCATACAAACCAACACTCAAATTTAGGATTTAACACATAGTCGGCAAATTAGGACAAGCTGCTGATAACCGGCTCTGTGTGTGAGAGAGAGAGAGAGAGAGAGAGAGAGAGAGAGAGAGAAAGAGAGTGAGAGCGAAAGCGAGAAAGAGAGAGTGAGAGAGAAAGAGAGAGTGAGAGAGAAAGAGTGAGAGAGAAAGAGAGAGTGAGAGAAAGAGCGAGTGAGAGAAAGAACGAAGAAATATATTATTAGTGTATTATGAAGTGCTTATTTGATATATTTAACTCTTTAAAATGCCAAAGAGCGCTATTTAATGGCGCATACATATATTTGGTGCTTTTTCAGTTTTTCATTGGCACACTGCTCGACTTTCAAGACTTAACATGAATCCTTCACAGTAATCGTTGGGTCAAAGAGTAAATCAACATAACCCGGTACTTTATCTGCTCAGTTGACAGGCCATTCATAAATGACGTCATGAAAATATGAAGGTGGTGGTTTTTCGGAACCGGTACTGTTAAGATGTCTGGGTCGTGTGTAATAAAATTTATGACAATTTTTAAAAATGTTTTTTTTTGGGGGTTGGGGAAGGGGGGGGGGGTGAGTTAAAAATCCGCCAACTTAGCATGATATCATTTATAGAAGGTCCCCTAAAGCATGATATCATTTATAGAAGGTCCCCTAAAGCATGATATCATTTATAGAAGGTCCCCTAAAGCATGATATCATTTATAGAAGGTCCCCTAAAGCATGATATCATTTATAGAAGGTCCCCTAAAGCATGATATCATTTATAGAAGGTCCCCTAAAGCATGATATCATTTATAGAAGGTCCCTTAAAGCATGATATCATTTATAGTAGGTCCCATAAGGTTAACTAAAATGCATCAAAGAACGCATGCCCCACGGCCCCCAACCACTTTTTTTTTCTTTCTTTAGCTTTCATTTTCATGTTGGCAAAAGGCCAAATATTCAAAACTCCAACTCATACGAGCGTTAGTCAAGGACGCATAGCTCCAGAGCCACGTTGTCCCAGTAGTGAAAAAGAAGATATTTTTGGCAGCTGCTGTTGGAAATAGGTCACTTGAAGGAAGAAAAAGTAAGAATAAATAAGGGCAGGTTAAACACCAAAATTGAAATAAGGGAATTTGACAATTTTTTGGGTTTCAGTTGTTAGTAATCATCTTAAAAATTAATTTAAAAAATATTTTAAAAATCTATGTTAGTGAAAAATTATGTTTTTGATCAATTCGTTGAGAAAATATTCAAAAATGAACAACTTATAAAATAATGATGTCTGCCGTACAGACAGTCCCAGTACCTAAAACTTTTACATGTTATAGTACTCAATGGTGTTATATATGGGGTCTAAAATATTTTTAGTAAAGTAAAAAATGATAATTTACCTGAATTTATGCGTTGTCCATGTTGTTCGATGAAAAAAATTGGGGGTACCAGTTATAATGTTCCTGAAAATTTCATAAGTTTGTTAAAAAATCTAAATATCCTTAGACAGCTTAAACCACAGATGTGTAAGGAACATGGCTGGCAATTTATATTAATATTCATTAAGTAATTTAGATGTGATAGTGTTTTAATAGTTTTATACAAATAAAGTTTAGGGAAAATGAAATTTTGAGAAAATTTAAGAAAACGCACAAATTTACATTTTTCAGGAACATTTAAAAATTTAAAACCCCCTGCAGCATAAAACTCTTCCTGATCCTATTCCTTACTAGATAATATAGATTTTTTAGATCTTTTAGCTTTACTTTTATCTAAATTTTGAATAAGCGAGGATGATACAAGCTTATCATCAATTTTAAAAAAGGCATGAAAACAATATTTTCCAAAATTTAAACCTTAATTGATAAATATTTCCCCCCCCTTTTTAATTCCCCATTATTATAAACTATGGTGGCATCATCTATAGCTATTTCGAACCTCTTTCTCCCAACAAATGAGGTCTTGGGGCAGCGTTACCAAATTAAATTATGAAAAGCCTCATTTGCTTTCTGAGTCCACCGTGAACGCATTTGGCTAAAAGAGCATCAGATGACAGCTCCTCAAACTTAAAATCCAAGAAGGCAAACCAAAATCTTAAGCAAACCATGGGAATTAAAAACTGTTATTAAAGTAATCTTTAAGTATTATTACAGTATTATTCCCTTATTTTAACTTATGCTGCAAACATGTTTAATTTAAATACTAAAATCAAGGAACTAGGAGGACCTTAAGTATGAATTGAATACTGGTGTGTATGAACAGTTGTCTAACAAACCTAGATTGCTGAGTGAGGAGGACAGTTTCCATGGAAACACATGGGATTATAATGGCAGTTGACTGGAACAGACTGCCAACAGAGAAGTGACTGCCAACGGTGAACTAGCTGTCAACAGTAAACTAGCTGCCAACAGTGAACTAGCTGCCAACAGTGAATGGACTGCCAACAGTGAACTAGCTGCCAACAGTGAATGGACTACCAACAGTCAATTAGCTGCCAACAGTGAACTAGCTGCCAACAGTAAACTAGCTGCCAACAGTGAACTAGCTGCAAACAGTGAACTAGCTGTCTACAGTGAACTAGCTGCCGACAGTGAACTAGCTGTCTACAGTGAACTAGCTGCCAACGGTGAACTAGCTGCCAACAGTGAACTAGCTGCCAACAGTCAATTAGCTGCCAAAAGTGAATGGACTGCCAACAGTCAATAAGCTGCCAACAATGAACTAGCTGCCAACAGTGAACTAGCTGCCAACAGTGAACTAGCTGCCAACAGTGAACTAGCTGCCAACAGTGAACTAGCTGTCTACAGTGAATTAGCTGCAAACAGTGAACTAGCTGCCAACAGTGAACTGGCTGCCAACAGTGAATGGACTTCCAACAGTCAATTAGCTGCCAAAAGTGAATGGACTGCCAACAGTGAACTAGCTGCCAACAGTAAACTAGCTGCCAAAAGTGAACTAGCTGCCAACAGTCAATAAGCTGCCAAAAGTGAACTAGCTGCCAACAGTGAACTAGCTGCAAACAGTCAATAAGCTGCCAAAAGTGAACTAGCTGCCAACAGTCAATTAGCTGCCAAAAGTGAATGGACTGCCAACAGTAAACTAGCTGCCAACAGTGAACTAGCTGCCAACAGTCAATTAGCTGCCAACAGTGAACTAGCTGCCAACAGTGAACAAGCTGCCAACAGTCAATTAGCTGCCAACAGTGAACTAGCTGCCAACAGTCAATAAGCTGCCAACAGTGAACTAGTTGCCAACAGTGAATGGACTGCCAACAGTGAATGGACTGCCAACAGTCAATTAGCTGCCAACAGTGAGCTATCTGCTGTCCCAGTTATTCAAAGTTTCAAATGAAAAGTGATAAAATCAAGAGGAAAAATATCATATAAATATTTTTTTTAAAAATGTATTAAAATTAAAATGCTCAAGTTACATTACAACGAAACAAAAGGATACTTTAAGAAAACCGTTCAACACACCCCATAGGGTTGAAAACCTCTAATATTTATTATCTCTGTCATTCAAATAGTTTCAAACAAATTTGTCATGATCAGTCAAGGGTAGAAAAAAACTTCTTTTTTTTTTTTTTGAAGGGGGTGTCGTAGTCTGGAATCTAAATTTGGAGTCCTATAATTATTGGGGTTTGTTGAAAAAAAAAGTGGGGAGGGGGGCGGGGGGCTGTTCCCAAGTCTTTAGATAATTAGTTTACAGGACAATGGGTTTAAAAATGGTTTAGGAACCACTACTTTAGTGCTTAAACTGCTGAATATAAATCATGGTGCATTGCTGTCAAATAATATGAAAACATTGATTTGACCATAACATAAATTGGAAACTACATCAAATAATATAAATGAATATTGCAACATAAATGAATATTGCAACATAAATGAATTTTGCAACATAAATGAATTTTGCAACATAAATGAATTTTGCAACATAAATGAATATTGCAACATAAATGAATTTTGCAACATAAATGAATTTTGCAACATAAATGATTTTTAAGAAATAACAAGCCCATACCTTATTTTTTATTTTTGTGTGTAATTTCATTTTAGAAATAATATATTTTTTTTTACATTGTTTGCTTTTTTTTTTTTTTTTTTTACATAAGATAAGATTCATATCAATCCACATCAAAGGAAATGTTTTTGATGTCTGCAATGTACACATGTTCATTTTCAGCAAATAAATCAATCTATATTTTGACCAAGACAAGTGTAAATGCAAAAGATTACACATTCACCCATTTCGGGGGTCAGCAATACACCAGACTTTAATACCTGTGGGAGTTGTTTTTGCTTTGATGTACTGTTTCAAGAACAATCTCCCGTCAATGCTAAATTATGTCACTGTTATATTAATTGATAAATAATAGTTGAGACGCTATAATTCAAGCACTAAGTAACACACATATTCTGGTGAAGGTCTGAGATTATTCTATTAAGACCCCCGGCTAGTAAATTGGCAAACAGCTCCATCTGCTGGGCTGTGCCATACAACATTTTTCTCACATAGGGTTCCCCCAACCGCCCTGGCTTCCCCCGGAAGATCTAGTGAGGGACATTCGGTCAAAAGATGCGATAGAGTCTCTGGGTTCAGGCTGCAATGCCGGCATGTGGGATCCCTGTTGCTATCTAGCCTATGTGCCTATGGGGCAATGGTTGGTGCGCATTTGCGTCACTAAGCTTTGATGCTTGCGGCCTAAACCCCACCATGGTTCAAGCACTGAATATTTCAATCTTAACATTTACAATATCCATAAGAAGAAATATATCATGTCAAAGAAATAAGATACGGTATATATATATACTTTGAATCATATCACTTAAATTGCAACGCCTATTATAATTTTTAACATCTCTTTTCACTTCAAAATCTTATGTACAAAATCTGATGTACAAAATCGTATGTACAAAATCTTATGTACAAATCACAATTATTTATCATGGCTGCTCAACCCCTTAAACTGCTGTTCTCCCATCAACAATGGTTCTCATAATGATATTCGTGACAAGTTCCTTTCTAGTAGTAGTAATGCTCGTGACTGGTTTTTTTTTTTTACAAGACCCGTAAGATGTCTAATTCAAAAAGGGGGTCATAGCCTGGCTGTCCCTTAGCAACCCAATTGTTGCTTTCATTCATATTAAAAAATGGCTTAATTTCTTTGAACAGCTCTTTCCCATATAGTCAGCTATGGCTGGAAGAAGTCTTTGATACAGAGACCAGTATGAGTCCACTTCAGGCATGTTGTGGATGACAACTTTACAGTTATCTCACCTGAGCAAAAAACTAGTCTTTTTACGATAGAACTACCAACATTAAAGCATGATGGATTTCTGTAGCGCTGAGTAACGAAGTAAACAACCTCGAAATAGGTAGGTTTGGTGGCAACAGACAGTAGGCATAAAGATTGTAAAGGGTTAAGTTGGCATAAAGACTGTAAATTGTAAAGGGTTAAGTTGGCATAAAGACTGTAAATTGTAAAGGGTTAAGTTACAAAGTTCATTCTGTTAAAAAAACGACAAAAACACAGTCGAAATATAAAAGACAAAATTCAATACTATGTTTTGAAAGGGTTCATGTGTGGCACAGTCATTAAGACCAAAAACCGAGCAGTTTGTTGGTATGGGGTTCAAATCTGAGCTCATGTCCTAGCACTTCCAGTAAGGAGACATTTTAATTCAAAGAGATGACACAAATCTTGTGATACACAGAAAAACAAAATTATAGTAGGTACCACAAACTGATTTTTCAAAACAGGCTTATAGCTTTATTTTATACTGTCATGTCAAGAACTCATGATTCTAAGAACGTGGATACCAAACTTGTTCATATAACTCAATTAGTAAAAAAGTTATGAATTTTTAAAATTTATTTTTTTGAAATTTTTTTGCCACCATCAAAAGTGCCATTTTTGTAAGGCTATATCTGTAAGACTAAATCACTTAAACTCACTTACTTACACTCAACACATACCCACATATATAGAGAACAGACTCAATTTTTTTCAAAGGTAAAAAATTATTAATTCATTAAATTTTATTGTTATGAAAAGGGCATTTCATCACATTTTGAAAAAAATAAAAAGGGAGGTAAAAAACGCGTAATTTGGTCATTTTTAAAAAATCACAAAAAATTAACTGATAAGAAAGCATTTATGACAATTATATCAAAATGTAGGGAAACTAAAGGTCTATGTACTTAAACAGCAAGTGTAAACATAACATTTACACTTAAAATAAAAAAATAGTTAGAAAAAGGCAAGGTTTCATAAGACGCAAAAAATTAGTCATTTTTAAAAAATTGCAAAAAATCAATCGTTAAACCAAGAGATAAGCCAATTATACCAAAATACAGAAAAATTATAGCTCTACATATTTCAACAGTCAATGAGCCCATTATTTATTTACATACATTACAAACATGGCTGGAACAGTGAAAACATTCACATACAGAATCTTTTTTTTTTAAAATGTAATAGGTGTATTGAAAGCACATGATAATTATATCAAAATGTAGGGGAACTAAAGGTCTATGTACCGTACTTAAACAGCATGTTTACCCATAACATGTACAGTTCAAATACATAAACTGTTAGAAACGTGCACGGTTCACGTGAAGCGAGAAATCAGCAATTTAATAAAAAATGCATAAAATCAATAGTTACACCAATGGATAAGCATATTATACCATCTACAGAAAAATTATAGCTCCACATATATCAACAGTCAATGACTTCAATGAGCCAATTACTTTTTTATACACAATACAAACACTACTGGAACAGAGCAAGTGGAAGCAAAATTTTAACGTTTATAAAAAATGCAACGTTTACATTCAGATTTAGAGTTCAGGTTGTCTTCGTTTAACATTTAGATGCCTCATTTTTAATTTTTAGTAACTTTTCACCAAATTGGCTATCTTCTTTTTTAAATGACATTTGTCAACAGATCCACATAATAAAGAAAGCCATCTATGAAACTATGAATAGAATAAACAGTTATACTATCTGTTGTTTACTTAATAGAATATAGATAAAAGTCAATAATAAATTCATCTGTTACTTCCTGCACTGAACTAGCATTATACTCCTTTGTTGGACTGTACACATTTTCTTTATTTATTCCAAATGATGAAATTTGCGACTGGTACTGGTACATACTTTGATCTGAGAGAACCAGGTATCTAGCTGAAAAGATATGTTCAGGCTTAGGCTTAAATAAATTCATATGCATTTAAACTTAGTTGTACAAGTAGAATACAAAATATGTTTATTACTAAATATTACATTGAATAACTTATCTTAGGTATATAGTTACAGTTACCTGCTCCTATTACTTGTTATTTTCCTCCTTTAAAACTTAGAGTTGAAGAAGTAATTTGTTGGTGATGATTACCTTCTTCATTTCCATTTAACCAGAAAATTCTTCTCTAGAGTGTCTAAGTCTAGAGCAGCGAATTGTTCACCATCTAAAACAAAATTGAACAAATTATAAATGTTCAATCTAACATAAATCCACCTATGATAGCAGAAATTGCTTTAAGCTATTAATCATGCATTACTTTGACCATCTCTTAACTTTACGAGTTGTTCTACTTTTAACATTCATTGTTTGGGTAAATGTTGAGAGATATCACCGTGTTTTTTTACCAAGGCTGCCAACTTGATTGCCGTGAACCGTAAAATTAAGAATAAAATGTTTTAAAATAATGAAAAAAATTCCTAAATGTATCCCTAAACTTAACCTGAACCCTAAATCTATCCCTAAACCTAACCTGAACCCTAAATTTATCTCTAACGAAGTCACGGTGATATCTCTCAACATTAGCCATTGTTTGTTTACATTGACGACAAATATTATGATCACGTGACCTTTTTTAATTTATTAAAATTGAATATGATAATATCATTTGCTAGTTATAAAAATTAGTAGTTATTAATCTTCAACGTATCCTCTTTCAGAAAAAACAATAACATTTTAAACTGAGCAATCAGAAAAAATTAGACTTCACTACAAACAGAGGGGGGTTTAAGTCATCTGACAAAACTCAAAAACGATAATAATCAGCGACAAACGAACATATTTATATCTACATAAATACAAATTTTCTAAAGAAATAAAGAATTAAAACATAGCTGACACAGTTTCAAACCATTTAACTACATATTTTTACTGATTTTACTTACCTACTAAACATTTAAGATCGGCTACCGTCGATTTAGAAAAAACTTCTGGTGCGTTGTCAACGTAGTTTTCAGCCATTTTCGCGTATCGGAAACAAGCGGGGTGAAAGAAAATTATAGGGATCTTTGTTTAACTCGGCCGTTTTTGTTGATGCTTAGAAATGAAGTGTTGTTTTCTTATTTTAAAAGGAATAGGACGAGCTTTCCAATGATGCTGGTTTAAATTTCATATTTTGCCAAAATCAAATAGTAAATGATCATTTTCTTCGATTTTTCAAATTTTAAAATATTTAAACTGTTGCGTTACATTAATATTTGGTACGAAACTAAAGGGCATTCATTTCTGCATACGATACACTTATTTGTGATGAAATACAACGAACGACCAAAAACGGCACGGCGATTGAATAGCACGGGGGTAAAAATGATCGCTTGACTGTCGATAAAAATTCACTTTGGTGATGGTTTTCATGCGATAAATGTAATGCTCTTTGTTATTTCAACAACAATGAAAATGACATATAATTAGAGGGCTTAAAATGTACTTTTAAATGGTACCATTTTTATTAGTTTATGACCAATTTTTAATATAGAAAACATTAAGTGAAAAGTTACTAAATACAGGCTTCCGTGACGCAAAAACGCGTTTTTACGCCAGTTTGTGGTACCTAATTATAGTAACCTGAATTCTAACTACTGGTCCCATCAACATACTTAATGTATAGTAACAATACACATCTCTAAAGAAAGACACATCACTATTTAAAAAGTGTAATACTTTGTTATATCTCTTTGGCACTGAATGAGAGGTGAGATGCTATTTTAAAAATAAGCTTGAAGTACATCACAGGATGTTATATTTAAATAACTTCTTTAAAATATAATACAATAATGCATTATATAATTTAAAAATTCAACATTTCTTACATCACAACCATAGCTTAATTTGATTAAATTGCTGTTGTTAAAATTATTGGCTCTGGTTCGAATGATTGGCCCTGGTTTGTCCATTGAGTGGCCAGGGCTATGTTTAACTTGCAGACAGCTGGTGAATGTCTTTTTTTCTGTGCATGCAGTTTATCTTTGAGGATGCTGGGAATTCTCAATGTCTCAGCTTTTTCAATATTCTGAGGATGGATGAAATAAAGAGAGCTGTTACGATAAATAACATTGCTTTGTGGCAATTTTCTAATAATGAGTTCTTATTATATGTGCGCAATGAACAACATAATGAGAAGGTGATTTCAGAGAAATAAAACTTAAATTTTGGTGCCCAAATGGAACTAACCCTTAAATTATTAAAATTAAAAAAAATTAAATCTAAATATTTAAGATTGACTAAGAGAAGTCCAATAGAATAGCCTGATAGACTATCCATTAAGTTAAAATAATGTATAGTTTTTTCAACATAAATGCTTCTTATGGCATGTGTAGGCATTCTTTTAGCATATTATCACCAGCACTTGTCTCCCATTTGTTTTGTTTTAATATTGACGTCACCGAGTAAATGTGCTGTGCCACTCCTTTTACACACCCCTCCTTGATTGGGAAAAGGTTGTTTAAGTTCTACATTCTCTTCGTTCTAAAGCATGCTATCAGGTGACGCAATTTCTATAATTTTTTCTATTGGCTTCTGATTTAATCTTAATGTACAGGCCAGCAGCTTTCCGAGCCTGGACAGATTTTTGCCAGTTGTCCTTGACATTTACAAGCCGTTAGATACTTGCAAGACTGTGTAAATTAGCATTTGTATTTTTCAAGGACTGTACCTTTTCACTTGCTGTGCTATAAATTGATATAGTTTTTTTGCTTCTGTAAATTTGAAATTTGTATTTTTATAAAAATTTAAAAGTGCAATTAAACTGAATATTGTTTGTATCACTAACTTTGACAGTGTTTTCTTTATATACTGATCTTCAATTCTTTGTTACGTATTGTTCATTCTACAAGCCAAATCTTATAACAGATTAAATTTTCCAAACCACATAATGGTACTTAACAGTGCTATTCAAAACTTATCATGCAAAATGTTTTTGCTCTTTGTAAAACTTAAAGAACCTGCCTGGTCTGGCCAGATGCACTGTAGAAACCAGAGTACGATCATGTTGAGCACTGCGGTCAGCATGAACAGTTTACCACTGACTGGTCCACACTGGTTATATCTGGAAACAGAGCAAACATCTTTATCTGCTCTTGTGTACGGTGCATAGCACAGCACTCACGGCACATGCTTTTCATCAGACTGGTTGGTTACACGACTGTCAATCAGACTGGTTGGTTACACGACTGTCAATCAGACTGGTTGGTTACATGACTGTCAATCAGACTGGTTGGTTACACGACTGTCAATCAGCCTTTGCAATATCACTATTACCAGCGAAGAAATGTATGTGAAACAGACTGGTTGGTTACACGACTGTCAATCAGCCTTTGCAATATCACTATTACCAGTGTAGAAATGTATTTGAAACAGACTGGTGTCTTATAAGGGAGATAAACTTTGGAATGACCTATCACTCTATTTTAAATTAATTCAACAATCAACTAATTTTATACACATAAATTAAAGGCTCATATCAGCTCCTCTTCATAAAATGTTTTTTATCCCCTATAAAGTATTGTAAAATGGTAAGTTAATATGTTTTTACACCGTTATAAATTATCAATATTTTATTAACTAATTGCCAATTTGAAAACATGTTAACTGCATAAATCGTAACAGATTCAAAATAATGCTCAATTCTCCATCAGCTATTGCTAAAACAGCTAAGGATGTCACATAAAAATCATGAAATTCAAGGGACATAAAACTCTGAGGAATCCTACAGACCTGCGTAACCGAGTGGCAGTGTCAGGTACGGGCGAGCTCATAACTGTGTCATACACTTTCTCTGTCCTCTCTGCCACATCGCGCCAGGAGTAGAGAGTTTTGATTGTCTCATGGAGTTTATAGGGGTCAAGGTTCCTGTTGTTGACTCTATCTTCAATAGCTTTCTCCAGCTCTCTTGACAAAGCTGGAAACATAATTTTTTGGGTGGCATTTTAAAATTAGGAAATTTGCTAGTTGGCACAAAGGTTCTGTTTGAAAGTTAAATTCTTCAAATTATTTGGATGCCTGTTTAAAATATAATGATTGTTAATATCCAGAGTTCATTTCCCTGAAGTGTAATCATTAATTGGGCGCTGGTGTTGACTTGACTTGCCCAAACTGTTTAATTGAGCAGACTTTTGGCAGACAAAAATATGTGTAACAAGCATTTAAGTGTTTATCTTTAGGAGGTTCCCATTTCACCATTAAAACAAACCACCACCATTACAATTATGGTCCATTGGATTAGTCAAATGAGGGCCTGAAGGGTGGGTGGGTGGATGTGGTGTCATATTTTTTACCAAATGAAAAGTTTACCCAAAACAATTATCATAATTTAATTAATAAAATGCAAGTTCTGCTAAAACACAATAATATAAAAAATACAGTTAAAATACTACTAATAACCTTTTTCTAGAAAACAAACATTGAAATAAATAAGTCTAGATGAAAGAAGTGATACCATGAACTTATGGAAGAGGTGCACCATGAACTTATGGAAGAGGTGCACCATGAACTTATGGAAGAGGTGCACCATGAACTTATGGAAGAGGTGCACCATGAACTTATGGAAGAGGTGCACCATGAACTTATGGAAGAGGTGCACCATGAACTTATGGAAGAGGTGCACCATGAACTTATGGAAGAGGTGCACCATGAACTTATGGAAGAGGTGCACCATGAACTTATGGAAGAGGTGCACCATGAACTTATGGAAGAGGTGCACCATGAACTTATGGAAGAGGTGCACCATGAACTTATGGAAGAGGTGCACCATGAACTTATGGAAGAGGTGCACCATGAACTTATGGAAGAGGTGCACTTGTTAACTAAAGAGAGAGGAAATGAAGACAATGTATCTCTAGATTGACCTTGTACATTGGGTTCAGCCAAATAGATCAATCCAGGCGGCAAAACCTCAGGGATGCCTCCCACTTTTGTACTGACCACTTGCAATCTGAAACAAAATTTTAAGTTCTTTCTTTTAATTTTAATTATTCACAGACAATAGGATAATTTAACAACCACTTTGTAAAAACACCCCCCCCCCCCCCATCCCCGTTTTAAAATTTAAAGAATTACAGAATGCAAAACCAACCACAACACACAGCCTTAGCTATTGCCATACAAACTGCAACTTACCCACAACAAGCAGCCTCGACTATTGCTATACAGAATGCTTCTGTTAAGGATGTGTTTAGCATAATGTCACCCTGAACTAGTACCTGGAGTAGAAATCAAGAGATATCTTAGTTACCGGTACATAACATACTACCATTAAAAAAAGAAAAAGAAAGAATTAATTTAATGAAAACAACAAAAATATTATCTCAACAAGCAAAAGCAAACAAACAGCCCATACAGCTTAAAAAAACCACAACAAACCATAACAATTCCCTAACAAACCATAACCATTCCTTAACAAACCATAACAATTCCCTAACAAACCATAACAATTCCCTAACAAACCATAACCATTCCCAAACAAAACATTACAATTCCCTAACAAACTATAACAATTCCCTAACAAAACATAACAATTCCCTAACAAAACATAACAATTCCCTAACAAAACATAACAATTCCCTAAAAACAACAATTCCCTAACAAAACATAACAATTCCCTAAAAACAACAATTCCCTAACAAAACACAACAATTCCCTAACAAAACATAATCCTAAGAAAACATGCAACACCCTACTTACATCTCTGATCTTGCTGTGCTCTAATGAACCTAACATGTGCACCCTGTCATGTAGCTGCAGTTGTTCTCTAACTTCCTCCAGTATGATTCTCTTTGGGCCATCACCGCCTGGAAATTAATAAAAATATTTTAAGGGATGGAGGGGAAACATTCTTCTAATGAGACTTATCAACGCTGTGGTTCAGCAAAAAACCAAAAAAAAGAACCAACAAAAACATTAATAAATATTGACACAGGCTACTCATAAATATCACAGGGTTTTGTAAACCACAGTATAACATAAGCTGTGGCTGTTAGTGTGTCAGCGACCTACAAGGAAGTGATCCACATTTTTCATAAGTCTATTTGTATGTGTCGTAAGCTACATCATTTGTTGTATAGAGAGGAATAAATATGACTATGAACAACGGCATGTTAAAGCTTAATCATTTACATATTTCTTCATTTTCTTATCACGTTATAGGGGACTTCTCCAATGTCGTCACAAGGGAGATAAGATAAGGCCAGAACTTGTGAGAGCTCATGATTATAGGAGAGCTCATGATTATAGGAGAGCTCATGATTATAGGAGAGCTCATGATTATAGGAGAGCTCTTGATTATAGGAGAGCTCATGATTATAGGAGACTCATGATTATAGGAGAGCTCATGATTATAGGAGAGCTCATGATTATAGGAGAGCTCATGATTATAGGAGAGCTCATGATTATAGGAGAGCTCATGATTATAGGAGAGCTCATGATTATAGGAGACTCATGATTATAGGAGAGCTCATGATTATAGGAGAGCTCATGATTATAGGAGAGCTCATGATTATAGGAGAGCTCATGATTATAGGAGACTCGTGATTATAGGAGAGCTCATGATTATAGGAGACTCATGATTATAGGAGAGCTCATGATTATAGGAGACTCATGATTATAGGAGACTCATGATTATAGGAGAGCTCATGATTATAGGAGAGCTCATGATTATAGGAGACTCATGATTATAGGAGACTCATGATTATAGGAGAGCTCATGATTATAGGAGACTCATGATTATAGGAGAGCTCATGATTATAGGAAGCTCATGATTATAGGAGACTCATGTCTTTCAAGAGGAAAGCAAAGCCAGAACTCACCTATAATGAACTCGACTTGCGGATATTTTTCAGTAATGAGAGGTATTATCCCCGCCAGGAGGTCCATACCTTTCCGATAGACAAGTCGACTGATCACCACCACTGTGACTGCAAAGGGAATGTAATATAGTTTAAATATTCTCTGAAGCTACAAGTGTTATTGGAGCCTATTAGATATATCATTAGTATAAAGATTATATAAACGAATGTACTCAAGATTAAATAAGATTAAATTATGAAATTTGTTTGAGATTTCATTGGTTGTTGACTTTCTTAGGGTCATACTTTTGTCAGGGTTCCTCTTTGAAGGGTCTGGTTGGAATGCTGTAGGGTCGACAGCGTTTGGTATGACAGACACTTGGCTTGGCTCCATGTTGGCTCTGAGCACAGTGTTCTCCTTGCTGAAAACAACACAAACTTGACAGAAACTAAAATGTATTACAATACACGTCAAACAATAAGTCTAACTTTAATCATGGGAAACAACTTCAACTTAAAGAGTTGACGAGCATAATGTTTAATTTCTAGCTCAAATTTAGTAGGTATCACTAGTATCAGCGACACAGATGGTTCCAAACCAACTTACCAGGTATGAGAGACGCAAATAGTTTGCGTGCAGTCAGCAAGAGAAAAGTTTAAGACCTTATTGGTCAGTATGGAACTGGCATCTGCGAATCCAAACAAGCTGTGATCAGTGAAGACAGTTTTAAGTCCCATTGTGCGACCATGAAACATAGCCTCATGACCTAACGTGGAAAATGCCTAGAAAAAAAATATTTTTTTTTTATAAACTTGGTAAAAGTATGTAAAAAAAACCAACAAATTTTTTTTTCCCCCTTTGCCTTTTGACTAAGAAAAAAGTGCATTGTCTTTTCCAGTCAGGTTACCAAAACTTCATGGGTGGCTCTTGATGTCTCAATTTGTGTCTGGCCAAAGCCAAGAGGATCAGTAAAATAAATGAGAGAGAGCTGCAATGCCAAGAGACTTATTAGGTAAAAGTAATAGTGTTTAGCAAGAGTAAAATAGTGTTCAATCATATTAACAGCTAGTATTTCATTGACAAGTACATAAAATAATGAAAAATGTGCCCATTTTATATTCGACTCGGGATGACTTAATTGGTTTGCGTTTGAAGTCACAGTTCTCTAATAATATTACATCTTAATGCATTATGGGAAAATGTTAAAGAATAAAATAAAATCTTAGTTTAGACATGAACATTTTATTCTGACACTTTGTGACGGGGGTAAGGTGGGGTCTGAAAAGGTAATTTTTTGCATGACATAATTTGCGAAGGACCCTTTATGATATTAAATGCACTTAATTATTTACAGAGTATAATTCTCAAGCTAAAACTAAATAAAAAATTACATTCTTTAACACTAAAAGTATAATCTAATGTTTAGAGTAAAATTTACATGGTAGAAGTAAAATTCCACACCCTTAATGAAAAGGTAAAAGCTAACAGAATAACTTACTGAGTGTCCGTGAACGATGTCGATGTTCTCCCGAAGGAACACGTTCCTCAAGAGAGGAAAGGAAGGAAACAATGTGGGCAGCACACACTGGTTGTAGAAGGGTGGGAAAGGGAGGTAATACACCTGAAGAAGTCATACATAGTTGTGTTTGAGCTTCATGACAGCATTTATAAAAAGGCCGATTATACGTGCATGTCAACTATGTCTATAACCATCAATAAATCTGTATTATTAACTCCTTAGTTTTACTGCTTGGAAATTTTTAGATGACAGAGGAGTGAAGAGGGTGCACCATCAAAAAACACCAAAACCATTAAATTCTTTCAAATGTTCTTGTTTTAAAATTATGATGTTATCAGGCTTAATTATTATTAAAAAACAAAACAAAAAAAAAATTATAATAGGAAAACTTCATCACGTCTCAATATAATTAATGAAATTAAAATCTGTCAGTAAGGTCTTACTTTTATACCATTAGCCAAGTAACGGATTCCCTGGCGGTCACCGTACATGTGCGTCACTATGACAACCTTGTGTCCCCTCTCCACCAAACAAGAGGATAGCTGATAGATGTGGCTCTCCACCCCTCCCATGTTGGGGTAGAAAAAATCTGAGACCATGCTGCAAAACATTTTTTAATGTTAGTTCAGAGTTGAAATGTTAAACTTTTATCATTGAAAAACCTTGCCAAAACCTGGTGATACAAAGAAAGATTCACTCAGCTTAGGAACTGCTCATTCCTACCAAAGACAATGAGGATTCCAAAAGGAACTGTTGAAGCGACAACACTTGACACATTTGCATCTATTGCCTCAGGCCTTCCAACCCCCAGTTTCTAATACCATCACTGAGTAGCCCTTGCAATCTGTTAAGTATCCCCTTCAAAACCATGCACAGAAATATCACAAACCCCATCTACAAACATAGGAGCCGGAGTGATCAATAGATTGATCGTGGGCCCGCAAAATATTGAAGAAGAAGAGCTTCCACCAACAAAAATGTAACCGGATATTCAATGGCAATGAGCAGGTAAACTTAGGAACAAGGGCACGGCATCAAATACTTCAAAATCTCTTTGATAAAAAGATGCTCAACGTACCAAAAAGATTGCACACGACTGATACTATACTCTTGGTGCTGCGCTGGTGAATAACACTAAAAAAAAGGTACAATGCCTTTTCATAAACATCTTGAGACTTTTTCATTGATTCTCTATGTTGATTAGAAACCCCCTTTTTCAATAGTAAAAATTATTTTTATCTGTCAATAAAGTGAAACCTGTGAATAACAAACCTTGTGATAGAGCTAACCCTGGCAGGTGCACTAATGTAAACCAGAGCTGTCTGAAGAATGTTTAAGCACAATAAAGTCTCGCTTAGATTCATAATTGTTATGTGATTATACATGTTTTTTAACAGGTAAATGTATGCACTTTCTATTTGTTTTCTTATGTCTTCTTACATTCAATGTACTTATGTCTTCTTATATTCAATGTACTTATGTCTTCTTACATTCAATGTACTTATGTCTTCTTACATTCAATGTACTTATGTCTTCTTATATTCAATGTACTTATGTCTTCATATATTGAATGTACTTATGACTTCTTATATTCAATGTACTTATGTCTTCATATATTGAATGTACTTATGACTTCTTATATTCAATGCACTTATGTCGTCTTATATTCAATGTACTTATGTCTTCATATATTGAATGTACTTATGACTTCTTATATTCAATGTACTTATGTCTTCATATATTCAATGTACTTATGTCTTCTTATAGTCAATGTACTTATGTCTTCTTATATTCAATGTACTTATGTCTTCATATATTCAATGTACTTATGTCTTCTTATATTCAATGTACTTATGTCTTCTTATATTCAATGTACTTATGTCTTCATATATTCAATGTACTTATGTCTTCTTATAGTCAATGTACTTATGTCTTCTTATATTCAATGTACTTATCTGAAAATTGTACCACTTTTGCAGGTTTCACTGTAAAATATTTTGGCAGACGCAGGTACTAAGGTATGGCTTCTCCTTACGGTTATGAGTTAAAAGCCCGGCACATCTTGTACGAGTTAAAACTATTAATAATCGGCTCATAACATTTATGTAAATTGCAACAAAATAAAACAAACTAAAAATAAAACTTTTGTCACAAATGAACATAATAATATCATCATAAAATATATTGCATTTTTTTAATTAAGACTGGTACTTTGTAATAATATTAAATATTATCTTCTTCTTATTATTATATATCTTGAGGGCCCAGGATCAATTTATTGATCATTCTGGCTCCTATTTATGTATAGAAGATTCGCATTGTTTCTGTGCGTGGTATTTAAGAGGATTTTTCCCTGGTTGCATGGGCAACTCAGCAAAGGTATCATTGGGGGTGGGGAGGCCTGAGGCAATAGATGCAAATTTGTCAAGAGTTGTCGCCTCAACTGTTCCTTTTGGGTGATTGTTCCAGTCCCTGATTGTCTAAAAGATATTTCATTTTAAAGTGGACGCTATAAGCTTTATAAAAAATATAAATTTCATCTTTCTATCTTTTACATAAGTGGACTTATGATTTTTTTTTATATAATTTTTATTTTTTTGAACTCTGCACTAATTATAAAATCTACAGTATTGTATTAACACTGTCTGCTGTAGCCTTCCTCATGCTTAGATTTGGCTATATTGCTATATAATTATAATATAGACCTAATATAGATAGATGTATGATACGGGGGGGGGGGGGGAGTGGATCATAGTCTGAATTTTTTTTTACCTAGCTTCTTTTTTGCCAAGGCCAAAGTAATATGTGCAGTAAAATTAAAATCCAGCTGTAAAAATTTTGTGTGTGTTACTTAATATGATTTAAATTATAAATTAAAATATAGGCCTAAATATGTCTATAAGTACCATAATAATAGTTTACTGCATACAAAGTGTGCACATTAAAAAAAATAAAAATCTTGTTACATTAGGTAAATGACACGGTATAATAAAGTGATTAGGCTTAGAGATGATAATATAAGCTTAGGCCAATCTTTGTTTAGGAACATTAGGAACATGGTCATGTCACACCCCCACCCCCCCCCCCTCCCTATTGATTTTCTATTGGGAGATAGGTCTACTGCGTATTATTTACACAAGTCAGCCCTCGTTAACTTATAAAGGCATCAGTATTTTTATGTACAATTAAACAATTTCATTGGGCATACTGTGCATATGTAACACAAATTAATTTGACGTCTAAGAATCACTATTTACTATTTATTTTTTACTGAAATGCTTTAAACTGCACAGAATCTGAAACCGATGAAAACATATAAAGCCGCAATACATAAAATAAAATATTTACAAAGAAAGAAAAAAATTATTTCTTGAAAATCTAATTGGAGTGAATTTATGAGACTAGACACAAACAATAAATTTTGTTGGCACACGCTTTTTTGTTGGCAACATACACACTTAAGAATGATTCCAGTGATGTAACTTAAAAAAATAGTGACCATTAATACTTAGACTTAGTCGATGCTGCACGACTACCACATCAATCTATCACCAATTGGTAGTTTTTTTTTAAAGTAAGCAACCAATAGCCACCTGGAAGCTACTGGTAGTGGAGTACCAATAGCTCTCTAAAAGCTATGTATTGGTAGTTTACTAAAAGGCAGTGTCTACATGTCCAGCGACTGGACAAATAGTGCGGGAGATATTCATCCAGCTGGCATGTCACACTTTATTTAAAACTGTCACTTTTTAACCATTTGTTCAATTATATATGTAAAAACATGAAATTAAATTGAAGTTAAAAGTAAGTTTAAAACAGTTTTAGTAATAAGTGAAGATAAAAAATAATACTATAAAAATATGTTTACATTCAATAAATGACTATCATGTAATTGATTGTAATTGAATATAAAACAAACAAAAATAATTTATAAATAGATAAGAGCTTTAACTTTAAAATACTATAAAATATATTTTGAAAGAAAATTTGTTGTTTAAACTTTAACTCTTCTTCCTCTATATATTAAGGGCCCACGATCAATGTATTGATCATTCTGGCTCCAATGCATGAAGAGGGGATTTGCAATGTTTCTGAGCCTGGTGTTTATGAGGATTTTTCATACTGGTTGCAAAGGCTACTTAGTGAGGGCGAGGTTATTAGTATTAGGAACTGGGGGTTAGAAGGCCCGAGGCAATAGACGCAAATGAGTCAAGTTTTGTCGCTTCAACTTTTCCTTTTGAAAGCTTGTTCCAGTCCCTGATTGTCTTTGGCAGGAATGAGTAGTTCCTATACTCTAATATTAATACTATTAAACATCCACAATTTTACAAACAAATAAAGGTAACCGGACGAATAACTCGAGAACTTATTCGTCCGGTCGCCGGACATGTAGACACACATAATACATATACTAGAAGCCAGAAGCTGTTGGTAGTTTACACTTACTACCAATAGCCGCAGCCTATTATAATATTAACCTACTTTTAAAAAAATAGTCATTTACCATATTTTGAACAGTTTTACGTCGCTGGCCATGATAATCTTTGCTTTCAATTCTTATCAAATAATCACACACAATGATAACAAAGACTTCAATTTTTGGTCCTTAAGTTGTCGCTATTTACCGAGATTAGCAATCAATTTGAGATGAATCCGAAATAACTGATAAAGATATTTGAATTAATATAAATAAATTAAAAAATTATATATACTGTTGCGCCTTCAGTAATAAACAATTTAACAAACCGACCAAGTTTTGCCCCCCCCCCCCAGAAAAGAATTGAAATGACGCCCCTGATTTAAAGTAACAGCACATTTCGTGAATTTAGCATAGATATTTAAAATAGTTTTATAATACAAAAATTAAACAGCTGAGCTCGTGTAAAATTCTATAAAGGGGGAGAAAAGGGAAAAATGGGGGATGTGTATGAGTGAAAATAATAGTTTAAGAAGACATACAACATGAAAAGAGAGAAAAGTTCTCCGGAAAATATACGGACCAACAAACGATGAAAATGGGGGGAGAAAATGAATATATGAACCATAGACGCCATAGTAGCAGAAATATATATTTTTTAAAGCGTGGGAAGGAGAAGTAATACACATGAAGAAGTCATACATAGTTCTGATTGAGCTTCGTGACAGCATTTATGCAGATGATGATTATACTTGCATGTAAATCTGTACTATTAACTCCTTAGTTTTCCGGCTTGGAAATTCTTAGATGACAGAGGAGTGAAGTGGGTGCACCATCAAAATCCAAGAGGAAACGGTTCAAAGGCAGACCTAGGCTTAGATGGATGGATGATGTTGAAAAAGAACTACATCAGCTGGGAATCCAAGCATGGAAAAGAAAAGCATTAGTTAGATCTGAGAGGAAGGAAGTGGTGAGGCAGGCCACAGGGATGGATGGGTGTAATTAACTACATATTTGAAACCCATGTAACGGGCTTTAAAACATGAGTGAATCACGTGAACAAGGGGTTTATAAAAATCTAGTAAAAGTCAGTGACCAGACGCTGAAGTATATTTGATATGTAGACATTTCCCTCTTCTTCTGAATAAATATGTAGTGTGCACTGTACATTTCTAAATAAATATTTTTAGTTTAGTATTTAACATGTCTTGAGTTCAGCAGGTACGCTTGGGAACAGCATTTCTGTACATACATACAGCCATACATACATATAGTCATACATACAGTGATACAGTCATACAGTCATACATACATACATATAGTCATACATACAGCCATACATACAGTGATACAATCATACATACATATAGTATATAGTCATACATACAGTGATACAGTCATATATACAGTGATACAGTCATACATACAGTGATACAGTCATACATACAGCCATACATACATATACTCATGCATACAGTGATACAGTCATACACATAGCCATACATACATATAGTCATACATACAGTGATACAGTCATACGTACAGTCATACATACATTAGTCATACATAAGTATAAAACAACATGAACATTAAAATATAATTAATAAATGCAATTGTTTTACCTCAATAAAATTGCATTTTAACGATCGCAGTAAACGAAGAACAATAAACTGACAAAATGACTTTTGTGTTCACCACCAAATGGGAGCTAACGGATGTTTTGTTTGAAAATGTTAAAACAATATTTTGAGCAATGCATAGTGTTATTTTTTTTATTTAACACGAGAAGAGAGGAATACGGTGAATCTGACTCTTCTATTATTCCAAGGTTAAACATTGTATTAATTTCCTCCTTTAAACTCTCTACCATATGTAGCGGTACGGTGTCTACCATATGTAGTGGTACGGTGTCTACCATATGTAGTGGTACGGTGTCTACCATATGTAGCGGTACGGTGTCTACCATATGTAGCGGTACGGTGTCTACCATATGTAGCGGTACGGTGTCTACCATATGTAGCGGTACGGTGTCTACCATATATAGCGGCACGGTGTCTACCATATGTAGTGGTACGGTGTCTACCATATGTAATGGTACGGTGTACGGCTTTAGTGTCATTGGTCTGCTATGCAGTAATTCTATTTTTGAATTCCGGCGTAGGTCTTTCCGGGAATATCTGAAGCTGTCGGAATACGACTCCGTTAAATTGCTACTACTAAAACATGAGGAGTTGACATGGGGGCTACTCATCCGTGATTGGTAAACCTCGCCATTTTCTTATTTCAGTATAAAAATACGTCACCAAGTCAAGCGCGGGAAAAGCGTTCACCAACTCATAAAACTCTCAAACACACACCGCGAGTAATGACACACAATATTCAGTCGCAACAACTATTAATGAACTCCCATACTCGACAGTATTGAAATTGAAGGAATAAATGAGAGCAGAAAATATCCCGTTAAATTGGTGAAAATCTAGGTCAACTTGACAATGGCTGCGTTACCTAGGTCAGTGGTCGGCAAACTCATTAGTCAAAAGAGCAAAATATCAGCAGCAGGACGGTACAAATATTTTTGAGAGCCAAATTTATTTTCAAGAACCTGTCAAGAATCATGTTTTTCGGAGTAAAAACCGATTTGTGGCCGACTGAGCGAGCCGCACTCAGCCCGTTAAAGACCGCATGCGTCTCACGAGCCTCGATTTGCCGACCACTGACCACTGACCTTCTACTAGTTCATTTACACAGCTTGAATGCAGTCTTTCGTTTATTAACCTAGGTCAACTCGGCATTGGCTTCTTAAAGTCAAGCTTTGAAACCATTGCGAGGGCAAAAAATAAATTTTAAAAAAATCTCTTTATCAGTGGGGTAGCTAGATTTAGTAAAGCCCGGGGTGGTGTTTAACTTTAACGACCCACCTCCTCGCTCATGAAAATCAGACCGGGAAACAGTTTAAATCTAAGCCATAAAGACACAGCCATGGGAAGGGGGTTGTTTCCTAAGGGGGGAGGGGGGGCTCCGCCCAAGGAAACAATTTTCTTTATATTGATGGTAGGTATTTTCGGCAAACTGCATCATTTTTTTTTTGTGGAAGGGGTGGCGAAAAAAAATTACGCCCCCAGCGTGGCCACATCCCTAGCTACGCCACTGCACATAGGCCTAAATGTCATATAATGCAAACCATAAAATACTACCTTCCCAAATTATTTGCTTTTTGTGTACATGTGTGTGAGTTCGTGCGTACGTGCATGTGTGTGTGTACCTGTGTATGTGTACGTGCGTATCTGTGTGTGTGCGTATGTGTGTAAAAGATTTTTGGGTATGTGTTTCAAAAAAAATTTTCTTCTAAAAAAAATTCTACAAATAAAATACGAAATGCAAAGTTTGTCGTCTAACTCCTGTGTAAGATATAATATCAAGCAATTGGGGGTGGGAGTTTGACCAAAAATGCAGCAATCAAGTTACGCACTTTATAAGAATTCCCATTAAACCCCCACCCCCTTCAAAGACTCGCAACCGCTCATTTTTTTCCCGCCCCTGAACTATATTATTATTCTCAAGATCCACCCGCTTTTATACCGCAGATTTATATCACCAACTATTTCAGGAAAAATAAAAAAAAAGAAAGAAAATATTACGTGCCAAACGCACTTGCGTCTGATATAGGAAAAACTGAATTTTTGGAGGTTTGAGGTTTTCGGCTGAAAATTTGGTAGAATAGTATGTTGTCATCGGCAATGATTCTATGTGCCAAGTTTCAGCTCGAAAGCTTGACGGGAAGTGGGTCGATTTTGCCTGCTACCCGGCCAGCCACCCACACTAACAATAGCGAATTTAACATATACAAATTTAAAAATAACACAACGTCTTCAGCCTATTAGCTAACACCGTAATTAAGGGACCTAAAAATAACACAACGTCTTCAGCCTATGATTGATAACTTCAACATAGCTGTGACGGACACAGCCCATGACATCCTTGGTAAACATCGACCAACACAAAAACCATGGGTGACAGCTGACATCCTCGATCTGTGTGACAAACGGAGGCAGTTAAAGAAAACAAAAATGGTGGATACAGAGGGGGCCAATAAATATAGAAAAATGAAACAAACCATCAAAAAGGGTATGAGAAGGGCAAAGAAGAACTGGATTGAAGAGCAATGCTACGACATTGAAAATTGCTTGAAGAAACACAATAGCAAAAAGGCATAACAGTTGGTGAAAGAACTAACCACTGCAAAGCAAGGGCGTAGTACTACCATACAAGATAAAATTGGCAAATGTTTGACCGAGGAAAATGATATCCTAAAAAGATGGACTGAATACTGCTCAGAGCTGTATAATGAAAATATAAAGATAGACTCAGAGATCCTTAATGTCCCCCCAGCAACGGACAATGAAAGCTTCCCCATTCTCCGCGCAGAAGTAGAAGCAGCAGTCCAAGCACTCCAAATAGGAAAGGCCGCAGGAGTAGGTCGAAGGACTACGGGACCTGATGATGATGATGATTCAGCCTATTAGCTAACACCGTAATTAAGGGACCTAAAAATAACACAACGTCTTCAGCCTATTAGCTAACACCGTAATTAAGGGACCTGTAAAAACACGTCGATATGTTGTTTTTACATTTTCCTTTATAAAAATACATTTATGTAAAATTTGAATTCCCCGATGGCAATCCCGATTCCCGTCGAGATCCCGTTTCCCGATGGTATACGATTCCCGGTGGGATACCGTTCGGGGTGGGATCCCGTTCCCTGATAGGATACCTTTCTCTGGTGGGATCCTTGCCAGGGTTGATATAGTTTCATGATTGGATCCCTCTCCCTGTTGGGATATCGTCATAGGTTGGGATCCATTTCCCAGTTGGATCCGGTTCCCCGGTTGGGCTCCATTCCCTGCTGTCTTCCCGTAATATGGTGGAATCCCGTTCTTGTGGGATCACGTTTCCCAGATTGATCAGTATCCCGGTGGGATCCAGATACCCTGGTCAGGTTCCATTCCTGGTAGGAACAGGTTTCCTGGTTGGATCCTGTTCCTTGGTGGGATCATGTTCCCTGGTGGGATTATGAAGGGTATGTTTACCAACTTTGGCCAGATCTATCACTACTTGTGTAAGCGTACACGACTATCTAAGCCTTCAACTTCCTTTATGTTCATAGTTTAGACAACTATACGAGAAATTTTCTCTGGCGCTTGCTAGAAAATTTCAAAACTGTCTTTAAATATTATTTCAAAATATTCCAGGAACCTTATTGAATATCTGATTACTAGCTAATATACCCGGCGTTCCTGGGATTTTCATTCGAATAAAAAAACCCAAAGAGAACCCAGGTATAAAGCGTTATCAGATTACACGGAAATTAGGACCCTGTTATAAACGCGTCGCTAAAGTATCAATCACATATTATTAAAAATGTATCCTTTTAAAAAATTCAGATTTATAAATAACTCATGTAAACGATTTTAAGACCTAAAGTAACTTTTAAACGATTTATTAATACAAAAAATGTTATTCACCGTTACCCAATTTTTGGCTGTTTCTCAATTAGTTTAAAATAAAGTCCCCAGCATGAACAAAGTCCATAAGGCATTCCAAAGCAGGCATCCCAAAGCAGGCATCCCAAAGCAGGCATCCCAAAGAAAAGGGCGTTATAAAAATCTTTCCCATAAATATTAAATTTAAATTTTCTTTCTTTCTTTTTTGCTTTTAAAACGAAGTATCAAATTTTAGAAAGATATTGCCTTTAAAATCTTCACGTATATATATATATATATATACAATGTTAATTAATTTATACTTTATGTTAAATTATAACTCAATCGCTGAAAGTGTTACCATCGGCTTGTCCTTTAAAAAGACTCTCTTAAAATGGAATAAAATAGTTGTCATCGGGGGATATTTCTGGAATCCTGACACTCGTAGCTGAAAACTAGTTTTAAAAATCTATTATCTATGTATGTATATATATATTTTTTAGGATATCATAATTTATATCTAAAGCAGAAAACAATTTTTATTTCAAATGTTTGTCCGTGGCCAATGGTCCGTTGTCCGTGGTCAGTGGTCCGAAAACAGTATATAATATATATGTAAGCAATGTTTAAATATAAATTATAATAAATATTTTAAATAGTATAATCCTAGTTACAATAATAAAACTTCGACTATACAACAATGGGAAAAAAAGAAAGAAAAAATAAATAAATAAAAAATATAACAAAATAAACAAGCACAGAAAATATGTCCATTTACACACATAAGAAAACTTTAAAATGTCATTGCGGAAAATGGTCATAGCATTTATTCTGACGTAGTATCCGGTCAAGGGATTTCGTGACGTCTCCAGAACCACATTCTATAGAGCAGAGAAATGATTGAATTTATATTCAACGTTAGTTAAGAAACCCAGTAAACGCCATTTGGCCATCAACTCCCTGGGATGGGAAAAAAGAGGGAAAGTGGCCGCATACTTCAACCTAAAATATATCCATCTTAAATCAACAATTAGTATATCCATCTTAAATTTATCAACATTACATTTTTCATATAAAATAAATCAAAATTAAATTGATCAATATTAAATATATCAACCTTAATTTATCAAAATTACATTTTCATTATTAAATATATAAGCATTAAATATATCAATATATATGTATCAAGCTTAAATTCATCAAAATTGAATATATCAACATTTATATATATCAACATTCAATATATCAACATCAAATATATCAATATTAAATATATCATAAGATACATAAATACATCTGGCATAAAGATATTATCCTCAGTCAAAAACCCCTACAACGAATCTAATCAAAATATCTTCTCACTCACTGCAGACGTTAATCTGGAACAGAAGCATAAGACGAGATTACGGATCGGTTTGAAAAGTGTAAATACTTTGAAATAATGAAACACCAAGACACATTAATTAACGTTAATTTGAGACACCAACAATGTATGTAAACAAAACAATATGTGCTCGGCTCTAATGATTTTACACAATACAAATGTAATCGCTGATTAATCATGACAGTAACTATAATAATTTGTTGTGGTGGTGATGATGATTGTGGTGATGATGATGATTGTGGTGATAAGGATGATGATTGTTGTGATGATGATGATTGTGGTGATGATGATGATTGTGGTGATGATGATGATTGTGGTGATGATGACGATTCTGGTGATGATGATGACTGTGGTGATGATGATGATTGTGGTGATGATGATGGTTTTGGTGATGATGATGATGATTGTGGTGATGATGATGATTGAGTTACTTTTATAGCGCTTGTGTCCATGCATTCAGCTCCTAATGTGTTTTGATTTTTTCTAAACGAATTCAAACAATAATTGTCTCGGTCTTGCAATAGACATGAACAATGTACTGGTGAGTCAGCTCTTCTGCTTTGAGGAGATGGGTGGATCAGTTTCTATCAGGAAAGGTATAGATACCACTGACGCTGTGACACATTGCCTTGACCAGCAGCTTTCTTTAGATGTGTGATATATTCCAAATCGCCATATTGGAAAAGAAAAGGGTAGCACATTGTGTCACAGAGTCTACGCAGGATGGATCTATTTGTGCCGCAGAGTCTACTCAGGATTGATCTATTTGTGTCGTACAGTTTACTCAGGATGGATCTATTTGTGTCGCAGAGTCTACTCAGGATGGATCGATTTGTGTCGCAGAGTCTACTCGGGGTGGTTCTATTTGTGTCGCAGTCTACTCAGAATGGACATATTTGTGTCGCAGAGTCTACTCAGGATGGATCTATTTGGTAAATATCCGCTTTGCTTTGGATGCACAATCTGCACCTTGAAAAACGGCTGCAATGTCTCCCATGGTAGTGACAGCGTGGTTTCTGCCGAGCTGCACATCATTTACTCTTTCTCTCAAGACTGCCATGCTATATTCAATTGGCGTTCTGTTTTCCCGATTTGCCTTTAGCATTTCGTCTCGTTCAAATTGGAGCATCTCACTGCCATCAACGTCACCAATACAAACTAGAATGAAACAGCTACGCAAATAATCTCTACGCCAAATACACTCACCAAAAATATACTCCACTATCGTTTCGTTTGGTCACCATTGACACTTGTAAAAATGTAAAATACTCACAATCAAAAAGGCAACTGACTACGAGGGCATCAAAAGAAAATATCAATTTGAGACTCTGAATGAGTTTGGCTTACCCAACAAACTGACAAGTCTGATAGATGTAACATTAAACAACTCAAAAAGCAAAATAAAGGTTTAGTGAGAATATTCCTTTGGAATTTCAGGTTAGAAAAGGCTCAAAGGCAGACTAGGCTTAAATGGATGGATGATGTGGAAAACGATATACAGCAGCTGGGTGATCAGGTAGGCCTGAATGAAAAGGAGTGGTGAGGCAGGCCAAAGCCCTATTTTGTCTGTAGCACCACAGGGATAGATGGATGATCTGAGTGGAAGGAATTGGTTAGGCAGGCCAAATCCATAAATGGTCTGTTGCGCCACAGAGATTGTTGAATGGATCAGTTTAATTTAGACTTGTTATTTCTTTGTTAACTAAAGACGTCATCTAAGATACACATGCGTTGTTTTGTTGAAGCAATGATCTGCATGTCAGAAACAGATCGCTCTATATTTCTCAATGCCGTGCACACAGTTTGCGGACATCTCTGGGTCATATTTGGGTCGTAGGTAGGGTTAAGAGTGGCGTAGCCAGGGTTAAAAGTGACGTAACTAGGGTTAATGCAACCCGGGGCTCACCAAGCATTTTGTCCCACCTCCCTTTCTCAGAACATGACTGCACTTTGCCTAAAATGCCACCCCGCAATATGGAGAAAATGTGTCGCCCTTGATAAGGTGCCAACTCGGCACCCAAGCCCCACTTTTTTCCGTTGCCACTTATCATTAACATAGAAATAGTCTTATCCCTAGGGCAGTTTGCTAACCATTTTGTGGTATTATAAAAACTAGTTGTCTTCCACAAAATTAATACATATTTTAACTAGATAGAACTACAAAATCAATTTTTTTAAGCTATGTCCAAGCTCAGCGATCCTATCGCTTCTAGAACCAAATCCTCACTCACCCACCAAAATCTTTATTTACCTCACTCCACTCTCTGCTTACGTCATTACGAGCGCCCCCACCTATTCTGTAACCATCGCCGCTAGGTGTCGCTGGTGAGGCTCGCCGTCCACGTGAAGTTCGCGGCGCGAGAAGGTTTATAAAAAGCCGATGACAGCGCCTCACCGTCAAGTGAATGAACGTCAAGGGAAGACAACTCTAATAGTAAAGAACTTTATAAAAACTTTTTCCACCATGGAAGACTTCGCAACTTAAGTTTCACAGCAGGCAAAACTTGTCCTATGATAATTTGACAGTTTTAAAAACAATTAGAAAGAACCGAAAAGAAAAAGATCGCTTGTGCAGAAAAGCTGTCAAAAAATATCTACATAAAACTATTTTAATTAAAAATTTTAGAGATATCTAAATAATTTCTGAAAGCCACTTTGCTAGCGGTGATTAGTTTCACCTCAAGTTCATCACTGCCAAAAAAGAAAAAAAAAGAATCACGATGTCTGCTATGAAGATCGCCCTTTTTCTGATGGTCTGTCTCGGAGCGTGGACCCCTCCTGTGACGTCTGTGGTAAGCACATCTTCTTAGTTTTGATTTTTCAATGCAGTTCTTTCAAAAGGTTTCTCTCTTTTTCTCGCCAGAGATTACCGTGACCGCAAATAGGCAGCGGAACAATTCATCGTTTATCTCAGATTCATTGTAAGCACATCATGTCTAGGTTTCGACGCGTACATTGATTTCTCTGAGCTTAGCGTCATCAGCAGTCACCATGTTTATCTTCTAAACAGCCGAGCAGTGAGCTGAAATGAATACCAATAAGAGCATTCGATAAGAGGCCAATTATCCTGTGTTTAATCACGGGAGAAAGTATCGTCAGTTAGTTACTGAGCATATTTACCCTTGCGTATTGGGGTACAGTATCCACAGTGACATTTGATAAAAGAGGACTTTTTTCACCTATATTTTGTCACAATTGCAATTTTTTTCCCAAAGGTATTATTTCAAAACGTACTATTTCAAAAGCATTATTGCATATATATATTATATATATATATGTGCATTAAAAAAATAACTCAGTTGTATCTGTCAATACATGTTTCCAATTATATAATTTCATACGTATGTTTTAAATAGTATTTTAAATCTTTTTTAGATGTAGTAATTTCAATGGTATTTGTCAGCGTTCAGTTTGCGGGGTCCACATTAACTTCAGTTAGCGGGGTCCACGTTAACTTCAGTTTGTGGGGTCCACATTAAATTCAGTTTGCGGGGTCCACATTAAATTCAGTTGGCGAGTTATATGTTCTATGTTAACTCCAGTAAGCGGGCGCCAAGTAAACTTCAGTTTGCGGGTTCTATGTTAACTTCAGTTTGCGGGTTCTATGTTAACTTCAGTTTGCGGGTTCTATGTTAACTTCAGTAAGCGGGTTCCATGTTAACTTCAGTTTGCGGGTTGCAAGTAATCTTCAGTTTGCGGGTTCTATGTTAACTTCAGTTTGCGGGTTCTATGTTAACTTCAGTTTGCGGGTTCTATGTTAACTTCAGTAAGCGGGTTCCATGTTAACTTCAGTTTGCGGGTTGCAAGTAATCTTCAGTTTGCGGGTTGCAAGTAATCTTCAGTTAGCGGGTTCCAAGTAATCTTCAGTTTGCGGGTTCCATTTTAACGTCAGTAAGCGGGTTTTTATGTTAACTTCAGTTTGCGGGCTCCATCATACTTATTCTTAATGTTTTCATAAATAGCTGGCAAGATAATATTTAGACTATTATCAACAAATTTGTCTTTCCGTGCTGGTGACGTAATTATTTCGTTCGGTGACCACCCCCCGCCCCACTCTTATTGGTGGTACGTCATCAACATCCATCTAAAATTGTTCTTCCACTTAAGCGCGCTGTGAGGGAAGCTAATTCAAGTATGTTTCTATCCTCGTTTGGTAACATTGAATTTAATAGAAATTCCCTTCTGTAAATGCAGCCCTCTCAACCGTCTCACCCCTCCCCAGCGCTTAGGTGTTAATGTCTATTTGTTCGATAGTTGGCTACCCCCCTCCCCACCTCACAGAGTATCGAGTTTTTTAAAATATGTTTTTATTTTTAAATATTTAATTTTTAACGGTTCTCAAAACATTTGGCCATCGGAGACACTGCTAGTGATATCAACAGACACAACAATTTAATAGCCGAAGATGAAATTTAAAAACAATTTCCCTTGTAGAAGTATAAGTTTACAAAAATAACCGTTTTTCTGCATGTCAATTGTAACAACTAAGAATCTTTTTTAAAAAAGGAAGAAAAGAAAATTGTTTAGTTAGGCATATCTGCCCTGGGCAAAAAATCTCCGTGAATTAATACCGTACCCACAGTGAGACTGTACAGTGTCCATAAATACATCACATACCTATGTGGTACTCTCAGTGCTCAACAGAGCGGCTGATTTTCTTTCATTACACTGCGCATGGAAATGTGAACTTTTCCTACAATGATGCGCATGCAAAATGTAAGGTTTCTGGTTCTGGTTCTGGTTCTGGTTCGGTACGTTGCTGCATGCATATACTGGCATATGTGCAACGGTTGGGGAAGCGATGTTGCCAATCTAACGGCTCCTAGCAGATGCCAGGGCGGCTTTGAAGCTTTCGATCGTTGTCGAGTTCACGGCGGTATTGTCCAGGTTGTTCCAAGCAATTATGGTGCGTGGAAAGAATGACTGCTTATGTTGCACTGTGTTACTCCGAGGCACAGGGAAGCATTTGTTATTGTTTCGGGTGTAATTTCTCATGGGGTTGTTAGATGTTAAGTCAGTGTTAAGTGACTGTTTGGCTCTAATTAATCGGCCTGGCTTCTGTGGGGTAAGATAATTGTTTGCTGGGATGGCCGGAATTAGCCCCATGGCCATTTTATATAAGAATGTTAGGCGGATCTTTTCTCGTCTGTCCTTGAGAGTGGGGATGTCAAATCTGTTTAAAAGGCCAGTGACGTAGCCAGGAGTGGTGGTTTTATAGTCACGTGCTATGAAGCGCATTGCGTTACGTTGGATTCGCTCCAATTTGTCCACGTCTTGCTTGAGGTATGGGTCCCAGATGATTGCACCATATTCTAGTATCGGACGAACGAGTGCAAGATAGGCATTTAGTTTGCAGGATGTTGGGCAGTGGCGCAGATTTCTTCTAATAAAACCTAGTGTGGAGTTGGCTTTTTTTGAAATTTTGTTTATATGGGGTGA
Source organism: Omphiscola glabra (assembly GCA_964017045.1). Taxonomy (NCBI): domain Eukaryota; kingdom Metazoa; phylum Mollusca; class Gastropoda; family Lymnaeidae; genus Omphiscola; species Omphiscola glabra. The sequence goes on along the minus strand of OZ024805.1, from coordinate 2,431,254 downwards.
CCATTTTAGGTTATTTGAGAAGAGAATTCCAAGGTATGGATTGTTTGTTACTTGTTGAAGGATTGTCCTATTTAGGGTGTACATATAGCTTGATGGTTTTTTTTTGAGATGCTCATTATGTAGCATTTGGTTTCATTAAATTTCATGCCCCATTTGTCTGCCCAATTCATCGTGGTCATCGTAGTCGATTATCTCTCTGTAGACAAGACAGTCATCTGCAAACAGCCTCACTTGAGATTTTACAGTATCAGGGAGGTCGTTTATGTGACAGAGAAAGAGAAGGAGGCCCAGTACTGTGCCTTAAGGAACTCCTGAGTCTACGGTGGCTTTGCCTGATCGGACGCCATCTACCACTACTTGCATGGTCCGTTTTGTTAGAAATGTTGAGAGCCAGGAGTGAAGGTTGCCGGTAATGCCGTAGTGGTGGAGTTTGTGTAGAAGAAATCTGTGTGGAACAGTGTCGAAGGCCTTGGAGAAGTCGAGAATTGTCATGTCGACCTGGTTACCTTTGTCATAGGAGGCAAGGAGGTCATTGGTGGTGATGTTTAATTGAGTTTCTGTGGAGTATCCAGAGCGGAAACCGTGGTTTAGAGTGGTCAAAATGGTGTAGTGTTCAAGGTGGTTCATGATGTGACGACAGATGATGTGTTCCAGAATTTTGCATAGAACGGAGGTCAGGGATATTGGGCGGTAGTTTGCTGGGTTATGACGGTCACCTTTCTTGTAGGCACTAGTGATATTTGCATCAAGCCATTAAAATGGTTATTGAGGCTGAATATCCTAAACACGTAAAATGGTTATTGAGGCTGAATATCCTAAACACGTAAAATGGTTGTTGCGCCTGATTATCATACATGTATGTTTGTTCATGAAAAAATGGAGACCGGGGGGGGGGGGGCAATATCATAAACAGATCTGGCTTTTTTCCTAGAAATGCTCATTCTGGTCGGTCGGCCGGTTAACCAACTGACCATGTCACCAAGTCATCATCCTTCAGCCGTACTGCTCTGTTTTTCTGATGACAGCGATCTTGATTTGTCTTGTCTTAAGAGCAGTTAAGAAGTACTTTTAAGAAATATACAGTACGACCAATCTATTTGTATCGACGAATATTTGAGTACATCTTATAATAGTCCTCGTCTAGTCTTAGCCTTGATTGCCGATTTAGGAACATCCTCTCTATTGGAAATAACGGTCACGTTATAGTATAGCTATTTTAAATGGAGGGACATTAGTGTCCATTAGCGGTCTATTCCCACAATTTGTCTTTTTCTCAAGACTACCCCACCCCTCCTCATATCGCACACCTGACGGTAAAAAGAAAATTGTTGCGAACAAACAAACGAACAAACTAAACTATGCTGTAATCAAATTTTACGAATTTTCTTTCTGTTTAAAAGGATAAAAATAATTTAATTTAAATGGATCATATTTTTTAAAATTAAATGTTTTTATTTTGTTTCCATTTTGTGGTTTAAAATGTTACAGAATTCATTGATTGGTTTCCCCTAAACATCAATACCGGAAGTAGGCATTGACAAGCAGCGCATTGATTCCGTTTTTCCTGAAATCTTCTTTTTTTTTTTTTTTTGTCGTCCCCCGTTGAAACTTTACATTTCAGATTTACATTGATCGAAAGTCCCGTATGTTTCTATGGCGTGTACATGTGATCTGTGACTTTGAGAAGACATAGTTTTTATAGTTGGACCGTCCCGTATGTTTCTATGGCGTGTACATGTGATCTGTGACTTTGAGAAGACATAGTTTTTATAGTTGGACCGTCCTGTATGTTTCTATGGCGTGTACATGCTATCTGTGATTTTGAGAAGACATAGTTTTTATAGTTGGACCGTCCCGTATGTTTCTATGGCGTGTACGCATGTGATCTGTGATTTTGAGATTAAAAAAATGTTATATCTGTTGTAGTTGCAACAAAACGTGTCATGTTTTTCTCATCTACCTCTTTTAAGCTTCCATTATTAATTAATTATTGCAAATGTAACTCTCAAATGGCTTACAAGTAGTCCTCAAATGGCTTACAAGTAGTCCCCAATATACTATCCTCTTTAGGTTAACATTCAAACGGCACGAAAGGGGGTCCATTGAAATGTTCAAAAAGTAACGGTTATCTAAAGTATCAAAAACAAACATTTATTATATTAAAAATGTTTTATTGCACTAGTTTTATATCAACGCTAACTGGGTGCAGCTCTAACGGGGGGGGGGGGGGGGGCAACTCAACCCCGTTGAGCGTGCTAAAATACGGGAACAGCTGCATAATCTATGATAATAATTCCAGATGGCGCGCCATATATCCACCGATGCCTAGCTGTATTGACCTTCATTTGCCTTAAACTGAGGCATCACTTGTAAGTTCTCAATGAGCTGTGGGTAACGAATGTATTCTTTTGTATGCGGAGGAAGCAGCGAACGGGATCACATCACGATGCGCAGTGAGAGCGGGGTGGACAATCTCCAGTCGGGAATTATATTATAAGATACTAGAAGACGTTACCTGGATAATAATGTCAGGCACTTAGTGATACTTTCTACTTGCTGTTTCGAAGTCTCATTATAGTTTTTTTTTATTTTAAAAAGAAAGGCCATGAAATGATTATTTCGTGTCTGAAATCATTGAGTTTTGATAAATATTTATCTGCTATATAATATACTCATACCCCACCCCTTTTCGCGCCCCCGAGCTTGATTTCTAACTCTAAGCATTTTAAAACATGATCTTAAATTTATAACAAAAAATCTATATACCATTTGAAATATCTTTAAAACTAACGGAATTTGGTATATTCATTAAAAATTTAAACAAACTTTTGCCTTGTTCCTCTACTATATCATCGGAAAATGGTAAGAATTTAAAAAAAAAAAAAAGAAGAATCTCTCAGACTTTCTCACCTGTTACAGCATCGAGGGGATTTTTAAAAAAAGAAATAAAATTAATTTCATAAAATTTTCACTTAATTTTTCCAGGAACTTTACATTTCGCAAAGTGGAGACAAAAATATATTGTCTTATTTTGAAAGAAAGTTTTAACCAATCTTCGATCACGTCCATTAACTGTTTATTTTTAAGATGAAATGTTCACTGGTGTAAAAGGATTTGGTTTTGATATGTTTGTTTGAGGTACGGGTAAATTTATTTAAATGTACGTATAGTTTGCCAACTATATTTTCTTAATACATTTATTTGTAAAAATAGAATGTAACACCTCTCTTTCACGATTGTATTATCATTGGATTTTAAGATATTGTCATCCACGTAATACATACACACGATACCCCCCCCCCCAAATATGTTTAACAGCGAAGATTAATTATAGATCAGATTCATTCCTCCATTATGAGGTATTTTGTAATGTCTGAGGCAAAATGAAATCAAATCCCCCCACCCCTACAGTTTTATTAAACATCTATAATTCATCAACGGGGTGGTAGCGCCCTACGTGATCAGCCACACAATTGTTGCACCCCACTGAAGTCCCACACCCCTCTTACCACGCAATGTTTTTTTTCGTTAAAAAAGTTCCACGCATAATTCTAGATATATATATATATATATATATATATATATATACAGCAACTGCATAAATACAAGTATTTTATAAATTCAGGTATTATATATATATATATATATATATATTTATATACATAAATTGTATTAATACATAAATTGTATAAATACAGAAATATATATATATATATATACAGTGACCTATTTGATTGCAGTGACTCTCGGTCTCTTATTTCCTTTTCATTTGACGTCCTTGTTAACGCGATTAAAAAATTAAGCATCATCTAAAAATTCAGTTTTTTATAAAAATCCTTTATAAAATTTAATATCGAACATTTGGTGGTGGGGGTGAACATTTGTCAAACATGCATTCAAGTAACGCACTTGATAAGAATCCTAATTATTTCTGCCCCCACCCTACTCTAAAGACTCGCAACCACACATTTTTTTCACGGCCCTGAATCATATTAATGTTTTAATGATGACCCCCCCCCCCCCCCCCCAAAAAAAAAAAACAAAAAAAAAAAAAAAACACGCTTTTACACCGCAGATTAATTACACGAACTATTTCAGAAAAATAACATAAAATAAAATATTACTCTCCAAACTCTCAGTTAGCGCAGTGGCGTCACATTTTCTTCACCTCCCCCATGAAAAAATTGATTTTAGGGAGTTGCGTTGAAAATCTGATAAAATGTGATGTCACCGGCAACGAGACTATGTGCCAAGTTTCAGCTCGATGAAATGACGGGACGTGGGTCAATTAGCCGTCGACGATTTTGCCACACACACCCAATCAGAACAAACGTGAAGTTAACATAAAGGAGTTAATGATGATTTAATCATAAGAGTAGTACGACGATTTGGAGGACAAAAAGATGGGGCAATTGAATTCTTGAAACCTTCTTTAAAATGTAAGATCTCAATCTGATAAGACACACACGCCTATCGTGCATCCATTGTTCAACAAAACAAACACTTGCCTGAACTGGTTCCATGCACAGCAACACACAACTGGTATTTAGCTCACAGTGGCCATACTTGGAAGCACATCACAACTGGTATTTAGCTCACAGTGGCAATACTTGGAAGCACATCACAACTGGTATTTAGCTCACAGTGGCCATACTTGGAAGCACATCACAACTGGTATTTAGCTCACAGTGGCCATACTTGTAAGCACATCGCAACTGGTATTTAGCTCACAGTGGCCATATTTGGAAGCACATCACAACTGGTATTTAGCTCACAGTGGCCATACTTATAAGCACATCGCAACTGGTATTTCGCCCACAGTGGCCATACTTGTAAGCACATCACAACTGGTATTTAGCTCACAGTGGCCATACTTGGAAGCACATCACAACTGGTATTTAGCTCACAGTGGCCATACTTGTAAGCACATCGCAACTGGTATTTAGCTCACAGTGGCCATATTTGGAAGCACATCACAACTGGTATTTAGCTCACAGTGGCCATACTTGGAAAGCACATAGTATTTCAAAACAAAATTAGAAATGAGAGTTTAAACATATTTCTGAAGGCCATTGTTCTTGATCTAATCAGACCAAAACGTAAAGAGGATTCGCTATGCAAGGAAAAATGTTCAGCAATTAGTTATCAAATTTATTGAAGATAAAGGAGGGGAGTGAAGGGGTTTATAGATGTCAGTCATGATAAAGGGCACAAAGACATCATAGGGCATATTCATTTGGACATTAATGGGGCATCAGGGTATGTCAGGAAGGGGTATATTTTATTATGAAGGAAGGGGTAACGACAGAGGACCTTTATATGACAGACTTATCACTAAATGCTAGACCGCAATGTTACAAGGTCCCACATGGGAACTGTCATATGGTTTCACATAGGCACTGTTACAAGGTGTCACATAGGCACTGTCACGTGATCTCACATAGGCAATGTCACATGGTCTCACATGGCCACTGTCACCAGGTCTCACGTGGGCATCGTCACAAGGTCTCACGAGGGCACTGTTACATGGCTCACATGGGTTGTCACATGGTTTCACATGGACACTGTCACAAAGTACGTTTTTCCCCATCATATCGAATTGGTTTAGACTCTTTATTGTTATAAAATCTCCTCAAAGGAATCAATATTCCACGTTTAACAATCGTGGCAACGAAACTAGAAGAAGAAAAAAAACCTCCCCAGATAACAACATCCCAGGTAACAACATCACAGAAAACAACATCCCAGAAAACAACATCCCAGAAAACAACATCCCAGAAAACAACATCCCAGAAAACAACATCCCAGAAAACAACATCCCAGAAAACAACATCCCAGATAACAACATCCCAGATAACAACATCCCAGATAACACCATCCCAGATGTTTGGGACATCGCTGAAACATCATGATGATTTCTCGTGGTTTCATATTACAGTGGAAAACCCCAAAACAATCATAATTATAATTACTCTTGTAGCAATTGATACATCCACTGAGATATCCACTGATATATCCACTGATACATCCACTGATACATCCACTGATAAATCCACTGATATATCCACTGATACATCCACTGATACATCCACTGATACATCCACTAAGCAGCATAATGAATAGAGGAATAACACTTTTCCCCCACCCTCTCTTTCTCTCTCCCTCTCTCTCTCTCTCTCTCTCTCTCTGCCTCTCGTCTCTCTCTGTGTTCTACCTCCCATAACATGAGAGTACCAAAGTAATACTAGCTCCATTCTCTGGGCATTGTGTTCGATTCTACGGAAGCGCCATCCCGGTGTTCCCAAGGGAGGTAACCATCTCACTATGGAGATAACGATGCCATGAGGGTTATCTTCCCTTCCTGTTGGGTGTTCATTACATCGCTTTTTGCGCCAATAGAAAGTGGGGTGTGTGGGGGAGTGGGGGTGCGGTTACAACCCGGTTCAACAGACAATGTCCCCCACAAAAAAATTGTCGGTTACCGCCACAACTTTGTCATTTGTTGTGTGGCCTCATAGCCCCATCCCTCCCACCACAACACACTTTTCTTTCAACCAGTTATTTTATTAGATGAAGCACAGGCGAGACCAGAACCATTTGCGGCCAAACAGCACATTTTCGTTTCTTGTGCATCGAAGCTAGCTTTCTCTCAAGCCAAAAGATGTGTTTCTCCGGGGCTAAATGCTAGTTTTATTTTAGCCCAAAGATGAGTTTCTCTTGGACAAAGGCCATGTTTCTTTTGGCCCTAAGCTTGGTTTTCCGGGGCTAAATGCTAGTTTTTAGCCCCAAGATAGGTTTCCTCTTCGTCTAAGCCATGTTATAGCTTTAAGCCAAACGCTGGGTTTTTTGTGGCTTAATGATAAGTTTCTCTTGGCGAGAGGTCAGTTTTCTTGTGGCCCAAATCTAGGTTCTTTGTGGCCCAAGGCTAGTTTTTAAAAAAGTATTATTCTTTTTTTTCAAAGATCAATGCTAGGTTACTTTTGGCCCAATGATGGAGTTTGTGGTTAGATGGTAAGTTTCTTTTGCACTTTCTAACCTCTGCAAAAAATCTATTAAATCGTATAAAATCAGATTAAATATTCTTTCACACGCGTTTATAAAATTAGAGATGTAATGAAAGATGACTTTAAAGTCAAGACTTTTAAAGAATTACGATTCAACTTTGATAAGAGTGGACTTGTTTAATCTGTCCTGGTCCCAGTGACGTAGGAAGAGGGTTGGTGCCACACCCACCCCCGTTTGACACTTTTTTTTCCTTTCAGTGGAGGTGTAGCCTTTTCTGCCAAACACGCAGACGTTTCTTTGAAGAGGCAGCTTAAATTTTTGCCCCACCATGGCCTGCAGAACCCTAGCTACACATCTGTTCTTACCCAGTGTTAATTAGAAAGATACTTTTTAACCGTTTTATCAGCTGGTTGAACTTTGCTCACTGCAGTAACTTACAAAGTTAAGTGAATATGTAGCACATACAACAATAGTGTTATGTTTGTCGTCCTGTCTCATTTTCGCTCTACGTTTTAATACCAAAAGGCTTGGCCAACGCGTTTTTATGGAGAATCAGCTGTTTCGTTAGCACATCTCCAAGCAGCTGGTGAACCTGACGGAACATACAGGTGGTTGCAGTAATTGACAGAGTTTTCAAATGAGTTGAATGTGTTGCAGAACCGCCGCGTGGGGTCTGCAACCCATGCGACCACAGTGTGTCTTGGATATTCAGGGGTCCCCAAACTTGTGAAATGGGGGAAATTTGAGATATCAGCCATGAATGCAGAAGTGCGAAGAGGTGAAAAAGTCGCCGAGGTCCCCCAAAAGTCACGCGACGGCTCGGATGTCATTACACACTAAATGGAAGAGGACACCCCTTAATAAGACGGTGTAACATGAACATTGTATCATGCAAAAACATTCCAGAGATATTCATACATATTTGTGTCTTATTAAACTTTCGTATTGACGATAATACGTTGAATTCATGAATGAAATATACATTTGTGATTTGATTCTTTGATGTTAATTACTATGTAAGGGATGAAACTGTAATAACGGGTTTGAGTTTGACAGGGATAACTTTAGAGATAAATTAAATGAAAAAACTGTGATAAGAAATGATAAAACTAGAAATTAAAAAAAAAACAAAAACAAAAAACAAACGTTTTCTCATTCCATTTATTTGTATGTTTGCTTCTATTATTTGTATGTTTGTTTCTATTATTTGTATGTTTGTTTCTATTATTTATATGTTTGTTTCAATTATTTGAATGTTTGTTTCCATTATTTTTATGTTTGTTTCTATTATTTGTAAACATTTTTTCCTGACTTTTGAAGATCTTAACTCTTGTCCTTGATTGACCTTTGACCGTTACAAGATTGATAGCTGTTGGACACAATCTCCATACCTTATTCACGGAACAATGTAGGAGCAACATTGAAATAATACAGAGGAATTATTGTTCAGCATTGACGTGTCTTTCCTCCATGTTTTGTTCCCCGTGATATTTTGTAAGTATTTATAAATGTACAGTATTCACTCCTCTCTACAATAGATCGATAGCTATTTGGAACACGTGACTGGAAAAGTCGGAGTCAACATTCCAAAGCCATAAAGGCCCATTGACAAACTTTAAAGGTCCAGTGATTCACCATGAAGGCCCATCTACTCACCATAAAGGCCCATTGACTGACCATAAAGGGCAATTGACAAACTTTAAAGGTCCAGTGATTCACCATGAAGGCCCATCTACTGACCATAAAGGCCCATTGAATGACGATAAAGGGCAATTGACAAACTTTAAAGGTCCAGTGATGCACCATGAAGGCCCATCTACTGACCATAAAGGCCCATTGGATGACCATAAAGGGCAATTGACAAACTTTAAAGGTCCAGTGATTCACCATGAAGGCCCATCTACTGACCATAAAGGCCCATTGACTGACCATTAAGGCCCATTGACTGACCATAAAGGCCCATTGACTGACCATAAAGGGCCGCTGACTCACCATAAAGGCCCATTGACTGACCATAAAGGCCCATTGACTGACCATAAAGACCCATTGACTGACCATAAAGGCCCATTGTTTAAAATATTTAAATGGTGATTAACAGATTTTTAACTATTTTATGCTGGTGTAATGAACGGTTTTTAAAAAGTTGAAATTTTATGTTGAGAACAAAACTAAAGAGTTCCCAGGGTTATAAAAAGTTGAAATTTTATGTTGAGAACAAAACTAAAGAGTTCCCAGGGTTATAAAAAGTTGAAATTTTATGTTGAGAAAAAAACTAAAGAGTTCACAGGGTTATAAAAAGTTGAAATTTTATGTTGAGAAAAAAACTAAAGAGTTCCCAGGGTTATAAAAAGTTGAAATTTTATGTTGAGAACAAAACTGAAGAGTTCCCAGGGTTATAAAAAGTTGAAATTTTATGTTGAGAAAAAAACTAAAGAGTTCCCAGGGTTATAAAAAGTTGAAATTTTATGTTGAGAACAAAACTAAAGAGTTCCCAGGGTTATAAAAAGTTGAAATTTTATGTTGAGAACAAAACTAAAGAGTTTCCAGGGTTATAAAAAGCAGATTTTTAAGTTACCTAGAAGCGCGACGACCCCACGCGTAGGAATACCTCCCATTCCAAGAGCACCAGGGTCACACGCCATGTTTAAGTATTCAAATATTCCCATGGCTGGAAGCCAAGGACGGAATTAGTACTAAGCGGTCAATTAATTGTCCAGTCCTAGAAAGACCTGCTCCATCAAGTTTGATAGGTGTTTGTGAGCGTGTTGTCCCCCCTTGAGCGATAAAGCGCTATATCCAGATATTCATTAACAGTGCGCTACCAAACTAACATCTCGCTTTTTTTTTTTAGGGGGGGGGGCGGGAGATTGGGGCGGGGGGGGGGGAGTTATCGGACGTGGCACACATGAGTTCTCTTTTGGACCTGTCCGGAGCCAACTTTGAAAAGCAGAGTTTCCTCAAACACCCCCCCCCCCCTTTTTTTTTTCCTCTTCCCCACGGTAGTTGATTCTACCAGGAATGTTTCTTGAACTCAGTCAGAAATACAGAAATAGCCGTAGTCAAAGGAGAGGATACACATTTGTTATACGTTTAACCGGATTTTTTTTTTTAAAGGCGTGTCTTCTATAAAGTAGAGCAATGGAAAGATTGAAGACCGTGACTGGAACATAACTGTTAATAATACTAGGAAGATGAATTTCAATAAGACAGGGAACAGGATTGTCAATGACACGAGGAACATAAATGTGGTTGTTAGATACGGAGTCGTCGGTTGTGACTTTGACAGGGAACATCAATGAAATGGAACTGAGAAGTGGTTTGAGGATAAGAAAGGGAACTTCATTTTGAAAAAGTCGGGGAACATATGACGTGGTGCACAATTTTGATTACTACTTACACTGGGTTGTTAATAAGATGGTTATATTACTGATATTCAACAAGGAACATAATGAATCATGTTGAAACAGTGTCTGTGGATAATGTTGATACAGTCAGATTCCATGGATAACTTTGAACAGTCACTGTCTGTGGATAATGTTGATACAGTCAGTGTATGAGGATAATGTTGATATATTCACTGTTTGTGGATAATGTTGATACAGTCAGTGTCTGTGGATAATGTTGATAAGTCAGTGTCTGTGGATAATGTTGATACATTCACTGTCTGTGGATAATATAGAGTCAGTGTCTGTGGATAATATTGATACAGTCACTGTCTTTGACAAAAAGAAAGTGAAATTTGTTTGGAAATTGACTAAATTTTTTAGTAATTGTATGTCCCTGTCTGTCACGATGGGTCCTGCAACCCCTGGAGCTGGAGTGATCTCCAATGTATATGGGGTCCTGCAACCCCTGGAGCTGGAGTGATCTCCAATGTATAAGGGGTCCTGCAACCCTTGAAGCTGGAGTGATCCCCAATGTTTATGGGGTCCTGCAACCCCTGGAGCTGGAGTGATCTCCAATATATAAAGGGCCCAAAATTTTTATTCAAAAAATATATATACTTTAAATCCAGGGGCAGAAAACCGAAACAAAATGGTAAGGGAACTCCAAAACTCATGCGAAGACTCTGTATCTACTACATTTATTTGGTATTTAAGATAGAGTATAAACATGTACATACATCTCTTTTGATACTCGTTTTGGAAGTGTCTAAAATGTCTTAGATTTTTTTCTTTTTGGTATTTTTAAAAGTCTAATATGCCTAGGTTTATCTATTTGAAACTGCATGATAACATCTGTAAGGTCTATGCTTAAAAATGTCTATCTGGCAACGTAAGACAAAGGCATCTTATAAATAAATCTAAATCTAAAACAGATCGACAGCATCTCTGGCCAGTTCCCGCCGATCATCGCGAGATAACCGGATGTCGCACGAGCGGTGACGTCTCGGATCTCATCGCGAATTTCCTAATGCCAAGTGCCCGGATTATTCCGCTAACGCAGTTATATCCCCTTTCCCCTCACATCAAGCGGCTGACGGACGGGCTTTGCAGATCTGCTCGCACGGTGGGGGGTTTGCGCCGCACCGAGTCTGTCCGTGGTGGGCGCATAAATTTACAGGCCAGTGGTGGCGCAGGGGAAAGGAATAGAATCAAGTGCGACTTAACCGTGTCGCTGTTGTTAAAACACAAGATAAAGGGAGGCCACTCTGCTGTCAAGTGGGGGCGACTTGTTTTGTACGAGAGAGAAAAGGGGGAGAGATCTTTGAGTTTATTTTGGATCAATTAACTTTCGGGGATTCCAGATCTATTTCGAGCTGGGTAGGAACGGGGGTGGGGGGGGGGGGGGTTAAAAAAAGGGGGGGGGGTATGGGAGGAGTCACAGTAAAACTTGTTACTAACTACTTTTTATTTTTACGTCCATCTAAATGCTTGTTATGTACAAGATATCTGTAACTGGAAGTAGGAACGCCAGGAGACGGCTCATTAGAGTAGTGTTGAGATGCTCGCTTGGGATTAGCATATATGTATTGTAATTGTATCGTATAAATATTATATATCTAATTCTATGCTTTATACGTAATGAAGAAATCATTTTGCCCGCCAAACAGTTCTGTGCATCGAACAAAACATGGATTACTTAAAGCAGTTAAAAAATATTTTAAAAAAAAAAAAAAAAATGAAAAATGCTTTTTAAGGTTTGAATTGGTACAGCTCTTTGGGAAAAATGCTAGCTAAAATTAGTTGAAGGTTTGCATGCTTGGAGGGCTGCCTGGACATTGTACTTGCACGTTGGAGGGCTGCCTGGGCATTGTACTTGCACGTTGGAGGGCTGCCTGGACATTGTACTTGCACGTTGGAGGGCTGCCTGGGCATTGTACTTGCACGTTGGAGGGCTGCCTGGGCATTTACTTGCACGTTGGAGGGCTGCCTGGTCATTGTACTTGCACGTTGGAGGGCTGCCTGGGCATTGTACTTGCACGTTGGAGGGCTGCCTGGGCATTGTACTTGCACATTGGAGGGCTGCCTGGGCATTGTACTTGCACGTTGGAGGGCTGCCTGGGCATTGTACTTGCACGTTGGAGGGCTGCCTGTGCATTGTCCTTTACACGAAACACATCGGATGTAAAAAAAAAAATCAAATCAGCCTAAAGCTTAAATTATTTACGTGTCACAGCTTTGTTACATCCATCTAAACTGTGACCTTTTCTTATCTCGTTTAGTCAACGTTGACTTCATAAGTTTGAACTCATTAAAATGTGACTAAGTCCCTTATTGAAACAATACAAACAAATTCAAGAATGATGCATTTGTATAGACACAAATCATTTTTAAGTCTATTCATTTTAGAGTTGGTTTATTTCAAACACGCATTTTGTGACCTAAGTCGTTTTTACACTGATTTCCACCATAGTCTTTCTCTCTCTATCCCTCTCTCTCTCTCTCCCTCTATCTCTCTCTCTCTCTATCTTTTGTTTTCCTAATATTTTAAAACAGTTACTTGTTTTTAGAGAAATATTTCCAATTCATTCAACATGGCCGGGTCACAGATCAACGCCTTTACATAAATTCCCATGTCATTCACCTGGACATCCCACTGCGCGTGGACTTCTGGTGCTTTTTTAAAATTGAGGATTCAATATTTCTAAAATGTGAATGGGGAACGGGGGGGGGGGGGGGGGGGGAGGATTCTTGTTTGTTCTTTACGTATTCTGCGGGACGATAGAGCCGGTTTGGGGGAAGGGGGGTTGTTGGAAGGTTTGAGGGGAGTGGGGCGCTTCCTCCAGGCATGTCTAAATACCGACGCATGCCTTGAATCATGATGCTGAATTTATCCCTTAGCGATTACAACGCAGACTAGTGTTATGTTGACAACACAGACTAGCGTCACATTGATAACACAGAATAGCGTCACATTGTCAAAACAAACTAGCGTCACATTGATAACACAGACTAGCGTCACATTGACAAAACATACTAGCGTCACATTGACAACACAGACTAGTGTCAAATTGACAACACAGACCAGTGTCACATTGACAACACAGACTAGCGTCACATTGATAACACAGACTAGTGTCACATTGACAACACAGACTAGCATCACATTGACAACACGGACCAGTGTCACATTGACAACACAGACTAGTGTCACATTGACAACACAGACTAGTGTCACATTGACAACACAGACTAGCGTCACATCGACAACACAGACTAGCGTCACATTGACAACACAGACTAGTGTCACATTGACAACACAGACTAGCGTCACATTGATAACACAGACTAGTTTCACATTGACAACACAGACTAGCGTCACATTGACAACACAGACTAGTGTCACATTGACAACACAGACTAGTGTCACATTGACAACACAGACTAGTGTCACATCGACAACACAGACTAGTGTCACATTGACAACACAGACTAGTGTCACATTGACAACACAGACTAGTGTCACATTGACAACACAGACTAGCGTCACATTGACAACACAGACTAGTGTCACATTGACAACACAGACTAGTGTCACATTGACAACACAGACTAGTGTCACATTGACAACACAGACTAACGTTACATTGACAACACAGACTAGTGTCACATTGACAACACAGACTAGCGTCACATTGACAACACAGACTAGTGTCACATTGACAACACAGACTAGTGTCACATTGACAACACAGACTAGTGTCACATCGACAACACAGACTAGCGTCACATTGACAACACAGACTAGTGTCACATTGACAACACAGACTAGTGTCACATTGACAACACAGACTAGTGTCACATTGACAACACAGACTAGTGTTACATTGACAACACAGACTAGCGTCACATTGATAACACAGACTAATGTCACATTGACAACACAGACTAGCATCACATGGACAACACGGACCAGTGTCACATTGACAACACAGACTAGTGTCACATTGACAACACAGACTAGTGTCACATTGACAACACAGACTAGCGTCACATCGACAACACAGACTAGCGTCACATTGACAACACAGACTAGTGTCACATTGACAACACAGACTAGCGTCACATTGATAACACAGACTAGTTTCACATTGACAACACAGACTAGCGTCACATTGACAACACAGACCAGTGTCACATTGACAACACAGACTAGTGTCACATTGACAACACAGACTAGTGTCACATCGACAACACAGACTAGTGTCACATTGACAACACAGACTAGTGTCACATTGACAACACAGACTAGTGTCACATTGACAACACAGACTAGCGTCACATTGACAACACAGACTAGTGTCACATTGACAACACAGACTAGTGTCACATTGACAACACAGACTAGTGTCACATTGACAACACAGACTAGCGTTACATTGACAACACAGACTAGTGTCACATTGACAACACAGACTAGCGTCACATTGACAACACAGACTAGTGTCACATTGACAACACAGACTAGTGTCACATTGACAACACAGACTAGTGTCACATCGACAACACAGACTAGCGTCACATTGACAACACAGACCAGTGTCACATTGACAACACAGACTAGTGTCACATTGACAACACAGACTAGCGTCACATTGACAACACAGACTAGTGTCACATTGACAACACAGACTAGTGTCACATTGACAACACAGACTAGTGTCACATTGACAACACAGACTAGCGTTACATTGACAACACAGACTAGTGTCACATTGACAACGCAGACTAGCGTCACATTGACAACAAAGTCTAGTGTCACATTGACAACACAGACTAGTGTCACATTGACAACACAGACTAGTGTCACATTGACAACACAGACTAGTGTCACATTGACAACACAGACTAGTGTCACATTGACAACACAGACTAGTGTCACATTGACAACACAGACTAGTGTCACATTGACAACACAGACTAGTGTCACATTGACAACACAGACTAGTGTCACATTGACAACACAGACTAGTGTCACATTGACAACACAGACTAGTGTCACATTGACAACACAGACTAGTGTCACATCGACAACACAGACTAGCGTCACATTGACAACACAGACTAGTGTCACATTGACAACACAGACTAGTGTCACATTGACAACACAGACTAGTGTCACATTGACAACACAGACTAGTGTCACATTGACAACACAGACTAGTGTCACATTGACAACACAGACTAGCGTCACATTGACAACACAGACTAGTGTCACATTGACAACACAGACTAGTGTCACATTGACAACACAGACTAGTGTCACATTCACAACACAGACTAGTGTCACATTGACAACACAGACTAGTGTCACATTGACAACACAGACTAGCGTCACATTGACAACACAGACTAGTGTCACATTGACAACACAGACTAGTGTCACATTGACAACACAGACTAGTGTCACATTGACAACACAGACTAGTGTCACATTGACAACACAGACTAGTGTCACATTGACAACACAGACTAGTGTCACATTGATAACACAGACTAGCGTCACATCGACAACACAGACTAGTGTCACATTGACAACACAGACTAGTGTCACATTGACAACACAGACTAGTGTCACATTGACAACACAGACTAGTGTCACATTGACAACACAGACTAGTGTCACATTGACAACACAGACTAGTGTCACATTGACAACACAGACTAGTGTCACATTGATAACACAGACTAGTGTCACATTGACAACACAGACTAGTGTCACATTGACAACACAGACTAGCGTCACATTGACAACACAGACTAGTGTCACATTGACAACACAGACTAGTGTCACATTGACAACACAGACTAGTGTCACATTGACAACACAGACTAGTGTCACATTGACAACACAGACTAGTGTCACATTGACAACACAGACTAGTGTCACATTGACAACACAGACTAGCGTTACATTGACAACACAGACTAGTGTCACATTGACAACACAGACTAGCGTCACATTGACAACACAGACTAGTGTCACATTGACAACACAGACTAGTGTCACATTGACAACACAGACTAGCGTCACATTGACAACACAGACTAGTGTCACATTGACAACACAGACTAGTGTCACATTGACAACACAGACTAGCGTTACATTGACAACACAGACTAGTGTCACATTGACAACACAGACTAGCGTCACATTGACAACACAGACTAGTGTCACATTGACAACACAGACTAGTGTCACATTGACAACACAGACTAGTGTCACATTGACAACACAGACTAGTGTCACATTGACAACACAGACTAGTGTCACATTGACAACACAGACTAGTGTCACATTGACAACACAGACTAGTGTCACATTGACAACATAGACTAGTGTCACATTGACAACACAGACTAGTGTCACATTGATAACACAGACTAGCGTCACATCGACAACACAGACTAGTGTCACATTGACAACACAGACTAGTGTCACATTGACAACACAGACTAGTGTCACATTGACAACACAGACTAGTGTCACATTGACAACACAGACTAGTGTCACATTGACAACACAGACTAGTGTCACATTGACAACACAGACTAGCGTCACATTGACAACACAGACTAGTGTCACATTGACAACACAGACTAGTGTCACATTGACAACACAGACTAGTGTCACATTCACAACACAGACTAGTGTCACATTGACAACACAGACTAGTGTCACATTGACAACACAGACTAGCGTCACATTGACAACACAGACTAGTGTCACATTGACAACACAGACTAGTGTCACATTGACAACACAGACTAGTGTCACATTGACAACACAGACTAGTGTCACATTGACAACACAGACTAGCGTTACATTGACAACACAGACTAGTGTCACATTGACAACACAGACTAGCGTCACATTGACAACACAGACTAGTGTCACATTGACAACACAGACTAGTGTAACATTGACAACACAGACCAGTGTCACATTGACAACACAGACTAGTGTCACATTGACAACACAGACTAGTGTCACATTGACAACACAGACTAGTGTCACATTGACAACACAGACTAGTGTCACATTGACAACACAGACTAGTGTCACATTGACAACACAGACTAGTGTCACATTGACACCACAGACTAGTGTCACATTGACAACACAGACTAGTGTCACATTGATAACACAGACTAGTGTCACATTGACAACACAGACTAGTGTCACATTGACAACACAGACTAGTGTCACATTGACAACACAGACTAGTGTCACATTGACAACACAGACTAGTGTCACATTGACAACACAGACTAGTGTCACATTGACAACACAGACTAGTGTCACATTGACAACACAGACTAGTGTCACATTGACAACACAGACTAGCGTCACATTGATAACACAGACTAGTGTCACATTGACAACACAGACTAGTGTCACATTGACAACACAGACTAGTGTCACATTGACAACACAGACTAGCGTTACATTGACAACACAGACTAGTGTCACATTGACAACACAGACTAGCGTCACATTGACAACACAGACTAGTGTCACATTGACAACACAGACTAGTGTCACATTGACAACACAGACTAGTGTCACATTGACAACACAGACTAGTGTCACATTGACAACACAGACTAGTGTCACATTGACAACACAGACTAGCGTTACATTGACAACACAGACTAGTGTCACATTGACAACACAGACTAGCGTCACATTGACAACACAGACTAGTGTCACATTGACAACACAGACTAGTGTCACATTGACAACACAGACTAGTGTCACATTGACAACACAGACTAGTGTCACATTGACAACACAGACTAGTGTCACATTGACAACACAGACTAGTGTCACATTGACAACACAGACTAGTGTCACATTGACAACACAGACTAGTGTCACATTGACAACACAGACTAGTGTCACATTGACAACACAGACTAGTGTCACATTGACAACACAGACTAGTGTCACATTGACAACACAGACTAGTGTCACATTGACAACACAGACTAGTGTCACATTGACAACACAGACTAGTGTCACATTGACAACACAGACGAGCATTCGCTTTTTCTCCGTATTTCCTTTTACATTGACCTTGAATAAATGTCTCATTTAGTTTTGCATTTGAAGAAATCCCATGGTGTTTTGACAAGTCGCTCTCACGTCGGACACTAGAAGCTATTAAACCAGTGGTTCCCACGATGTGACACTGATACCTTCATGACAAATCGTATTGTGGATATAAACTGCCATAGCCAAATGTCCATCTCCCCCCAGTCTTTTCCCCGAGATCAAAATTTTAAAATAAATAAAAATTGTAAAACAAAAGTTGTGTGTGTGGGGGGGGGGGTTAACATGAATCTAGACAGCTGCAGATGTCACCATTTTTGAATGTAGACTGATGCATTCCCATGTTTCTGGTCTCAGAGTGAATATTGACGCTAAAGACAAATGCTCATAATCACTGAATATTAAGACACTAGATCTAGCCCGCCAAACATTGGCGGAAGCAATGTGTGAACTTACCATCTACTAGATCTAGCCCGCCAAACATTGGCGGAAGCAATGCGTGAACTTACCATCTACTAAAGTTACTTGACAAAACATGAACTCAAGCTACACCCCCCCCCCCCCCCAATGATACGCCACTGCACACTTTTTATTTCACGTCCATGAACTATATTAAATATTCTGATGTCCCAACCACTTTGAAACCGATTTTTTTTTTGACACCATACTTAAATTGAGACGATTTCATTTTCCGAAAAGAAAATATTACGCGCCAAACGCAGTTGCGTTATATATACAAAATATATCATTTAGCGTAGTTATCGGGAATTATATTTTTCGTTCTATTAAACTTTATTGAACTATACTTTCTTTCAAACATATAGAATTATTTATAGTATACTCTCAATCCCAAATTCGCTGAATAGAACGGAACCGGAAATGGAAGCAGTAAATTAGGAAGCAGCCCACGAGTCATATCAGAAGCGTATTTTATATATAAGAGATTTTTTAATACATTGAATTATAATGGCAACAGAAAAAAAGTAATCATTTTTAGAACCTCACATAAAACTTGAGAATGTGGTTTACAAGCACACCCCCAACCCAAACCCACAAAACCCTCCCAGAAAAGAAAAAAAAACAAAAACCTTGCCTAATTAAAATCTCCCGTGATGGACGTCCAGCGTGAAATGGTTCCTACAGGCAGACGTCGCTTCAATGAAAAAATATCAATTAAAAATAAAACCTGTAAAAATGCCTCACCCTTTTAAAAAAAAAAAAATAATTTTTCCCTTAAACAAACGACTGGATTCTCCCATGCATACAAATCTATAAACACAGAGCCCCGGGGCACCGCGCCAAATTGAGATGACAGGGAGGGGGTGAGCAAATATGTGGCGCACGTGCCCCGTGCTCATTACATCACTCTGGCTGATGTCTTGGCAGCTAGCGCGTGCTGTGGTCATTACATCACTCTGGCTGATGTCTTGGCAGCTAGCGCGTGCTGTGGTCATTACATCACACTGGCTGATGTCTTGGCAGCTAGTGCGTGCTGTGGTCATTACACCACTCTGGCTGATGTCTTGGCAGCTAGCGTGTGCTGTGGTCATCAGACGTAAGAGTGGTGTTATTGTTGTATGATGCGTGTTGTTGTATGAACGATATCACAAAGTCAGCACCTCTCTCTAGAGATTTAGGTAGAGTAGGGGGTCGGCAACCTTTTGGCAAAATCGTGTCAAAGTAGCAGATGTGATTAATTCAGCTTGTCGATAACCTTTTAAGTCCATCTTAAAAGACTCATATTTTTAAAGTCTTTGAAATATCATCTCTGTTTCCAAGTCTGACAAGCGTGATGTAAGCTGACTGCGACTTCTGTAAATTTTACGTTCAAGAAATTAAAGGATAGAATAGTTGTCCGACACATTGGAGTCATATACAAAGGTCAAACGTTTAAGTCACCAGTGAGACGAAACATTTGCACAGCAATAATTAAGAATAAATTCTTACATCATACTAAAAAGGCACTTTTGACGTTATTGATACAAAGAGACATTAGAAGTACCTAATATGCATAAAAAAATCAAGAATTAAAAAAGAACACTACCGTCATCAAGAAAAAAGACACATTTACGTCATCAAGAAAAAAAAGACACATTTACGTCATCAAGAAAAAAAAGACACATTTACGTCATCAGGAAAAAAGACAGATTTACGTCATTAAGAAAAAAATACACATTTACGTCATCAAGAAAAAAAGACAGATTTACGTCATCAAGAAAAAAAGACACATTTACGTCAGAAATAAAACATTCAGAAACGCGCGACGAATTTAAAAAGCTACATTGACATCAGGAGTAAAAATAGACACTTGGACATCAGAAGTAAAAATAGACACGTGGACATCAGGAGTAAATAAACACAATGACGTTAGGATTAAAAAGACCTATTGACGTCATGAGTAAAAAGACATATTGACGTCATGAGTAAAAAGCCATATTGACGTCAGGAATGGAAGGACATATTGACGTCAGGAATGAAAAGGCATTGAAGTTATAAATATATTTTTAAAAAGAAACTTATCGTGTCAACATATTTAAGAAGGGGGGGGGGGCGATGTGTATTAAGGAACATAAATTAGGTTAAATAAGTGTGACAAACCTGCCTTGGGCGGATGGAAAAAAGCTAAAAGCCCTCAGAAAAACTGCTGTTTAAATGAAACATTGAAACAAATAGATTCGAGCAAGCAGATAACATTGTAGATCCACATCATAATGGCACAATTTGATGTTTTGTTCACAACGAGGAGAAGAAAAAAAAATGAAAAGAAAAAAAAAAGTTGCACGAAATGAACTTGCTTGTAGATTTTTAGCTGTGTGATAATGTCACGTGGTGGAGACTAAGCCAAATGATATCTCTGAATGTATCAGTCTTTCCATCTGGATGTCCTTTCGTCTGCATGTTCTGCCCACTTCCCACGGCCCACTGCCCACTGTCTGTGTTTCAGCTCGATGTGTAGACGGGAAGTGGGTCAAGTAACCGTCTGGAGATTTTGCCAGTTACGAACAAAGCGAAGTTAAGGCGAAGGATTTGAAAATAAATTCTTGATCACCCTAACTCCTGGCATATCTTTTGGTCACTTTTCTGTGATCACTTTTCTGGCCTGCTAGGGTTAGTGCCTCTCTGGGTGTGTCAAGATTTTGGCAAAGAGTTACTCCAAAAGTGTTTCAATAGGTGAATAAACGGCTGAAACATTGTGTTACAAGAGAGTAAGAATGTGGTTCTAAGGAAAGAATGTGGTTCTATGGTAAAAGTGTGGTTTATGGTAAGAAGGTGGTTCTTTGGTAAGAATGTGGTTTTTGGTAAGAAGGTGGTTTTATGGTTAAAATGTGGTTCTTTGGTGAGAATGCAGTTTTTGGTAAGAATGTGGATACATGATAAGAATGTTGTCATATGGTAATAATTTTGATGTTTGGTAAGAATGTGGTTCTATGGTAAGAACTTAGTTCTATAATAAGAATGTAGTTCGATAGTGAAAGTATGATGAGAGTACATAAATCACTGGTCAGTAGGTGACAGACGTGAATAGTTAAACTCTGGTTCACCAACAAGGGAAAGGGGTAATAATTTGAGTTGTCGGAAGTAACAGGCGTAACCGGATGTAGCGGACCGGAAGTAATAGGAGTGACCTGAAATAATAGGGGTGACAGGAAGTAATAAAGGTGACCGGAAGTAATAAGGGTGACCGGAAGTTATAAGGATGACCGGAAATAATACGGGTGTCCTGAAGTAAAAAGGGTGTCCGGAAGTAATAAGGGTGTCCGAAAGTAATAAAGGTGTTCGGAAGTAATATGGCTGACCGGAAGTAATATGGTGTCCGAAAGTAATAAAGCTGGCCGGAAGTAGTAACACTGCCCGGAAGTAATAAGGGTGTCCGGAAGTAGTAAGGGTGCCCGGAAGTAACTAGGGTGTCCGAAAGTAATTTGAATGACAATCAATAATTTGGGACAGCAGTAAACGACTGTCAATGGACTCAACATTCAGGGTAAGGGAAGTAATTAGATTGACCTAAAGTTAACTGGTTACACTCAATACTTGAATAATGGACGTAACAAATTTACGTACATAACTGGACCCGTCAAACAGGGAAAGGGGAAGTAAGGTGAACGGAAGTAGCCGTAAAAAGAAAATACCACCCCCCCCCTTTCCAAACAAGAGCACCCCACCATCATAGAGCACATTACAATTTCAGACGCCTGCTGGCAAGGTCATGTCGACATCCCACGCCTGGCCCAAAACATGAGAATCCAGCTCCGCGGAATCTTTAAAGAACTCTCCAAACTTCTTTACCAGCTAAGACTGGAAAAAATTGTTTCAGGGGAGCTAAATCAATCGGCTTGAAATGTGCACACAAAAACAATAACAGACCGGATGTTGAGTTGCACAATGCTAAACGTCCAGGCAAAGATTCGGGTGGTATTTTAGGGCTGACCAGCTTTCAACTGACCAGCTTTCAACTGACCGGCTCCGCCAATCTGAGTTGCCGGCAAGTCAGGTAACCTGGCGTGTACAGATAACAAACAAAACTGGGAGAGGGGGAGTTATCTCTTTCACCTCGACATAACAATCAATAGTGAGAATGACCTTATTTGCAATTGCCCAACAATCAATGGTGAGAAGGATCTTAGTTTCCCTTGCCCAACAATCAATAGTGAGAATGACCTTATTTGCACTTGCCCAACAATCAATGGTGACAAGAACCTTAGTTTCCCTTGTGTACCATTCAATGGTGAGAAGGACCTTCGTTTCTCTTGTGTACCATTCAATGGTGAGAAGGATCTTAGTTTCCCTTGTGTACCATTCAATGGTGAGAAGGACCTTAGTTTCCCTTGTGTACCATTCAATGGTGAGAATGACCTTAGTTTCCCTTGTGTACCATTCAATGGTGAGAATAACCTTAGTTTGTCTTGCGTACCATTCAATGGTGAGAATGACCTTAGTTTCCCTTGTGTACCATTCAATGGTGAGAATGACCTTAGTTTCCCTTGTGTACCATTCAATGGTGAGAATGACCTTAGTTTCCCTTGTGTACCATTCAATGGTGAGAATGACCTTAGTTTCCCTTGTGTACCATTCAATGGTGAGAATGACCTTAGTTTCCCTTGTGTACCATTCAATGGTGAGAATGACCTTAGTTTGTCTTGCGTACCATTCAATGGTGAGAATGACCTTAGTTTCCTTTGTGTACCATTCAATGGTGAGAATGACCTTAGTTTGTCTTGTGTACCATTCAATGGTGAGAATGACCTTAGTTTCCCTTGTGTACCATTCAATGGTGAGAATGACCTTAGTTTCCCTTGCCTACCATTCAATGGTGAGAATGACCTTAGTTTCCCTTGCCTACCATTCAATGGTGAGAATGACCTTAGTTTGTCTTGTGTACCATTCAATGGTGAGAATGACCTTAGTTTCCCTTGTGTACCATTCAATGGCGAGAAGGATCTTAGTTTCCCTTGCCTACCATTCAATGGTGAGAATGACCTTAGTTTCCCTTGTGTACCATTCAATGGTGAGAATGACCTTAGTTTCCCTTGTGTACCATTCAATGGTGAGAATGACCTTAGTTTCCCTTGCCTACCATTCAATGGTGAGAATGACCTTAGTTTGTCTTGCGTACCATTCAATGGTGAGAATGACCTTAGTTTCCCTTGTGTACCATTCAATGGTGAGAAGGACCTTAGTTTCCCTTGTGTACCATTCAATGGTGAGAATGACCTTAGTTTCCCTTGTGTACCATTCAATGGTGAGAATGACCTTAGTTTCCCTTGTGTACCATTCAATGGTGAGAATGACCTTAGTTTCCCTTGTGTACCATTCAATGGTGAGAATGACCTTAGTTTCCCTTGTGTACCATTCAATGGTGAGAATGACCTTAGTTTGTCTTGTGTACCATTCAATGGTGAGAATGACCTTAGTTTCCCTTGTGTACCATTCAATGGTGAGAATGACCTTAGTTTGTCTTGCGTACCATTCAATGGTGAGAATGACCTTAGTTTCCCTTGTGTACCATTCAATGGTGAGAATGACCTTAGTTTGTCTTGCGTACCATTCAATGGTGAGAATGACCTTAGTTTCCCTTGTGTACCATTCAATGGTGAGAAGGACCTTAGTTTCCCTTGTGTACCATTCAATGGTGAGAAGGACCTTAGTTTGTCTTGTGTACCATTCAATGGTGAGAAGGACCTTAGTTTGTCTTGTGTACCATTCAATGGTGAGAAGGACCTTAGTTTCCCTTGTGTACCATTCAATGGTGAGAAGGACCTTAGTTTGTCTTGTGTACCATTCAATGGTGAGAAGGACCTTAGTTTGTCTTGTGTACCATTCAATGGTGAGAAGGACCT
This sequence comes from Omphiscola glabra, assembly GCA_964017045.1. NCBI lineage: Eukaryota > Metazoa > Mollusca > Gastropoda > Lymnaeidae > Omphiscola > Omphiscola glabra. The sequence goes on along the minus strand of OZ024805.1, from coordinate 2,406,412 downwards.
TAGTTTCCCTTGTGTACCATTCAATGGTGAGAAGGACATTAGTTTCCCTTGTGTACCATTCAATGGTGAGAATGACCTTAGTTTGTCTTGCGTACCATTCAATAGTGAGAAGGACCTTAGTTTCCCTTGTGTACCATTCAATGGTGAGAAGGACCTTAGTTTCCCTTGTGTACCATTCAATGGTGAGAAGGACCTTAGTTTGTCTTGTGTACCATTCAATGGTGAGAATGACCTTAGTTTCCCTTGTGTACCATTCAATGGTGAGAAGGACCTTAGTTTGTCTTGTGTACCATTCAATGGTGAGAATGACCTTAGTTTCCCTTGCGTACCATTCAATGGTGAGAAGGACCTTAGTTTCCCTTGTGTACCATTCAATGGTGAGAAGGACCTTAGTTTCCCTTGTGTACCATTCAATGGTGAGAAGGATCTTAGTTTGTCTTGTGTACCATTCAATGGTGAGAAGGACCTTAGTTTCCCTTGTGTACCATTCAATGGTGAGAAGGATCTTAGTTTGTCTTGTCTACAGACGCTGACGGAAACCCTCTTGTCCTTATCACGAGTTCTCCTTTTAAAATATTTATTCGACAAAGAAAACCAAAGAAGTAAAAATTAATGTGCGCTTGCGGTTCCAGAAATAATCTACTTTTTAATAAATCTAATATCCAATGTCATATTCAATGTCATATCAAATGTCATAATCAAATTTCATATCAAATATCATTTCTAATGCTATATCAAATGTCATATCAAATTATTCTGAACAGAAGACAGCAGTGCTCTGAACAACACCCTTACTAAGCGGAAGCTCTTTGGAATACCGCCATTTTGTATGACGTACTTGTCAAAATAACCGTATACATATCTATTTCAAAATGATATCGGCTATGCACCTTCTTATCCCGTATTTGAGAGCCATCTCATCGAGAAATGAAAATAAGATGTAATGGCAATGACATATGATCATCAACATCAAACCACACCCCACACCCAAAAAAAACCAAACCCAAAAACATTCCATAGAAATTATCCCAAAGAAATTATCCCAAAGAAATTACCCAAATAAATCATCCCAAAGAAATTATCCCAAAGAAATCATCCCAAAGAAATTATCCCAAAGAAATTATCCCAAACCAACGCATATCAAATCGAACAAATTGAAATTTACGACCAAATGTCCCTTCTTAGTGTTACATGACAACTCAATGACAGACACTTCAGGGACAGACACTTCAGGGACAGACACTTCAGGGACAGACACTTCATGGACAGGCACTTCATGGACAGGCACTACATCATCAATAGACGAAGCTTGGACACATTTACATAACATGGATACATCATCGATAGACAGAGCATGGATACATCATCAATAGACGAAGCTTGGACACATTATCTATTTACATAACATGGATACATCATCGATAGACAGAGCATGGATACATCATCAATAGACGAAGCTTGGACACATTATCTATTTACATATCATGGATACATCATCGATAGACATGACATGGATATTGAAACTTCATTGACGGACAATTAATCGACAGTTACAACACAAATTAATACATTCAGCATTCACATATGGACTCACTACACTGAAATAGCATATGGACTCACTACACTGAAATAGCATATGGACTCACTACACTGAAATAGCTTATGGACTCACTACGCTGAAATAGCATATGGACTCACTACAATGAAATATCATATGGACTCACTACACTGAAATAGCATATGGACTCACTACACTGAAATAGCATATGGACTCACTACACTGAAATAGCATATGGACTCACTACACTGAAATAGCATATGGACTCACTACACTGAAATAGCATATGGACTCACTACACTGAAATAGCATATGGGCTCACTACACTGAAATAGCATATGGACTCACTACGCTGAAATAGCATATGGACTCACTACACTGAAATAGCATATGGACTCACTACAATGAAATAGCATATGGACTCACTACACTGAAATAGCATATGGACTCACTACACTGAAATAGCATATGGACTCACTACACTGAAATAGCATATGGACTCACTACACTGAAATAGCATATGGACCCACTACAATGAAATAGCATATGGACTCACTACACTGAAATAGCATATGGACTCACTACACTGAAATAGCATATGGACTCACTACACTGAAATAGCATATGGACTCACTACACTGAAATAGCATATGGACTCACTACACTGAAATAGCATATGGACTCACTACACTGAAATAGCATATGGACCCACTATATTGAAATAACATGTGGGCTCACTACTCTAACATAACATAATATAGATTCAATATTCTAACATTGACAAATGGTCTCAGTACACTAACATAACATATGAACTCGCTATTTTAACATTGACCAATGGACTCACTGTTCAAACATTGACAACTGGACTCAATATTCTAACATTGACGATTGGACTCAATATTCTAACATTGACAATTGGACTCAATATTCTAACATTGACAATTGGACTCAATATTCTAACATTGACAAATGGGCTCATAATTCTAACCCAGCATATTCCAATATCTGACATTAAAACATTTCAATAAAATTGTATTGTAATTTAGAATTCTTAAGTCAAGATCGAAAACTAACGAACTGTTTTGAAGCAATTATAGAACCACGGTTTGGGGGGGGGGGGCAATCAAGCAAATTAGCAGAAACTAAATTGTAGGTTGGTCCTTAGCGATTTGGAAAAAAACTAGGTGAATGCATTAAATTTTCTTCTGTGTCTGGGCAGAGGCGTAGCTAAGATCCCCACCCCCCACGAAATAGCTCTATAATTTATCTCTTGTAATATTTCTTGTTTATCGTTCGCACTGTTTGCTTGTCACACATATTTTATATTTGTAGTACTGAGTGTGGAACAAAGGATGTCACGCAGTTAGCTTTCACGAGTAACCTCTGAACTCTGGTAAAATGGTTTCATTTTTTCTTTAGGGGGGACAACTATTATATTAATAAATAAAGAGCCACGGGTATGGTGTAGGACTGTCTTTAGGACTATTGTTTAAAGGCCGGCAGGTAGGGTGTAGGACTGTCTTTAGGACTATTGTTTAAAGGCCGGCAGGTAAGGTGTAGGACTGTCTTTAGGACTATTGATTAAAGGCCGGCAGGTAGGGTGTATGACTGTCTTTAGGACTATTGTTTAAAGGCCGGCAGGTAAGGTGTAGGACTGTATTTAGGACTATTGTTTAAAGGCCGGCAGGTAAGGTGTAGGACTGTATTTAGGACTATTGTTTAAAGGCCGGCAGGTAAGGTGTAGGACTGTCTTTAGGACTATTGTTTCAAGGCCAGCACATATTATTAAAAATGAGAAATTAACTTTTGTGTGTGTGTAACACTTGGACCCACCGGGTATTTTCTCAGAACTTACGGACACGGTGTAGCCGTTTATTTGAGCCGCGTCCATTCAGGTTAGTAGGGTATGTGATTGTCTCCACGCCTGATCTCACTTTGTAAGGCGAAAAGTCCACGGTTTTGAGATGATGCTTTCAAACTGTTAACTGTTGGTAAGAGAATACACCGTCTTGAGCGCTCTGCACAAAACTGAAGTAAAATGGGAAAATTGTCCGGTAAGCCATCGAGATTTCAATTCTACAATACTACTTAAAGTACTCATACATCAATGTGTAGCGCATTTCTTCTTCTTCTTCTTCTATATATTAAGGGCCCACGATCAATTTTTAATGATCATTCTGGCTCCTATGAATGTAGATGGGATTTCCAATGTCTCTGTGCCTGGTGTTGATGAGGATGTTGAACTGGTTACAAGAGTAACTGTTTGAGGGTATCATGCACTAGGGGTTGGAAGGCCTGAGGCAATAGACGCAAATGAGTCAAGTGTTGTCGCCTCAACTGTTCCTTTTGGAAGCTTGTTCCAGTCCCTGATTGTCTTTTGTAGGAATGAGCAGTTCCTATACTGGCTTCTCGCTGGTATGAGCCGGAACTGCCTGTCATGGCCACGTCGCTGTCTATGGGGGAGAGGGACGAGTTTCTGTTTAATGCCAGAGCAGTGGACTAGCCCATTATTTATCTTGTAAATCATGGAGAGCCTGGACTGTCGTCGTCGTTCCTTCGTAAGGACTATTGTTTAAAGTTCTCTCCATTTAGTATGCTAATTTTCTTGCAGGGGCGTCACTTGGGCTCGAGCCTCCCTACTCAGGGCAACATTTTTGCCGACCACCTCCCCCCACCCACTTTCAAAATTTCCAAGAAAAAAACACTCTGCAAATGGCCCAAAATGCTGCCACTCCAAATAAAGAAAAAAGTCGCGCCCGGGGCAATTCACCCCTCTTCCTACGCCACTGACTGCTTGTGGCCTAGCCTTTTACGCGGTGGAACTCTAAGGGTACTTTTCATAAGGTTGATCAGTTGACCCACATGGGAATGGGGGGGGGGTGGTTAAATGATTGACAAGAGTAGCTCGTTACGTCTTGTCGCTAACAGTTATCTGTGGTTGTATTGTGGGACACCTGTTTTCACAGACGACAACCGTGTTCACCGTTTTTTTTTCAGAGATTCTCAAACTATTGTCACCAAAAAGAGAAAAATAAAAGCATCATGAACAACAACAAAATACATAATTGTACTATTTCATCGGTTGAAATCTGTGTCGTCCAAAAACATAGGATTACGTTTTTCCACGGGGTGGCCGTGGGGGGTGGTGTCATATTAATCCACAACCTGAAATCCATCCCTTTCTAAAGAAGGTCAATTTTAAAGAAATTCACATCAATAGCTTCATGGTGGCTTCGGTGTCCACCTTTAGGGCCACACATGACGGGAGAGCAGCCTCGTCGCATTTAACCTCTGTAAAAGACTTCGTGCGTAGGGGTTCCCGTGCAAAAAGGGGGGGGGGGCATAAGAGCCTCGGCTCGGGCCGATGACGTCATTCCTCTGCATAAGTTTCACCCGGGTGAAATTTATTATAATCCTCATGAGAGTCCTGAGATACATTTTTGGGATGACATTTTTGTGCCCTCGAATGTAAGTTATTTAAGAATCTTTGATCAGATTTTTTTAAAAAAATTTTTCAAGAACATCGTATGAGAATCATGCCAAGGTCAAACCTGTTAGGCAGGTGGCATTTGAGCCCGTATTGAATGTTTACTGGGACAAAATATATTGGTTAATAAATATTATTAAGACAATACATATTATTTGAGAACATATTATATTTTGACGAACAAAATAATTAGCAAAAGTCTGTTACGTAAACTAGCGTACTTCTGTGACTGCTTACTAGCGTACTTCTGTGACTGCTTACTAGCGTACTTCTGTGACTGCTTACTAGCGTACTTCTGTGACTGCTTACTAGCGTACTTCTGTGACTGCTTACTAGCGTACTTCTGTGACAGCCAAATAACGTACATTTGTGACTGCCTACTAGCGTACTTCTGTGACTGCCTACTAGCGTACTTCTGTGACTGCCTACTAGCGTACTTCTGTGACTGCCTACTTGCGAACTTCTGTGACTGCCTACTAGCGTACTTCTGTGATTGCCTACTAGCGTACTTCTGTGTCTGCCTACTAGCGTACTTCTGTGACTGCCTACTAGCGAACTTCTGTGACTGCCTACTAGCGTACTTCTGTGATTTCCTACTAGCGTACTTCTGTGTCTGCCTACTAGCGTACTTCTGTGTCTGCCTACTAGCGTACTTCTGTGACTGCCTACTAGCGTACTTCTGTGACTGCCTACTAGCGTACTTCTGTGACTGCTTACTAGCGTACTTCTGTGACTGCTTACTAGCGTACTTCTGTGACAGCCAAATAACGTACATTTGTGACTGCCTACTAGCGTACTTCTGTGACTGCCTACTAGCGTACTTCTGTGACTGCCTACTAGCGTACTTCTGTGACTGCCTACTTGCGAACTTCTGTGACTGCCTACTAGCGTACTTCTGTGATTGCCTACTAGCGTACTTCTGTGTCTGCCTACTAGCGTACTTCTGTGACTGCCTACTAGCGAACTTCTGTGACTGCCTACTAGCGTACTTCTGTGATTTCCTACTAGCGTACTTCTGTGTCTGCCTACTAGCGTACTTCTGTGTCTGCCTACTAGCGTACTTCTGTGACTGCCTACTAGCGTACTTCTGTGAGTGCCTACTAGCGTACTTCTATGACTGCCTACTAGCGTACTTCCGTGACTGCCTACTAGCGAACTTCTGTGACTGCCTACTAGCGTACTTCTGTGACTGCCTACTAGCGTACTTCTGTGACTGCCTACTAGCGTACTTCTGTGACTGCCTACTAGCGTACTTCTGTGACTGCCTACTAGCGTACTTCTGTGACTGCCTACTAGCGTACTTCTGTGATTGTCTACTAGTGTACTTCTGTGACAGCCAAGTAACATAATTCTTTGACAGGCAACTAACATAATTCTGTGACAGGCAACTAACATAATTCTGTGACAGCCAAGTAACATAATTCTGTGACAGCCAAGTAACGTAATTCTGTGACAGCCAAGTAACGTAATTATGTGACAGCCAAGTAACGTAATTCTTTGAAAGCCATGTAACGTAATTATGTGACAGCCAAGTAACGTAATGTTGTGACAGCCAAGTTACGTAATTCTGTGACAGCCAAGTAACGTAATTCTGTGACAGCCAACTACCGAAAGGTCAACCAACATTCTTTGATTACCACAAATCATATATTTGTTGCAAGCAGCAATTTCTGTCGTTGTTTATTCGTTCATCATAAAATGGTGACTTTTAAAAGTTCACCACAAGATAATTGATTTGAAATGTTCATGAACTTGCTTGCTTCATTTTTTTTTGCCTCCATCTATTTTGTTATTTAGACAAAAATTGGTTCTTAATTTATTCAATTTTGACTCATGCTACTCCACGTGCAGCTCTTCGTAACCTGGGCGAAGTCCTTGGCATGATGTTATGAGGAAAATATCCGTCTCTAGCCTTCCGCGAGTCCCCAAAGGTCCTCGCCAACCACGAATCACGCAATCAATTCGCGTATCGCGCTAAAAGCTCAGTATTGAAAAATAATTTATTCGATAAACGATACTCTAAAAAAGAGCCCAACCGAACACCCCCCCCCCCCCTAAACCTATCTGTACATATGAGAAGCACATTAATATTTACCGGAAATTGAATGAATTTATTTTCCTTTTAAGTCGTCCCACGTAAATTGGATTTTCCCGGGCCAAGGCATTCTCGTAGGGTAGGCAATGACGTCATCGTAGTTAATTAAGCTTAAGGCGTTCATTCATCAACATCAGTCAGATACTCTCTCGTCTTACTCTCAGGTCCAAAAACATCTTCATTCATAAGTCCAATCGTCGAGTGCAGAAAAATTAGGCCAGCGAATTGAGGACGTCTTGTTAACCCTTGAAGCATCCGTGGACTGGCTGGTCATTTCAAAGCTTTTAAAATAAATAATTAACTTGAGCCGCTAGGGGTTAAAACAAATTATAACGGTGGCTTTTGTGGCAGTTAAAAGAGCTTTTATTCAACTTGATACGGTGTATCATTCAACATCCTTAATTAAGGACAATTTTTACCAACTTCAACATCTTTAATTAAAGACAATTTTTACCAACTACCATATGTCTTAAAGAAATTGAAATTCAGTAAAACGCGTAGACTTTGACGAGAATTGAATAAAGTTCCGCCTACGCCATTTACTTGAGGCACCCACCATTGGCGTATTTGATCGTTCCTTTAAATGCAACATCCAACACTTTCTAAGTAACAGAAAAAAAGTGGTCTCTCCTTATAGACAACTCTCAACCATTTCCTGGTCGAAAAAGAAACCCTCTCCATTTTTTCAAATACCTTAATCCCCCCCCCCCCCGGGCCTCTTTTGTTCATCCAACCTTAATCTTTAATCCCTCTCACCACTGTCACCACTGTCACCAGTCTTACCATTGTCACCACTCTCCCAACTAAGGAAAAAAAAACACACAAAAAAACAAAAAAAAAACGTTTGAAAATCTGTGAGTGTTAAAATATTCGAAATGAATTTACTACCATATGTCTCATACACTTACGCCACCCTTTCACACATTCGCTGACACACACCCACATACAAAACACACTGATCGAAATGAATTTACTACCATATGTCTCATACACTTACGCCACCCCTTCACACATTCGCTGACACACACACACACCCACATACAAAACACACTGTCATACTGCCATTCTCTCTCTCTCTCTCCCATTTTCCCTATCTCGGTCTTTATATCTCTCTCTCTCTCCCATTTTCCCTATCTCGGTCTTTATATCTCTCTCTCGCTCTCACAAAAATCATAACCTTAAAACTCACCACCAATTGAGTAATGTCATCAGTGAAACAACGAGTGACACTGAGCAATGTCATCAGTGAAACAACGAGTGACATTGAGCAATGTCATCAGTGACACAACGAGTGACATTGAGTAATGTCATCAGTGACATAACGAGTGACACTGAGCAATGTCATCAGTGAAACAACGAGTGACATTGAGCAATGTCATCAGTGACACAACGAGTGACACTGAGCAATGTCATCAGTGAAACAACGAGTGACATTGAGCAATGTCATCAGTGACACAACGAGTGACACTGAGCAATGTCATCAGTGAAACAACGAGTGACATTGAGTAATGTCATCAGTGAAACAACGAGTGACATTGAGTAATGTCATCAGTGAAACAACGAGTGACATTGAGTAATGTCATCAGTGAAACAACGAGTGACGTTGCGCACAGCGTTTAAAAAAAAAAATGCATTGTCCGAGCCCCCCTGGGCGAGACCGAGTACTGCTCACTGCCAGCCTCGTGAAATCAATCACTTCACTTGGAGGCCATTGAACGGGAGCGACGAACCGTCACGGTCCATTCACCCACCGTCACACTCGAGTCAGCCGCCGTCACACTCGAGTCAGCCGCCCGTCGTTGTGTGTCACTCGCCAGCAACGCATCAATGTCAACACTTCGTTGTGTTAACGGGGGTGTTTTTTTTTGGTTTTTTTTTTGTTGTTGTTTTTGCGTTTCAAGACTTTGCGGGTTTTTTTTTCGGTTGTCTGGCGTCACCCATGAAATGATTGAAATGATAACCTTATCGTGTGAGGCTTTCCATTTCAAACTTTTCTTTCTCAATGGCGGCTCGTGGGTCAAATCAATCAAATAATGCTTTACACCTTTTGCTAATAAGGGGATTCGGGGGGTGGGGGGGTGGGGGTGGTCTTGTGTTGGAGGGGATACGGTAGGGAAATCTGGCAATATTTTGTGGTTCCTTTTGAGTATATGAATTAATCGATAACGATCCACTGAAAAGGATTTTACGAAGGGAACGGATTTTACAATAACCGTGTTTCTAAGATCAGATGTAGGCGTGGGCGTGGGCAAATTTAAGGAGCAAGGTTTCTAACCGTCCATTATGACGTCACAAGGGGAGGGGGTTTAAATAGAGGATTGAATTTTGCCCTTTAAAGCAGGGCCACGGCGAAGGTCAGGAGGTTGGAGAAGGTCAGGAGGTTGGAGAAGGTCAGGAGGTTGGAGAAGGTCAGGAGGTTGGAGAAGGTCAGGAGGTTGGAGAAGGTCAGGAGGTTGGAGAAGGTCAGGAGGTTGGAGAAGGTCAGGAGGTTGGAGAAGGTCAGGAGGTTGGAGAAGGTCAGGAGGTTGGAGAAGGTCAGGAGGTTGGAGAAGGTCAGGAGGTTGGAGAAGGTCAGGAGGTTTGGAATAGGTCAGGAGGTTGGAGAAGGTCAGGAGGTTGGAGAAGGTCAGGAGGTTGGAGAAGGTCAGGAGGTTGGAGAAGGTCAGGAGGTTGGAGCAGATTAGAACTCAGAATAACGCAATATTTTGGATTAAGTGTATTGAACTGGAAAAGACATTAGCATTAGAACAGGACATTTAATATATGAGACCATAGATAGTGAGACCATTGATAGTGAGACCATTGATAGGGAAACCATTTATAGTGAGACAAATGATAATGATACCATTCATAGTGAGACCATTTATAGTGAGACAATTGATAATGATACCATTCATAGTGAGACCATTGATAGTGAAACCATTTATAGTGAGACAATTGATAATGATACCATTGATAGTGAGACCATTGATAGTGAAACCATTGATAGTGAGACCATTGATAGTGAAACCATTTATAGTGAGACTATTGATAGTGAGACCATTGCTGGTGAAACCATTTTTAGTGAGACAATTGATAATGATACCATTCATAGTGAAATCATTGATAGTGAGACCATTTATAGTGAGATATTCATAATGAGACCATTGATAGTGAGACCATTGATAGTGAGACCATTGATATTGAGACCATTGATAGTGAGACCATTGATAGTGAAACCATTGATAGTGAGACTATTCATAATGAGACCATTCATTGTGAGACCATTGATAGTGAGACCATTCATATTGAGACCAATCATAGTGAGACATTAATAGTGAGACCATTCATAATGAGACCATTCATAGTGAGACAATTCATAGTGAGATAAAAGACGAATTGGTAGATAGTGAAACTATAGATAATTCATTGAAAATATAACCAGTGACATGCAATTGACAACATAACCAGTGACAAGCCGTTGACTATAAAATTAGAGACACACCACTGACAACAAAACCAGAAACAGGTCATTGACAACAAAACTAGAAACAGGTCATTGACAACAAAGCTAGAAACAGGTCATTGACAACAAAACTAGAAACAGGTCATTGACAACAAAAACTAGCAACAGATCATTGACAACAAAACCAGGAACAGATCATTGACAACAAAACTAGAAACAGGTCATTGACAACAAAACTAGAAACGGGTCATTGACAACAAAACTAGAAACAGGTCATTGACAACAAAATCAGAAACAGGTCATTGAAAACAAAACCAGGAACAGGTCATTGACAACAAAACAAGAAACAGGTCATTGACAACAAAACCAGGAACAGGTCATTGACAACAAAACCAGAAACGGGTCATTGACAACAAAACCAGGAACAGGTCATTGACAACAAAACCAGAAACAGGTCATTGACAACAAAACCAGGAACAGGTCATTGACAACAAAACTAGAAACAGGTCATTGACAATAGACAATAAAATGCTTTTCAAAATCCCAACGCAATCAGCGCTCACAATTTTGCTTCCCAGTGTCAAGGCCACTTGTCTCGGTCCACTGACCGGTGAACGGTTGCCGCGGGCATCACACAACCCGGGGATTCGCTGTGTCCCGTCGTCTGTCTCATTGCCAGTGTAATCACGGAGAAAGTTGATTTCGGAACGAACGGTTCTCAATTGCTCGACAAGTGCGTTTGGGTGGGTCTGTCATTGCGCGTGGGTGGATGTGTAGCACGACATAGACATTGACACATATGTGTTGACGTGCGTGGGTGCCTGTCGGGGAGATATATAATGATGACCCTCTTTGCTATAGTTTAAATAATCGTTAAGTGAAGCACGAAATAAGCGTTAAGTGAAGCACGAAATAAAGTATTGTTACGTTGTAAACAACTTCAAAAAATGTGCGCTTGTTCAAATACATGTGTACACATCTTGCGTACACAACTTGATATATTTGTAAACACAATATGTCCGTACACAACTTTGCAAATATATCTGTACATTTATTGGCATACATTGTATGTACACAAATGAAAATATTTGTACACGAAGTGACATATGTTTATATATATTGAAATATTTTAACATAACTTCTCACATATAATCTCTATAATTTAAAATGTGTAGACATCATTTGATATGGTGACACCACTCAGACCTAAGACCTCTGCCGCCCAAGATTAGTGAAGTTATGGAGACCTAAGGTCTCTGCCACCCAAGATTAGTGAAGTTATGGAGACCTAAGGTCTCTGCCACCCAAGAATTTAGTGACGTTATGGAGACCTAAGGTCTCTGCCACCCAAGATTAGTGAAGTTATGGAGACCTAAGGTCTCTGCCACCCAAGAATTTAGTGACGTTATGGAGACCTAAGGTCTCTGCCACCCAAGATTAGTGAAGTTATGGAGACCTAAGGTCTCTGCCACTCAAGATTTTAGTGACGTTATGGAGACCTAAGGTGTCTGCCACTCAAGATTAGTGAAGTTATGGAGACCTAAGGTCTCTGCCACTCAAGATTAGTGACGTTATGGAGACCTAAGGTCTCTGCCACCCAAGATTAGTGAAGTTATGGAGACCTAAGGTCTCTGCCACCCAAGATTAGTGACGTTATGGAGACCTAAGGTCTTTGCCACCCAAGATTAGTGACGTTATGGAGACCTAAGGTCTCTGCCACCCAAGATTAGTTACGTTGTGGAGACCTAAGACCTCTGCCACCCAAGATTAGTGACGTTATGGAGACCTAAGACCTCTGCCACCCAAGATTTGTGACGTTATGGAGACCTAAGGTCTTTCTCCCCAAATGACCCCCCTCCCCCCAATAGATTAGATGACCTTTAAAAATGTCTCCTAATTTAAATAAAAATTCTTTAAAAATGACATTAAGAAATCCCATTATGATGTTTCAGCTGACACGAATATGTCATGTTGTCACGTAAGTGTATGGGTGTGTGTGTGTAGGTGTGTGTGTGGGGGGTTTTAGGTGGAGGAGGGATAAGGAGTGGGCTAATTGCCCTGCCATCTTCTGCGAGTTTCTAAGTCTAAGAAACTTTTAAGATTGAGTCAAAATTGCAACTAAAATAATGTGTGAATTTTCGGGGTATGTGTTCAGCACTCATAGGCTTTCTTGCCTCGTCTTCTTCTTTTATTCATTCTTGTGCCTTCTTTTTTCACTAAAAATCTTTTTACCAGAAGCAGATGTAACATAGTTTTACGACTTTGAGAAAACACATATTGAATTCATCAAAGAATATATTTAATTTATGTGTGTGTATGTGTGTATGTGTGTGTGTGTGCGCGCGTGTGTGTGTGTGTTAGTATCCAAACTGTGTGTCGATCCCTATTGACATAGACTTCAACATTAAAACACTTTTATTTTGTTCCGGAACATACACAGACAATTTATATAGAGTTTAACAAATTCATATTTTTTTTAAATTTAAAAATAGACGCAATTAAATGCAACATGCAAAACATGTCAAAGCGTTTAGGACCAAAAGTGCTCCCATCCAAGCCAGGCCCAGTGCTCCCATCCAAGCCAGGCCCAGTGCTCCCATCCAAGCCAGGCCCAGTGCTCCCATCCAAGCCAGGCCCAGTGCTCCCATCCAAGCCAGGCCCAGTGCTTCCATCCAAGCCAGGCCCAGTGCTCCCATCCAAGCCAGATCCAGTGCTCCCATCCAAGCCGGGCCCAGTGCTCCCATCCAAGCCAGGCCCAGTGCTCCCATCCAAGCCAGGCCCAGTGCTCCCATCCAAGCCAGGCCCAGTGCTCCCATCCAAGCCAGGCCCAGTGCTCCCATTCAAGCCGGGGCCAGCTTCCGACAACGGTTGACAGGAAACGTCAGATATTTGACACGGTGGGCCTGGACCGCTGTTATGAGCAGTCTGTCACGGCTTAATCGTTGGGACCTGAAGCTGAAGACGCGTTGATTGACGGGTGAGCCCCCCCCCCCCCCCCCCCCCCCCAAAAAAATGTTGTTGAATGTTTTGCGCGCCGCATTTTGCTTGTAAATTGCTTTGACCAACCAACTTGTCGGGAATCCCGGGGGAGAGCAGGCGTTGTTCGGAAGCTGCTCTAGAAAACCCATCACAATCAAGAACTTGAACTGTAGCAGAAATAATCGTCCGCAGATCACCACTTTGAGAAGCCCCCCCTTTTTTTTACAAGCATTTTCTAAACCGCATTTTCCCGTTGCTTGTTGGGGCGCACCAAGATGTGCACAGCACATCTGACGACTGTTGTTATTTCAGTGCCCTCTTAGCTATGAACAAAATATATCTCGCAAAATAAAAAAATTACCGAGTAAACATTTTCCCTTTGCTACAAATATTTTAAATTAATTAATTAAAAAAAATAATTTTAGTATTAACCGCAAAGTTTAGAAATCATTGCTAATTACAAATACCTCCAAGGGCAAAACCCCAAGCACAAGTTAAAAAAAAACAAAAACAAAAAAAAACAAAAAAAAACTCGTATGTTTTCCAACAGATGTAAAAACTCCTTCAATAACCACTACAGCAACACCGGAACGGCATGGTAAACAACCAATCCGCATGAGAACGGGGGAAACAACCCCCCCCCCCCCCCGCCCAAACATCGCCACATTCACTCATACAGTATGTCCCGCTAATTTCCCCAGGGACCACACTCTATCGGCCATCTATCATTGACGGGGGATGGAGCCGGGGGGGGGGGGGGGGGGGAATTATATCACAGTTTTCTAAAGCCGACCGTCGGTCTGCAGTTGGACATCTATAATAATAATAATAAAAAAAGAACTACATTTTCCGGGCGGGGAAACAAACAATGGAATAAATATAAATAATCTCTAATTAATCTGCGGGTAATTCTCATGTGAACTAGGTGGGATCTTTTCTTCGCGGGATGATATTCAAACTCAGACACCGGTCGATATGGTGATTTTATGGAGTTTTACTTCAGAGAGGGTAATTCATTATAATACTTCATGTTACTGTAGATGAAATGTATTTTTTAATGGGACATTAATTTGACAATCAAACGCTACTTTTATAACAATTTCCACTCGACGTTTGTTTAGTGCAGCAGTTCTCAACCTATGTGTCGCGACCCCTTAGGGGTCGAATGACCCTTTTCCAGGGGTTGTCTAAGACCATCAGAAAACACATATTCTCTACAGCTATGAAGTAGCATCGAAAATAATTTTGTGGCTGGGGGTCGCCACATCATGAGGAACTGTATTAAAGGGTCGCGGCATTAGAAAGGCTGAGAACCACTGGTTTAGTGGAAGAATTATTTTATATAAATAGCAAGCCTCACGATTTGTCATTGACACTGAAGGTTAAAGTCATTGACACTTCAGGTTGCATTCATTGACACTACTGTGACGCGTCCAAGTTGTACCCTGGCCAGAGTCAATCCTGCGTCATGTAAAACTCTCATCTGTGTTACGTCACTATCGACTACGTCACACTGAAAGTAATACTCTGCATGATACGTCAGAACCCACTCCGATACGTCACATAACCCTCGGACATACAAGGTCAAACTGAGGAACGTCCCATCTCTGCCAGTACTTGACCGGAAACGTACCATCTCTGTCAGTACCTGACCGAAAACGTCCCATCTCTGTCAGTACTTGACCGTAAACGTCCCATCTCAGTCAGTACCTGGCCGAAAACGTCCGATCTCTGTTAGCACTTGACCGAAAACGGCCCAACTCTGTCAGTACCTGGCCGAAAACGTCCCATCTCTGTCAGTACTTGACCGAGAACGTCCCATCTCTGTCCATTCCTGACCACAAACTACAGACGCGGCACTGAGCACGAGACATATTTATTAAACCCTGCCACTGTCCTCCAGTTTTAGCGTTAAACCAGTTAAAGCTTATGGTGTATGCTGCCTGCTACGAAAGGTCAAATCATTGGTACCCCTGGAACTAATTAAGTCAAACAGAAAACATTGCTCTGTCTATCATTCTCTGTTTTATTTAAGACGGTTCGATGACCCCCATGATCGTTAGCTCATTGCAGCTTTGGCTCGGAAGCCACTTGCGGCCCTTTAAGGAAACAAATGCGGTTTTGTTGTCGGGAGCCACAAGCGGCCCTTTAAAGAAACAAATGCGGTTTTGTTGTCGGGAGCCACGTGTGGCCCTTTAAAGAAACAAATGCGGTTTTGTTGTCGGGAGCCACATGCGGCCCTTTAAAGAAACAAATGCGGTTTTGTATCGGAAGCCACGTGTGGCCCTTTAAAGAAACAAATGCGGTTTTGTTGTCGGGAGCCACGTGCGGCCCTTTAAAGAAAATCATACGGTACTATTTTTGTTTTACTAATATTTTAAAACATGCGGGTCCCAAAATATTTTCTTAGCAGAAATAATCGATAAAAATGGTGCCTCAGTCAAATACGTTTACTGACCCGTAGCCTAGCGCAACGAGACCCCCACCCCCTCTTTTTTTTAATTTATCTTTACGCCAAGCCATTAACTACATTCCCAGGTAATGCCTTAAATGAAAAAAAACAACATATTTAACATTTTAATTTCAAGTTTAATCCCCCCCCCCCTCTCTCCCGTATCCCTACACTTTCCAACCACGTGACCTTGTTGTATGATGAAGTCCAGAGGGATAAAAGCCTCGTTTTCACTTAGGACTGTTCACTTCCTAAAGTGCCAGACCTGGTCCCTACCGAAGGACTCCGTTTTCTAAGCATTTAAATGCTAACTGCACCCCCTCCCATGCGCCCCCTTGCGCCTCCTGCCTCCACACCACCAAATTAAAAAAAAAATGTATACCGCTACTCGAAAGATGGGTTTCTATGAGGGTCTACCTTGTTGACCCACGGACTGTGAATGCGCCAATTAGCTTGCTGTAAAAGATCCCAGCGGGGAAGAGTTGAATAGGTTGAAAAAAGGGATTTCTTGTTGCCGCTAGTAGTGGCCATTTAAGTTTCAATGAATCTGATCTCGGACATCGTGATAAATGTCAGGGGTCCAAACAAAGTTAATGGATTAAACCTATCTGAATGCCGTTCATTTTTATTTTTTTAAATGGTTGATATTTGCCAGTGCAATGTTGCAAGACTGGCCACTTGTCCCCCGAGGGCGACTATCGTGGGAGAATTTATTGAGAGCACCCGATGTTGACTTCTAAACCAGCAACTGTGGACTTGTCAATATTTCTTGGAAAAGGATTGGGGACAAAACTCTCCCGTTGAACATCTTCTGGTGTCAGAACACGATTTAAGTCTGGTCACGTGGTAGAGAAAACATTTTAGGTGGAATAAAAAAAGGGGGGGGGGTAGCACAGGGGAATGAGGGGGTGGTTTGGTTTTCATTGGGCGTGGAGGGGTGTGGGGTAAATCAAATATTTTATTTTTACAAAGAAATAAAACCTAAATGATTGTTTTCACCGCAAAACGCCAAGATGGCAAGTTAAAAATAAAATAAAGTAAAATTCGCCCGGAGCGACATGTCATCATTGAACACAATTTATTCACCGAAAACATAATTAAACACCCCCCCCCCTCCCGCACTTCCAACCATCTCCTAACTCCCAAAGTACCAAATTAAATATTTTTTTCTCGAAACAGCAACAAATAATATCTTGACGAAAAACTTGATAATTATAAATTCAAATAACCTAAAAAAAAATTGGGGGCAGGTAATTTCACAAGCATAATCCTTGCATTGTGTCTGGTAATGAATGACCTCAGCGGTGACGACGTCAGACAAATGGACTACGTCAAACACTCACACAAGAACAACAGCAGCATCCGCTTTTGTGTCCGTGTCCCATTCTTCTATTGTCCTGTTTTGTGACGGGGTCATCTGCCCGTGGGTAGGGGACACAATGGTAGGTGCTTATCTTCTGGGATCCTGTGCTAATGGGTTATTTAATAAAGTGTGCAGTGATGGTCGGCGGCGGCGTGCCTAGGGTGGGGCGTGGGGGTTGAATGGGTCGTCTGCTGGAGGGTACCGACCGAATGGTTGTTCCTTTTCTGTTGAGACCCAGAACTCAATGGGGTTTAAGGTGGCAAAGAGAAGTCTGGTCGGAGGTGGTCGAGTAAAGGAGGCACAAAGAAGTCAATTCGGAGGTGGTCGAGTAAAGGAGGCAGAAAGAAGTCAGGCTGGTGGTTGACGTGTACTGGGTGGGGGGCAAAGAAAAGTTAGGACCCACCCCTTTAGCATTTTTTTTCCTCTGACATCAATTTCTACAGAACACATTTGTTAAATCTTTGTTCACTGCCATCCCTTCAAGCCCTACCAATCTCTCTTAAAAAAAGAGTCTTCCATCCCTATCCCCTTATGGCGCTCATTAATACAACAATGAAATCACTGAATCATGTCCTCATCAACGCCCTACCACATTCCTCACACCCCACTCATCCACCACACTCCCCCCTCCCCTGCCTTTTCTTAACCGATCTCTAATTTCGACAAGTCTAGCAACGCGTTTCGTCCAAAAAAAATTTTTTAAATATAAAAATGCCCACAGGGCATTGAACTTGGATCTTTACACTGAGACCGTTTCAAACCCTTCAACTTCAACTGGTATCACTGCAGGGTTTCTATTTCAAACGCTCTTTTTGCTGACGCGGAGTCTTTGGGTCGTGACGGCGCAGATTTCTGGACCTATTTTCGTAATAAATTCTGCTTTATTTACCTTAGCTTGAGAAGGCGTCTTCAGCCGGTGACAGCCGGTGGCAGCGTCAGTCGTGCCAGTAGTGACTGGGGCCATTAGGATACAGTCGATACTCTTGGATCGATGTTCGAGCGTTTAACAAATAAAAACTGATTTTAAAATTTTCAGTTCCTTCGCGGCTTTGGGGGAACGTGGGAATGTGGGAAAGTGGTGATAGGGAGAAGGGGTGTTAGGGAGAAGTGGTGATGGGGAGAAGTCGTGATAGGGAGAAGTGGTGATAGGGAGAAATGGTGATAGGGAGAAGTGTTGATGGGGAGAAGTGGTGTTGGGGAGAAGTAGTGATAGGGAGAAGTGGTGATACGTAGAAGTGGTGATGTGGAGAAGTGGTGATAGGGATAAGTGGTGATGGGGAGAAGTGGTGATAGGGAGAAGTGGTGATGGGGAGAAGTGGTGATATGGAGAAGTGGTGATAGGGAGAAGTGGTGATGGGGATAAGTGGTGATAGGGAGAAGTGGTGATAGGGAGAAATGGTAATGGGGAGAAGTGGTGATACGTAGAAGTGGTGATGTGGAGACGTGGTGATACGTAGAAGTGGTAATGGGGAGAAGTGGTGATAGGAAGAAGTGGTGATATGGAGAAGTGGTGATACGTAGAAGTGGTGATGGGGAGAAGTGGTGATAGGGAGAAGTGGTGATACGTAGAAGTGGTGATGGGGAGAAGTGGTGATAGGGAGAAGTGGTGATACGTAGAAGTGGTGATGGGGAGAAGTGGTGATAGGGAGAAGTGGTGATAGGGAGAAGTGGTGATACGTAGAAGTGGTGATAGGGAGAAGTGGTGATAGGGAGAAATGATGATAGGGAGAAGTGTTGATGGGGAGAAGTGGTGATGGGGAGAAGTAGGGATAGGGAGAAGTAGTGATACGTAGAAGTGGTGATGTGGAGAAGTGGTGATAGGGATAAGTGGTGATGGGGAGAAGTGGTGATAAGGAGAAGTGGTGATGGGGAGAAGTGTGATATAGAGAAGTGGTGATAGGGAGAAGTGGTGATGGGGATAAGTGGTGATAGGGAGAAGTGGTGATAGGGAGAAGTGGTAATGGGGAGAAGTGGTGATACGTAGAAGTGGTGATGTGGAGACGTGGTGATACGTAGAAGTGGTAATGGGGAGAAGTGGTGATAGGAAGAAGTGGTGATATGGAGAAGTGGTGATACGTAGAAGTGGTGATGGGGAGAAGTGGTGATAGGGAGAATTGGTGATACGTAGAAGTGGTGATGGGGAGAAGAGGTGATAGGGAGAAGTGGTGATAGGGAGAAGTGGTGATTCGTAGAAGTGGTGATAGGGAGAAGTGGTGATAGGGAGAAATGGTGATACGGAGAAATGGTGATACGTAGAAATGGTGACAGTGAGAAGTGGTGATGGGGAGAAGTTATGATAAGGAGAAGGGGTGAGAGGGACAAGTGGTGATAAGGAGGTTGGGTTTGGTTGGTGAGGCGGCATAAGGTAAGGTGTGTGGGGTGGATGATGTGGGGGGAGGTGGGGTGGGGTGGGTGAGGTGGAGGTGAGGTGGGTCGAAAGGGTTAAACACAAGGAAATATTTCGACTACTTGTTAGAAACAAATCCACTTTCTAACGTAACATTTAAAAAATAAAGTTACTTAATGACACTTTCTACGTCGTTGTTCAATGTTAATTTTTTCGGCCGTATGTTAATGTAAGCCCCGCCCCCATCACCCCAATCACACCGTTAAAGATTTAGTTTCTAATTAAAATATCAGCAATATGCCTTGGTATTAAAAAAAAATTTGATTTTTTTTTCTTCGTTGAAACGTTAATTGAAAGAAGATCTCCACAAAATTCTGTCTCTGGCATTCAGCTAAAGGGAGGCCTATGCACCTGAAAATCTTAAAGTTGGAAATAAGGTCTTTAACTTAAAGATCTACTTTCCAAACACTAGCACTAAACAAAGAATGAATCAATATCATCATCATCATGGACACTAGCACTAAACAAGTACTGAATCAATATCATCATCATGGACACTAGCACTAAACAAGTACTGAATCAATATCATCATCATCATGGACACTAGCACTAAACAAGTACTGAATCAATATCATCATCATGGACACTAGCACTAAACAAGTACTGAATCAATATCATCATCATGGACACTAGCACTAAACAAGTACTGAATCAATATCATCATCATCATGGACACTAGCACTAAACAAGTACTGAATCAATATCATCATCATCATGGACACTAGCACTAAACAAGTACTGAATCAATATCATCATCATGGACACTAGCACTAAACAAGTACTGAATCAATATCATCATCATGGACACTAGCACTAAACAAGTACTGAATCAATATCATCATCATGGACACTAGCACTAAACAAGTACTGAATCAATATCATCATCATCATGGACACTAGCACTAAACAAGTACTAAATCAATATCATCATCATGGACACTAGCACTAAACAAGTACTGAATCAATATCATCATCATCATGGACACTAGCACTAAACAAGTACTGAATCAATATCATCATCATCATGGACACTAGCACTAAACAAGTACTGAATCAATATCATCATCATGGACACTAGCACTAAACAAGTACTGAATCAATATCATCATCATGGACACTAGCACTAAACAAGTACTGAATCAATATAATCATCATCATGGACACTAGCACTAAACAAGTACTGAAGCAATATCATCATCATCATGGACACTAGCACTAAACAAGTACTGAATCAATATCATCATCATCATGGACACTAGCACTAAACAAGTACTGAATCAATATCATCATCATCATGGACACTAGCACTAAACAAGTACTGAATCAATATCATCATCATCATGGACACTAGCACTAAACAAGTACTGAATCAATATCATCATCATGGACACTAGCACTAAACAAGTACTGAATCAATATCATCATCATGGACACTAGCACTAAACAAGTACTGAATCAATATCATCATCATGGACACTAGCACTAAACAAGTACTGAATCAATATCATCATCATCATGGACACTAGCACTAAACAAGTACTGAATCAATATCATCATCATCATGGACACTAGCACTAAACAAGTACTGAATCAATATCATCATCATGGACACTAGCACTAAACAAGTACTGAATCAATATCATCATCATGGACACTAGCACTAAACAAGTACTGAATCAATATCATCATCATCATGGACACTAGCACTAAACAAGTACTGAATCAATATCATCATCATCATGGACACTAGCACTAAACAAGTACTGAATCAATATCATCATCATGGACACTAGCACTAAACAAGTACTGAATCAATATCATCATCATCATGGACACTAGCACTAAACAAGTACTGAATCAATATCATCATCATCATGGACACTAGCACTAAACAAGTACTGAATCAATATCATCATCATGGACACTAGCACTAAACAAGTAATGAATCAATATCATCATCATCATGGACACTAGCACTAAACAAGTACTGAATCAATATCATCATCATCATGGACACTAGCACTAAACAAGTACTGAATCAATATCATCATCATCATGGACACTAGCACTAAACAAGTACTGAATCAATATCATCATCATCATGGACACTAGCACTAAACAAGTACTGAATCAATATCATCATCATCATGGACACTAGCACTAAACAAGTACTGAATCAATATCATCATCATCATGGACACTAGCACTAAACAAGTACTGAATCAATATCATCATCATCATGGACACTAGCACTAAACAAGTACTGAATCAATATCATCATCATCATGGACACTAGCACTAAACAAGTACTGAATCAATATCATCATCATCATGGACACTAGCACTAAACAAGTACTGAATCAATATCATCATCATCATGGACACTAGCACTAAACAAGTACTGAATCAATATCATCATCATCATGGACACTAGCACTAAACAAGTACTGAATCAATATCATCATCATCATGGACACTAGCACTAAACAAGTACTGAATCAATATCATCATCATGGACACTAGCACTAAACAAGTACTGAATCAATATCATCATCATCATGGACACTAGCACTAAACAAGTACTGAATCAATATCATCATCATGGACACTAGCACTAAACAAGTACTGAATCAATATCATCATCATCATGGACACTAGCACTAAACAAGTACTGAATCAATATCATCATCATCATGGACACTAGCACTAAACAAGTACTGAATCAATATCATCATCATCATGGACACTAGCACTAAACAAGTACTGAATCAATATCATCATCATCATGGACACTAGCACTAAACAAGTACTGAATCAATATCATCATCATCATGGACACTAGCACTAAACAAGTACTGAATCAATATCATCATCATCATGGACACTAGCACTAAACAAGTACTGAATCAATATCATCATGGACACTAGCACTAAACAAGTAATGAATCAATATCATCATCATGGACACTAGCACTAAACAAGTAATGAATCAATATCATCATCATCATGGACACTAGCACTAAACAAGTACTGAATCAATATCATCATCATGGACACTAGCACTAAACAAGTACTGAATCAATATCATCATCATGGACACTAGCACTAAACAAGTACTGAATCAATATCATCATCATCATGGACACTAGCACTAAACAAGTACTGAATCAATATCATCATCATCATGGACACTAGCACTAAACAAGTACTGAATCAATATCATCATCATCATGGACACTAGCACTAAACAAGTACTGAATCAATATCATCATCATCATGGACACTAGCACTAAACAAGTACTGAATCAATATCATCATCATCATGGACACTAGCACTAAACAAGTACTGAATCAATATCATCATCATCATGGACACTAGCACTAAACAAGTACTGAATCAATATCATCATCATCATGGACACTAGCACTAAACAAGTACTGAATCAATATCATCATCATCATGGACACTAGCACTAAACAAGTACTGAATCAATATCATCATCATCATGGACACTAGCACTAAACAAGTACTGAATCAATATCATCATCATCATGGACACTAGCACTAAACAAGTACTGAATCAATATCATCATCATCATGGACACTAGCACTAAACAAGTACTGAATCAATATCATCATCATCATGGACACTAGCACTAAACAAGTACTGAATCAATATCATCATCATCATGGACACTAGCACTAAACAAGTAATGAATCAATATCATCATCATGGACACTAGCACTAAACAAGTACTGAATCAATATCATCATCATCATGGACACTAGCACTAAACAAGTACTGAATCAATATCATCATCATCATGGACACTAGCACTAAACAAGTACTGAATCAATATCATCATCATCATGGACACTAGCACTAAACAAGTACTGAATCAATATCATCATCATGGACACTAGCACTAAACAAGTAATGAATCAATATCATCATCATGGACACTAGCACTAAACAAGTACTGAATCAATATCATCATCATCATGGACACTAGCACTAAACAAGTACTGAATCAATATCATCATCATCATGGACACTAGCACTAAACAAGTACTGAATCAATATCATCATCATCATGGACACTAGCACTAAACAAGTACTGAATCAATATCATCATCATCATGGACACTAGCACTAAACAAGTACTGAATCAATATCATCATCATGGACACTAGCACTAAACAAGTACTAAATCAATATCATCATCATCATGGACACTAGCACTAAACAAGTACTGAATCAATATCATCATCATCATGGACACTAGCACTAAACAAGTACTGAATCAATATCATCATCATCATGGACACTAGCACTAAACAAGTACTGAATCAATATCATCATCATCATGGACACTAGCACTAAACAAGTACTGAATCAATATCATCATCATGGACACTAGCACTAAACAAGTAATGAATCAATATCATCATCATCATGGACACTAGCACTAAACAAGTACTGAATCAATATCATCATCATCATGGACACTAGCACTAAACAAGTACTGAATCAATATCATCATCATCATGGACACTAGCACTAAACAAGTACTGAATCAATATCATCATCATCATGGACACTAGCACTAAACAAGTACTGAATCAATATCATCATCATCATGGACACTAGCACTAAACAAGTACTGAATCAATATCATCATCATGGACACTAGCACTAAACAAGTACTAAATCAATATCATCATCATGGACACTAGCACTAAACAAGTACTGAATCAATATCATCATCATCATGGACACTAGCACTAAACAAGTACTGAATCAATATCATCATCATCATGGACACTAGCACTAAACAAGTACTGAATCAATATCATCATCATCATGGACACTAGCACTAAACGAGTACTGAATCAATATCATCATCATCATGGACACTAGCACTAAACAAGTACTGAATCAATATCATCATCATCATGGACACTAGCACTAAACAAGTACTGAATCAATATCATCATCATGGACACTAGCACTAAACAAGTAATGAATCAATATCATCATCATCATGGACACTAGCACTAAACAAGTACTGAATCAATATCATCATCATCATGGACACTAGCACTAAACAAGTACTGAATCAATATCATCATCATCATGGACACTAGCACTAAACAAGTACTGAATCAATATCATCATCATCATGGACACTAGCACTAAACAAGTACTGAATCAATATCATCATCATCATGGACACTAGCACTAAACAAGTACTGAATCAATATCATCATCATGGACACTAGCACTAAACAAGTACTGAATCAATATCATCATCATGGACACTAGCACTAAACAAGTACTAAATCAATATCATCATCATGGACACTAGCACTAAACAAGTACTGAATCAATATCATCATCATCATGGACACTAGCACTAAACAAGTACTGAATCGATATCATCATCATCATCATGGACACTAGCACTAAACAAGTACTGAATCAATATCATCATCATCATGGACACTAGCACTAAACAAGTACTGAATCAATATCATCATCATCATGGACACTAGCACTAAACAAGTACTGAATCAATATCATCATCATCATGGACACTAGCACTAAACAAGTACTGAATCAATATCATCATCATGGACACTAGCACTAAACAAGTACTGAATCAATATCATCATCATCATGGACACTAGCACTAAACAAGTACTGAATCAATATCATCATCATCATGGACACTAGCACTAAACAAGTACTAAATCAATATCATCATCATGGACACTAGCACTAAACAAGTACTGAATCAATATCATCATCATCATGGACACTAGCACTAAACAAGTACTGAATCAATATCATCACCATCATGGACACTAGCACTAAACAAGTACTGAATCAATATCATCATCATGGACACTAGCACTAAACAAGTACTGAATCAATATCATCATCATCATGGACACTAGGACTAAACAAGTACTGAATCAATATCATCATCATCATGGACACTAGCACTAAACAAGTACTGAATCAATATCATCATCATGGACACTAGCACTAAACAAGTACTGAATCAATATCATCATCATCATGGACACTAGCACTAAACAAGTACTGAATCAATATCATCATCATCATGGACACTAGCACTAAACAAGTACTGAATCAATATCATCATCATCATGGACACTAGCACTAAACAAGTACTGAATCAATATCATCATCATGGACACTAGCACTAAACAAGTACTGAATCAATATCATCATCATGGACACTAGCACTAAACAAGTACTGAATCAATATCATCATCATCATGGACACTAGCACTAAACAAGTACTGAATCAATATCATCATCATGGACACTAGCACTAAACAAGTACTGAATCAATATCATCATCATCATGGACACTAGCACTAAACAAGTACTAAATCAATATCATCATCATGGACACTAGCACTAAACAAGTACTGAATCAATATCATCATCATGGACACTAGCACTAAACAAGTACTGAATCAATATCATCATCATCATGGACACTAGCACTAAACAAGTACTGAATCAATATCATCATCATCATGGACACTAGCACTAAACAAGTACTGAATCAATATCATCATCATCATGGACACTAGCACTAAACAAGTACTGAATCAATATCATCATCATCATGGACACTAGCACTAAACAAGTACTGAATCAATATCATCATCATGGACACTAGCACTAAACAAGTACTGAATCAATATCATCATCATCATGGACACTAGCACTAAACAAGTACTGAATCAATATCATCATCATCATGGACACTAGCACTAAACAAGTACTAAATCAATATCATCATCATGGACACTAGCACTAAACAAGTACTGAATCAATATCATCATCATGGACACTAGCACTAAACGAGTACTGAATCAATATCATCATCATCATGGACACTAGCACTAAACAAGTACTGAATCAATATCATCATCATCATGGACACTAGCACTAAACAAGTACTGAATCAATATCATCATCATCATGGACACTAGCACTAAACAAGTACTGAATCAATATCATCATCATGGACACTAGCACTAAACAAGTACTGAATCAATATCATCATCATCATGGACACTAGCACTAAACAAGTACTGAATCAATATCATCATCATCATGGACACTAGCACTAAACAAGTACTAAATCAATATCATCATCATGGACACTAGCACTAAACAAGTACTGAATCAATATCATCATCATGGACACTAGCACTAAACAAGTACTGAATCAATATCATCATCATCATGGACACTAGCACTAAACAAGTACTGAATCAATATCATCATCATCATGGACACTAGCACTAAACAAGTACTAAATCAATATCATCATCATGGACACTAGCACTAAACAAGTACTGAATCAATATCATCATCATGGACACTAGCACTAAACAAGTACTGAATCAATATCATCATCATCATGGACACTAGCACTAAACAAGTACTGAATCAATATCATCATCATCATGGACACTAGCACTAAACAAGTACTGAATCAATATCATCATCATCATGGACACTAGCACTAAACAAGTACTGAATCAATATCATCATCATCATGGACACTAGCACTAAACAAGTACTAAATCAATATCATCATCATGGACACTAGCACTAAACAAGTACTGAATCAATATCATCATCATCATGGACACTAGCACTAAACAAGTACTGAATCAATATCATCATCATCATGGACACTAGCACTAAACAAGTACTGAATCAATATCATCATCATCATGGACACTAGCACTAAACAAGTACTGAATCAATATCATCATCATCATGGACACTAGCACTAAACAAGTACTGAATCAATATCATCATCATGGACACTAGCACTAAACAAGTACTGAATCAATATCATCATCATCATGGACACTAGCACTAAACAAGTACTGAATCAATATCATCATCATCATGGACACTAGCACTAAACAAGTACTGAATCAATATCATCATCATCATGGACACTAGCACTAAACAAGTACTGAATCAATATCATCATCATCATGGACACTAGCACTAAACAAGTACTGAATCAATATCATCATCATGGACACTAGCACTAAACAAGTACTGAATCAATATCATCATCATGGACACTAGCACTAAACAAGTACTGAATCAATATCATCATCATCATGGACACTAGCACTAAACAAGTACTGAATCAATATCATCATCATCATGGACACTAGCACTAAACAAGTACTGAATCAATATCATCATCATCATGGACACTAGCACTAAACAAGTACTAAATCAATATCATCATCATGGACACTAGCACTAAACAAGTACTGAATCAATATCATCATCATCATGGACACTAGCACTAAACAAGTACTGAATCAATATCATCATCATCATGGACACTAGCACTAAACAAGTACTGAATCAATATCATCATCATCATGGACACTAGCACTAAACAAGTACTGAATCAATATCATCATCATCATGGACACTAGCACTAAACAAGTACTGAATCAATATCATCATCATCATGGACACTAGCACTAAACAAGTACTGAATCAATATCATCATCATCATGGACACTAGCACTAAACAAGTACTGAATCAATATCATCATCATCATGGACACTAGCACTAAACAAGTACTGAATCAATATCATCATCATGGACACTAGCACTAAACAAGTACTGAATCAATATCATCATCATCATGGACACTAGCACTAAACAAGTACTGAATCAATATCATCATCATCATGGACACTAGCACTAAACAAGTACTGAATCAATATCATCATCATCATGGACACTAGCACTAAACAAGTACTGAATCAATATCATCATCATCATGGACACTAGCACTAAACAAGTACTGAATCAATATCATCATCATCATGGACACTAGCACTAAACAAGTACTGAATCAATATCATCATCATCATGGACACTAGCACTAAACAAGTACTGAATCAATATCATCATCATGGACACTAGCACTAAACAAGTACTGAATCAATATCATCATCATGGACACTAGCACTAAACAAGTACTGAATCAATATCATCATCATGGACACTAGCACTAAACAAGTACTGAATCAATATCATCATCATCATGGACACTAGCACTAAACAAGTACTAAATCAATATCATCATCATGGACACTAGCACTAAACAAGTACTGAATCAATATCATCATCATCATGGACACTAGCACTAAACAAGTACTGAATCAATATCATCATCATGGACACTAGCACTAAACAAGTACTGAATCACTATCATCATCATGGACACTAGCACTAAACCTAGCACCTAGCACTAAACAAGTACTGAATCAATATCATCATCATCATGGACACTAGCACTAAACAAGTACTGAATCAATATCATCATCATCATGGACACTAGCACTAAACAAGTACTGAATCAATATCATCATCATCATGGACACTAGCACTAAACAAGTACTGAATCAATATCATCATCATCATGGACACTAGCACTAAACAAGTACTGAATCAATATCATCATCATCATGGACACTAGCACTAAACAAGTACTGAATCAATATCATCATCATCATGGACACTAGCACTAAACAAGTACTGAATCAATATCATCATCATCATGGACACTAGCACTAAACAAGTACTGAATCAATATCATCATCATCATGGACACTAGCACTAAACAAGTACTGAATCAATATCATCATCATCATGGACACTAGCACTAAACAAGTACTGAATCAATATCATCATCATCATGGACACTAGCACTAAACAAGTACTGAATCAATATCATCATCATCATGGACACTAGCACTAAACAAGTACTGAATCAATATCATCATCATCATGGACACTAGCACTAAACAAGTACTGAATCAATATCATCATCATCATGGACACTAGCACTAAACAAGTACTGAATCAATATCATCATCATCATGGACACTAGCACTAAACAAGTACTGAATCAATATCATCATCATCATGGACACTAGCACTAAACAAGTACTGAATCAATATCATCATCATCATGGACACTAGCACTAAACAAGTACTGAATCAATATCATCATCATCATGGACACTAGCACTAAACAAGTACTGAATCAATATCATCATCATCATGGACACTAGCACTAAACAAGTACTGAATCAATATCATCATCATCATGGACACTAGCACTAAACAAGTACTGAATCAATATCATCATCATCATGGACACTAGCACTAAACAAGTACTGAATCAATATCATCATCATCATGGACACTAGCACTAAACAAGTACTGAATCAATATCATCATCATCATGGACACTAGCACTAAACAAGTACTGAATCAATATCATCATCATCATGGACACTAGCACTAAACAAGTACTGAATCAATATCATCATCATCATGGACACTAGCACTAAACAAGTACTGAATCAATATCATCATCATCATGGACACTAGCACTAAACAAGTACTGAATCAATATCATCATCATCATGGACACTAGCACTAAACAAGTACTGAATCAATATCATCATCATCATGGACACTAGCACTAAACAAGTACTGAATCAATATCATCATCATCATGGACACTAGCACTAAACAAGTACTGAATCAATATCATCATCATCATGGACACTAGCACTAAACAAGTACTGAATCAATATCATCATCATGGACACTAGCACTAAACAAGTACTGAATCAATATCATCATCATCATGGACACTAGCACTAAACAAGTACTGAATCAATATCATCATCATCATGGACACTAGCACTAAACAAGTACTGAATCAATATCATCATCATCATGGACACTAGCACTAAACAAGTACTGAATCAATATCATCATCATCATGGACACTAGCACTAAACAAGTACTGAATCAATATCATCATCATGGACACTAGCACTAAACAAGTACTGAATCAATATCATCATCATCATGGACACTAGCACTAAACAAGTACTGAATCAATATCATCATCATCATGGACACTAGCACTAAACAAGTACTGAATCAATATCATCATCATCATGGACACTAGCACTAAACAAGTACTGAATCAATATCATCATCATCATGGACACTAGCACTAAACAAGTACTGAATCAATATCATCATCATCATGGACACTAGCACTAAACAAGTACTGAATCAATATCATCATCATCATGGACACTAGCACTAAACAAGTACTGAATCAATATCATCATCATCATGGACACTAGCACTAAACAAGTACTGAATCAATATCATCATCATCATGGACACTAGCACTAAACAAGTACTGAATCAATATCATCATCATGGACACTAGCACTAAACAAGTACTGAATCAATATCATCATCATCATGGACACTAGCACTAAACAAGTACTGAATCAATATCATCATCATCATGGACACTAGCACTAAACAAGTACTGAATCAATATCATCATCATGGACACTAGCACTAAACAAGTACTGAATCAATATCATCATCATCATGGACACTAGCACTAACACTAGCACTAAACAAGTACTGAATCAATATCATCATCATCATGGACACTAGCACTAAACAAGTACTGAATCAATATCATCATCATCATGGACACTAGCACTAAACAAGTACTGAATCAATATCATCATCATCATGGACACTAGCACTAAACAAGTACTGAATCAATATCATCATCATCATGGACACTAGCACTAAACAAGTACTGAATCAATATCATCATCATCATGGACACTAGCACTAAACAAGTACTGAATCAATATCATCATCATCATGGACACTAGCACTAAACAAGTACTGAATCAATATCATCATCATCATGGACACTAGCACTAAACAAGTACTGAATCAATATCATCATCATCATGGACACTAGCACTAAACAAGTACTGAATCAATATCATCATCATCATGGACACTAGCACTAAACAAGTACTGAATCAATATCATCATCATCATGGACACTAGCACTAAACAAGTACTGAATCAATATCAGGACACTAGCACTAAACAAGTACTGAATCAATATCATCATCATCATGGACACTAGCACTAAACAAGTACTGAATCAATATCATCATCATCATGGACACTAGCACTAAACAAGTACTGAATCAATATCATCATCATGGACACTAGCACTAAACAAGTACTAAATCAATATCATCATCATGGACACTAGCACTAAACAAGAAGTACTGAATCAATATCATCATCATCATGGACACTAGCACTAAACAAGTACTGAATCAATATCATCATCATCATGGACACTAGCACTAAACAAGTACTGAATCAATATCATCATCATCATGGACACTAGCACTAAACAAGTACTGAATCAATATCATCATCATCATGGACACTAGCACTAAACAAGTACTGAATCAATATCATCATCATGGACACTAGCACTAAACAAGTACTGAATCAATATCATCATCATCATGGACACTAGCACTAAACAAGTACTGAATCAATATCATCATCATCATGGACACTAGCACTAAACAAGTACTGAATCAATATCATCATCATCATGGACACTAGCACTAAACAAGTACTGAATCAATATCATCATCATTGACACTAGCACTAAACAAGTACTGAATCAATATCATCATCATCATGGACACTAGCACTAAACAAGTACTGAATCAATATCATCATCATCATGGACACTAGCACTAAACAAGTACTGAATCAATATCATCATCATGGACACTAGCACTAAACAAGTACTGAATCAATATCATCATCATGGACACTAGCACTAAACAAGTACTGAATCAATATCATCATCATGGACACTAGCACTAAACAAGTACTGAATCAATATCATCATCATGGACACTAGCACTAAACAAGTACTGAATCAATATCATCATCATGGACACTAGCACTAAACAAGTACTGAATCAATATCATCATCATGGACACTAGCACTAAACAAGTACTGAATCAATATCATCATCATGGACACTAGCACTAAACAAGTACTGAATCAATATCATCATCATCATGGACACTAGCACTAAACAAGTACTAAATCAATATCATCATCATGGACACTAGCACTAAACAAGTACTGAATCAATATCATCATCATCATGGACACTAGCACTAAACAAGTACTGAATCAATATCATCATCATCATGGACACTAGCACTAAACAAGTACTGAATCAATATCATCATCATCATGGACACTAGCACTAAACAAGTACTGAATCAATATCATCATCATCATGGACACTAGCACTAAACAAGTACTGAATCAATATCATCATCATCATGGACACTAGCACTAAACAAGTACTGAATCAATATCATCATCATGGACACTAGCACTAAACAAGTACTGAATCAATATCATCATCATCATGGACACTAGCACTAAACAAGTACTGAATCAATATCATCATCATCATGGACACTAGCACTAAACAAGTACTGAATCAATATCATCATCATGGACACTAGCACTAAACAAGTACTGAATCAATATCATCATCATGGACACTAGCACTAAACAAGTACTGAATCAATATCATCATCATGGACACTAGCACTAAACAAGTACTGAATCAATATCATCATCATGGACACTAGCACTAAACAAGTACTGAATCAATATCATCATCATGGACACTAGCACTAAACAAGTACTGAATCAATATCATCATCATGGACACTAGCACTAAACAAGTACTGAATCAATATCATCATCATGGACACTAGCACTAAACAAGTACTGAATCAATATCATCATCATGGACACTAGCACTAAACAAGTACTAAATCAATATCATCATCATCATGGACACTAGCACTAAACAAGTACTGAATCAATATCATCATCATCATGGACACTAGCACTAAACAAGTACTGAATCAATATCATCATCATCATGGACACTAGCACTAAACAAGTACTGAATCAATATCATCATCATCATGGACACTAGCACTAAACAAGTACTGAATCAATATCATCATCATCATGGACACTAGCACTAAACAAGTACTGAATCAATATCATCATCATGGACACTAGCACTAAACAAGTACTGAATCAATATCATCATCATCATGGACACTAGCACTAAACAAGTACTGAATCAATATCATCATCATCATGGACACTAGCACTAAACAAGTACTGAATCAATATCATCATCATCATGGACACTAGCACTAAACAAGTACTGAATCAATATCATCATCATGGACACTAGCACTAAACAAGTACTGAATCAATATCATCATCATCATGGACACTAGCACTAAACAAGTACTGAATCAATATCATCATCATCATGGACACTAGCACTAAACAAGTACTGAATCAATATCATCATCATGGACACTAGCACTAAACAAGTACTGAATCAATATCATCATCATGGACACTAGCACTAAACAAGTACTGAATCAATATCATCATCATGGACACTAGCACTAAACAAGTACTGAATCAATATCATCATCATGGACACTAGCACTAAACAAGTACTGAATCAATATCATCATCATGGACACTAGCACTAAACAAGTACTGAATCAATATCATCATCATGGACACTAGCACTAAACAAGTACTGAATCAATATCATCATCATGGACACTAGCACTAAACAAGTACTGAATCAATATCATCATCATCATGGACACTAGCACTAAACAAGTACTAAATCAATATCATCATCATGGACACTAGCACTAAACAAGTACTGAATCAATATCATCATCATCATGGACACTAGCACTAAACAAGTACTGAATCAATATCATCATCATCATGGACACTAGCACTAAACAAGTACTGAATCAATATCATCATCATCATGGACACTAGCACTAAACAAGTACTGAATCAATATCATCATCATCATGGACACTAGCACTAAACAAGTACTGAATCAATATCATCATCATCATGGACACTAGCACTAAACAAGTACTGAATCAATATCATCATCATGGACACTAGCACTAAACAAGTACTGAATCAATATCATCATCATCATGGACACTAGCACTAAACAAGTACTGAATCAATATCATCATCATCATGGACACTAGCACTAAACAAGTACTGAATCAATATCATCATCATGGACACTAGCACTAAACAAGTACTGAATCAATATCATCATCATGGACACTAGCACTAAACAAGTACTGAATCAATATCATCATCATG
Organism: Omphiscola glabra; assembly: GCA_964017045.1. Taxonomy (NCBI): domain Eukaryota; kingdom Metazoa; phylum Mollusca; class Gastropoda; family Lymnaeidae; genus Omphiscola; species Omphiscola glabra. Next base: position 2,371,364 of record OZ024805.1, on the reverse strand, counting down.
GACACTAGCACTAAACAAGTACTGAATCAATATCATCATCATGGACACTAGCACTAAACAAGTACTGAATCAATATCATCATCATGGACACTAGCACTAAACAAGTACTGAATCAATATCATCATCATGGACACTAGCACTAAACAAGTACTGAATCAATATCATCATCATGGACACTAGCACTAAACAAGTACTGAATCAATATCATCATCATCATGGACACTAGCACTAAACAAGTACTAAATCAATATCATCATCATGGACACTAGCACTAAACAAGTACTGAATCAATATCATCATCATCATGGACACTAGCACTAAACAAGTACTGAATCAATATCATCATCATCATGGACACTAGCACTAAACAAGTACTGAATCAATATCATCATCATCATGGACACTAGCACTAAACAAGTACTGAATCAATATCATCATCATCATGGACACTAGCACTAAACAAGTACTGAATCAATATCATCATCATGGACACTAGCACTAAACGAGTAATGAATCAATATCATCATCATGGACACTAGCACTAAACGAGTAATGAATCAATATCATCATCATCATGGACACTAGCACTAAACAAGTACTGAATCAATATCATCATCATGGACACTAGCACTAAACGAGTAATGAATCAATATCATCATCATGGACACTAGCACTAAACAAGTACTGAATCAATATCATCATCATCATGGACACTAGCACTAAACAAGTACTGAATCAATATCATCATCATCATGGACACTAGCACTAAACAAGTACTGAATCAATATCATCATCATCATGGACACTAGCACTAAACAAGTACTGAATCAATATCATCATCATCATGGACACTAGCACTAAACAAGTACTGAATCAATATCATCATCATCATGGACACTAGCACTAAACAAGTACTGAATCAATATCATCATCATCATGGACACTAGCACTAAACAAGTACTGAATCAATATCATCATCATCATGGACACTAGCACTAAACAAGTACTGAATCAATATCATCATCATCATGGACACTAGCACTAAACAAGTACTGAATCAATATCATCATCATGGACACTAGCACTAAACGAGTAATGAATCAATATCATCATCATGGACACTAGCACTAAACAAGTACTGAATCAATATCATCATCATCATGGACACTAGCACTAAACAAGTACTGAATCAATATCATCATCATCATGGACACTAGCACTAAACAAGTACTGAATCAATATCATCATCATCATGGACACTAGCACTAAACAAGTACTGAATCAATATCATCATCATCATGGACACTAGCACTAAACAAGTACTGAATCAATATCATCATCATGGACACTAGCACTAAACGAGTAATGAATCAATATCATCATCATGGACACTAGCACTAAACGAGTAATGAATCAATATCATCATCATCATGGACACTAGCACTAAACAAGTACTGAATCAATATCATCATCATCATGGACACTAGCACTAAACAAGTACTGAATCAATATCATCATCATCATGGACACTAGCACTAAACAAGTACTGAATCAATATCATCATCATGGACACTAGCACTAAACAAGTACTGAATCAATATCATCATCATGGACACTAGCACTAAACAAGTACTGAATCAATATCATCATCATCATGGACACTAGCACTAAACAAGTACTGAATCAATATCATCATCATCATGGACACTAGCACTAAACAAGTACTGAATCAATATCATCATCATCATGGACACTAGCACTAAACAAGTACTGAATCAATATCATCATCATCATGGACACTAGCACTAAACAAGTACTGAATCAATATCATCATCATCATGGACACTAGCACTAAACAAGTACTGAATCAATATCATCATCATCATGGACACTAGCACTAAACAAGTACTGAATCAATATCATCATCATGGACACTAGCACTAAACGAGTAATGAATCAATATCATCATCATGGACACTAGCACTAAACGAGTAATGAATCAATATCATCATCATGGACACTAGCACTAAACAAGTACTGAATCAATATCATCATCATCATGGACACTAGCACTAAACAAGTACTGAATCAATATCATCATCATCATGGACACTAGCACTAAACAAGTACTGAATCAATATCATCATCATCATGGACACTAGCACTAAACGAGTAATGAATCAATATCATCATCATCATGGACACTAGCACTAAACAAGTACTGAATCAATATCATCATCATCATGGACACTAGCACTAAACAAGTACTGAATCAATATCATCATCATCATGGACACTAGCACTAAACAAGTACTGAATCAATATCATCATCATGGACACTAGCACTAAACAAGTACTGAATCAATATCATCATCATGGACACTAGCACTAAACAAGTACTGAATCAATATCATCATCATGGACACTAGCACTAAACGAGTAATGAATCAATATGATCATCATCATCATCTTGAGGCCATTCGGCAAGGTCATTTGGGCAAGGTTGATGAATATTCCACCAATGAAAAGAACCGTTTGTTTGAAACATACAATTTTTTTGTATTGAAATATGTTTACAATATAATAACATTTGAAACACAAGACAAAATGGCCACCCGATGGTCGCTTGCCTGGTAGTTGGCACACCGCTGTAGGCAAAAAGATATTAAAATCATAGAGACGTCATTTAACGGTTTTAATGTCGTAGCCTCGGGAAGAATAGGGAGGGGGTGATAGAGGAAGTTTTTGTTTTTTTAAGCAGATAATTGTTTTTTTAAAAGAGTTGTTTCAAAGCTTAATAAATACGAGCGTAAGAATAATCACTGACAGGGACGTATGTATAAGATCACAGGGAGTCTCAGTAAAGGGATTACATATCCTTTTATCGTAGAGTTAATTATACGGTCAGCCTGTGACGGAGGCAGGGGCGGACCCAGTGTGGTGGTCGCATTCATGACGACAATAACTTTTGACTTGTGGTGTGCACGACGGATGGGGTGGGGTGGGGGTGCGGGGGTGGAGGGTAGTCGAGAGGGAAGGTGGGGAAATGGTGTGGTGCGGGGGGCTAGTCGAGAGGGAAGGTGGGGAAATGGTGGGGTGCGGGGGGAGTGGAGGGGAGAGGGAAGGTGGGGAAATGGTGTGGTGCGGGGGGAGTGGAGGGGAGAGGGAAGGTGGGGAAATGGTGGGTTGCGGGGGGGGGAGTGGAGGGGAGTCAAGAGAGGAGGTTAAAGGTAGAAAGGGAAGGGAGAGATGGAGATGTGGGGTGGGAAAGGTTGGGAGGGGTGTAAAATAAGGTAAAAGAAAAGTGGTCAATGAGGAGAAGATTAGTGCAAGGATTAGATGTCAATGAGGAGAAGATTAGTGCAAGGATTAGATGTCAATGAGGAGACGATTAGTGCAAGGATTAGATGTCAATGAGGAGAAGATTAGTGTAAGGATTATAATTCAGTGAGGAGAAGATTAGTGTAAGGATTAGAAGTCAATGAGGAGAATATTAGTGTCAGGATTAGAAGTCAATGAGGAGAATATTAGTGTCAGGATTAGAAGTCAATGAGGAGAAGATTAGTGTAAGGATTGGATGTCAATGAGTAGAAGATTAGTGTAAGGATCGGATGTCAATGAGGAGATTAGTGTAAGGATTGGATGTCAATGAGGAGATTAGTGTAAGGATTGGATGTCAATGAGGAGATTAGTGTAAGGATTGGATGTCAATGAGGAGATTAGAGTAAGGATTGGATATCAATTGAAAGGATGGGAAGAGTTGTCTAGAGACTAGTTGGAGGAATTAGAGAGGAAGTAAGGAGGAAGTATGGAGGAAGGTTTGGTGCGGGATAGTAAGATGAGAGAGGAGACGGTAGGTTTGGCAGAGGCGAAAATTGTAATCTTTCTGCGAAAATGTTTCAAATTATAATTTTAAGATGTTCATTTTGCTCCAAGGTTAACTTTGGACAAACATGATTATTTTATGTAACACCTAGTGCTGAACAAGACATCAAAACTACATAATGTGTTTTAAATAAAATACAGCGTGACATAGACAGCATGACAGAGACAACATAACAGAGACAACATGACAGAGACGACTTGACAGAGACAACATGACAGAGACCACATGACAGAGCCTTCGAGGTATTTCCTCAACAATACATTGTCTCTTACCTACTGAGTACAAAATTCCACCTTATTATAATCTTATTAATGAAAGCTCCTGTTGGGATAGTGGAAAAAGTAAAAAAAGAAAAGATTAATAGAAATCATTAACTTGAACATAATGTCGCAGTACTCGAAGAGAGATCAAGGGAATAATAATTGATTGATTTGTTTCAGGTCTGATTAACTCTCAGTTGTCAGTCCAGCAGTGAATAATCCGTAACTCTCAGTTGTCAGTCCAGCAGTGAATAATCCGCAACTCTCAGTTGTCAGTCCAGCAGTGAATAATCCGCAACTCTCAGTTGTCAGTCCAGCAGTGAATAATCCGCAACTCTCAGTTGTCAGTCCAGCAGTGAATTATCCGCAACTCTCAGTTGTCAGTCCAGCAGTGAATAATCCGCAACTCTCAGTTGTCAGTCCAGCAGTGAATAATCCGTAACTCTCAGATGGCATGATATTGTTCAGTAGTCCCCGACTATTGCCGCATCAATATAGAAACAATGTTACAAAGTAGAATATATTTGAATAAAGTACTCTCGAGAAAGGTTTGGGTTTCTTTGGTGGGTTTTGTGGGTGGTACTTGTGCACTAGCGAGTAATTTTTATGTTATTTTAATGTTTTGCTGCAATTCAGTACGAGCATGCATTCAATAACTCTGGGGTACATGGCCGGTACATGACACTAATATTCTCCTCATTGACTTCTAATCCTGACACTAATATTCTCCTCATTGACTTCTAATCCTTACACTAATCTTCTCCTCATTGACATCTAATCCTTGCACTAATCGTCTCCTCATTGACATCTAATCCTTGCACTAATCTTCTCCTCATTGACATCTAATCCTTTTTTATGTTATTTTAATGTTTTGCTGCAATTCAGTACGAGCATGCATTCAATAACTCTGGGGTACATGGCCGGTGCAATAACTCTGGGGCACATGGCCTGTGCAATAACTCTGGGGCACATGGCCGATGCAATAACTCTGGGGCACATGTCCGTTGCAATAACTTTGGGGCACATGGCCGGTGCTATAACTCTGGGGCACATGTCCGTTGCAATAACTTTGGGGCACATGGCCGGTGCTATAACTCTGGGGCACATGGCCGATGCAATAACTCTGGGGCACATGTCCGTTGCAATAACTTTGGGGCACATGGCCGGTGCTATAACTCTGGGGCACATGGCCGGTGCAATAACTCTGGGGCACATGGCCGGTGGAGGGAAGAGAGAAACAATATCACCCCCCACACCAACGGTTACCCCGACTTACATCCTCACATTTTTCAAGGTTTGGCATATTTCTTATTGTTACTTATTTCAAGAGGTTGGGTCAGGTGTTGGAAGCACATTGTTACACCGTTGCTATAATTGGTGGTACCATTAAATCGGATTGGGTTGATGATCACTTTACAGCGGGGTGGTTACGCTATAGTCGGGTGGCCACGTTACAGATTGGTGGCCACGTTACAGATTGGTGGCCACGTAACAGCGGGGGTGGTCACGTTACAGCGGGTTTGTCATACTAAGGCGGGGTGATCACGTTAGGCGGGGTGGCCACTTTATAGTGGGGTTGTCACGTTACAGCGGGTTTGTCACGTAATGGTGGGGTGGTCAAGTTAAGGCAGGAAGGTCACATTACGATGGGGTGGTCACGTTATGACGGGGTGGCCACTTTATAGTGGGGTTGTCACATTTGGCGGGGTGGTCACGTTATGGCTGGGTTGTCACGTTATGGCGGGTCTACACTGTATGTTCTTGAAAGTGGCTGATGTATCAAACAGGGCTGGGCCACTCCAAGTCAACGCCCCTCCATCTTCCAGAATGAGATAAAGAAAGTGGGTCAAATGCTATAACTATATTAAGACAACGTCATTTTCTTTCTCACTTGAACTAGAGAAATATTTTTTCTTTAAGTGCGCTTTTTGTAGACATATTTATAATACTTTGTAGACATATTTATAATACTTTGTAGACATATTTATAATACTTTGTAGACATATTAATAATACTTTGTAGACATATTTATAATACTTTGTAGACATATTAATAATACTTTGTAGACATATTTATAATACTTTGTAGACATATTTATAATAATACAAAAAATTAGAGAAAAAATAAATAAATCAGAAATCCGTTTTAATTAATTATTTAATATTAAAACATTTTTGGTTTGTAATATTTAATTAAGCCTCAGCCTCTCCACCCAAAAACCAAAAGCGCCTCTTTCACCCGACCCCCACCCACCCACCACCCCCATCATTCACGGACATGCTTGTCACATATTTTAGGGGACCCCCCCCCCCCCACCACACACACAAAGACAATGGCACCGGAATTGATTGAGTTCTATTGAATAAGTCCAAGGGCAGTAACTTCAGATTACCGATGACGTCATCTCCAAGCGCGGCCATTGTTATTTTCTTCCACCAAGGGCAACAACTCCAATCTGTTTGCTCCGTATCTAATCCGCAGTTTTTCTTTTTGTTTCGTTATTATAAAATAATGTTTTTCAATAAACAGTTTATTAATAGTTTTGTTTTTCTGTTTTTATTATTAAAAAAAAAAAAAAAAATATTCAATTTGTATTATTTGAAATTGAAATGAAAACTGAACTAATTTTAATGAACAAGCACATGTGAATGAGAGATAGAATGAACAGCTTCAAGATGAAATTAGAAGTCGCTTGAGGCATAGGCTAATTATAGAAAATAATGTTTTTATCATTTTCGACAACTTCAATTCGACTTTTAAATTTGATGATTTTTTATATTTATAAATCCTTTATATTAATTTCATATAAAGGATTTAAAAACATTTTTAAAAATAAACAAATTAAAAAAGTTGAAAATTCATACGTGACAACATCAATCTAAACAACCACACCTTTAAGAGAGGGGCTACATTCAATTATCTAGGGGCAACTATAAACGAGCACAATGAAATAATGTTGGAGCTGAAAGAAAGGATAACATCGGGCAACCGTTCCTATTTCAGCCTACAAAAGCCACTGGGAAGCAAAAACCTCTCAAGGGGAACAAAGAAAGCAATATATACCACTGTCATAAGACCAGTAGTAACTTACGCTAGTGAGACTTTGACCCTTACCAGAAAAGCAGAGAACCTTCTCAACACATGGGAGAGGTAAATCCTCAGAAAAATATACGGGCCAATGATGGAAAATGATGTCTGGAGAATCTGTGCAAACCAAGAGCTATACTAGTTGTACAAAGACCCACCCATAGTCGCAACAATAAAAAAAATGGCAGACTGCGCTGGGCAGGACATATTGAAAGGACGCCGGAATGTTCAGCAGCAAAGGAAATCTACAGACATAAACCTTAGAGCAGACGACTCACTGGTCGACCAAGGCTGCGATGGATCGACGATGTGGAGAGGGATTTACACCAGTTAAGGGTTCGAGCATGGAGGCGGAAGGTCATTGATCGAACCGTATGGAAAGATGTGGTGGAGCAGGCCAGGGTCCTACATGGGCTGTAGCGCCTCTGATGATGATTACATTAATTTCACGTGTGTTCGTTGCTGGCTGGTTGGCAAAATCTACGAACGGCTAACTGCACCACTTCCTGTCAGTGGCTGAAACGTAACACATAGACTGATTGTCGATTAAATTCCATTAAATTTTCAGCCTCACACCTAACCCCCAAAAATCAGTATTTCATGTTTTTCAAGGACAGATGAAGGTCATACGATTTCACGAAATAAAATTCCCCATAACTGCGCTAAATTAGATTCTTTAAAAAACTAAAAATATCGCATTTCGTTTGGTGTGTAATATTTTCCTTAGTTTTTTTTTTGGAAATAGTTGGTGAAAAAATTATGCAGTGTAAAACCGGGTGGGACATTAAAATAATTATTAATTTAGTTCAGGGGCGTGAACAAAATGTGCATTTGCACACCCCGTTTCCGATAATAAAGTAAGGAAAATGAAATAATATTATAGCTATCATGGGTTTATCATGGGTTTATTATGGATACGTCATAGTATCATCATGGCGTAATTGTGGGTACGTCATGGCTGTCTCATGGCTACATCATGCCAGCATTACTGTCGTGTCATGGCTACATCATGCCAGCATCAACACCATCTCACTGCTACATCGTGGCAGAATCACTGCCGGGTCATGGCTACAACATGGCTACATCACTGCCGTGTCATGGCTACAACATGGCTACATCCCTTTCCGTGTCATGGCTACAACATGGCTACAACATGGCTACATCATACAAGCAATGTTAAATCGTGATCAACAATTATCTTGTAACTTAAATAAAACACCATTTTATGCCCTGATTTTTCACCGCTATCACACACACACACACATCTCATATAGCCCACCACCACACACGCACATCTCATATAGCCCACCACCACACACGCACATCTCATATAGCCCACCACCACACACGCACATCTCATATAGCCCACCACCAAACACGCACATCTCATATAGCCCATCACCACACACGCACATCTCATATAGCCCATCACCACACACGCACATCTCATATAGCCCATCACCAAACATGCACATCTCATATAGCCCACCACCACACACGCACATCTCATATAGCCCACCACCACACACGCACATCTCATATAGCCTATCAAACTATGAACTATCGGAAATACTTCTTTCAAAAAGTAAACGGACACGAGGATCTCTGCGCTGTTTGTCCGTCATTAAAAAACCATGGAATGATTGTTTGTCAGTCATTAACAAACCATGGAATGATTGTTTGTCTCGGAGTGAAGTGGGCTAACACCAGGGGAAGTAGTGAACGGGCTAAAAATAAAGGGAGGTAATCTACTCTCGACTTTATTTTTGGTGCATTTTTTTAAAGGATTTCTCCGTTCTAATCCTAAATGTTAACCTGGTGCGTACGCTTTTATTGGGTGGGTCTGCTTTAGTTCCCACTCTAATTTCATTCACACTCCTCTATTTAGCGTAAACATTCAGTCTTGTTTTTATATCGCATGTTTTTATTTACCCTATTGTCAAATTCTGGATTTCTTATAAACATTTTAGAAAAGTAACTGGGGGTAGTTCACACGACAAGACCGCGAGCTCTAAAGACCCAGCCCTTTGCGCAGACCACCCCCTCCGCCACTCATTCCTACGCCCATGGACCTAAAAAAAACTTAAGCACATACAAGTGAAAGTGTTGAGCTGGGACCAGACCATAATATTTATGCCCGTGAGTGTCACAGATTGTACCGAATTTGCTCAGCAGGCGAGTAAGCAATTTTGGTTTTATCTAGAAATTTCAAAATACGAAACTATTTTCCACCGTCATAACGCACCACCCCCCCACCACCCCCCACCACCCCCCACCCCACGCCAACCGATATCGTCCTTAGTGTAATGTTACGCCTCATGTCAACTGAGACCACTTCTGCCCTTGTTTGTGGGCTCACAAAACAATTTTATAACGAGAGTTCAACAAAGATGTGGAACTCGAATCAACAAACTGTAGACATGCGCGTGGCACCACATTGAGATGTCTCAACAACGATATGCTACGAGAGTATGAAACTATTTAAGATGTGAGACATTAATACTACTCTCGAACCATAATTATTGTTTTATTTTTTGGCATAGCAGTTAGTGTTCTTGGGTCGAGACATGGTTAGCTACCGACTGAGGAAAGTTGTTTTAAAGAAATAGGGTCGAAAGAAATGTATTCGAAGTATTTAATTTTAATATTTTTGGGGAATATTTTCATTAAGTTTTTGAGTTGTAAGTGAGAAATGGGTGGATACTATGTGAATTTTTTAAATGTAATGCTAATAGTGCACTTTCTAGACTTAACAAAAATTCCTTTCGAACAATTTTTTGTTCGACAAAACTTCAATTGATCAATTTTCCGTCGACCCCTTTTCTTTCAAACAAATTTCCGGTAACCGCTTGTAACAGAATTAAAATAGTTCGATATAAAAAGTTCGATATAAATAGTTCGATATAAATGAATTCGATATGGAGTGGGGAACGGGGGACAAATCTCCATTTGTAGGGGTAAAATATATATGTAAATTGTTTATTTAATAATATTTACAAGTTTTTGGAATGATACACACTACTCAGGCTTTTCACAGTGCACGACGACAAAAAATGTCTTAGAATTGATTGTCGAAAATATGCTGAACATGGTGGCCACCATCAACAACACTTTGACATACTGGGAGGGCTGAACATGGTTGCCACCATCAACAACACTTTGATGTACTGGGTAGGTTGAACATGGTGGCCACCATCAACAACACTTTGACGTACTGGGAGGGCTGAACATGGTTGCCACCATCAACAACACTATGACGTACCGGGAGAGCTGAAGATGGTGGCCACCATCAACAACACTTTGACGTACTGGGAGGGCTGAACATGGTTGCCACCATCAACAACACTATGACGTACCGGGAGAGCTGAAGATGGTGGCCACCATTAACAACACTTTGACGTACTGGGAGAGCTGAACATAGCGGCCACCATCAACAACACTTTGACGTACTGGGAGAGCTGAACATAGCGGCCACCATCAGCAACACTATGACGTACCGGGAGAGCTGAAGATGGTGGCCACCATCAACAACACTATGACGTACTGGGAGAGCTGAACATAGTGGCCACCATTAACAACACTATGACGTACTGAGAGGACTCACAAACTACAACCCACACTGTCCACACCAAAAAAATGTTGTATAATTTGTTTACATTTGCCGGTGGTCTCAGCTGTAGAGAATATTGGCGCCGTGGACCAATATTTGATACGGTGACACCCTTTGCCCCCCCCCCCTCCCACCAACCAAACCGTCATCGTCTTATTGCCGGAGATGGCAAACATTCGTCCCAGGAAGGGGCGTCACCTTCCAGGAAGGGGCGTCACCAAAGAAACGTAACTCTCATAAAGACTACTTTAGGCTGTGTGGTTTTGACGGGAGGAAATATGGGATCATACGTCAGCCGGATGTCGATTATCTGCCCCTTTTGCCCAATAGAACTATTGGTTTTTATTTCAGAATAATGTTACATATTAATTCCGACATTTTTCTGTCATAATTTCTACAACTTAAATTTGCCTTTTTCTTCTGGTTCCGTCGCTTGATCTATCAATCACCACGCACCAGAGTGAAACCTCTGTTAGTTATGCCTTCACATCGTGTGCGTAATTCCCATTCACTAACCATCTCGTAAGAAAAAGCTGAATTTTTTTTAAAATCCATCGGGTTTTCCCCACTGATTCAACACTGCGCAGCATGGTGTGCACGGGCCGTTCGAGATGATCCGCTTGATCTGAACACACACACACACACACGCACACACACACACACACACAAAGATGTCGCTCACTGAAGAGTGTGAACGCGTGGTTTGAATGTAAGAAGAGCGAATTGAGCCTGCATGACGTCACCACCCCCAAAAGATACCACAGAAAGTGTTTATTTGCAAAGTTTGTGGGCAAATACTTTGGGTTATTAAGTGGCTGTTGCAAATCTCGCGGCGCCCTGCTGTGGTGACGGGGGGCGTCTCGTCCTGTGTCACCCCGTCGTCGTGTCTCGGTGAACAAATAATGAATTTATGATGCGTCTTATGCTTGTCATTCATCTTATTCAGTAAACTTTCAAAGAATTACATTGTGGTGTTATGGTCAGGCCCTCTGCCTTGATGAATGTGTTTGATGAATTTGTTTGATGAATTTGTTTGATGAATGTGTTTCATGATTGTGTTTGATGACTTTGTTTGATGAATGTGTTTGATGAATGTGTTTCATGATTGTGTTTGATGATTTTGGTTTTTTGAATGTAGTTGATGAATTTGGTTGTTGAATGTAGTTGATGAATGTGCTTGATGAATGTGCTTGATGAATGTGATTGTTGAATGTGATTGTTGAATGTGATTGTTGAATATGGTTGTTGAAATCAGCTACAGTACCAACATCCTAGCCAGAAACAGCCGTTCATCTTGAACATGCTCAAATATTTGTCACGGTGAACTGGCATCGATATACGTCATATCTAATGGATATCCGACTGAACTGACACGATTGGATATCCGACTGAACTGACATGATGGAATATCCGACTGAACTGACATGATTGAATATCCGACTGAACTGACATAGTTGGATATCTGACCGAACTGACAAAATTGGATAGCTGACTTAACTGACATGATTGCATAACCGACTGAACTGAGATGATTGGATATCTGACTTAACTGACATGATTGAATATCTGATTTAACTGACATGATTGAATATCTGACTTAACTGACATGATTGGATATCTGACTTAACTGACATGATTGAATATCTGATTTAACTGACATGATTGAATATCTGACTTAACTGACATGATTGAATATCTGACTTAACTGACATGATTGAATATCTGACTTAACTGACATGATTGAATATCTGACTTAACTGACATGATTGGATATCTGACTTAACTGACATGATTGAATATCTGACTTAACTGACATGATTGAATATCTGACTTAACTGACATGATTGAATATCTGACTTAACTGACATGATTGCATATCTGACTTAACTGACATGATTGGATATCTGACTTAACTGACATGATTGAATATCTGACTTAACTGACATGATTGAATATCCGACTGAACTGACACGATTGGATATCCGACTGAACTGACACGATGGAATATCCGACTGAACTGACATGATTGGATATCTGACTTAACTGACATGATTGAATATCTGACTTAACTGACATGATTGAATATCTGACTTAACTGAAATGATTGGATATCTGACTTAACTGAAATGATTGGATATCTGACTTAACTGACATGATTGAATATCTGACTTAACTGACATGATTGCATAACCGACTGAACTGAGATGATTGGATATCTGACTTAACTTGCATGATTGAATATCTGACTTAACTGACATGATTGGCGGGTAGTGATAAATGGTTCCTTGACTGTGATAATGACGTCACGCCAAGCTGTTGTCTTTTTATTGGATGAAAGTAGCGATGTGTAGCAATGTAGCGATGTGTAGCAATGTAACGAAATATCTAGCTCCTGGCTGTTTGCAAATTTGTTACTGCACCTCAGTTACATGACAACGAACTAGTTTAAAAGTTAACAATTGAACAATAGTACAGCATCAGTGAAAACTTGACAAAACACAGCAGGCTTTGACATAAAGATTAACAAGACAATAATCGTGTTGACATAAAGACTTTTCGGCGAGCTAAAATAAAAACTCTTACCCTAATATAAATGACTTCTTTCAAATAGAAATGACTTATTTTAAATAGAAATGACTTATTTCAAATAAAAATGACTTATTTCAAATATAAATGACTAATTTTAAATAGAAATGACTAATTTTAAATAGAATTGAGTTATTTCAAATAGAAATGACTCATTTTAAATAGAAATGACTTATTTTCAATAGAAATGACTTATTTTAAATAGAAATGACTCATTTTAAATAGAAATGAGTTGTTTCAAATACAAATGACTTATTTTAAGTAAAAATGACTTATTTTAAATAGAATGAGTTCTTTCAAATTGAAATGACTTATTTTAAATAGCAATGACTTTTTAAAAAAAGAAATGACATATTTTAAATAGAAAAGTGATTTATTTCAAATAGAAATGACTTATTTTAAGTAGAAATGAATTATTTTTAAGAAATGATACATTTTATATAGAAATAACTTATTTTTAATGATGTTATAATCGAATACCTCATGCAGTACATATTGTGTTCGGATACGATACATTGGAGGGAGCTACAGTCTTATGATCTCAATTAAGAAATTGACTCTTGCTGTATACCCATAACAAAATGGTTGAATATATTAATCTACATATATCAAAAGTCATCGTAAAATTTTTTAGCGATCTGAATTTGAATGAAGAAAAAAAGTGAGTCAAATTTTCATGAGCTAGAAATCTGTTTGACCTCATTTGTGTTGAAATATGGTAACTGACTGTGTGGGTCCACGGCCGCTCCCCCACACCCCCACCCACACCCCCACCCACCACCCCACCCACCACACCCCACAACCCACAAGGTACAATAACTCGTTTTATGGGACACAATCCACTTGACATGGTTTGGCGGATCAAATTTGACAAGACCGGATCATCTCCAACTTTATTAGGCAGCGGGAAGGGAAGGGAATCGGGGACGATCGAGATGACTAGTCAGGGGACACGACTCGACCTCTTGTATGGGGAAAATTCATATAAGTTTTTTTTTTTTAAAAGGCAATCGTTAAAATTCCACACTTGATGGGAAGTGCATTCGACAAATATATTTATACCATCTACTCTATCTCTGACAGCGTACATCTACTCTATCTCTGACAGCGTACATCTACTCTATCTCTGACAGCGTACATCTACTCTATCTCTGACAGCGTACATCTAGTCTATCTCTGACAGCGTACATCTACTCTATCTCTGACAGCGTACATCTACTCTATCTCTGACAGCTTACCTCTACTCTATCCCTGACAGCGTACATCTACTCTATCTCTGACAGCGTACATCTACTCTATCTCTGACAGCGTACATCTACTCAATCTCTGACAACGTACATCTACTCTATCTCTGACAGCGTACATCTAGTCTATCTCTGACAGCGTACATCTACTCTATCTCTGACAGCGTATTTGGTGTTAATTAGATTTGGCTCAGATCCACATCAATAACGAGAAGGTAATTTGTACCTGGCTGGAGTAGTTAATTAAGTGATTTTTGTCTTTACTTAACGCGATAAATGTCAAAGAAAGGGATATTTAAAAAAAAAAAGTCAAAAGAAAATGGCAATCTGACTACATCTCGTCTGTTCTCGGCCACATCAGGGTAATAACATCTTTTTTATGTCTTGCCTTCATCGCCGACATGTTATTGGAAGATAACGTCTCTTTTTATATATTTCCATAACACCATAAACAAATATTGTAAATTACCAACACCATAGCCACATATAGTCACTTACCAACACCATAACCACATGTAGCCAGTTACCAGCTCCATAACCACATACAGTCAAATACCTCCAGATTTTAAGTCATCCTCAAGTTTCGACCCCACCCCCCATACACCGTTCGCCCCGATCTCGTGAAAATCTCGCCCCCCCCCCCAATCTTGTCCAACTTTTCTAACTTATTTTTTTTTAAATCTCGCTTCTCCCCCCTCCCACACCAATCTGTCCACATTTATTGCCTGATCTCGCCAACATCTCGCGCGCCCTGGCTCCATCCGTCAAGTTTCGTTCAACATCTCGTCCAGATTTCGCCCTCGTCTCGTCTATACTCTGTCCACAAAGTAAAACAATCACACTTACAAATTCAGTTACCACTCATCAGGGTTATGTGCCTGTACCAAACAATTCATACAGCTGTCTATTTTCAGAATTGATTAATCAGCTGTGCAAAATTAATAGTGATTGGACAAAACAAACAAACGAACACAAAAACCTGGCACAGTTCAAGTTTGCCCTGCACGTGACTAACAGACGGGTTCTTAGCGCGTGTCTGCACGAGGGCCTCTTCGATTGCTGACAACCAGAATAATCCTGGCAATCTCCGATCTGATAAAACCAATGAATATATGCACATCCTCCCTGTGCTAGCTAAATAAATAATGTGGGTCTCTTTTTGTGTTGGTCTTTGTCCTCTCTCGCTTTAAGTGATTGTTATTGTGTTTGTCTTCCCTTACTTTAAGAGTGATTGTTGTTACTGCGTTTGTCTTTCCTTGTTTTAATAGTGATTTTTGAAATTGTGTTTGTCTTTCCTTACTTTAAGAGTGATTGTTGTTATTGTGTTTGTCTTCCCTTGTTTTGCAACTGGTGGTTGTTATGTGAGCCCGAGAGCAACACGGTTTGATTAGCTCAGATAAAAAAAAACAGAGTAAGACTGTGAGACTGTGCCAGATTGCAACTTCGTAGTTGTTAAAGTTAAATTGTGGTTCCCGAGAATTTCGCTCTCCCGCTCTCCCATGTTTCTCACCACATTCCCACCACATTACCACCACATTCCCACCACATTCCCATCACATTCCCACCACATTCCCACCACATTCCCACCACATTCCCACCACATTCCCACCACATTGCCACCTAAAGAAAGTTAGAAAATGCACTCGTTATTAAATTTCGTAAACTGTTGTGTAAATTACATTTAAATTCCCATTTCCGTAGATGTTTATTTTTAGACGTTATCTTTGACCTTACAGGGAATCAAATCTGTCACTAACACTTGAGTTGCACCTAACAGGGAATCCAATCTGTCACTAACACTTGAGTTGTAGGAAATCCAATCTGTCACTAGCACTTGAGTTGTACCCAACAGGGAATCCAATCTGTCACTAACACATGAGTTGTACCTAACAGGGAATCCAATCTGTCACTAACACTTGAGTTGTAGGAAATCCAATCTGTCACCAACACTTGAGTTTTACCTAACAGGTAATCCAATCTGTCACCAACACATGCGTTTTACCTAACAGGGAATCCAATCTGTCACTAACTCTTGAAATCAGCCCGAAGAGGTCGAATTCTTTCTCTTAAAATTAGGATTTTAAAGATATACAAATTATTGTGTCCCCCCCCCCCCCCCCCCGTAGGTACGAATTTCCCAGCGTACTCCCCTAGCGGTTACCAAATCTAAATGATCACTAATTAAGTGACTGCTGTCTCTAAAGGAGTTCATTGATGTCTGATGCCTGCGCTAGAGAAATACCTTCGATATCTGGATTTTAAAATGTTATAATGGTAAATGTTGTCTTGGTTAACTGCGTATTTATTTATGTTCTGCAAATGACTGTGTACTATGTCTTTTAAAAAAATATATTGATTTGGATCAATAAAGACTTTTATCTATGTCAGAACATACCATTCACATATCACATTTTATCATGCACGTAGTGATTGATAACATGTGCATATTTTTTTCACCAAGGGAAAATTACTGGGCTACTCTAATGGGCTCTCATGGTCCTAAAGTGAAATGTTGCTCAAATTTTCCTTTGTTTATAAACAGCAACAACTTAATTAAACAATAATTGTATTATTAAATTCCATACATTGAACTAGCGAAATACATTACAAATCTTCTTTCCGCAGGACAAATTTCAGCAAAGGCCGAAATACCTTTTTACAAGCGTAATCATGCATAACCCACCTTACATCTGACCCCACCTTACATCTGACCCAACATTACATCTGACCCCACCTTACATCTGACCCAACATTACATCTGACATCACCTTACATCTGACCCCACCTTACATCCACCTTACATCTGACCCAACATTACATCTGACCCCACCTTACATCTGACCCAACATTACATCTGACCCCACCTTACATCTGACCCAACATTACATCTGACATCACCTTACATCTGACCCCACCTTACATCCACCTTACATCTGACGCCACCTTACATCTGAACCCACCTTACATCTGTACAAAGTAATGAAAATGTAATTGAGGGAATAATCTCCGGTAATTTGAAATCATCTCTATGCCTAAATATTTCCTTCCCACTTGAGGAAATCATTTTTTTTTTAAAGTTCAACTCTTCATAAAAAAGAAATCATGTTTTTATTTGGAGGGCGTGTGTCTTCTCCCTGCAGAGGGCGCGCGTGCAGTTAATTTTAAATAGCTGCGCACTACGTCATCAACAAGTTTAATTTTGTTGTCGATCATTTCCTGTTCAAAATGGCTGCTCTTCTTCACTGTCCAAATTGGCGTACTCCTCCCCCCCCCCCCCACATCCCTCTCATTCTAAACCAGTGGTCGCCAAACTCATAAGTCAAAAGAGCAAAAATTCAGGAGCAAGACGATTAAACAAAATTTTGAGAGCCAAATTTATTTCAAACCGATTTGTGGCCGACTGGCCGAGCCGCTTTCAGGGCGTTAAAAAGCCGCATGCGGCTCGCGAGTCGCTATTTGCCGACCACTGTTCTAAGCGGTCAGCAAATATGTAACTTGGGTTCTGGGAATATTGTGACACATAAATCCACCATCTCATGTTAGCCTGATATGCACGTCCATCTGATCAGTCTCATGCACACATCCATCTCATCATAGTCTCATGCAAACACCCATCTCATCATAGTCTCATGCAGACATCCATCTCATCATAGTCTCATGCACACTTCCATCTCATCATAGTCTCATGCACACATCCATCTCATCATAGTCTCATGCAGACATCCATCTCATCATAGTCTCATGCACACATCTATCTCATCATAGCCTCATTCACACATCTATCTCATCATAGTCTCATGCACACATCCATCTCATCATAGTCTCATGCACACATCCATCTCATCATAGTCTCATGCACACACCCATCTCATCATTGGTCATGCAGACATCCATATCATCATAGCCTCATGCACACACCCATCTCATCATTGCTCATGCAGACATCCATATCATCATAGTCTCATGCACACACCCATCTCATCATTGCTCATGCAGACATCCATCTCATCATAGTCTCATGCAGACATCCATCTCATCATAGTCTCATGCACACTTCCATCTCATCATAGTCTCATGCACACATCCATCTCATCATAGTCTCATGCAGACATCCATCTCATCATAGTCTCATGCACACATCTATCTCATCATAGCCTCATACACACATCTATCTCATCATAGTCTCATGCACACATCCATCTCATCATAGTCTCATGCACACATCCATCTCATCATAATATCATGCACACTTCGATCTCATCATTGCTCATGCACACATCCATCTCATCATAGTCTCATGCACACACCCATCTCATCATTGGTCATGCAGACATCAATATCATCATAGTCTCATGCACACACCCATCTCATCATTGCTCATGCAGACATCCATATCATCATAGCCTCATGCACACACCCATCTCATCATTGCTCATGCAGACATCCATCTCATCATAGTCTCATGCACACACCCATCTCATCATTGCTCATGCAGACATCCATCTCATCATAGTCTCATGCACACACCCATCACCGCATAGCCTCATGTACACTAGCAACTGGCAATCTCCTCCTGTAAACTTGAGTCTCCAACTGGCCCTATGTACCCATGCATCTCATTATTGCACTGCCCCCTTGCATGCCCCCATCACATAATTGCCTGCTGCTCCACACACATTTAACGTCATGTTCCAATGGCTGGCCCAGTGACGCGGGATGTCTGCCAACCCTGGCATGTTTATGGCGGCCCGGGGGTCACATGACATCCTGACGTTCGTATGTCCAACGCCTGGCCAAGCAGGAAATGACCAGCCCTCTCACTGTCCATAAACAAATCCAGGCGTAGCTCCGAAAATGGTGTTTAGTTTCGCCGGTGGAAAAAAAGGGCGCATCGAGATGAGTAGTGGCGTACGAGAGTAATCTCATGAGGATGGTGCGGGATTTCTTACTTTAGCTTTTGTATAATATTGTACAGTAAAAAATAAAGTAATTGAAAGCGAACGTTGAATTATCTTTTTTCGAGACGCAACCCCTTTAATAGCAAGCAGGTGATCAAGTCATAAAGTGACCTAGTGACAAGTGACCAAGCCACCAAGGGACCAATGCACTGAGCCACTAAGTGAAAAGTGACAAGTCACCAAGTGACAAGTGGACACGTCACCAAGTGAAAAGTGACCAACTGACCAAGTGACCAATCGACCAATTGAATAAGTGACCAATCGACCAATTGACCAATTGACCAAGTGACCAAGTGACCAACTGACCAAGTGACCAATCGACCAATAGACCAAGTAACCAAGTGACCAATTGACCAAGTGACCTATTGACCAAGACCCGTTACATTTTAGAGACAACACATCGAACATAAATTGTTCAGTACATTATAAAGAGATATAAATCTTTTCGAGCACTCGAAATAAATAAGTTTGCCTCTTTTTTCCCTTTAAAAATAAGGAAAGAAAACAATTCCTCTGTTATGTCCTTTGGCGAACCTCATAAATACCTGGCTTAATAAGCTCACGTGAGTTAACAGAACGAGGCAATGAGAGACTCCTGACTCAAAAATCGTTGAAAATCCAGTCTCATGGACATCTTTGTAAACATCTGAGATGATTGTCCTTTTATTCCAACTTGACGATACAGCTCACAAATTAAAATAGCTTTAACATGATTTACAATCAAAAAGACCCCATTATTTGAATGTTTCAGCCGGTGGCCCCCCGTTAGAACGCTTTTGACACCGTTTCACGCGCTTACATACCTCTTCACAACCCTTCATACTCCTTTATACCCCTTTATACCCCTTTATATCCCTTTACACCCCATCATTCCCCTTCACTACCCTTTACACCCCTTTAAACCACTTCACACCACTTTACACCCCTTTAAACCACTTTACACCCCTTCACACCACTTTACACCCCTTTAAACCACTTTACACCCCTTTACACCACTTTACACCCCTTTAAACCACTTCACACCACTTTACACCCCTTTAAACCACTTTACACCCCTTTAAACCACTTTACACTCCTTTAAACCACTTCACACCACTTTACACCCCTTTAAACCACTTTACACCCATTTAAACCACTTTACACCCCTTTAAACCACTTTACACCCCTTTAAACCACTTTACACCCCTTTAAACCACTTTACACCCCTTTAAACCACTTTACACCCCTTTAAACCACTTTACACCCCTTTAAACCACTTTACACCCCTTTACACCCCTTTACACCCCTTTACACCCCTTTACACCCCTTTACACCACTTTACACCACTTTACACCCCTTTAAACCACTTTACACCACTTTACACCCCTTTACATCTCTTTACACCACTTTACACCACTTTACACCCCTTTAAACCACTTTACACCCCTTCACACCACTTTACACCCCTTTAAACCACTTTACACAACTTTACACCATTTTACACCACTTTACACACCTTTACACCACTTTACACCCCTTTGGTTCCTAGGAAACCATTGTTTTTGTTTTTATGATTTTTCTTAAACAACGTATTTGAGCGGCATTATCTGTCCATGAAACTGTCCATGAAACTGTCCATGAAATTGTCCATGAAACTGTCCATGATACTGTCCATGAAACTGTCCATGAAACTGTCCATGAAACTGTCCACGAAACTGTCCATGAAACTGTCCATGAAACTGTCCATGAAACTAGCCATGAAACTGTCCATGAAACTGTCCATGAAACTGTCCATGAAACTGTCCATGAAACTGTCCATGAAACTGTCCATGAAACTGTCCATGAAACTGTCCATGAAACTGTCCATGATACTGTCCATGAAACTGTCCATGATACTGTCCATGATACTGAAAGCGTCAAGATACTGTTCATTGTACCAGAAGTATGTTAACGACCCCATAGCCATTAACGAACCAGATACAATGTTTAAGCTTTTAATTGAAATTCCCGTAGCTACCACGATCCAGATACAATGTTTAAAGCATTCATTTGGAAATTCCCGTAGCTACCACGATCCAGATACAATGTTTAAAGCATTCATTTGGAAATTCCCGTAGCTACCACGATCCAGATACAATGTTTAAAGCATTCATTTGGAAATTCCCGTAGCTACCACGATCCAGATACAATGTTTAAAGCATTCATTTGGAAATTCTCGAAGTTACCACGATCCAGATACAATGTTTAAAGCATTCATTTGGAAATTCCCGTAGCTGTTCACGAAGCAAGATACAATCTTTAAGCATTTAACTGGAAATTCCCCAACCAAAGTACACCATATTATGGGTTTCTGGTTCCTACAAGCCTTCCGGTATTTGCGTCCTCCATCAGGACCGACGTGCGCGCGGGACCCCGTGGTGTTAACAACGAGGCTAATCAGATTTATCAGGGCTAGTCCCGCACGATGGCCAGAGAAAGGAGGTCGGTTTATTTGTGGTCACCGTCTGTCCGACACTGTTGGTCATCGCTGGGTCACTTACTGACACTCTTGGCCCATTGAAGTGATGGTCCCGTGACGCAAGGGGTTTTTGTTGTTGTTGTTGTTTTTTTTTAGAAAGATGGTTGTATAAAAAATCAAATATTCTTTTCATTACCAGCAGGATTAGAAAGGGAAATTTTTCTATGTTGGAGAGAATATTTATTCAAAAAGAGGGAGCACATATGAAAGGGGGCGCCGGTAAACGCGGGGAGACACACCCTTATTCCGAATTTGTCCAGCTGCTACACCGTGCTCAATCCAACCATTTTAACAATCTCAAGAATCCAAGTAAGGTTGGAGTGGGGAAAATGGGTCGAGTATTCTATTGTCATCTACACCCTTGCTGAGAAAATAAATGGTGCAATAAAAAATGCACTGCGCCCTGGAACATACCCAGTGCCATGTCCGTACAGGGCACCCTGGGCTGTGTACTCGGAACTCTGGATTCTACACGGCGCCCTGGATCATACACGGCACCCAGGATCATACATGGCACCCTGGATCACACACGGCACCCTAGATCACACACGTCAACCTGGATCATTCACTGTACCCTTGACTACATCCTGAGAACCGCTGGGCAGCACGTAACAGAAATCTTTCAATATAAATTTGACCCCCCCCCTTCTCCAGTTCACCAGTACCCGCTTGCAGCCCATGTGACCACACGGAGAGCTATATCCGGTCATGGAGGTCGTGTTCCCGACCCACTCAACGTCCCGCTGACCACCACAAAGTGGGTCAGTGACTCAGGGTAGCACTCTGATGTCGACGCAGAGTTTCCACACAAATGACGACAAAACCTGATGTTAGTAACTTTGAGAACCTCGTCACGTGACAGGTCGATACAATTTAGAAGTCAAAATGGCATGTTTACGGACATTCGATATTTAAAGTGTTTGAAATTAAATTTCGATGTTTATTCTTTTTAAACCCAAACCGGGGTTCAATCTGGGAATGAATGCCAAGGGCTTGAGAGCCCTTGACGTCATTTCCGATTCGGGACTATAAAATATATTCCGACCCCCCCTCCCCCCACCCCCAAATCAAAAACAACACTTCCCTCCCTCAGTGCAACATTAATTTTGGTGTAATTTCTCAAGCCTTCCAAACACATTCAATTCGTTCACACAGTGGTGTATAAACTTGTTGGAAGTGTATAGCTGCAGTGTGTGTAGGGGTGGAGGAAGAAGATGTCAGAGCTGCCATCTGAAAATACCTTTATTACCATTTTATTTTGAGTAACACTGTGACCCCCAAAACACTGTGACCCCCAAAACACTGTGACCCCAAAACACTGTGACCCCCAAAACACTGTGACCCCCAAAACACTGTGACCCTCAAAACACTGTGACCCCCAAAACACTGTGACCCCCAAAACACTGTGACCCCCAAAACAATGTGACCCCAAACAACTGTGATCCGCCAAACTCATTCCCTTGTCTTTCGCCAATTTTCGTACATCCTTAATGACTTGTAAAAGAAGTTCCGGTGCGACCACGTATTATCCACGCAAAGTTCTTATCAATGCGCTAATTTTGAAGTCATTTGTAAGGATGAAGCTTAATGAACCACAATGACGTCATTACGTGGTTGCGTCTAATTCATGTCCTCGAAAGTTGAAACTCTCTAAATAAAGAGTGTGTTATTACATTTAAGAGACTTCATGGGCCCGTCGGTCGAGCCCTTTGATATGAAGAATCTCCCATTTTGACAGACTTATGAAACCTGTTGGTCTCGATTCAATCGACGCTTAATAGGATACTGGGATGTTTATGGGCCATTTGTGTCAAGCTTTTTGTGACCCCCTCCCCATTTGCAAAATGAATTCCTGAAGACCACTCCCCCCAAACCGTCATCTCCACCTACACACACTTCATCAATTTGAAACTCTCAATGAAATTTTAAGCAAAACACCCCCCCCCCCTTTTTTCAAACCAAACCAAACCTTTTTTCTTTTCTCCTTTTCACAATCCCCATATTAGCAATCCAAAAATCCGAAGGTCCCCCAAAATCAACACCTTCAACCACGCATTCTCAATTCACACCCTTCAACCTCTCTTTCTTTCTTCTCTTTCTATCTTCTCTTTCTCTCTTCTCTATCTCTCTTATCTTTCTCTCCTCTCTTTCTCTCCTCTCTTTCCCTCCTCCCTTTCTTTCTTCTCTTTATTCCTCTCCCTGTTTTTTCTTTTTTTGTTCTTCATTTAACTTTCCTATCATTATTTCTGTCTTTATCTCTCTTAGCCTCAATTTCTCTCTCGTTTTCTCTCTTTCTCTCTCTTTGTGCTTCTCTATCTCTATCTAATTCGCTCTCTTTCTCTATCTTTTTCTCTCTCCCTCTTCTCCCCTCTCTGTTTCTCGCAGTTTCCTTTCTCTCTCTTTGTCTTCCTCTCTCTTTTTATTTCCCCCTCTTTCGCCTTTTTCTATCTTTCTCCTCTTCTCGGTTTCTCGCCCAGTGTCTCTTTCTATTTTTATTCCCACCTCCTTCTTTCTCCTTCTAAATGTGTCGATATGTCCCCTCTCCTCTCCCATATTTTCCACTGTCTCTCATTCTGTCACTCACACACACACACTCCCTCATCTCTCAAGTCTCCTCTCTAACTGTCATGTCTATTCGCCATACCTCTCTTTCACTGTTTTGCTGATCAATTTGACTTTAACGAAAAACAGATACCACCCCCCAGGGGGCCACCCTCCGCCATATTTATGACATCATGGAGTCTAGATTTCAATTAAATTTCCGGTGATCGCCATTTTGTTCTTTATCCCCCAGTTCCGCCAAATCGTAAAGCATATTTTGTCCCACGGAATTATGGGAGACCAGAATAATCCTATTTGGATGTTTCCCCGGCCTCGACGCTGGGGCGCCCTTTGAACATTAGCACCATTGACACCAACGATGACGTGGGTCCATGGCGGCCGATGGAAGGGCATTATCGTAGAAAGAGATTGGTTCATACATTAAAGAAAGGGGACGGGTATCGTCAAGAATAGTTGGGGAGGGTCATTGTCCTGGGGGTCATTTGGGGGGGTCATTGTCCTGGGTGTCATTTGGTGGGGGTCATTGTCCTGGGGGTCATTGGGGGGGGGCATTCTCCTCGGTGTCATTTGGTTGGGCCATTGTCCTTGTGGTCATTTGGTCGGGGCCATTGTCTTTGGTGTCATTTGGTGGGGGTCATTGTTCTTTTGGTCATTTGGGGGGTCATTGTCCTAGGGGTATTTGGGGGGCCATTGCCCTGGGGGTCATTTGGTGGGGTCATTGTCCTGGGGGTCATTTGCTCTAATCTCCATTGTCCGATATGAGACTGGTCAAGGCCTTTTGTTTTTATTAATATTTTTCTTCTTTTAATCTGTATTGAAACCAATTTTCGATGTTAGCGAATGTTATAAGTGTAATGCTATACGGTTTAAGAAGCGTTTTTTTAGGTAATCACATTTAACCAATGCCAAATTAAAGGAGGGTGGGGTGGGGCTGAGGGACCACCTGGGACTGAATTTTTGTTCTTTATATGCAGTGGCAACAATTTGGGCAAACTGCAGAGTTTTTTTTTTCAGTGATGGCTAAAATCTGGGCCCGTCCATGGTGGCACTGACCCTAGCCACGCCACTGCATTCTACGGTTCATACATCTAGTTTGGAAAACGCTAAAGACTGACCCAAAGAGATTTCTTATACTTCGCCCTCACTAACTAATGTTGTTGTTCGTCCGTCAAGATCGACTAGGACCATCTAGTCATCCGGTTTGGGATTGGGGGGGGGGGGGGGGGTCATGGTGAGTTCTTAGGTGGCTTGCCAGTCCGATCCATGCTCCGAATAATCTCTGGCACCGCGGGCAGGGGATAGTTGCTGCAGTCGGCGGTCTTAGGTTGCCTTTTCGGGCTAGCCTGCGTGTCTGAGATGTGGCTATTCTTCTGGATTTATGAGATTCAGCCCCCTTCTTGACAGCTGATCTCCACCTGCCTCTGTTCTGAGCTACCTGCACCCATTCAATAGGGTTGATGCTGAAGGCCTTTAGTGACGCTTTCAGTTTTCCTAGCGTGAGTTCACCAAAGAATAGATGTTAAGGAGGCCGGTTGTCTTCTATACGGGCTACGTGTCCCATCCAACGGAGTTGAGACTGCATCCGGGTGGTGAAGATGTTAGGTAGATTCGCTCTAGCGAAGACCTCTGTGTCAGGCACTTTGTCTTGCCACCTGATGCCGAGGAGTTTCCTGAGGCATGTTGTGTGAAAGTGGTTTAGCTTCTTGGCGTGACGCTGGTAGACTGTCCACGTTTCACATATGTACAGCAAGAAAGGACTGCTGCGCTTTAGAACTTGATCTTCATCTCTCGTCTGATACCTCTCCTGTCCCAACCAGGGCTGCTCATTCTAATACTTTGCCCTAACATTTCCCTTAACATTTGCCCTAACATTTGCCCTAACAGTTGCCCTAACAGTTGCCCTAACAGTTGCCCTAACAGTTGCCCTAACAGTACCCCTAACAGTTGCCCTAACAGTTGCCCTAACAGTTGCCCTAATAGTTGCCCTAACAGTTGCCCTAACAGTTGCCCTAACATGACAAACTTCACGATTCTAAACGATGGAGATGCTATAATCCATTATCTGAAAAGAAACTGTTCATTTTGCAGTAATCTGTGTCATTTACGCTTATCCATTATGAACAAATAAATGAGTGGTAATAAATAGAATTGTGATAATACAAAAGATTTGGGGCTAATTCAATAGATTTGTGGTATTACAATAGAGTTGTGGGTAATACAATAGATTTGTGGCTGATACAATAGATTTGGGGGTAATACAAAAGATTTGTGGCTAATTCAATAGATTTGAGTAATGCAATAGAGTTGTGTTTAATACAATAGATGTGGGGTAATAATGTAGATCTTTGGGTACTGCAATAGAGACGGGGTAATACAATAGATTTAAGGGTAACACAATAGAATTGCACTTTTTATAGAGAAAAATGAGTTTCCATTGGTTGGTATCCAAGTTATTTAATGTATCAAAAAGATCTCTTTCTCTCGCTCTGTCGCACACACACACAAAAACAAACACACACACAAAAACAAACACACACACATGCACACACACACACACACAAAGACAGACACACAAAATTTCAGATTCCTTTAGTATTGTTACAGGTGTAAGCAGCTATTTCGAACAATACTTTATTCTCTTGTTGTTGTTCTTTTAACGAATTCCTGATTCCCCCTTACAAAGAAATTTTTCTTTCTGTGCAAATTTAAAATAAAAAAAAATTCTTGTTATGTTGTTGCGGGTTATTGCCACTGTTGTAATAATGATGTTAAGTTATTATCTGTCGGAACAATGCTATCTAACGTGACACCATGTTTTTTTCTAAAATGAAATATAGAGACCTTTTTTTAATAGTTATATTCGTGACGTTTTGGTGTGATAAATAATAACCAAAAAGCCTTTGACTTGTTAAAAAATAAAATCTTAAGTAAATGTGCTGTGCTATCTGAACACTAAGTTAACTTTGACAATACAATCTTTTTTTGGAATTTCAATGCTTGAAAAAAAAAATAGACTTGCTAAATGATTTTTAAATTTTTAAAATATCAAATGATAATTTATATATTTGAATCTTTTGAAAATTTTCACACCTTTTTTAAAATGTTAAATTTCAGTACCAGTCGAGCCCCCAGCAATCAGCCGAACTGAGGAGGCTGCTCAACCTTGCCGGAAACCTTCAGACGGGACCCAGCGGCCGCACCAGGAACCGACCTCTCTACGGCAAGCGTGTTCCGTACTTCAGACCGTACCAGGCTGACGCTCCGGACAAGCTAAACGCTTACGACTCCAAGACCATCTTCGCCGATCTCCTTCCGGCGGAAGTTGTGCCGCTGAGACGCCCCGATTGGTATAGAAACTTCCGAGGAGTCAGCCCGTGGCGTGGCGCCTACACGGGGCTGTACAGCGATGAGCCGGAGAAGGGGAAACGATTCTTCGACACCCTCGGGGGCTACGAGGTCCATGGCTTCAAGAAGAGAAGTGTTGGAGACAGTGATTTTACTCGTTTCGTCGACAGCCAGGCGCTGGAGTCTCTCCTGCAGGACGATGAGGCTGGGTTTAGACACGCCCTCAATCCAAGACCAGATTTCACAGAGCGTGATTTGGAGGGCGCCATCACCGGGGGTGAGACTAAAGAAGATAAACGTGCCTTAGACACTTTGGGCGGATTTCAGGTGCACGGTTGGAAAAGGGCGTTGGATTCTCTGGGCGGCTTCAACGTTCACGGTTGGAAAAGGGCGTTGGATTCTCTGGGCGGCTTCAACGTTCACGGTTGGAAAAGGGCGTTGGACTCATTGGGCGGCTTCAATGTTCACGGTTGGAAAAGGGGCAGACGACACGAGAGCTATGAAGATGAGCCTCAGAACAATTATGAAGAGTTTGATCAATTAGGATTCACCCGACGGGCAAAAAGAGCACTGGATTCCACGGAGAACTCTGATAAGCAGAATAAAACTGAGAAGAGGGCGTTAGATTCACTTGGGGGTTTTAATGTTCATGGCTGGAAACGGGACGATGACAAAAGAGCGTTAGATTCTTTGGGTGGATTCAATGTACATGGTTGGAAACGGGACGATGACAAAAGGGCGTTAGATTCTTTAGGTGGATTCAATGTTCATGGTTGGAAACGGGACGATGACAAAAGGGCGTTAGATTCTTTGGGTGGATTCAATGTTCATGGTTGGAAACGGGACGATGACAAAAGGGCGTTAGATTCTTTGGGTGGATTCAATGTTCATGGTTGGAAACGGGACGATGACAAAAGGGCGTTAGATTCTTTAGGTGGATTTAACGTACACGGTTGGAAACGGGACGATGACAAAAGGGCGTTAGATTCTTTAGGTGGGTTCAATGTACATGGTTGGAAACGAGACGATGACAAAAGGGCGTTAGATTCTTTAGGTGGATTCAATGTTCATGGTTGGAAACGAGACGATGACAAAAGAGCGTTAGATTCTTTAGGTGGATTCAATGTACATGGTTGGAAACGTGATGATGAAAAAAGGGCGTTGGATTCTTTAGGTGGATTCAATGTACATGGATGGAAACGGGATGATGACAAAAGGGCATTAGATTCTTTGGGTGGATTCAATGTACATGGCTGGAAACGAGATGATGACAAAAGGGCGTTAGATTCTTTGGGTGGATTTAATGTTCATGGTTGGAAACGGGACGATGACAAAAGGGCGTTAGATTCACTTGGGGGTTTTAATGTACATGGTTGGAAACGGGACGATGACAAAAGGGCGTTAGATTCACTTGGGGGTTTTAATGTACATGGTTGGAAACGGGACGATGATAAAAGGGCGTTAGATTCTTTGGGTGGATTCAATGTACATGGTTGGAAACGGGATGATGAAAAAAGGGCGTTAGATTCTTTGGGTGGATTCAATGTTCATGGTTGGAAACGGGACGATGACAAAAGGGCGTTGGATTCATTAGGTGGATTCAATGTACATGGCTGGAAACGGGACGATGACAAAAGGGCGTTGGATTCACTAGGTGGATTCAATGTACATGGTTGGAAACGGGACGATGACAAAAGGGCGTTGGATTCATTAGGTGGATTCAATGTACATGGTTGGAAACGGGACGATGACAAAAGGGCGTTAGATTCACTTGGGGGTTTTAATGTACATGGCTGGAAACGGGACGATGACAAAAGGGCGTTAGATTCTTTGGGTGGATTCAATGTTCATGGTTGGAAACGAAATGTCTCAGCAGACGATGAACACCCAACCCAAACATCTCATGAATCGCGAAGCAGCAATGAACCGGAAGTACAAAACCACGAGCCGTCTAAAAATAGTGACAAGGCAGAGGCCAAGGGCGTCAGCACTTCGATATAACGGGGTGTCACATTAGGTCGAATGATTTTTATTATAATTATAAATATGGGGGCGTGTAAGAAGAAAACAATAATTTACATAAATGATACAGACATACAGAAATGATTTTAGAGACTGTACGTTCCCCATTACTACAACGTTTTTCTACACAACCAACCAATCAAATTATAGTTAACTACTTAAGGAATGTTAATTAAAAGTTAAATATATTAGAAGTAAACATTGGAAGTTACATATATGAGAAGTTAACATTGGAAGTTCCATATATGAGAAGTTAACATTTGAAGTTCCATATATTAGTAGTTAACATTGGAAGTTCCATATATTAGAAGTTAACATTGGAAGTTAAATATATTAGAAGTTAACATTGGAAGTTCCATATATTAGAAGTTAGCATTGGAATTTACGTATATTAAAAGTTAACATTGGAAGTTCCATATATTAGAAGTTGACATTGGAATTTACATATATTAGAAGTTAACATTGGAATTTACATATATTAGAAGTTGACATTGGAATTTACATATAATAGAAGTTGACATTGGAATTTACATATATTAGAAGATGACATTGGTATTTACATATATTAGAAGTTAACATTGGAATTTACATATATGAGAAGTTAACATTGGAACTTACATTTAAGAGAAGTTAACATTGGAAGCTACATATATTAGAAGTTGACATTGGAATTTACATATATGAGAAGTTAACATTGAACGTTACAGTCTGTTTTACAATAATAAGGCTGTTTTTTCCGTCAGCGGGGTGGTTTGGGGTGGGGCGTAACGGAAGGGAGGACTATGCTTTTGCTATGAGGCATTTTGAACTTGTCACAGTGACAAGTGGACGTCTGTAGAGGTCATCGGTAAAAAGCAGTGTTTAAACGCACGATCTCAGACAGTTTGATGTCTTAACGATTTAAAAAAAAAAAAAAAAACAGTTCCGCTGTAAGCAAGTTAATTTCTAGTTGTCGAAACATGTGAATATTTATATAGGCTACTTCTATGTCCGTGTAGCTGTATAAATGTGCTAAGAATAGCACATCACCTAACATTGTAATGTAGATTTAATGCGATCGAATGCACGAAGGCTTCGCATTAATATAACGAAGATGAACACGTGATCTATTCTAAAAATAGAC
The DNA here is from genome assembly GCA_964017045.1 of Omphiscola glabra. NCBI lineage: Eukaryota > Metazoa > Mollusca > Gastropoda > Lymnaeidae > Omphiscola > Omphiscola glabra. The sequence goes on along the minus strand of OZ024805.1, from coordinate 2,340,184 downwards.
ACCACCCCCGCTGAATGCCAGTCAAATTATGTTAACTATCGTCATCATATATGGCACCACGGCCAGCATAATAACCAGTACCTTTCAGAACCCCTCTCCCAAGAAATGTTTAAGGTTCTCGTGGTTGAGACATAAATATGGAAATGTTGAGACATCGTCTGCTGACAGAGACCGACCCGCCCACCTAACGTCAAACAGAAATGAAAAGTTAACTCGGTTATAAAAAAAAAATAAAAAAATAAGGAACACGACCTTGACCTCCTCTCCCCCTGGGCTAATTTTATTCAAATGTGTCATTTTCCTTTGAAAAGGGGCTTAGTGGATTGAAATGGCCCGCGACACGCATGGCTTGGACAAAGGTCAACAGAAGTGTGTTGATTTTATCATTTATATTTATGTCAAGGCTATCAATAACATTAGTTGGACATTTAAAGACTAAAACACTAGTTAAATAAAGGCGAGTGGCACCATTTGTACCATAATCTATGACACAGGTGATTGGCATCATTTGTACCATAACCTATGACACAGGTGATTGGCATCATTTGTACCATAACTTATGACACAGGTGATTGGCATCATTTGTACCATAATCTTTGACACAGGCGAGTGGCACCATTTGTACCATAATCTATGACAAAGGCGATTAAGGAACATCAATTACTTTATATCTTTTTAAGCGGCACTTAAATTATATTTATATTATAAAAGTACTTAATCACTCATTATCTTTTATGATAATCTTTATATTCTATTAATTTTTTTATGCGTTTGAACGCTACTAAAATTAAGGGGAAAATGCATTTCACTTCAATATTCAAATGACTTTTTGAATATTCTTTTTTTAGCTACGAACGAAACTTGTGAAGTTCACTGGGGACAATAAAATAACCGATTGGGCATCACAAGATTTGAGTAAAACCAATCGGAACCAAAAATCATTGCCAGTTTTTTTACTTTGCTAATATTTACCCTGGTAAAAGTGGTTTCGTTTCGGTCGTTAGGTCAACACAAGGTGTCGCTAAATGACAGCAGTGGACGATTATCCTTATTTAAAATTACGCACACTAGGAAACAATTTCAAGTTCACAAATTAAGATATGATGGTGGTGTCCATTCATTAAAAAATTAATATTTTTTTTTTAAAAAGGTCCATCGTGCATTTTTTTTGTTGTTAATTTTGTTTTTTCCTTTGTAAATTATTTCTTGAAATCATGTTAAAAGATCACAAGATTGAAATCATGTTAAAAGATCACAAGATGTCCATTCACAGTCTTGAAATGTGACGAGTTTAAACAAAAAATAAAATCAATAAAATAGGAGTATGAGAATTTCAAAAAAATGAATTTTGAGTTTTTTGTAGATATTTGTTGTACATTTTTTTTGTACATATTTGTTGTGCATATTTATTGTACATATTTGTTGTAGATATTTGTTGTACATATGTATTGTACATATTTGTTGTAGATATGTTTTGTACATATTTATTGTACATATTTGTTGTAGATATTTGTTGTACATATTTATTGTACATATTTGTTGTAGATATTTTAGTGTTCAATCATGTGTTAATGTTCGCAGAGGTCTTTACATTTTTATGAACAATTAAAAAAAACGTGTATTTATAAATAATCAAAGGTGTAGGCACAGGTAGATTGGGAAGACCAGCAGGAACAGGGTGGATTGGGAAGACCAGCAGGAACAGGGTGGATTGGGAAGACCAGCAGGAACAGGGTGGATTGGGAAGACCAGCAGGAACAGGGTGGATTGGGAAGACCAAATAAAAGGGAATTTTTTCCTTTATATGCAGGAGGGGCACTTGCGGCCAACAACAAAATTATTACTTTTGAGGAAAACAGAATAAAATAAATTTTTGGATCCACCAGCGAGCTGGCGACAGGAAAAAGGTCAGTTGGGCGGCCTCGTCTCAGATACTTAGACATATGCAAAAGAGACATGAAGGCGGCCAACACCAACATCTCAAATTGGGAGGACCTGGCGGAGGATCGATCCACATGGCCGGGCATCGTGAAGGCAGGATCACTACGTGCCGAGGAGCTCTACAGGGCGGAAGCAGCTGTAAAGAGAGCGCAGAGAAAGGCCAGAAAACACTGCTCCACCGCATTCGTGTGTGGGACATGCAAAAGAGACTGCCACTCGAGGATCGGCCTCACTAGCCACACCAAGAGCTGCAATCAGACAAGATAAATCTATCGTCTCTCGTAGACAGAAAGATGCCATACATATTTATATATACTAGCTAATATACCCAGCGTTTGTCTGGTTTGCTTTCAGAAAATAAAAATCCAAAAACCACGTGAGCGCACACATACAATTTGATCCTTGACAAAAACAGTTTGAAAAAGGATCAATAAAAATTTAACAATTTATCTATAATAAGTTGTTTTTCTGTGCTGGGTTCGAGCTGCAGCTCTTTGATTGCCTCGGTGCCCACATAACAAGAGTGCCGCATCTCGTGGGCGGTGCCAGAAAATAGACTTTCGTCGTGGATTTCTGGAGCTCCAACTCCACCACTTTTCACAAAACTCGAGCACACTAAGAGCACTGCTGATTCTGGTGCCCATCCACAGGGGCGGCAGTTCTCGGTCCTGCTTCTGGCCCCCATCCACAGGGGCGGCAGTTCTCGGTCCTGCTTCTGGCACCCATCCACAGGGGCGGCAGTTCTCGGTCCTGCTTCTGGCCCCCATCCACAGGGGCGGCAGTTCTTTGTCCTGCTTCTGGCCCCCATCCACAAGGGCGGCAGTTCTTGGTCCTGCTTCTGGCCCCCATCCACAGGGGCGGCAGTTCTCGGTCCTGCTTCTGGCCCCCATCCACAGGGGCGGCAGTTCTCGGTCCTGCTTCTGGTCCCCATCCACAGAGGCGGCAGTTCTCGGTCCTGCTTCTGGCCCCCATCCACAGGGGCGGCAGTTCTCGGTCCTGCTTCTGGTCCCCATCCACATTGGCGGCAGTTCTCGGTCCTGCTTCTGGCCCCCATCCACAGGGGCGGCAGTTCTCGGCCCCTTAGTGAATTTAATCTGTATAAGTGGCTTCGTGTCTGCTAGTGTTCTGTTCTCATTTTGGATGATGAAGATCTGGTGATGAGACTGGTGATGAGACTGGTGATGAGACTGGTGATGAGACTGGTGATGAGACTGATGATGAGTTTGGTGATGAGACTGATGATGAGGCTCTGGTGATGAGACTGGTGATGAGACTGGTGATGAGGGTCTGGTGCTGAGACTGGTGATGAGGGTCTGGTGATGAGACTGGTGATGAGGCTCTGGTGATGAGGCTCTGGTGATGAGACAAGTGATGAGGCTCTGGTGATGAGGGTCTGGTGATGAGACTGGTGATGAGGCTCTGGTGATGAGGGTCTGGTGATGAGACTGGTGATGAGGCTCTGGTGATGAGGGTCTGGTGATGAGACGGGTGATGAGGCTCTGGTGATGAGACGGGTGATGAGGCTCTGGTGATGAGACTGGTGATGAGACTGGTGATGAGACTATTGATGAGGCTCTGGTGATGAGACTGGTGATGAGACTGGTAATGAGGGTCTGGTGATGAGACTGGTGATGAGGGTCTGGTGATGAGACTGATGATGAGGGTCTGGTGATGAGACTGGTGATGAGGGTCTGGTGATGAGACTGGTAATGAGACTGGTGATGAGGCTCTTGTGATGAGACTGGGGATAAGGGTCTGGTGATGAGACTGGGGATGAGGCTCTGGTGATGAGACTGATGATGAGGCTCTGGTGATGAGACTGGTGATGAGACTGGTGATGAGGGTCTGGTGCTGAGACTGGTGATGAGGGTCTGGTGATGAGACTGGTGATGAGGCTCTGGTGATGAGGCTCTGGTGATGAGACAAGTGATGAGGCTCTGGTGATGAGGGTCTGGTGATGAGACTGGTGATGAGGCTCTGGTGATGAGGGTCTGGTGATGAGACTGGTGATGAGGCTCTGGTGATGAGGGTCTGGTGATGAGACGGGTGATGAGGCTCTGGTGATGAGACGGGTGATGAGGCTCTGGTGATGAGACTGGTGATGAGACTGGTGATGAGACTATTGATGAGGCTCTGGTGATGAGACTGGTGATGAGACTGGTAATGAGGGTCTGGTGATGAGACTGATGATGAGGGTCTGGTGATGAGACTGGGGATAAGGGTCTGGTGATGAGACTGGGGATGAGGCTCTGGTGATGAGACTGGTGATGAGGGTCTGGTGATGAGACTGGTGATGAGTCTGGTGATGAGTCTGGTGATGAGGCTCTGGTGATGAGGCTCTGGTGAAGAGGCTCTGGTGATGAGGGTCTGATGACGCAGTTTTAGTCTCCACCTCTGATTCCATTTTTTGGACGTGGCAAGTGCCGGTAAAGCTTTCGGGACGTGTCCCAGTTTTCCCGGTACTTTAACCATTCCTCTTGAAAGCTGATCTTTTAGCCATAACCAGACCCTCCAGTTGGGTCATTGGTCGCTTTGTTGTGGCTTTGGGGGTGTCTTGCCTTGCTAGAAAGACAGCTCTCTTTTTAAAAAAAAGTTTTAGGATACGTCATTAGAGATGACGTCATTAAAGATGACGTCATTAGTGATGACTTTATTAGAGATGACGTCATTAAAAATGGCTGAATTAAACCAGATAACTCTAAGATTGAAGCATGTCTCTGAAGCCGCAAATATTTTTTTATGTTTTTTTAGTAATGATACATTATCTCAGACACTGTATCCCCAAGTTGATCAGATAGAAATGCTCCAATGGGAGAGTTGTTTAAACAAGATAGCGAGTGGGTGGGGCTGGAACTACACCAGACAACACAGGACAGTCAGGTCCCTAAGTTCAGTCGGTACACACGACAACAATCCTGTTCAGTTAAACTCCTGTCACTTTTTTCTATCAAATGTTCCTTCTTAGTAAGACAGCAAAAATTAATCAAGAAAATGCTTTGTATTCACAAATAGATCAAATAGTAACAGTGAAATATGATAAAACAGATTTGTGTGCCACATCTAACACAGTTCAACTATTACTTAACTTTGTAAAGCAATGAGTATTTTAAATGGCTATGTCAGAAAGTGTACATGTGGATTCACATATAACCTGTCGTATTCTGTTACCACTTGTGCTGGAATAGTAATGGCGGCACTAGGTACCGACACATTCACTACAATCCCTTTTTTCAACCTCTGGGTTGGCAGCTTGTAATTGGATTGGGTGCACTTGGTAAGGATGCATTTACTACAGCATTGGGTCCCTTGAAGAATTTGCTAACACCAGCCACAGTGCTAGCTCTCTACGATGTCTCAAAGCCAGTCAAAGTGTCAGTGAATGCGTCTCAAAGCCAGTCAAAGTGTTCATGAATGCGTCTCAAAGCCAATCAAAGTGTTCATGAATGCGTCTCAAAGCCAATCAAAGTGTCCGTGAATGCGTCTCAAAGCCAATCAAAGTGTTCATGAATGCGTCTCAAAGCCAATCAAAGTGTCCATGAATGCGTCTCAAGAAGATCTTGAGTCAGTATTCTAGGTCTTTAACAAACAAATATTTTTATAAAACTTTTTTTAAAAAACGTGTTATCTAAGACGTTTTAAACTAAAAATAGAACATTAGTTAAAATGTCGTAAAATTCATTGCTCAAAGAAAGACTTGACAGAAGTGTAGATGAGCACTCTAACTAACCAAAGAAAGACTGGACAGAAGTGTAGATGAGCACTCTATGTAGCACTTTATGTAACACTCCATGTAGCACTCTATATAGCACTCCATGTAGCCAAACATTTCAAAATGAATGTAGACTAAACTTATATGTTTTTTATTATTATTTTTTTGAAATATTTTCTGCAAAGACTTACTTTGCGTAATTTAAAAGATATTTTATGCTTTTAAATATTAAAATTGTAATTGTAATCCTTAATTTAACGACACAAGTAGAATTATTCTCTATTTTTTAAACGTCGAATGATACAAAATCCATATTGAAGTGACTTTAACTCTTTACATCTGCATGAAACTTTGTAAAAAGGCGTTCTCATCTCAACCCACAAACCTATTCACTCAGAAGCACCTCCCCCGGGGTTCCGGTCGACAAGTCTGTAGTTGCTTGCCGATTTGGAAGCGCTGGCCACCGACCCCCCTCGGCGTTAACCCGGGGCACATTACCACCATTGCGTGTCCCGCGTGGCAGACAGGGACATGCATAGTAGTTGCTGGAATAAGCGGCTCCTACAGGGGGAAGAAAAGGCAAACACAGGGTAGGGATCATGATTACAAGTTGCCGTTAAGGGATATGAGGCGAGAGGCTGTGGTGGAAGCCTCTGGCCGATGATTCTAAATATGCAACCCTGAGAAAGCTGCTTCTAGGCAACCGTTTCGTCCCAGCTACTTCGCGAATTAGTTGCGAGGTGGAAACCCACTGTAGAATCCCTCTTAGAGGGCGTCCGCTGCTTCCCCGGGACGGGTGGGGGGAGATTTAGGACGTTAATTTACCAACCCGGCCCCTAGGAAAGTGGACTGCGGACGCTTTAAACGCAGCGTCTTCGGTCGACCAGATGTCTCCGGGCGGGGAGGGCCTCCATCGGCAAACCCGATCGAGCGGTTGCTGGTGGGAGCGCTTCACGCCCGGGAAGGTCTCTGGCGTTCTCCCGCCCGGCCCGACGTCGGGGAACCCCGGCGCCTGGCAGGTGTGGGTGGGCACCAGGGAGGGCATAAGGAGCGCGAGCTCGACGGCCCGTTGACGCCATTTCCTAATGAGATATTTCAGTTAGAAGCAGACGCGTTCAACCACGATCATTTGAGTGACAGCGTCAACCCGCCACCGCCGACCAAGGAGAAGACGCGATGTTGACACAAGCCAGTTGCAACCAGACGATCAAAGCCTTTCTGACTACGTCACGAGAATACAATAAATTAAGCGAAAACGTCACGTGTGTAAAAAAAAAAAAAAGAGGAAAAAAAAAAGAATAACGAATGCTCCCTCCACCCATCAACACATCCACACATCCACCCACACTATTGAAATTCACGTAGTATGAACGTCTACAAAAACGATATGCTCAAATAGAAATAGAAAGGCTTGAAATAGTATTCGGAGTTGAACATTTTCATTACTATGTCTATGGGCGCCAGGTCACATGGGCGCCAGGTCACATGGGCGCCAGGTCACATGGGCGCCAGGTCACATGGGCGCCAGGTCACATGGGCGCCAGGTCACATGGGCGCCAGGTCACATGGGCGCCAGGTCACATGGGCGCCAGGTCACATGGGCGCCAGGTCACATGGGCGCCAGGTCACATGGGCGCCAGGTCACATGGGCGCCAGGTCACATGGGCGCCAGGTCACATGGGCGCCAGGTCACATGGGCGCCAGGTCACATGGGCGCCAGGTCACATGGGCGCCAGGTCACATGGGCGCCAGGTCACATGGGCGCCAGGTCACAGTAGGGACAGATCACAAGACAATGACAGTGATCATAAAAACCTTTGTCATCTGCACCACCAAGAGCTCAAGGGACTCTTCAAAGTGACCTACCACATGCAGTAAAGTCATGACCTACCACATGCAGTAAAGTCATGGCCTACCACATGCAGTAAAGTCATGACCTACCACATGCAGTAAAGTCATGGCCTACCACATGCAGTAAAGTCATGACCTACCACATGCAGTAAAGTCATGACCTACCACATGCAGTAAAGTCATGGCCTACCACATGCAGTAAAGTCATGACCTACCACATGCAGTAAAGTCATGACCTACCACATGCAGTAAAGTCATGTCCTACCACATGCAGTAAAGTCATGACCTACCACATGCAGTAAAGTCCTGACCTACCACATGCAGTAAAGTCATGACCTACCACATGCAGTAAAGTCATGTCCTACCACATGCAGTAAAGTCATGACCTACCACATGCAGTAAAGTCATGACCTACCACATGCAGTAAAGTCATGGCCTACCACATGCAGTAAAGTCATGGCCTACCACATGCAGTAAAGTCATGACCTACCACATGCAGTAAAGTCATGACCTACCACATGCAGTAAAGTCATGGCCTACCACATGCAGTAAAGTCATGGCCTACCACATGCAGTAAAGTCATGACCTACCACATGCAGTAAAGTCATGACCTACCACATGCAGTAAAGTCATGGCCTACCACATGCAGTAAAGTCATGACCTACCACATGCAGTAAAGTCATTAGCTAGCACCTCTTTACTCTTGTTATCCAGTCGAATTACTGTCTTGTAAATTTCCAATGACTGCTAAAATGCACATCAACATTTCCTTTTAATTCTATCTGTTTGGGCGGGTGGACTCGCTCCATCTGACACCTTCTAATAGGAAAATAAGATATGAACTTAATGCTGTGGTCTTTGTAAAAACTTACTTTATTCTCAATTATTACATTATTAGAATCTCTACATTGTATTTTTTTATACCCCACATCACATGATCACTCACTCCAGTTCTCCAACCAATATTTACCGAGTAAGTTTAAACATTCATGAAAGCAACTCACCACATCCAGTCAGACAACAAGACACCAGCACAGAGCAACAGGTAACTAGTTCAGCTAGTAAATACAACAATAGTGATTAGTGAAAGAGTCATTCTTACCGTCCCGCCCTCTTACTGTCACAACCGCTTACTGTCATACTCTCTTACTGTCACACGCTCTTACTGCCACTCGCACTTACTGTCACACCCGCTTACTGTCATACTCTCTTACTGTCACACTCTCTTACTGTCACACGCTCTTACTGCCACTCGCACTTACTGTCACACCCGCTTACTGTCACACCCTCTTACTGTCACACCCTCTTACTATCACACACTCTTACTGTCACACTCTCTTACTGTCACTCGCTCTTACTGCCACACGCATTTACTGCCACATCCGCTTACTGTCACACACTCTTACTGTCTCACGCACGTACTGTCACACACTCTTACTGTCATACCCTCTTACTGTCACACGCATTTACTGTCACACCCGCTTACTGTCACACACTCTTACAGTCACATGCACTTACTGTCACACGCTTTTACTGTCACACGTACTTAATGTCACACGCGTTTACTGTCACACCGCTTACTGTCACACACTCTTACTGCCACACGCTCGAACTGTCACACGCACTTACTCTCACACGCTCTTACTATCACACGCACTTACTGTCGCACGCACTTACTAGCGTTAAACATGCTACTATATGTACGAATGTCTTTAACCACGGCTGATACCACAGAGTTGACCAGATGACCACCGGCCACTTTATAAATAGCTTTCGACCTTTTGTATATGTTAAATACTAGACATATTTTCAATTTAAAGTCAAAATAAATGAAAAATAACACAACTATTTACTCTTCTGTTTGAGAACAAGGAACAAAGACACGAACAAAAACACAACAATCTCTTTGATACAGTGGCGTAGATACAATAGTGTCCCGCTGGAGGGCAAAGAAATTTGACGCCCCCCTTCCAAGACATTGACCGAAAATTCCGCCCTTTAATTTCCGCCAACAGGGGCAGGCCACTGCCAACAGGGGGCGGACCACTGCCAACAGGGGCGGACCACTGCCAACACGGGCGGACCACTGCCAACAGGGGCGGACCACTGCCAACACGGGCGGACCACTGCCAACAGGGGCGGACCACTGCCAACACGGGCTGACCACTGCCAACAGGGGCGGACCACTGCCAACAGGGGCGGACCACTGCCAACAGGGGCGGACCCCCCACCACCACTTTCCCCTACCTAAACTAAACCGTTGATATTTTTGTCGCTTTTTTAAAGGCCCAACAGTGCGCTTCATCTCCTTACAGTAAGTTAAAACCCTGATGTAGGACAATTTCATCTCCTTACAGTAAGTTAAAACCCTGATGTAGGACAATTTCATCTCCTTACAGTAAGTTAAAACCATGATGTAGGACAATTTCATCTCCTTACCGTAAGTTAAAACCATGATGTAGGACAATTTCATCTCCTTACCGTAAGTTAAAACCATGATGTAGGACAATTTCATCTCCTTACCGTAAGTTAACACCATGATGTAGGACAATTTCATCTCCTTACAGTAAGTTAAAACCATGATGTAGGACAATTTCATCTCCTTACCGTAAGTTAACACCATGATGTAGGACAATTTCATCTCCTTACCGTAAGTTAAAACCATGATGTAGGACAATTTCATCTCCTTACCGTAAGTTAAAACCATGATGTAGGACAATTTCATCTCCTTACCGTAAGTTAAAACCATGATGTAGGACAATTTCATCTCCTTACCGTAAGTTAACACCATGATGTAGGACAATTTCATCTCCTTACCGTAAGTTAAAACCATGATGTAGGACAATTTCATCTCCTTACCGTAAGTTAAAACCATGATGTACGACAATTTCAGCTCCTTACCGTAAGTTAAAACCATGATGTAGGACAATTTCATCTCCTTACAGTAAGTTAAAACCAGTAAGTAGGACAATTTCATCTCCTTACCGTAAGTTAACACCATGATGTAGGACAATTTCATCTCCTTACCGTAAGTTAAAACCATGATGTAGGACAATTTCAGCTCCTTACCGTAAGTTAACACCATGATGTAGGACAATTTCATCTCCTTACCGTAAGTTAAAACCATGATGTAGGACAATTTCATCTCCTTACCGTAAGTTAACACCATGATGTAGGACAATTTCATCTCCTTACCGTAAGTTAAAACCATGATGTAGGACAATTTCATCTCCTTACCGTAAGTTAAAACCATGATGTAGGACAATTTCATCTCCTTACCGTAAGTTAAAACCATGATGTAGGACAATTTCATCTCCTTACCGTAAGTTAAAACCAGTATGTAGGACAATTTCATCTCCTTACCGTAAGTTAACACCATGATGTAGGACAATTTCATCTCCTTACCGTAAGTTAAAACCATGATGTAGGACAATTTCATCTCCTTACCGTAAGTTAAAACCATGATGTAGGACAATTTCATCTCCTTACCGTAAGTTAAAACCATGATGTAGGACAATTTCATCTCCTTACCGTAAGTTAAAACCATGATGTAGGACAATTTCATCTCCTTACCGTAAGTTAAAACCAGTATGTAGGACAATTTCATCTCCTTGCCGTAAGTTAAAACCATGATGTAGGACAATTTCATCTCCTTACCGTAAGTTAAAACCATGATGTAGGACAATTTCATCTCCTTACCGTAAGTTAAAACCATGATGTAGGGCAATTTCATCTCCTTACCGTAAGTTAAAACCATGATGTAGGGCAATTTCATCTCCTTACCGTAAGTTAAAACCATGATGTAGGACAATTTCATCTCCTTACCGTAATTTAAAACATAATGTAGGACAAAGCTCCCCCTTCGGAGCTTCAGCCCCAAGGAGTCGGTGTACAAATGAGCAACAGTATCCGTTGCTTGGGAACCGTTGCAGCAAATTGGGTCTTTCTTGGGTCTTTCTATGTGGTAACAATGCTCGCTTCTCGTCTGTGACACCAAACTCCGATATCGGCTACTAAGTTTCCCCATTAGTCACGTTTAGTCGATCGTGGCATTTTCCCCCAAACGTTTTCTTGAATTGCCGCTCTCCGCCGACTCGCTTATCAACCAGATGTTGAAGTGACAGCCAGATGACACGTTGAAGTGAAAGCCATATGACATGTTGAAGTGACAGCCATATGACATTTTGAAGTGACAGCCATATGACATGTTGAAATGAAAGCCAGTTCATATGTTGAAGTGACAGCTATATCTTTTTTTTAAGTGATTGATTGATTGGATATTTACATAGCGCTTGTATGCATGTCACTTTAGCATGCTCAATGCGCTCTGATGTTCTTAAATATATTTAAAGAAAAAAGTCTTTAAATATTTCATAAATGATATTTTATCATTTTCAATTTCCCTCAAATATTTAGGTAAACTGTTCCATAATTTTGGTGCAATCGCTTCAAATGAGCGCACTCCGTAAGACACTTTCTGTGTCCATCCACACTGGGAACTCTCAGTGAGGACTGTGTTGACGGTCAAGTCACACGTTGAAGTAACAGCCACATTAAATCTTGAAGTGACATTGATGTAATTGGTTGTAGATTGATGGCATCGGTTTTCACAACAGCGTCTACTCGCACACCTTCCAGCAACTTTTAAACAGCTGGTACGTGTTGTATGAAGATGTCATGCTCATGTGCCAGTGTTTTCGTTTGTATGTTTGAATAAAGTTTTGCCTCAATAAAAATGCAATATCTGCGAGAATATATAGCAGGGTTTTTAAAACATTTTGCAGCGCCACAACCCCCACCCCACCCAACCCCCACACCCCATTAATTTTATAACATTTGTCGTCTCTCCCCCCCCCCCCTTTTTTCCACTTTTCCCCGGATAAAAAGTATTATGCTAAATATGAAAAAAACAAAAAAAAACGTCTTGGTCTTCTGGTAACAATGTATTAAATTAGGTTTCCTAATCTTGAATTGGGTGGCATTTTCTCGTGGGGCGCCATTAGCCCTCATTACTCCAGCAATATGACCCCTCAATACGCCTCTTCTTTTATAACCGTAGTATAATATCCGCGATGTCGGGCCTCAACAATTTCCAATTATTAGGATTATAAGGGATAAATTCGAGGAAAAAAAAATTGTGTGTGTGTGTGGGGGGGGGGGGTTGTAGCTATGGTAGCACTTGAAAAGTCAACAAATAAAAACAAAGTTCATGATCAACCTAACAGAAACGTTCATCAACCTAAGAGAAACGTTCATCAACCTAAGAGAAACGTTCATCAACCTAAGAGAAACGTTTATCAACCTAAGAGAAACGTTCATCAACCTAAGAGAAACGTTCATCAACCTAAGAGAAACGTTTATCAACCTAAAAGAAACGTTCATCAACCTATGAGAAACGTTTATCAACCTAAGAGAAACGTTCATCAACCTAAGAGAAACGTTTATCAACCTAAAAGAAACGTTTATCAACCTAAGAGAAACGTTTATCAACCTAAGAGAAACGTTTATAAACCTAAGAGAAACGTTCATCAACCTAAAAGAAACGTTTATCAACCTAAAAGAAACGTTTATCAACCTAAGAGAAACGTTTATAAACCTAAGAGAAACGTTCATCAACCTAAGACAAACGTTTATCAAACGTGACAACAGTTTGTTCCAAGGGACCTAATCCTGGTTATCTTCCAAGGAAAAGTTTCCAGGGCAGAGTTGTGGTCCCTGTGCTGCTTCTGGCTATATTCACAAATTATAGATATTTGTTGATCAGTTTAACCACAAAACGAAGACAATGCGCTTAGATCTAGTTCAAACCAAACTTTTTTTTTTTAAAAAAAACTTGTTTCTGAATCTACATATTTTTTTTATGTGGCCCAGGGTTGTGAACTCAATAAAATAAAATTTACTAACCCGTACCTTCTACCAAGTTTCAACTATTGTTGCTACATTTTATAAAGGCTTAGACACACATCTACACACACACATAGACACACACACGTAAACACACACACACAATGATATGAATACAGCTGATGTTTCCGGATGTTATTGAAAGTTCTTGCGTCAACCCCACTGACCTATATCCCCCACAGAGGTCAACAAACTATGGTCTGTAGATCAAATCAGTCCCCACCTCCACTGTTTTTTAAAAAGGGTAGGAACCCCCACCTCCCCCAATAAATGTAGTTCGTTCGTTCGTCTAGGATTCACTATCGTCTGATGACTTGATGAATCAATAGGGTTTACATACTACAACATTTCACTGACAACCTGCTTCAACTCTACCTCCACAAGGTTCTAGGTTGTATCTCCGTTACAAAACAGGTTTACTCCTAGCATACTGACGTTGCTCGGTTGAATTTTCTTCCTCACTACAAGTCACGTGGTTGCGGGAAATTCGCCGGAGATAACAGGAACAAAAAAACATTTATTTTTTTAAAATTTAAAACTTTACATTATTCCCATTCTCACACGCACACACACTCACATACAGGCACACACACACACACACACACACACACACACACACTCACACACAAACACACAACTCCCCTCGTAAAAACATTTCTAAAGCTAATAATAAACAAATGTCCGGGTAACAAATTTACCGTCCGACAATTCGTTTCGAACAATTTTCAGGATGCGATAACACGCTCAATCTATCTAAGAATGGCTCCCAATAGAGCTGACTTCATAAAGGCCTACTTACACCTTGACACACCTTATGGCCACCCATGTCGGCTCTTACACCTTGACACACCTTATGGCCACCCATGTCGGCTCTTACACCTTGACACACCTTATGGCCACCCATGTCGGCTCTTACACCTTGACACACCTTATGGCCACCCATGTCGGCTCTTACACCTTGACACACCTTATGGCCACCCATGTCGGCTCTTACACCTTGACACACCTTATGGCCACCCATGTCGGCTCTTACACCTTGACACACCTTATGGCCACCCATGTCGGCTCTTACACCTTGACACACCTTATGGCCACCCATGTCGGCTCTTACACCTTGACACACCTTATGGCCACCCATGTCGGCTCTTACACCTTGACACACCTTATGGCCACCCATGTCGGCTCTTACACCTTGACACACCTTATGGCCACCCATGTCGGCTCTTACACCTTGACACACCTTATGGCCACCCATGTCGGCTCTTACACCTTGACACACCTTATGGCCACCCATGTCGGCTCTTACACCTTGACACACCTTATGGCCACCCATGTCGGCTCTTACACCTTGACACACCCAACATCCCCCTCATTACTGGTGCGTAGAAGTACTAATATCTTACCCCATCTCATGTAATGTGTTCTGCTGGCCTGAACGACATACGATAGCAATAAAGATACTGACAAATTTCGTTTAATGCTGCATTCGAGGGCCCCCCTCTCCCACCCAATAACCGTTTCATCCAATAATTGTTTTGATATTTTAGAATAAAACTAGGCGTATGTTTGACGTCGTGCTACACCCACATTGCCGGAAAAAGACTAGCGTGGGCCTCTATATTGGCATTTATCTAAGGCTCTGGATACGCACGAATGACTTCAGTCAGGATGGTGAAACTTTCGAATCAACTTTGCTTTTCGCCAGAGGTTACGAGATTGTTTAATTTTTTTTTTTAAAATTAAAATGGAGCCGTTGATCCATGGCAAGTTGTCCATTTTAGAAATCAGCTTTTCATTGAACTGACGTGTCGGATTTTTTAAATTAGTTTCATTTGTAACTTACTTAAAAAGGAAGATGTTGATGTTGTTTTGGAGAGTGTGTTGCTATCTATTTTTAGCCATTTGTTTGTATAGCAGAGTGCACTTGTCTAAATACGGATATGACCTGTTTATATCCACTTGGCTGAAGAATCAACAAGAGCAAGAACCCGTGTTACTGGCGGGAGGGGAGTGTGGGACAGTAGTGATGCGCCTCCTTGAGGCGTAGGATTGGGCGTGCGGAGGTTGTGGTCCACTTTTTTTCTATACATGGCGGAATTTTCGGTAAACTGCTGGGGTGGGGGCGGCGAAAATCTTGTCCCGCCCTGGTTGGCACTAACCTTGGCTACGTAACTGGTGCCATGACATTTAAAGTTTGGCAAGACGGGGCGACCCACAAACAGGAATACGGTTTGAGATTCGTGTGTTCGAACGTTGAGTGGGGTTGGAATTTAATCTATTTAACTTATTAATAGTTTGTCAATTATATGGATTTTTCAGACTAATGATATTTTGTTTGTTCATAATCAGGGGCGTAGGATTTAGGGGTCGGGTGGGGGTGGTCAACCCCGTGTAACATTTTTTTTTTTACACGGAGGCTGGCTTTTTGGGGCCAGCGGCGGAGATTTTTTCGAGGCAGGGGGAGCGCTAAAATCTTGCTCCCTCTCATATTGGTACTAACATTTGCTACGCCACTGTTCATAAGGAAATCATTTTAGAACTAACCACTTGTTAAAATTGTATTATTTATTCAATTTTAATTTTAAAAAATTGAGGCACATTTTTAAAATTCATTGTCATTATTTGCAGAATAATGACAAAGTTTATTTTTCAGGCTACCCTTGTCATGTGACCCTCTGGGGGAGTTGCGGCAAACAGGTTGAGAACTCCTGTCTTCATGTGTTATAGTATACAATAAGTCCCGATCTTTGTGGGTCATTGAAGCTAGGGACAAGCTTACAAAACCAGCGAGGTTATTGTTTTCAACGGAATTATTTTAAAATAATAATTTAACAACATAGGAGTCGTAAGTAAAATTTAAAATGTTTAAATTCCTCCTTGCTCAGTCTCTGAGTGAAATATTTCATTCAGTGCGTGAAGGTAAAAGGTTTGTTGTAACAGATTATATAATTAAATACTAACTTAGTTTCGGTAAATTATATTTTTTGTTTTGTAAAGTAATAATAAAAACAGGAAGTAGAGTGAGTTATGGGAAGAAATATAGAAATACACAGTCTACAAGATGGTTGGATATTTGGGATCTCAACTCTCGCTATGTCAATCCATTGAATCTAAGTATTTTACAGCATCTTAATGCTATGTACAGATTAGAGAAAGTATATGAAGAATTACATCTTTTCGCTCTGGTTGTCAGAGATGATATCTTACTATGTGCTCGTTACCATTCAAATAAATGCCGTGATGCAAATATCATGACTTCTTAAGTAAATTGTTTGGCTGTATGAAAACGTGGATATCATGAAGTGTTATGAAAGATTAGCCTTACAAAACCAAACAGTGTAACAAGAAAAGACTTGCAACTAACGTTACAGGTGTTCATGGTGGGCTCTCTGTGTAAGAGTTTTTTTTCAAATTATTTGAAATCTTTCAATTTAGAAAGTTAATTAATCTCTTCTATCCTAATGGGATAACATATTTTTTGTTTAAAATTCCAACGGGCTCTGGTGTATTGCAAGCAGGGGCGTAGCTATGATATTTTGCGCCCGAGGATTAACTATAAAATTGGCGCCAACGCCCCTTCCCCGTTTAATCATATTGAATAAGGAAAACAATTTAAAGCTTAATAAAATATTGTATTTAAAGAAGCAAATTATAGAAATTATAGTACATGACCCACGCAGTCACATGACCCACTCAGTCACATGACCCACTCAGTCACATGACCCACTCATTCACATGACCCACTCAGTCACATGACCCACTCAGTCACTCAGTCGTAGACCGGTTTACATTGTCTACAAAATATTTATTTTTCTTGATTTCACTGTCGCAAACTGGCCAATTACGCAATCAAAATCTGTTTATTCTAATGTTTCTCTTTCAATGGTGAGAAGAGCAAGGTCCCTGAGCCGATCCTGTCCCATCGACGCACACAAATGTGACTAAATAGGTTTCAATTTGCTGAACGACCGCTCACAGCTGGCAATTGAAACTGCAATTATTAATAAAATCTGCAGTGAAATTCGCAGATTCTGAAATATGTCCTTTACAGAAAACATAATAATATCTCCAATTTCTGTGAAAAGTTCGTGGCCATTGATGTACGTGCCGTGGAAATGTTCAAAATATTTTCAATCAATTTCGACGAATTTCATCGACGTTCTTTGTCGGATAGAAGAGTCTCAACGTCCAGCAGAAACCCACATTTTGTGTTCAGGTATTTTAGTCGTAAAAACGTGTTGACATCTTCTGTTGAAGTCGACCAAAAACGCTCTTCATAGCGCTCTCTTCATAACGCTCACTTCATAACGCTCACTTCATAACGCTCTCTTCATAACGCTCACTTCATAACGCTCACTTCATAACGCTCACTTCATAACGCTCACTTCATAACGCTCACTTCATAACGCTCACTTCATAACGCTCACTTCATAACGCTCACTTCATAACGCTCACTTCATAACGCTCACTTCATAACGCTCACTTCATAACGCTCACTTCATAACGCTCACTTCATAACGCTCACTTCATAACGCTCACTTCATAGCGCTCTCTTCATAACGCTCACTTCATAACGCTCTCTTCATAGATTTCCACGCCCCATCATGTTTACTCCCACCCCCCATGTCCATCTCATCCACCCCACCTCTACCCCTCACACACACACACACACAAATGCACACTCAGGCTGTCTAAAAGTAAAGGGACAAGGTTTGAGCTTACGGCCGGTTATGATCACTTCTCAGTCAACACGCCCCCACACCCACCTCCCCCCCCACCTTTATGATGTACATTTTTACCGCATTTCATTTTAAGATATAACAGATTTCTTTTCTAAATTAAAAATTTTATCCTAGTGATTTTAGGAAGACCTGGATGGGACTCTTCCCCCCCCCCCCCCCCCCCCCCACACACACACACATTTAGCATGCTTACCAGGAAGAAGAAAGGAATCTGAACGGGGAAATCCTAGAACTAGTAGAACATCGTCGTCATATGGAGGTGGTACGAATACATGAAGTGGATGTGGTGGAACTACAACAGTCTCAGTTTTATCCCTTAAAGATATCAGGCACTATCAGTTCGGTAACTTAAAGACATCAGACACTATCAGTTCGGTAACTTAAAGACATCAGACACTATTAGTTCGGTAACTTAAAGACATCAGACACTATCAGTTCGGTAACTTAAAGACATCAGACACTATTAGTTCGGTAACTTAAAGACATAAGACACTATCAGTTCGGTAACTTAAAGACATCAGACACTATCAGTTCGGTAACTTAAAGACATCAGACACTATTAGTACTATATTTTAAAGACATCAGACACTATTAGTACTATATTTTAAAGACATCAGACACTATTAGTACTATATTTTAAAGACATCAGACACTATTAGTACTATATTTTAAAGACATCAGACACTATTAGTACTATATTTTAAAGACATCAGACACTATAGAGTCAATATTTTCTATCTCCCTCAAAGCGTAGTGACAACAATAATTTTTCGAAAAACCATATTAATTTTTTTTTGTTGGGGGATGGAGCCATGACATGGTGGAGAGGGCCATGACATGGGGGAGAGGGCCATGGCATGGGGGAGAGGGCCATGACATGGGGAGAGGGCCATGACATGGGGGAGAGGGCCATGACATGGGGGAGAGGGCCATGACATGGGGAGAGAGGGCCATGGCATGGGGAGAGAGGTCCATGACATGGGGGAGTGGGCCATGACATGGGGGAGGGGGCCATGACATGGGGGGAGAGGGCCATGACATGGGGGAGAGGGCCATGACATGGGGAGAGGGCCATGACATGGGGGGAGAGGTCCATGACATGGGGGAGAGGGCCATGACATGGGGGAGAGGTCAACTAGGAATGAGTTAAATTAAGTTTCAGAATTATTACTGACGACTATTTTCCAGAATTTACTTGCTGTAAACTAATATAAATAATGGGCGGGAAAAAAAGGGAGGGGGGTGTACTTATCCATTACAGTACATTGCATGGTTAGTTAAGTGGATCAGATTAATTGGAATTTTTGTGGATGGCATCCAAGATTAGATAGTTGAGTTGAAGGCATATCCATATCCATAGCAAAAATAAAAATAAAACGCTCGATAATCTGTTATGATAGGGTTGTTGGTTGTTGGATGTTGGTTGTTGGTTGTTAGTTAATGGTTGTTGGTTGTTGGTTGTTGGATGTTGGTTGTTAGTTAATGGTTGTTGGTTGTTGGTTGCTGGTTGTTGGTTGTTGGTTGTTGGTTGTTAGTTAATGGTTGTTGGTTGTTGGTTGTTAGTTGTTGGTTGTTAGTTGTTGGTTGTTAGTTGCTGGTTGTTGGTTGTTGGTTGTTAGTTGTTGGTTGTTGGTTGTTAGTTGCTGGCTATTGGTTGCTGGTTGTTGGTTGTTGGTTGTTAGTTGTTGGTTGTTGGTTCTTGGTTGTTGGTTGTTAGTTGCTGGTTGTTAGTTGCTGGTTGTTAGTTGCTGGTTGTTGGTTGCTGGTTGTTGGTTGTTAGTTGTTGGTTGTTGGTTGTTAGTTGTTGGTTGTTGGTTGTTAGTTGTTAGTTGTTGGTTGTTGGTTGCTGGTTGTTAGTTGTTAGTTGTTGGTTGTTGGTTGTTGGTTGTTAGTTGTTGGTTGTTGGTTGTTGGTTGTTAGTTGTTAGTTGTTAGTTGCTGGTTGTTGGTTGCTGGTTGTTGGTTGTTGGTTGTTGGTTGTTGGTTGTTAGTTGTTGGTTGTTGGTTGTTGGTTGTTAGTTGTTAGTTGTTGGTTGTTAGTTGTTGGTTGTTGGTTGTTGGTTGTTAGTTGTTAGTTGTTGGTTGTTAGTTGTTAGTTGTTGGTTGTTGGTTGTTAGTTGTTAGTTGCTGGTTGTTGGTTGTTAGTTGCTTGTTGTTGGTTGTTGGTTGTTAGTTGCTGGTTGTTGGTTGTTGGTTGTTAGTTGCTGGTTGTTGGTTGTTGGTTGTTAGTTGCTGGTTGCTGGTTGTTGGTTGATAGTTGATTGTTGTTAGTTGTTGGTTGTTGGTTGTTAGTTGCTGGTTGTTGGTTGTTGGTTGTTAGTTGCTGGTTGTTGTTGGTTGTTGGTTGTTAGTTGCTGGTTGTTGGTTGTTGGTTGTTAGTTGCTGGTTGTTGGTTGTTGGTTGCTGGTTGTTGGTTGTTAGTTGCTGGTTGTTGGTTGTTGGTTGCTGGTTGTTGGTTGATAGTTGTTGGCTGCTGGTTGCTGATTTTGGGTTGTTGATTGCTGGTTGCCGGTTGTTGGTTGCTGGTTTCTGGTTTTTTTGGTTGCTGGTGATGATTGGGAGATTGTAAAAAAGTGAGGGGGTGGGTGTGAATCTCTAGAAAGAATTTAGAAATTATCTTCTTACTTAAGGTTAGGGGAAATGCAAGATGTGACCAGGGGGAAGGGGAATGCAAGATGTGACCAGGGGGAAAGTGAATGCAAGATGTGATCAGGGGGGGAGGGAATGCAAGATGGGACCAGGGGGAGGGGGAATGCAAGATGTGATCAGGGGGAAGAGGGAATGCAAGATGTGACCAGGGGGAAGGGAAATGCAAGATGTGATCAGGGGGAGGAGGGAATGCAAGATGTGACCAGGGGGAAGGGGAATGCAAGATGTGATCAGGGGATGAGGGAATGCAAGATGTGACCAGGGGGAGGGGGGATGCAAGATGTGATCAGGGGGAAGAGGGAATGCAAGATGTGACCAGGGGGAAGAGTGAATGCAAGATGTGACCAGGGGGAAGGGGAATGCAAGATGTGATCAGGGGAGGGGAAATGCAAGATGTGACCAAGGGGGAGGGGAAATGCAAGATGTAACCAGGGGTAAGGGGAATGCAAGATGTGATCAGGGTCAGAGGCAGGGCAGAATTAACCATTAGGCAAACAAGGCACGTGCCTTTGGCACCAAGCGTTTGGGGGCACCACAAGTCCTCAAGAAATATTTTTACGGTCATTGAAAGATCAGGGGCCCCGGGCAGAAGGGGGCACCCATGTGAATTTGTGTCTTGGGCACTAAAATGGCTTAATTCGGTCCTGGGCATAGGGGAATGCAAGATGTGACCAGGGGGAGGGGGAAATGCAAGATGTGACCAGAGGGGGAGGATGTGGGAGGGATTAAGGGTATATAAGTAAGTCTTCATGTGGCGAGGTAAACAAAGCCCACAAGTAATGATGACAGGCTCTTGTCACGTGGTCAGGCCAGGGTTTGAGGCCCTGTTGACCTAAAAGGAAAGCCTTGTGCCAACTGGTACGCCCTGGTACGCCCTGGTACCACCACTCAATTGTTATTGACTTTATAAATAGCTTGGGTGAAATGACTTTTATTATTGGGGGTGTTGGAACAACTCTCTGATGAGCGTCACACTTAACTGTGTCTAGGAACAACTGTCTAATGAGTGTCACACCTAACTGTGTCTAGGAACAACTCCCTGATGAGCGTCACACCAAACTGTGTCTAGGAACAACTCCCTGATGAGCGTCTCACCTAACTGTGTCCAGGAACAACTCTCTGATGAGCGTCACACCTAACTGTGTCTAGGAACATCTCTCTGATGAGCGTCACAACTAACTGTGTCTAGGAACAATTCTCTGATGAGCATCACACCTAATTGTGTCTAGGAACAACTCTCTCGATGAGTGTCACAACTAACTGTGTCTAGGAACAACTCCCTGATGAGCGTCACACTTAACTGTGTCTAGGAACAACTGTCTGATGACTGTCACACTTAACTGCGTCTAGGAACAACTCTCTGATGAGTGTCACACTTAACTGTGTCTAGGAACAACTCTCTAATGATCGTCACAACTAACAGTGTCTAGGAACAACTCTCTGATGAGTGTCACACCTAACTGTGTCCAGGAACAACTACCTGGTGAGCGTCACACCTAACTGTGTCCAGGAACAACTCTCTGATGAGTGTCACACTTAACTGTGTCTAGGAACAACTACCTGGTGAGCGTCACACCTAACTGTGTCTAGGAACAACTCCCTGATGAGCGTCACACCTAACTGTGTCTAGGAACAACTCTCTGGTGAGTGTCACACTTAACTGTGTCTAGGAACAACTACCTGGTGAGCGTCACACCTAACTGTGTCTAGGAACAACTCCCTGATGAGCGTCACACCTAACTGTGTCTATGAACATCTCTCTGATGAGCGTCACAACTAACTGTGTCTAGGAACAACTCTCTGATGAGCGTCACACTTAACTGTGTCTAGGAACAACTCTCTGATGAGCGTCACACTTAACTGTGTCTAGGAAAAACTCTCTGATGAGCGTCACACTTAACTGTGTCTAGGAACAACTCTCTGATGAGCGTCACACTTAACTGTGTCTAGGAACAACTCTCTGATGAGCGTCACACTTAACTGTGTCTAGGAACAACTCCCTGATGAGCTTCACACTTAACTGTGTCTAGGAACAACTCCCTGATGAGCGTCACACTTAACTGTGTCTAGGAACAACTCCCTGATGAGCGTCACACTTAACTGTGTCTAGGAACAACTCTCTGATGAGTGTCACAACAAACTTTGTCTAGGAACAACTCCCTGATGAGCGTCACACCTACTTGTGTCTAGGAACAACTCTCTGATGAGCATCACACCTACTTGTGTCTAGGAACAACTCCCTGATGAGCGTCACACCTACTTGTGTCTAGGAACAACTCCCTGATGAGCATCACACCTCCTTGTGTCTAGGAACAACTCCCTGATGAGCGTCACACCTACTTGTGTCTAGGAACAATTCCCTGATGAGCGTCACACTTAACTGTGTCTAGGAACAACTCTCTGATGAGTGTCACAACAAACTTTGTCTAGGAACAACTCTCTGATGAGCGTCACACTTAACTGTGTCTAGGAACAACTCTCTGATGAGCGTCACACTTAACTGTGTCTAGGAACAACTCTCTGATGAGTGTCACACTTAACTGTGTCTAGGAACAACTCTCTGATGAGCGTCACACTTAACTGTGTCTAGGAACAACTCTCTGATGAGCGTCACACTTAACTGTGTCTAGGAACAACTCTCTGATGAGTGTCACACTTAACTGTGTCTAGGAACAACTCTCTGATGAGCGTCACACTTAACTTTGTCTAGGAACAACTCTCTGATGAGCGTCACACTTAACTGTGTCTAGGAACAACTCTCTGATGAGCGTCACACTTAACTGTGTCTAGGAACAACTCTCTGATGAGCGTCACACTTAACTGTGTCTAGGAACAACTCTCTGATGAGCGTCACACTTAACTGTGTCTAGGAACAACTCTCTGATGAGCGTCACACTTAACTGTGTCTAGAAACAACTCTCTGATGAGTGTCACACTTAACTGTGTCTAAGAACAACTCTCTGATGAGCGTCACACTTAACTGTGTCTAGGAACAACTCTCTGATGAGCGTCACACTTAACTGTGTCTAGGAAAAACTCTCTGATGAGCGTCACACTTAACTGTGTCTAGGAACAACTCTCTGATGAGCGTCACACTTAACTGTGTCTAGGAACAACTCTCTGATGAGCGTCACACTTAACTGTGTCTAGGAACAACTCCCTGATGAGCATCACACTTAACTGTGTCTAGGAACAACTCCCTGATGAGCATCACACTTAACTGTGTCTAGGAACAACTCTCTGATGAGCGTCACACTTAACTGTGTCTAGGAACAACTCTCTGATGAGCGTCACACTTAACTGTGTCTAGGAACAACTCTCTGATGAGTGTCACACCTACTTGTGTCTAGGAACAACTCCCTGATGAGCGTCACACTTAACTGTGTTTAGGAACAACTCTCTGATGAGTGTCACAACAAACTTTGTCTAGGAACAACTCCCTGATGAGTGTCACACCTAACTGTGTCTAGGAACAACTCCCTGATGAGCATCACACTTAACTGTGTCTATGAACAACTCTCTGATGAGTGTCACAACAAACTTTGTCTAGGAACAACTCTCTGATGAGCGTCACAACAAACGGTGTCTAGGAACAACTCTCTGATGAGTGTCACAACAAACTGTGTCTAGGAACAACTCTCTGATGAGCGTCACACTTAACTGTGTCTAGGAACAACTCCCTGATGAGCATCACACTTAACTGTGTCTAGGAACAACTCTCTGATGAGTGTCACACTTAACTGTGTCTAGGAACAACTCTCTGATGAGTGTCACACTTAACTGTGTCTAGGAACAACTCACTGATGAGTGTCACACCTACTTGTGTCTAGGAACAACTCTCTGATGAGTGTCACAACTAACTGTGTCTAGGAACAACTCTCTGATGAGTGTCACACTTAACTGTGTCTAGGAACAACTCTCTGATGAGTGTCACAACTAACTGTGTCTAGGAACAACTCTCTGATGAGTGTCACACTTAACTGTGTCTAGGAACAACTCACTGATGAGTGTCACACCTACTTGTGTCTAGGAACAACTCACTGATGAGTATCACACCTACTTGTGTCTAGGAACAACTCCCTGATGAGCATCACACTTAACTGTGTCTAGGAACAACTCTCTGATGAGTGTCACACCTACTTGTGTCTAGGAACAATTCTCTGATGAGTGTCACACTTAACTGTGTCTAGGAACAACTCTCTGATGAGTGTCACACTTAACTGTGTCTAGGAACAACTCACTGATGAGTGTCACACTTAACTGTGTCTAGGAACAACTCCCTGATGAGTGTCACACCTAACTGTGTCTAGGAACAACTCTCTGATGAGTGTCACACCTAACTGTGTCAAGGAACAACTCTCTGATGAGTGTCACACCTAACTGTGTCTAGGAACAACTCTCTGATGAGTGTCACACCTAACTGTGTCAAGGAACAACTCTCTGATGTCTGTCACACCTAACTGTGTCTAGGAACAACTCTCTGATGTCTGTCACACCTAACTGTGTCTAGGAACAACTCTCTGATGTCTGTCACACCTAACTGTGTTTAGGAACAACTCTCTGATGTCTGTCACACCTAACTGTGTTTAGGAACAAATCTCTGATGACTATCACATTTAACTGTGTCTAGGAACAACTCTCCGATGAGTGTCACACTTAACTGTGTCTAGGAACAACTCTCTGATGAGTGTCACACTTAACTGTGTCTAGGAACAACTCTCTGATGAGTGTCACACCTAACTGTGTCAAGGAACAACTCTCTGATGAGTGTCACTTCTAACAGTGTCTGGAAACAACTCTCGGTTGAGTGTCACACCTAACTGTGTCTAGGGGTATTTTGGCATATCGATTTCACACACTAAGGGACATAATTACTTTACTCATTTATGCCTTAATTATCAAATACTTCATAACACCATTCAGTAAATGAAATGAACTTATTTATTTACAGGTGTATTAATATATGGCATGATAATGAAGGAAATGCAAAACAACTTTAATATAAATCAATCTAGGTTCTATTTAATTATGGGCAATGACTTACCGTGTAGCCTAACTCTCATCATTATTATTATTATTATAAGAAATTTGTTTATAGCGTAGTACCCAAACCAAGGGCTGGGCTTACCACGCTGTACATACAATTTAACGAACATAATCATGAACTTTAAAATTAACATACATTAATTAAATGAAACAAAACAAATGTGTATTTGCTCCAACCATTCCATATCGTTTTTAAATGTCAAGCGATGGACGGCAACCAGCAGTATCGTCTTTCATAACAGTCGCTTTGCTTTGTATTACAATCGTATGCGATCTGACCTTTCAGACTTAACTTATCAATTTATTGTTCTAATTATCTGGCTTGATCAATCAGAAGTAGTTTCACTTCGAGGTAGAGGTGGCTTCTCCGATTCTGTACTTCTTGGCTTTTCAGGGATCGGCTCTTCTCATGGCGTTCACGTAAGTATATGATAGAGCGGTAATTGATACTGTAGCTCTGATGAAATGGTTAGCTCCTTCAATGAGATCCCTTCACGGTGGAAGGGGATTCTCGGGTCCTATCCTTAGTGGCTTTTTAGGGCACAGCACTTCGCAGGCCGATCACGTAAGGGGACGAAACAGCAATGCGATACAATGTGATCACTTCAATAGGGAAAGTGAACTCTCCAGCGCTTCTCGGGGCGTTCACGAAAGTGGATACCAGTCACAACAGAGCCTTCTGGGATACCTCTTCCCGAGTACGCCGTGTTGGGTGTATGTGAGACTTCTCTTTGGGAGTAAAGTCCATCAGCACGCGGTCCTATCGTTGCGGGCGATGAATTGGTCTTCGGATGTGCTCCAGGGCGGGGTTCGTGGACTCAGGAAACAGATCCTTCAATCCAGCTGCTAAGGTGCGGTTGACTGTACTGTGGCAATACGGCGATCTAGCAATCACTTATGTGTTTAGAAAAGCCGGCTTTAAGGAACTCTAAGTTGACAGTGCTAACCTAAGAGTCGATCTCGAAAAGGAAGTTTCTAACTTTTGCAATGGCCTTTATACTTATAGTGAGTCTATCCTAAAGGCTTATTGGATAATCAGTACCATGTGATATTTGAATCCAATGAACTTAATATTCCGATGCGTGAATATGTTTTAATAATCGCTCCCCCGAGGCGATACGGAAGGGGGGGGGGGCGTTTCTTCTGCGTGGTTCAGTTCGCTGGTCAAAATATCCGTCAGTTCAGTGAGCGATCTTCGTTGGGTAATCAGAAGAAATAACTCGTCCTGAACGCTATAAGAGGGGAGGGGGGTTCTACGTAGGTCGTTGTGAGAACATTGAACTTTTAAGGTCAGCCTCATTTCATCACGATGGCCACCCTGATATATTATTATCTCGAAGCAATGGTGGTTTTATTTCTATAAATCAGGTGTACTTAACGACGCGTGGGGTGGTAAACAGTGCCAAGTTGTGTGGGAAGCTGTGCCAAGTTGTGTGGGAAGCAGTGCCAGGTTGTGGGGAAGCAGTGCCAAGTTGTGTGGGAAGCAGTGCCAAGTTGTGTGGGAAGCAGTGCCAGGTTGTTGGGAACCAGTGGCATGTTTTGTGGGAAGCAGTGCCAGGTTGTAAGGTAAGCAGTGCCAGGTTGTGGGGAAGCAGTGCCAAGTTGTGTGGGAACCAGTGACAAGTTGTGTGGGAACCAGTGCCAAGTTGTGTGGGAACCAGTGCCAAGTTGTGTGGGAAGCTGTGCCAAGCTGTATGAGAAGCTGTGCCAAGTTGTGTGGGAACCAGTGCCAAGTTGTGTGGGAAGCTGTGCCAAGTTGTGTGGGAACCAGTGCCAAGTTGTGTGGGAAGATGTGCCAAGTTGTATGGGAAGCTGTGCCAAGTTGTGTGGGAACCAGTGCCAGGTTGTGGGGAACCAGTGCCATGTTTTGTGGGAAGCAGTGCCAGGTTGTAAGGTAAGCATGTGCCAGGTTGTGATGTAAGCAGGGCCGGCCCTAACAATTGCGGGGCCCTATGCGAAGCGGATTGCGCGGGGCCCAGTCTGGGTAGGGAAAAGGATAATAAGTGAAAATTAAGATTTTGTATTAGAAAATTTATTCGGGGCCGGGCCTATGAAAGTGCGGGGCCCACTGCGGCCGCATAGGTTGCAGTGGCCTAAGGCCGGCCCTGGAGGTAAGCAGTGCCAGGTTGTGTGGGAAGCAGTGCCAGGTTGTGGGGTAAGATCCAGAAATTACGAAGCAAAAACACAAACATATTTTTGTATCTTAAAAATCAAAGATAAACATATAATAAAGTATCAAGAACCATGTTTTTCGGAGTCAAATCCGATTTGTGTCCGAATGGCCGAGCTGTACTCGGGTCACTAATGAGCCTCATGCGGCTCGCGAGCTGCGATTTGCCGACCACAGACCTATCCAATGCGAATAATTATTTATTACATTTTTCTTTTCCATCGGTGTTTCTCAAATGGTGGTTCGCGGACAGTCGCCGTTCCTCGAGCCTTGTGTTGCCGGCACGCAAAACATGAATGTCTATGTAAAAATATGTCATGAATAAATGTGGCAGTGGTCCCTGACGCAATTTCAAAACGTGTCCAAGGTTACGCCAAATCTAAAAGTTTGGGAAACGCTGATCCACAGTTTGGATATCATTAAATATTTATTGCAATTAATGAGGGGCGACGCCTTTATTTGAAAGCTTATAATGTGGACATGTGAACTTGTGTCTATGAATGTGAACATGTGAACTTGTGTCTATGAATGTGGACATGTGTCCTTGTGTCAATGAATGTGGACATGTGAACTTGTGTCTATGAATGTGGACATGTGAACTTGTGTCTATGAATGTGGACATGTGAACTTGTGTCCATGAATGTGGACATGTGCACTTGTGTCTATGAATGTGGACATGTGAACTTGTATCTATGAATGTGGACATGTGTCCTTGTGTCAATGAATGTGGACATGTGAACTTGTGTCTATGAATGTGGACATGTGAACTTGTGTCTATGAATGTGGACATGTGAACTTGTGTCTATGAATGCGGACATGTGAACTTGTGTCTATGAATGTGGACATGTGCACTTGTGTCTATGAATGTGGACATGTGCACTTGTGTCTATGAATGTGGACATGTGACCTTGTGTCTATGAATGTGGACATGTGCACTTGTGTCTATGAATGTGGACATGTGCACGTGTGTCTATGAATGTGGACATGTGAACTTGTGTCTATGAATGTGGACATGTGAACTTGTGTCTATGAATGTGGACATGTGAACTTGTGTCTATGAATGTGGACATGTGAACTTGTGTCTATGAATGTGGACATGTGAACTTGTGTCTATGAATGTGGACATGTGTCCTTGTGTCAATGAATCTGGACATGTGAACTTGTGTCTATGAATGTGGACATGTGAACTTGTGTCTATGAATGTGGACATGTGAACTTGTGTCAATGAATGTGGACATGTGAACTTGTGTCTATGAATGTGGACATGTGAACTTGTGTCTATAAATGTGGACATGTGAACTTGTGTCTATGAATGTGAACATGTGAACTTGTGTCTATGAATGTGGACATGTGAACTTGTGTCTATGAATGTGGACACGTGAACTTGTGTCTATGAATGTGGACATGTGAACTTGTGTCTATGAATGTGGACATGTGAACTTATGTCTATGAATGTGGACATGTGAACTTGTGTTTATGAATGTGGACATGTGCACTTGTGTCTATGAATGTGGACATGTCCCCTTGTGTCTATGAATCTGGACATGTGAACTTGTGTCTATGAATGTGGACATGTGAACTTGTGTCTATGAATGTGGACATGTGAACTTGTGTCTATGAATGTGGACTTGTGCACTTGTGTTTATGAATGTGGACATGTGCACTTGTGTTTATGAATGTGGACATGTGCACTTGTGTCTATGAATGTGGACATGTGACCTTGTGTCTATGAATGTGGACATGTGCACGTGTGTCTAAGAATGTGGACATGTGAACTTGTGTCTTTGAATGTGGACATTGACATGGGCAACTTGCTCCATGCATAGACTCATCATACAGGTTACATGTTTACTACGGGAATATGGCACAGCTGTTGCCTAGTCAAGAAACATCAGTTAAAGCCGTATGTGTACGTTAGATAGAAGTGTTCGACATATCACAGAAATAGAGAATAGTTGATCAGAGGCGTTGCCAGGGTTAGAGCCGCCACGGGTACCCAAGATATGTACCGACCCTTCGACGAATAACACAGCAGTTGGTCGAACCCCCCCCCCCCCCCTTCTAAACAAAAAGACAAACAATTGCCAAGGTGGGAGGACCATCCCTACGCCAACCCTTTACAACGCCCCTGATTATGGCAGTGCGTGTGAATGCTGGCTGGTCGAACTCAACAATATACAAACCGAGATTTCATAATGTCGGGCTGGATTGGGCCGGTTTGGATTCGATTTGGGTGGATGGGATAATTGGGTCGGATTGGAGTGGATATTGTGGATGTGGATTAACAGGCGGTTTGAAACACTAGGCAAGTGTGATGGACCGGGCTGGATTGGGCTTGTTGGGGTAATAGATTGGGGTAATAGGTAAAGCAGGTAAGAAGTTGAGGTAATTGTAAGAGGTAATAGGTTGGGATATTAGTTTTGTTTTTTTGTATTTTTGGGGGGGCAATGGATTGGGGTAATAGGTTGATATAGAAGGGTAATAAGGGGAGAGACTGCAATTAGGTTAGTGAAATAGGTAATAAGTAAAACAAAGAAAGGCTAAACCTGAAAAATGGGGACGCAACAAAACAACGAACGTATCGGCAGGAAGCCTTCATCAGCGAACAAGAACAGAAAAATCAGAATAAAACGTTTGAGCTTATAGAATGGGGTTACATGTTGGGGATTTGGGGTTACATGTTGGGGATTTGGGGTTACATGTTGGGGATTTGGGGTTACATGTTGGGATTTGGGGTTACACGTTGGGGATTTGATTTGTTGAACCATGTAAAGTCGGCATCTGTTTTCTTACATCAATCGATGGCGTAGCTCCGGGGTGGCCAACCCTCGGCCCGCCACGTTAAATTTCGCGGCCCTCGGTTACCTGATTTTTACTTTAAACCTACATTAGTCTAGTTATATTAATTTTATTCTCTGCATGAAGACTAGATCAATATTTCTATACAGCTAAAAGACTAGATCAATAATTCTATACAGCTAAAAGACTAGATCAATAAGTCCATACAGCTAAAAGACTAGATCATTAATTCTATACAGCTAAAAGACTAGATCAATAAGTCCATACAGCTAAAAGACTAGATCAATAATTCTATACAGCTAAAAGACTAGATCAATAATTCTATACAGCTAAAAGACTAGATCAATAAGTCTATACAGCTAAAAGACTAGATCAATAAGTCTATACAGCTAAAAGGCTAGATCAATAATTCTATACAGCTAAAAGACTAGATCAATATTTCTATACAGTATAAAGTCCATGTTGTATAATATTTTAATATAAAGTGTTATGCCAGGTTCCAACGAAAGGTTTACTTGCTATCAAGTGGCCCTTGTATGTACACAACCTAATAGCAGTCTCTCATCCTTTATTGTACCCAACCTGATTGCAATCATCCTTATTTGTACCTAACCTGATTGCAATCTCTCATCCTTTATTGTACCTAACCTGATTGCAGCCTCCCATCCTTATTTGTACCCAACCTGATTTCAGTCTCTTATCCTTATTCGTACCCAACCTGATTGCAGGCTCTTATCCTTTATTGTACCCAACCTGATTGCAGTTTCTCATCCTTATTTATACCCAACCTGATTGCAGTCTCGTATCCTTATTTGTACCCAACCTGGTTGCAGTCTCTCATCCTTTATTGTACCCAACATGATTGCAGTATCTCATCCTTATTTGTACCCAACCTGATTGCAGTATCTCATCCTTATTTGTACCCAACCTTGTTGCAGTCTCTCATCCTTATTTGTACACAAACTGATTGCAATCTCTCATCCTTATTTACATTTTCCGCAGTAGAACTTTTAACCACAAATGTACGGGGGGGGGGGGGGGGGGGGGAAACACCTACGTTGGCTTTTATCCCCCCCCCCCCTAGTACATTAAGGCGTTCATGGCTGACTCCCTCTACCTGTTACACTCCTCTTTTGACCATGGTTGGTCAGCCAGAATGTTGTCCAATTCGTCCATGTTAAAGATGACTACCTTCATGGTTGACAATCTTCATGGTTGACTACCTTCATTTTTGACTGCCTTCAAGGTTGACTGATTTCATGGTTGACTAACTACATGGTTGACTACCTTCATTTTTTACTGCCTTCAAGGTTGACTGATTTCATGGTTGACTACCTTCAGGGTTGACTGCCTTCATGGTTAAATTCCTTCAAGGTTAACTGCCATCATGGTTGACTGCCGTCTTGGTTGACTGCTGTCTTGGTTGACTGTCGTCATGGTCGTCTGCCTTCATTCTTTACTGCATTAATTGTTGACTTCCTTCTCGGTTGGCTAATTTATGGCTGACTGCCATCATGGTTGACTGCCTTCGTGATTGACTGTCTTCATGGTTGACTGCCTTCGTGGTTGACTGTCTTCATGGTTGACTGTCTTCATGGTTGACTGCCGTCATTGTTGACTGCCTTCATGATTGACATTGTTTATTGGACGCGTCTTTACAGATGACATGCAGCACTACGCCAAGTCACATTTGAAAAGCTCCCAAGGTCATTCGGCCAGTGTACAGGTCCCAAGAGCATTCGGCCCGTGTCCAGGTCCCAAGGTCATTCGGCCAGTGTCCAGATCCCAAGATCATTCGGCCCGTGTCCAGGTCCCAAGATCATTCGGCCAGTGTCCAGGTCCCAAGGTCATTCGGCCAGTGCCCAGGTCCCAAGGTCATTCGGCCAGTGTCCAGGTCCCAAGGTCATTCGGCCCGTGTCCAGGTCCCAAGATCATTCGGCCAGTGTCCAGGTCCCAAGGTCATTCGGCCAGTGTCCAGGTCCCAAGGTCATTCGGCCCGTGTCCAGGTCCCAAGGTCATTCGGCCAGTGTCCATGTCCCAAGGTCATTCGGCCCGTGTCCAGGTCCCAAGGTCATTCGGCCCGTGTCCAGGTCCCAAGATCATTTGGCCCGTGTCCAGGTCCCAAGGTCATTCGGCCAGTGTCCAGGTCCCAAGGTCATTCGGCCCGTGTCCAGTTTTTTTACATAACCTGACTAGTAAGCGCGTATTGCAAAGAGAGAGCACTCTGCAAATTGTGGCAAACACTCGCCAACAACTACCTCGGTGCCTGCCAACAACTACCTCGGTGCCTGACAACAACTACCTCGGTGCCTGTCAGCAACTACCTCGGTGCCTGTCAGCAACTACCTCGGTGCCTGTCAGCAACTACATCGGTGCCTGTCAGCAACTACCTCGGTGCCTGTCAGCAACTACCTCGGTAACTACCTCGGTGGCTGCCAACAACTACCTCGGCAACTACCTCGGTGCCTGCCAACAACTACCTCGGCAACTACCTCGGTGCCTGCCAACAACTACCTCGGCAACTACCTCGGTGCCTGCCAAAAACTACCTCAGTGCCTGCCAACAACTACCTCGGCAACTACCTCGGTGCCTGCCAACAACTACCTCGGTAACTACCTCGGTGCCTGCCAACAACTACCTCGGCAACTACCTCGGTGCCTGCCAACATCTACCTCGGTAACTACCTCGGTGCCTGCCAACAACTACCTCGGTGCCTGCCAACAACTACCTCGGTGCCTGTCAGCAACTACCTCGGTGCCTGTCAGCAACTACCTCGGTGCCTGTCAGCAACTACCTCGGTGCCTGCCAACAACTACCTCGGCAACTACCTCGGTGCCTGCCAACAACTACCTCGGTAACTACCTCGGTGCCTGCCAACAACTACCTCGGTGCCTGCCAACAACTACCTCGGTGCCTGCCAACAACTACCTCGGTGCCTGCCAACAACGACCTCGGTGCCTGCCAACAACTACCTCGGTGCCTGTCAGCAACTACCTCGGTGCCTGTCAGCAACTACCTCGGTGCCTGTCAGCAACTACCTCGGTGCCTGTCAGCAACTACCTCGGTGCCTGTAAGCAACTACCTCGGTGCCTGTCAGCAACTACCTCGGTGCCTGACAACAACTACCTCGGTACCTGTCAGCAACTACCTCTGTGCCTGCCAATAACTACCTCGGTGCCTGTCAACAACTACCTCGGTGCATGCAAGCAACTACCTCGGTGCCTGTCAGCAACTACCTCGGTGCCTGTCAGCAACTACCTCGGTGCCTGTCAGCAACTACTTCGGTGCCTGTCAGCAACTACCTCGGTGCCTGACAACAACTACCTCGGTACCTGTCAGCAACTACCTCGGTGCCTGTAAGCAACTACCTCGGTGCCTGTCAGCAACTACCGCGGTGCCTGCCAGCAACTACCTCGGTCCCTGACAACAACTACCTCGGTACCTGTCAGCAACTACATCGGTGCCTGTCAGCAACTACCTCGGTACCTGTCAGCAACTACCTCGGTGCCTGACAACAACTACCTCGGTGCCTGTCAGCAACTACCTCGGTGCCTGCCAACAACTACCTCGGTGACTGTCAGAAACTACCTCGGTGCCTGCCAACAACTACCTCGGTGACTGCCAGCAACTACCTCGGTCCCTGACAACAACTACCTCCGTAGCTGTCAGCAACTACCTCGGTGCCTGTCAGCAACTACCTCGGTTCCTGTCAGCAACTACCTCGGTGCCTGCCAGCAACTACCTCGGTACCTGCCAGCAACTACCTCGGTGCCTGCCAACAACTACCTCGGTGCCTGCCAACAACTACCTCGGTGACTGCCAGCAACTACCTCGGTACCTGCCAACAACTACCTCGGTGACTGCCAGCAACTACCTCGGTGCCTGACAACAACTACCTCGGTACCTGTCAGCAACTACCTCGGTACCTGTATTTCTCGACTTCCAGCAACTACGCCAATATCATGTGACTTAATTAAGTTTTATAAATCAAGAGAGTACTTCCGTGTAAGGGAGAGCAGAACCTCCTTCCGTCAAGTAAGCACCAGCCTTCTCTCCCTTCATTAATTTTTAGCGAGGGAATATTCACTGTAAGTGGTAATGACGGGGGTGGGGAATAGTTGGTCGAGAGAGAGTGGAGGAAACGTATGCAGGTAAATGTGTAGCAGACCAACATTACTGTCTCTCTCATTGCATTGTGGTCTAGCTTGGACAGCAGGAAGTTTATCTGTATTCACCGGCACGTTTTGACCAGGCCCGGATTGTGGGATAAGTGTTCAGTCCTGCGGTGTATTAGATGAAAGAAATTAAAATAAAGTGAACTAGAAAATTGAAAGTGTACCAGAAAAGTGAAATTTTACCAGGACAGTAGGAAGTTGACCTATATTCACCGGCACATTTCGTCCATTTTCGACCCGGCCAGGATTGTGAGGTAAGTGTAAGTCCTGCGATGTATTATGTGAAGGTATTTTTAAAAAGTGTGTCAGCAAAGTGAAAGTGTGTCAGCAAAGTGAAAGTGTACCAGCAAAGTGAAAGTGGACCAGCAAAGTGAAAGTGGACCAGCAAAGTGAAAGTGGACCAGCAAAGTGAAAGTGTGCCCAGAAAAGCATCTGTATAACTTAAAGAAGTAAAGAAGTCTTCAAATTTTTTGTTTAACAAATTAGCGCTACACAAGACAGTATAAACAAGATGGCAATGTTAATCAAGGAGGCAATGTTTAACAAGGAGGCAATATTAAATAAGGAGCCAATGTTATATAATGAGGCAATGTTAAATAAGGAGGCGATGTTAAATAAGGAGGCAATGTTAAATAAGGAGACAATGTTAAATAAGGAGGCGATGTTAAATAAGGAGGCAATGTTAAATAAGGAGACGATGTTAAATAAGGAGGCAATGTTAAATAAGGAGGCAATGTTAAATAAGGAGGCAATGTTAAATAAGGAGGCGATGTTAAACATGGAGGCGATGTTAAATAAGGAGGCAATGTTAAATAAGGAGGCGATGTTAAATAAGGAGGCAATGTTAAATAAGGAGGCAATGTTAAATAAGGAGGCAATGATAAATAAGGAGGCGATGTTAAATAAGGAGGCAGTGTTAAATAAGGAGGCAATGTTAAATAAGGAGGCGATGTAAAATAAGGAGGCAATGTTAAATAAGGAGACAATGTTAAATAAGGAGGCGATGTAAAATAAGGAGACAATGTTAAATAAGGAGGCGATGTAAAATAAGGAGACAATGTTAAATAAGCTGTGTTAAAGCAAGTTTCTTTCCTTCTGTTTTTGTTTTTTTTCTACTAAACACGGGCGCAGATATTTCATGTAGAGCAGATATTTCATGTAGAGCAGATATTTCATGTAGAGCAGATATTTCATGTAGAGCAGATATTTCATGTAGAGCAGATATTTCATGTAGAGCAGATATTTCATGTAGAGCAGATATTTCATGTAGTGCAGATATTTCATGTAGAGCAGATATTTCATGTAGAGCAGATATTTCATGTAGAGCAGATATTTCATGTAGAGCAGATATTTCATGTAGAGCAGATATTTCATGTAGAGCAGATATTTCATGTAGAGAAACTTGGCAAAGACTCGGTGAAGGATTTCGTTACATGTATTCTCTGATGATATGGAGGAGACTCGTGTTGGCTTTATAGCACGCAGCCCGCTAGAATGTGGAGTGTAACATATAGCACGCAGCCCGCTAGAATGTGGAGTGTAACATATAGCACGCAGCCCGCTAGAATGTGGAGTGTAACATATAGCACGCAGCCCGCAAGAATGTGGAGTGTAACATAGAGCACGCAGCCCGCTAGAATGTGGAGTGTAACATAGAGCACGCAGCCCGCAAGAATGTGGAGTGTAACATAGAGCACGCAGCCCGCTAGAATGTGGAGTGTAACATATAGCACGCAGCCCGCTAGAATGTGGAGTGTAACATAGAGCAAGTCACCCGCTAGAATGTGGAGTGTAACATAGAGCAAGTCACCCGCTAGAATGTGGAGTGTAACATAGAGCAAGCCACCCGCTAGAATGTGGAGTGTAACATAGAGCAAGCCACCCGCTAGAATGTGGAGTGTAACATAGAGCAAGTCACCCGCTAGAATGTGGAGTGTAACATAGAGCAAGCCATCCGCTAGAATGTGGAGTGTAACATAGAGCAAGTCACCCGCTAGAATGTGGAGTGTAACATAGAGCAAGTCACCCGCTAGAATGTGGAGTGTAACATAGAGCAAGCCACCCGCTAGAATGTGGAGTGTAACATAGAGCAAGTCACCCGCTAGAATGTGGAGTGTAACATAGAGCAAGTCACCCGCTAGAATGTGGAGTGTAACATAGAGAAAGCCACCCGCTAGAATGTGGAGTGTAACATAGAGCAAGTCACCCGCTAGAATGTGGAGTGTAACATAGAGCAAGTCACCCGCTAGAATGTGGAGTGTAACATAGAGCAAGCCACCCGCTAGAATGTGGAGTGTAACATAGAGCAAGCCACCCGCTAGAATGTGGAGTGTAACATAGAGCAAGTCACCCGCTAGAATGTGGAGTGTAACATAGAGCAAGCCACCCGCTAGAATGTGGAGTGTAACATAGAGCAAGTCACCGCTAGAATGTGGAGTGTAACATAGAGCAAGTCACCCGCTAGAATGTGGAGTGTAACATAGAGCAAGTCACCCGCTAGAATGTGGAGTGTAACATAGAGCAAGCCACCCGCTAGAATGTGGAGTGTAACATAGAGCAAGCCACCCGCTAGAATGTGGAGTGTAACATAGAGCAAGTCACCCGCTAGAATGTGGAGTGTAACATACAGTAAGTCACCCGCTAGAATGTGGAGTGTAATATAGAGCAAGTCACCCGCTAGAATGTGGAGTGTAACATAGAGCAAGCCACCCGCTAGAATGTGGAGTGTAACATAGAGCAAGTCACCCGCTAGAATGTGGAGTGTAACATAGAGCAAGTCACCCGCTAGAATGTGGTGTGTAACATAGAGCAAGCCACCCGCTAGAATGTGGAGTGTAACATAGAGCAAGTCACCCGCTAGAATGTGGAGTGTAATATAGAGCAAGTCACCCGCTAGAATGTGGAGTGTAACATAGAGCAAGCCACCCGCTAGAATGTGGAGTGTAACATAGAGCAAGTCACCCGCTAGAATGTGGAGTGTAACATAGAGCAAGTCACCCGCTAGAATGTGGAGTGTAACATAGAGCAAGCCACCCGCTAGAATGTGGAGTGTAACATAGAGCAAGTCACCCGCTAGAATGTGGAGTGTAATATAGAGCAAGTCACCCGTTAGAAAGTGGAGTGTAACATAGAGCAAGTCACCCGCTAGAATGTGGAGTGTAACATAGAGCAAGTCACCCGTTAGAATGTGGAGTGTAACATAGAGCAGAACAAGGTTGAAAGAATGTTACGCAACTGTCGGGTTTAAAAAATGCCATCGCGGGATCTAAGACTAACAGACGAGGGTCTATGATCACCGATGGTGACACATACACGACATACCCCATCGTATTTCGTAACATACAATGCCAGATGACCACTTGTGTTCAAACTGTTCAGTGTTAGATGACCACTTCTCTTCTAACTATTCAATGTTAGATGACCACTGGTATTCTAACCATTCAGTGCCAGAGGACCACTTGAAGGTTGTGTTTATACTATTCAAAGTTTGATGACCACTTCTCTTCTAACTATTCAATGTTAGATGATCACTTGTATTTCAGAATATCAGCCAACCACCTGGCCCCACTCCTCTCACCCTGGCCCGCAACACACCTTTTAAATGCAGTTGCCAAATTAAGTAGGAGTTGCGCATTTAGTGTCTCAGCGGGGGGCCAAGATTTTTGCCAACCCCTCTTTCCTACGCCTCTGATTAATAGCTATATTTTAATCGTGATGGATATATAAATTGCTTAGGTTTTCTTGTACTGAAATGAACAGCGTTAACTTTTGACCTTCCGTGTTTTGCCCCACAAGATTCACCCTGACGGTGGCCGTAAATAGACGCAACATGACAGACAGGGTCATTGTGCCTAAACATGACAGACATAGTTTTGTATGTGCACATGTCAGACAGGTCATCATTATGCCTGAGCACGCCAGACATTGATATGTGTATGAACACGACAGACATTGTTATGTGTATGAATACGACAGACATTCTTATGTGTATCAACACGACAGACATTGTTATGTGTATGAACATGACAGACATTGTTATGTGTATGAACATGACAGACATTGTTATGTGTATGAAACGACAGACATTGTTATGTGTATGAACATGACAGACATTGTTATGTGTATGAACATGACAGACATTGTTATGTGTATGAAACGACAGACATTGTTATGTGTATGCATTGAAGTGGTTTGCAACTGTTCCTGAAACAAAAGAAATGAACCGTTTTAAGACTGTTCCGGGAACTAACATCGTTCTCTCTCCCTCCACTCTCCCTCCACTCTCGCTACACTCTCGCTACACTCTCCCTCCACTCTCGCTCCCTTCACTCTCCCTTCATTTTCCCTTCACTCTCCCTTCATTCTCCCTTCACTCCATATTAGTGGAATCGATTGAAAGACCACACGCTGCCATCAAAAGGACCGTGCAATGGGTGAGGTGGAGGGGTAACCGACCCCGGCGCCTTCTTCAAAGACCCCACAGGCGTCATTCTTCATGCAACATATGGGGGGGGGGGGTGAAGGTGCCTACACTGAGACATTTCTCCTGGAGCAGGTTTATCTCTTCACGCCCTGGACACCAAGCCCCCCCCCCGCCCCCACCACCACCAAAGGTTGGAATTTAGATGTGATAGGATTGAGACCTCACCATGATGATATTGACAGTTGAAATGTCTCATTAGGAAATGGCGTCAGCGGGCCGTCGAGCTCGCGCTCCTTATGCCGGGTTTCCCCGACGTCGGGCCGTGCGAGGGAACGCCAGAGACCTCCCTGGGCGTGAAGCGTCCCCACCAGCAACCGCTCGATCGGGTTTGCCGACGGAGACCCTCCCCGCCCGGAGACATCTGGTCGACCGAAGACGCTGCATTTAAAGCGTCCGCAGTCCACTTTCCTAGGGGCCGGGACGGTAAATTAACGTCCTAATATCTCCCCCCACCCGTCCCGGGGAAGCATAGGACGCCCTATAAGAGGGATTCTACAGTGGGCTTCCACCTCGCAACTAATACGCCAAGTAGCTGGGACGATATTGACAGTTCAATTTTTCGATTATTCATTCAGTGCATTTAACTAGGCATCGGTCGCTTTGGTAGCCAGGCGTCCACCACCAATTGTGGGGGGGGGGGGGGGGGGGGAATTCGGGGGGTGTGCTTCACCGGTGGGAGTGGCGGGTAGTGAATTGGAGCACCCGATGGGTTCCGATTGAGAATAGTCTCGAAACTTTAATTTCCTTTAGCTAGCAGTTACTTTTAAATTTAGTTTGTGTCATGCTATGTTAAGCTTTCTGTGGCAGAATAGGTTAAGTTATATCATAATAGGTTAAGTTATATCAGAATACGTTAAGTTATATCACAATAGGTTAAGTTATATCAGAATACGTTAAGTTATATCAGAACATACAGGGCCG
Organism: Omphiscola glabra; assembly: GCA_964017045.1. Classification (NCBI taxonomy): domain Eukaryota; kingdom Metazoa; phylum Mollusca; class Gastropoda; family Lymnaeidae; genus Omphiscola; species Omphiscola glabra. Next base: position 2,299,795 of record OZ024805.1, on the reverse strand, counting down.
TTTTAGTGCGTATCCGGAAATTTGATCGAGAGAAATTTGGTCGACGGAAAATTGATCGACGGAAATTTGATCGAACGGAACTTTGGTCGAATCGTTTTTTTAATTTATACGTTAAAATTTTGCGTCAAATTTCTTTTTGAACGCATTATTTTGTTTTACTATATAGTATAGTGCGTTCAAAAAGAAATTTGACGAAAATTTTAACGTCTGGACTGAAAAAAAGATTCGACCAAATTTCCGTTCGATCAAATTACCGTCGATCAATTTTCCGTCGGCCAAATTTCTTTCGATCAAATTTCCGGTAACCGTTTTAGTGGCCTGGGGCTCACATCTGGCGATGATCCTTAATGACTGGAGCCTGCTGCCACTTAGCTGAATCATTGAACAGGGGCACTGTCTAACTGTGGGGAGGATTTAATAGAAGTAACGTTCAGGGGCGCATACTACAGCTAATGGTGTGGGTGTGTGGAGGTGGGCGTCTGTTATTCCACGATGAAACTTGTTATTTATACATCAAGCAGGGACGTACCTAGGATATGTGAAAAGGCGACCGCCCGTGGCGCCCCTTTGAGGCTTATTTACAATGCAATATTAATGATTTGAGTGTTTTTGGGGCGCCCTTTCGGGAGTTAGACCCGGGCGGCATTTCAAGTTACGCCACCGACCGCAAGTGTCACCCAGGCCTCAATTTACTCACCCAGGCCTCAATTTACTCACCCAGGCCTCAATTTACTCACCCAGGCCTCAATTTACTCACCCAGGCCTCAATTTACTCACCCAGGCCTCAATTTACTCACCCAGGCCTCAATTTACTCACCCAGGCCTCAATTTACTCACCAGGCCTCAATTTACTCACACAGGCCTCAATTTACTCACCCAGGCCTCAATTTACTCACCCAGGCCTCAGTTTACTCACCCAGGCCTCAATTTACTCACACAGGCCTCAATTTACTCACACAGGCCTCAATTTACTCACACAGGCCTCAATTTACTCACACAGGCCTCAATTTACTCACCCAGACCTCAGTTTACTCACCCAGGCCTCAATTTACTCACACAGGCCTCAATTTACTCACACAGGCCTCAATTTACTCACACAGGCCTCAATTTACTCACACAGGCCTCAATTTACTCACCCAGGCCTCAATTTACTCACACAGGCCTCAATTTACTCACACAGGCCTCAATTTACTCACACAGAGCTATTACAGTGCCACAGGAATTAAAGTCCAATAATTAACCCGTAACAACCCTTTTGCTAGGATCCTTGTAATGTTACGACTAGACTGGTTAGGATCTTCCTCCTTACACGTGAACAACTCACGCAGAGGGTGCATATATTGAACGGGGAGCAGGCTAATTGGGGGGGACAATACTATTCTAGGGGTGGGGGGAGAACACTATTCTAGCAGGGACAACGCTATTTTAGAAGGGACAACTCTATTCTAGGGGGACAACACTATTCTAGGGGGTGACAACGCAATTCTAGAAAGGGACAACGCTATTCTAGGGGGGAAAAGGCTATTTTAGGAGGGACAACACTAATCTAGGAGGGACAACTCTGTTCTAGGGGTACAAAAGTATTTAAGATGGGACGAAACTATTCTAGAGGGGACACGCTATTCTAGGAGAAACAACGCTATTCTAGGGGGACAACACTATTCTAGGAGGAACAACACTATTCTAGGGGGCAACACTATTTTAGGGGGAAAACATTATTCTAGGGGGGTGCAACACTATCTAGGAGGGAAAACACTATTTTAGCGGGGACAACTCTATTCCAGGGTTGCCAACACTATTCTAAATGTGAGGGGGGGGGGGGGGAAGCGGGGACATTGCTTTTCTAAATGGTGGGGGGGGGGAAGCGGGGACAACACTATTCTAAATGTGGGAGGGGGACAACGCTATTCTAAATATGGGGGGGGGGGGGAAGCGGGGACAACACTATTCTAAATGTGGGGGGGGGCGGAGACAACGCTATTCTGAATGTGGGGGGAGGGGGGACAACGCTAATCTGAATGTGGGGGGACGGGGGACAACTCTTTTCCAAGAGGGGGAGGGGCGCAACGCGTTTCTGAATGTGGGGGTGGGGAGGGGCGACAACGCTATTCCAAATGGGGGGGAGGAGGGGGGACAACGCTATTCTAAATGTGGAGGGAGGGGGGGACAACGCTAATCTGAATGTGGGGGGACGGGGACAACTCTTTTCCAAGAGGGGGAGGGGGACAACGCGTTTCTCAATGTGGGGGGAGGGGGGGACAACGCTATTCTAAATGTGGGGGGAGGGGGGGCAGCGCTATTCTAAATGTGGGGGGAGGGGGGGACAACGCTAATCTGAATGTGGGGGACGGGGGACAACTCTATTCCAAGAGGGGGAGGTGGGACAACGCGTTTCTGAATGTGGGGGGAGGGGGGACAACGCTATTCTAAATGTGGGGGAAGAGGGACAACGCTATTATAAATGTGGGGGGAGGGGGGACAACGCTATTCTAAATGTGGGGTGGGGAGGGGAGACAACGCTATTCTAAATGTGAGGGGAGGGGGGACAACGCTATTCTGAATGTGGGGGGGGGGGACAACGCTATTCTGAATGTGGGGGGGGGGGAGGGGTGACAACGCTATTCTGAATGTTGGAGTGGAGGGGGGACAATGCTATTCTAAATCTGGGGGGAGGTGCGACAACGCTATTCTAAATCTGTGGGGGGAGGGACAACGCTATTGTAAATGTGGGGGGGGGGGGGACAACGCTCTTCTGAATACGTTTCACAAAACTCGACAACAACGTGACGGTTCTACTTCGACTAATGACAATCCACAATTTTACTTTGACAATCCACAATTTTACTTTGACAATCCACAATTTTACTTTGACAATCCACAATTTTACTTTGACAATCCACAATTTTACTTTTGCAATCCATAATTTTACTTTGACAATCCACAATTTTACTTTGACAATCCACAATTTTACTTTGGCAATCCACAATTTTACTTTGGCAATACACAATTTTACTTTGGCAATACACAATTTTACTTTGGCAATCCACAATTTTAATTTGACAATTCACAATTTTAATTTGGCATTCCAGGATTTTAATTTCTCAATCCATAATTTTACTTTGGCAATCCACAATTTTACTTTGACAATCCACAATTTTACTTTGGCAATCCACAATTTTACATTGGCAATCCACAATTTTAATTTGACAATCCACAATTTGAATTTAACAATCCACAATTTTAATTTGACAATCTACAATTTTAATTTGACAATTCACAATTTTAATTTGACAATCCACAATTTTAATTTGACTATCCACAATTTTACTTTGACAATCCCAACTTTACTGTAACAATTCACAATTTTTCTGTGACAATCCACAATTTTACTGTGACAATACAGTTTTACTCTGAAAATCTATATATTACATGTAAAAATCAATACATTGTACTGTAACAATATTTAATTTTGCTGTTAATATCCCCAATTGTACTGTGTCAATCCACAGTTGTAATGTTACAATCGACAATGCAATATTGATGGTACAATACACAATTTTACTGCAAAAATCCACACTTTTACTGTAAAGGTAAAATTTTTCTCTAAAACTCTATATAAGATATTGTGAAAATCTATAAACTATGGCGATCCACAATTTTCATGGGACATTACACCATTTTACAGTAAGAGTCCGAAATTTTTAATGAAATAATGCAAATTCTACGGTGGCAATGCACAATTTTACTTTGACATCCAGATGTTTGATGTGACAATCCACTATTGTACCGCGACAATCAATGCACTGTTCTAATCTGTAACAACTTTTTTTCAAAATATTCTGATACATTATAAAAAATCTTTTTTTTTTCTTTTAAAGATAATTGCCTTTTAAAAAATAATTTAATCGCGAAATAAGATATTCTTGTTTTGCTCCTGAAGAATGCATGTGTGCTGGTGGTGTTGCCGACCCCCATTTCTCACGACATCCCGTGGTTTGGAGTACAGACCCTAGCTTGTCACCTTGTCGATGACGGACATGGCTCAACTCAAGTAATGGGATGTGCCGTCCCCGCAGGCAATCGCAGCTCCTACCGCGCGCCGGGCCAGGGCCAAACGTCGCAGATCACGGCCGGGCAGCCACGTTAACTTCCAAGTGCCCTAACTCCCACCCACCCCGTCACAAGACTCCATTCACAAAACCAATGCACATACGTGTCTCAACCTGACACCCACCGCGACAAGTCTCTGTGCACAGCACCAAACGCAGCGGTAATGCCGTCCAATATACTTTCTTCAGCTTAACCTGAATTTGGCAATTGTTCACCTTACGTCACATTACAAAACAAACATACACAGCCACAAGAAAACTCACTGTTGCATAAAAAGGGGCGTAGGAAGAGGGTGCGGAGGGTGCAGTCCGTAACGTGCGAAACTTCTTTCTATAGATCGAGGGGCTGCATATCCGGCATAATATTTTCGTGGGTGGGTTCGGAAAATATTATAACTAATATAACCCGCCCCTGGCGGCCCTAACCCTTGCCACGACACTGGTTGTAGATAGTTTCTATAGTTTAACTTTATAGTTTCTATAGTTTCTAGTTTGTTTACTTGGTGATTTGTTTAGTTTATAATCTATACTTTGTAAAGATAACATAGATACTGATCGCAAACACAGTGGTATATTGGTACATCTCGCACACACGGTGGTACACTGGTACGGATCACAAACACGATGGTACATTGGTACATCTCGCAAACACGATGGTACATTGGTACATCTCGCAAACAAGATTGTACATTGGTACATCTCGCAAACACGATGGTACATTGGTACATCTCGCAAACACGATTGTACATTGGTACATCTCGCAAACACGATGGTACCAAGGCCGTCTTTACAGAAGCGGAGGCCCTTGGCCGTAACCCTCTATATACCCAGATATGTGCGATGTAGGGGGGCAAGAGGGCCAGGAATCCCTGGCGCCAATATCAGGGGCGGCAAACTCGTCTTAAGATATGCCATTAAACGATATAATCCCTTGTACTTCACGTAGACAGGGGCGGCAAAATCGTCTTACTAATGCACCCTGGGGATCGCTTTTCCTGGGAACGACTGTCTATAGCCTACTATTCAAGTAATGGTATGAAAAGCATTATGACCCAGGTTGGCCTATGAGTTTTGACCAGTTTCTTTCAGGTAATTTTTGCAAGTGGGAGTAGGGGTCGTATCTCAGGTATGTGAGGGAGGGTGGCAGGGCATCCATCAGCAGCGAGATTCGGCATTTTGACGCCAAGCACTGTCTTCATTGCCCCCGCCATACATAACTATAAATTCATTCTGGTTGTGGAGCCCCCCTAGAATATAGTCCAACTGTGGATACCAAACTAAATTAAAATCACAATTTCGTCCGTTTAAAAAAAATCATTAAATTCACTTACATCCAGAGCTTTTTGTTTTAGATTAAAATGTGTCTTTGAATTGGGAGGAGAAGTAATTGAGGGCGCCGAACAAAACTGGGGGGGGTGGTTAAGGTTTGGAAAGAAGTGCTCATTGGGCTCATTGTGCTCATTGTGCTCCTTGTGCTCATTGGGCTCATGCCTTAAGACGGCGCTGCTTTTCTCCACTATTTTCACTACTGAGTACGGAGCAGTGGCCTGGCAGGGTTACTTCCACCCGGGTCTAATATCTTTGTTTAACATGATTATGAACACATTCTGACTTAATTTTTTTCGATTCCTATCTGAGAGAAGTAAAACGTGTTGGCGAGAGTTAAGAAGTCTCCAGCTTGTGGTTCGCATTATAAAATTGATTTTGGAATGTGCCGATATTATCGTGGGTTACAATTGAGAAACATGCTGTGGACACTGACTTTTTAATCAAATTAAATTGCCGATATCTTTCAACATTCTGTAACAATGTGTAAAGCTTGGTGATTTTAAAAGAAGGAGTCGCCTTAGAAGCCCCTAGAAGGGTAAGGCCCTGGGCCAGTGGACCCATGACTTATGGCGGCACTGGGTGATACATTGGTACAGAACGCGCCTTGCATTTCTCGTGGGTTAGGCCGCAGGCAGCAGAGTCTGGTGATACATGTGGTCACTCAGCACTGTCCCATCGGCACATATTTTTGAAGGCTAGATAATAACAGGGAACCCTACCTACCGGCATTGCAACCTGGTCCCAGAAACTCTAGCCAATATGTTGACCGAATGCCCTTCACTAGATGTTTCAGGGGAGGCCAGGGAGGCAGGCAGAGCCCTACGTGAGGGAAATATTATATGGCTCAGCAGATGGCGCTGGTAGTCAATGTACTAGCCAGTATGATAAGAGAACAATATCAGACATCCACCAGAATATGTGTGTTAGTTCTTCGAATCTTCCTCGAGGACGGGTTGACCCAGTTTTGTCTGCAATCGACGTGTTGACCCAGTTTTGTCTGAAATGGACGGTTTGAACCAGTTTTGTCTGCAATGGACGGGTTGACCCTGATTTGTCTGCAAAGGACGGGTTGACCCAGTTTTTTATGTATTGGACGGGTTGACCCAGTTTTGTCTGTAATCATGTTTCTTTTTCTTCTTCTTTTTTTAAACATTTAATTAAAAATTCATGGTACAAAATTCATGATATAAAAGTCATGATATAAAAGTTATGATATAAAAGTCCTGATAGAAAAGTCATGATACAAAATTCATGATTAAAAGTCATGATATAAAAGTCATGATATAAAAGTCATGATATAAAAGTCATGATATAAAAGTCATGATATAAAAGTTATGATATAAAAGTTATGATATAAAAGTCATGATATAAAAGTCATGATATAAAAGTCATGATATAAAAGTCATGATACAAAATTCATGATATAAAAGTCATGATATAAAAGTTATGATATAAAAGTCATGATATAAAAGTCATGATATAAAAGTTATGATATAAAAGTTATGATATAAAAGTTGTGATACAAAATTCATGATACAAAAGTCATGATACCAAATTCATGATATAAAAGTCATGATATAAAAGTCATGATACAAAAGTATTGATACAAAAGTCATAATACAAAATTCCTTTTAAACATAAATATGCCCCGGTGATGGGAAGGTGAGCTAATAAAAGTCAGTTCAGAATTAATGTGGAACCCTCGTCGTGTTGTGGACACCCCACCCCCCTTTTTTAAAGGTGCGGATGAATGTCATTACTTCTGGACTGGATGTATCATCATATTTTGAAAATAATACATATTTATTTTTAAAAAACATCGGTTTAACGATTCCTTTATTCCTTTATAACAAGATCCTTTTATAACAAGATCCTTTTATAACAAGATCCTTTTATAACAAGATCCTTTTATAACAAGATCCTTTTATGGAATTCTTTCTCCTTGTATTTGTGCATGTGTGTGTGTGGACTGTGTGGATGTGTGTGTGTGGACTGTGTGGATGTGTGCGTGTGTGGATGTGTGTAGATGTGTGGTGAGTGTGGATGTGTCGGTGTGTGGGTTAATGGAGATATGTGGGTATATGGGTGAATGGGGGTGTATGTGTGTGTGGATGGTGTGGATTTATGGGTGTGTGGGTGAATGTGGATGTGTGGGTGTGTGAATGGATCGTTATTATTATTTGTTGTTGTTTGTTTGTTTACACACGTGACGAATTTGCTTAGGTGATAAGTGGTCATCTCAAAGGCGTTGTTCGTCGCGTTGCAATTGATGTGTATCAACATGACAGAAAGATTACAATTGTAATAGAAGTAATAAATTAAAAAAAAAAAAAACATTTTAAAGTACTTTTTTGTTTAAAGGTCTTTTTTATAAAAGACGAGTTCGAGCGCACTAAAAAGTAACAAAATAATGGAATAATTCTTAAAATCCATTACTCAAAGAATTTACAGAAAATATTTTCAAAAATCATTGAATTATAAATACATTCAATTCAAATCCTCTGGCTACATATAGTGTTTATCAACACCTCTGCACATACTTTTTTTGGCTACATATAGTGCTTATTAACACTTCTGCACATATTTTCGTTGGCTTTATAGAGCGCTCATCTACACCCCTGCACAGACTTTCTTTGGCTTTATAGAGCGCTCATCTACACCCCTGCACAGACTTTCTTTGGCTTTATAGAGCGCTCATCTACACCCCTGCACAGACTTTACACCCCTGCACAGATTTTACACCCCTGCACAGACTTTACACCCCTGCACAGACTTTCTTTGCGTAATACATTTTTAGAAATTTAAAAAGAAATATAATCCACGTTTTAGTGCGTTTTGACACGTCTGTGATGGAAAGTCTTTTGTTGACAGGGTGGGAACCCTTGAGATTGGGACACGTAATCTCGACACCATAGTTCTTTAGCGTCTCGGCGTGACGTCTACATAGTATTCCGGTCACAGTTTTGATCTCTAGTTTCCTTTGCTCGAGTTCGCGTTGTTCACTGGCTCGACTTATTTAATAGTTTAGGTCGTTTTTATCTCTTGCCAAATATTGCAGTGAACGTTTGGTCCAAAAATCGGATAAATAATACTGCAGTTAAGATTCAACCAAGACAAAAAGAAAAAAAAAGTATTAAATATTGTAGTTGTAGTTAAAATTGGACCACAAAACAATAAGTACATAATGTACCTCAAATTGGACCACAAAACAATGATCTACATAATGTAGTTGAAATTGGACCACAACGCAATGACCTACATAATGTAGTTGAAATTGGACCACAAAGCAATGACCTACATAATGTAGTTAAGAATTACACGAAAATCAGAAATGTATTTACTTAAGTTAAATTTGGAACCCGAAACAAAGACCTTTGTACTGTAGCTAAGTTTGGACACAAAGACCTTTGTACTGTAGCTAAGTTTGGACACAGACAAAGACCTTTGTATGTTAGCTAAGTTTGGACACAGACAAGACCTTTATACTGTAGCTAAGTTTGGACACAGACAAGACCTTTGTACTGTAGCTAAGTTTGGATACATACAAGACCTTTGTACTGTAGCTAAGTTTGGACACAGACAAGACCTTTGTACTGTAGCTAAGTTTGGACACAGACAAGACCTTTGTACTGTAGCTAAGTTTGGACACAGACAAGACCTTTGTACTGTAGCTAAGTTTGGACACAGACAAGACCTTTGTACTGTAGCTAAGTTTGGATACAGACAAGACCTTTGTACTGTAGCTAAGTTTGGACACAGACATAAAACGTTCAATGGTTCTACTTAACTTTCGCGATTTATCATTTATTTATTTGTGCAATGTCACTCTAATGCTCTGTATAACTACTTTCAACTACTATATGATACAACAATTGGATGGCTTTGTGGAGCTACTTATATCTACTAGTGGATACAACCATTGGCTGGCTTTGTAGAACTACTTGAAACTTCTAGTGGATACAACCAGAGGAGTAACTGAGTTTTTGGCGCCCTTGGATAATTTGTTTTTTTAAATAATAAAAATGTAAAAATTAGAGATTTAGCGTCGCCCTTTTGAACTGGCGTAGGCCGGCGCCCTTGGCAACTGCCCCAATGCCAAGCCGTTGTTACGCCACTGGATACAACCACTGGATGGCTTTATGGAAGTGCTCATATCTCCTTCTAGTGGATAATAACACTGCAACGCTTTGTTAGCAAAAAGGCATCTGGTTTTCTTGCTGATGAGATGTAATGGAAATGCTCTAGTCTGTGGCGTAAAAAAGGGGGTAGTCCGCCACTTTGGGCACATTTTTCTTCAGATAGAGGGGTGGCATTATGGGCAAATTGCAAGGGGAGAGGGTTCTGGGAAACAGAGTTGCAGGAATATGTGCCCACCCCAGACCTTAGCTACTCAAACGACCCTTCTCAAACTACTCTAATCAAACTGCCCTGCTCAAACTCCAGTCAAGGCCAATTAATCATTAATCATTTTGTTCTCACCTTGTGATAACAATGTTCTTGACGCTGGTCTAGACCTTGTGAAGGAGCTCATGGAATCTAGGCAAAATGAAATACTCCTAGACTTGTTTCATGACTTTTGTGGCTAGATAACCTAGTTACAGTGACTTAGTTTTGCTTGCTTCCCGTTCTACGCCCTTGGAATTCACGCCTTGAATTCGTTTCATATCAGTACCAGAGTTACCGCCCCGGGCAAGACGGGCAGCCTTGATTTATTGTCCCCCTTTACTAATCTTGTTAGTGGGTTAGAGTAGCTTTGGTCATGCTTATCTTGTTTAATGTAGGGCGCCCTCTTCCCCTCCCCATAACTCAACCAACCAACACCCTCACTTCGCCTCAAACTTAAGTATCCACCCATCCGTCCCCATCTTAACCAGGACAAAATCCGCCACATTAAGTTTACTTGGCTCTTTTAATCAACAATTCTAAATGTCTCACGTACCATAAATGTTTCTCACAGACCAGATATATGTCACATTCCAGATGTGTGTCCCACAAATTAGATATGTGTCTCACATACCAGAAATGTGTCTCACATATCAGATATGTTTCAAATACCAGATATGTGTCTCACAACCAGATATGTGTCTCACAACCAGATATGTGTCTCACAACCAGATATGTGTCTCACAACCAGATATGTGTCTCACAACCAGATATGTGTCTCACAACCAGATATGTGTCTCACAACCAGATATGTTTCTCACAGAGCAGAAATGTTTCTCACATACCAGATGTTTGTCTCAAAGCCCAGAAATGTCTATTACACCATATATGTCTCACACACTAGATATGTGTCTTACAGCCAGATATGTTTCTCACAGACCAGATATGTGTCTCACAAACCAGATATTGAATAAAAACCGTGGAAAATAAGAATCACCACTCAGCGGTATACACATTACCAATAAAGAGGCATCAAGAATCACCACTCAGTGGTATACACATTACCAATTAAGAGGCGTCAAGAATCACCACTCAGTGGTATACACATTACCAATAAAGAGGCATCAAGAATCACCACTCAGTGGTATACACATTACCAATAAAGAGGCATCAAGAATCACCACACAGACATATAAGAAGCACCAGCCAGGAATATAAGAATTACTAACCTGGGGTATAAGTATCACCACCGATGATTGTAGGAATCACAACCCCAGACAAAACAAGAAATCACCCCCCGGGCTGTGTCATTCGCCCCCAAGGGTGTAGGAATCGACGCCGAGGATATGTAGAAATAACCACCTAAGGTATCACCCGCCAGGGGTATAAGAATCACGCGCCAGGGGTATAAGAATCACCACCCAGGGGTATAAGAATCACCCGTCAGAGGTATAACAATCACAAGCCAGGAGTATAAGAATCACCACCCAGGGGTATAAGAATCACCACCCATGGGTATAAGAATCACCATCCAGGAGTATAAGAATCACCAGCCAGGAGTATAAGAATCACCAGCCAGGAGTATAAGAATCACCAGCCAGGAGTGTAAGAATCACCAGCCAGGAGTATAAGAATCACCAGCCAGGAGTATAAGAATCACCAGTCAGGAGTATAAGAATCACCAGCCAGGAGTATAAGAATCACCAGCCAGGAGTATAAGAATCACCAGCCAGGAGTATAAGAATCACCAGCCAGGAGTGTAAGAATCACCACCCTTGGTATTTGCGTCACCACCGAAGTCTGTAAGAATCACTACCTAGGACTGTAGGTATCACCACCCAGAGGTGTAAGAATCACCAGAGAGGGAGTAAGAAAATAACCACCATTCCGGATTTTCTCTTCTCCGCCATGTGCAGAATGTGTTTTGGTTGATAATGTCGTTGACAAATTGTTGAGTTGTGGCTGTTCCGTCATTCGGCCGAGGCTGGACTGGCATCATTCCAACACACAAGTCCCCGCACTCTCAAGCCATCAGATACTATAAAAGACTTATCTGCAGATCCTGGTTCAATCTGTGGACAATTTCTCGTCATATGAACTTGGATCTGGTGAGGCTGTAATATTTATTTCAGAATTCAGTGCTTCTCAAACTGTGGACTTTTAATCCCGGCCCCCACCTAGGAGGTGTTTTCGAGATGTGCGGTGTGCATTGTGATGATTGAAAGATTGTTACGGCGTGATTGAAAGGTGGTTAGGGTGACCTGACCTAAGTTCAGCGAGGGTAGTTGGATAAAATATGTGCTCGCATAATTTTAGTGCCAAGTTTTTATGCAACAGTTGTGAACATAGATGTGTGCATTAGTAAATAAAAGCGAATAACACATGTGTACATAGTTTGGGTACATAGTTATTGTACAGAGGCGTAGCTAGAGTGTATGGCGCCAGGTGACAATATTCTTTTTTTTTACGCCCCCTAAACTCTAAAATATATTATTTTGATCAATAAAATACTAACAAATCCCGTTTTCGGCGCCCCCCACCCCACCAGTCTTACGCCCGGGGAAGTATGTCACCCTATTCCCCCTTTAGCTACGCCTGTGATAAACTACGGTAGGGACTTTGTTGACATATAGGAAGTAATACGTCAGGCGGATATGAAATCTAATCTTCACAAAGATTTAGTTTATCGTGATTCAAATGTTTGTCTGGTATGAATTATGTCAAAACAATGTCCTCCAGTTTGTTACAGGCGCTAATTTAGCTCTTGGTGTGGGGCGCCATATGTCCTCGTTGCGCCCCTGGTTGCATATTATTCTTACACTGTGTACATCCATCGTGTACAAAAGCTGTGTGTACTGTGTACAAAATGAGTTTAACTTTAAAATGAAAGCCTGAAAAATATGAAGATATTCTAAATATAGAAATAGGTATTGTATACTATAGAAATTTTGTAATTGGATGAACTAGATATAGAAATGTTGTAATTGGATGAACTAGATATAGAAATGTTGTAATTGGATGAACTAGATATAGCAATGTTGTAATTGGATGAACTAGATATAGAAATGTTGTAATTGGATGAACTAGATATAGAAATTTTGTAATTCAATGTACTAGATATAGAAATGTTGTAATTGTACATATAAATATAAATGTTGTATTGTATGTACTAAGTATAGAAATGTTGTGCCAAGGACTTTAATTTAACCCTGCTACTCTAGCCGTAAAATTTCGACCAAATTTGTTGACTAGAAATGATTTAACCCACCCACCCCCGCCTTGCTCCACCCCTTATGTACGCCCCGCCCCTTATGCACGCACCGCCCCTTATGCACGCCCCGTCCCTTATGCACGCCCATCTTATCGAATGAGTCCTGATATTTATGTCAACACCATTATGGGAACAAAAATGGGACCAAGTTATGCATGTCTATTTATGGGCCATTTGGAACATCTTTGGAGAAAACACTACAAAGGTCCTTTCCCAGAATTCTACAAGAGATACATAGATGACTGTATAGGGATTACCAACATGAACATAACACAACTAGCAGGGATGGTTAGATGGAGTGCGCTATGTGTTGTCATTAAATACTAGAGGACTCTCATAGTTGCTGTGTCCTAGTATTATTATTGGTCGTCCTTCGAGTGCGAACATGACCCATGGTTCGACTTGAGCAGTAGCCTTGGCTTGAGTGGTAGCCTTGACTTGAGTGGTAGCCTTGGCTTGAGTAGTAGCCTTGACGAGTGAAAGCCTTGGCTTGAGTAGTAGCCTAGACTTGAGCTGTAGCCTTGACTTGAGTAGTAGCCTTGACTTTAGCTACAGCCTTGACTTGAATAGTAGCCTCGACTTGAGCTGTAGCCTTGACTTGAGTAGTAGCCTCGACTTGAGTGGTAGCCTTGGCTTGAGTAGTATCCTTGGCTTGAGTGGTAACCTTGACTTGAGTGGTAGCCTTGGCTTGAGTAGTAGCATCGACTTGAGTGAAAGCCTTGACTTGAGTAGTAGCATCGACTTGAGTGAAAGCCTTGACTTGAGTAGTAGCATCGACTTGAGTGAAAGCCTTGACTTGAGTAGTAGCATCGACTTGAGCTGTAGCCTTGGCTTGAGCTGTAGCCTTGACTTGAGCTGTAGCCTTGACTTGAGCTGTAGCCTTGACTTGAGCTGTAGCCTTGACTTGAGCTGTATTTTGTTTCAAGTGAGGGAGAGTTGCTCAATTTGTCAGCCTCACTCTCTTTGCCTATTTATTCCAATGGCTAGACTTAGTCAAGACGACTGGAAATAGACCAGGATGCAGTAGATGACCTGCAGCGTGTCTCGTGTGTCCCACTGTGCTCCTTACGCGTTCGTCGCAGGAGTTGTCGGATTTTTCATTGTGTCAATCTCACACCGCCTACGGGACTCCATCTCCGGTTTGATTTCAGAGTTTGCCTTCTCTTAGATGAATTGCCATCCAAGATTAACGAGTCCCATCCACCTGGGGTGCTGGAGTTTTTGAACTTAATTTTGAATTATAATTTCAAGTCCTAAAGTTCACTTAAAGTTCTGATAATCCAGTTGTTTCCGCAACATTACTTTAGTAATTTCAGGGAGTTGGGGGCGGGTCACCTAGCCACCATTGACATACACTGCGATTGTCCATGGTAGTAGACACTCATTAATTTGATCATTATGTGTGTCTCTGCCTCCATTTGTGTTTGTGAATTTTTCCCTTCATCGTGTTTGACTTAACAAGTGCTGTTTTTGTGGTGGTTTATTTCAGTGAGACGGCATGGCACACTCCAAGACGTTCACGTGTCTGGTCATTCTTGGACTGATCTCGATTGCTGGGGCTGGCTTCGAAAGTAGGTCACGTTGAAAATTGCTTACTCTGTGAAACCTGCGAATAGCACAAACCCGTTGGGACTGAGCGAAATGTGGTGCTATTGGCAGGTTTCACTGCCTTAATATGTATTGTATGTCACAATGACATCGACAGAAGCGCAATTTAATGTGACAATACTATTGTCCTAAACTATTAATAGAAGTGACAATACTATTGCCATAAGCTATTAATAGATTTAGGCTCAATATTCTCAAAGATCACTAACTGTTTCAAAACATTGATCACTTAAACTAATAATAATTTGGATTTCTTATGGCGTTACCGTGACCTAACGCGAGATGGTGGAGGGTGGAGGTTTGCCGCGTAAGTGGGGGGGGGGTATTTCCAGCCCACTTTATGCACAAACGTATCACAGCTTATGTTTGATGTCATGTCAGAGCTTATGTTTGATGTCACAGCTTATGTTTGATGTCATAGCTTATGTTTGATGTAACAGCTCATGTTTGATGTCATAGGATGTCATATCTTATGTTTGATGTCAAAGGATGTCATATCTTATGTTTGATGTCATAGGATGTCATATTTTATGTTTGATGTCATAGCTTATCTTTGATGTCATAGGATGTCATAGATTATGTTTGATGTGGCTTCTCTGTATGAGTTTATTTTATTGACTAATGGGCGGCTAACTCTAGAACCACCCCCGGGAGTCACCAATTCTAGATGCTCTACTCACCGATCTACCGTCTTATAGTTGACTAGGTTGTTCTTGTCTTCTCTACACAATGGTGTTTCTCTAATCGCCACTTCGTCTCCACCAGATCAAGACTACTGGATGAAGGATGGCCTGGACGACTTGAGCGCGGCCTGGAAGCTGAAGCCCAATTACAAGGTGGCTAAGAACCTTATCCTGATGGTGGGGGACGGCATGGGGCTGTCCACGGTGACCGCTGCCAGGATCTACAAGGGTCAGAAGGACGGTAAACACGGGGAAGAGTACAAGCTGGCATTTGAGCAGTTCCCTTACGTGGCCTTGTCAAAGGTGAGTGCACAAGTCAACCCCCCGGGGAAGGGGGTGGAGGGGCGGGTGTCAAAGGTGATTGCAGGTAACACCATAAGTTTGTGTTTGAAGGGTGGTTCCCCGGTGCGGCGGCGTCGTCAAAGGTGGGTGCAGACGATCCCTGGGGTGCAGGGGGTAAAGGGACAGTTACTGTATGTGGCCATTTCAAAGGTGAGGACAGGTGAACCAGGGTTAGGGGGTCCAAGGGAAGTAGATATGATTCATGTCTGCTATAGATGCTGGGTGCTATAGATGCTGGGTGCTATAGATGCTGGGTGCTATAGATGCTGGGTGCTATAGATGCTGGGTGCTATAGATGCTGGGTGCTATAGATGCTGGGTGGTATAGATGCTGGGTGCTATAGATGCTGGGTGCTATAGATGCTGGGTGCTATAGATGATGGGTGGTATAGATGATGGGTGGTATAGATGATGGGTGATGGGATGGAAGGTGCCGATTGAAATTTTAGCTTTGGATTAATTTCTAACAGGTAATTACAGAGTTGATATAGTTGATAGATGGTAGTAAGATGGGAGATGAAGGTGGACGGTTAGGGGAAAAGATTATGTTGTAAGATGAGGATATAAGGTGAGGATAGAAGATGAAGATGAGAAATAGAATGTGAGGATAAAAGGTGAGGATAAAAGGTGAGGATAAAAGATGAGAATAGAAGATGAGAATAAAAGGTGAGGATAGAAGGTGAGGATAGAAGGTGAGGATAGGAGGTGAGAATAGAAGGTGAGGATATAAAGTGAGGATTGAAGGTGAGGATAAAAGGTGAGGATAGAAGGTGAGGATAAAATGTTAGGATAGAAGGTCAGAAGGTGAGGATAGAATGTGAGGATAGAAGGTGAGGATAGAAGGTGAGGATAAAAGGTGAGGATAGAAGATGAGAAATAGAAGGTGAGAAATAGAAGTTGAGAAATAGAAGGTGAGGATAAAAGGTGAGAATAGAAGGTGAGGATAGAAGGTATGGATTGAAGGTGAGGATAAAAGGTGAGAAATAGAAGGTGAGGATACTATGTGAGGATAGAAGTTGATGATAGAATCAGGGGACATGCTATTATTAGTAAAAAGAAAGAGAAAAAGAGAAAGCGAGAGGGTAAGAGAGGAGGGGTTATGGAGGTAGATAGGGTGAGGGAGGAGGGGTTATGGAGGTAGATAGGGTGAGGGAGGAAGAAAGAGAGGGAGGATGAAAGAGGAAGGAGGGGGGAGGGATGGACACCCAAGAACGTTAACTTGATAAAATACCGGTATTCAAACATGTAAGAACACGAAAGCGATGGTTAAAACAAAATCTCATTTGCCCAATCTCCAGACGTACAACATTGATCGTCAGGTGCCAGACAGCGCCGCGACAGCCGTTGCCATGGTCACGGGCATCAAGGTCAACTACGGCACTCTCGGGGTCACAGGAGATGTGCCCTTTGGGAAGAACTGCTCACAGCTCAATGACGCGACCAAGCTGAAAACCGTCCTGGACTTTGCCCTGGAAGAGGGTACGCTTGGGGTTAAGACTCGTACATTTTTACTTGTACATAAGGATTTTTTTTTTTTGTTGTTTTTTTTTTTTTTGTTAATACTGAAAATGTGTACAAAATATTATTTTTCGAAAGAAAAATTTTCAGAATTAAATAATGGGAAAAAAAATAATTTTAAGTTTAAATTTTTCAGATTTCTAACTCACTCCGTCCCTTAAGAAAATTCTTAACATAAATAGACAAATCTCAGATGAATTTAATGTAGATAAACAACTTCCGTTCGACCGAATTTAAGTCCAATAATTTTACTTTCGTACAAATTTCGGAATATGAGGGTATGCATGTGAAGGTAAGTGTGTGAAGGTATGTGTGTGAAGGTAAGTGTGTGAAGGTAAGTGTGTGAAGGTAAGTGTGTGAAGGTATGTGTGTGAAGGTAAGTGTGTGAAGGTAAGTGTGTGAAGGTATGTGTGTGAAGGTATGTGTGTGAAGGTAAGTGTGTGAAGGTATGTGTGTAAAGGTATGTTTGTGAAGGTAAGTGTGTGACGGTATGTGTGTGAAGGTATGTTTGTGAAGGTGTGTGTTTTAAGGTAAGTGTGTAAAGGTATGTGTGTGAAGGTATGTGTGTGAAGGTAAGTGTGTGAAGGTAAGTGTGTGAAGGTATGTGTGTGAAGGTAAGTGTGTGAAGGTAAGTGTGTGAAGGTATGTGTGTGAAGGTATGTGTGTGAAGGTATGTGTTTTAAGGTAAGTGTGTGAAGGTAAGTGTGTGAAGGTATGTGTGTGAAGGTATGTGTTTTAAGGTAAGTGTGTGAAGGTAAGTGTGTGAAGGTAAGTGTGTGAAGGTAAGTGTGTGAAGGTAAGTATGTGAAGGTATGTGTGTGAAGGTATGTGTTTTAAGGTAAGTGTGTGAAGGTAAGTATGTGAAGGTATGTGTGTGAAGGTATGTGTGTGAGAAGGTGAGTGAGTGAAGGTATGCGTGTAGAGGTTATGCTTTGTATCCCTGCAACAGAAGTTTTTGCGGTTAAACTAAAAGATTTAGTGTACTGCTGTGTCTTGGATAACTGAGTGTGCAACTGTGTCTTGGATAACTGAGTGTACAACTGTGTCTTATATAACTGAGTGTACAACTGTGTCTTAGATAACTGAGTGTACAACTGTGTCTTAGATAACTGAGTGTACAACTGTGTCTTAGATAACTGAGTGTACAACTGTGTCTTAGATAACTGAGTGTACAACTGTGTCTTAGATAACTGAGTGTACAACTGTGTCTTAGATAACTGAGTGTACAACTGTGTCTTAGAAAACTGAGTTTACAACTGTGTCTTAGATAACTGAGTGTACAACTGTGTCTTAGATAACTGAGTGTACAACTGTGTCTTAGATAACTGAGTGTACAACTGTGTCTTAGATAACTGAGTGTACAACTGTGTCTTAGATAACTGAGTGTACAACTGTGTCTTAGATAACTGAGTGTACAACTGTGTCTTAGATAATTGAGTGTACAGCTGTGTTTTAGATAACTGATTCATAACGCTGACGGCTGGAGAGATGTTTCGTCAGCTGTTTATCTACCAGCCGGGGACCTAATATGGTGGCCAAAGGAGATAGACAGATACAAGAATCCTTTAGATCATTGGTTCCCAACCTCCTAATGCCGCGACCCCCAACCATAACATTATTTTCGTTGCTACATCATAACTGTAGAGTACATGCGTTTTCCGATGGTCTTAGGCGACCCCTGAGGAATGATGGTTCGACCCCCAAAGGTGTCGCGACCCACAGGTTGAGAACCGCTGCTTTAGATTAATAATTAACCCTTATTAAATATCTTCAAATAGATTTCCTTTGTTTCCCTTTGCGGAGAATCGGTACCGAACCGAACCCGATCTCCTAAAAGAGGATTCTATTCCCATGTCTAGTTCAAGTATTAAATAATTTTACATTTTTTGTTTTTCTTTAGGGTGGGGGGAAAGCCACCGTCAATAGTTATTTTTGAACGTATCAAATGTGACTTATTTATTGGACCTGGTGTGATGTGCTCGTCCCCCAACAGCCCCCTCCCCTACCCATTCTTACACAATTTAATATTTTCTTATTATCTTCCTTTACTTCGGGTACCTTATATCACTTGCCCCACATTTTCTCCCCTTGTTTACTTACAGCGCTGACTTCCCTTCTTCTCTTGTTTACCTATGATAGCAACCTCCGCTTTTCCCTTGTTTATTTACGGTCCTGACCTCACCGCCCTATCTCTGGTGGCCATCAACACCTCTCTTAACCTCTGTTTACATAAATTCATCTCGCCACTAATACAAAATCTGTTTACTGAAAATAGCTCTACTCGACAGTGGCGGATGACGATGGGGGCGCCAGGTTCCTCCATGCAGGGCCGTGCCCAGGAAAAGCGGTTCCCCGGGATGAAGCCTGAAATGGTGCCCTTCAATATGTAGAATAGAGTGCCCTCCGGGAACTTAAGGGCAGACATCACCCATATTTTTAAACTCACAAGAAGATTTAAATCCTATAGAGCAGTGCTACTCAAAGTGGTGGTCCGCGGACCGGTGCCGGTCCGTGGGCCATCATCCGCCGGTCCGCAGAAGTTTTCAAGAAAACTCATTTCGCAATTACGTCACTACAAGAAAAATAGTGCACCGGTCCCTGGTGCTATGTAAAATTCCTGCCGGTCCGCCATACTAACAAGTTTGAGAAGCACTGCTGTAGAGTGTGTAGCATTTATAATGCTGTTCAATCGACTTGGACAATGGCCCCCACCAGTAGTGTAGCTGATGATGTAGCCCACCCCTCCCTCCCCAGTTTAAAATAAAACATAAAACTCTGCAGTTAGCCAAGAATGCCACCCCTCCATATAAATTAAAAAAAGTGCTTTCCTGGGGACGAAACACCCCCTTCCGCCACTTCATACGACACCGCCCCACAATGTATGCTTATGAAGGGGGTCCGATGTTATTCGATGACCATGGGTTACTTTAAAGATTATTTAATTTTTTCCCCAGGCAAGTCTGTTGGTTTGGTGACCACTACACGCATCACCCACGCCACTCCTGCTGCCGCATATGCGCACGTGCCTTTCAGGTGAGTGTACACGCAAGCATGGCGATCTTGGTGCCCTGTTATGGTAACACGGTGATCTTGGTGCCCTGTTGTGATTATATGATAACACGGCGATCTTGGTGCCCCTATTGTGGTTATATGATAACATGGTGATCTTGGTGCCCCTATTGTGGTTATATGATAACACGGCGATCTTGGTGCCCCTATTCTGGTTATATGATAACACGGCGATCTTGGTCCCCCTATTGTGCTTATATGATAACACGGCGATCTTGGTGCCCCTATTGTGGTTATATGATAACACGGCGATCTTGTGCCCTTATTGTGGTTATATGATAACACGGCGATCTATATTTCCTTCCACCATAGCACCATGTCAAACTCTATTCCTTTCCACCATAGCACCATGTCAAACTCTATTTCCTTCCACCATAGCACCATGTCAAACTCTATTTCCTTCCACCATAGCACCATGTCAAACTCTATTTCTTTCCACCATAGCGCCATGTCAAACTCTATTTCTTTCCACCATAGCGCCATGTCAAACTCTATTTCCTTCCACCATAGCGCCATGTCAAACTCTATTTCTTTCCACCATCAGAGATTGGGAGAGTGACGCTGACATGGCTCAGGCCCCGGGGTGCTCCCATGTCAAGGACATCGCCTACCAACTGATCAAGCACAACCCAGACATCCATGTAGGTAGCATACATGATGTCATACACGTGTGTACCGGCACAGCGTATGTATGGTTATTGTATGTGCCTGTGTATTTATGTATGTTCAATGTATGTCTGCATGGATGTGCAAGTGTCTGTTTATATTTTCATATGTGTGTCTAGTCAAAAAACTATATTTGTAGACTGTCAAGTGATGGACACACACCTGTAACACTGGCCAACTACGGACACACATCTGTAACAATGGCCAACTACGGACACACATCTGTAACACTGGCCAACTACGGACACACATCTGTAACACTGGCCAACTACGGACACACATCTGTAACACTGGCCAACTACGGACACACATCTGTAACAATGGCCAACTACGGACACACATCTGTAACACTGGCCAACTACGGACACACATCTGTAACACTGGCCAACTACAGACATACATCTGTAACACTGGCCAACTACGGACACAGCTGTAACACTGGCCAACTACGGACACACATCTGTAACACTGGCCAACTACGATATTGCCATGACATAAAACATTTTGGTTTTCTGCCCAGAGTTCTTAGATTTTAATTTAGGCATGCGGTCAAGATATAAATATTGTGTGGGCCTCTAACCATTTTACAAGATAGGTAGGGCGCAAAGTGTCCGATGATTAATTCATTATAGATAGGGCGCAATGTTTCAATCCTGATATTGCCCCTTACTTAATTCAGGATTAATGCAACTCTATCGGTCTAGGCAAAGAAATTATTATAATGTATATAACTTTAATAACCAAATGAAACAACCATCAACCAGCGGCAGTAGTTTTGGAGCTAGTGAAATAGTTGCCTCCCTGGATGGTACACAAAAGACGAGGGATTGGATGGTACACAATAGACGAGGGACTGGATGGTACACAATAGACGAGGGACTGGATGGTACACAATAGACGAGGGACTGGATGGTACACAATAGACGAGGGACTGGATGGTACACAATAGACGAGGGACTGGATGGTACACAATAGACGTGGGACTGGATGGTACACAATAGACGAGGGACTGGGTGGTACACAGTAGACGAGGGGCTGGATGGTACACAATAGACGAGGGGCTGGATGGTACACAATTGACGAGGGGCTGGATGGTACACAATAGACGAGGGACTGAATAGTACACAGTAGACGAGGGACTGGGTGGTACACAGTAGACGAGGGGCTTGATGGTACACAATAGACGAGGGACTGGATGGTACACAGAAGACGAGAGACAGGATGGTACAAAATAGACGAGGGACTGGATGGTACACAATAGACAGTGGACTGGATGGTACACAAAAGACGAGGGACTGGATGGTACACAGAAGGCGATGGACTGGATGGTAAATGATATAAGAGAAACATTATAAAACATGCGAAGATGGTGATTTATCTCAATGATTAGACAAATTGTGTTGTACTTACCGATGGTGCTGTAACTCTCTGACATCACAGGTCATACTGGGAGGTGGAAGGAGAAGCTTTGTCAACAGCACCTCACCCGACCCCATCACAGGTATAATAAGACCAGGACAGAGGGCTGATGGTATGGATCTTATAGAGGTAGGTTGGATGGTACCATAGGTACAATAATACCAGGACTGAGGGCTGATGGTATGGATTCTTATACATGTAGGTTGGGTGGTACCACAGATACAATAAGACCAGGACAGGTGATGGACGGTATGGATCTTTTATACAGGTAGGTTGGATTGGCTTTTTTTCTGAATCGAAATATGAGACATTCATTCAAAATGTCTAAAGTCAGACATTCATTCAAAATGTCCAAAGTGAGACATTCATTCAAAATGTCCAAAGTCAGACATTCATTCAAAATGTCTAAAGTCAGACATTCATTCAAAATGTCTAAAGTCAGACATTCATTCAAAATGTCCAAAGTGAGACATTCATTCAAAATGTCCAAAGTCAGACATTCATTCAAAATGTCTAAAGTCAGACATTCATTCAAAATGTCTAAAGTCAGACATGCATTCAAAAATGTCCAAAGTGAGACATACATTCTAAATGTCTAAAGTCAGACATTCATTCAAAATGTCCAAAGTGAGACATGCATTCAAAAATGTCCAAAGTGAGACATACATTCTAAATGTCTAAAGTCAGACATGCATTCAAAAAGTCCAAAGTCAGACATACATTCAAAGAGTCCAAAGTCACATATACATTCAAAGAGTCAAAAATCAGACATACATTCCAAGGTTATATTATACCCCGGGTCCAGAATCATCAGTGACTCTCATACCGTACCCCCGGATTGGTCCAGAATCATCAGTGACTCTCATACCGTACCCCTGGATTGGTCCAGAATCATCAGTAACACTCATACCGTAACCCCGGATTTATCCAGAATCATCAGTGACTCTCATACCGTGTGTGACGGTGTTTAATATGTGTTGGCACCTAGCCAGACAATTTAAAAAAACTGGTTATTAATGTGTGTGTCATCACTGTCATCTCAGCACGTAGCTATGCTACATTCATCCAGCATGAGGCAATGCTACATTCATCTCTCTCTATCTCTCTCATTATTTCTATCTCTAAAATTATCTCTATCTCTCTCATTATGTCTCTCCCTCTCTCTATCCTTCCTTATCTTCATATCCTTCTCAATCTCTTTCTCCCATTCTCTCTATGTCTCCCATTCTCTCTATCTCTCCCATTCTCTCTATCTCTCCCATTCTCTCTATGTCTCCCATTCTCTCTATCTCTCCCATTCTCTCTATGTCTCCCATTCTCTCTATGTCTCCCATTCTCTCTATGTCTCCCATTCTCTCTATGTCTCCCATTCTCTCTATGTCTCCCATTCTCTCTATGTCTCCCATTCTCTCTATGTCTCCCATTCTCTCTATGTCTCCCATTCTCTCTATGTCTCCCATTCTCTCTATGTCTCCCATTCTCTCTATGTCTCCCATTCTCTCTATGTCTCCCATTCTCTCTATGTCTCCCATTCTCTCTATGTCTCCCATTCTCCAGATCCTTCTCATTCTATCCCTCAATCTCCTCTCCCTCCCTCCATCCATTTAACGACACACTCTCTTCTGGACTCGACCCCGGCTGCTTTTCTCGAGCTAAGCCTAGGAACCCCTGACCTAGGCCTAGGAACCCCTGCTCTAGGCCTCGGAACCCCTGCTCCAGGCCTCGGAACCCCTGACCTAGGCCTCAGAACCCCTGAACTGGGCCTTGGAACCCATAACCTGGGCCTCGGTATCCTGATCTCGAGTTTGTACTGACTGCCTTGTGCTACATTCCTCAAACTTTCCACAGGGAGGCCAAGCTATCAACCTAAGCCATTAAATTATCGCTTGTTTGCCCACCTGGCTAATTGCTGTCTCATTGTGTACCTTTCCTATTGTCCTTAAAGTACATGGTCACTACTCTCAGTTCAAGTCAACCTCGTTCTGACCTCACATCCCTGCTAATTTATACATGGGCGCTTACAATGAAAACAGAAATGTTTCGTTTCCTAACGAAAGCGTGTCCTGTATTCATTGGTGTAGCTAGGGTTAGTGCCACCCGATGTGGGACGACAATTGTGCCACCCCATTCCAAGAAAAATAGTATGTATCTGGCCGAAAATGCCAACCCTAAATGTAAAGAACATTGCCGCCCTGAGCTAACCGCTCCCTCCTTCCCTTTTCCTACGCCCCTGCCTGTATTACCTTTTAAGCGGTAGCCTTTACTTATTACCTTTTTCAGTCTATTACCTTATATTACCCTCCTACCGAATTGATTCTATGCACCATAAATCACCTCGACCCCATCACATGCTGCTTATACAGGTTTACTCCAGCTGTCCAGCGGTCCACACGACATCCCCCCTCCCCACCACTTCCTCTTCTACCCACTCTTAGAGTCACGTGTCAAACTTTTACTTCTGTTATTCCCACTGCTATCAAGTGTCACCTTACACACTACAGGGTTTGTCATTTCTAAGACCGGAAATCGTCACATGACATTACGTAATGTTACTATTTTTAGACTATGTGTTCGTAAAACATCGCCTCTAACAGTGTGTTTCTGCATATATATATATATAGCAGTAACAATTTGTTTGTCAAATGTTTCTTCAAATAAAGTTTTAAAAAGTTTTCGTATTGGTTAAGACCCACTATGCCTGCTCCCATTAACATAGACGTACCGAACAGCTGTTGAGAGATTGGTTAAATGGAATAATGTGATTTTTAAATTAATATATTAATGAGATTGGCCAGGCTATACGCTTTGGTGTTCTATTAATAGATTTCCGCCTTCAAATGAGAAACCTTATTCGAGATTTCCCTACAACATTAAATACAACAAAATAACACACCAACATCGAATTTGTATATCTGAAGAATTTTGTAAATTGTATCAATGTGATGTCAAGCAAATGGATCAAAGAATTAAAACATTTAATTTTAATCTCCTAGTTTAAATTCTCGCAACGTGGACATAAAACAACATACATTTTAAACTAGACCCTAAATATGTCTCAGGAGTGGAAGAAAGACAAACAGACAAGGGGTCTCAAACACGCTTACGTGGACACCAGGCAGAAACTGGCAGATGTTGATGTCAGCCAAACGGATTATTTATTTGGTAAGGTAAACGGAAAATTATTCTCAGTTTTTATAAAGCGAAAACCCTGAATATAAAGAGTTGCATTAAACTGTGTCCACACGTGTCCTAAATTAGACATGTTTACCCTATTTATGGGTCTTTAACCTAGGCCTATTTACCTTAACCCTTGACGTTTGTACCTTAATTCTGACTATTTGTACAATAACCCTGGGGATACGTAACCTTGATCTGAGCACTTTGTATCGTAAACGTGTTTTATCTAACACACATACTCTCTAATCAAGCACACATACTCTGTAATCAAGCACACATACTCTGTAATCAAGCACAAATACTCTGTAATCAAGCACAAATACTCTGTAATCAAGCACACACACTCTGTAATCATTTACATATACTCTGTATTCAAGGACACATACTCTGTATTCAAGCACACATACTCTGTAATCAAGCACACATGCTCTGTAATCAAGCACACATGCTCTGTAATCAAGCACACATACTCTGCAATCAAGCACACATTATGTCAGCTAGTCAAGGCAACACTGTAAAACAGGCATACACAACTTAAAACATGTCTTTATGTATTCCCTTGAGGACCTGGTTGTTGTCCATCAAATTAGAAGGGTTTTCTGTCAACGCTATTAGAAGTATTTTGTGCTCCACAGGCTCGTTCTGCTGACATTTAGCAAGTACGATTCTAGGATATAGAAATAATGCGCACCATTAAGTAGTGCAATAAATCGAGTTGGCTTCTTTTCTCCGCGCACACAATGTGCCCATGACGGTAAAGGCATTTAAAGTTGTACAACATTCCTACCTTTTGAGAACCACGACAATAAATGAACGTGTGAATATATAAAAACTATTCTTTGCATTGCAGCTATTATTGTTACAAGTATATCCTTATATCTACAAATTATTTCACTTATTCAATATAAGTCATAAAGTGATGTGTAAATTATCCAATTGAACATTGTCAATTCTTGAGAGAGAAGGGGAGATCGTTTTGAGGAGTGAATGAATTAATCAGTTAGTAGCGGCAAGACATCCACTGCATTCAGTTCACAATTTAGTTAACATTGTTACAATAACAAGTGTTACAACACGTTACGCATAACGCTCGGTGCGTGACATCTTCCCCCCCCCCCTCTCAGTACTATTAATGTAAACATACGGGTGGGGTTGGTGGTTTTGAAGAGGGGCAGACGCACCAGAAGCGACAATACATAAGGGGTTGCAGTCTTTGCTTGCTCTCGTTACAGACTTACGGATATTGGAATCGATCATTTAACGGTAACCTACATCTAATAGCTTGTAATATTTTATTTCATCGCCAAAGTCAAGATTTTAAAGTATGTAGGTTCAAGAATTGCTTATTTACTGGCATGTGTACAATTCATGTATTCCCGTTTCGTAACCTCCCGTAACAAAACCTCATCTTTCCTGGTCAGGTTTGTTCTCTTATAACCACCTGGAGTATGAAACTGACCGACAGGGCACCAGCCAGGAACCCACCCTGACCGAGATGGCAGAGAAGGCGATCAGGATTCTCAGCAAAAACCCCAAGGGTTACTTCCTCCTGATTGAAGGTAAGTTACAGAGCGATTCATACTGAAGCAAGACATGAGAAGAGAAGCAATGCATGACCGAATACAAGTATAACAAAAACAGGTTCCACTGTTGTGTACACCAAACTCATTCACTACCGCTCCACTGTTGTGTACACCAAACTCATTCACTACCGCTCCACTGTTGTGTACACCAAACTCATTCACTACCGCTCCACTGTTGTGTACACATTCTAATTCCTTTCCCCACAATAATATGGATTTATTGCCACTCCAGAGGCAGTGTACACGTGATGATGCACCACAGGGCTACAGATGCAAAACTACAGTTGTCCCGACAAAGCCTGGATTCTCTCCCCTCCCCCCAACCTTTCTTTTCTCAGGTTCCTTTAATGCAAATTTATTAAATAGCTCGCCCAATGAAGGCAGTAGCAATAGCTCGCCAAATGAAGGCAGTAGCAATAGCTCGCCAAATGAAGGCAGTAGCAATAGCTCGCCCAATGATGGCAGTAGCAATAGCTCGCCAAATGAAGGCAGTAGCAATAGCTCGCCAAATGAAGGCAGTAGCAATAGCTCGCCAAATGAAGGCAGTAGCAATAGCTCGCCAAATGAAGGCAGTAGCAATAGCTCGCCAAATGATGGCAGTAGCAATAGCTCGCCAAATGAAGGCAGTAGCAATAGCTCGCCAAATGATGGCAGTAGCAATAGCTCGCCAAATGAAGGCAGTAGCAATAGCTCGCCAAATGAAGGCAGTAGCAATAGCTCGCCAAATGAAGGCAGTAGCAATAGCTCGCCCAATGATGGCAGTAGCAATAGCTCGCCAAATGAAGGCAGTAGCAATAGCTCGCCAAATGATGGCAGTAGCAATAGCTCGCCAAATGAAGGCAGTAGCAATAGCTCGCCCAATGATGGCAGTAGCAATAGCTCGCCAAATGATGACAGTAGCAATAGCTCGCCCAATGATGGCAGTAGCAATAGCTCGCCAAATGAAGGCAGTAGCAATAGCTCGCCAAATGAAGGCAGTAGCAATAGCTCGCCCAATGATGGCAGTAGCAATAGCTCGCCAAATGAAGGCAGTAGCAATAGCTCGCCCAATGATGGCAGTAGCAATAGCTCGCCAAATGAAGGCAGTAGCAATAGCTCGCCAAATGAAGGCAGTAGCAATAGCTCGCCAAATGATGGCAGTAGCAATAGCTCGCCAAATGAAGGCAGTAGCAATAGCTCGCCAAATGAAGGCAGTAGCAATAGCTCGCCAAATGAAGGCAGTAGCAATAGCTCGCCAAATGATGGCAGTAGCAATAGCTCGCCAAATGAAGGCAGTAGCAATAGCTCGCCAAATGAAGGCAGTAGCAATAGCTCGCCAAATGAAGGCAGTAGCAATAGCTCGCCCAATGATGACAGCAGCACTAGCTCGCCCAATGATGACAGCAGCACTAGCTCGCCCAATGATGACAGCAGCACTAGCTCGCCCAATGATGACAGCAGCACTAGCTCGCCCAATGATGACAGCAGCACTAGCTCGCCCAATGATGACAGCAGTAATGCGTCAACTACTGAGGTTACTTGACAAAACATGCATTCGAGTAACGCACTTTATAAGAATAACAATGAATGTTAACATCTTGGAACTTGATTTTTCGCGCCAATAGAACACAGCATTACAACCATACACACATACCTGTCACATCATAGGTGTCACGACAAAGGTGTCACATTATAGGTGTCACATCATATGTGTCATTTCAACCTTATTTTTTTTTCCGAATACCAAAATGGAACTTCTGCCTTCTGACCTCCACGATCATACATTCCCTCTCCCGATTATCCCTCTATTACCGATCATACATCAC
Source organism: Omphiscola glabra (assembly GCA_964017045.1). Classification (NCBI taxonomy): domain Eukaryota; kingdom Metazoa; phylum Mollusca; class Gastropoda; family Lymnaeidae; genus Omphiscola; species Omphiscola glabra. Next base: position 2,270,834 of record OZ024805.1, on the reverse strand, counting down.
ATATCACAATCACACATACCCCATCACAAATCGTACATCACATATCACAAAATCACACATCACAAAAACATACATCACGCATCACAAAATCATACATCACACATCACAAAATCATACATCACACATCACAAAATCATATATCACACATCACAAAATCACACATCACAAAATCATACATCACACATCACAAAAACATACATCACACATCACAAAATCACACATCAAAAAATCATACATCACACATCACAAAATCACACATCACAAAATCATGCATCACACATCACAAAAACATACATCACACATCACAAAATCACACATCACAAAATCATACATCACACATCACAAAAACATACATCACACATCACAAAATCACACATCACAAAAACATACATCACACATCACAAAATCACACATCACAAAATCATACATCACAAAAACATACATCACACATCGCGAAAACATACATCACACATCACAAAATCATACATCGCACATCACAAAAACATACATCAACTATTTTAAAAAAACTATTTTTACTGTTAATGTTTCACTGTAATACTCCTCCCCCCCCCCTTTTTTCTGCAGGAGGCCGCATTGACCACGCCCACCACGAAAACTTTGCCAAGAGGGCGCTGGAGGAAACTTATGAATTCGATAATTCTGGTACAGTAAAATTATTGTCCATTTATAGATTTAGATAATGATAACAATTCTTATAAAATAGAATCATGGTCGTGTTATAGGATATGTTTCTAGATGTTGTAGTATGTAGTTCCGGGCCGTATACGATCCATATTGTCATGTTGCGTCTCTGTCTAAATTGTATCGTATCATTTGGGTGATAATTTTACATGGAAGAAAACAAAATGGAACTTATGCCCAGCATTGGACAACTGACACTCATGCAGTATTGGAGGGGGGGGGCCTGCTGTACAAATGTAGCAATAGGGGAGGCTACCAAGAACATTGAATGAATAAAATGATGTCTTTTAAGAAAGGTCTACAGGTCTACATTGAGGGGATAGCAGACGACCAGTGATGAGCCTGCACACCAAGACAATATTTAGATCGTCTGCTAAATTTGTGTACTAATTTTTTTTTAAAATCTTTTTTTGTTTCGTTCTCTTCTGTTTTCTTGCTCTCGTAAATGTTTCTCTTTTTATTGTTTTGATTTTCTGTTCTTCTACTCTTACTTACTCTTTTTATTTCTTACTTTCTTTCTTTTTCTTTCTCTTTCTTTCTTACTTTTTACAATTCTTTATTTAATTTTGTTCTCGCTTTCTTTCCTATTTTCTCAGTTTCTGTCTTTATCAGATTCTTTCTACCTTACTTTTGAACTTAAATTCCAATGTTTCTCTGCTCTTTATAGCCGTCCATTCATTTGCATCAACCACTTTAAATCTCCGCATTTCCCCTGGTTAACAGGCTATATTTAGACTGACCTCTGGTCTATATTTAGACTGACCTCCGAGCTATATTTAGACGGAACTCTTTTTTTCCACATTCGCTTGTATCATTAGTATTATGTTGCAAACTAAGCTAACTTTCGATATGTTATTTTTCCTCTGTGCAGTCATCAAAGTAGGACAGCTTACCTCGGAGGATGATACGCTGACCGTGGTGACAGCTGACCACTCGCACGTGTTCACCATTGCTGGCTATCCATCAAGGGGACACAACATACTAGGTAACTTTAAGTGCTGTAGACATTATCATGTGCTGAGTTGGCGTGCTGTATACCTTTATCATGGGCTGAGTTGGCGTGCTGTATACCTTTATCATGGGCTGAGTTGGCGTGCTACAGACGTTTATCATGGGCTGAGCCGGCGTGCTGTATACCTTTATCATGGGCTGAGTTGGCGTGCTGTATACCTTTATCATGGGCTGAGGCGGCGTGCTACAGACGTTTATCATGGGCTGAGCCGGCGTGCTACAGACGTTTATCATGGGCTGAGCCGGCGTGCTGTATACCTTTATCATGGGCTGAGCCGGCGTGCTGTAGACATTATCATGGGCTGAGTTGGCGTGCTACAGACGTTTATCATGGGCTGAGCCGGCGTGCTGTATACCTTTATCATGGGCTGAGCCGGCGTGCTGTAGACATTATCATGGGCTGAGTTGGCGTGCTACAGACGTTTATCATGGGCTGAGCCGGCGTGCTGTATACCTTTATCATGGGCTGAGCCGGCGTGCTGTAGACATTATCATGGGCTGAGGCAGCGTGCTACAGACGTTTATCTTGGGCTGGGCCGGCGTGCTGTAGACATTATCATGGGCTGAGCCGGCGTGCTACAGACGTTTATCATGGGCTGAGCCGGCGTGCTGTAGACATTATCATGGGCTGAGCCGGCGTGCTGCAGACATCATCATGGGCTGAGCCGGCGTGCTACAGACGTTTATCATGGGCTGAGCCGGCGTGCTGTAGACATTATCATGGGCTGGGCCGGCGTGCTGTAGACATTATCATGGGCTGAGCCGGCGTGCTACAGACGTTTATCATGGGCTGAGCCGGCGTGCTGTAGACATTATCATGGGCTGAGCCGGCGTGCTGCAGACATCATCGTGGGCTGAGCCGGCGTGCTGTAGACATTATCATGGGCTGAGCCGGCGTTCTGCAGACATCATCATGGGCTGAGCCGGCGTGCTGCAGACGTTTATCATGGGCTGAGCCGGCGTGCTGTAGATATCATGGGCTGAGCCGGCGTGCTGTAGACATTATCATGGGCTGAGCCGGTGTGCTGCAGACATCATCATGGGCTGAGCCGGCGTGCTGCAGACATTATCATGGGCTGAGCCGGTGCCGTTTCTGTTGGGATACTGGGTCGGGTATTTTTGCGACGTTACTGGGCGGGTCCTGGTCGGGGTTTTTCAATTCATCATCTATTGAACAAGTGGAATGGTTCCAACGATTGGCTGGAGCTGAAAACTGCATGGAGCTGTTGGAGCTGTCTGTGCTGTTGGAGCTGTGGGAGCTGTCTGCTCCGTTGAAGCTGTGGGAACTGTCTGCTCTGTTGGAGCTGTCTGCTCTGTTGGAGCTGTCTGCTCTGTTGGAGCTGTCTCCTCTGTTGGAGCTGTCTGCTCTGTTGGAGCTGTCTCCTCTGTTGGAGCTGTCTGCTCTGTTGGAGCTGTCTCTGTGGGAGCTGTGAAATAAATAAATTCATGGCTCTAAATGTTTTCTCTCATCATCCATTAAGTTTCCCATTATCCATCAAGTTTCCCATTATCCATCAAGTTTACCATTATCCATCAAGCTGATCCCCATTGCTACCGATCAAAAGTTAAAATATTTAAACAACACACCATCATTTACTCTCTCGGGTGTGCAGATTGAGTTTGCTCAAACAGTGCGAAACCTGTTTGTCTACTTAGACAGAACACTAACTATGGAAAATCACATTAACATGATTTGCAAGGCGATTTTTCTAGAGCTGCGCAGAATTAGTCATATTAGATCTTTCTTAACTTTGAATGCATCAAAGAGGCTGATGTCTGCATTCGTTCTATCACGCATGGACTACTGCAATGCTCTCATGGTGGGTCTTCCAGCTACGCTCCTGGATAAAATTCAAAAAGCACAGAATAATGCGGCTGGAAGTGTTCTTCGTAAACGCAAATTCGACCATGCTAAAACTCTTCTGAGAGAACTGCATTGGCTGCCGGTCCGCGCTCGCATAGAGTACAAAATTGCAACTCTGTGCTACCGCTGCTTGCATGACCTGGCGCCGTCCTATCTCCAAGCGCTCATGACGCCTTATGTACCCACTAGACAACTCCGCTCACCTGATAGTGGCAAACTCTCAATACCGAAGGTTTGCCTTGAGACTTACGGAAAGCGCACGTTCGCATTTGCTGGCCCAACCAATTGGAACACCCTTCCTGACGCTCTCAGACACAGCCAGACGCTGGAGTCCTTCAAGACAAATTTAAAAACTCCCCTTCTGGGGTGAAGTTGTCTACCATCTTTTCCAGCTAGTTATTATCTCCCAGCTTTGTTTTTGTACCGCGCTTCACAAGCGTGATTTTACAAATGAACTGTATTATTATTATTATTATTAAGTTTCCCAATATCCATCAAGTTTCCCATTATCCATCAAGTTTCCCATTATCCATCAAGTTTCCCATTATCCATCAAGTCTCCCATAAGCCAACATATCTAAACAGCTTAGTAATCTGGATTGGATTATAGTAATGAGAAAGTAGATGTCTGTAAATTCTAGCCTGTGACATCTATGACTTCTATAACTTCTATGACTTCTATAACTTCTATGACTACTATGACTTCTATTACTTCTATAACTTCTATGAATGATATGACTTCTATAACTTCTATAATTTCTATGACTTCTATGACTTCTATGACTTCTATAACTTCTATAACTTCTATGACTTCTGTAACTTCTATGACTTCTAAGACCTCTATGAATGCTATGACTTCTATTACTTCTATGACTTCTCTGTTCTCATAGGAATGGCGCTTGGGCCAAAAGGTTAAAATTGGAAATTATTACCCAACCATTGTCCTGATGCTTCAGTGTCCCCACCATTGTCCTGATGTCTGAGTGTCCCCACCATTGTCCTGATGTCTGAGTGTCCCCACCATTGTCCTGATGCTTCAGTGTCCCCACCATTGTCCTGATGTTTCAGTGTCCCCACCATTATCCTGATGCTTCAGTGTCCCCACCATTGTCCTGATGCTTCAGTGTCCCCACCATTATCCTGTTGCTTCAGTGTCCCCACCATTATCCTGATGCTTCAGTGTCCCCACCATTGTCCTGATGTTTCAGTGTCCCCACCATTATCCTGATGCTTCAGTGTCCCCACCATTGTCCTGATGTTTCAGTGTCCCCACCATTATCCTGATGTTTCAGTGTCCCCACCATTATCCTGATGTTTCAGTGTCCCCACCATTGTCCTGATGCTTCAGTGTCCCCACCATTGTCCTGATGCTTCAGTGTCCCCACCAGTGTCCTGATGTTTCAGTGTCCCCACCATTGTCCTGATGTTTCAGTGTCCCCACCATTGTCCTGATGCTTCAGTGTCCCCACCATTGTCCTGATGTTTCAGTGTCCCCACCAGTGTCCTGATGTTTCAGTGTCCCCACCATTGTCCTGATGTTTCAGTGTCCCCACCATTGTCCTGATGCTTCAGTGTCCCCACCATTGTCCTGATGTTTCAGTGTCCCCACCAGTGTCCTGATGCTTCAGTGTCCCCACCATTGTCCTGATGTTTCAGTGTCCCCACCAGTGTCCTGTTGTTTCAGTGTCCCCACCATTATCCTGATGTTTCAGTGTCCCCACCATTGTCCTGTTGTTTCAGTGTCCCCACCATTGTCCTGTTGTTTCAGTGTGTCCACCATTATCCTGTTGTTTCAGTGTGTCCACGATTATTTCTCTGTTGTTTCAGCCACTGTTGACACCAGCGACGGTGATGCAGCTACAGACAAAATGCCCTACTTAACGCTTGGATATATGAATGGCCCGAAATTCGGACGGGGCAACCTAACAGGGGTGGACACGACAGGTAAGATGGCTGACCAATAGAAACTATGCTAGAGATTTTATTATTTTTTAAAATAAATATTTAAACAATTTTGAAGTAATCCTGAATGGAGGTTAATTTGAATATTTAAATCCGGCAATCAAGTTTGATTGGCTTTGTTCTCAGGTGAACAACTCGCTATCAGAAAATGATTAATGTCTGTTCTTCTCCTAACTGCATCTTCAGGTAAAGATTTCCAACAACCGTCTGGTCTGCAAATGCCGTATGAAACTCACGGAGGGGAGGATGTCATTATATACGCAAAAGGTTGGTTTTGTCTGCGTGTCAGACGGTGGTATTCAGACAGTCGTATGTCAGATAGTCGTATGTCAGATAGTTTATGTCAGACAGTCTATGTCAGGCAGTCGTGTGTCAGTCAGTCGTATGTCAGACAGTCGTATGTCAGACAGCCGTGTGTCAGAAAGTCGTATGTCAGGCAGTCGAATGTCAGGCAAGTGTTGTTGAGTAAGTTGTGATTCAGGCATTGGTATGTTATGTCAGACATTTATTTGTGGGACAGTTGTTCGTCAGTACGTTTTGACTGAGACAGTTATAGGTAGGACATTCTATGTCAGACAGTTATATGTGATACAGTCACATGTCAGATAATTGTATGTCATACAGTTTATAACAATTCTCAGACCCGAACGATCACCACGACTACTTTACTTAATACCTTACAGTTACACTTAAAATTACATCTACGCTTACAATTTCACTTACACTTGCTAACAGTTACAATTACACTTGCATATAATTACTCTTATGCTTAAAATTACAATTTCACTACACTTTTGCTTACAATTACACTGGCAATTGCTTACATTTACACTTACAATTGCTTACAATTACACCGACAATTGCTTACAAATACACTGACAATTGCTTACATTTACACTGACAATTGCTTATAATTACACTGACAATTGCTTACAATTACACTGACAATTGCTTACAATTACACTGACAATTGCTTACATTTACACTGACAATTGCTTATATTTACACTTACAATTGCTTACAATTACACTTACAATTGCTTACAATTATACTTTCACTAACACTGCGTATGAGAACTAACTTAGGGTGGCAACTCATTCGCTTTTGTGTTGTCATAAACGTCTTGCACCGGTACTTGCCTCCTTTGTGAACTTTGCCAGTCTGACGTCATATTGAATCTGCCGCTAATTTAAACCTAATCTACACATAGCGTTTAGATGTACATTACACAAAGATGTACATATGTCACAGAGATGTACACCTGACACAAAGATGTACACGTGAAACATAGATGTACACGTGAAACATAGATGTACACATGACACAAAGATGTACATGTGACACAAAGATGTACACATGACACAAATATTTACATATGACACAAAGATTTACATACATAGATGTACATATGACACAATGATGTACACACATATATGTACATATGACACAAATATGTACACATGACACGTAGATGTACACATGACACGTAGATGTACACATGACACATGTTATTGTTTTGCTTTGCCTGTGCTTGCGACATCAATAATGTTCTTAAGAATGAATCTCTGCACCCTTCAGGTCCAATGGCTCACATGTTCCACCGTACTCACGAGCAGTCCTACATCGGCCACGTGCTCATGTACTCGTCGTGCCTGGGGCTGTACAAGGACAAGTGTGACCTGGCCAAGAGGAACGACATGGCCGAGCCCTCGCCGAGTCCCTGCGGGGCTGGCAGACACGCTGCATCCATGTTTGTGTTTGTCGTATGTGTACTTCAACTGTGTACACGACTACTTTTGTAAGATAGTTTGTACTTCTAATGTGTACGGAAAGGTTTCTGTAAGATTGTGCTGCGTAAGGATTGTGTTAATAGTTGAATATGTGCCAAGTTTTCTACAGGACTGTTTGTACAGCTGAATGTACACAAAGGTTAATGTATGATTGTGTGTACAGCTGAATGTGCACCAGGGTTAATGTAGGTTTGTGTGTACAGCTGAATGTACACAAAGGTTAATGTAGGATTGTGTGTGCAGCTGAATTTACACAAAGGTTAATGTAGGATTGTGTACAATTGAATGTACACCAGGTTAATGTAAGATTGTGTGTACGGCTGGGCTTAAAGGCAGTAAAAAACGATTTTTATCATCAGAATATTTCCATTCATAATAAAGAATAAAAGATTATTCCTATAGTATTGCCTTGGAAAATCTATCATTTTATTTGACTCTTGTAAGCCAACAGGATGTTTCATGTCAATGCTCTACTAGGAAGTTACATGTAATGATGGACATATGTTGTCTATGCTTAACATGGGTATTTGTCCATGCCATCGGTATCTATACTTTTGTTTTGGGATAAATGGTGATGAGTCTATACCATCAGTCTCAGTACCTTCAATTTGTTAAATCCGAGAATAAAGTTTATTTTGTAAACATTTCTTTTGTTTCCACATTTTATTGTACACAATATTGATTGGTATTTCCATTTGTTTCTCCCTGTTTCGTACTACTTTAGCATAAGTAGTTCAGTAACTTTGTTGGGTCTAGGGGTAATTAGTAACAATTAGAAACTCAAGAGTGCAATGATTCTTTAGCCAACGGTGTGCCTTCTTCATTCCCCATATCTCTTTCCAACTGTCCAACTGCCAAACCCACAACAAGGAACAACATTATCTCTCATACCCATAGCGTCACCGAGACAAACTGCACAGCTACACAATTAATCTCCTCACTAAATACGCTCCAAAACACGCTCTCGTGGACACGCCCTTGTTTGGTGCAAAGTTTAATTTTTTTTAACACTTCTCTATACAAGAATACATAAAAATACCTATCTTTATAAATACATGAAACATACCTATCTTTATACTAGAATACATAAAACATATATATCTTTATACTAGAATACAAAAAACATATCTATCTTTATACTAGAATACATAAAACATATCCCTAACGAAAGATGACGTCAATGCAATGTTAAGAACACGACACGTGACAGCTGGAATAACAACAAAAGCAACAAATGAACATTTGGACAGATGGCATTCAAATGAACATTTGGACAGATGGCATTCAACTGAACGTTTGGACAGATGGCATTCAACTGAACGTTTGGACAGATGGCATTCAGCTGAACATTTGGACAGATGGCATTCAAATGAAAGTTTGGACAGATGGCATTCAACTGAACGTTTGGACAGATGACATTCAACTGAACGTTTGGACAGATGGCATTTAAATGAAGGTTTGGACAGATGGCATTCAACTGAACATTTGGACAGATGGCATTCAACTGAACGTTTGGACAGATGGCATTCAAAAGAACGTTTTGACAGATGGCATTCAAAAGAACGTTTTAGACAGATGGCATTTAAAAGAACGTTTTAGACAGAAGGCATTCAAATGAATGTTTTAGACAGATGGCATTCAACTGAACGTTTGGACAGATGGCATTCAACTGAACGTTTGGACAGATGGCATTCAACTGAACGTTTGGACAGATGGCATTAAAAAGAACGTTTTAGACAGATGGCATTCAAAAGAATAGGTCGTTAGTTTGCCACTGTAGACAGGCTCAACATGAAGTAGGTCGTTAGTTTGCCACTGTAGACAGGTTCAACATGAAGTAGGTCGTTAGTTTGCCACTGTAGACAGGTTCAACATGAAGTAGGTCGTTAGTTTGCCACTGTAGACAGGTTCAACATGAAGTAGGTCGTTAGTTTGCCACTGTAGACAGGTTCAACATGAAGTAGGTCGTTAGTTTGCCACTGTAGACAGGTTCAACATGAAGTAGGTCGTTAGTTTGCCACTGTAGACAGGTTCAACATGAAGTAGGTCGTTAGTTTGCCACTGTAGACAGGTTCAACATGAAGTAGGTCGTTAGTTTGCCACTGTAGACAGGTTCATCATGAAGTAGGTCGTTAGTTTGCCACTGTAGACAGGTTCAACATGAAGTAGGTCGTTAGTTTGCCACTATAGACAGATTCAACATGAAGTAGGTCGTTAGTTTGCCACTGTAGACAGGTTCAACATGAAGTAGGTCGTTAGTTTGCCACTGTAGACAGGTTCAACATGAACAAGGTCGTTACTTTGCCACTGTAGACAGGTTCAACATGAAGTAGGTCGTTAGTTTCCCACTGTAGACAGGTTCAACATGAAGTAGGTCGTTAGTTTGCCACTGTAGACAGGTTCAACATGAAGTAGGTCGTTAGTTTGCCACTGTAGACAGGTTCAACATGAAGTAGGTCGTTACTTTGCCACTGTAGACAGGTTCAACATGAAGTAGGTCGTTAGTTTGCCACTGTAGACAGGTTCAACATGAAGTAGGTCGTTAGTTTGCCACTGTAGACAGGTTCAACATGAAGTAGGTCGTTAGTTTGCCACTGTAGACAGGTTCAACATGAAGTAGGTCGTTAGTTTGCCACTGTAGACAGGTTCAACATGAAGTAGGTCGTTAGTTTGCCACTGTAGACAGGTTCAACGTTAAGTAGGTCGTTAGTTTGCCACTGAAGACAGGTTCAACATGAAGTAGGTCGTTAGTTTGCCACTGTAGACAGGTTCAACATGAAGTAGGTCGTTAGTTTGCCACTGTAGACAGGTTCATCATGAAGTAGGTCGTTAGTTTGCCACTGTAGACAGGTTCAACATGAAGTAGGTCGTTAGTTTGCCACTGTAGACAGGTTCAACATGAAGTAGGTCGTTAGTTTGCCACTGTAGACAGGTTCAACATGAAGTAGGTCGTTAGTTTGCCACTGTAGACGGGTTCAACATGAACAAGGTCGTTACTTTGCCACTGTAGACAGGTTCAACATGAAGTAGGTCGTTAGTTTGCCACTGTAGACAGGTTCAACATGAAGTAGGTCGTTAGTTTGCCACTGTAGACAGGTTCAACATGAAGTAGGTCGTTAGTTTGCCACTGTAGACAGGTTCAACATGAAGTAGGTCGTTACTTTGCCACTGTAGACAGGTTCAACATGAAGTAGGTCGTTAGTTTGCCACTGTAGACAGGTTCAACATGAAGTAGGTCGTTAGTTTGCCACTGTAGACAGGTTCAACATGAAGTAGGTCGTTAGTTTGCCACTGAAGACAGGTTCAACGTGAAGTAGGTCGTTAGTTTGCCACTGAAGACAGGTTCAACATGAAGTAGGTCGTTACTTTGCCACTGTAGACAGGTTCAACATGAAGTAGGTCGTTAGTTTGCCACTGAAGACAGGTTCAACATGAAGTAGGTCGTTAGTTTGCCACTGAAGACAGGTTCAACATGAAGTAGGTCGTTAGTTTGCCACTGAAGACAGGTTCAACGTGAAGTAGGTCGTTAGTTTGCCACTGAAGACAGGTTCAACATGAAGTAGGTCGTTACTTTGCCACTGTAGACAGGTTCAACATGAAGTAGGTCGTTAGTTTGCCACTGAAGACAGGTTCAACATGAAGTAGGTCGTTAGTTTGCCACTGAAGACAGGTTCAACATGAAGTAGGTCGTTAGTTTGCCACTGTAGACAGGTACAACATGAAGTAGGTCGTTAGTTTGCCACTGTAGACAGGTTCAACATGAAGTAGGTCGTTAGTTTGCCACTGTAGACAGGTTCAACATGAAGTAGGTCGTTAGTTTGCCACTGAAGACAGGTTCAACGTGAAGTAGGTCGTTAGTTTGCCACTGAAGACAGGTTCAACATGAAGTAGGTCGTTACTTTGCCACTGTAGACAGGTTCAACATGAAGTAGGTCGTTAGTTTGCCACTGAAGACAGGTTCAACATGAAGTAGGTCGTTAGTTTGCCACTGAAGACAGGTTCAACATGAAGTAGGTCGTTAGTTTGCCACTGTAGACAGGTACAACATGAAGTAGGTCGTTAGTTTGCCACTGAAGACAGGTTCAACATGAAGTAGGTCGTTAGTTTGCCACTGAAGACAGGTTCAACATGAAGTAGGTCGTTAGTTTGCCACTGAAGACAGGTTCAACATGAAGTAGGTCGTTACTTTGCCACTGTAGACAGGTTCAACATGAAGTAGGTCGTTAGTTTGCCACTGAAGACAGGTTCAACATGAAGTAGGTCGTTAGTTTGCCACTGAAGACAGGTTCAACATGAAGTAGGTCGTTAGTTTGCCACTGTAGACAGGTACAACATGAAGTAGGTCGTTAGTTTGCCACTGAAGACAGGTTCAACATGAAGTAGGTCGTTAGTTTGCCACTGAAGACAGGTTCAACATGAAGTAGGTCGTTAGTTTGCCACTGAAGACAGGTTCAACATGAAGTAGGTCGTTACTTTGCCACTGTAGACAGGTTCAACATGAAGTAGGTCGTTAGTTTGCCACTGAAGACAGGTTCAACATGAAGTAGGTCGTTAGTTTGCCACTGAAGACAGGTTCAACATGAAGTAGGTCGTTAGTTTGCCACTGTAGACAGGTACAACATGAAGTAGGTCGTTAGTTTGCCACTGAAGACAGGTTCAACATGAAGTAGGTCGTTAGTTTGCCACTGAAGACAGGTTCAACATGAAGTAGGTCGTTAGTTTGCCACTGAAGACAGGTTCAACATGAAGTAGGTCGTTACTTTGCCACTGTAGACAGGTTCAACATGAAGTAGGTCGGTCACACCATTTGAATTTCATTATTTTAGTTGAATTCATCTGAAGTCTATTTATGAAAATCCATATATATAATAAAATGTTAACAATTTTAAGCTATAAAATTATTCCAGTCCTTGAGTTTATTATTATTATTATTATTATTAATAGTAGTTTTATCAAGCGTATACACTCACCACGCTGTACATACAATTAAACAAACATAATCATGAAATTAACATACATTATTTCAATAAAATAAAACAAATTGTGTATTCGCTCCAACCATTCCATAAGTATTTACATGTCAGGCCATGGGCGGTACCCAGCAGCATCGTTTAACGGGCAGAGATTATCTTGTTTTGGAGATGGCTTCCAAGAGTTGTGGTCTACTACACCAACAATCATTGGTCTGCAAATTGTGAAACATTTAGAAGATTGTAATTTTTTTTTAATATAGTAAGCGCCGATCCCTGTTGCGATATGGGTATTGTATTATTATTACACTGGTCTTATATAGCGTGGTACCCCAGCCTAGGGATCAGTGGTCTTATATAGCGCGGTACCCCAGCCTAGGGATCAGTGGTCTTATATAGCGCGGTACCCCAGCCTAGGGCTGGGCTCACCGCGCTGCACATAAAAATATGAGCAAACATAATCATGACACTAATAAAATAGCATACATTTTTTAAATTAAAAAACAGCTATATATATTTATAAACCCCAATGTGTCGCACAAGGGGGTCGTCCCCTTGGCAATCCTTTACACCTCTAGATACGCCACTGGGGGGTGGGGCATAATTTCAACTGCTTAGAGTGCTTCCGCAGGTGTTAATCCTGCACTACACATCTTAATCCTGCACCACACGTGCATCTGATCTTTGATTTAGCTTGAAGCGATCAGTCTAAGGGGGGCCAGGTTACTCCCAATCATTGAACCCCAAGCTATTTTTAGATCTGCTTCAGTCCTAAATATAGCAAGAGGTAGAGAGTACAGCACCACTACGGCGCGTGCTGTGTGCTCCGGGTGTTGTTAAACAAATTCAGTTGAAGGGCAGAGAACTCAGTTCTCGTGACGTAATGGTGCGTCTCTGTTTACCAGGGGTATTCAAAGGGAGTTTATGTGTCAGGTTCTGAAACTGAGGCGACCTCGGAGTTGTGGGGGGTCAGTGGTGGTTGTCACCATGAGCCCATTGCAGCCTGTGTCATAAGGCGCTACAGCCTGTGATTACGGTGTTTACAACCTGTGACATCAGGGGCTACCACCTCTAACATCAGGGGCTACAACCTCTGACATCAGACGCTACAACTCTGACTCAAGGTGAGACGTTTATGAAACTATCATCATACTCAAGTAATGTCAAATCAGTTTCAGTTTTAAGTTCGATTCTCAACGTCATGACTTGTCTCTCTAAATTATCAATCTCTAAAATGCAACTGTCTAAACTGCTACTTGCTAAACTATGACTCTCTCAATTGTTGATCACTAAACTATGACTCTCTCAATTGTTGATCACTAAATTGTGACTCTCTCAATTGTTGATCACTAAACTATGACTCTCTCAATTGTTGATCACTAAATTGTGACTCTCTCAATTGTTGATCACTAAACTATGACTCTCTCAATTGTTGATCACTAAATTGTGACTCTCTCATTTGTTGATCACTAAACTATGACTCTCTCAATTGTTGATCACTAAATTGTGACTCTCTCAATTGTTGATCACTAAATTGTGACTCTCTCAATTGTTGATCACTAAATTGTGACTCTGTCAATTGTTGATCACTAAATTATGACTCTTTCAATTGTTGATCACTAAACTATGACTCTGTCAAATGTTGATCACTAAACTATGACTCTCTCAATTGTTGATCACTAAATTATGACTCTCTCATTTGTTGATCACTACACTATGACTCTGTCTAATGTTGATCACTACACTATCGTTCATTAAATTATGACTCTCAAAATCATGAATATCTCTGTCAAGTATCATAAAATCTTTCTTTCTCTCTCTCTCTCTCTTCTCTCTCTCTCTCTCTCTCTCCCTCTCTCTCTATCTCTCTCGATCACCTTGTTATCCTATCCTCCCAACTCCATCTCTCACCATCTGCCTTTCCCTAATATGAACTTTCCCTAACATGAACTTTCCCTAACATGAACTTTCCCTAACACTGCCTTTCTATGCTTGACTTAATTACGATGAATGTGTTGGTGAGTGTGCGTCTATTATAATTAATGTGTCAACGTGAGAATAATGGTTCCAAGAGTCCGGTTACTGACGTCATCGCAATGACTAACGTCTGCCCAAATGACAAACACTGTTAAATGAGTCTATTACCATGTTCACATCTGGGGTCAGGAATTCAAAGAACGGGGTCAGTTGGACGTGTGAGATCAAAGATGGCGTTTTTGTTTTGTTTTTAAAAGTCCCTAATGCAGTGGTTCTCAACCTTCCTAATGCTGAAACCCTTTAATGCAATTCCTCGTGTTGTGCTGCCCCCCCCCCCCCACACCCCGCAAACCATAAAATTACTTTCGTTGCTTGTGCGTAAATATGTCTTTTCCCATGGTTTTTATCGACCTTTGTGTTGGGAACCGCTGCCCCAGTGAGACTCTCAGCTAGTTCTATACTGGTACTTCAAATATGAGCTTTTCATATGGAAAAACTGAAAGCTGTTGTGTGTGTGCTTCGCCAAGATGTGAGTGTCTGAGTAAGTAGGGCCGTCGTATAGACCAAGGTGTGTGTGTCTGGGTAAGCAGGCCCGTCGTATAGACCAAGGTGTGTGTGTATGAGTAAGCAGGGCCGTCGTATAGACCAAGTGTGTGTGTGTCTGAGTAAGCAGGCCCGTCGTATAGACCAAGTGTGTGTGTCTGAGTAAGCAGGCCCGTCGTATAGACCAAGTGTGTGTGTCTGAGTAAGCAGGCCCGTCGTATAGACCAAGGTGTGTGTGTCTGAGTAAGCAGGGCCGTCGTATAGACCAAGGTGTGTGTGTCTGAGTAAGCAGGTCCGTCGTATAGACCAAGTGTGTGTGTCTGAGTAAGCAGGCCCGTCGTATAGACCAAGGTGTGTGTGTCTGAGTAAGCAGGCCCGTCGTATAGACCAAGGTGTGTGTGTCTGAGTAAGCAGGGCCGTCGTATAGACCAAGGTGTGTGTGTCTGAGTAAGCAGGGCCGTCGTATAGGCCGTGAAATACCTGCGACTGCAAGGGGTCTCGGATAGTTGAGGGGGGCGCAATGTTGTCATGTGGATAAAATGTTCCCTGTGAATATGCTGGGTACAAAACCCAGGGGGTCTCCAAATGTCAGGCCACGGCTCTGTGAGTACGTTTATGTGTCTGTGTGCGTGAGAGAGAGAGAGTGATAGAGAGAGAGAGCGAGAGAGTAAGAGTGATATTGTGTGTATGAGTGAAAGAAAGAGTGTGTGTGTGTGTGAATGATAGTGTTACGTACTGTTATCCGTATGGAGAAATTAATCTCTTATATGCGTATGTGGCTCGTACAACAAAAGACGATACCATGTTAAATACAATAACAAAGAAATGTTGAAGAAGGTACAATGTTAAAGAAGGTACAATGTTGAAGAAGGTACAATGTTGAAGAAGGTACAGTGTTGAAGAAGGTACAGTGTTGAAGAAGGTACAATGTTGAAGAAGGTACAATGTTGAAGAAGGTACAATGTTGAAGAAGATACAATGTTGAAGAAGGTACAATGTTGAAGAAGGTACAATGTTGAAGAAGGTACAATGTTGAAGAAGGTACAATGTTGAAGAAGGTACAGTGTTGAAGAAGGTACAATGTTGAAGAAGGTACAATGTTGAAGAAGGTACAATGTTGAAGAAGGTACAATGTTGAAGAAGGTACAATGTTGAAGAAGGTACAATGTTGAAGAAGGTACAATGTTGAAGAAGGTACAATGTTGAAGAAGGTACAATGTTGAAGAAGGTACAATGTTGAAGAAGGTACAATGTTGAAGAAGGTACAATGTTAAAGCAGGTACAATGTTGAAGAAGGTACAATGTTGAAGAAGGTACAGTGTTGAAGAAGGTACAGTGTTGAAGAAGGTACAATGTTGAAGAAGGTACAATGTTGAAGAAGGTACAATGTTGAAGAAGGTACAATGTTGAAGAAGGTACAGTGTTGAAGAAGGTACAATGTTGAAGAAGGTACAATGTTGAAGAAGGTACAATGTTGAAGAAGGTACAATGTTGAAGAAGGTACAATGTTGAAGAAGGTACAGTGTTGAAGAAGGTACAATGTTGAAGAAGGTACAATGTTGAAGAAGGTACAATGTTGAAGAAGGTACAATGTTGAAGAAGGTACAATGTTGAAGAAGGTACAATGTTGAAGAAGGTACAATGTTGAAGAAGGTACAATGTTGAAGAAGGTACAATGTTGAACAAGGTACAATGTTGAAGAAGGTACAACGTTGAAGAAGGTACAATGTTGAAGAAGGTACAATGTTGAAGAAGGTACAATGTTGAAGAAGGTACAGTGTTGAAGAAGGTACAGTGTTGAAGAAGGTACAGTGTTGAAGAAGGTACAGTATTGAAGAAGTTACAATGTTGTTAAAAGATACAATGCTGAAAAGGAATCTACACACACAGTAAAAGCTAGTAAACAAATCCCTGTCTCGTATAGCAAAAATATCTCGTGATCAAATGATAGCACACGCTCTCGTGTGTCTCATTGTATAGCCTGTTTTACTGATATTTCGAGAAAAGCCTTACACAAAGTTTTCCTTTCCAGTTTTTTCTACAGAATTCTAAGGATACAGACAGTTAATTTCATTTAGATGTTAACAAGGTCAAGAGAGATTATTTTTAGCTAGCCACGCCTTTAATGTGGTTTAGAGCGTGTGGTTAGCTAGAGTTCATGGACAGTGAGAGATGACGCAATCACATCGTCTACATAACAGAGAGAGAGAGAGAGAGTTATAGTGTGTGTGAGAGCGAAAGAAAGAGTGCGAGTGTATGTGTATGAGACAGAAAGACAGAGACAGACATAGAGTGACATAATTATTTATAAGAACCGACTCATGAACAGCGTTATTTTACCAATGAAACTCTTACGAATTTATAAATGTAACAATATATAGGTGTAGGCAATAAATGCCGAAATGCAATTTTTTAGAGAAGATAATAATGAATAAATACAACTTTATTGAAGATATTATACGAAAAATAAGATAAGATAAGATTTTTTTACAGATCCAAAAATAGGCCAATGTTTAGTTGGTTATATTGCCCATATTTCATTTTAAACCAAGAGAACACTTGACAATTAGAGCACTCTAACGTCAGACATCTAAAGTATTTCTACTGCATAAAAATCAGCCACCAGATACCATAAACCCTAACACTCTCCAATGACAATATTGACTTCATTAGTTAACATATAGATTTGGTCACCACTGGGGAGAGCACGCGGGTAAACTCTGACCGACCAGGGAGCAGAAGAATTTGTATTTCTTTCGGTCCCAACTTTAAGAGAAAGAATTCGCTCTGATCAAGGTGGTCTTAGGTATCTGTGATGAAGAGGGTGGGGTGTCTGTGATGAAGAGGGTGGGGTGTACCATCCAAAATTTGTTTAGTTTTAGAACAGAATTTTTCTTCAAATAGTTTTTTTCAATTGAAAGATGTTTAGTTTGTGTGATAGATATTACTGGCTTTCTCGAATGGTCTATTTTATCGGTGTTTGATATCAGACGATGAATTCCCACACCAGCAGGTAATACTGGAGTTCAGCAGGATTCCAATGGTTGCACTGTAGAATAAGTTATGATTTGTTTGTTTACGCCGAAATTGTACAGTTTTGAAGATAGAAAATTCTTTGGTTGACTTATGTTTACAGAAATTGTCCGTTGTCATTCCATATTAGCTTATTGTTAATGGTGACAGCTAGGTCATTATATGTCTCTACAGCTAGGTACATATATAATATATGCCTTTACTTGTTCTATATGGTGACAGCTAGGTACTTATATATCTCTACTTGCTCTATATGGTGACAGCTAGGTACTTATATGTCTCTACTTGCTCTATATGGTGACAGCTAGGTACTTATATGTCTCTACTCGTTCTATATGGTGACAGATATGTACTTATATGCCTTTACTTGCTCTATATGGTGACAGCTAGGTACTTATATGTCTCTACTTGCTCTATATGGGGACACCTAGGTACTTATATGTCTCTACTTGTTCTATATGGGGACAGCTATGTACGTATATATCTCTACTTGCTCTATATGGTAACAGCTAGGTACTTATATGTCTCTACTTGCTCTATATGGTACCAGCTAGGTACTTATATGTCTCTACTTCTTCTATATGGTGACAGCTATGTACTTATATATCTCTACTTGCTCTATAAGCTAGGTACTTATATGTCTCTATGCGCTCTATACTGTGATTATTTATTGTGAGATCTGCCAATTGGGTCATTGTCCTTACGGAAATAACCAACCATGGCTTTAGTGTTTGAGATATTCAGCTAATGATCATCACACGGTTTTAGTGTTTGAGACATTCAGCTAATGATCATCACACGGTTTTAGTGTTTGAGACATTCAGCTGAAGCTAATGATCATCACACGGCTTTAGTGTTTGAGACATTCAGCTGAAGCTAATCATCACACCAACTGCTTAAGCCTGTTCCTCAGACGCGTCATAAAGTTAGATGCGTCTAGTCCTGGTTGTATTCTTTAATACATTAAAAAAAAATAACTTTTTCCTTCAACATCTGCATCATAAATCAATTTCTAAAAAATATATATATATTTCCATACAAGATGGTAGTCGTCTCACACAAAAACAAAATAAACTAATGACTTTCCTAAATATTTCTGAGTTCCTAGACACAAAAAGAGGGGGGAAATTACAGCTTTGTATAGAAAGGTCTAGATATATATCCTAAATGACAACTTTTATAAATTGCTTATCTATTGCAAAAAATTATACCAACAATATTTTTCAAGGATGAAGAAAATATACAATTAAAACCGTGACCTAGTTTGAACACCGTGACCAAGTTTGAACACCTTGAACTAGTTTGAACACCGTGACCTAGTTTGAACACCGTGACTTAGTTTGATCCATGTGACCTAGTTTGATCCCCGTGACCTAGTTTGAACGATGTGACCTAGTTTGAACACCGTGACCTAGTTAGATCACCGGGAACTAGTTTGAACACCGTGACCTTGTTTGAACACCATGACCTTGTTAAATGTTGAGCTTATACGGTAAGAAAAAGGAATTGAAAAATCATTGTCGATTTCGGAACTAATTCAAAATGTTTGCCTTCATAGCGAAGGAAAGTTCATTTAATTTATTATTGTTCCGAGTATCTGCCGCACTTGTCTCCATTACAATAATAATAATAATAAAGTTTATTTGAAAATCACGGTTCATCCCCAAAGGCTCGAAGCGCGTTACAAAGTCAATAACGTTAAAAGAGAAATGAAAACAATCTCTATTTTACCACATTGAAATATAAAACTACATACGGGCATAGCCATTCAAAGTCTTTCATCCCTTGCAACCATAAACAATACAAGACATAATACATCTGGGAGATAATAGTTAGCTGGAAAAGATGGTAGACAACATCACCCCAGCTGGTATTTGCGAAATAGATGTGTTCTCAAATCGGTTTTGAAGGACTCCAGTGTCTGGCTGTTTCTCTTGATGTAATTCTTTAAACTTGGTCAACAGGTGCTGCATGGTTCCTGTAAGAAACACTTTTAGACAGGCACAATTTTCGATCAACAACATACACAACTCTCTATGAAATAATGTCCGTGACAAATGCTAAGGTTCAATAGCGTGCTAAACAATATTCCCCAATACTTTGCTAAATTGACTAAATGAGGTACTTAGAAAATCCGCAATTGCATTTGGTACGAAATATTGTTTTACGTAAATAGTTGGTGTTATAAATCCGCAGTGCAAGAAGTTGGGTGGGACATTGGGACATTCATCACAGTATTTATTCTTTAAGGTCGTTGTGGAACATAGGACCTCTGCCAAAGGATGCCAATTTTCACGGTCTCTTTCCAGTATATTTAGTCCTTCCCAGTTCTCTCAGTCTCATCCTACACACTCTGTCCTTCCATGTTATCTCAGCGTAAGACAGCACACTGCGCCTCCGTGTTCTCTCAGTCTCATCCAGCACACTGCGCCTCCGAGTTCTATCAGTTTCATCCTACACACTCTGTCCTTCCATGTTATCTCAGTCTCATCCAGCCCGCTGCACCATCATGTTCTCTCAGTCTCATCCAGCCCGCTGCACCATCATGTTCTCTCAGTCTCATCCAGCCCGCTGCACCATCATGTTCTCTCAGTCTCATCCAGCACGCTGCACCATCATGTTCTCTCAGCCTCATCCAGCACGCTGCACCTCCATGTTCTCTCAGCCTCATCCAGCACGTTGCACCTCCATTTTCTTTTAGTGCAAGCCAACACACTGCACCTTCATGTTCTCTTGATGTCTTCCTCTGCGCCGTTTTACCTGAGGGTTTCACTCTAAGGAGCGTGTAGCTCTAAGGAACGTGTAGCTCTAAGGAGTGTGTAGCTCTGTTCTTAGTGTCTTCCCTGCGGGTATCTCCGTTTCCTTTGTTGGTTTGTTTCTCTATTATTTTCTGTCGACATATCTCCCACTCATCTCGCACACATCCCCCACATATCTCCCACACATCTCCCACTCATCTCCCACACATCTCCCACAACTTGATGTTTTCTGTCCACACATGTCCCACAATATATTTTTTTTTCTGTCCACATATCTCCCACAACGTGATCTTATCTATCTACACATCTCCCATCTGTCTTTTTCTTGTGAGAATATGCACCAATTTTAATAATAAAAAAGACAAAACCTACCACATTTGGTCAACGAATTTATGTATACAACTTTTGAAGTTTAATCGCCAAACACAATTTTTTGGGATCTAAATGAGAACTGACCAGACTGTAATGTTAGACATGGACCGGGCTGTTATGTTAGACATGGACCAGCCTGTAATGTTAGACATGGACCAGCCTTTAATGTTAGACATGGACCAGCCTTTAATGTTAGACATGGACCAGCCTTTAATGTTAGACATGGACCAGCCTGTAATGTTAGACATGGACCAGCCTTTAATGTTAGACATGGGGCAGCCTGCAATGTTAGACATGGACCAGCCTGTAATGTTAGACATGGACCAGCCTGTAATGTTAGACATGGACCAGCCTTTAATGTTAGACATGGATCAGCCTGTAATGTTAGACATGGACCAGCCTGTAATGTTAGACATGGACCAGCCTGTAATGTTAGACATGGACCAGCCTTTAATGTTAGACATGGACCGGGCTGTTATGTTAGACATGGACCGGGCTGTTATGTTAGACATGGACCGGGCTGTTATGTTAGACATGGGATGTTATGTTTAACTTGAGTCAATATCATCCTGGGGAAAAGGGGTATATATATGTATATGGACGGATGTCAGCAGATGTTTATATCCGAACTATCGGGGTCGAACTCTCTTGTAAAAACTAAGTTAGGACGTTATTTAAAAGAAAAAAATATTTGAGAACCACTGTAATATAAAAACGAACAGAGCCTGTTGGCTGATTAGCTTCCATTGAGAGCATTTATTCTGTTAATCGCATAATGTCTGTGTTTGATATAAAAATATGTGTCCTTGCGTACGAGACCTTCATTACCTAGTTAGAGTTGAGCACTTTACAATGACACATTCAAAATGTACGTCGACCAGAAACACGAGGGTGCTGAGTCGTTAAGTCTCTATTAAGTGCGCGGGTCTTACACATAATATCATTGCGTACCCTTATAATCTTTGTGTACATTTGACATCTGTCAATGAACACGTTCATTTTATTATTCAGTTTTTACAGGGCTTCATGACCAGTAAGGATATTTGGATTGGACTGTACACGAGTTTCTGAACCTCCAGGGTCCCGAGGGAACTCTTTTGATGATGATGATCCATTTGACATTGCTGGGATGGTTGATAGCCGTGGTCAGCTGTGCTTTTGAAAGTAAGACTTCGACCACTTATTAATTAATTATTTTTTTACCATCTCAATTTTTAAACTTGTTTTGAGAAAATACTTTTTATTGTTATGCATTTTAGTAATTCGTTTTTTATTAATTCAAACTTAAGTTTTTGATAGTTGACTCCAGGAGTTTTTGACTGTTTGTATGAAAGGTTATTAACTTCACAATTGTTTAAACCCCCCCCTCCCCAATCCTTTATTTTTCCATCGTCACAAATTGGTCACAAAACATAGAAATCTTCATAATGTATCGTCACAAGTTAATCACAAAATATAGATAACCTCATTATGTATCGTCACAAGTTGGTCACAAAATATACACCCTCATGATGTATTGTCACTAGATGGTCACAAAATATAGACACCCTCATGATGTATTGTCACTAGATGGTCACAAAATATACACACCCTCATAATGTATTGTCACTAGATGGTCACAAAATATACACCCTCGTGATGTATTGTCAATAAATGGTCACAAAATATACACCCTCATGATGTATATTCACTAGATGGTCACAAAATATAGACACCCTCATGATGTATCGTCACTAGATGGTCACAAAATATACACACCCTCATAATGTATCGTCACTAGAGGGTCACAAAATATAGACACCCTCATAATGTATCGTCACTAGATGGTCACAAAATATAGACACCCTCATGATGTATCGTCACTAGATGGTCACAAAATATACATACCCTCATGATGTATCGTCACTAGATGGTCACAAAATATAGACACCCTCATGATGTATCGTCACTAGATGGTCACAAAATATAGACACCCTCATGATGTATTGTCACTAGATAGTCACAAAATATAGACACCCTCATGATGTATTGTCACTAGATGGTCACAAAATATAGACACCCTCATGATGTATTGTCACTAGATGGTCACAAAATATAGACACCCTCATGATGTATTGTCACAAATTCGTTTAAACATAACATCATTTTTCCCTAGATGCGTGACGTCATATGTGGGCTGCCACTATGGGCAGTTTATGAAATATTGTAAGCTAGCGGTTCTCGAACTTTTCGCCCACCAACCCCTTTTAGCAATAAATACATTCTTACCACCCCTCATTTAGATCATTAATGTATCCCTACCACCCACCCCACTTGTAGATCCGAAACACATTCCTATGGACCCCCCCCCCCCCCCACTTGTAGGTCTGAAACACATCCCTACCGGCCCCCCACTTGTATGTCCGAAACACATCCCTAACGACCCCCCCCCCCCACTTGTAGGTCCGAAACACATCCCTACCGGCCCCCCCCCCCTTGTAGGTCCGAAACACATCCCTACCGACCCACCCCCTTTTTTTAGGTTATAAACACATTCCTACCTCCCAACTTTAGGCCATAAGCGTATCCCAATCGCCCCCCCCCCCTCTTTTCGGTCATAAACACATCCCTACTCCCCCATCCCCTCTATTCAACCTGTTAAAATAATTTTCAATATGTTCAGCTAAACCGTTAAGTGCAATTATAACATCATAAGATGAGACAAATTAACAAATAACTGGATATTTGACAACTAAAGTTGTTGATCTTGTTGGAACGGTCGCACATACCCATTGAATAATGATACATAGCAAGAATCTCATGCGTGACACTTAACATTAGTGACTCAAGTTCTTCACTGTTCAAATGTTCACCTGTTCACATGTTCACCTGTTCAAATGTTCACCTGTTCAAATGTTCACCTGTTCAAATGTTCACCTGTTCAAATGTTCACCTGTTCAAATGTTCACCTGTTCAAATGTTCACCTGTTCAAATGTTCACCTGTTCAAATGTTCACCTGTTCAAATGTTCACCTGTTCAAATGTTCACCTGTTCAAATGTTCACCTGTTCAAATGTTCACTGTTCAAATGTTCACTGTTCAAATGTTCACCTGTTCAAATGTTCACTGTTCAAATGTTCACCTGTTCAAATGTTCACCTGTTCAAATGTTCATTGTTCAAACGTTCACCTGTTCAAATGTTCACCTGTTCAAATGTTCACTGTTCAAATGTTCACTGTTCAAATGTTCACCTGTTCAAATGCTCTTAATGCTTAGGGTGAGCTTGGTGGAGTGATATCACATGTTCAATGCCAGGGTGACCATGTTTTATCAAGACCCTTGAACTCTTGGTTCAGTCGTTTGGAGCTTATTTTTATTTTCTTTGCTTGGTTCAGTAATCTGGAGCTTATTTCTTAGCTTGGAGCAAAGTTGAACCACACTAAGATCACGTTCCACCGACCTTCAATTTTGTCATGGTTACAAAGAGTTCTTTACTTTCCACAGTGCAGGATAGTTTGCAATATGTTGTAGCGACTCATTAAAGGTGTCCACCGGTTGTAACGACTCATTAAAGGTGTCCACCGGTTGTAACGACTCGTCAAAGGTGTCCATCTGTTGTAATGACTCATTAAAGGTGTCCACCGGTTGTAACGACTCAATAAAGGTGTCCATCAGTTGCAGTAGCAAGTATTTTATTGAAACAAATTTCTTTGTTATTGAAGACCTGCTCAACAGTGGGAAATATTTACTCTCCTTTGGCATGGGCACAGAGGGCACTGGGCACACTGGGAACTGGGCACACTGGGAACTCGGCACACTGGTAACTGGGCACACTGGGCACTAGGCACACTGGGCACACTGGGACCTGGGCAGTGGGCACACTGTGAACTGGGCACACTGGGAACTGGGCACACTGGGCAATGGACACACTGGGCACACTGGGAACACTAGGCACTGGGCACACTGGTAACTGGGCACACTGGGCACTAGGCACTGGGCACGCTGGGGGCACTGGGCACACTGTGCACTGGTACAGGGCCTCCGCTGCTGTAAAGACGGCCCTGTCATTAGGCATTTGTTTCTAGCTACTTCAGAAGGAAGCCAAGATTCGAATTCTGGCAAAGTCGACTCAACCAGATGAGAAATAAATTCTGTTGACTTTGGTTTGATGTTGAAATCATCTTCAAAGTTCACGGCCATTTCGTCTATACATTGCAGCTTTTCACTGAACTGTTCCCTGAGAGTCGTCATCTTAATTATGTCACGTGACGGCGTAAAATTCATAAACAGCTGCTGGTGGGAAGGGTCCGTCATCGATTGTGCGGGCTTTCCAGGTTTAGAAACCAATAATTGTGACACTTTGTACGCTGACCACCTGTGCTTTGTTGAGATGAATTGCAAAACAGTGTTGACAGTGTGACTCTCCTGTGAAGTTTGTTACAGTCATTAAAAAGATGTTAAGTTCTTGTTTGCTTGTCACAACGTGCTACAACGGTACATTTTTTTTACGTGTGTTGTTTTTATTGTGTCCTTTTTTTAGCGTGTCCACCCCCCCCCCCTCATAATTTGTTTCCTATTACCTAATGTGATATAAGTCTTTCCCTCTTATCATCTTTATAAATGCTGTAGCGACATTATCAGACGGATGTTGAGTTGTTTAGTATACATAATCAATAGGAATACATTTAATTCATAAATAATCAATAGGTATACAGTTTTAGCTTTGTCTTATATTTAACATCTTCGAACTCAGCTTTTCTTTTCTTTAAAATGAAATGTCTCCGCTTCAGATTTTGTTTTGGTGAAGAGCAAGTGAACTTCGTTGTCAGTTGAACCAATGCTCCATAAGATTCAAGCTAAAACATAGTCGCACCACAAACTGCCAGTGTTTTTCTTAATCCCTGATACAACAATTGTGTATTACATGACATCTGAGATATATGGACGTTTGCAAAAAGAGCATGAAGGAAGCGAACATTGAAGTCAACAAATGGGAGATCATTGCCGAACAACGTTCCAGCTGGCGAACGGCAGTGAACGAAGGAGTGAAAAAGGCAGAAGATGTGCGGAACGAAGCCCTTGCAAGAAAAAGAACAGCACGGAAGGCCAAATTTAACCAGGAATCATCATTCTCCTGCATGAAATGCAGACGAGATTGTCACTCCAGGATTGGCCTAGTGAGCCACTCGTCGAAGTGTAGGACTACAATATAGCTACTCCATCGTCTCGTGAAGACGGAAGGATGCCATACATTAATGAAAATAAAAACAAAATAGAAATAATACCCATTCGATCTCAATTCTTTCATTTCTTTGTCCATTTTTGTACTTTAAAATATGCGTCAGTGACTCTTGAGTCAAGATATCAGGGTGGTCTGTTTGTTGCCCCTTGTTAAGGACACGCGTTTTTGGTGTGGTGGCCACGCCTACAGTTGAAAAGGTCAACGTTCTTTCTTTGCTAGTGTGTCCGATAGTATTAAATATATCTCAGTGCTTTACGACTTTTTTTAATGCTGACAATTAAATACAACAACAACAACCACAACAAAAACAACTACAGCCACAACATTTATGGATTGATTGATTGAAGGATTGATTGATTGAAGGATTGATTGATTGAAGGATTGATTGATTGAAGGATTGATTGATTGAAGGATTGATTGATTGAAGGATTGATTGATTGAAGGATTGATTGATTGAAGGATTGATTGATTGAAGGATTGATTGATTGAAGGATTGATTGATTGAAGGATTGATTGATTGAAGGATTGATTGATTGAAGGATTGATTGATTGAAGGATTGATTGATTGATTGATTTATTTAATTATTGATTTTAAAAAGTAGCAGAGCAAAATAAATTCACCAGCGCCCCTTAGATAATCCTACCGCCCCCTTAGATAATCCTACCGCCCCATTAGTTAATCCTACATCATCCCACTTAGGTAATGGTAAGGCCCTCTAAGACATGGGGACAATTTAACCCCCCCCCCCCCGTGCTGTCCCACCATCCCCCCAAGGAGCGGTACCGCCCACTTTTAGAACCACCGTTGAAAGGTGTATGTTAATTTAGTGGAGGGCATTATAGATTATTCTTCATTAGTTTCACATCATTGACTTTTCCTGATATATTAACTGGTCGTCAGTCTCAACGAAAGCTTCCCAATATTTCTACGTTACCCCAACCAGGCAATGCTGAGTGGCGCAGACAGGCCAGGGCGGACATAGAGCGGGCCAAACGACTGACCAAGAATTACAACGTGGCCAAGAACCTGGTCCTCATGATCGGCGACGGCATGGGGCTGCCCACGGTGACGGCTGGGCGGATCTACAAGGGGCAGAAGAGTGGGGGCACGGGAGAAGAGTTCAAGCTGGCGTTCCAAGAGTTCCCCTACGTGGCCCTGTCCAAGGTGAGTCAACTCCTACGTGGCCCTGTCCAAGGTGAGTCAACGCCTACGTGGCCCTGTCCAAGGTGAGTCAACGCCTATGTGGCCCTGTCCAAGGTGAGTCAACGCCTACGTGGCCCTGTCCAAGGTGAGTCAACGCCTACGTGGCCCTGTCCAAGGTGAGTCAACTTCTACGTGGCCCTGTCCAAGGTGAGTCAACGCCTACGTGGCCCTGTCCAAGGTGAGTCAACGCCTACGTGGCCCTGTCCAAGGTGAGTCAACCCAGCTGTCAAGCCAGTCCGAGAGAGTCTCAATATGGCTTCAAATGACACTCAACCTATGTTTCTTTCAAAAAATGTGATCCATTACTTCATGGTGTTCACATTATAATAGTCGTTTTATTCACGTATTGTTTATAACCAGCTGTCCTTTACGATATGAATATGTGCATTGTAATCAAAAACATTTCCATATAATTGGATCAATAAAAGAATCGTATCTCATCCTATCTTTGAAACTATAATATGTATTAGTTTATGTAAGTATATTTGTGTCAATAACGTTGATATATATGCAATCCGTTCATCTGTGACATCATTACTGTAAAGCACCTTCTCTTCGGCCAGACGTATAACCTAGATCGCCAAGTGCCTGACAGCGCCGGGACGGCCTCCACCATCATGACCGGGGTGAAGGTCAACATGGGCACCCTGGGCGTGGACGGTGACGTCCCCTTCACACAGGACTGCAGCAAGTACAACAAGACCAAACACCTGAAGACACTGCTGGACTACGCCCTTGAGGCAGGTGGGTATGTAATGTACGCCCTTTGAGGAAGGTGGGTATGTAATGTACGCCCTTGATGCAGGTGGCTATGCACGCCCTTTGAGACAGGTGGTTGTGTACATTATTGAGTCATGCGGTTGTATTCATTCATTGTATCATTCATTGTATCATTCATTGTATCATTCATTGTATCATTCATTGTATCATTCATTGTATCGTTGTACCTGTGCTCTCAGATTTCTCATGTTTTGTTTTTCTCTCCTCCAAACATGTTTCAGGAAAATCCGTTGGTGTTGTTACAACAACACGGATCACCCATGCCACACCTGGAGCCACATACGCTCATACATCGTGGAGGTGAGTGGAATAACTGCAGAATGGGTTGAGTGGATGGTACAGTTTGGAGGTGAGTACCGGTACATAAACAGGCATGTGGTACAGTTTGGAGGTGAGTACCGGTACATAAACAGATATGTGGTACAGTTTGGAGGTGAGTACCGGTACATAAGTACATATGTGGTTTTGAAGGTGAGTGCCGGTACATAAACAGGTATGTTGGACAGTTTGGAGGTGGGTACAGTAACAGAAATTATGATGCTGTCCGAGGTTGAGGGGCTCTATAAATATTTTAAAAGATATCTTAGCCCCCAGGAGTACCGGCCCTTATCCACCCTTCCTTGCACGACCCTGGACACACCCACCCAGCAACCCACTTATTGCCTGATTTACCCCCCCCCCCTTACATTACAGGGACTGGGAAAGTGATGCCAACAAGGCGGGGGTAGCTGGCTGTGACAACCTCAAGGACATCGCCTACCAACTCGTCTTTGACAACCCCAACATAAACGTGAGCAACCTTTCGTGTGACAGTTTTTGTGACAGTATGTGTGTGTGTAGCTTAGAGGAGGTTTAGAGAGCTTGAAAAGAGAAGATAATGTGTACTGTCAAAGAATGGTGGTGAAAATACTTCTAAGAATGGTGGATCAAATAGTTCAAAGAATGGTGGATAAATAGTTCAAAGAATGGTGGATCAAATAGTTCAAAGCATAGTGGATCAAATAGTTCAAAGAATGGTGGATCAAATAGTTCAAAGAATAGTGGCTCCAATAGTTCAAAGAATGGTGGATCAAATAGTTCAAAGAATGGTGGATCAAATAGTTCAAAGAATGGTGGATCAAATAGTTCAAAGAATGGTGGATCAAATAGTTCAAAGAATGGTGGATCAAATAGTTCAAAGAATGGTGGATCAAATAGTTCAAAGAATGGTGGATCAAATAGTTCAAAGAATGGTGGATCAAATAGTTCAAAGAATGGTGGATCAAATAGTTCAAAGAATGGTGGATCAAATAGTTCAAAGAATGGTGGATCAAATAGTTCAAAGAATGGTGGATCAAATAGTTCAAAGAATGGTGGATCAAATAGTTCAAAGAATGAAGAATAGGAGAAGTAAAATGTTTTTGGTTGTTTTTTTTTTAATGACAGGTAAGTGATGGGGATGTGATTGTTGGGTAGTAAAAGGTAGGTGTAGCTATGTGACATGTTGCGAACATATGCCAAGTGGGCGGAGCTAATTGACATGTTGCGAACATTTTTAAAAAAAAACATGTGAAGACCTCCCCAGGTGTCAGGTCGACATTGTTTGTGCTCAACAGATGTATATTTGTTATCAGTAACCATTGTCCTATCTTAAATCATTCACCTTTCACTCCCCCTCCCACTCCTCCCTCCCACTTCCCTCCCACTTCCCGTTCCCCGACGTAGGTTCTGCTTGGCGGAGGACGCAGGAGTTTCCTCAACGACACGACCCCTGACCCCGTCACTAAGACGATCAGCAGCAGTCAGCGGAAGGACGGGCTAGATCTAAGGGAAGTAAGTATGATATACCACCATGCTTTGTCTTTCTGGCTGCTTGCCCTTGATGGGTTAGATACTTTTTTAATTAATACCATTGATAAGTCATTTCAGAATTTAATTTCTGACTGTACCATTGATAAGTCATTTCAGAATTTAATTTCTGACTGTACCATTGATAAGTCATTTCAGAATTTAATTTCTGACTGTACCATTAATAAGTCATTTCAGAATTTAAATTTTCCCCAGGACAGGGACAACTTTGCCCTGGACAGGGACAACTTTCCCCTGGACTGGGACAACTTTCCCCTGGAAAGGGACAACTTTCCCCTGGACAGGGACAACTTTCCCCTGGACAGGGACAACTTTCCCCTGGAAAGGGACAACGTTCCCCTGGACAGGGACAACTTTCCCCTGGACAGGGACAAATGCTTCAATTATTGTAAGAGTCTTTTCTCTGATTCCAACAACTTGTGAACACCGGATAAATGATAACTGAAAGTCGATACATCGAAACATTTGTTGGTTGTCACACGCAATCTCAGCTGGTTGTCACAAGCCATCTCAGCTGGTTGCCACAAGCCATCTTTGCTGGTTTTCATAAGCCATCTCAGATGGTTGTCACAAGCCATCTCAGCTTGTCGTCACAAGCCATCTCAGCTGGTTGTCACAAGCCATCTCAGCTGGTTGTCACAAGCAATCTCAACTAGTTGTCTCAAGCCATCTCAGCTGTTTGTCGCAAGCCATCTCAGCTGGTTGTCTCAAGCCATCTCAGCTGGATGTCACAAGCCATCTCAGCTGGTTGTCACAAGCCATCTCAGCTAGTTGTCACAGGCAATATCAGCTGGTTGTCACAAGCAAACTCAGTAATTCATGTGACAACTTTTGTGATATGTTTTGTTTTTAATCCTGATGTCCTGGGTACTATCCACTCATCTCAGAAATATGAGTACGTCATGATTATAAAGTTAATCATTACAATTCACTTGTTGGTCCTTCATATTTCTGACAGCTTGTTAGTAATTGGTTACTCACTGACACGCTGTTTGTATCTTGTATGAACAATGAACAAGTGACATGTTCAATCCCAGAATCTGACAAACAATCGGCAGAAGCGGCACTAATCACGAAGCTCTTAGCCGACCACTCACGAAGAATCCCAGAATCAGAAAGTACTAAATTCCTCACAAAACACATCTGGTACTAAACTAATTTATTGTCCGCCAATATTTCACCTGCAAATCCTGATTAACACAACGTAAGGTTTCTATACGCCCATAAACTGCAGTACTATGGGCAACATGTACAGTACACAATATGATGTACACTACTGGAGTTGTTCTTTGGCCTTCGGAAAAGCGTGTCTTTCAGTCTCTGTTTCACAAAACATTATCGGCTTCTATTTAAGGGGGGGGGGGGTATTCCCCATCCCCTAAACTCCCGGCCCCAGGTTACATCCAGACAATTCTGCTCAATCCTATACTGTGGATATAATGGATAAATCCTAAACTATGTGGATATAATTTTTAAATCCTAGATTATGTGGATATAATGGATAAATCCTATACTGTGTGGATAGAGCTACAGATGTAAAGTTGTGGAATACCTCGATACAATCGATCAATTTTAGACTATGTGGATACATTTGATAAGTCCTATACTTTCTGGATATAATTTTTAATCATAATCCATCTGGATACACACCAACATGACTTTGGGGTATTCAGTCATTCGATTCTCTCTTCAGTCATTCCATTCTCTCTTCAGACATTCCATTCTCTCTTCAGTCATTCCATTCTCTCTTCAGTCATTCCATTCTCTCTTCAGTCATTCCATTCTCTCACTATTAAGCCCGTTTATTTTTTAATTATTTTTTTTTTATTACCTTTAAACCAGGAGTGGAAGAAACAAAAGTCCATGAGGGGTGCGAGGTACGCCTATGTGGAGAACAAGGGAGAATTCGATTCCGTTGATCCCGCTAAAACAGACTATCTTTTTGGTACTAGCTTTGTCTGTGACGTAGCGGGCGGTATCCGGCTAAAAAAAATAACGACATAAAATTAATTGGATTGGATTATCTTTCCTGCAAAAAATTATTGAGAAATAAATGTTTTAAAGCAAAATTTGAAAGTTTTATCACAAGTATATTTTGATTAAATTTAAGAATTTTTTAAACTGCTAAAAAGATCGCACACTTTTAAAACGTAATCTCATCAATTTATTCATCAAATAATCAATTTTAGTAATCATTCAGTCACTTAAATCCTCAATTCATCAAATTTGATTTCATCTCGACCTCTCTGTCCCCCCCCCCCCCCCCCGGGCCAGGTTTATTCGCATCCAGTCACATGACCTACGAGTTGGAACGTGACAAGACAGCCAATGGCGAGCCGTCCCTGACAGAGATGGCAGAGAAGGCTATAAAGATCCTACAAAGAAATCCCAAAGGATTTTTCCTGCTCATTGAAGGTTATTATCCCGAAAGGTTGTGTCAAATGACGTGGCGTCGGCGTCACTATGACACAAGAAGATCTATCTTGTCCCCGGTTGCTCCCCATGTCCAAAAGTGTACGCTCATCCCATAATTAAGTATTTTATTAATCTTAATTGCACTTATCATTTATATCAGCTGCTGTTTGCAATCACATACTTATTGTTGTTGAAAGCGAAGTTCTTGTTCGACTCACTAGTGTTTCGCTGAAAATAAGTATTGGCATATCTAGAGATACGATACCATCCATTATTTAAATAATGTCAGAGTTTGTACAACGAAAGGCTCCTGGAAAATCGCTTGGATTTACTGGGAAAGCGCGTATCCAATACTTTAGAAGGGAACGCGATGAGATGTGGGTAAGAGACAAAGCACAGGCGGACATAGAACACGCCATAAGGTTGATTGAGATAGATGAATTGATTGGGATGGATGAATTGATTGAGATGGATGAATTGATTGAGAGGGATGAATTGATTGAGATAGATGAATTGATTGAGATGGATGAATTGATTGAGATGGATGAATTGATTGAGAGGGATGAATTGATTGAGATGGATGAATTGATTGAGATGGATGAATTGATTGAGATGGATGAATTGATTGAGATGGATGAATTGATTGAGATGGATGAATTGAATGAGATGGATGAATTGATTGAGATGGATGAATTGATTGAGATGGATGAATTGATTGAGATGGATGAATTGATTGAGATGGATGAATTGATTGAGATGGATGAATTGAATGAGATGGATGAATTGATTGAGATGGATGAATTGATTGAGATGGATGAATTGATTGAGATGGATGAATTGATTGAGATGGATGAATTGATTGAGATGGATGAATTGATTGAGATGGATGAATTGATTGAGATGGATGAATTGATTGAGATGGATTAATTGATTGAGAAGGATGAATTGATTGAGATGGATGAATGGATTGAGATGGATGAATGGATTGAGATGGATGAATTGATTGAGATGGATGAATTGAATGAGATGGATGAATTGAATGAGATGGATGAATTGAATGAGATGGATGAATTGAATGAGATGGATGAATTGATTGAGATGGATGAATTGAATGAGATGGATGAATTGAATGAGATGGATGAATTGAATGAGATGGATGAATTGATTGAGATGGATGAATTGATTGAGATGGATGAATTGAATGAGATGGATTAATTGAATGAGATGGATGAATTGAATGAGATGGATGAATTGAATGAGATGGATGAATTGAATGAGATGGATGAATTGAATGAGATGGATGAATTGAATGAGATGGATGAATTGAATGAGATGGATGAATTGAATGAGATGGATGAATTGATTGAGATGGATGAATTGATTGAGATGGATGAATTGAATGATAAGGATGAATTGATTGAGATGGATGAATGGATTGAGATGGATGAATTGATTGAGATGGATGAATTGATTGAGATGGATGAATTGAATGAGATGGATGAATGGATTGAGATGGGTGAATTGATTGAGATGGATGAATTGATTGAGATGGATGAATTGAATGAGATGGATGAATTGATTGAGATGGATGAATTGATTGAGATGGATGAATTGATTGAGATGGATGAATTGATTGAGATGGATGAATTGATTGAGATGGACGAATTGATTGAGATGGATGAATTGAATGAGATGGATGAATTGATTGAGATGGATGAATTGAATGATATGGATGAATGGATTGAGATGGATGAATGGATTGAGATGGATGAATTGAATGATATGGATGAATGGATTGAGATGGATGAATGGATTGAGATGGATGAATGGATTGAGATGGATGAATGGATTGAGATGGATGAATGGATTGAGATGGATAAATGGATTGAGATGGATGAATGGATTGAGATGGATGAATTGATTGAGATGGATGAATTGATTGAGATGGATGAATTGATTGAGATGGATGAAGCTCACGAGAGAAAACTCTCAGCTGAAGAAGCCCGTCAATCAGAACAAAGTTAACATAAAAACAGAATCCTTGATGAACGGGACATTAATTATCAAGTAATTTAAGAGGAGAAATGTCTGAGACATCGTGATGTGCATAGAAACATTGCGAACCCCCCTCTACAAACATAGGAGCCAGAATGATCGATGCATTGATGGTGGGCCATCAAAATATAGAAGAAGAAGAATAGATCTTGAGCTTCAGAAATAACGAGATTATTTCTATCTGGCTACCTTGATGTAAGTGGGTCATAAGAAATGTAGGAAAAAAATGCAGCTGACCCCGGCATGGGCCCACGTGAATAATTTAATCATTAATATATCCGTCTGTCATTGGCAAGTTCAGCGGTGACAAAGGCCAACCCTCCAAATGCTCAGAAGCAAGCAGTTCTGTGGACGACAGCAAGTTTCAAAGACCAAGTGTTTGATTCTTTACTGACAGCTCATGTTTCACAGGCGAAACCCGAGCTGGATACGGTGCACTCATGGAGTGCCATGGAGCTGGATATGGTGCACTCATGAAGTGCCCTGGAGCTGGATATGGTGCACTCATGAAGTGCCCTGGAGCTGGATATGGTGCACTCATGGGGTCCCCTGGCCGCTGAAACAGTAGAACACCTAATTGCAGAATGCCCCGACACCGAAGGTGGTTTCGACATGTCAAACCCGGACCCTGTGATAATAGATTAATTTGATGAGTCTCGCTCTCTTGCCTGTGGCAGCCATAGTAGCTCTGCCTTACAGGAGATTTGAATCATATTAGAAGTGTGGCTACCCAGCCATAGTAGCTCAACCTTACAGGAGATTTGAATCATATTAGAAGTGTGGCTACCTACACATGAGTTAACCTTGAGAAACCTTGTTACATTTATATGAGTTAACCTTGAGAAACCGTGTTTCATTTATATGAGTTAACCTTGAGAAACCTTGTTTCATTTATATGAGTTCACCGTTAGCTATGTGCCTATATAAAAACAGGATTACGATATTCCGATTATCATTCTACGTACGATTACTTCCAGGGGGCCGTATCGATCATGCCCATCACGATAACTACGGCAAGAAAGCTTTGGAAGAGACAGCGGAGTTCGATAATGCAGGTGAGAAACTAGACTGTAATGAAGTCATGACGTCATATACCTGTAATAGTATGTCAGGCAAACTTCTTTCTTTTGGAAGTTAAAACTTGGCTCAATTTTTGGCAGGGGGGGGGGGGTGAACAAATGGATGGACAGGGGGTGAACAAATGGTTGGACAGGGGGGTGAACAAATGGATGAACAAGGGGATGAACAAATGGATGGACAGGGGGATGAACAAATGGATGGACAGGGGGATGAACAAATGGATGGACAGGGGGTGAACAAATGGATGGACAGGGGGTGAACAAATGGATGGACAGGGGGTGAACAAATGGATGGACAGGGGGTGAACAAATGGATTAACAGAATGATAAACAAATGGATGGACAAGGTGATGAACAAATGGATTAACAGAATGATAAACAAATGGATGGACAGGGTGATGAACAAATGGATTAACAGAATGATAAACAAATGGATAGACAGAGTGATGAACAAATGGATTAACAGAATGATAAACAAATGGATAGACAGAGTTATGAACAAATGGATTAACATAATGATAAACAAATAGATGGACAGGGTATAGAACAGTCCAAGAAATTATGCTTAAATTTTAATCCACCCAGGACCAACAGAAGAGAATTTACATTCTCATAGTGTTAAAATGTCTTGTTGACACACCAGTGTGCCATGTTGACACACCATTGTGCCTTGTTGACACACCATTGTACCTTGTTGACACACCATTGTGCCTTGTTGACACACCATTGTGCCTTGTTGACACACCATTGGGCCTTGTTGACACACCATTGGGCCTTGTTGACACACCATTGTGCCTTGTTGGCACACCATTGTGCCTTGTTGACACACCATTGTGCCTTTTTGACACACCATTGTGCCTTGTTGACACACCAGTGTGCCTTGATTACAAACGTGTGTGTCTTGTTGACCAACCGTTTGAGATCAGCTGGTATAATATTGTGTAGTCCTTTTTTAATTTTATTTTCTTATGGCCTAACACTGTCGTAGGATGAGGAGGATGTAAAGGCTGATCTGCCCCTGGGGGGTGGGGGACACTTTTTGGGGCATTTTTGGCCAAAATCTTTTAACTCAAATTCATTTTTATTATAAATTTATGAACTAGATAATTTGTTTCTAAGGACATTCCAAAAATAATGAATAAAAATGTGCTTTACCAAAAATATGTATGTTTACAGTAAGTAAAGTAGGTCGAATGGTGTCAGTGGATGACACGCTGACCATAGTGACAGCTGACCACTCACACGCATTTGGCATGGCTGGTTATCCTACTAGAGGAAACAATATCCTAGGTGAGTGGTAACAGTGAAATGTCATTATGGGAGTAAAGCATGAGTGGGGGATAATGAGGATAAGTCATGTGTGGGGATAATGAGGATAAGTCATGTGTGGAGAAATATCAGGATAAGTGATGTGTGGGGATTATGAGGATAAGTCATGTGCGGAGAAATATCATCTTGAGGATAATTCATGAGTGGAATTATTAGGATAAGTCATAAGTGAGGAATTATGAACTTAAGTCATGAGTGGGGAAACATCATCTTGAGGATACGTCATGTATGGGTATTTATTATCATGAGCAAAAGTCATGAGTTGGGAATTATCATCTTGAAAATTTCGCCATCAATAAAGAAAAGTGGGATAACAAATGTGTGATGATATATTTATTATGAGGGTGTCTATAGTGTTTCTGTGTCGTCTAGAGTTGTAATGTAAGAGTGAGGAGGGGTGCGGAATCGGTCGCGGGCAGGGAGAGGGGGATCTTTGACGTGGCCCACATTTCTACTGTTGGTGCCGCCCATGTCACAATCAGGAAACGAACACTTTCTACAACAGGTCTCGTGGACGATGTGCTGAAAGGAGAGGAGACTTACGATGGCCTCCCTTACCTGACCTTGACCTACGCCAATGGACCAGCCACCGGGCGGATGGACCTTACTAACGTTGATACGACCAGTAAGTCTTAACGACCAGTAAGTCTTAACGACCAGTAAGTCTTAACGACCAGTAAGTCTTAACGTTATCCGTGTAGCGAATATCTCTATGGACTATAGAATCAAACAGATATCTCTATACCATGTGATACAGGACTATCAGACATCGCTATATGTACGAGTATATCGGATATCGCTATATGTACGAGTATATCAGACATCACTATATGTACGAGTATATCAGACATCGCTATATGTACGAGTATATCAGACATCGCTATATGTACGAGTTTATCAGACATCGCTATATGTACGAGTATATCAGACATCGCTATATGTACGATTATAGCAGACATCGCTATATGTACGAGTATATCAGAAATCGCTATATGTACGAGTATATCAGACATTTCTTTAGAACAGCGGTTCTCAACCTGTGGGCGAACGGCCCTTTCAGAGGAGTCTCCAAAGACCATCGGAAAACAGATATACCCTACAGTTATGAAGCAGAGACGATAATAATTTTGTGGTTAAGGGTCGCCACAACATGAGGAAATGTGTTAAAGGGTCGCGGCATTAGGAAGGTTGAGAACCACTGCTTTAGAATATAGTACGACTTAATGATGGAATGGTTGCTCCCGACCTTTTTTATCCAGTGACACACTCAAAATTATAAGTTAAGCTCTTCCGACACAGCAGGTCACGGTGATAAGTGCAGAATGCAGAAAGTGGGAGATAGTCAACAATAGTATTTTAAATTTGCATTGTAAGAAAATAGGATTTCCCCTTTCCTTGACTGTGTTTTGAGACACAGAAATTTGCCTGTGTCCTGACACAAAGAAATGATCTCATTTAAAGTCATTCACCTCCGTCCAACAAACATTTGTTTGCTCATTGTTTTGATTATATTAATTATTTGAATACATGAGTGTGTTCTGGCAATGTTATTCTGTACAAGTGGTTGTAATTTTTTTCCGCTCCTCCCCCCCTCCCGCCCCTCAGCCAACAACTTCCAAAAACCAGGTTGTGTTGGGATGCCGTACTCAGCACATGGAGGTGAAGATGTCGCCATCTACGCAAAAGGTAAACAAAATAATAATTTAACAAATCAACTTGATGCAATTTTGTACACTTAGAGATCATGAGTTGTACATGAGCTGTACATGAGTTGCACATGAGTTGTTCATGAGTTATACATGAGCTGTATATGAGTTGTACATGAGCTGTACATGAGTTGTTCATGAGTTGTTCATGAGTTGTACATGAGCTGTACATGAGTTGTACATGAGCTGTACATGAGTTGTTCATGAGTTGTACATGAGCTGTACATGAGTTGTACATGAGCTGTACATGAGTTGTACATGAGATGTACATGAGATGTACATGAGTTGTACATGGGCTGTACATGAGTTGTACATGAGTTGTACGTGAGTTGTACGTGAGTTTTAAGTGAGTTGTACGTGAGCTGTACATGAGCTGTACATGAGCTGTACATGAGTTGTACATGAGTTGTACATGAGTTGTACGTGAGTTGTATATTTAGGTTCTCCACGAATGCGTGGCGGCCAGAACGTAAGCCACCATAAATAGACGCTACTACCCAGGGGCGTACCTAGGGTTAGTGCCTTCCGGAGCGGGCCAAGAGTTGTGCCCCTCACTACCACGAAAGAACTCAGCTCTTGTCCGAAAACTGGGCCTCACCATCTAAAGAAAGAAATGCATTACCCTCCACACCTCTCCTCCTACGACACTGCTACCACCACGCCCACCACCACGACCACCACCACCAACACCGCCACCAACACCACCAAAACCAACACCGCCACCAACACCACCACCAACACCACCGCCACCAACACCACCAACACCACCGCCACCAGCACCGCCATCAACACCGCCGCCAACACCGCCACCAACACCACCAACACCACCGCCACCAGCACCGCCATCAACACCGCCACCAACACCACCACCAACACCACCAAAACCAACACCGCCACCAACACCGCCACCAACACCCCCACCAACAACAACAACAACTAACCTTCAAAAAAGTATCGAAATGGTTTGTCAACATGGGCTGAACGAAGCTGCTTATGATTTATAAATAGATAATATTTGAAAGACTTCATTCAAGCTATGCGAAGGTAATAGTAAAACAAGGTATGCTCAAAGTTGATCTTACTTCCGGCAACAACGAAGGAGATCTCTAAACGTTTTTCGCTGTGCTCTGCTTCTTGTCCTCTATTTGTCTTGAAGAGGGGTCTTAGACGAAACGTTCACATCTTATTGTCTTGTCTTTTGATTCAAGCTTCAACATATCTTATTTGGCTATTTCATTTAGGATTTATAAGGCAAGGATTGGTAATATGTGTATACTTTATAAGTCTACTTTATAAGTGTACTTTGTAAGTCTGCTTCATAAGTCTACTTAAAGGTCTTTCATTTAGCAAGCCAACGACCTATAAGTCTATTTGATAATTCTTCTTTATAATTAATTTATTTAGCGTGCCAACAACCTATAAGTATACTTTATAAGTATACTTTGTAAGTCTACTTTATAAGTCTACTTTATGTCTACTTTGTAAGTCTACTTTATAAGTCTACTTTATAAGTCTATTTTATAAGTCTACTTTATAAATCTACTTAAAAATCATTCCTTCAGCGGGCCAAACAACCTATAAGTCTACTTCATGTCTACTTTATAAGTCTACTTCATGTCTACTTTATAAGTCCACTTTTATAAAACGTTCATCCTGGCAACATACACAATATGAACAGTGTTTTAGTTTGGATTAGTTTCATTTTTAAAAATTGAAGACGATTTTCCAAGTTGACTTAAAACAATAACAGGAAAAACATGTAACCAATTTACTTAAATTCTGGTCACTTCCCCCCCCCCCAACCCCCCCCCCCACCCCAGGTCCGATGTCACATCTCTTCCACACAACTCACGAGCAGAACTACATAGGTCATGTGATGATGTACTCGGCGTGTATTGGTGAATACAAAAAGTCATGTGACAAGGAAGAGCGATACTGGTAGGTCGTTGTGACGTTTGAGCGTGCATGTTATGTTTAAGACATTGTTTATATCAAACTTGACATGGGTTGCGGGGTTTTTTTGTTAAAGTTTTTAAGTGGGTAGGTGCTGTAGGGGCATATCCAGGGACATGGCGGTGGCCCTGTGGCTGTCCGTGGCTGTGTGCGGCTAGCTGTGGCTAAATGTGCGGCTAGCTGTGGCTAAATGTGCGGCTAGATGTGGCTAAATGTGCGGCTAGATGTGGCTAAATGTGCGGCTAGCTGTGGCTATATGTGCCGCTGTCTGTGGCTGTGTGCAACTGTCTGTGGCTGTGTGCAGCTGTATGCGACTGTGTGCGGCTGTCTGTGGCTGTCTGTGGCTACATGTGCGGCTGCAGGGGGTATTCGATATTTAAGGATCCCAAAATTATCTTGTGGAAAGACTTTCCTCTTCAAATCCAGGGAGCACAAAACGAAATGTCTTCAACGGGGTGTGTGAGATTTAAAAGCCATGCTACAGCTCCAGGTATTCAGCATCTCTGACCCACATTTTCTGTTAGTTCCGCTTATCTCAGGCGATCTAAAAGGCTCTTGCTTATTGTTTAGTCTTATGCAAGATTTGAACTCGGTAGATGAGCCCATGCAAATATAGATGTAGTTTTATTTTTACAAATCGTAAAATATCCTTTCCCCTGTGTATCACAGTTCACATTGAAATGTCACAGTAGGAAATGGCATCAGCGAGCCGTCGAGCTTAATGTTCCTTATGCCTTCCCCAAAGCACCCCCCCCCTCTAAGCACGAATAGGGCCGCGAAGCGGCACGTTGAAGATGTCCCTTCGACTTTTCTAGGAGTTGGGATGGTAAATTAGCGTCCTAATATCTTCCCCCCACCCATCCCGGGGAAGCGTCGTACGTCCTCTAAGAGGGGCTCTACGGTGGGTATCCACCTCGGAACTAGTTTGCGAAGTAGCTGGGACGAAACGGTTGCCTAGGAGCAGCTTTCTCAGGGCTGCATATCAAGAATCATCGGCCAGACACTTCCACCTCAGCCACCACATTTCGCATTCAATAGCCCAGGCATTTCTAATAACAAGCAAATTTACTCCCATTCTATGTAGCCACAAGTTGTTCCCATTATATGTAGCCACAAGTTGTTCCCATTCTATGTAGCCACAAGTTGTTCCAATTCTATGTAGCCAAAAGTTGTTCCCATTATATGTAGCCACAAGTTGTTCCCATTCTATGTAGCCACAAGTTGTTCCCATTATATGTAGCCACAAGTTGTTCCCATTCTATGTAGCCACAAGTTGTTCCCATTCTATGTAGCCACAAGTTGTTCCCATTATATGTAGCCACAAGTTGTTCCCATTCTATGTAGCCACAAGTTGTTCCCATTCTATGTAGCCACAAGTTGTTCCCATTATATGTAGCCACAAGTTGTTCCCATTATATGTAGCCACAAGTTGTTCCCATTATATGTAGCCACAAGTTGTTCCCATTATATGTAGCCACAAGTTGTTCCCATTATATGTAGCCACAAGTTGTTCCCATTCTATGTAGCCACAAGTTGTTCCCATTCTATGTAGCCACAAGTTGTTCCCATTATATGTAGCCACAAGTTGTTCCCATTATATGTAGCCACAAGTTGTTCCCATTCTATGTAGCCACAAGTTGTTCCCATTCTATGTAGCCACAAGTTGTTCCCATTATATGTAGCCACAAGTTGTTCCCATTATATGTAGCCACAAGTTGTTCCCATTCTATGTAGCCACAAGTTGTTCCCATTATATGTAGCCACAAGTTGTTCCCATTATATGTAGCCACAAGTTGTTCCCATTATATGTAGCCACAAGTTGTTCCCATTATATGTAGCCACAAGTTGTTCCCATTATATGTAGCCACAAGTTGTTCCCATTATATGTAGCCACAAGTTGTTCCCATTATATGTAGCCACAAGTTGTTCCCATTATATGTAGCCACAAGTTGTTCCCATTATATGTAGCCACAAGTTGTTCCCATTATATGTAGCCACAAGTTGTTCCCATTATATGTAGCCACAAGTTGTTCCCATTCTATGTAGCCACAAGTTGTTCCCATTCTATGTAGCCACAAGTTGTTCCCATTATATGTAGCCACAAGTTGTTCCCATTATATGTAGCCACAAGTTGTTCCCATTCTATGTAGCCACAAGTTGTTCCCATTCTATGTAGCCACAAGTTGTTCCCATTATATGTAGCCACAAGTTGTTCCCATTATATGTAGCCACAAGTTGTTCCCATTCTATGTAGCCACAAGTTGTTCCCATTATATGTAGCCACAAGTTGTTCCCATTATATGTAGCCACAAGTTGTTCCCATTATATGTAGCCACAAGTTGTTCCCATTATATGTAGCCACAAGTTGTTCCCATTATATGTAGCCACAAGTTGTTCCCATTATATGTAGCCACAAGTTGTTCCCATTATATGTAGCCAAAAGTTGTTCCCATTATATGTAGCCACAAGTTGTTCCCATTATATGTAGCCACAAGTTGTTCCCATTATATGTAGCCACAAGTTGTTCCCATTATTTTTTATAATTTTTTTTAGCTGCTTCGCAAAGCCTAAAATTAACAAATGTATATATTATTTATGTATCTATGTTTCCAGGTTGTCCCGGGCCAGTGACAGACGTCATGGTTAAGTCTGCCGTCATTCATGAACTCAATTAAATCTCGACTTTGTCGGCAAATAAACATTATAATTTCAATCATTCATTCGAACTGTTTAAAGAAAAAAAAAGCAACTGTAACATATTTTACCACAATCATATGTCGTTTGTTGTATCACAATCATCTGATGAATTGTGATTCTAAAGTTAGTTAAGATGATGCATGATAGAAGCACCACAAACCAGCCATTCAACTGTTGCGTTTATGGTTGTAATACAAGTCATCGGTGGTAGATGTTGTTTGGACTCATGGATAAAACGTTCGGACAATCATGACGGAATAAATGAGCCATGGCTCTTAAAATCTAAACTTGTATGTGTGCACGTGTGTTTGTGCATGCATGTGTGTGCGTCTGTGTGAGTCCGTGTGTGTGTGCATGTGTGTGTGTCTTACTGTCTGTGTGTGTGTGTGTGTTTTCTTCGGGGTTTTAAGGTTTTTTGGATACATTTATTAGGGCAATACCGTATTTAACCAAATTAAATCATAAAAGGAAAAGTATTTTCAAATATTGCCGTATACAATCGTATAATAACATACTTTCCAAACAATACCATAATATAATAATATACCTTTCCAATCAATTCCGATAATATTATAACATATCTTTCCAAACAATATCATATTGTAATTATACCAATTAACCTTAAAGGAGTGTTTTGAAATTCTTCAGACCTTTTTTAAAATATTATTTTACCTAAATCTTTCTTTTTAAAAATGTATTGGCTTTCCATTCGCTATTTGCAGAGCAGTTGTTAGATTTTTTCAATGGGGTATTTTGGAAAAAAGTGGTTCAGCAAGGGCGAAGAATTATTTTTTTAATTGGTTAACAACGGATTAGCAAATAATAGAACATATAATGCATTACCTAATATTACCTTGATGTTTCCAAGTCTTGAAATATATTACCACGTGTTACCAATTATGTACTTGCAAGAATTTTACTGATGTGGTTCGCATTTACTGACAGAATAGAGAAGTGCTTAGTTCCAAAACAGAGCAGTGCATGGGCCCACAAAGAGCAG
The DNA here is from genome assembly GCA_964017045.1 of Omphiscola glabra. Lineage (NCBI taxonomy): Eukaryota > Metazoa > Mollusca > Gastropoda > Lymnaeidae > Omphiscola > Omphiscola glabra. The sequence goes on along the minus strand of OZ024805.1, from coordinate 2,226,565 downwards.
TGCATAGGATCACAAAGAGCAGTGCATGGGACCACAACGAGCAGTGCATGGGACCACAAAGAGCAGTGCATAGGACCACAAAGAGCAGTGCGTAGGACAAGAACAGTGAACATAGAAGTGGAAGAGTCTAGAATAAGTCCAGGGTTTCTTTCAGGCATCTCTCCGGGGGGGGGGGTGGCACTGCACCCCGGGGAAAGTCAATTGCCCCCCCCCCCCCCACGGGCAAAATGGGTAAAAACAATAGAACGATTTTATATTTTTTAAATTTTAAATGACTAAATTGTCATTTTCAAACAGTTTTAAAAATAATCGCAACTGGTGCCTTGATCAGATAACACTTAGTGGAATTTATTAAATATCGCTTCGTTCGAAATATTTGATGATCCGTGTATATATATAAGGCTAATCTTGTTAAAGACTTACAGAAGTCGATTATAAATGTCGTAATGGCCGCTTCTGATTATAAGCCGATGCCTTACTTCCCGTTGTTCGCACATATCGGTATTTTTATTCATTATTTATTTTTTTGGCAAATTCACAAATGTTAAGACTTTAATAACACTGTATTAAACTACCATTACATCAAGAGCAAGGTCTACAATTCTAATAATAGTTCTTGCCTAGTATCAAATATACGCATTTTATATTCATATTATATTTCATTTTAAAAGCATTACTTTTAATATAGGGTTAGGTGTTAATTATAAATTGTATGATGATATTCGGCGTTACAAAATATTTTCATTAGCATGACTATAAATGTACTCGCTTCCATGAATGTTGAGTTATATGAAAGGGAAACTTTAAAAAAATTGAGAGAATTTTTAGAAAAAGAATTGAACGGGCGCATACAAAACGTGCACATTTCATCAATTGTTATATCGAAAACGTTTATGTTTTCTTTAAATCTTTCAATGGGCAACGTTTGTAACAACGTGTCCTGAAAAACAGAGGTTTAGAAAACTATTTAGCCAATTTTTTTTTTTAATTCCCGACAGATTTTATTTGTTTAACATTAGAATAATCAACAAACCTCAAAGGTATCTGAAAGAAACACTGAATTTAGGTATGCGCCAAAATGCACCTTTGCATTTTGAATTGGTGCGACTGTCTTTAGCATCCTCTATTTCTACACCCCTTCCCCCACTCTGATTAATGGCACAGTATAGGGTTGAATATAATCTTGTGCCAAATGATTACTCCGGGGGCACGCCCCAAGTGGAGTGAATTCGGTTTCTGTATGGCACTGTCACCATAATGACTCCCCAGAACTTTAAAAATTTCCTTTTCCTGATAAAAAAGTATAAAAGTACTAATAGAAACATTGAATTCAACTATACTCTTAAATGCACCTCTTGATTTTAAAATAATAAAAAAAAATTACGGGGAGTTAGACCCCCCCCCCCCAAACCGCTCAAGATGCATCTTACTTACTGGCTTGTATTAGCAATGAATGTCGCCAACTCACAAAATCACTCACAACTCACCACGTGCAGTAACACCACATAACAACAACACATGCCAATCAGGTCACAAAGTTCACTCACTACTCACCACGTGCAGTAACACCACATAACAACAACACATGCCAATCAGGTCACAAAGTTCACTCACTACTCACCACGTGCAGTAACACCACATAACAACAACACATGCCAATCAGGTCACAAAGTTCACTCAATACTCACCACGTGCAGTAACACAACATAACAACAACACATGCCAATCAGGTCACAAAGTTCACTAACAACTCACCACGTGCAGCAACACCACATAACAACAACACATGCCAATCAGGTCACAAAGTTCACTCAATACTCACCACGTGCAGTAACACCACATAACAACAACACATGCCAATCAGGTCAAAGTTCACTCACAACTCACCACGTGCAGTAACACAACATAACAACAACACAGGCCAATCAGGTCACAAAGTTCACTCAGAACTCACCACGTGCAGTAACACCACATAACAACAACACATGCCAATCAGGTCACAGTTCACTCACAACTCACCACGTGCAGTAACACCACATAACAACAACACATGCCAATCAGGTCACAGTTCACTCACAACTCACCACGTGCAGTAACACCACATAACAACAACACATGCCAATCAGGTCACAAAGTTCACTCACAACTCACCACGTGCAGTAACACCACATAACAACAACACAGGCCAATCAGGTCACAAAGTTCACTCACAACTCACCACGTGCAGTAACACAACATAACAACAACACAGGCCAATCAGGTCACAAAGTTCACTCACAACTCACCACGTGCAGTAACACAACATAACAACAACACAGGCCAATCAGGTCACAAAGTTCACTCACTACTCACCACGTGCAGTAACACCACATAACAACAACACAGGCCAATCAGGTCACAGCGTTCACTCACTACTCACAATGATAAACGCTAATCATACTTTCACAGACTTATGCCTTTTATCATCGTCTGGGGGAATAGGTCGTCTACAGTAATTGTTAATTCATATCTCTCCTATGCTTTCCTTTCTAGTTGCTTCCAGTTGTATCCCATACTTTGTGTCTACTTCTAGCTCGCAGCTCCATATATTATTAGGACTTGTATGTGCTTTCTTGTAAGTCTTTGTTGGCGATGGTGTTTGGCCATTTGATGTTCAGGATCTTTTTATGGTAAAGTGTTTATAAAGGTCTGTACTTTCTGGCCAATGCTCGCTGTTGTTCTCCGAGGTTCGGCGCCTTGAAGTAGGACGGTTTCAACATTTAAGTTGCGAATTCTGACTTTGTTTTGACGAGTCAGCTCCTTTGACTCCCATATTAATATCACAAATGCTGACCTAGCCTTTCCAATTCTAGCCCTGACATCCGCTTCGGATCCCTTATTTTATTCAATTGTGCTAAGTATGTTAAAGCCTCCACTTCTTCCAGTGCATTTCCTATAAGAGAGATATGCTCTTGGGTGGCTGAGTTTACCTTCATATTTGTCTTGCTTTTATTTATATAAGTAAAACCAAGATTCATCGGCGCTCTCGATTTCTACCATACACCCCGATGAAAATGATTGCTAATTTTGCTGACGATAGAAATACTTCCTAGAGGCGAAACCACTATGGAGGCCAAATATTTAGGCAGCTCTCTCTTTCACGATACAATCTGTTGTCCGTAAATGCCGCACCTCTTTATAAAGAAAAATGTGAAACCTGGTTGAACAATCTCACCCCCCTCCTTTCTACGCCACTGGAAGGGGCGCAGCTAGAGTGTTTGGCGTCAGGGGACGGGATTTATTTTACGCCCCACACACCTTAACTCTGAAACTAATTATTTTCCATTAACACCATCAAGGCCCATTTTGGTTCCCTCTTCTAGTCTGGCTGTCTGGGTCGTATGTCCCATCTGCCACCCCTTAGCTGCGCCTCCGGCCACTGCCCACTGGCACTGCCTTCCCAAAGGAAATCTGAATTTCACCCCACTCCTCCGGAAGAAAAATTCTGAAAGAAAAAATGATTGGGTCGTAAATAGCACAGTAATTATTGTACGAGAATGGAGGCGTGTCCAGGGATAGGTACGAAACTAACAATGGAAGTGATTTCGGTAGAGGCTCATATGACGTCACGCTATTCCGGTCGATTTTTATTTTAATTCTCCCCCCCCCCCCCCCCCCCAATTATTTTTTTTAAATCGTAGTGAAAATTGTTCCAAGTTAAGAAACTCATGTAACGTTATTAACTCAACGTTTTAAGACAGTTACTTCCCTTGTTCAACTACGTCATTTTGTTTTCATCCTTCACCTTTAAAATATTCCAGACGAGACCTTCAAACTCTTGTACCAACTTTATTGGTAATTGGTTCAAGTTGGGCCGGTGACATTGGAACCATCAAGGTCACTCCGCCAGTAGTATTTTGTCGCCTTGGCCGGTTTTGTCAGTGATATTTGGGCCGCCTATCAGAATTATTTATTCGCCCCAACCACTTCTGTCAGAATTATTTATTCGCCCAGGCCGCGCCGCTTTTGCCAATGATATTTTTGCCTCCTGGCCTGGTTTTGTCAGTGATAGTTGAGGCGTTGAGGCCCCTTCTGTAACTGTAAGTGATATTTTGGTTGTCTGGGCCTCTTCTGTCAGAGTTATTTTTTCGCCCAGGCCGCTTCCGTTAGTGATTTTTTCTTTTTACGCCTGGTCCGGTTTTGTCAGTGATATTTGGGCCGTAGAGGCCGCTTCTGTCAAAAATATTTGTTTGGCCCAGGCCTCTTCAGTCAGTAATACTTGTGGGAATCTTTTCCGCTTCGACATAACACTAATACTAGCTTATTAAATTCCTTCTTAGTATGTTCAATGAGACATGTGATAGTTTAAGTTAATCAGCGACCAACATGCGGTAAAAACAGATGTTTTAAGTCAACGGTCAGCAACCCTCTCGAGGAAAGTGTCATTTTTATCCAGTACATCTGCTAATCAAGAGTCGCAGTTATGGCGTAGTGTTTAAAGGCCGGCAACTCTTGTCAAGGTTAAAGGTTAAAACACTGGTACCCGGCACATAATATATTTCAAAATAGTACAAAAAAATAAATGAGTTTATTTTCCGTTTGAAAAGTGATTTATCACAATTGTGACAATTGACGAATAGGATAATAGGATAATATAAGGATACAATCTGTTTTTAAGATGAATAACAAAGCATTTTTTGTATATTTGTGTTTTAGGTGTTAGAAATCCATTTCAATATCCTTAGACTTGAACCCCGATCCATTTGAACCTCACGCTTTTTCTTTACCGCGTGACCACTACTCTTCAGTTCTATTAATAGCCTGTCTAAATGTTCTTTAGCATTTAACGTTTCGTGTAATTACTGTCTCACTTGTAGGGTATCTGTGTCATTGTGAGGGTATCTGTGTCATTGTGAAGGTATATGTGTCATTGTGAGGGTATCTGTGTCATTGTGAGGGTATCTGTGTCATTGTGAGGGTATCTGTGTCATTGTGAGGGTATCTGTGTCATTGTGAGGGTATCTGTGTCATTGTGAGGGTATATGTGTCATTGTGAGGGTATATGTGTCATTGTGAGGGTATATGTGTCATTGTGAGGGTATCTGTGTCATTGTGAGGGTCTCTGTGTCATTGTGAGTGTATATGTGTCATTGTGAGGGTATTTGTGTCATTGTGAGGGTATCTGTGTCATTGTAAGGGTATCTGTGTCATTGTAAGGGTATCTGTGTCATTGTAAAGGTATCTGTGTCATTGTGAGGGTATCTCTGTCATTGTGAGGGTATCTGTGTCATTGTGAGGATATTTGTGTCATTGTAAGGGTATATGTGTCATTGTAAGGGTATCCGTGTCATTGTAAGGGTATTTGTGTCAGTGTAAGGGTATTTGTGTCATTGTAAGGGTATCTGTGTCATTGTAAGGGTATATGTGTCATTGTAAGGGTATTTGTGTAATTGTGAGGGTATTTGTCTTAGTGAAAGCCTACCTCTTCAGTACGCCATCTTGTTTAACTCTTCAGTCAACCTCTTCAGTACGCCATCTAGTCTACCTCTTCAGTACGACATCTTGTCTACCTCTTCAGGGCACCATCATGACTACCACTTCAGTTCAGTACGCCATCTTATATACCTCTTCAATAAGTCATTGTGTCTACCTCTTCACTACCTCACCTGGTCTACCTCTTCAGTACGCCATCTTGTCTACCTCTTCAGTACGCCATCTTGTCTACCTCTTCAGTATGCCATCTCATCTACCTCTCCAGTACGCCATTTTGTCTACCTCTTCAGTACGCCATCTTGTCTACCTCTTCAGTATGCCATCTCATCTACCTCTCCAGTACGCCATCTTGTCTACCTCATCAGTACGCCATCTTGTCTACCTCTTCAGTACGCCACCTCGTCTACCTATCCAGTACGCCACCTCATCTAGCGCCTCCAACCCCCCACCTTTTTAAAACATCTTTCAATACGTCACTGTATAGAGTGTGAATGACACGGCCCTGAGTGTCCTGGTCAAACTTGCCCGCCGTGTGAAGGTCAAACTCTAGAAATTTTCCAGCCTTGGACTTAACCAGAGGTGATGTATGACGACATGAGAGCGGTCTCGCGGCGAGAGATGACGGGCTAGAGGTCACATGACTGATAGATTAGATGATCATACATAGCCGTGACACAGTTAACTCTTATATTAGTATTATCTATGAAGGCCCACCTTATCTATTGGGTCAAGGTGGGTTGGGTGGGGCAGGTGAGGGGAGGGGCTTACTTTGTAACGTCAAGTTTGAAATACCATGGTCTAAGGGTTAATTCATCTTTTAATGTCCATTACTCTTTACATGTTGTATCTTGGCTTGGGTTGGTATGCTGATTTGGTTTGTTATACTTGTTTGGGGTTGGTTTGCTTAGTTGGGTTGTCATACTATTGGGGGGGTGGTATGCTTATTTGGGTTGTCATAATAATCTGAGTTGCCATGCTGATCTGTTTTCATGCTGGCTTGGGTACTATGCTGGCTTGGGTTGCCATGTTGGCTTGGGTTGTCATGATGCCTTAGGTGTTCATGCTGGCTTCGGTTGTAATCAGGGCCTTGGCCAGAAAAAGCCGCGCCCCATGCAAAGCTTGAATTTAGGTGCCCCCCCCCCCACCACCCGCCCAAAAAAAACGTTTATAAAAACCCACACATTTGAATGAAAAAAGCGACAATTTTGGCCCTTCTATGAAAATTGCACCCGGGACGGATACTCCATTCGCCCCCCTTCCCCCATTCTCACGTCGCCTGTTGTAAGGCTGGCATGGTTGTCATACATTACTCTATCAATCTCTTTTTTCTCAATTTCTCTTCCTCGCTCTCTGTCTCTCTCTCTTTCTCTCTCTTCTTTTTCTCCCTTTCAGAACCTTTCTTTCTCTCTGCTGTCTCTGCCCGCACCCCCACTTAATCCCAGAGATAGCCTTTCAATGTTATATGATACTGTTTATGACCAGACATATCGATACTGTTTATGACCAGCCATATCGATACTGTTTATGACCAGACATATCGATACTGTTTATGACCAGACAAATCGATACTGTTTATGACCAGACATATAGATACTGTTTATGACCAGACATATCGATACTGTTTATGACCAGACATATCGATACTGTTTATGACCAGCCATATTGATACTGTTTATGACCAGACATATCGATACTTTTTATGACCAGACATATCGATACTGTTTATGACCAGACATATCGATACTGTTTATGACCAGCCATATCGATACTGTTTATGACCAGACATATCGATACTGTTTATGACCAGACATATCGATACTGTTTATGACCAGACATATCGATACTGTTTATGACCAGACATATCGATACTGTTTATGACCCGACATATCGATACTGTTTATGACCAGCCATATCGATACTGTTTATGACCAGCCATATCGATACTGTTTATGACCAGACATATCGATACTGTTTATGACCAGACATATCGATACTGTTTATATTATACATTGAATGAAGAAGCTAATGGCGAGTTTGACGAGCTTGCGATCAGCTGCATATATAACAGGGGCGTATCGGCGTAAATAAATGATGCGCTGTCCCAATGTCATCGCTGTGTAATCAAATTCATTGAAATCGCTCTTGACACACCGTGCCCAATAACACCACTGAGAGTTTTATTTCTTTTTTTTTTTTTTTTTTTTTTTTTGATAGTCTTAAAGTGGGATGAAAATTTTGATTCAGAGCCGTCATTTTGGTGGAGTTTAATGGGGTGACTACCCACGGGCGCAAACAGCATGGGGTGGCATATCATTGGTGGTCGTGAAAGAAACAAACAAAAGTGTTGTCCTTTGCAATTAGAAATTTAGCCAAGGTGAAGGACTTCCTGACTGGGACCCTGATTACAACACTTACAGTTCTGCAATGATACGGTGACCTAGTTGTGCAGGATATTTAGAGCAACGTCAAGGGGTGAGGTGGGGGGGGGAGGTATTTTTCCATTCATTGAGAACACAAAAAAACCCAGACCGAGTCTGCCGGAGACCTACTTACATAAATCAACAGATAACGTTTGGCGGAGGAATACTTTTACAATAACCCTTAAATCGTGTTCGTTTAGTTTGAGCGAATAGTCGTAGTCGAATATGATAAGGTTTTACCGATTCCAAATAACATCCAACAAATTTGATGGGTGCGGTCATTTAATTAGTGATTTAAAAAAAATTTTGTTCCAAAATTTAAAAATTTAAAAATATATTTTAATGACGGGAATTGCAGGTGTCAATATCGTAATCTTAATGTAATATCCGGAAACAATTGCTGAATAGTAAGTAGAATTAAGTTAAATTAAGTAGAAGTAAGTAGAAGTAAGTAGAATTCATTAGAATTAAGTAGAAGTAAGTAGAATTAAGTAGAAGTAAGTTGAAGGAAGTAGAAGGAAGTAGAAGTATGTAGAAGTAAGTCGAATTAAGTAGAAGGAAGTAGAAGTAGGTAGAAGGGAGTAGAATTGAATAGAAGGAAGTAGAAGGAAGTAAAAGTAAGAAGAAGGAAGTAGAATGAAATAAAAGTAAGAAGAAGGAAGTAGAAGGAAGCAGAAGTCATACTAAAACAATGTATGTGAATGTCTCAGATGACAACATCCAAAGACGTAATGCTTCACAAATATCCATGCAGGGCTCAAAGTACCGGCACCTTGGCCAGTTGCCTGGGACACCATGTGCTTAAGACGCCATGTGCCTGGGGCACCATGTGCTTAGGAGTCATGAGCCATCTTCCAAAATAGTATTAAAAAAATATTGCATGTGGTCGCCATTGAAGAAAACTAGACAGTGCAATAAAAAGATTTGCTGATCTAAAGGCTGAACAAAAAGGTCAGCGGTAGGCTAATTGCTCATACTGTCAATGGTAGGCTAATTGTTCATACTGTCCATGGTAGGCTAATTGTTCATACTGTCAATGGTAGGCTAATGGCTCATACTGTCAATGGTAGGCTAATTGCTCATACTGTCAATGGTAGGCTAATTGTTCATACTGTCAATGGTAGGCTAATTGCTCATACTGTCAATGGTAAGCTAATTGTTCATACTGTCAATGGTAGGCTAATTGTTCATACTGTCTATGGTAGGCTAATTGTTCATACTGTCAATGGTAGGCTAATTGTTCATACTGCCCATGGTAGGCTAATTGTTCATACTGTCAATGGTAGGCTAATTGCTCATACTGTCAATGTTAGGCTAATTGCTCATACTGTCAATGTTAGGCTAATTGTTCATACTGTCAATGGTAGGCTAATTGCTCATACTGTCAATGTTAGGCTAATTGTTCATACTGTCAATGGTAGGCTAATTGCTCATACTGTCAATGGTAGGCTAATTGTTCATACTGTCAATGGTAGGCTAATTGCTCATACTGTCAATGGTAGGCTAATTGTTCATACTGTCAATGGTAAGCTAATTGTTCATACTGTCAATGGTAGGCTAATTGTTCATACTGTCAATGGTAGGCTAATTGCTCATACTGTCAATGGTAGGCTAATTGTTCATACTGTCAATGGTAAGCTAATTGTTCATACTGTCAATGGTAGGCTAATTGTTCATACTGTCAATGGTAGGCTAATTGCTCATACTGTCAATGGTAGGCTAATTGCTCATACTGTCAATGGTAGGCTAATTGTTCATACTGTCAATGGTAAGCTAATTGTTCATACTGTCAATGGTAGGCTAATTGTTCATACTGTCAATGGTAGGCTAATTGCTCATACTGTCAATGTTAGGCTAATTGTTCATACTGTCAATGGTAGGCTAATTGTTCATACTGTCAATGGTAGGCTAATTGCTCATACTGTCAATGGTAGGCTAATTGCTCATACTGTCAATGTTAGGCTAATTGTTCATACTGTCAATGGTAGGCTAATTGTTCATACTGTCAATGGTAGGCTAATTGCTCATACTGTCAATGGTAGGCTAATTGTTCATACTGTCAATGGAAGGCTAATTGTTCATACTGTCAATGGTAAGCTAATTGTTCATACTGTCAATGGTAGGCTAATTGTTCATACTGTCAATGGTAGGCTAATTGTTCATACTGTCAATGTTAGGCTAATTGTTCATACTGTCAATGGTAGGCTAATTGTTCATACTGTCAATGGTAGGCTAATTGCTCATACTGTCAATGGTAGGCTAATTGCTCATACTGTCAATGTTAGGCTAATTGTTCATACTGTCAATGGTAGGCTAATTGTTCATACTGTCAATGGTAGGCTAATTGCTCATACTGTCAATGGTAGGCTAATTGCTCATACTGTCAATGGTAGGCTAATTGTTCATACTGTCAATGGTAGGCTAATTGTTCATACTGTCAATGTTAGGCTAATTGTTCATACTGTCAATGGTAGGCTAATTGTTCATACAGTCCATGGTGGGCTAATTGTTCATACTGTCAATGGTAGGCTAATTGTTCATACTGTCAATGTTAGGCTAATTGTTCATACTGTCAATGTTAGGCTAATTGCTCATACTGTCAATGGTAGGCTAATTGTTCATACTGTCAATGGTAGGCTAATTGCTCATACTGTCAATGGTAGGCTAATTGTTCATACTGTCAATGTTAGGCTAATTGCTCATACTGTCAATGGTAAGCTAATTGTTCATACTGTCAATGGTAGGCTAATTGTTCATACTGTCAATGGTAGGCTAATTGCTCATACTGTCAATGGTAGGCTAATTGCTCATACTGTCCATGGTAGGCTAATTGTTCATACTGTCAATGGTAGGCTAATTGTTCATACTGTCAATGGTAGGCTAATTGTTCATACTGTCAATGGTAGGCTAATTGTTCATACTGTCAATGGTAGGCTAATTGTTCATACTGTCAATGGTAGGCTAATTGTTCATACTGTCAATGGTAGGCTAATTGTTCATACTGTCAATGGTAGGCTAATTGTTCATACTGTCAATGTTAGGCTAATTGTTCATACTGTCAATGTTAGGCTAATTGTTCATACTGTCAATGTTAGGCTAATTGTTCATACTGTCAATGGTAGGCTAATTGCTCATACTGTCAATGGTAGGCTAATTGCTCATACTGTCAATGGTAGGCTAATTGCTCATACTGTCAATGGTAGGCTAATTGCTCATACTGTCAATGGTAGGCTAATTGCTCATACTGTCAATGGTAGGCTAATTGTTCATACTGTCAATGGTAGGCTAATTGCTCATACTGTCAATGGTAGGCTAATTGCTCATACTGTCAATGGTAGGCTAATGGCTCATACTGTCAATGGTAGGCTAATTGCTCATACTGTCAATGGTAGGCTAATTGTTCATACTGTCAATGGTAGGCTAATTGTTCATACTGTCAATGGTAGGCTAATTGCTCATACTGTCAATGGTAGGCTAATTGTTCATACTGTCAATGGTAGGCTAATTGTTCATACTGTCAATGGTAGGCTAATTGTTCATACTGTCAATGGTAGGCTAATTGTTCATACTGTCAATGGTAGGCTAATTGCTCATACTGTCAATAGTAGGCTAATTGCTCATACTGGTCATGTTAGGCTAATTGCTCATACTGCCCACGGTAGGCTAATAGCTCATACTGTCCATAGTAGGCTAATGGCTCATACTGCCCATGGTGGGCTAATGGCTCATACTGCCCATGGTGGGATAATGGCTCATACTGCCCATGGTGGGCTAATGGCTCATACTGTCCATAGTAGGCTAATGGCTCATACTGCCCATGGTGGGCTAATGGCTCATACTGCCCATGGTGGGCTAATGGCTCATACAGTCCATGGTGGGCTAATGGCTCATACTGTCCATAGTAGGCTAATGGCTCATACTGCCCATGGTGGGCTAATGGCTCATACTGTCCATAGTAGGCTAATGGCTCATACTGCCCATGGTGGGCTAATGGCTCATACTGCCCATGGTGGGATAATGGCTCATACTGTCCATGGTGGGCTAATGGCTTATACTGTCCATAGTAGGCTAATGGCTCATACTGCCCATGGTGGGCTAATGGCTCATACTGTCCATAGTAGGCTAATGGCTCATACTGCCCATGGTGGGCTAATGGCTCATACTGTCCATAGTAGGATAATGGCTCATACTGCCCATGGTGGGCTAATGGCTCATACTGTCCATAGTAGGCTAATGGCTCATACTGCCCATGGTGGGCTAATGGCTCATACTGTCCATAGTAGGCTAATGGCTCATACTGTCCATAGTAGGCTAATGGCTCATACTGTCCATAGTAGGCTAATGGCTCATACTGTCCATAGTAGGCTAATGGCTCATACTGCCCATGGTGGGCTAATGGCTCATACTGTCCATAGTAGGCTAATGGCTCATACTGCCCATGGTGGGCTAATGGCTCATACTGTCCATAGTAGGCTAATGGCTCATACTGCCCATGGTGGGCTAATGGCTCATACTGTCCATAGTAGGCTAATGGCTCATACTGCCCATGGTGGGCTAATGGCTCATACTGTCCATAGTAGGCTAATGGCTCATACTGCCCATGGTGGACTAATGGCTCATACTGTCCATAGTAGGCTAATGGCTCATACTGCCCATGGTGGGCTAATGGCTCATACTGTCCATAGTAGGCTAATGGCTCATACTGTCCATAGTAGGCTAATGGCTCATACTGTCCATAGTAGGCTAATGGCTCATACTGTCCATAGTAGGCTAATGGCTCATACTGTCCATAGTAGGCTAATGGCTCATACTGCCCATGGTGGGCTAATGGCTCATACTGTCCATAGTAGGCTAATGGCTCATACTGTCCATAGTAGGCTAATGGCTCATACTGTCCATAGTAGGCTAATGGCTCATACTGTCCATAGTAGGCTAATGGCTCATACTGTCCATAGTAGGCTAATGGCTCATACTGTCCATAGTAGGCTAATGGCTCATACTGTCCATAGTAGGCTAATGGCTCATACTGCCCATGGTGGGCTAATGGCTCATACTGTCCATAGTAGGCTAATGGCTCATACTGCCCATGGTGGGCTAATGGCTCATACTGTCCATAGTAGGCTAATGGCTCATACTGCCCATGGTGGGCTAATGGCTCATACTGTCCATAGTAGGCTAATGGCTCATACTGCCCATGGTGGGCTAATGGCTCATACTGTCCATAGTAGGCTAATGGCTCATACTGTCCATAGTAGGCTAATGGCTCATACTGTCCATAGTAGGCTAATGGCTCATACTGCCCATGGTGGGCTAATGGCTCATACTGTCCATAGTAGGCTAATGGCTCATACTGTCCATAGTAGGCTAATGGCTCATACTGTCCATAGTAGGCTAATGGCTCATACTGTCCATAGTAGGCTAATGGCTCATACTGTCCATAGTAGGCTAATGGCTCATACTGTCCATAGTAGGCTAATGGCTCATACTGTCCATAGTAGGCTAATGGCTCATACTGTCCATAGTAGGCTAATGGCTCATACTGTCCATAGTAGGCTAATGGCTCATACTGTCCATAGTAGGCTAATGGCTCATACTGTCCATAGTAGGCTAATGGCTCATACTGTCCATAGTAGGCTAATGGCTCATACTGTCCATAGTAGGCTAATGGCTCATACTGTCCATAGTAGGCTAATGGCTCATACTGTCCATGGCATGCTAATTGTTCATGCTGTCCAAATACAAGTTAAGAGAAAACAATATTATTGTTCATTAAAAAAAAACATGTGTAATAAACTCATTTACTACCCTCTCGTTTTTTCCTTGCAAAAATATAATTATGATTATACTTAAAAGGGGCACCAAAGTTAAGCTTTCCTGGGGCGCCAACAACCGTACGGCCTGCCCTGTATACATGCATACGTTATGTTATAAGTAAGTTCTAAAGACTACAACGTAATTTGTTATACGTTCATTGGCGTCCAGGAGACGGTGGGGTCATTTCGCGAGAAGTATGTCGAGGATTCTGGGCGAGGTCTTTTATGGAGAATGAACTATTTCCCATATCAGATATCTATGGGTACCCAAGTAATTTCCCATATCAGATATCTATGGGTACCCAAGTAATTTCCCAGATCAGCATCAGATATCTATGGGAACCCAAGCAATTTCCCATATCAGTATCAGATATCTATGGCTATGGGTACCCAAGCTATTTTCCAGATATCCCCACACGTTGGTATTTTCCCGCGCCTACCCCCGTCCCGCCTCCCCCTCCCTTTTTTCCCCCTAAACAAACTTGGATCCACAACATTTGACGTATCTTAAACCCAGTCCCACCTAATCACCCCCCCCCCCCCCCGCTCAGTTATAAGTCTTGGGGTCAAATTCTGCTGACTAATTTTTTTCCAAGCGAGGCGCTGTCCCGGGGAGAGGGGGGCGATTGGGAGTGTAGTGTAGAAAAAGTCACAATACACATTCACAGACACTGTGTGGTACATTTCAGAAAGAAAAATAGGTCAAGTTCAGGCCAACGTTGCAAGTGCTGAAATGCCTTCCACCATCAAATCTAGATGGGCCCCACATGTTTCTTTAAATATGGAACAGATTTAAGAAAAGAAAAAAATAAAATTCTCTCTGAATTTGTAAACATAAAATATTGTTAACTAGTATTTTGTGAACGTGACATTTGCATGCAGAGCCAGTTGTAGTTTTATTAGTGAGTTGATCGTGAGAGTTGATGTTAAAAGTAAGAGAAATGTGAATGTTTAGTGGCAGTTGGTGAGTTAAAGGCGAGAGGAAGGTGAATGTTTAGTGGCAGTTGGTGAGTTAAAGGCGAGAGGAAGGTGAATGTTTAGTGGCAGTTGGTGAGTTAAAGGCAATAGGAATGTGAATGTTTAGTGGCAGTTGGTGAGTTAAAGGCGAGAGGAAGGTGAATCTTTAGTGGCAGTTGTGAGTTGGTGAGTTAAAGGCGAGAGGAAGGTGAATGTTTAGTGGCAGTTAGTGAGTTTAAGGCGAGAGGAAGGTGAATGTTTAGTAGCAGTTGGTGAGTTAAAGGCGAGAGGAAGGTGAATGTTAAGTAGCAGTTGGTGAATTAAAGTCGAGAGGAAGGTGTATGTTTAGTGGCAGTTGGTGAGTTATATGGGCGGGGTGGTGGTAGGTCTATCTGATGCTGGGGGAATTGCCAATTTATAAGACGTTATTTCAAAATGTAAAAAAAATATTGACAAAATAAAACAAACTGTACAGGTCAGCACGAGACAGATTCGATCGACCGAGCGAGAGAGTCACGTGGGACCACAATAATTACTGCTACAAAAACCGTTTGATGGATTTGTGGGAAGAAGGAAAGACTTCGAAAAGCTTGTATGCCATTAAAACAACTATTTTCAACATTGACTTGTATAGTAATCTAAATCGGAGAATGTTTCAACAGTGGCGTAGCAAGGGTTAGTGCCAACGGGGGAAGGCCTATTCTGCACTTTTTCGAAAATACAGCCCCCAAATTTACATTTAGTAAGTGCCACCCGGAGCGGACCGCACCCTCCGTTCCTACGCCGCTGTGTTTCAAATAATGTGGTAGACCGCTGTAAATTCGTCCAGTGGGTAAAGTTTATGATGACGGGGGTGGTCCTAGACATTGCCGTTCGTCACCCACAAAATACCAAACTTACAGACTACACATCAAACATAAGCCATGTACAAACACAACAAACATAAGCCATGTACATGGTTTATACCCCCCCCCCCCCCAAAGATGAAATGGAGGGATTGGATAAAAATGGGTGGAATGGATGGATTGGATGAAATTGATGGATTGGATAGAATGGATTGGATGGATGGATTTTATGGATTCACAGTGTGTATTATTGTCAACAAGTAAAATTATTGTCAAGGGTGCTGCCTGGTCAACACTATTGACCTTGACCCGGGGTCAACATTATTAACGGACTAAGTTGCCTGGTAACATCGAAAGCTGCGTTCAGTGGATTTATTATTCCACACTTGACTGATCTGCCCGTGGTCACGCCAGATCTGCCCGTGGTCATGCCAGATCTGCCCGTGGTCACGCCAGATCTTCCCGTGGTCACGCCAGATCTGCCCGTGGTCACGCCAGATCTCCCCGTGGTCATGCCAGATCTGCCCGTGGTCACGCCAGATCTTCCCGTGGTCACGCCAGATCTGCCCGTGGTCACGCCAGATCTGCCCGTGGTCACGCCAGATCTTCCCGTGGTCACGCCAGATCTGCCCGTGGTCACGCCAGATCCGACCGTCGCTCAATATTATTCTTATAGAGGCGGATTCGGTTGAGGGGGGGCGTTGGCATGTGTGTTCCATTCGTTAACTGTGAGAACCCCGGTTTGCCTGCTACTGTGTGGTGGGTGCTCTAGTTTAAGGGGCACCCTGCCCCTCATATAATGTGTGTTACATTCGTTAACTGTGAGAACCCCGGTTTGCCTGCTACTGTGTGGTGGGTGCTCTAGTTTAAGGGGCACCCTGCCATTCATATAATGATTCTGCATCCACAACTGCACACACACAAATGGTTCAACATGTCCATCAAATGGACATAGTTATAAGTATATCAGTTGCAATTTAATCCCCCCCCCCCAAAAAAAAAATTTTTTTTTTTAAATCACCAATCACCCACGGTCAGATACACACAACACACAACATGCTGGTAAAATAACAACATTGACTTGAAGTGTGTGTTTGAAAGAAAGAGAGACATATAGACATACAGAGAGAGTGAGAGAGAGATGGGGCGGGGAACACAAATTGACTCGGTGTATATGGCAAGCAGAGATGTACTTCTCCCCTAAAAAATGTATCCTCTCTCTGAAATATAAACTGAGCTGTCTTTGATGTTGTTGATATTTATATAGTTGGCCCCAGTTCATCGGCTGACATTATAAATCTTAGCATAGATCTACATTTATGTTCGGACGTGCCTGTGGTGGTATTATTTTGTTGAAACATGGCTTAGAGAGTTCATACTTGATAAAATTGTTTAAACAAGGCTCGGATAATAATTATAGGCTTACTACACTGCGCTGTTCAATCGGGACTTATAAAGTGAAGAGTTCATTACATGGCACGCTTTCAATTGGGGTGTAGAGATTAAATAGCTTATTTATATTGTTTCGTCAGGGGTTAGAGCAGCGGTTCTCAACATGTGGGTCGCGACCCCTTTGAAGGTCAAATGGCCTTTTCCAGGGGGTCGCATAAACCATCGTAAAACACATATACCCTATAGTTATGAAGTAGCAACGAAAATTGTTTTGGGGTTGGGGGTCGCCACGACATGAGGAACTGTGTTATTAAAGGGTCACGGGATTATGAAGGTTGAGAACCACTGGGTTAGAGAGTAAAGGGCTCATTACAAATTGGAGTATTTAATTATGAAATATTATTCAAAACACAATCCTCACATAAAAACCCTATTTTAATGACCTCTATAAAAAGGTCAAAGATTTTTCCCTCGAAATATTAATTTGTCAAAATCTTGCTTGACCCTAACGACTGTCTTAATGCCTCCTTGCCGGTGGCTCTCAATGTTTATAAGATCACAGACCAAAGAGCTTCATCCTTCATTAACCACCAGTGGTCCTCAGACCCAAATTTGAAAATCACCGCCTTTTAGCTTTAAAATCTTTGGTATAATCCATATTACTAGAAACAGTAGTCGAGTCCTGCAGAAACGCGTGGGAGCGGCGTTCCTCTACTCATGTTCGTTTGGTAACTAATAAATACATATTTGTTTTGCGAGGGGGAAACTAGGATTCCCACAAAAACTTTTCACTTGTTACTTCCATAATTTTACACTTGATACTTCCATAATTTTACACTTGATACTTCCATAATTTTACACTTGATACTTCCATAATTTTACACTTGATACTTTCATAATTTTACACTTGATACTTTAATACAAAACAAAAAGAAAGAGCAAATTATAAAAAAAGATGGAATGCATTAAATTGTATAAATTGGTCAAAATTTGAAGTTACATAAATATATTTAGAAACCTACACATAACGCGACAAGGTATGATAAAGATATGTCCATATATGGTGGACATATGTCCGGATATGGTGGGGATATGTCCAGATATGCTAGATATATTCCAGATATGGTGGACATTTGTCCAGATATGTTGGCGATATGTCCAGATGTGGTAGAGATATATGTCCAGATACGGTGCAGCCGAAATTTAAAACAAACAAACGTTTCATCGGCAATGTCAGCTTTATCAGAGAGAAAAAAATTGTACATCTTTTAAAAGGGAATCGTATGATGAATAACACTATATTTATAAATTTCACAATGCTCTGATCACAAGGCAGCACAAGCAGTAAGGTCTCTTTCTGGGGCACTACTTCCGGGTGGAAGAATCGGCATAGAGCTGGTCTTTTTTTCTTTTTGGGGTCGGGGGGGGGGGGGGGGCGACAAAATTGCCACGAAACAGGACGTGACAAGGTGAATATTAAAAGTATGCTAAGTATGAGAACAAATATGGAAATTTTGTTACCGGAGTTTAAAATTTTTCTTAAACTTAAAGGGAATAGGAGAGTGAGAAATATTGAAAATATCAAATTTATCGTGTTGTTGGTTTCTTTTTGTTTTTTTAATTTGTTTGTTGTTGTTTTTTTGTGCTTCTTCCATTTTTTTTAAATTTTGAGCAAAATTCCTTTCGACCAAATTTCCGTCCAAAAAAAATTAAAATAATTTCTTTTTGTGCAGAACTTGATATTTTTAATTGCTTGTCAATTTAAATTGTCACTCATTTTTACCACATACACCAGGGATCGTCAACTAACGGCCTACTAGGCGCATTTGATCTTACCCGCCTGGCCGCCGTACCCGGGTAGCAGTGACAAAAATGGTACATGACATGGACATCTCGTTAGATAAAATCAGACCCGAGACCCATCCTTTCTATTGAAATTCTAATGACTAATACAAATACAATTAAATTGAATTTGATTGTTCTTCATTTTGATTGTGTTTTTTTCTATTGCACTACAAATAAGATATTATTTATTAATTCATATTACTTTCAAACTGTAGTCTGAACCCCAACTGTATCTGAGGGACAGTGATCCGGCCCTAATAAAAAGCTTGAGGACCCTTGACTAACACACACACACACACACACACAAACACACATACACAGTAAATCCTGGATTTTTGCTAACAGACGATAGGTCGAAGTCTCCGAGCCTAGCCTCCAGTTTCAGCCAATCAGAATGTAGTTTACAAAGGTCGTGGAATAAACATTGCATCACCGCGGACAAATACGTGTGTAGTTGGAGTTAGGCCTAGTTATTTTTAATTTAATCCATGAGTTCACAATATAAACGTGGCTGACCTTTACTCAAAATATAGATACCGTGACATCTTCCGTAAAAGTGTTTGTGCAGGGTGAAGTTATTTATAAGAATCTGAATTCACGCACCTCCACGTCCACGGCTACACTGCCTGCTACCGCCAACTCACTAAAAAAAGTCAGCCGACCGTTAACTAAGCTAAAGTCACTAGATTTGTTTTGCCTAGCTCTGCCTGTCAATGTCAACACTATCTTAGCTACATCGACAACTCTGTTCATATTTTACGTATAAGGAAAACGCTGACCTGTAAACTAATATAATCAGAAATTTTAGTTCTCAGAGCATTGGTTGTATTTCATTAAAATACGAGCTATCAATTTAAATGGCTTCCCAAATTCGCCCCTTGGATGAGCTTATTGCCGAAGCGGTCGCTGCCTTCGAAAAAAGGTTCGGTTCAAAGCCAAGTGTTGCAGCGCGAGCTCCAGGACGTGTTAACTTGATTGGTGAACACACTGACTACAATAATGGATTTGTGTTACCGATGGTGAGTGGTCCTTTCGGTTTCGTTTAATTATGGTAAATAGTAGTAATAGTAATACTATGTCCACAGTCACACATCAAAAAGTAACCGGTAACTAATCATTACTTCTTTTTACAATTTACGTGTGCTTGGCATTGGTGTTTTGTATTACTAATCTACGATAAAACCTACTTTTTATATTAAATGTTGTACGACACTTGCTTGATTCAATATTATTTTAATAATATGTATCATTTACTTTTAGCATGTTATTAAATTAATTAATTGTTATTGGCTATGATTAGTAGGCCTACTGACTTATTTAATAACGTATTATAATAAATTTATATAATATATTTGTGTTAATAGTTATTATTCCCGATGTACCATTATTCCCAATCAAATAGCTCCAGCTCATGGTTTACAAATTACATACCTAGGGGATGATCGCCACCCCTAAATGGGGTGCTTGCCACCCCCATCGCCACCCCCATCATACCTCCATGGTGTCATGGTGCTGAATGGGTCATTTTAGATTTTTAAGGGATGCCAGGAACAGAGGAGTCATTGAATTTTTATTTATAATTTAATTATATATTTAGTTTCCTCAACATTTTTAATGTATAAATTACATATAAATAGGCAGTAAAATATGCATAAACCAAGTCTGAAACTGGTCATCACATGGAAACATTTTACAAATTTGTGACGTTTGACTTTGTGTAATTTTTATATAAATTATAAATTAAATAATAAAGGTCTGTTACATATTATATAGGACTGTCCATAGTGTCAATAGTCCGGTTTAGGCCTATCAATAACCCTGGTCAAAGCCTATCATAATATAATCAGGTCTAGGCCTATCAATAACCCTGGTCAAAGCCTATCATAATCTAATCCTGTCTAGGCCTATCAATAAGCCTGGTCAAGGCCTTTCATAATCTAATCCTGATCTAGGCATATCAATAATAATCATACTATTGAAATATTGCAAATCTCATTTAAATTGAACACAAACACAATAAACTGATAAAACTTAAAAAAAATAAATGTTATCTCCTGTATGAACTTTTTGACAGCATATTGAACTTTAAAAAAGCAACTGAAATTAGAATGACATTTTTTATGAATGCCTTTAGTCTTGATAAACAAATGGCTAGTGGAGATATGAGTTCTGTATCTAGTCCATAAACATCCAGAAGGATTGAGTTGACTTATCAATAATAATGATGGAGTTGAAATATCACGAATGAGTGATTTGACATCATTTCATCATGAATGATTGAGTTGACATATCACCATGAATGATTGAGTTGACATCATATCACCATGAATGATTGAGTTGACATCATATAATCATGAATGATTGAGTTGACATATCATGAATGACTGAGTTGACATCATGAATGATTGAGTTGACGTATCATGAATGATTGCATTGACATCATCATAAATGAGTTGACATATCATTATAATTGAGCTGACATATCATCATGAATGATTGAGTTGACATCATATGATGATATGAATGATTGCATTGACATATCATCATGAATGATTGAGTTGACGTATCATGAATGATTGAGTTGACGTATCATGAATGATTGAGTTGACATATCATGAATGATTGAGTTGACGTATCATGAATGATTGCATTGACATATTATCATGAATGATTGAGTTGACATATCATTATAATTGAGCTGACATATCATCATGAATGATTGAGTTGACATATGATGATATGAATGATTGCATTGACATCATCATGAATGATTGAGTTGACATATCATGATTGAGTTGACATGTCATCATGATTGAGTTGACATGTCGTCATGAATGATTGATTTGACATATCATTATGATTGAGTTGACATGTCATCATGAATGATTGATTTGACATATCATTATGATTGAGTTGACATGTCACCATGAATGATTGAGTTGACATCATATCTACATTATGTTGAGTTGTAGTCATGATCAAGTGTGGAGATGTGTTGCTTGTCTTGTGTACTAACATCATGAATGATTGAGTTGACATCATACCAACATCGTGATGCTGAGTTGACATCATACCAAAATCGTGATGCTGAGTTGACATAACAACATCGTGATGCTGAGTTGACATACCAACATCTTGATGCTGAGTTGACGTCATACCAACATCATGCTGATTTAAGTTGACATTGTAGTAAAAACATCCCCACCACCCACAACCCCCCTCCCCAGTCTAAGAAATCCCCCACCCCCCACCCCCCATTCTCCAATTTGAAGAATAATGAATTTGAAAGCACATGCCAACCCCTGTTTTGGCTCTCCGGTCATGGCTCCCCATCAGTCATGGCTCCCCATCAGTCATGATATTTTTCCGTATCATTGTCTAGCTTGTCATGTCACTACATGACATTTTCAACTACATGTATTTTTCGAGTTTTGATATTTGTCTTTAATAGAGTAGTACAGACTAGCGTGACCCGGTCTTGGGTTACGGGCTACAGCCTTGGGTTACGGGCTACAGCCTTGGGTTACGGGCTACAGCCTTGGATTACGGGCTACAGCCTTGGGTTACGGGCTACAGCCTTGGGTTACGGATTAGAGGCCTAGGGTACAGATAAGAGCTTTGTGGTACGGGCTAGAGTCGTGGGCTAGATTTGAGAATGTAAGGTGTATTACCAAGCATTAGAACTACTCACTGCAACGTTTAAACAAAACTAAGAAATTTCCAATGCTAAATAAATATGATTGGAGTTTCTTCTTAAGGTCGCTGCTATCTCTATATTGGCAATAGACATGCGCGTCTGCTGTGTGTTGTTCGCATCACGAATGAAGGTGTTTTGGGTCGGTGCCAACCTGTTATTTTAGTCAAAATAACATAGCTTCAACTTCAAGGCACGTGCACCTTAGATCTATCTGTCTGTCCGTCCGTCCCTCTCTTTCTCCTTTCTTTTCTCCATATTTCCACCCTCCCATCTCTCTCTCTCTCTCTCTGCCCCACGTTCTGATTGCTAGAGCCATCTTTTGATTGCTAGAGCCATCTTTTGATTGCTAGAGCCATCTTTTGATTGCTTGAGCCACGTTTGGATTGCTAGAGCCACGTTTGGATTGCTTGAGCCACGTTTGGATTGCTTGAGCCACGTTTGGATTGCTAGAGCCATGTTTTGATTGCTTGAGCCACGTTTGGATTGCTAGAGCCATGTTTTGATTGCTTGAGCCACGTTTGGATTGCTTGAGCCACGTTTGGATTGCTAGAGCCATGTTTTGATTGCTTGAGCCACGTCTGGATTGCTAGAGCCATGTTTTGATTGCTTGAGCCACGTTTTGATTGCGAGAGCCACGTTTTGATTGCTAGAGCCATGTTTTGATTGCTAGAGCCATGTTTTTAAAATATACCATGTTTATCAATTAATATTAAGTAAGAAAAATTCATTGATTGCATTTGCAACGGCAAGAAGCCGGGTGCTCCATAGAAGATTCCCACTGATCACGTCACGGGGCCATCGTCGTTCACGATTTGAGTTAGCTAGGAGTAGGACTGACTTAGCCGTGTGCCCATATTGCACATGGTTTTATTTGCACAGCTTCCTTGTGTGTGTTTACTTTGCGCTAACTCTTCCCAATGTTTCGCTGTTGTACAGTCAATAACCCCCCCCCCCCCCCCCCGCGCATCCCTCTCCCACACCCACTCTTTAGACGTTCCCACTTTTGCAGTCATTTTTTTTTCCAAAGTGTGGTAACAATTTTCTTTGTCTTTGCTTGGAGATGTGCTCTGGCCATTCACAATCCATGTTTACCTGTTCGGAGCTATTCTTTCCAGCTCGTTCCGCTTCCGTATCGCTCTCACTCACTCTCTGTCGTGCGACCTTCTCCGTGCGTTATGTAGTCCTCCCCCCTTTCTGGTACTTTGTGGGATCAACGACAAACGTGTGTTGTACTTCTAGTACTGTTTATAAATAACCACCAATTACGTCATTGAGCTGTTACCACGCCACCTCCGCCTCTCCATTCATTTGACTCATTTTCCGTTTATGTTGATAAACTTACAGAGATTGTTCAGACATTCCATTGTATGAAAGCTTATTCATGGGATGCCGTAGTCAGTAACGTTGTCCAAAGAGTGTTGGGTTCTCAAACCGTGGTCAAAGAAAGCTCATTCAGTATTATTCTTCTTTTTTTTTAACTTGAAAAATACCAACTTTATTTTTTAAGCAGGAAATTATTTGGCTCCACCACACCGTAAAAAGTGGCACGACATAGTATTTTGGGTAACCACTTTGACAGAATTTTAGGAGCCACTATGCCAGAGTCGTGGTTATTATTTCTTTAAAAATAAATAAAGTAGTTGCATTCTATTACCCAGGGCTTCTCAAACACTTCAATGTGAAGGAACGGCAGGAATTATCCGTACTACAACAGGGTGTGTTGCGCAAATGGTGGCCATCTGATGTACTAGACCAGTGGTTCTCAAACCTTCCTAATGCCGCAACCCTTTAATACAGTTCCTCATGTTGTGGCGACCCCCCACCACAAAATTATTTTCATTGCTACTTGTTAGCTGTAGAGTACATGTATATTCCAATGGTCCTAGGCGACCCCTGGAAAAGGGTCATTCGACCCCCAAGTTGAGAACCGCTGTACTAGACAAAAGTACTGAATTGTTTCAGTAGAATAAGAGAAGGCCCAAACATTTCTTAAACTTTGAACTGCGGACCTCCATTTTTTTTATTTTTTTTTTAATATTCACGTGTTGGTCTTTACGTTTGTGTGACGCATGTCCGGCCATGCGGTCAAATGGCGACTAGGATGTACTGCCTATTACAGTGTTTCTCAAACTTTTCTTTGGTCCACATGCCCTGCGATTCTTGTGTACTAGTCTCTCGATCCCCTAAATATTATTTGACTAAGTCTCGAACCCAATGGCGTCACTATGGGGTGAGGATCGCACAGTTCGCTCTAGGGGGTGTCCTAACAGAAGTCGGTTGAATGCCAGAACAGAAAGGGCAGGGTGCCACCAAGACAGGGTGCAAACAAATCAGGATGTCACCAGAGCAGTGTGCCATCAGAACGAGGTTCTACAAGAACGGGGTGCCACCATAGGAGGTTGACACAAGAGAAGGATTGGTCATCTCTCCCAGTCCTCCCATTAAGTCTACAATTGAAACTTATCTCCTTACAGTAGGCACGAGTAAGATGCTTGCTGGTAGGCACGAGTAAGATGCTTGCTGGTAGGCACGAGTAAGATGCTTGCTGGTAGGCATGAGTAAGATGCTTGCTGGTAGGCACGAGTAAGATGCTTGCTGGTAGGCACGAGTAAGATGCTTGCTGGTAGGCACGAGTAAGATGCTTGCTGGTAGGCACGAGTAAGATGCTTGCTGTGAACTGATGAGCACAGTTTGCGGCCTTAAAATCAGATACAGAGAAACAGCGAGTGTCATACTTAACATATAGCTGATGTGTCACTGTCATTTTTTGAGAGGCCCTGTATCTTTTTTTTATTACTAATTCTACCTCCACGAACCCCCACCACATAATTTTCCCCCACCCTTCTCCCTCCTTCTCTCCCCTTTTCTTATCAATATGCTATTATAAATGACATTTTGTTTTTTCACCCAGAACATTGCCATGTATATCTATATTTAGCAATGAACGGCCTCGTAGTGTCGGACGTGACGTTCGTTATCGGTTACATTCGTGCACTGAGTCTTGTCCTTGGGTGCTAGCCTGCATTGTTTCGTGTTAAAGAAAGAGAGGGACAAAAAAACACCCTACCCTTGAAGTCGTCGTCCTGAACGACCAGGACGAACCGATGAGGCAGTGTAGGTGGACAGGGGCTCTCAAACTAATGCACCCCACCCTCACAGCTCGGTATGTGTTCTCAAACTAAACCCCATCGCACCCTTACATTCGTCGTCCTGAACGAACCAGGACGAACCGATTAATTAGTTTAGGACGAAAGGGGCTCTCAAACTAATGCACCCCACCCTCACAGCTCTTTAGGGGTTCTGAAGCTAAACCCCTCTCGCCCTTCCGAGGTCGACCAGGGCTCTGAAACTAAGCCCCCTTCCGAGGTCGACAGGGTATCTAAAACTAAGCCTACCCCAGTGGCGTAGCTAGGGTTAGTGCCGCCAGAATTGTGTATCCCATTTCCACGAAAAAAACGCACCACATGAAGTAAAAAATTTAAATGACGCTTGGTGAGGGCCGCCCCTTTCAAACACCCA
Organism: Omphiscola glabra; assembly: GCA_964017045.1. Taxonomy (NCBI): domain Eukaryota; kingdom Metazoa; phylum Mollusca; class Gastropoda; family Lymnaeidae; genus Omphiscola; species Omphiscola glabra. The sequence goes on along the minus strand of OZ024805.1, from coordinate 2,200,605 downwards.
TCCTACACCACTGGCCAAACCCTCAAGAGGTTGGCAGGGGTTCTCAAACTTAGACCACTGTATAACACTCACGCTCGATGCATCTAGTGATCCACTGTCATGACATTTATTACTATCAAAATTCTCGTTTTTAGAACCAGGCCTTGAGATAAAACTGAGTCTTGGCTAATAAAGCAAGTCTTGGCTAATAAAACAATCTACCATCATGGCCCAATCTATCATCACAGCCCAATCTACCATCATGACCCAATCTATCATCACAGCCCAATATACCATCATGACCCAATCTATCATCACAGCCCAATCTACCATCATGACCCAATCTATCATCACAGCCCAATATACCATCATGACCCAATCTATCATCACAGCCCAATATACCATCATGACCCAATCTATCATCACAGCCCAATCTACCATCATGGCCCAATCTATCATCACAGCCCAATCTACCATCATGGCCCAATCTATCATCACAGCCCAATCTATCATCACAGCCCAATCTACCATCATGACCCAATCTATCATCACAGCCCAATATACCATCATGACCCAATCTATCATCACAGCCCAATCTACCATCATGACCCAATCTATCATCACAGCCCAATCTACCATCATGGCCCAATCTATCATCACAGCCCAATCTACCATCATGGCCCAATCTATCATCACAGCCCAATCTACCATCATGACCCAATCTATCATCACAGCCCAATCTACCATCATGGCCCAATCTATCATCACAGCCCAATCTATCATCACAGCCCAATCTACCATCATGACCCAATCTATCATCACAGCCCAATATACCATCATGACCCAATCTATCATCACAGCCCAATATACCATCATGACCCAATCTATCATCACAGCCCAATCTACCATCATGACCCAATCTATCATCACAGCCTAATATACCATCATGGCCCAATCTACCATCATGACCCAATCTATCATCACAGCCTAATATACCATCATGGCCCAATCTATCATCACAGCCCAATATACCATCATGACCCAATCTTTCATCACTGCCCAATCTTTCATTCTAGCCCAATCTAACATCACCACCCAATCTGTCATCACCACCCAATCTGTCATCACCACCCAATCTGTCATCTCCGCCCAATCTGTCATCACCGTCCAACCTGTCATCACTGCCCAATTTGCATCAATGCCCAATCTAACATCACCACCCAATCTAACATCACCACCCAATCTAACATCACCACCCAATCTGTCATCAACGCCCAATCTAACATCACCACCCAATCTGTCATCTCCGCCCAATCTGTCATCTCCGCCCAATCTGTCATCACCGTCCAACCTGTCATCACTGCCCAATTTGCATAAACACCCAATCTAACATCATCACCCAATCTGTCATCACCGTCCAACCTGTCATCACGGCCCAATCTACCATTTTATTTATGCTTGACTTAGACATATCTATGTAGAATGTCTTGATCTATTTGGGTCAATTTTAAGATTTAAGTAAATGACACTTTGGTTGGACCATTCTATTAGATTTCAGTAAATGACACTTTGGTTTGACCTTTCTATTAGATTTCAGTAAATGACACCTTGGTTGGACCTTTCTATTAGATTTCAGTAAATGACACCTTGGTTGGACCATTCTATTAGATTTGAGTAAATGACACTTTGGTTGGACCATTCTATTAGATTTCAGTAAATGACACCTTGGTTGGACCTTTCTATTAGATTTCAGTAAATGACACCTTGGTTGGACCATTCTATTAGATTTGAGTAAATGACACTTTGGTTGGACCATTCTATTAGATTTCAGTAAATGACACCTTGGTTGGACCATTCTATTAGACTTTAGTAAATGACACCTTGTTGGACCATTCTATTAGATTTCAGTAAATGACACCTTGTTGGACCATTCTATTAGATTTGAGTAAATGACACTTTGGTTGGACCATTCTATTAGATTTTAGTAAATGACACCTTGGTTGGACCATTCTATTAGATTTGAGTAAATGACACCTTGGTTGGACCATTCTATTAGATTTGAGTAAATGACACCTTGGTTGGACCATTCTATTAGATTTGAGTAAATGACACCTTGGTTGGACCATTCTATTAGATTTCAGTAAATGACACCTTGTTGGACCATTCTATTAGATTTGAGTAAATGACACCTTGGTTGGACCATTCTATTAGATTTCAGTAAATGACACCTTGGTTGGACCATTCTATTAGATTTGAGTAAATGACACTTTGGTTGGACCATTCTATTAGACTTTAGTAAATGACACCTTGTTGGACCATTCTATTAGACTTTAGTAAATGACACCTTGTTGGACCATTCTATTAGACTTTAGTAAATGACACCTTGTTGGACCATTCTATTAGATTTCAGTAAATGACACCTTGTTGGACCATTCCATATTGTAGTGATAATTTTTTTCTTTCAAAGAGAAACACATTTGATCATGCTCTTATCTCACAGGCTCTCCCAATGTTCACTGTCATTGTTGGCAACCCAACGGCTGCCGGGATTTGCCGCGTGGAGACTCTTTCGGACTCCACAGATGAACCGAGGTACACACAGTTCCCTATCACCGAGCTGAAACGAGGCACACCTAAATGGGCAAACTATGTCAAGGGCGTTGCTGCCCAAATGCCAGGTAGGGCATCTCTATATAATATCAGTTCATTTTAGTTAGAACCTCTCTTTTGTAGGTTTAATTTTCTAATAAATTAAATTTCTGATAAATTCAGCACTGTTTATTTAGGGGGTGATGTTTGCTGCTGTTGTTGAAGCACTAATGATTGCATTTCATTAAGGCAGTGGTTTCAAAATTCTATTTTACTGCATTTAAAAAATACAATTCTTGAGGCACCTATTATTTCAAATACTATTTCTTGAGGCACCTCTTATTTCAAATACTATTTCTTGAGGCAACTCTTATTTCAAATACTATTTCTTGAGGCACCTCTTATTTCAAATACTATTTCTTGAGGCAACTCTTATTTCATATACTATTTCTTGAGGCACCTGTTATTTCAAATACTATTTCTTGAGGCACCTCTTATTTCAAATACTATTTCTTGAGGCACCCCTTATTTCATATACTATTTCTTGAGGCACCTCTTATTTCAAATACTATTTCTTGAGGCACCTCTTATTTCAAATACTATTTCTTGAGGCACCTCTTATTTCAAATACTATTTCTTGAGGCACCCCTTATTTCATATACTATTTCTTGAGGCACCTCTTATTTCAAATACTATTTCTTGAGGCACCTCTTATTTCAAATACTATTTCTTGAGGCACCTCTTATTTCAAATACTATTTCTTGAGGCACCTCTTATTTCAAATATTATTTCTTGAGGCACCTCTTATTTCAAATACTATTTCTTGAGGCACCCCTTATTTCATATACTATTTCTTGAGGCACCTCTTATTTCATATGCTATTTATTGAGGCACCTCTTATTTCATATGCTATTTCTTGAGGCACCTGTTATTTCAAATACTATTTCTTGAGGCACCTCTTATTTCATATTCTATTTCTTGAGGCACCTCTTATTTCATATATTTCTTGAGGCACCTCTTATTTCATATTCTATTTCTTGAGGCACCTCTTATTTCAAATACTTTTTCTAGAGGCACCTCCTATTTCAGATGCTATTTCTTGAGGCACCTCTTATTTCATAAAATAATATAACCCTATTTTAAGATTAAATTGCTTTTACCAAGCAAGCCCGAAGAGGTTGACACACCATCACCCCCCTTTCAAAACCCCTTCCCCTAATATCTCCCCCCTGCCCATCCTGGGGAAGCGTGGGGCGCCCTCTAATAGATTTTTCTACAGTAGATTTGTACTTCACAAATAGTTCATGTGGTAGCTGGGATGAAACAGTTGGCCAGGAACAGCCTCCTCAATGGCTGTGTGTAAAAATTGTTCATGTGGTAGCTGGGACGAAACAGTTGGCCAGGAGCAGCCTCCTCAATGGCTGTGTGTAAAAATTGTTCATGTGGTAGCTGGGACGAAACAGTTGGCCAGGAGCAGCCTCCTCAATGGCTGTGTGTAAAAATTGTTCATGTGGTAGCTGGGACGAAACAGTTGGCCAGGAGCAGCCTCCTCAATGGCTGTGTGTAAGGAATCATTAGCATAAAGTAGTGGCAACTTCATTTCATACAAAGAGCAGATCTACTATTGATAACTGACCGGTTCTGATGGTAAGGTCAATATCACTAACTATTCAGTTCTGATGGTAAGCTTCATATGACTAACTGACCAGTTCAGTTTTCGAACTAAAATTTTGTCTAATTTTTTTCAGTTCACACGTTAAAATTTTCGTCAAATTTCTTTTTGAACGCACTGTACCATGTAGTAAAACAAAAAAGTGAGTTCAAAAAAAATTTGCCATAAAAAAACTGAAAAAAAAAATTCATCCAAATTTCTGTCTATCAATTTTCCATCAGCGAAATTTCTTTCAAACAAATTTCCGGATACATCCCATGATGCCATGCCTGAGGGTGAACTGAGAGGACAATCCCCATGTGACTGATCCCATATTGCTCTTTCATGAGAACAAAACTATTTTTTTCAAGAGTATGAGATGAAACCAATTATGAACAAATAATTCATACATATGTATTACAAGTTAAGTTTTTTAGTTTGCTCCTGCAGTGATTTGATTTTCTTCTTCACAAGTGGGTCAATCAGAACATGGCTAAATCAGAATGTGGCTAAATCAGAACATGGCTAAATCAGAACATGGCTAAATCAGAACATGGCTAAATAAGATCATGGCTAAATCAGATCATGGCTAAATCAGATCATGGCTAAATCAAATCATGGCTCAATCAAATCATGGCTCAATCAAATCATGGCTAAATCAGATCATGGCTAAAGCAGAACATGGCTAAATCAGAACAAGGCTAAATCAGAACATGGCTAAATCAAATCATGGCTAAATCAGATCATGGCTCAATCACAACATTGCTCAGTGAAATCATTTTTATACTTTACCACAATTACATACCATATTTTCCTTACCTGTTTTTTCTTTGGTACCCTCAGGAAAAATTCCATCTTTTGATGCTGTAATAGTCTCGTCCGTGCCGCTTGGAGGCGGCGTCAGCAGCTCTGCATCCGTGGAAGTTGCAGTGTACACGTTTCTGGAAGAAATGGGCGGGGCCGGCGATGATGTGCCCACCATTGAGAAGATTCTGAGCTGCCAGAAGGCGGAGCACGTCTTTGCCAACATGCCCTGTGGCATCATGGACCAGTATATAGCCATGATGGCTAAGGAAGGCCATGCACTACTCATTGACTGTAGGTAAGTCGAGTATTTAGTTTTATTGGATTTGAAAGGGATCATTGATGCAGCTTTGAACTAAGCTTATGATTCTGATATATCATGGAACTCCACAATCTCAAACAAAATACTTGTTAAATAACATCTGAATAGCATTTAGTCAAAATGGACCCCGGCACACAGCGCTGCCATTCGCACCAGGGTTTAGACTCATTGCTATTCGGATGTCATTTGTGGGAGTTGATTTTAGTTAAACTGAAGAAATAAATTTACAAACGTATAGTCCATTCAATTATCTTTCATTTGATACCAAATTTTGTCTTACGAACCCAAAAATAATATTTTAAATAGTTTTTTAATCCCAACCTCTCACTTCTCTGGCTCCCGGGTATGAATAGTCGCAGCCTTAAAATAAAATGAAATAAGAAGTATTGACACGATATTTTGACAGTGGTGATGGACATTTGAGAGACTCATTTGACCAGTTTTGCTATGCAAATATTTTTTAAACAATTCAAAATATAATGTTATAAAGAACAGTATGGATGATTTTGATGAAAAAAGATAACAATGTTGCTGTAGGGTTTGAAATTTTGTTTTTAAAAACATATATATAAATATAGATATAAATTTTTTTTAAATTTCTTAATAAAATAAAAAAAGAGCATGGAAATTAAATAAATCTTAATTAATCATCATACCTGTAAGATTAAGTCACCTTTATAATCAATTTAAAAAAAAGTATTTCCTTATAAGTTATAGTCGTTTCACAAATGAATTGTTGTGCTGTATCTATAATTACTGTTGTACGCAAGAGGGTGTAGGAGAATCTAAAAACATTTTTGGGTTAGTTACAGTTAGTAGGTAATGCCTACAAATTTAGTGAGCAGGTGTGTTAGTCTACTTATTCCATTCTGGGTTAGTTACAGTTAGTAGGTAATGCCTACAAAGTTAGTGAGCAGGTGTGTTAGTCTACTTATTCCATTCTGGGTTAGTTACAGTTAGTAGGTAATGCCTACAAAGTTAGTGAGCATGTGTGTTAGTCTACTTATTCCATTCTGGGTTAGTTACAGTAAGTAGGTAATGCCTACAAAGTTAGTGAGCAGGTGTGTTAGTCTACTGATTCCATTCAGCCTTTTTCGGTTATTCTTTCTCACACCAGATCTCAGCAGGGCCGTCTGGTCCCCATGACCAACTCTGAGGTGGTTGTGTTGGTCACCAATTCCAATGTGAAGCATGAGCTGACAGGATCAGAGTATCCGACTCGTCGGAAACAGTGCGAGGCCGCTGCCAAGATTCTGGGTGTGCAGAGCCTGCGTGATGCTACAGAGCTGGACCTGGAGTGTGAGTGATTTGAGGTTTTCTTTCGTCGGTGTGATGCTCTGTATGAAAGATGCATCTTACTCTGTAGGAAAGATGTATCATACTCTGTAGGAAAGATGCCTATTTATATCAATTTTTACTATTTTATATCAAATCTTGCAACACACTGGGGAAGTAACATCCCTATTATTTTTTTTTGGCTAGGGTGAATCCTATATCTAATTTAATATATAGTCAATGAATCAGTTTCTGGCCATCAATAATGTACTCCTTCTAACTGTTTGCAGCAAAGAAAGCTGAAATGGATGAGGAAATGTTCCGCAGGGTGAGACATGTGATAACTGAAATTCGCAGAACAGAAGAAGCTGCGTCTGCCCTTGAGAACGGAGATTATGAGAGTTTTGGTAACTTCATGGTGGCTAGTCACAAGTCTCTGAGGTAAATAAGCTTTAAATACTTAATGCTAGGTTCAGCATGGGGCTGCCTTTATTCTGCTTAAGATGCAATAGTAAAATTCTTAAAATTATAAATTAATAAAAATTGAAAGAGTAGGAGCCAAATTATGGTTTATTGAATTATAGGTTTAAGCATTTTTGTATTACAGTCAGCCATTTGTATTAGTGTCTTCCATTTGGTGTCTCCTTTTGGTTTTTCCTATTGGTGTCCTCCTATTGGTGTCCTCCTATTGGTGTCCTCCTATTGGTGTCCTCCTATTGGTGTCCTCCTATTGGTGTCTTCCTATGGTGTCCTATTGCTGTCCTCCTATTGGTGTCCTATTGCTGTCCTCCTATTGGTGTCCTATTGCTGCCCTCCTAGTGCTGTCCTCCTATTGCTGTCCTTCTATTGCTGTCCTCCTATTAGTGTCCTATTGCTGTCCTCCTATGGGTGTCCTCCTATTGGTGTCCTCCTATTGCTGTCCTCCTATTGTGTCTTCCTATTGTGTCCTCCTATTGCTGTCCTCCTATTGCTGTCCTCCTATTGGTGTCCTCTTATAGGTGTCCTTCTATTGCCTTCCTCCTATTGGTGTCCTCTTATTGGTGTCCTCCTATTGCTGTCCTCCTATTGGTGTCCTCCTATTGCTGTCCTCCTATTGGTGTCTTCCTATTGGTGTCCTCCTATTGGTATCTTCCTATTGCTGTCCTCCTATTGGTGTCTTCCTATTGGTGTCCTCCTATTGCTGTCCTCCTATTGGTGTCTTCCAATTGCTGTCCTCCCATTGGTGTCTTCCTATTGCTGTCCTATTGGTGTCTTCATATTGCTGTCCTACTGCTGTCCTCATATTGGTGTCTTCCTATTACTGTCCTCCTATTACTGTCCTCCTATTGCTGTCCTCCTATTGCTGTCCTCCTATTGCTGTCCTCCTATTGGTGTCCTCCTATTGGTGTCCTCCTTTTGGTGTCCTCCTGCTGTCCTCCTATTGCTGTCGTCCATTGTGTCGTCCATTGTGTCCTCCTATTGAGTCCTCCTATTGCTGTCCTCCTATTGCTGTCCTCCTATTGCTGTCCTCCTATTGGTGTCCTCCTATTGGTGTCCTCTTATAGGTGTCCTCCTATTGCTTTCCTCCTATTGGTGTCCTCCTATTGGTGTCCTCCTATTGGTGTCCTCCTATTGGTGTCCTCCTAGTGGTGTCCTCCTAGTGGTGTCCTCTTATAGGTGTCCTCCTATAGGCTGCCTCCATTGTAAAGCTTTACCAACTTTCATCGTCTCTGTTGAAGAACTTGTATAATGCTGCAAACAAACCAATTTAGTCTTTTCAAAACACTAAAAGGAAACAAATCTTCAAGTTAATGCTTAAGAAAGCTGCCATGGTATTTCATACCAATGTGTCCATTAATTAATGCAGAACATTTTGTTGAATAAACCGGTGTTATGGGACACTAATCAAAACTGATGGTTCCAATCAGGGACGACTATGAGGTTTCATGCAAGGAGCTGGACCAACTTGTTGAGTTTGCCTTGGAGATGAAGCCCAATGGTGTTTATGGTTCTAGAATGACTGGCGGAGGTTTTGGCGGTTGCACCGTCACCCTGTTGAAGGCTGATGCGGTAAATAAAGTCATCAGCCACATTGATGTAAGTATGGAAAAGAATTTTAATACTTTAATTTCCTCTTTGTTTTCAGTGGCTCTTACTTATTTTTCTTGTTTGTTTCTTTAAAAAAAAAGGGGGCAGGAGGGGGGGGGGTGTGAACAGCAAGGTAGCCCTAAAAAATGATGACCAGTAATAACTTATGCTAGTATCAATCATTCTGTCATCTGATAACTTATGCTAGTATCAATCATTCTGTCATCTGATAACTTATGCTAGTATCAATCATTCTGTCATCTGATAACTTATGCTAGTATCAATCATTCTGTCATCTGATAACTTATGCTAGTATCAATCATTCTGTCATCTGATAACTTATGCTAGTATCAATCATTCTGTCATCTGTTGGTGCATTCAGAATCAAATATGTGACCTTTATCATGCAGACTGTCCATGCCAAAAAAACCAAAAAAACTGATTAATATTGGTTCACCACCCACCTTAACATTACTGATAATGTGCACATTGTGCTGTCAGCGTCTGTACTCAGTTTTGAATTTAGCACTGAGTTCCCTTTGCATATCATGTTTTGTTTGATTTCTGCTAATGCAATAAGCCATTGTGGTGGCATAAGGCTAATCAAGATTCCTGCCACATGACTCCTACATTCCTGGGCAAAACTACTCATTATTATTTACAACTCCTTTCATTTTTAAATTTTTTAATTAATTATGGATTTCATTCTTAAAATTTAATATATAATTATCCAACTACTAAACTTTTCATTGTAGCACTATTAATAAGAATTACTTTTCTTTCACTTTTCATTGTAACAGTATTAATTTTGTTGCACCTTTCATTGTAACACTATTAATTTTGTTGCACCTTTCATTGTAACACTATTCATTTTGTTGCACCTTTCATTGTAACACTATTAATTTTGTTGCACCTTTCATTGTAACACTATTAATTTTGTTGCACCTTTCATTGTAACAGTCCAAGTACAAAGCTATGGGAAACAAGGCAACATTCTTTGTGTGTCCACCATCAGACGGTGCCAGCAAGATCAAGCTTCCATGCTAACACCCCTGAATGACAGAGCCGAAGTCCTGACCCCCCCCCTCCTTTTTGCACAACAGACACAAACTGTGCCTTGACGACAACGACCGGAGGTCCTTGCACCCTCTGATGCCATAGTCAATGTTTCATAAGAAAGAGATTCTAGTTTTTCCATAGCGGGTCTTGGAGTATTACATAGAGTACTGGTATATTATACAACACTAGTTGGTATTACATAGAGTACTGGTGGTATTCCATAGAGTACTGGTATATTATACAACACTAGTTGGTATTCCATAGAGTACTGGTATATTATACAACACTAGTTGGTATTACATAGAGTACTGGTATATTATACAACACTAGTTGGTATTACATAGAGTACTGGTATATTATACAACACTAGTTGGTATTCCATAGAATACTGGTATATTATACAACACTAGTTGGTATTCCATAGAGTACTGGTATATTATACAACGCTTGATTAGCTTTGTAACCATTTAATGATTTATATTTATAGATTTTCTATCCTTATAAATTTATACATTTTTGTAGATTTTATCAATTGCCAGGTGTGCAGTTAAGTGTCCATGACCTGTATATTTGTCAGATTGCTCACCTGTCATGTGTTTGAGTCCAGGTTGAGGCAACTGTTTGACTCCATCACTTTTATGAAGTTTTTGGTGTTTGATGATTCAGTCATAAAAAATGTTGTAGATTACTCCTTCGATTAAATTGTTCAACAAAATATTTACTGGTATTTGGATACAAATATTTTATTTTTCCTTGACGGTTCTTTACTGTACCGGTTCTTTACTGTACCGGTTCTTTACTGTACCGGTTCTTTACTGTACCGGTTCTTTACTGTACCGGTTCTTTACTGTACCGGTTCTTTACTGTACCGGTTCTTTACTGTACCGGTTCTTTACTGTACCAGATAATTTAACATAAATACTGATCCAGCATGGAAGGTTTTTTTTTTAATTTATAAAACCATGTCATCTCAAACTGTAGAATTTATCAAATCTAACGTGGACATCAAAATTTTCAGGACAACCAAGATTTGAAAAAACTATTTTAATAACTTTGTTCAGATTGAAAATTCGTTTGGTTTCAGAATAATATAACACCTCAGTAGGCAGCTTTAACTGTTAAATTATGGATAAAAACCACTCAAGCCTTAAATGAATAATTAATGATGCTTTGAAGCAGTGGTTCTCAACATTCCTAATGCCGTGACACTTTAATACACTTACTATGGTTGTGGTGACCACCAACCGTAAAATTACTCATAAATGTGTTTTCCGATGGTCTTAGACTACCCCTGAGTTAGGGTCGTTCCACGCCCGAATTGAGAACCGCTGCTCTAAAGTTTGTTGGAGATCTTGTAACATTTTTCTTTCTGTTATATAAAAGGAACTAGCTATTGGGCAAAGCTGAAATGTACTTTTACACTTGTTTCTCTTATCTTTAAATACTATTTATTTAAAATTGACCCCGTATTAAATGTACATATGCACAGATAGTTCAAATTGAATCTAGGGCAGCAATAAACTAATATAATATTATACTTTGATGTCACAGTGCTGAGACAGGGCCTGGAGACTTTCTGTCTCTTTTGATGTCACACTGCTGAGACAGGGCCTGGAGACTTTCTGTCTGTTTCTTTTGATGTCACCATATTTGATGATATCTGGGTTGCCACACTTTGTTGATCTTATTAGGTACCGTAATAAAATGATGAAATCCATCATTTCATAAAAACTTAAATGATGCTGTGCATTTTATGCTGCGATATGTTAGAATTTTTCTGTGAACCATCAGAATTGAGAGCTGCTTCAGTTTTTATTCTGGAGTCTACCGATTTCACTTATTCCATGGGGATGAGTGGTTGTTGCTTTTTTTCTCTTGTTTGTATAATTTATTTGGCTGCATTGTACAATGTCTTTTTTTTAAAAATCATAGAAGGTAGAATTGCCTTTGTTAATTTAATTATGCAAGATTATTAAGATTATTATTATGTTAACCGATTATTCTAACCCTAACACTTGGCATTTATTCATTTGTCCTTAAATTTTAAATTACAAGTTAGTTTTTGTCTTCTAATATTCATTATCATGAGATCTTTGTGTGTGTGCTGATGCAATCACCAAAAAAAACTCAGGTCATTGGGTGTGTATTAGTGGGCATTAACTCTTGTTTAATAATACATTTTGTTTGATTCACCTGAATGGCTTAGGTCAATTCACCTGAACAGCTTAGGTTAATTCACCTGAACAGCTTAGGTTAATTCACCTGAATGGCTTAGGTCAATTCACCTGAACAGCTTAGGTTAATTCACCTGAATGGCTTAGGTTAATTCACCTGAACAGCTTAGGTTAATTCACCTGAATGGCTTAGGTCAATTCACCTGAACAGGTTAGGTTAATTCACCTGAACACCTTAAGTCAATTCACCTGAATGGCTTAGGTCAGTTGTCGGCAAAATGCTGCTCTTTAGCGACCTGAGTGCGGCTCGGCCAGCCGCCCATAAATCGGTTTTGACTATGAAAAACATGGTTCTTGACAGGCTCTTGAAAATAAATATGACTCTCAAAAATTTTAAATATTGGTGATTTTTGGCTCTTTTGACTAATGACTTTGCCGAGCCCTGGCTTAGGTCAATTTAAAATTTCAGCGAATGTCTTTGTAGCTCGAATCTCATGGTAATAACTTTAAAAGTCTTATGACATAATTCAGTTTTTGTAGCAATTTTTCATTGATGTGAGTAACTTAAGTGTCTCTTGCAGAACTCTTACTAAAAAATTATTTTAACCATTCATTTCATGCTAAGTAAAAAAGCAAATTTATTTTGCTAGTCATTGAGCTTACACCTATCTATTCTATGACATGTCTCTTGGATGAGCAGTTTATTTAAATCCTAAATGAAATGCTTGATATCTTATTGTAATGGATTTTCCTAAAACTAAAGAATACGTTAATATAGATCTAAGAATGAAATATTTGATTCTTGAAATTCTTTGTCAGGTTAAATAAAGCAGTCTTTTTGTTTGCTAAGATTTCCAACACCTGAATGTATAATTGGTCTTTGTTCGGCACTTGGCTGCATATGTCACTTGTGATAAACATTTGGACGGCACTGCGGGATGGTCACTATGGCTGTTTTGATTCTGTACAAGTCACTTTTGATTTGTCAGTCGGTCGGCACTAGGAGATGGTCATTCGGTACCGGTACTGTGGCTGTGAACCCAGCATAAGTCACTTGTGATGGTCTTCAAATCTTACCTTTCCCTGTCTGTATTTACCAGAAACTTTATTAAGCTTACAAAGACGGTACGTGTAGATCAAATCTATGTCTATTTATACAGTCTTACCTTTCCCTGTCTGTATTTACCAGAAACTTTATTAAGCTTACAAAGACAGTACTTGTAGATCATCAAGTCTATGTCTATTTATAGATTGTTATATGAACCCTGCTCAGCTTGACTGGTGACAGTGATAAATGTCAAGGTCATCGTTTTCACTTTGCTTAAATTTTCATGTGGGTTAAAATTGTTTTGGAAGTTAACTATAAAATCCTTTGTATTCCTTGTTTTTTCAAACTATTATTGTAAAAAAGCATGAATAATTTTGAATCAACTATGCACCTATTCAGATTAACTGCATTTATCTATCTTAGCATAATTGAGACATTTTGTTATGACTTTGTTATATATTTTGAGCAGATCTGTTAAACTTGTTCAGAGATGATTTATTATAATTCTTAGAGATGATATATTATAGAGAGAGATGATTTATTGTAATTGTATATTCTTTAACTTTCTCCCTTTATACTTCATGTGTTTGAATTTTGATCATTTCTGGGTTTTCATAGGTAAGGTTTTCTTTTATTGGATGAAATAATCTCTACACATTTATTTTGCGGATAGTTGTCTTGTTGGCTCATTGTTGTAAAGTATCCTCAAATATTGTATGTTGATTAATGTTAATGACATTGCCAAGAATGCTACCGATGAATGCAAAGAGGAGTTGCAATCTTTATCCAACGGTAGCTATGTACAACTAATAATAAATGTGACCTGGAATTGTTAACAAATTTAGTTTTTTAATTTCTTGCTGTTTATATAATGGCAGATTGATTTATTTTTGGAGTGTGTTGACATAAGATAATCAGGACCTACTCAATAAACATTATGTTTCAGATGTTGACATTTGTAACTCTTTTTTTATTTCAAAGTTTAATTTTCTATTTCTAGCATTCTAAGACACTTTAATATCTGTTTTTTATTGACTTTACTAAAGTTTAATTTACTGAAAGATTTAACATTTAAAAAAATTAAGAAGTACACACAGTTTGACCATAACACATTCTATTTTTTTTAATGGTCAAGTAGAACTGCACCTTACATGTACCTGAGCCATACAGTAATGGACTTAAACATAGAACCAGCAGAACAGACAAAATAAATGTCTTCTTCATGCAGTTTGTGAACATGTTCATATAAATTTGACCTACAAGTAATGCATGCTGGACAATTGTGGCGTGCTGGACAATTGTGGCGTGCTGGACAATTGTGGCGTGCTGGACAATTGTGGCGTGCTGGACAATTGTGGCGTGCTGGACAATTGTGGCGTGCTGGACAATTGTGACGTGCTGGACAATTGTGGCGTGCTGGACAATTGTGGCGTTCCTCAAGGAAATTTGCTAGATAATAGGGGGCTTATTTATATCACAAAATTGTTGACACTTTTAATATCTGAACTACAAATGTCCCAACTCCAAGTGTACGGACGACTCTTGAAAATAACTGCTTTTATACAGTGCAGAGTTATACAAGACACTGACTTCTATGTCTTTGATATGTTGGCCCATAACCAACTGCTGTGACCCGGCTGCTGTGGAGTGGTCATCACTTCTGGCTACGAGATTCTCATCACTAAGATATGGGGGGTGATGGTCATTGACTGAGATCTGGGAGTTAACATTTCCTGTTACAGGCTGACTGACCAACTGATAGAGATGCAAGCTGCTGCCCTTTTGAAACAAGTGAGACTGATATTTCTCACACTGACCAAAGTCTGTGGTAGGCTCACACAAATCCTGGCCACTGTGATTAGTATCCGAGAGTTTAAAGTGGGTCTCTCTAGCGCTTCCTGGTTTCCTTTGTTGTTCTGGGTGATTTTTCAACAAATAACTTCCAACATGATGGTTTTCAGCAACCAAACCATTGATAGAGATATCCCCTTTCATCAAAAGGTCACTCTTCTGACTTGAATCGCTTATGAAAGCAGAACTTTCACCTTCACCAACATCACGATGAACTACCATGTGTCTTTTTAGTTTGGAGAGCTCACTGAACGAAGCCACACATATAGTGCACGAGTGGGGCCTGCTCCCGTTGTGAACAGCCATGTGAGTCTTAAGGTTAGAAGACTGAGATGAGGCATAGTTGCAAAGAGTACACTTGTACGGCTTTTCTCCAGTATGCCTACGCATGTGGGACTTCAAGCTGTACGGCACCGCAAATGAGGTGCCACAAACCTCACAGATGTAAGGCTTCTCTCCTGTGTGCCGCCGCATGTGGTTCTTCAACTTTGACGACTCGACAAACGCAGACTCGCAGCCTCTGTGCGTGCACTTGAAAGGCTTGTCCCCTGAGTGGATCCGTAGATGGACGTTGAGATGGGATTTATCCGCGAATCTTTTCCCACAGACTTCGCAGCTGTACGGCTGTTCCCCTGTGTGTACCATGCTGTGACGCTTCAGCTTTGCGGTTTCTAAAAAAGATGCTCCGCATTTGTCACAGGTGAATTTCTTCTCACCTAGGTGAAGCTTCAAATGGGCTTTCAAGTTGGATGGGTGCGCGGTTGAAAAATTGCAAATTTCACATTTGAATGGCTTATTATTTGTGTGTATTTTCTTGTGACTGTTCAAACTGGATGCCACAGAGAACATCACACCACAAATTTCACACACAAAAGGCTTCTCACCGGTGTGGGTGCGCACATGATTTTTCAGTTTGGTGGACTCTGAAAAAGTAGCAGCGCACCACTGACACCTGAATGGTTTTTCTCCAGAGTGAACTCTCAGGTGCACGTTGAGATGCGATCTGTCGGCAAAAGGTGTTTGACAACAATGACATTTGAAGGGCTTTTCTCCGGTGTGTGTGAGGCTATGACGCTTGAGCTTGGCCGCACCCTTAAACTGGGCCTGGCAAATTTCACACTGGAAGACTTGGGATTGGAGCTTATGGGCAGCTTTGTACATAGAGGAAATAGGAAACTTTTCATCACAGCCATGAGAGGAATCACTGGAGGTACCATATTTTAACTGCTCCAAGGAACCAATTTGAGTTTCTTCACATTCGGACCTCTGGCAAATGGTTAGAGAAGGGCCCAAAGGTACTTGGTGGTTATTCTTTTCTTCGGTTTCAATATCATCATGGATGTGGCTTTTTAAATGGGCATTGAAAAAATATTTAAATTTGAATGTCGATGAGCATCTGGGGCAACTGTATTTGCCTTCAGAAACATGTGTCTTGAGATGTTTCTTTAAATTCTTCTTGGCAGTTCGCTTTCCACAAATGGGCCAAGTGCAATCTTCTGGGTTTTCATTTAACATGAGCTTCACAGGAGCAAGTGCACCCCGTTCATTTTGTGAAACGTGTGTCAAGGACTTGGTGAATATTAAACTGCCATCTTGTTCTAGATTGAAGAGCGTTCTCCCATTTTCCTGTAAGGTAGACTTATTCTCAACCAATTTATCACTTTTCAAAAGATCTTTTTCATAAATTTTAGTTGCAGAACTTCTAACAAATGTATCATTATTACTAATTTCACCATTCACAAAATCATTACTTGTTTCAGATTTGACTCTAAAAGGTGTGTGATGTCCATACAATTTACCGTCTGAGGATTCCCTTATTCCAGTATCGTCAAGAAACTTTCTTCCACCCGCAGTACTCAAGAATAGAATTAACCCTTGTTTCACCGTGTCATCTATGCCAATGCTTTCTCTTATAATTTGTTTTAAATACGCTAGTGGCATCCAACTTAATCCACAAAATGACGAGAGAGTGATCATTGCTGAAATAACTTCTTCATTGGATTTGTTAGAACCCGTATCACAAAACTTATATGAATAGAACCTGAAGCTTTCGTACACCAAAAATAATATGGGAAGACAGATGTCTTCAAATGTAACTAAGAAATCATCCAATTTTTCTAATTCCTCTCCAGTAAAACCGAGGCCATCCTTTAAACAGATATTCTCCAAGGCTGACATAAAAGCTGATTTCGCTTGAGATTTTGATTTGATCTCCTTCACAAATAATGCTTTGAAACCACTCCAACTTTGTTCCAGTTGGTGAAGAGTTTCAGTCTCACTCTCAGAACTTCCTAACGCAGCTTCCCCATCGTGGACTGGAGGTGAAATCTCACCATTATTTGCCTTGATTCTAGATATTATGTGTTTTATCAGTTGAGATTGTTGATTGTAACTTGGCATAATGATGCGTTAATGAAATTGAAACAATACTTTTGAAACTCTCCAAAGTCTCTGGAAGATGGTCATCAGGAATCCTTGTGGGTTTAGATACTTAAACTTTCTCCTTTCAAAATCCATAACCCGGACAAATCCATCAATCAATTAGGCAGTTCACAAATAAGGAATTATCTGAAAAACATAATTGAAAAAAAAATATTATTCAAATGCAACATTGTCTTTTTTTATTTATAAAACCAAGTTTGAAACAGAAGAAAATGTCTAAGAAAGTTTGATCCAATATTCAGCTGCAAGAGACATAATTAATTGTCGTCTTACTCTTGGGGGAAAGGGGGGGGGGGGGGGGTCAATATATTATGTTAACAATTTTTAGGCAATCCCACCTGTCAATAACTATCTGAGGGCTAGGATTTAAGTATTATAATTATTTAGTCGCATGTAAACAAATGGGTCTTGATTGCTATCATGACATGAATCATGCCACCTGGGTATGGACGGGTACCCGTGGTCATGGCACAATTCAACACTTTGAGTCATTGATGCTAGTACTTGGCTGAGCAGTGTACTATTACGTGTAGTCTAAATTGAATTGTACTTAACAATGAGTAGTATGTTAACACTTAAATAACCATATGACTGTATAATATATACATATATATTTTCTATAGGGCCTATGTAGAATTAAAAATAAAATCATGATACTCATGGATTGAAATGCTTATTGGCCAGGCATTTGCAAGATTTTGATTTTCTGTTTTGATTTTCTATTTTGATTCTACTAACTAGGCCAAATTGATAAGTATTATGACTGTGCACCGACAAATCTTTGTTGAAAATAAGGAACGAACTAAGCAGATGGTCCTTGCAGCTAGGACTGAATATGTCAGTCAACGGATTGTAGAATGCAGTTCAAATAGGGACTTATTTCGCATTGTCGGTCAGCTGAGCGGTAAACAGAAGGACACATCTTTGCCCAACAATATTGCTTTGGCCGAGTTACCGCTCATATCTGACTAATCGGGTCCAATCAGTTAGCGCAAACGGCTTGACCTCCAAGAAATCCATTATTGAATTCGGAGTACCCCAGGGCTCGGTCTTAGGCCCGGTGCTTTTCACTATGTACGTTCAGCCCTTGGGTGCAGTGATCAAGCAGTTTGACATGGTATATCACATGTTCGCGGATGATACCCAACTTCAGAAATCCGTGATCCCCTCTCAGTTCCCTCAGCTTCTTAATATGACACAGAAGACAGTGGAGTCAGTTAAGCACTGGATGACAATAAACAAGCTCAAATTGAATGATGAAAAGACTGAGCTGATCCCGATTGCTACCGCTCAAAAGCTAAAATATTTAAAAAAAACACCATCCTTTACTCTCTCAGGCGTGCAGATTGAATTTGCCCAAACAGTGCGAAACCTGGGTGTCTACTTAGACAGAACACTAACTATGGAAAATCACATTAACATGATTTGCAAGGCGATTTTTCTAGAGCTGCGCAAAATTAGTCATATGAGACCTTTCTTAACTTTGAATGCATCAAAGAGGCTGATGTCTGCATTTGTTCTATCACGCATGGACTACTGCAATGCTCTCATGGTGGGTCTTCCAGCTACGCTCCTGGATAAAATTCAAAAAGCACAGAATAATGCGGCTCGAATTGTTCTTCGTAAACGCAAATTCGACCATGCTAAAACTCTTCTGAGAGAACTGCATTGGCTGCCGGTCCGCGCTCGCATAGAGTACAAAATTGCAACTCTGTGCTATACCGCTGCTTGCATGACCTGGCGCCGTCCTATCTCCAAGCGCTCATGACGCCTTATGTACCCACTAGACAACTCCGCTCATCCGATAGTGGCAAACTCTCGATACCGCGTGTTCGACTTGAGACTTACGGAAAGCGCACGTTTGCATTTGCTGGCCCAACTATTTGGAACACCCTTCCTGACGCTCTCAGACACAGCCAGACGCTGGAGTCCTTCAAGATAAATTTAAAAACTCATCTATTTCGCAAACACCTTATGGGGTGAAGTTGTCTACCATCTTTTTCAGCTAGTTATTAACTCCCAGCTTTGTTTTTGTACCGCGCTTCGAGCCTTTGGGGATGAAGCGTGATTTTTCAAATGAACTTTATTATATTATTATTATTTCAGGAAGAAATTAAGCTTTCTCAATTTTAAAGATACCTGGGGTACTGCGTTCAAGCCGCGTGAAATAAATAAATAGTTGGACGAGATATACTTAGGTTTTAAAAAAAAACGACAGAACATTGAAAAGGACATCTCGAATTAATGCCTTCTTTAGCAGATGGCGAAATATCTCTCCTTTCTAAGGGACTCAAATTTATTCCTCTTAAGTCTTCCAATGACCATTTTCAATTAATTTCTGTACTCTTATTACTCTTTTCACTCTTTGCGGCTACAGAACCACTTTTAAGGTACAGACACCACCCAGAAGAGGAGGATACAACGACGGTCCACTTGGTCACCTCCCTGCCATGAATCCAATGCATTAGATCTACATATAAGTATATATATTATAAGTAGTACAGAACATGATATAAAAATCAATCTCTCCCCCAAATTTCACCATTCTAACCTCTCCAAAAAGGAATAGCTAATAACAGGCACTCTCAAAGTTGCCTAATTAAATTTGCACATAAAGATGGGGCTGTTGTAAGGAATACAAACGTATAATCGTATATAAAATAAGCACAGGAACAATTAGAGTTAAGATGACAAATTCCATAAGTCTATCAAGCATAACCTTATTATTCATAACAATGAAACCATGCAACAAACAATAAGACAACAAAACATTAAAACAATAAAATTGATGATTGAAAACATCCAGAATGGGATTCTGCTCTGCACATGTTCAATAGTGACTGGGGAAAAACCTTCTTTCTATTTGCTGCCTATCATTCACTAAGTAGTAATTCCTCAATTCGTGGATGATCTATTGTCTCAGCCTGCTCTTGCCCAATTGAACACATCAGAATTTCTTGATGGGATCTTCCAACCTTTTGTAACTTCTTTACCCGCACATATTAAGGACACCAACCTTGGTTTAAAAACATTTAATTCCCTGAATATTACCTCCATTACAAAACATCTCCTGTTTTCATTTGACATCTACTCATTATACACTTAAATTTAAATTCCAACACTGATGGTCTTAAGGCTTAAGGGTTTGAGGATTTTTCCTTGAAAACAAACCACATTCATTAATTTATTCTGAAACCCTTCTCCGACTGGCCAAACTGGTACTCACCCTCAACCTTTTTCAATTTAATGCTCATGTTTTTCACCACATTAGTGGTGTGGCAGTGGGTACCAAAATGGGCCTTTGTTATGCCTGCTTTTTTATGGGTCACTTTGAATATATGGTAGAGAGGGCATATACTGGCCAAATCCCAGAATTTAAAAAAAAAATACATTGATGATGTCATCGGCATCACTACAATGGTAGCAAGTGAACTCTACAATTTATTGATTTTCTAAACTTATTCCATGCATCCATTAAATTTACTTCACAAACCTCTGAGAACTCTGTAAAATTGCTGGTATCTTAAAAGTAAACAGATTATTCACCTCTGCCTACTACAAATCAACTGACAGCCATTGTCATTTATTATATTCATACTCCCACATGGTGCATGTTCTCCATACCTTTTCCCCAACTTCTTAGACTACACAGAATTTGCCAGTCAGGTCAAGACTTTTTAGACATGCAAAATGAAATGTTTGACTTCTTCTGCTCCAGTTATCTAAGTTATCCTGAGACTACACAAGTTCAGCACTTGAGCATATTAGAACAATCAGGTGTAATGATGCGTTCAAATCTTGTTTAAACAAAACTGAGAGTCATCCTTATCTACCACCCTCACAATGTCATGGTCAAAAAAAATATTCTTAAAGAATCATCATATGCTCCTTGCTGACCCTGACACTAACAGGATACTCTCATCCCTCCACTTATTATCTTCAGACAGGATAAAAATATATGCAATCTTCTGGTTAACAGTTGCCTTTGACTTTGAGTCGACCTTTCTCACATTGGGACTAAGCCACGTTAAGGGACTTGCCCATATTTACTGGAATTGGCTTCCCTAAGGGGACCTTTACCATCAACGTGGGCTTCACATGGATGTGATTTTTTTGCAGAGGATGATGCTCATGTTATATAATACTATAGGTGAGACAGGAAGAAGTCTATTTCGGGTACAGTAAACATCTTTGAGATATTGAACAAAACAAGCCACCTCCCGTCTCATCCCATTTCAATGGAGGTGAACACAAGAGTACATCAGTGATATACATTATGGCTTTAATTTATAGCACTAACACACCAGCAAGAGTGAGGAATGAAAACAAAGTAATTTAGATTTTCTGCACCATCTCTTAAATATATTTCGCTTCTGGTGCATCCTACTTCCTCTTTAAAATCACTACCACACCCTGCCCCCACCAAAAAACCTCTAGATATTTTATATTAATAGTAATGGGTAAAAGAAAAAGGCTGTCACGCAGCAAACTTCATGTGTGACGACTATACCCCGGTAAATTGCTTGATTTTTTTCATTAGGGGGAGACGACTATTATTTATTTGGTGTTCTTATGGTTCATGTTCCTTTCACAAAGCGAGCTTCAAGCGTTACATCTAAACTCTGGTAAAATATGTTGCCTTTTTTCTTTAGAAATGAATTTTTTTTTGTTACTTTTTTTATACATATTTGTTCAGGGGCTGCACAGCACTTGGTCATGGGCCGTCCTTTCAGTTCAGGCAGACGCATTTTCATTTGGTTAGCCGAAACGTCCATAGACTTAGACATTCCAAGATTCAAATCAATAATAATTTGTTTCAACAACTCTTAATATTTACTTACACTTACACGCAGTACTATCATGTGGTATCTTATATTTTAAAGTGAATTTAATGATGAATTAATTAAATAAGTGGGTTATTGATTCCTATACTCAGTATACTGTCAACCGGATGTTGACATATTCTTTAACATTAACACCTCATAGACAGAAGAGGACTATAGTCCGTAAAAATCTTGCCATAAATGACAAAAGATGGCTGGAACAATCTTAATGATTTTGTTTGAATTATACTTTACTATTAGTTTTACTATGCAATTCGTTAATGGTAGTTGTTTAACTTAGGTTAGGTTAAAAAAAAAAGAGAATTAACAAAGACATTATTTGAATAGTAATCAAAAGCCCTAAAAATAATTTGATTATTTTTTTGTTATTTGAATCAAATAACAAAAAAATAAAAATACTGTGTATACTATACTGTCTATACTGAGCTGTATAAGTATAATAATAATTTTATAATAATATTATTATTATGACTTAACTTTACGAGTCACAATGAACAATGAGAAAAAATAAAAGACTACCTTAAATTTATTTGATTTACAGTTTTACATTTAAATTAAATTGATTGATATCCCCAAATTTATTTTATTAATTTAAAAATATTACAATTATTTATTAATACCAATTGACCAATTGAAATTGCCAATCAATATCTAATGAAATTGAATGAATGAAGAGTGAATTAGTCCAATCTGATTCGTCCATTCATCTATTCTCAAACTTTAAAAAAAAAATCAATAGGCCATAGGGCTCATAGGCTTACACATAACTTTGAATACTATGACTATTATGAGTCACACAAATCTACACCTACCCCCCAATCCCTTGGGCTTAGCTTACTCAGTATAACTGTACCGGTAGAGTAAAACCTCCGTTTTGCGACCCTCTCTTCCTCCAACATAGGAGCGGACAAAAAATCACTGATGCTTTGTACTATATAAACGACCTCTCTTAAACGACTCCCTCTTTAAACGCGACTTGCGACCTTCAAATAATTCATTTTACGACCTAGCACTTTAAAAAGTCAGATTCCAAAGCAATGCTATATTTGTGCACTTGAAGTGAAACAGTTTCGTTTACAACTTTTAACAGCAGACGATGCACTAAAGCAGCTAGGAAGTAGTGCAGGGTGTTGAAACTGAAGCTGCCATCCCTGAGTATGATGAAGGGCCTGCAGAAGATGTCACTGTCACACAGGAGGGAGCCATGGAGAGAATGCTTGATGGCGTTTGTCTCATGTGATGATAATATCCAGACCCCCTGTGTCACTGTTACTAGCGACAGTCAGCCTTCTTCTTCCCAAGTAGATAACTGGCTCAGTGACACTGAGAATGAGAAAGATGAAGAACCATCTATCAACTTCTCCAATGACTTGAAATACTCCAAGGAGTTGACCAGATTTGCCCTGAGCAGGGGCCTTTCCAGAGGCGTAGCTAGAGTGTTTGGCACCCGGGACAAGATTCATTTTAAAGCGCCCCTTTTGTCTTTTTTCAACCCTCAAACCCATTATTTTCATCAATAAAATAATATCAAAGCACATTTTGGCGTCCCTAACTAGCTGATGCCTGGGGACATCTGTCCCCCTGCCCCTCTTCGGTACGCCTCTGGGCCTTCAGACCTTACCGACACCAATTCTGGTGTTCAAAGTGACATCCTAAAAGATGATGCACGGGTGGGAGGATCATGCAAAAAAACAGAAATAACAGCTTTCTTTCAACAAAAAAATTTGAAATGACAGCTTTCTTTCAACAAAAAAACCAAACTATTCAATGATTGAATAAAAATAATTACAACAATATTAATGCGCTTATCTTATACATAAATAGTTAATGTACTCAGCACTTACACTACACGCTTTAAAACAATTACCATACCAGCATTGATTTTTATTTTGGAATTAATGAGGAACAGGAAGATAGTGACTGTATTGGTTGTGAGACAGAGTTTAATCTATATTTCTGAACGAAAGATGGTAGATATTGCCTATACTTAATGGTACGTGTATTATTTTACTCGTTAATTAATTTTCTAAATGTCGTTTTTTGAAAATGTCCTAACTCTTTTTTAAGAACCCCTCCAATTTACGACCTCGTTATAATGGCATTTAAAGGTCGTAAAACTGAGGTTTTATAGTCCTACTTAACCCAGATCTACTGAAACTATTTGCTACCAATAATATTAACAAATATTACTGATGATGCTGTCACTGTCTTTTTTAAATTTGGTCTTGCATAATTATTTTTTGTATAAAATTTCTTTTTATTTTTTTTTATTAATTTTGTTGCAGAAGCTAGAAACCCATGAGCATGGATCAACAAAGATCTCTTCGTCTTTTCCTCCAGATCATTTGCCAACAGAGCCTGTTTTAAAAGAATGGGAGAAAATGATAAAAATATTCAATTGCTTGTACATTTAAGTCTGATGTTTGTGAAAGAAACTTTGCAGAAAAGCCTTAGCTAAAGAGGCACACGATTCTACACACTGAATAAAGGCATTTTCAATGTCGTGTGTGCCCCAGCACATCTCTGACAGGGTCTGATTTAAGTCAGCACACAAAAATTCACACAGCAGACAAGAAGTACAAGTGTGAGGTCTGTCCAATGTCTTTTGTTAGAAAGTGCTGCCTGTCAAACATAGGCCATTGCACTTTGGTGTGAAGAACCATGCGTGTGAATTGTGCGAAAGAAAATTCTTTGAGCCAAATCAGCTTCAGGATCACATGAAGAGGCATGAAAAAACAAAAACTAAAGACCCCGCCAGGCTCCAAGGATCATCTTTGCGGCACCTGCCGCGTTGGCTTTGCCAGGAAGGCCTATCTGATCAAGCATGTCATGACACACGCAGGCAATAAGCTTTATGCTTGCAACTTTTGCAGTGCCAAGTTTGTTGACTCGTTCAAGTTAGAACGCCATAAAAATGTCCACATGAAGGGTGATAATGCACTTACAATGAACCCACCACTATTGAGCAAAGACATTCCACAAGTAGAATCCAAAGTTTCATAGTCCGTCTATGTGATTCGGACTAAAGTTTCTAACAAGTCAGGGTTGTACAAGTTCTTGAGCAAGTACAAGGTAGTCCTGGTGAGAGCATAGTTGCCCCAGAAAGTAATCGAGTGAAAGTTAATTCAGACAGCAACTGGAAAAATGATTTAAGCATCGTTGTTGAGCAATCATCGCCGTCTCCCCAGTGTGAGCTTATTATTCTAGAAGTTTGGTGAACAAAATGTCTTTCTGCAATGTGAACAGAGATGTAGGCTTCTGAGTAATCTGAGTTACGCATGCTAGCACCCTGATCTGAAAATAAAACATTTCTTTTGCAACTCTGATGTTAGCTATGTGAGTCCAACTCCAGCATCAAAGAGCTATTTTGTATCCTTGATAAAAACAGACTGATAAAATAAAATTATAATTTATATTTTGAAAATTTTACCATGTTTATTTTTGGGGTAGGTGTTTGACTACAACTCACTAGTTCTGAATTCTTGCCACTGAAATCTTTATAAAATACTTGAACTACCCGGTACAAACTCCAAATGAGTGATCTGTAAAATGAGTGATCTGTAAAATGAGTGATATGTAAAATGTGTGCCTTATTATTTAAACCAGTAATCATTGGCTTGGTTATAAGATTAAATAAGCTTTTAAGTGTTAAAAACATTGTGTCCGAGTTTTAAGGAAAATGAAACTATAAACACCCCATGATGAAATGGAACACAGGATGAACATTACCAAATTTCACATCAAACTCTTTTATGTATGGTACTAATGAGGTTTAAATTTAAACCATTTATTTAACTTTCATTATTTTATAATTAATGGAGAGGTCTTGTGTTTAATTTAGTTTAAATAAATTGTAAAAAAAACTAATGATGATAAATGTTACTGCCGAACCTTAATGATGTTCTGAAGAGAGAAATTTAATCCCTGATCTTTTTCATTGAAGTGGATTATTAGCCCAATGAACAACAAATGTTTTAGAAAAATTAAACCCGATCAAACAATATCAATCAAACAAAGTAAGAAAAACCTTTTTTTTTTATTAATTACATAAGTAAAATATTGTAAAATAATTTAGTATAATTACACTCCAAATGTAATGAAATAGAGAATAATATTCATTTTATACAGGAAACACAATGTCATGTCTCAACAAGAAATTAGTACAGTAGTTGATCATAAATTTATTGTCAAAATAGAAGCGTCAAGCTCTGACTCTATATTGATATTCATATACATTATATTATTACAATACCAGTACTTAAGAGTTACTTAAAAAAACTCAATTATCCAAAAAGACAAATTTACTCTGTGTGAGCCAATGACACTAAAGTTCATGATTTCAAGTTCTTCTGTTCAATAATTGTGCAAAGTATGTCATATTTTAAGTTACATATTTGTTGGGTTTCCATTTTACAATTTTTACCCCTTTTGTCACAAACTTCACAATTATTGCAACAATAAGTTTTTACCTTTAAAAAAAAAAAAAGATATTATCAGCTCCGTTCATTTCCCTAAATGACTGGCAGTTTAACGGATTTAATCACACTTTTATTTAGCAGTGGTACTAATGAAGCATTTCCTGACCCTGAATCCGGAGAAAAGGAATCATCAGAAAAAATTGACTTAACAAATAAAGACATTTATGTCAATGCTTGTGCTTTCTGTCCAATTAAAGTAATGAGAACCAAACAATTTGTGTGAGTAAAATTGTATAGTTAAGCTTGAAAGTTTAATAAAAAGACAAAATAAATACAAGTATAAGACATTTCAACAATTAATCAGTAGCTAGGATATAGCTATATATATTATGTAAGATTTAATTGAAATTAAATTTGTGCAATTTTTGTTTTGACATACTTTCTGATTTGCACCAAATCCATATTTTTTTACAAATTTAATAGCCTCTCTATGTAGTTGCAATAAATATTTTGAATATAAGGTTACTGAAAGGTTACTATATTCCTTCACAGCCTCTGGTTCAATTTGCTTGAATGACTTACAAAATCGTCCATATTGTTTTATGATATAAAATCTTATTTTACTCATTTAATAGCAAAATAAAATTCTCATTGAACATTCATAAAATCATAAAAGTCTAAAATTCTAATTGTGTGCAGTTTTTTAACCAGCAACAGGATTTTTGAAGAATAGAAATATACCGTACCATTTATTATTACACTTTCAGGTATGTTTTCTTTTCATTCAAGAAGCCTTTTGCATTTCCAAAATTCCATTAAATTTAAGGCAGTGGAGCCAGTTGTTCATAAAAACCTTGAGATCTGCAATTACAAGAACTATGATTGTTTCTCAGGCTGCCAGTAGATTACCAAATAAAAAGTTGTTAATACACACTAAAAGATCACTTACGGTGCACGGAAATATTTTTATTTATGACATGACAGAAGTGTTAAATGGCAGTACATTCGTTAGGGGTATCAGATTTGTTGACATCGGCAAGGGCTGTTGAAGCTCTTCTAGACTAAGCGAGTGCTGTTCCACTGGCCGGTCATCAGTGGTCTGACCCACCATCATGTGATGATGGATCCGTATGTCATCTTCGTCCTCCTGCTCTATGTGTTGTAGGGGCTGCAGCTGTTCAAACTGTGGCCTCTCTATCATATTTCCCACGTGTTCTGTTTTATTTTCACATTGCTTTCCCTGTTTCAGGAAAGCTTTGGCATGGATTTTCTTGTGGCGATTTAGTTTTGACGAGTCTGTAAACTTTGATCCGCAAGTGTCACACCCATAAGGTTTTTCACCAGTATGGATACGCATGTGTCTTATGAGGTATGGTTTAACAGCAAATGAAGTGCCACACACTTCACAAACATACGATTTCTCCCCAGTGTGTATTCGCTTATGGCGATGCAGGGATGAATTGTCAGCAAAATTCGTTCCACAGACTTTGCATGTGTATGGGCGTTCTCCTGTATGAATTCGTTTGTGTCTCGTTAATGTCGAGTGGTCTGCAAATCGAGAATTGCACACATCACAAATATAAGGTTTTTCCATAGTGTGTGTCCTCATGTGTCTTGTAAATGCAGCAGTCCATGCAAAGCTGGTGTCACAGATTTTACATATGTATGGTTTTTCACCAGTATGCTTTCGCTGATGGCTTTTGAGTTTGGAAGCTTCAACAAATTTGGCACCACATGTGCTACATTCAAAAGGCTTCTCCCCTGAATGTATTTTCATGTGATCTTTCAGGTGCTGTGAGCGAACAAATGTTCCATTGCAATGGCTACAGGCATATGGTCGCTCGCCGGTATGTTTACGCTTATGCAACTTCAAGGCAGATGGATCAGCAAATTTAATGTTACAGGTGTCACAGGAATATGGTTTTTCTTTAGTGTGAGTTCGCCTGTGCCTCTGCAAAGATGTAAAATCTGCAAAGTTTCCACCACAGAATTCACACGTGTAAGGTTTTTCCCCAGTGTGCGTGCGCAAGTGACGTGTGTAAGCAGCTGTCCATGAAAATGTGTGGTGACATATTTCACAAGAGTAGGGCCTCTCACCTGTGTGCTTGCGCAGGTGGACCTTTAGTTTGGAAGCTTCAGGAAATGATGTGCCACAAGTCTCGCACGTGAATGGGCGCTCTCCTGTGTGCTGCCGAACATGGACCTTGAGATGAGACGGACTTCCAAAGTTGGCGGAGCAAAGCTCACATTTAAATCTCCTCTCTCCCTTGTGCACCAGCCTGTGCTGCCTCAAAGACATGGCATCAGCAAAACTCTGTTTACACATCCGACATCTCAAATTTTGTCTATGCAGGTAGGCATTGCTCCCACCACTGCATATGTGCACACCGAGTGATACATCATCTGCAAAACTCTTCCCGCATTTAGCACAGAGGAATTTTTCGGTTTTTATATCCACACCTGCTGCACCTTCTTCGGTCTTAATTTTACCATCTTTGGATGATATCTTCACAATCTTATCACTTGTAACTGTAATTGATGGAGAATCTTTTTTGTCTGTCAAAGGTTCACTTTGTTTCTTAACCGATTCCTTGTTTGATCTTTTTGAGCTCCTCAGTTCCCTAGAAGATGCTCCCAACAATTTTGTTGCATTGTTCCTTCTGTTAGAGCTATCCACAGATCTATTTACTTTTGTCGTTGTCCATGAGCTCTCTTGAGAACTCGTATATGTGTGATTAGCAAATTCTGAAGGATACACACTTCGGGCTGATTTTGGATCAGCTTCCATCACATTGGAACAGTTTTTTTGAGGTGCTGTGGATTTATCCTTAACAAAGTTAGAAGAATCTTTAGCTGTATTTGAGCCCACATCTCTGAAAGTTTTATGTATGTTCATGCATTGACTAGTAAACTGTGCTAACTCTTCTGTGTCAACACTGGCATCTCTGTAATGCACTTGTTCTGTGCCAACACTGGCATCTCTGTAATGCACTTGTTCTGTGCCATTCATGGCACTTTTGGTGTTTTCACTCTTCTCCATCTTCCTGCATATTTCCAATGTTTTGTGAAAATCCAGCTCTTCTGTCTTCAGGAGACACTGTCTTAAAGAGTCATCAGAAATCCCATTAATAATGCAGTCTTTCATGAGAATATCCTTTAAATCTCCAAATTCACAATTTTTGGACCACTTCATGAGATCATGAAGAAAATCATTAAACTCACTGTTACAGATTTCCTTGCACGTAAAGAACTTGAAACGGTTGTAGATGATGAGAAAGCGCGGCAGGCAAACATCCTCCAACTGCTGCAATACCCTATTGAACTTCAAAGCTTCATCGTAAGTCAGGCCAAACATACTGAACAATTCCTGCACGTGCTCCGCGGCAATGTTTATGAGGAAAGCTTTAACAAGTCCTTGCACATGCTGCTGATGACCGTCTGAGCTGTGGTGGACATGTGCATTAAGTCTCTGCTTCATAAAGGCCCATTCTTGCCCTACATTAGTCAGTTCCACATAGTGTGGAAGAGCGATACCGAATTCCATGTGATCCATGCAAAAAGTTTCAAATTATTTTTAATAAAATTAGATTTCAAACTGACATCATAAGTTTGTCTGCTTCAACATATTTCTGAGAATAATTGGTGCGCTTATTGTCAAGTGTAAAATCATTTCATCATCCATATTGAAGGTACAGTCAATCTCTGGAAAATATAAAATTAACATTTATAACCGATACTATTTAACAAAAACAGAAAAAGGTTTATTAAGCTTTTAAATAGTTACATTTTTGTACAAATTCTATCCAAAGTTCACTTCAAAAATGAAAGTGCCAATTATGTCTGTGTTTTAATGTATCCCAAAGGCTTTATTCACCTCTAAAATGAACATGAACCAGCTTTTGCTAGTGACGACACCAAGGATTTTAAATGGATGCAAGTGACTGTGTCTGCTGCTGATAACAAAGTTTGTGTTTGTATCGGCTACTGTGTAACAAATAGTAACATGTTTTGTAGAACTTGAGACAAGAAATAATTTGGTTTGCATTTCTCTTGTTTCTGTTTTTAAATTTTCATTTGTCTGAACAACTTAATTAACTGAGCATGTTGCATCTTCTTGCTTCATGCTGCTAGGGCTAAGGGTCTAATTTGAAGGATATATAAATATAAATATATTATATTATACCCCGGTAAATATTAACATATTGTGGAGTGTCCAGATCTGTGGTCGACCGTAAGGGGTGGGGTCCCACATCAGTACTGACCAAACAAAGGATCAACCGTGTCAGGTTGCCCGCGACGGGATGACGGCGTTGGTTTTATGACCGAAGACCAAATAAGGGCCAATCTTGTCAGATTGCCCGCGACGGGATGGCAGCGTTGGTTTATGACCTATTACGCGGTGTGTTACATAAGAAGGGGATTGGGGCCCTGGGAACTTGGGACTTATAAAAGGGACAGTTGGACGGGACTAAGGAGAACTCAGCCGGGCAGAACTCAGGCGGGGAGGCTAGTGGACAGATGGGAGACTCCGACGGACAGGAGTAGAGAATAACCGAGAGAAACCGAGAACGAAAGAGTTAGTGAGGGACTGTGACAGTCTGAGTTGAGTACGACAGAGAGAGCGAGAGAAAGTGAAGTCAAAGGATAAGACAAATAAATGTTCAAAGACTATAACCATCGTTGAGTTGTCAAATTGGTGCAGTACGAGAGACGGAGTGTACAAGGTTGCAAATTAATTAGAGAGCAGAGATGACGAAGGTTCTCTACAATATTAACAAGTCATGTAAATGTAACATAGCCCTTTTTTTTTCATAAAACCAATATATTTTGTATAACTGTGGACAGTGTGGATTAACTGCTTAGACTTAGACAACATAGTAACATTGAAAGGCCTACAATGTACAAGTACAAGTACAATTATAAAAAGATTGACTACAACACGGTCTCCTATATTTTTTAGTAATTAGACTTAGTTCACTTACTTAGACTGTACATTTTAGCTACGTTGGGTGTATAAGTCTAAGTGTTACTGTAGGCTGTAGACGTAGTGGTCGTAGTGTAGTCCCAAAGGCAAAGTAAAGCAAAGGGCTAAAGGGGCCAAGTTCAAGTCTTTCTGTCCGAGTAATCTGAGTTTAGTTAACACTAGTAATCAGTAATGAATGTGACTAAATAAATTATAAATATGGTTAATTTATTATGTCTCTGTCTCTATGTTAAAATTAAAACTTAAAGAAAGACAAGACGTCAACTCACTATGGTCGTTAATTTTCATTTATTAAGATTTAAGGCAAAAAGGTCACGTCTTTTTTTTTTTTTAGAGTTAGCGGTAGTCGGTAGCGTTTAGTTAGTTTAATTTGTTAAGCTTGTTCCTATTTAAAATTTTAATTTGTATTTAAGCTATTATATTAGAAAGTTGGTCTTGGTCGAAAAGAGTTTTTGTTTAAAACATAACCTACCACTTCTGTACAAATACTAATATTACATTACTAACATTATTGTCATTATTTATTACTTTCAGACGAAAACATAACAATAATGGCTGCTGGCATCTGTTCGGTTGACTGGATTGTATTACGAGCGCCTTAATTTTTTTAATTTAATGAAAGACTACATTCTACATAATTATTAATTTTTTGTTAAATATAACTTTAAAAACATAATAGTCTGTTTTTAATCCCACGCAACGTGTGCCATCTTCCGACTTCGGTTATGGTGGGTGAGATTCTTTACTTCAGATCTAAAACTAAAGTAAAGCCTTCAAATTTGCTGTGTTCATTTAAGTTTCCTTTTCCTTCCGTCCCCTGACTACCCAAAATTCACCTGCTCTTGATTCGCTTGCTCTTGTTTTGCACTGATCCCATTTGCTTTCATTTAAAACGGTTATAAGTTATATACTAAATTTGTTCTTGTATCTTGATTGTCTTTAGCTTCAAACCACCTGACTTATCCAACGATTGTAAGGAACTTGCCATCACTCTTTTCAAGGAAACAGATACAATTTCAACCTGGCTCTTTTAACTACGACGACATGACCAAACTTCAATCTCTTGAGAGGAAAAAAGCATTCCAACGTATGCTTATTCGTGCCCAGCGTCTGATCGCATATCTCAGTGCCACCATGTACCAACCTGAAGATCGCATCCTCTCTAAGACCTCTAATAACCGCTTATCCTATGACCCTATTAGAACAATTATCAACCATCTGAACCGTGACTTATGTATCTTCCTTTCTACTAATAAAGAGGAACCAACTCGACAATCTCAAGTCTATTAATAACTTAAAACGTCATCAAACTTAATCACCAGCAACAACTTATTTACTTATTTGTATGGATCTCCCCTGATCTCCCGCTCCCTGGTGACGAAAGGTCTCTTCTCTCTTAAGGTCTTAAATTTATACCACTCATTGTGACTTAAGCCACCTTTGGACCTCTACCAATTATTTTCTGATTCTGATGGCTTTTTCCAGTCTTTGAGACTTGAGTTTCACTACGCGGGAAAAAAAATAGCACCCTTCCAGAGGATGAGTTGTTCCAGTTCCAGAGAGATCTTAAATCGAATTGGACATCACCATTTAACCAATCCAAGGCTTAAGACTTCTACATCAGTAGCACGGAAAATTATATAAAGAACCTCCATTTGCCTCCGTCCAGCCATGCTAATAATTTTAAAGAAGGGTCGAAGGCACTGTCCAAGCTACCTGAAGTATAGCCAGAAAGATGTTATCAAACAACTGACAAAGATAGATCAATCGTTGTGTGGGACAAGAATCTATACATTAAAAAGGCACACGGGAAACCAAAAGACACCCAGTTCTACCAACGCCTATCACTAAAAGAATGACATTGTAAAAGAGGTTATCAAAAATTGATTGCAGAATCTTCGATAATGACCTCTAAAAGTACTTTTTCTACTTCCTAAAATACACAAGTACGGTAACCCTGGTAGACCCATTGTCTCAGCATGTTCTACTTCCTAAAATACACAAGTACGGTAACCCTGGTAGACCCATTGTCTCAGCATGTTCTACTTCCTAAAATACACAAGTACGGTAACCCTGGTAGACCCATTGTCTCAGCATGTTCTTGCCTCATCGAACTTACCTCGGAAATCCTTGATGAAGATTTTCAATCGATCGTAGCTTAACTGAGCACTTATATCAAAGATACCAACCATGTCCACTTATATCAAAGATACCAACCACGGTTGGAGCGAATACACATTTGTTTTGTTTTATTTAATTGATTTACGTTAATTTTTAAGTTCATGATTATGTTTGTTAAATTGTATGTACAGCGTGGTGAGCCCAGCCCCTAGACTGGGGTACCACGCTTTATAAAACTACTACTACTACTACTAATAATAATATCAAAGATAGCAAACATGTCCACTTATATAAAAGATACCAACCATGCTTTGAAAACTTTTGAATCCATCATCATCCCACTTGAAGAAAAAAAAACATCATTCATTTCTGCTTGATGTATGTTCTCTATATACTTCGATTTCTCATACTGATGGTTTCTTAGTCTCTTAGCATTACAATTCTCCCCCCCCCTCTCTCTCCCTCTTTCTCTCTCTCTCTCTCTCTCTCTCTATATATATATATATATATATATATTGAGAGAGAGAGAGAGAATTGTTTATTTTCTTATATATTTTGTTTCCTTGGGCACATCAAAACAAAGTGATTTGTGAACAATGGTAGAGATTTAGGGCATGAATGTTATGTTCTCCTTCTATTGTATAATCTTTTCTTCCTCCCCTCATGTTACAACCAATCGCCGAGGACATACTTTTGCTCTCTTCCTCCCCCATTGCCTATATTAACTCTGTTATCTAAACAGTCTGTTACATTCCTCTCGTTGTTCTCTCGAATACTACACTTTGGCTAAGTTTTTAAAAAATTTAAATTCTTATATTTGTTACTCTGTGTTTCTTCGCTGGCGAATGCTTCTTGCCGACTCGTACGTCGTTTTGTCGCGCCCTTTCTTTACACTTGCATTTCCATCTTGAGGATGGAGTATTATTTATTAATTTTTTACATTTAAATTACATTTTTTTTGCTTACACATGTGACAATTTCGCTCACTCAATCGCATTCTCGTGAAGTGGTCACCTGAAAGGTGTTGAAGTGGTCACCTGAAAGGTGTTGAAGTGGCCACATGAAATGTGTTGAAGTGGTCACCTGAAAGGTGTTGAAGTGGTCACGCAAAAGGTGTTGAAGTGGTCACCTGAAAGGTGTTGAAATGGTCACCTGAAACAGAGGCGTAACTGGGTTTTTGACGCCCTTGGCTAATTTATTTTTGGCGCCCTTGATAAATTGAAAAGTTAAAAGAATTAGAGAATAAGCGGCGCCCTTTTGAACTGGCGCAGGTCGGCGCCCTTGGCAACTGCCTCAGTACCAAACCGTTGTTACGCCACTGACCTGAAAGGTGTTGATTGTCTCGTTGCAACTGAGTTGTGTCAACATCGCGTTTACTCCGTTCCGTGAAGGGTGGGAAGGAGCTGTAGGATTTCGGGGGATGAAAAATAATAACACTTCTTGTATCGATAACATAAAGATTAAAATTTCAAAACTAAAACAGTAAGAAATAAACAAAATATTTTTTAAAAACTTAGATATATTATGTATATAAAAAGACGTACTTTCAAAGACGAGTTCAAACCAGGGACGTCATTTTGGTAGGGCAGGGTGGGGCATTTGCCTCCCCCTCCCTGAATTTGCAGGTTTTATTTAAATTGCTATGTACTGCGGCGCATCCAGTAAGGAACAACTGAACAATCCGACCAAGTTTTGGTTTTGTCCCCCCCCCTCCCCCCCCCCCCCCCCCTTTTGGATTAAAAAAACTGAACTGACGACTCTGGTCTAAAAGCACTGAGTGAAAAATAGAATAATAAATTAATTATTCTTAAACACTTAAAATTTATTTATTAGACAAAAGAAAGTCTGTGCAAACATAAGTTTTAAAAATTAAATTAAAAATAAGACATATTTTAAGTTTCATCTACATTCAATTGGAATCCTTTGGCTCTGGCTTCACAGAGTGTTCACCTGTACTTAGGCTTAGGTCAGTTAGGCCTATGCACTTTTGTGTTTCTTGTGAGTAATGCACTTTAAGAATATTTAATTATTTCTACCGTGTAGTGCGTTGAAACTCGTATTTGATTGAGAGTTGTTTATTTTTTTAAAGTTTAAAAAAGTTATTATTATAATTAAATTTAAAGAATTTCCAGCTGGTCGTCAAATCGTATTTTTTTTTTTGTTGTTGACTCACGTGACTATCACTCAGTTCATCATCTATATCGTGCAGGAGAAAGGTTATTAGAAAGGGTTTAGGGGCAGGGCATAAGGCAATTAGACTTGGGCTGCGGTAATTTGGGTCGAGGGAGGGGGTGGGGAGCAATGGGGAAATACCACGTTACTCTCTCGCTACGGTTTAGTGGTTGATACATTCCCCCCCCCAGGGCATTTCATTTTCGGGGGGGGGGGGGGCAGTTCGAATGGGCAGTGCCTAGAGGCGTAACTAAGGGGTAGCTAGATGGAATGCCAGGCTCTCTAACTAGGCCCCCTCCAGTGGATTAGAAAAGGGGAGAATGAGGTTCTTCACCCAGGTGTCACTTTTTCTTTATATGGATGTGCGGCATTTTCGGAGTTTGTATCGAGAACGGGATATAAATATAAATAAAAGCAAGACAAAGATCATGAAGGTAAACTCAGCCAACCAAGTGCTTATCTCTCTCTGGTAGGAAATGCACTGGAAGAAGTGGCGGCCTTCACATACTTAGGCAGCACCATTGATTTAAAGGGCGGATCCGAAGCGGATGTCAGGGCTAGAATTGGAAAGGCTAGGTCAGCATTTGTGCTGTTAAAGAAAATATGAGAGTCAATGGAGCTGACTCTTCAAACCAAAGTCAGAATTTGCAACACAAATGTCAAAATGAAGGGCCGAGTAGAAAAAGTACTTAAGTGTATATTGGAAGTTTTGAGAAAATTGAGTTTAAATTTTTTTAATTCTTTTTTAGATACATTAAAATCTGTTCGAGGTAACTCTGAATCAAACAGTTATGGATATTTTTCATGAATGCCATTTACAGGAATGATTCAGGGGTAGTACTCCAATACAATGCCTGTCTTAACTCATTTTTGAAAAATAGTAACTTAAGTACTTTTTCTACTGAGCCCTTCAAATAGACTTAGTCTATGAAGCCTAAACTTGTAGAACAATTATTATGCATTATGCAGAAAGTACAGACCTTCACAAACACATGCCTTAGAAAAATCCTGAACATCAAATGACCAAACAGCATCACCAACAAAGACATAATAGGAGCCTATTGCTGAAGATATTATACGGAAAAGATGGAGGTGTGATAGAGCAAACTCTCCGCAAACCACAAGATAACATTATCAGACAATCTATAACATGAAATCCACAGGGGGAAATAAAAAAAAAAGAAAGCCCTAAAATACATGGAGAAACACACCAAGTATGGGATACACCTGGAAGCAACTGAAAGGAAAGCAGAGGACCGTGATTAGTGGAACATTCTTGTAGATGACATATGGCCCAGACGGAGTGTAGGCTTAAGCAAATAAGATGAATCATGAGCAGTGGAGGGGTCTGGGGAGCCTACTCCCCATATTTTTTAAAATTATTATCAAAATCAAGAGGGGCATTTTGAAGAATAGTTGAATTCAATGTTTCTATTAGACTTTTTTGATCAGGGGAAGGACATTTTTAAGGGTCTTGTGTGGAATTATTGTTCCAGTTCCATACATAAACTGAATTCACTCCAGCTGGGGCGGGCCTCAGGGTAATCATTTGGCACAAGCTTATATTCAATCCTATACTGTAACATTGATCAGCGTGGGGAAGGGGGTGCAGAAATTTATGGTGCTGAAGACAGTCAGGCAATTGAAAATACAGGGGTGCAAATTAGCGCAAACTTGAGTTTCGGTGTTTCTTTCAGACAATATTGAGAAGAATTTTCAAACTTTCGCGTAGGAAGCGCCAAATTATGCCATTTTAATGATCAAAAACATCTTTAATGCCGCACCAGCGGGACATGAACTAAATTCCTCTAAAGATGTATACTTGTAAATATATTAAGTTATATCGAATAAAATTCCCTTTCCAACTAGATATAATTCATAACTTAATACACTAGTGTTCTCGAGAAATAAATAATTGAACTTGAACCAAAAGCACACATTGTGGTTTCCAGTATTTAAGTATTCTACGAGATGGGTAAGAGGCTATTCCATTCATGCTGCATGTTATGATACCCTAACCCCGAGGTAAAATTCCAACACCGCGTTGGACGTTAAACATGGTTTCTTAATAGCGTGGCCCACAATGCCACATAAAGATGCAATAAAATGTTTGTCCAACAACTATGCGTCATTAAAATAGATCAGCACAAAGTAAAATGTTTTATATATTTATTTATAATGAAATTCTTTTTTTTTTTTTGGGGGGGGGGGGTATAAAATGTTGACATAATTACTTAGGGGGGGGGTCATTGAAAGTTTGACAGTTGTTGACAAGGGGGTGAGGAGGGGGTCAAACATTGCTTAAAATTGTTGACGTAATTAATGGACGCCACTTAGAAACATCGTGTGAGCCCAGCAACCCCTACTAATAATCAACTTACATGTAATAAATACCTTTGCTTAATATTTATACGTTTTACCAGAGCCAAAAAGAAAAAGAAAACTGTTGAGTAGAAAGGTCTATACCTTTTTATGAGTTATCAAAATTGGTCATTTTTACAAATCGTATAGTATATATGAATGACATTATTATGTAAAGAAGACATGGATTGTTTACAAAATAAAGTATACATTTCCTAATGTTCAGTTGACTGAAACTTTTATTTGGAATTTCAAACTACTATAACGTTTTTTTAGATAAATAACAAAGTGCCTCTTATACATACTTTAAAACATATTTTTTAACCATTCCACAGCGTAACTCTAATTTGAGAATTTGACCTTTGTCCAAACCAATCGTCAGTGCTTCTCCATTCTATAAAAACAAAGGTACCCTTTCATTACTAGGCGTATTTAAAATATTTTATTTTAAGTCTGTCAATAATAATGTATGCTAATACTTATACACGATCGCTTCTTATTCTAAACATTAAGTTACTTACACTGGGGTTCTTAAGGCGTAATCTAAAGATCAGCAACTCCAGTGTGAAAGAAAGAGCCTATAAAGCCTTTGTCCTGCCGCTTTTAGATTATGCATCTTCGTTCTGGGACCTATTCCCCCAGAAGAGCATCGACGTGTTGGAGGCAGTACAGCGACGGGCAGCACGCTTTGTCTTGAAACGCTACAGGAATACCTCTAGTGTTGGCAGCATGCTGGAAACACTGGGCTGGTCACTATGGGAGGAACGACGACGACTATCCAGGCTCTCCACGATTTACAAAATAAAAAATGGGCTAGTCCACTGCTCTGGCATTAAACAGAAACTCGTCCCTCTCCCCTATAGACAGCGAAAGGAACAGTTGAAGCGACAACACTTGACTCATTTGCGTCTATTGCCCCAGGCCTTCCAACCCCCAGTGCATGATACCCTCACTAAGTAACTTTTGCAACCAGTGAAATATCCTCATCAACACCAGGCACAGAAACATTGCAAATCCCCTCTACATTCATATGCACCAGAATGATCAATAAATTTTTATTTCCAATTTTAAATTAAAGCATCCGTTGTTTATTTTTTTTGTATTGTCTGTCGAAGAAGGCGTCTAGTCGAAACGTTCGTTTACTTGTTCTAATTCTAGTCAATATTTTCCTTTCAAACCTAAACATATTTTGTTTCACTATAATGTATTTAAATAATATTACAAATACAACAATCTTCAAATTTTCATTTGAAATCAGGTTCTTTTATTATACTCTTTCTCTCTCTTTCTTTTTGTTGTCTAGTTTGTTTGTTCTTTGTTTGAGTGTTGGAGCACTGCACGGTGTACCCAAGGCAAAGATATAGAACCGCTGCTCTTTAGTTCGAGGTCATGTGCATAATCACATTTGAGGTTAAGGCCAGGTCAACAAAAGTCAACCGTAAACGTTTCGCTGTTATTATTTATAATCAATCAGTTCTTTTTATATTTTAAAAGATTAACGCACTTTTTATTTATAGCTTATCTTTAAACATAAAACAAGTCCTCTTTAATTGTAAATTATCAAACAAAAATGAAATACATACATGTTAAACAATATATAAATTAACATATATTCATGCGCATGCGTAAGAATTGCGTATTTGAACGATTACTTTTACAAACTTTGGTTGAAATCGATTATATATCGTTATTAAATTTCTAAAAAGTCATAAGATAAGAAATATCAAGAAATGGATTTGTTGGTACTGAATATAAAACCATTATTATCCTACTTCCGATCGTATTTTGGAAACTTTCTCCACGACACGCCCCGCCCCCAAAAGTATCAAAGGAGCCGGTCTGTCCATAAAGTACGTCACACTATTTTTGACTATTTTACCCCGTCCGCTCTGACACAAATATCGGAACACCCCCCCCCCCCCCCCCAATCTTTTCTAAGGTACATGACATTTCCACACACAAAATTTGTTTAAAAATTCAATCTAAAGCTCACTTCACTATTAAAATTAGTCACTACTAAGTGACATCTTTTGTCATTATACATCCAGCACAATATGCCTACAAAGTTAAACATTTAAGTCAGTTTTATCTTTAATATTAAAAATATTATGATTAAAAATACAAACGTGTGACGTCCCATATTATCTAACACCACCACGTATCCCAAACTGTCACGCTTTGTTAGACCCCCCTCCCGAGCGTGATGTACTTTAAGGACGACCCCAAAGAATGAGAAAAGGCATTTTATTGTAGCGATGTAAGTCACAAATTTGGTTTAAAACAGAGTCCGTTTTAGTTTAACGCCGTATCCTGTTTTTTTTTTGTGTGGCAGAGTCTCAATGGGCCCTGGACCATGGAGTGATATGCCTCCAATTAAAAATATCATGCCACTTGGTCATCACTTTTTCTCATAATTATATTGGACAAATGTACATAGATAGCAATGTTATCCACATGTTGTCTGTGCTCATGGCATTCAAATACAAGAACACTCTGAAAAGGTCTGCATTTATTCACAAAAAATGTAAATGCCCTTGCGACTCCGGAGCCAGTTTAACTTAATACTTTTGTGACTGTAGTAAATGAAATAAGCCGCTATTATTTTTTTATATACAGAATGATTGATGCAATGATCTTTTTACAGATCCAACATTAAAGGCATGTAAAAGTTCTGGTGTGGTGGGGTGAATATGCATTTGTTTTTCTTTTGTTGTTATACAGCTGTTATTTATTACATAAATGTATTTTATTTTAATGTCACGATTATGTCTCTTTTGCTAATATTTTTATGTACAGCGCGGCGAGCCTAGCCCTAGTCTGGGGTACCGCGCTATATAAGACAACTAATAATAATAATAGTGGCTAATTATAAAACTACATTTTTTTCGCGCAAATAAAAATATTTTTCCCCAGCAACTGATATCGATAAATGATTTTTTTTTACAAAAAAAAGCTTGGAGTTGTATCGTCTCGATAAAGAGAAAAATAGCCGAATTCTACATTAAAATAAAGGTTTGGAATCGATTTCTTTCCTTAGCCCTTGAATCTCTCTGACGAAACCGTCACAATCTACCGGCAACTCAACTGTCCTGGTAAGCAATTTTACCTTTTTTGAAGTAATTTACAAATTATATAAGTGTAAAGATCTAATTTAAATGTAAGATGTTATCTTGACATTTATAATTGTTAGGGATTCTCAATAATTATAGCATTACTGTACATTAGCGATGAACCTAATCGTCGACGACGACATACTCTTCTTCTGTCGAAACAGTCTGAGCGATTGAGGGCATTGTTTCTTGTATAACCAAATTTAGATGCGGGGTTTCAAAGGAGCACGCACTTAGAAATTGTAGCTTATATATATTCTATGATTTAGATATCGATGGGTAGTTTTTTTAAAAATATTATTAAATAAGCTCAAAACTTGGTTTCAAGTTAAACTCAATAACTTGACCGGTGGTGTCAAGGTCGTGTTTAGTCTTGTACGTTTGTAAAGCAAGGGCAAGGTCGATGCATATTCTGCTAATCGCTAAGTTCTTAACCAAAGCGATTGAATAAAGGTTTGCAGGTTAAATAATGGACCATTGTTTAATTAGGAAGCCTTTAATTCTAGGAACTGTAAATGTAAAATAAAATACTTCTGACAATTTAAGTAACTTAAGTTCAAGTCTTGTGAGTATATAAGACTGTTAGTGTTAGACTTAAGGCTTAAGGACCTAATAGTTAGACTTAGATGGCATGGTACTCTGTAGACGTGTGTAGTCTATACCAGGCCTGCACAACTCAAAATGTAAGGTGGGCCGTAATACTTTATGAAAGACTTGTGCGGGCCGAAAGAAAATAGGACACGGGGAAAGCTATTAAGAAATTAATAATTATAAAGAATATTTCGTTACTTCGCGGGTGGGCCACAAAGTGGGAGCTGG
This sequence comes from Omphiscola glabra, assembly GCA_964017045.1. Lineage (NCBI taxonomy): Eukaryota > Metazoa > Mollusca > Gastropoda > Lymnaeidae > Omphiscola > Omphiscola glabra. The sequence continues at coordinate 2,158,515 of OZ024805.1, read as the reverse complement.
TGGGCTTCCCATCACCTGCCTTATTTAAAATTATGCATTAACTTCAGCTGTCTCATGTTTGCTTCCTCCATTTTCAACGATTCACTGTACTATTTCAGATAATCTGCCAACCTATAACCTATAAAAAATGTCTGAACTCAAAGTCGGAATTAATGGGTAAGAAGGATATAATGTATTCTTTTGAATAGTTGAGTGAGATATTAAAGGACTAGGTTTACCATTGATTACTAAACTTCCCCAAAAATTTTCCTTGGTTATCCATTTAAGCCTTTGTCTCAAAAACCGAAACATTCATATCACATTGTCGATGTCTTTTGATTCAAGCTTCCACATACTTTGTCCTATTATCTTCACACAGCTTGAATGTAGTCCTTCATTTATTATTAATGTTTTATTCCATCAGTTTTTATTGAACGTTTGTACACATTGTGTAAAATAACCAGGTATAGAGGAATTATTTGTCATAACCTTAACTAGTAAGCAAAGATAGACAAGGTTTTTAAAGTGTTTGTTTTATTTAAGGAATATTGCACATCTAATTTATACCAAGTAAAGTGAGCTATCATTATGTATGTTTGGGAAGAGCTTATATTGTTGATAACACATTTAACTCATTCCTGACGCCAGGGCTACATCCATATTTAATTTTTATGCCCAAGAAAGGGAAGCAACTCCATTTTTGCAATTGATTTACATTTGTAAAATGTTTTTTAAGCAGCGAAATATTAATTATAATAATAAATTCATCCAGAAATGAATAAGGTTTAATAAAAAATATAACATTAAAAACAAAAAATAATTAACAATGACCCAAAAATCTATTTTTGACAACTCTAATGTACAAATGCTAGATATAGACGCACCATACTATTGCACACATGGATTGAAAGTGAAACAAGGTAATAACCTCCTGCTTTTAATTTGAAATCATGCCGAATCACATCATCGCTGGAAATCTCGATGGATGGGAGATATAGCTATTTTAAAGTAAAATGAGAGGTTTATTGCTATGCACCAGAACACATTTGGTTGCATCCTTTGTGACCTCTGAAGGGCACATTTAGCCCCAAACGTCAGGAATGAGTTAAAAGATACAAAATCTTGGCCATTTTTTTTCTCCTAAGGTTATTATAAAATGTTAAATCTAGTAAACCTTACATTTAAGATTGTGATTTTATGGATTATATTTATCAGTATTCAATACGTTATCCAAAATTTATTTAAAATATCATTGGTCTTGGTACAGGTGTTGAAGTAATTTTTTATATTTAAAAAAAATAGATTTGGACGCATTGGTCGTCTTACATTGAGATGTGCCCTCCAGAAGGGTGTTAAAGTTGTAGCAGTCAATGATCCTTTTATTAGTCTTGATTACATGGTAAGTTCCCATTTTCTGTTTTATTTAATTTAAAAGTAAAAGGAAGTACAAATCCTTACCTGGATTTTTTATTTTCAAAAAGTTTATCCGATATAGTAATGTGTTCATAGCAACATTGCACCCCATTAATTTTTACAAGATCCATCTGCCACTTTCCTGAAAAATGTTGGTTTTTACTGATTGATCAGCTTTTGAAGATGCTACCCAGATGTTGCTGGAAATTTGTTTTAATAAAATCTTTAATATTTATAATTGATATTATTACAATTAAAAAATATGTATATTATAGTTCATCTCCTGTTTCATTTTTTAAAATTTCTGTGGTGTCACCGTTTCTATGAAGACATCACTATGGAAACGGTGAAGACTAACAAATCTTGATATGTAACCAATTTAAAGAAAGAAAGCTTTTTATCAATTAAAGGAATTCCTCAAACTTACAATAAATGTATTGTCTGTTTACCTTTAGCAAAAATAGAAGGTTCAGCAATACAAAGAGCTTTCTTATGTCTTAAGTATTGGAGTATGATTTTATAATAAGATAACCAAATTCATTTTGTTCTGTAGGTCTACATGTTCTTGTATGATTCTACACATGGTAAATTCAAGGGCACAGTGGGCCAGAAAGATGGTAAACTTGAGATTGATGGACAGCTAATCACTGTATTTGCTGAGTAAGTCGATTTTGCATTGACAATTTTTTAAAAAGTAATATTACTTATGTTAATGACAGTGCTTTTAAGATAACTTATATTTTTCATACTTCAGACGAGATCCTGGAGCCATTAACTGGAAGTCAACAGGGGCAGACTATGTGGTTGAATCTACCGGTGTTTTCACAACAACTGACAAAGCAAATGTGAGTTAGAAAATTCCTAATAATTCTCTGATTCTTTGACATTTTTAAAGAAATCATTTAGCTGATGCTTTTCATTTAAATTGGTTATAAGTTATAGTTCTTTTGGTATGGAAATGTAATAATTTAACTAGATTATTTCCTTAATTCTTTCTTCCCTTAGTAGATAGCATTTTATTAATTTAATCACATATTGATAACAAAATTCCCAAATTCTTTTTTTCCTATGTAAAGCTTGATACTTTCTAAAAGTTTTGATGAAAATTGTATCAATGCTACTGTTTTTGTTTGAAAAACAAGGAAATTAATGGCATCATTATAATTAAGGTGATGTTTGATTATTTGAATGTATCTTTTTTTATCAATACAGTATGTTAAATTGTAACTTTCAGGTTCATATTAAGAGTGGAGGGGCGACCAAAGTTGTGATCTCAGCCCCATCTGCTGATGCCCCTATGTTTGTTATGGGCGTCAATGAAGACAAATACACAAAGGACATGGCTGTTGTCAGCAATGCATCTTGCACCACCAACTGTCTGGCCCCACTGGTTAAGGTTATCAATGATAGCTTTGGCATCGTTGAAGGACTCATGACAACAGTCCATGCAACCACTGCAACACAGAAAACTGTTGATGGTCCAAGCAACAAGGTGAGCATCTGTTAAAGATAAATGTTTTACGTTTTGTCCTGAGTTAAAAACTCTTTATTACAGAATAATTGACATTTTCATATTGGCTTTACTCAGGACTGGCGTGGAGGCCGTGGTGCTGCCCAGAACATTATTCCATCCTCCACCGGTGCTGCCAAGGCTGTTGGAAAAGTTATTCCTGCAGTTAATGGGTATGGTTCTACTTTATATTTTGACAAGTTTGTTTTTAACTGGTTAACTACCATCAGCCGGTGGGAGCGGCTCAGCATTTCTTCCGTTATGACCACGAGCCGGTGGTAGCGCCAATGTTTGTGTCGTAGTAAATCGAGTTAAATATCTATATTGTTCCGTTCTTGTTTTGTTTCAAGATTTTAATTTACTGACAGGATGTTTATTTGAACTGCGTGCTGTTGGCAGAATGTTTTAAAAAACTAATTTTGATTTAATAACCAAGATAGTTACAAAGTTGTACTACTTGTTTACCGTGGAAACAAGCGGCAGGGCTACTAAAGGCATATTAGTGATTGGAAGTGTAAATAATTTCTTTGTTCTTTAGTGCATATTTATTATTATTGGATATACTATTTGGAAACCACCAAATAAAAGGCTTTAAATGATTTGGAAATCTAGAATTTATATGTTAGCACATTTATATATTTTTTAATTATTTTTTGTTGTTGTATATACTGATTTAAAAATTTAAAAATTTCTAAAAAAACTTAACTTTACAAATGTTTTAAGTTAACTTATACACAATTCAATTATCTACAAAATAATGTATTAATCATTGGAATATGTTTATAATTAAACAAACTGTAGCTGAATTTGTACATACACCTAAAATGACATGTGACTTAGATTTAATTCGGCCACAGCAGGTTTTTCAATCTGGTAGTTAATTAGTTAAATGTTCAATTAAAATTTTTAAGTTATACCGTTTTGGTATGTTTCTATTAAAATATTTTTTTTCAAAGCAAACTTACAGGTATGGCCTTCAGAGTACCTGTAGCTGATGTTTCAGTTGTAGATCTTACTGTTCGTCTACAAAAAGGCGTAAGTCAATTAAATACTCTTTCAATTGATTTTAGGACTTAATATAGGATTTTAGTACTGGTAGTAATAGTGTTATTGTAAACAAAATTTACTACAGCCATGCTTCTAATGAGATTTAAAACTTGTGTGGCTTTAATTTATCATTCTGATAATGTTAGCCGTTTGTTTAAATTTACTCAAGGCATCCTATGAGGATATCAAAAAAGCTGTTAAGGCTGCTGCTGATGGTCCATTGAAGGGTATTCTCGGCTACACAGAAGATGAGGTTGTATCTCAGGACTTCTTGGGAGACAACCGAAGCTCCATCTTTGATGCTAAGGCTGGCATTGCACTTAATGATAACTTTGTTAAACTTGTTTCATGGTAAGTTTTTGTTATACAAGAATTTGATATGCAGTTGTAACACAGCGAGTTAACGGTACTCAGTCACATAACAGTATTATTTATTTCTATTCACGATGGCGTAGTGATTTAATCATATGATGAGAATAAGAACTAATTTTTGTGGCAAATGAAGAAGTCATGATTTTGTCGTGAGAGAGCAGTACACGATTGTTAATCTGGCAGGATGGACGCCATGTTTTCACTAATATATTAATTCATGGATAAAATGATGTTAATAGTGTAGTATATTTCTTATATTGTAACTTCATCTGTCAAATGGATTTAACAAATTCAAGAATTATATTTGTATCAATTATGTGAATAAAGAACTGTATGATATATCGGACCTATTTAATTCTTGAGATGAGTGAGTAAAATTAAGGATGACAGAGGTAACAAAAAGAAAGGACCATAGGCAAAAATGAAGTATTTTATATAACATACTGAATATACAATGACATTCAGTAATGTTACAGCAGTGTATGGCCTTTAGGTGAAAAATATATGTAACGACAAAATTGAAAAATTAGCATGTTTCGGTGAACCTTGATAGTGTCATAAAGTATTCACACTAGCATCAGCCTATATCCAAAAAAATTTAATGTACCTTTTAATCTAAATTTAAATGTATGAACCTGAAAACTTGCAATACATTATGTTATGAAGTGATATTTCGTATTTCTTTGCTGTGTAGTATACTAAAGTGGTTGTAGACTGGTCTTGGCAATATTCAGTTATATCTACAGCACATTTACTTCATACTGTTTTGAATGAAATGCTTAACTAATTTCTATTTCGCAGGTATGACAATGAATACGGCTACAGTAACCGTGTGGTTGAACTAATCCAACATATGTACAAGGTTGATCACAGTTAAAGATAATGGAACAAGTACCCCTTAGTAGTTTTTTTTTAAAGCCTATTGACTAGGCAACAATTTTTGGAACATCAGCTTGTCTAGTTTTTTTTAACGTATTCTCTTAGTATGAATTATGCAGGAATGTTATGGTCAAAACTTTGTGATTACTTAGTGTTAATGTTATTATATTGATTATATTTTCCCTACTTCATCACCCCAAATATTTCTTTGATGTATATTTTTAACATTTCCTTTGTGAGATAATTGCAGTGGTTTGATTAGATGCAAGCTTCTATGTGGAGTTTTCCTTCCTCCAAGGATTATGCTATAAATTTTATTTACTGAATGAAGTGCATGCAAAGGACAGTGTTCATAATTTAAAATGATCCAGTCTCTTTGGCTTGTTGTTAGATGTATTACTCAATGTATTGCCTGGCCCAAAATTTTCTTTTAATTATTATCTTTTGTAATTTTCTAGAGTGCAGTGGTTTCAAAGAGCTATCTTTTGTGAAACAGCAGCAGTTACAAAAATTCCCATGTCATATTTATAATTTAAAAAAAAAATCCCTTAATCTCTTATCACAGCATTTTGTTGGATTAATTTTTTGACCATTTTATATATTTCAATAAATATATAATTTAAAAAATGTGTATCTTTCGTTGTTGAAAATATTTTAAAAAAAACAACAAAATACAGTTATTCAGTGTACGTAATTTGTAATTTTTTTTAATCAAAACTGGCTGTGCATTGAATAGGATTGCATAAGGATCTTTTCAATTGTGTTCCTACACTGTCCCTAAATTTTAGTAGCTTTCTTCAAAATAATGTCCAGTGGTTCAAAGATAACAGCCACCTCTCAAGAGGCAGAGGGTTTTAATTTCTTTGATGGTGTCCAGTGAAATAGACTTGCCAGCCAAGGCAGCCATAAGTTTTGAATAAGGCCACTAAAATGGAAGATCGTTATTTGATAAAAAAAAAAGTCTACTACTAACTACTCAAAGTAGCTTGAGATATATCTAACCAGTGCCACAGTATATAACCATACTTATTTCAACAAATTTCAAAGGGAAAATGCTTCATTTCCATGATTATGTGGCCATCCCTGTGGTAGCAAACTTCCATACAAAATTAAATTTTGCTTACAAATATAGCTTGGTAATGTAGCTCAATTGATCATTACAAAGCTATATTTAAGAGCATAAAAACATAGAGCAGCAGCATTGGATGTTAGCTCTAGCCCGCATATCCACACCCCCCCCCCCCTTTCCTCCCAAATCAATGGAAGCAAAAAAGAGGCATTTATTTTTCTTTATTCAGAATGTGAGATTCACTTAGGTAAAAAATTTAATTTCTGCACAAATTAAGAGCTTTATATACATTCATTAGTGGTTCTCTCCCATTCAAATATTCTATATTTAATTCAAGCAGTTCAATCTCATCAAATAAAAATGCTTGTACAAGAATGGAATGTTAAAAAAATATATATTTTTCACATAAAAATAATTTGCATCGCAAGTTGCAACAATTTTTACACCAAGGGACGTCATTTGGGTAGGGCAGGGTGGTGTGTTTGCCCCCTCCCCCCACTTCTAAATTTGCAGATTTTATTCATTTTATTGAATTTGCTATGTACTGTGGTGCCTCCAGTAATAAACAAGCCGCCAACCAAGTTTTGGTCCCCCCCCCCCCCCCCCCCCAAGACCCCAGAAATGACTCCCGTTTACACCCACTGACATCTAGGAATAACTTAAACCCAATTTCAACTTACAAGAGAAAGAAAGATTTTAAATATAATTCTGGGTCCAGAGTTGCCAACTCAAAATAGATTGTCAGGATAAGTGTCTCCACATTTTTAAACAATCAGATTGATCAAATTTTGAGGATGCAAATACATACCTTTTTACCCCTGAGTTAGTGTCAGGGTAGTTTTCAGCTCTCAAAAAATAGTTTCAAGCTCCAAAGAGTAGTAGTTTGGTCAGTTAAGATGGGGATGCAATCAAAATAAAAGGTGTTTCAGTATTGATATCCACTCAACTGCTTATATAAGTTAACACAAATAAATATATAGGACATAGTCCTCGATTTTGTTTCATAAGGATAAGATTCAAGAAAAGGTTTTTTTTTTGGTAATTAGTAATATGAAAACAAGCATGAATTGGTCAAATTAAAAACAATATTCAAACAAAAAACCATTTTAACCAATAAAGGTGAGTACGCATATATATCTGACATTTCCAAGCAATGACGCACATTTTTCATCAGTTTACTTAAAAAGAGTTTACGATTTTTTGCCTCGTTTTAAAATTTTGAAAAAGTTTAGCACTGTGACTAGTCTCTATGGGATAATAGAACAAGTATTTAGTTACTACAAGGAGAAAACATCTTTTCAAAAATGGAATCTGTCTTTTTCTTGCAAGTTAAAGTGAACACACTTGCAAGGTATTACGGTATAACTTTAATTTTAAAAATACAAAAAAACATCCAAAATGCCTGTGCAGTCAAGGGGAAACCAATATATTGCATTGAGGCCAAATTAAAAAGATAAGCAACAGTAGGGCTAAAAGTAGACAACACATTGGCAATAAACTCACTCAAAAATTAAATTTTTTATTGGCTCATTGAGATCGAGACAGCAAAGACCAATCACTGTTGTTCTTATTTGATTGCGTACAGTGTGAACACAAAAAATGTGATAACCCTTTACTCAAAACAACCCAATTATTAATTTTTTAATTAAAACTAAACCAAACGAAAAAAAAACACCAGAAGCCATATTTTTTGTGCTCGTCGTAGTTCTGTAGTTTTAAGCTTAAAACATAGTTACTAGGGCGAAAGCGTGGGGGTAAACAGGTCTGCAAATATCTCTATGACTTAACACTGTACATTGTTATGTTGTTAAACTAAATAACAAGGTATGACCTTTTTCATAACTTTGCTTGAGATTGATCAAATATATAAACATTTAATATTCGAATTGAAGACCTTAGTGCTAAAAGTACTTAAGTCACATTTTTGTCAAAATCAATCTAAACTGTTACCTTTTCTTATACGGTTGAGCCAAGTGCACTGCAAAAATTTGAAAACATTAAAGTGTGCTTAAGTACCTTAATTAAACGAGAAAAATTATTAAAATGATCACATTTTATAGACGAAAAAAATATTTGAGCTTGATTATCTCAAAATGTGTATTTTGTGACTTAAGTACTTTTAGCACTAAGGTCTTCAATTTAAAGTTATGTTCCTTAAGCCTACATTCAAAAAAATTGTAATATATTTTAGTTGGCCTATCATAATTGATAACATTCAAAACTTGAATTTGAGGGCAAATGACATACTCTTTTTTTTTTTTTTTTTTTAAATTGGAACTTCTAAAAATAAATTTTTTAAATTCTACATAATCTCCTTCTTTTACAAAAATATTTATAAAAAACTAAAACAATTATTGGTGTAAAAATGAGGACACCAATTTGTTGGTTGGTCCATGGCTGTTCAGAAAAGTAAGGCACTTCCTCTGCATTGGTATATGTTATTCTAAAAGACACCATCTTTTCAGTGCCGATTGTGTACTGAACACCCCTGTTGAGTATAATACTTAGAGCTGACATGTCATAGCGATGGCATCCTGTGGTATGTGGATGGCGCATTTCAAAACAGCCCGAATATACTGCATTTTTTGGAGATATGCAGTTCTCATTTAAAGCACATTTTAGCCATGGTTTCATTAGCTTGTTCCAGGTAGCTTCAGTCCTGTACAAGGCGAGAGCCTCTGGGAGCAGTAGACTGCTCTCTCGAAAAGCACACCTGCTTTCACCAAAATACTCAAACATCTCTTTATCAGTGTATGCTATTAAAGATTTAAATATTGGCGAGTCCCACAGGAAGTAATTCTTAGAACCCCTCATACGAAGGAAATTAGCTGACGATGGATTTTTGAATCTTGTTGTTGGCTCAACATAAAAAACCGCTCCAAACTCCTCAAGCAAAATTTGAAGCATAATTGGTCTCCAAGCATAATTGGTAATGTCTGCAACATGACTAGGGTAGTGTTCAAAAAGGAAATCTCTAACTTCACAGTGGCAATATTTTTCAACCTGAAAATAAAAATGTACACATTTTTTAAAAAAGAGGAGATACATTTCTTAATTTGATTTTTTTCGATCTGTACATTGAATTAATAATGCTAAAATTTATAAAATCTTAATGATTAAATTAAATTAGGTAATCATGGGGGAGACTGCAATCAGGTTAGCACAAAAGGAAATTAGTAAAACACAGTAAGGTTAAACCTGATCAAAGGAACTCAAACATCTCGCAGGTGTGCGTTCCTTTGATCAGGTTTAACCTTACTGTGTTTTACTAATTTCCTTAAATTAAATTAGCACTGAATCTTTAAATACTTTTTTAACAGAACAATGTCCCGAAATGTGTTGATAGGTTAAGTTCAGATAGTGATATGATTAAAAAAAAACATTGACAGCAATACGAACCAGTTCTCTTTCTCGTCTATAAAGGCCAATATCATAGACAATCAACTTGATGTCAGAAATGGAGGTGTAAATATCCTCCATCATGTGATTTACCAGGCCTTGAAACTATGAAAAGAAATTCACCACAAATAATTTTAAGTTTAAGTCTTGTTTTTCAATTTCTAGATGTTGCTAATTTAATTTTGCACCATTTTATTTAAATATAAGAGAATGGTAGACTATTTCATATAGTAGTGGTAATGATTGGGCCTTTTTAAGTTTGAGATATACAGTTGAGACAATATATGTACATATATATATGGACAAATCTGAAATAGTTTGGAAAAATAAGACCCGGGGAAATCTGTCAACTCTTTTATCTCCTCCAAATCTTCTGTAAAACTAGTGTTTAGCAATATCAAATAGTATTAAAATATCATGCATTAATATCTCCTTTTGATTGATAAACGCTAGCTTGTGCATACATATGGTTTATCACAGGCTAAAGATCTTTTCTTAAAAACTTAAGTTGTATCTCCTGACCTGATAGTATTGGTTTGAATTTATTGCTGTCACAACTGGTGGCAATAATTTGGACTCTACTGGAAAATCTTCTTGCGCAACAGGTCTCAATCTATGAAGGTAGGGGCCGGCATCACCAACAGAGTAGTTTTCAACCTGTTGGGACATTTCAGATGTATAATAAAACACTACTTAATGGAAAGAAGCAATTTCAATTCTGCATGATAACAATTACCTTAGTCAGGAATTTCAAATAGATGCATTATTTCAATTATTTATATATGGGGAGGAGCTAATGCATTTGAATATGATATAAAGTGAGTATGGAATTCTGTAAATAGTGTAAAGCAGGTCACAGAAAAACATTAAAAAGTTGAATCATGAACTAAAAGAATTATCTTCAGAAAGCCTGAGGAGAGAAAGATTTTTAAAATTAAATAGATGGACTATTGTACCTTGAGGAAAAGAGCTAGAGCATTATATTAAATAATGTGAGAAAAGAAAAAAAATTGGTGTTTTGTTGTGTGGACAAAACAAAACCTGGCATTATTAGTTCCTTAGTGTTATGTTTTAGCTGCTTTTTTCTTTTTTTAAACTCATGAACCAAACTATTAATATTTATGACTTTACAAGGCAGTATGAGCACTTATGGAAAATACAAACCCTTTTTGCATTTTCCTCCTTTGTACCAAAAGTGTCTCTACATTCAATTTTCAAGTCGGCTTCTTGGGTTATTCTTGAGTATATTTTCCCGTATTTTATGCTTTGGTAGATCAGTATCATAAAAGTGATCCAAAATAAAAATGACATCAAAAGCATATTGAAAGTCATAGGAAAGTCTGGTTTCCTAAAAGACGTTTCTGGGTTAGGAGTATTATTTTTCCAAGCTGTTAGCTCGTCATCTTTTTTCTCTTCTTTTTTAGCTTTTCCAGTATTTCTCTGCAATGAACAACAATGAAATCAGTTTATTAATATCTCCTATCTAAAGACTACGTAAGCTGTATTGATGGATTTTTCTGGAAAAACTCCCCATCCTCCCAGCCCTTTTAGAGCATGTTACTGATATTCATACAAAAAAATTCTTGGCACAGCTATAGAATTACATAACGGTAATAAATAAAAAATAGTCATATATATAAACATGATAGATAGATGGATGTAATTTTTGCAACAATTTTGAAACATAAACTTGAATGGCATAAGACATTATTGTTGTTTTACTTTATCTTTGTTTTATCTTTTCCTTCAATTTATTATAATTCTTTTTATATTTAACCTTTTCATTACTGAGGATGTCCCAATCACCCACTTTCAATTACCAAGGAGGTCATGTTGTCGTCATAACAAAGAGGCAAATAACTTTTCTGAAATACCAATGACGTGACGTTGACGTCATATTTCAATGCTATATATTTCTTTATTCATTAATATATAGAGAAGTTAAAAAGGGAATCGGATAGAGAATGAAAAATACTGGAAATTTCTTCTTCTTTTTTTGAGTCAGCAAAAATCAATGCCAAAACCAGCAGTAATGAAAGGGTTAAAAAATAATAAATTATAAACTGTTTTCTTCTCTGAATTTTTCAGTTAATATTTTATAAAACTGAAAATAATTTAATGAAAGCTACAATTCACACTTACATTTAATGATTTTATGCTGTTTGCATATGCATTTTGAAGGTCACTTAAGCCTGGCATTTTTCTCTGAAAAAATTGGGATTCAGAAATATTACCATTTGGATCTATATTTTGTCCTGTTTTCCCAGGTTAAGGCAAGCAAAACCTTGGGAAATGAGAAACCCTGGTCGTGAAATGGGAAATAATGATGGTTTCCTTCTATTTTACATGGTTACATGGTAATTCCTATTTTGAGTTACATTTTAAATTGAAAGTAGTCCTGACTGGAGCTTTATTTTGCTTTTAAAGTGAGGGAGAGTTGCTCAATTCATTAGCCTCACTCTCTCAACCTTGCCTATTTGATCCACTTAGTCAAGACCACTGAAAATAGACCAGGATGCTGTAGATGACCAGTAGTGTGTTTTGGTGTGTTTCCAGGGCCTTATTAAGCCATTTTAGTGCCCAAGGCACAAACCCACATGGGTGCCCCCTTCTGCCCGGGGCCCCTGATCTTTCACTGACCGTGACCGCTGGTATGCTCAATATTATTCAAAGAAAACAGTTGTTAACAAATATGTTTGTAGTTTGTACTACTATCACTCTTATAAAACCTACAATAAATTATTTCTGTATTAAAATTAATAGTTAATAAATTTTGAAATAATAATAGACAAAAATACTTTATTTTTTATTAGATGAAAAAATCAAAAAGATATTGTCATTTACATCTTAAAGTTTTTTTTCCTAGATTTATATCTAGCGAAGTTTTTGAGTATATCATCAAAGTTAATCGAGCCTTTCTTGTTTCATTGTTGATCTATTTGGATTTTTTTGTACGTTTCAACTGAGAAAAAGAGCGCTCTGTTGAACAGTTAGTAACCATTAATTTTAAAAATATGCGCAAGGCGATTTCAACATTTGGAAAGGCACACTCGATGTTGTCTCTAACTATTACTTTGTATAATTCTCCATGATTGAACGTGTTGTTTTCCGATTTTGATGCAGGAAACTTGTGGTGAATATATGAATGTAACTGTTGTAGTTCAGTACATAAATTATTGTTCAGATCTTTAGGATAAGCACTTATTAGTTCTTCACAGCACTGAGATGTTTGTGATAGTGATACATCGACCAAATCGAACTGCTACATCATTATATACTTGTCCTCGTCTACTCATTTCTATCTCAATTTTTTCAACAATGACCTAGAATGCAGATATACGAAATTTGTCTATGGCATTCAGAGATACCTCAGGGGCATCACCATCAATGACCACTGTCGTTTGTTTATGATTACGGGTCAAAGTTGACTTATAATCTACACCTGGTGTTATTATTTTTGCAGCTTCTTCAAATCTTTCAAATTCATTCCTAGATTTATGCAAGTGATCTGCTAGTGAAGAATACAAATCAGCACACGTTTTCATGTTCACATGCTCATTTTGTGTCTATTACTAAGGGGTTCCCGGTCTAATTAATTAATTAATGTTATTATTTAAATGATATTTATTGAAAATATAAAAATGGTTTAAAATTTTATAAAACTTCCCAAATATTTTTAAAATTCGAATACGAACGCATTATTTATTTACAAGCCAAGTGAGTCCGCATGGTCCGCATTTTGCTCATTACCATTTGCCAGGCGTTTTTTTTAAATTTTTATGCGCTTAATTTTTAAGCATTCAAGATTTTACAAAACTTGAATGTGAATTTTTATTATAATGTATTTCTTCATTTTCATAACACTTGTTCAATTTTCAGTTGTTTCTGGGCTAAAATTTGTTCCAAAAAAAATTTCTTGAGGACTTGTGGTGCCACCAAACGCTTGGTGCCCAAGGCACGTGCGCTTGTCTATGTTTATGTCACTGGGGATTGAACTCCAGTCCACAACTAAGGATTGACTAAGTAATACTATTGACATGATGTGCTTCCTTACTTAAAGTTAAAGTAAGTTAATTAAATCAACCGGAGAACCATTGGCATTGGCAAAATTATAAGTTACAATTTATTATTGATTTTATTGCGCCTGGGCCTGTTTGCATTTATTAATTTTTAAAAAATGAATCAGAATGATTTGAATGAAGAGAAAATGTTATTTTAATTTAAGTACAATAATCAACTTTTAAAAACATATCTAAACAGCAAACAACTGTTAAAAAAAAGTAGCAACCCACATTCACAGGAAGTTTAAGAATGGAGTCACGTTGGAACAATTGCCGGAAGGTTAAGAGCTTAGAGTGCTTCAAAGATTATGATTAATAAAATACCCTTCCTTGTTTTTTTATTAGCATCGCCTAGCAACAAGAAATACCGATAGAGTGGTTACCCTTGAATTTATGTTATGGATTAATAAAGATGTTGCGTCATATTCAAGCGGAAATCCTGTTGGCTGACTTCAGACCTACTGCTGCAGTAGTTAACTGCGTAAATACAAGGCTTAGAGATTGATTTCGGACAGCAGACTCATGCAGAATCATTCTGATTCTGAGTGATAGTTAAATACATGTTAAAGTGCCATAAAAATGCCGTTAGTACTGTGGGCTAAGACCGCAGTGGGACCGAACCTTCCCTTTTTAAAAGGAGTTGGTAAGGCTGTCAAAAGTTGGAAAGATGTCTTGCAGCAATTTGTTCTGCGAAAGCCAGCGAAGTTGAAGGTCCAAACTTTTGACATTTCGCATGTGGATGCAAAAGATCGCTGTCTGTTATACCCAAATGTCACGAAGAATAATAATAGTTCCTTTCAGTCCCGTATCTTTCGTTCGTTCTTTTCGAGGACATCTTCTCAAACTTTAGCAAGAGAGCTTCGAAGAAGATCTGCATTAAAACTTACATCTAGCTCCAGTCGCAGTTTCCGTCATGTTCCCATAATGTCACTTATTGGCGTTACTTTAGGCCTTGACATTTCTGGAGTTATTGATGAAGGAGCCGAAAAAATGATGTCAGAAATGCGGGTATGTGTTCAGCTCATTTATAATATAATTATAATAATAGGCTATTATAGGCAGTCCGGACAAATAGTGCAGAGATATTCTTCCAGCGGGCATGTCACGTGACCGCTGGACGACTTGTAGGTGTTATTATTCTGGAATACACATCATATGACAAGAGGTCGCCGGGAAAATATTAGTCAGCCGATCCCTACTAGATAATAAATAAGTAATGAGTATGTTAATATTTTCAAATGCTCTGAGATTAGGTATGTCAAAGGTCCACTCGCGCATGCAGTCTGCGCATACCAAAAATGTCAAAAAAACTTGTTCTACAATATGGCGTACGGCTACACGGTATCTTTGGAAAATTGCTTTCTACGTCACCTTTGTTTACTAAATATTGCTTTCCTCATCAGTGAGGTGTCAGTTTTTGTGTTCCGGTGTTTCTAGGAAATTTTAGCAACGATTTATTTTCTGTGTCACGGACAGGATTATCATAGCGACTCGGTAAGCATATATAATAATATACTCCTCAGGTAGTGAAAAAAATTTAATGGGATCTAGATAAAGTTAAACTACATTCAATTAGCAAGTTTAAACATTCTTATGTTATTATACTTCAACAAGTCCCAAAAAAGTTATGCTGCTCCAATAGTTGCATGGGGTGGGGACAAAAATGTCGCCATATTAAAAGTTATTTATTTTCCGATCGAGATGCCGGAAACGGCTATTATCACTGTCAATTATGAATTTAATCGTAATTGTTGAATCCCCTAACATCTGAATAATACTACGTAGTTTCAAATTAATAATTTAAAAAAATTAAATTAAACATTTCAACCGAACTTGAAAAGTTTTTAATTGGGAATCAGTGGGTTGTCATTAGTTTTACCGTAGTTTTATTACGTTAAAAAATTGTGTGTAGCCCCACCAAATTTATCGGTTCTCTTTTTAATTACAGTACCTGTAAATTATAGAATCAATAATTAATCCTAGCGTCATTAATTGCATCAATAATAATAATAATAGTCATACTCTTACTGAGATATATAAAGTGTATAATAAGCTTTTGACTTTGATTTAAAAATATTAAAATATTAGTAGGCCTATATTATTTGAATCCGACTCTTTAAAAGAAAAGTCTGTTATCTTGGTTTAAATATCTAATATTTTTTTTTATAAGAATAAAAGGGGTGCTACATATAACATGCGATAAAGTTTAGATTTCTTGATTATGTGACCAGTGTTGTCACTATGTCTCTTGACACCCAAAGCCTTGTTAGTTACCCTTGGGCATGTGGGGAAGGTTTTGAACTTCTGAAAGACTTAGTTCATCAATAATATTTAACTTAAATTTTAACAGAGTCTGTTTTCTTGTCCCTGTTGGCTGCGATAAAACATGCAAACGGTATGCATTCAACTGGGTGATTTAAAAAATCCAATAGAAAATCTTTTTCCACCATTTTCTTGTCCCCCTGCTGAAAGCTCCATATGTCACAACACACTGGTCCACTTTATCACACCCATTCATTTTCATGTTATAGTCATTTATAAGAACAGGCTTTACTTTAGTGTCCCCAAAACGGTTTGTAATATCCATGGTTTCAACAGCGGCACAGCTGGACACAAGAATGCATGTTTTTTTTTTCCTTTTTGTCCCTAAACATGACACACAAAATTTGTTTTTCCTTTTCTAAAAACCACTTCATCTGTAAGTGGAGAAGTTTGGTGGTTTTCAACTGTTGTGGAAAGTCTTTGCGGTTTAAATTCAAAGTCCCAGTATAATATTGTTGATTGCTCAGCAAATAATTTATAAAGGGCATACTGGTATAGTACCGATCAGCAAATACATGATGCCCTTTCCCACAAGGCTGCAGCAGCTTATCAATTTGACAGCCTGCTGACTGTTGACATCAATATCTGGATTGTACGAAGTCTTACCTCCAAAATAGATCAGCAAGTTTACCACATAGCCGGTATTGCTGTCACAGAGGCCAAAGGTCTTCATGTGATATTTTTTGGGTTTTGAGGCATTGAACATTTTGTGAGCCCATCTTCCTTTCCATCCAATCACCATTTCATCTAAAGATAAGTCTTTGAAAGGATAGAATGCTTCCTGAAATCTATCTAAAAGTTTTTGAACAAAAGGTTCAATTTTTGCTTTACCTTCAGCATCCACATTGCTGACATGAAACATGATATGATAGATTGCCTGGAATCTGTCTCTTCGGAACATTTGGCTGTACCAAGTATTTTGAAGACAGCGATGACTTGACCAGTAGTCCCTAATTCCTGGCTTTTTATTTATTCCAAATGAAATTATAACAGCAAAAAAATTGTGTATTTCTGGGAGCGTCACTGGGTACCAGTTTTTATAAACAGATCTTTGAGATGCTGTGTCCCCTTTTGATGCAACAAGTCTTTCTGCATATTCATTGATGGAATGTAGCAGTTCTGTGATGATATCATTAGTGAACAGAGCTTTGAAACAAAAAAGTGGTGATGACCAATCTGGAATAACATCAGGGTTTACTTTAGAAATTCTAGATGGTGGTGGCACAAAAAGAAAAGAATTATTTGTAGTGCCAGCTTCTACTTCATTCCATTTCATTTCCCCTATTTTATTAGACTTAATAGAGTCCACGTGTCTAGATAGGGGTGAAGTAGAGTCCACATGTCTAGATAGGGGTGAAGTAGAGTCCACATGTCTAGATAGGGGTAAAGTAGATCTATCATCAGTTCTTTTCTGTCCTTCTTTTACAAGGGTTTTACCCTTTCCTTTGTTGATAGAACTAGTTCCAGCTTGAGGTAACGCCCACTCATCTTCAGATTCGGCGTTGTCATCAGGAAATTGATCATTGCCAAACGAATACTCTGAATCTGAACTACTGGGCTCACTTTCAAATTCATCCTCGCTCGATAATTCGTCGTCTGCATTTGTTTCTGCCCATGAAATTATAAGCTTTGAAGCTTGTTCAGCAGATAACCTCTGCTTTCGATTGTTATTAGGTGTAGTAGCCATTTGTTTAGGTAAAAAAAGTTTTAGCGAAATTTAGCTGTCACTAAAACTTAAATATCTATGGTTAAAATAGCGATAAAAGACGAATTCATAGCATGATTAAAAAATGTAAACACCGGAAGAGGATGTGGAAATATTGGTTTGGACAAAATACCGAAATATTTTTATAAAAACCCAAAATTAAATAGTCACTATGAAGCGCCAGATAGACTGGCTCGCGTCAAAACGTGACCGGCGGAGCGGCAGTTAGACTGGCGCGTCAGACTTTAAGAGTTAAAAACATTTTTTAATTTAACTTTTTTCTCCCATAAATTAAAAATAACATTTAGTTGTATTAATACAGATAATGAAAACGAGATAAACAATCAATATGAACAAAGGATGAGAAAACCTGAAAAAAAGAACGCAACAAAACAATGAACGTGTCATTAGGAAGCCTTCATTGGCTTATTACATTCTTTTTGTCAGGTTTTCCAATACTTTGTTTCGCTCATTTCCATTTTTCTAACCTGATTGCAGCCTCTCCCCCCTTATTACCAATGTGAAGAGAGCTACTCATAAGCATTAGTAGAAATGAAAAAGTATAACTTCTTCCATGGTCAAGTATTCAAGGGTTAGGGGGTTCATTGTTGACCATAGCACTGTTTATGTTATTTTTTCAATTTGATCCCACTTAATAAGTGGAAATAAACAAGGAACCTCTGGCCCACATTGCCTTTCCTTATTTAATTCAGTGGTATACTTATAATTTTTGTACCAATTTTAGTCTTCTCATTTGTTTATTTTTGTTGGATTAGGCTTTGTATTGTAATGATTACTCAAAGGCTTATCTATTTATTTCTTCTTGCACTTTTATAAATGGTTATAGTGACCCTTCCTGACAAAAATATAACTTCTCTTGGTGTAGTGTACAAAACATTTAGAGGCTTACATAATATAACGGGGCCAACATATTAGATTAGCTCTCAGAGCAATTACATTTTCGTGCTAAAATTTTAAAGGTTCTGCTTGGCTCCAGGTGAGGAAAAAATTGTTACATTTTGACAGACAAAAATATATGTTGTAATTTGACTGGCATTTGAATTCTTTTCTTTGTCTGGCTTAAGAAAGGAATTCATCGATTTATTGTTTTTCTTCTTTTCACTTTTTTAATCAGGACATGTTTCGAGGCTATAAATGGGACACCGATCCCCCTGAGAAGCTACCACATAGCTTAAATGACCTGGATATCAATCTAGAATCTATTGCTAATGGTTGTGAGGGAGCAGTTTATAAAGCAAAGATGAAAGCTGATGCAGGTTTGTGAGCTATATTTAGTGGGAACCTAATGAAAGTAAAGTTTTGATCATTCAAAGCTAAGATTAATTTAGTTTTTTCAGAATTTCTGCTTCAAATTATTTTCTAATTCCATGGTGCTTGGACAACAAAAAATAAAGCCAAATGTTAAATTTAACTTTAATTAGAAAGATGAACGATTCTCATTACACCATTAGATTATTATTTTATAAAAGATTTAAGATTATTACTTTTTATATAATATATATTTTTTATTAATGTCAATTTTTGTTTGTTTGTTTGAGTAAATATAATACCCAATATTTTCTTCAGTCACATTACCTGACGTCAGACTCATCGATGCTGATTTTGACCTTGCCGTTAAGGCTGTTTTCAACTATGGGGCAGAATCAAATGCACAGAGTATTCTGAGAGAACTTGAGAGAGAGATAGTGCCACTGAGAGTTGAGGGTTGCCAGTTGGACAGTGAATTGTAAGTCTAGTAAATAATTTTAGCAGCCTTGGAACTTTGGTTTAAACCTCCAAGAAAAATAATGGATTACCATTTTAGTTATATTAGTTATCCTGAGTGGATGGGACTTGGATGACACCTCATCTGTGAGAAGAAAATCTTTTTAATGGTGGGCACACGTTTTTCTATATATTTTCATGCTTCAACCCAGGGGCATTTTCGCCTTTGCATGGCTTTTTCCTGGCTTGTCTTTTGCTTCCTCTCAGGGGGCAGCGAAAATTTAAAAAAAAATTATTTTCCCTTTTAATCAATGTGATATCTGGTGGACAAGTTTCGACATTGCACCAGGGACCAGTGCCACATTTATAATTACATATTTTTTATATTTGAAATATTTATGTTGTGTGGACCAACAAGGTAAGGCACCAAAGCCAGATCATGGACCACCATTTGAGGACCACTGTACTAGATGACGCTTAGTGACCTACATACATGTTTTATTAATTTTTACACAACCATTTTGAAGTTTACTTGTTAGAATTTAACACAGAGGGCCTGGTGAAAACCTAAATTTGTCAAGTCACCTGGAATCAAAAAATTTTAGGAACCTCTTGTGAATTGAAGAAAGTCGTCACAGGCACTAAAATTACTGTAATAATGCTACTACTGAGTACTATTTATTGAGCTATATCTAGCGCGTTCATTTGTGAAAACACAAGGCAATATTATGACATAAGTTCCTACAAAACATTGTGTGATATTTTTACAGCATTCTATACATAAATATTTTTGGACTGTCAGAGTTTCAAGATGATTATTGCAGACCTGGTTTTGGGGTATAATGAACCATTTTAAGATATCTTTTACTATTGTACTCCGATACTTGTAAGAACTACGATTTTAAGAGACTTGGTTGAAAAAATATATTCCAATAGTTTAAGCAATTTAAAAACAATAATTTGGTTGTTAGATGAGTTAACTCCTTTGAATATCCAGCAGTCAATGGACCAAGAAATATCATTGTTTGGGGGCCATTCATAACTATGTTACCATCACACTGAGAGGGGAAATTGTGAGTGGGGGGGGGGAAGGGGTGTGTGTGTGGCTTGTGTTGACCTTGGAGAAAACAGGTGGGGATGGAAGGCGGGAGGTGTCTAAGATACATTTTTAAAGACCATTAAATAACACTGCCTCATTTTGTAATGTTGGTGATGATAGTCTTAGTGTTACTTTGTATTTTCACAAGCAACAGTACTATTTAGCGTGGTCGCACTAGTGACAAATTCATTCAGTCAGCATTCACTTGTTTGCTTCAGTAATGAATGAGATTATTTCATTATATTCGAGACCGAACTTTCGGAGATCAATTTTCCTTCTAATAAATTTCTTTCAAATAAATTTCAGGTAATTAAATTTAATGCCTCATCACTCAACACTCCTCATAGTACAGCTTGCGGTGGTTACTTGACTATGATATGTTAACGGAAAAGAAAATCAGGCTCCTACGCTAAATGCTGTGGTGGACAACATATGGCCCGCCACATTAAATATTGTGTATACGGCCTGCCACATTAAATATTGAGTATATAGCCCCCCACATTAAATATTGTGTATATAGCCCGCCAAATTAAATATTGTGTATATATTTATCAAAACTTATTTATTTTGCAATTAGCAAGTTATTTTCATTTTTGGCATTTACGCACATTTGAAATATATAAACCGGTACATCTCAAAGCACGGTACATCTCAAAACATGGTAGATCTCAAAACACTTGGTGTACCCTCCCCTTTCTTAAACTGAGGAAAAATAGATTGAAAAAAGTAATCTCATCTTAAATAAAAAATTATCAACAATACCGTTTATTACCTATTAAAATTGAAGGGTTTATACAAACACAGCTAGATAAAGTTAACCTAGTTTCAACAAGCTTCAATTATTCTCTGTTTAATTGTAGCATGAAGCAAAACTAAATTCTGGTATAAGTGCATTTTGAATTATTTTTTTTCTTCAAAATTCACCCTTAATTTCACTCCAGTGACTGGCATATATCCTCGATTGGGAGTTCTAGAGTAACCAGGTCTGATATTGTAGAATTTTAAAATAAAATTACATACTTTATGCCTAGATATCCCCCCCCCCCCCAATATCCATACACAAGTACTCAAAATCTCCAAAATCGACCACTCCCCTCAATGTATAGTTACTATATGGATGATCCCTAAGAGTTTGAAGGAGATCATAACATTTGTAACAGTACTATAAAACTGTAAGATATTATTAACATTTAGTGCTGTCATAGGTAACATCAGTAATTTTGTTTTTATTGAATTAAATCATCATTGACAAGGAAAGTAAAATCCCTACAATTTAAACTCAGCTGAGGGACTCTTAAATAATTTTAAGATTATAAAAATATCTGTCTTTTTCCAATACAGATGTAAACGAGTGAATCACCTGCCACCTCACCCACACATTGTGGACATGCCAGGAATTTTTGTAGATGACATGCTCGTGACAGAGGAAGGACTCAGAAAATTTCCCGCCGCCATGCCTCACAAGCTGGACCCTGAGAAGTATTTTGGCAGAAACAAAACGTTATATCTGGTCATGAGAAGGTTTGTAAAGCGTTACAATGTAATTTGTTTCAAGTAATAAATATCACATGTTTGCTGCACAACACAGGATCGGACATTGTTTTATTATGTGATGAGCTGTTGGGGAAAATGTCATTAAAAGAAAAAAGCTTTAATAACTTTCACTCAAAGTGTTAAGAATCTGGCAAAGGGAGACGATCAATTTCAAAACTTTTCTCTGCACTTTATAAAGTTAAGGCAAACTCTCTTAACAAGCTGCAAATGTAATAAAAGAAAAATTGCAAGGACACAATTAAGAAATATTTCGCGTTTTCATTTACCTTCTGTTCCTTATCTCCTTAAAATAATCTCACTAGATTGAGCTAGGCATGAAATTTTAGATATGTTGGCATGTTTTTAAAGAAGGACTTTGAGGACACTGCAGATCATTTCACGCTTTTGGATCAAGTTTAAAGTTTCATTTATTTATGTGTGCTATAATAAAGTATTAATTTGTTTGTTTTTCTTCTTTTTCATCTGTCCAGGAGAAGCACACATTTGCGTGACTATCTGGCAACTCATGATGTTACCATGGCTACCAGATGTTTGATGTTGGCCCAGGTGCTGGAAGGTGTATCACACTTGCAGAAACACGGCATAGCTCACCGTGATCTGAAGACTGACAATATTCTTGTGGAGTCGCCTAAGCCAGGAGGTTGGTAATCAATAAGCGTTCTTGCCAAATAAATTTTGTGTTGGTAATTCCTTAATTTCTTTATTTGAATGACTAAAAATATCTTCTTAATATGAACATGAATTTCTGTAAGTATGGTAATTTTGTTTATAAAACTATATCCATTTTCCACATTTAAAAAAAACAAAAAAAAAACACCATTCT
Organism: Omphiscola glabra; assembly: GCA_964017045.1. NCBI lineage: Eukaryota > Metazoa > Mollusca > Gastropoda > Lymnaeidae > Omphiscola > Omphiscola glabra. The sequence goes on along the minus strand of OZ024805.1, from coordinate 2,135,558 downwards.
GTAGAATTTTGACTTTATTCTTTCAAGTAAAATAATACAATATGCTGAATTCACCTAAGGAACAAAATACAGGAAAACCTCTGCATTAATAAGGTGTTACAACACTGAACTAAATACTTTAAGGAAATGAGTGTAAAAAGATTGCTGGACGATCAGCCGTTATATAAGTATAAAGTCATGAGTAATACAAAAATTGATACAAATGTATTGGAAAAATTTTAATAATTTTGTTTTGGAATTTTAGAAAATTAAATAAACAAAACGTAAAATTTGTATAGGCTGCTGCCCATTCTCATGTTGTACTAAATATAATTTAACCAAAATATGTTTAGCATCCCCTCGTCTGGAAATTTGTGATTTCGGATGCTGTCTGGCAGAAGAAAACAAAAACATGCAAGTTCCTTATACATCTAGAGATGTCTACATGGGAGGCAATTCTTGGCTTATGGCCCCTGAGGTATGATTTTTTCAAATGAATGTATATTACCATTGTTAACTTCTGAGGAGATGAGAGATTCCTTATTGAAGCTTGCGCCTTCTAATTAAAAAAAAAAAATGATCAGTTGTTTAAAGAATTTTAAAAAGTATTTTAAGTTGTAGTTGCCTTGTAAGCCATGAAAAATTAAAAAATAATTTATTCAACAAAAAAAACAAAAACATAAAAATATGCACAGGGCTCGGCCCCAAACACAAGCCACAGATAGCTCCGAAATGTCCCTTTTCCTCTCTGATCTATTGGTTATTGTCATCTCCATGTTATCTCACAATTGTTTTATATCCTTGTGGTGATTGTTTTTGTATTAGATTTTCTGTATTTGAAAATGTTAAAAAGATAATGATACAATTGTGTATCAGTTAGGGGTGAAATGTGCAAGCTGTGAACTGTAGTATTTATTTATTAAACTGATGAACAATCTGACAAAGAAATTACATGAAGCCATAACAGTACCCAGACCATTCCTTGGACTATCATAAAAACTACTAAGTTCAGAAGATTTTTTTTCCGCATTATAATCTGGTCCACATTTCTAAATTTTATTTGGTACTCTCTTACACAACACACCCCTTTAAAAAAGCAGAACATGGGACAAAATTCCGCATGGTTAAAAAGGCGGTTTTAAATAAAAATGATTAGTTTCTTCCGCGTCCATATTTTAGATTGAGCTCATCCCAAAAGTTTTTCACCTGACCCGCTAAAATTTGTATGTATTTACCGGCCAATAAAATCAAATTGAGTTTGAAAGAAATATCAGATGAAAGAAATGTTGAGATATAATTGATGTGAGGAAACTCAGAACTTTATTCTTAAAGTTTGTTTAGTTTGGGGTGGGGGGTGGGGAATCTCACTTATCACTTTAGAAATGATAGAAACTTTTATACTAAAAATGGTTATATGTGATGACAATACTCCCAAAAATCAATTGGTAGTATTCTTTCCAAGCCATCTTTGAGTACTATACCATCCAAGCCATCTTTGAGTGCTATACCATCCAAACCATCTTTGAGTGCTATACCATCCAAACCATCTTTGATTGCTATACCATCCAAGCCATCTTTGATTGCTATACCATCCAAGCCATCTTTGATTGCTATACCATCCAAGCCCTCTTTGAGTGCTATACCATCCAAGCCATCTTTGAGTGCTCTACCATCCAAGCCATCTTTGAGTGATATACCATCCAAGCCATCTTTGAGTGCTCTACCATCCAAGCCATCTTTGAGTGCTCTACCATCCAAGCCATCTTTGAGTGCTATACCATAACAAAGTATCATAGACTCAAGATTTATTAATTCGGGGGATGAGATTTTATAAATTGTCCACACTCCTGGATAGTAGCAATGTCATTTCTTTAAGATGACAACAGTTTGTCCTATTTCTACAACGCACCCATACATTATCTACTCATGTTTTACTGATATTATTGCAAAAAGCCACTTACAAGCAGCTGCCATTGTGCAAGCTCCATCCCTACTCAGCCTCACACAGATTTTGCAATCGATGCTATTTTGATTAATGTAATTCACAATCAGATTGAACATTTTCTTCAACCTTTGTTTTTTTAAGAACTGTATTTGAAGGAGAAATTCATTGTGAATTGTACTGTTTCTCTCAAAACTAAACAGATGGAAGTTGTCAAAGGGTGTAAACTTAAATTGACTTACAAAGAAGAATACTACACTCATTCAAGTGACCTTGATCAGTTTCTTGGAAAGTATCTGCCATCTCATTAAGTTTATGCTGCTCTTTGGTATTTGATAGTGCAAGTGCAATGACTTGGGGGGGGGGGGGGTGTTCCTATCACATTTAGGAGATTCTAGCTTTTGATTTCTTTGCAAATACAGGAGTTTCTGCAATTAATGTCAGTATTTCATGAGAAGTCATGTGGGTGGGTCAAACAGTAGCCAGATGAAAGGCAATCATAAAGCACCTTGGTTCATGGAACCTTTTCTCTTCTTCTGGCAAACAGGTATTTAACTTTTGCAGTGGGAACTGGCCTGGTGTCAGGTTACACCCTAGCAACGGGAACTGGCTTGGTGTCAGGTTACACCCTAGCAATAGGATCACTGATTTGGATCATTAATAAATCGAACTTGTTATTTCTTCTGATCAGCTGGTCACTGCTACGCCTGGACCTAACAGCGTCCTGGATTTTAGGAAGTCTGATCTCTGGGCTGTCGGGGCCATAGCATATGAGATATTGGGAACAGACAACCCATTTTACCCATGCAGGGATAATGCAAGGAAACAGATGAGAAATGTTGACTACATAGTGGGACACCTCCCATCGCTGCCAGGTCATTTTCTTATTATAGACAATAGCTTACAAAATAGGAACTATTTAGTTTAACTATTGAATGAAATGTCACAATATCCAAGTTATGGGAGGTCTAGCTATCGGTTGGTTGACGATAAGGCAAAGAGTCATTGTTTCTGTCTGTTTTTAGTTGATCTGGATGATTAGTCCATTGTTAACTTTTGTTCTAAAATATCTACGTAATGAGTAGATTCGGCTACCTGCTGTTAACATCTTCTGTTTATCTTGTTCTAAAATATCTAATAAATGAGTAGATAGGTCTACCTGCTTTTACATATTCTGTATATCTTGTTCTAAAATATCTACGTAATGAGTAGATAAGGCTACCTGGTGTTACATCTTCCTTTATCTTGTTCTACTAATACTATTCATATAAATCTTCCAGCTGGTTATTCTGTTTTGTTAACCTACCTGTTTATATATACTTTTGAGTTATATTTTTTTTTCAAGTAAGAATTTCAGTGCATTTAGTGAGAGATTGTCTAACATATATTTAATGCACAATTTCAGATGATGTTCCTGTACCTATCAAGCGTCTTGTTACAGCTCTTTTATCTAGAGATCCAAACAAGGTAAAACTATTCATTGTATATTTAATCTTTCTACATTTTTTATATCTTTAAATTATGGATTGTCCTCAACATTTTTTACCTAAATTTCTCAAAGTTCTGTTTAACCTAGAAAACTGAATTATGGCACACAGCATAGTCGTGGGGTATATTTTAATCTTTCAATTTTTGACAGATCCTTGATTTTACCTATTCAGAAAATAAATATGTAGTTAAAATTTCAAAGCAAGAAGGAATAAATAAAGTGTCTCACATATTATTTTATAGCAGAGGAGGAATAAACTGCACACATGTACATTAAAGCATAGAGGAATAAATAAAGTGTCCCACATAAACATTATATAATTAATTATAGAATAAAAGAGCAATAACTTAAAAGTACTTATGTTTAAATTTAACCACCATATATAATTGCTGTTTGGCAAAATTAATGAAACAAAATATCTATTTAATTTGTAGTTATAATGACTATCACAGCCTTCAAAACTGCTCTCAAGGCACATCTCTTCAAACTCTACTGTACCGACTCATTCTCACCTCCCCCCCTTCTTACTCCCCACCCAACTGATAAACAACACAGAGTGCTGCTGGGTGCCGTCCATGGCTGGACAGGGTTAGACAGTACATGGGTGGGTGCCGTCCATGGCTAGACAGGGTTAGATAGTACATGGGTGAGTGCCGTCCATGGCTAGACAGGGTTAGACAGTACTTGGGTGGGTGCCGTCCATGGCTGGACAGGGTTAGATAGTACATGGGTGGGTGCCGTCCATGGCTAGACAGGGTTAGATAGTACATGGGTGGGTGCCGTCCATGGCTAGACAGGGTTAGATAGTACATGGGTGAGTGCCGTCCATGGCTAGACAGGGTTAGACAGTACTTGGGCGGGTGCTGTCCATGGCTAGACAGGATTAGATATTACATGGGTGGGTGCCGTCCATGGCTAGACAGGGTTAGATAGTACATGGGTGGGCGCCGTCCATGGCTAGACACGGTTAGACAGTACTTGGGTGGGTGCCGTCCATGGCTAGACAGGGTTAGATAGTACATGGGTGAGTGCCGTCCATGGCTAGACAGGGTTAGACAGTACATGGGTGGGTGCCGTCCATAGCTAGACAGGGTTAGACAGTACTTGGGTGGGTGCCGTCCATGGCTAGACAGGGTTAGATAGTACATGGGTGGGTGCCGTCCATGGCTAGACAGGGTTAAACAGTATTTGGGTGGGTGCCGTCCATGGCTAGACAGGGTTAGATAGTACTTGGGTGGGTGCCGTCCATAGCTAGACAGGGTTAGATAGTACATGGGGGGGGTGTGAGTTTATTGAGTTCAAGCTTTTCACCAATTGTATTTAAATGTATAATGTCAAGCGCAGTGAGCCTAGCCCTAGGCTGGGGTACTGCAATTAGCCTAGTCCTAGGCTGGGGTACTGCAGTGAGCCTAGCCCTAGGCTATGGTACTGCGCTATATAAAACCACCTTAATAATAATAATATAAGAAAATATAATTTATGAACGGGAAGTGTAATAGAAAATGTAAGATTAAAAGTTTCGTCAAATTAAAAACCAAACTAATGTGAAAAAGATGTACTAACAATTTTTTGTCTTGAAAAAATGCTTCAATGTTTCTCTTGCTATTTTTTCGTTACTGAAATTACTTATTGTCAGTTGCTCTTATTTTAACTTTTTTTTCTGTCTGCTATTGTTGTAAACAGAGACCATCCGCTGATACTGCAACGGCCGTGGCACAGATGGTGGCCTTGGAGTTAAACGGCACACCACCCGGCCCGCCCAAACCACCAACTGCTGCAGTGAAGAAAGCTGTTTGGCCGACAGCCAAGAAGCTCGGCAGAAAACCAGGATCGAAGCTCTTTATCACCAAAGAACAGAAAAAGTTGTACTGGATCTTGGTGCAAAGTTTTTCCTTGCTGTGCCAGCTGACTCTGGGCGACCAATCAGATGGCTGGGATGTCGTCTCGGCCACAAGTTTTCTGCTCCTGTCTCGCCTCACTTATTCCAGTTTCAAGGAAGCCATGAAGTTTTTTTGAGAATGTGATCAACTCAATAGATTGTCACATCAATAAACAAGAAGGCTAAGATAATTGGAAACGCTGAAAAAAAAAAAAAATTCTCATAAACCTATATTCATTAATTTTACTGAAACTCTTAAGGCATTTGAACCCCAAATAATGATTTGAAGGATCCAACCATATATAAGTTATCCATATATTAATTATTTAAGAAGAGGTCTAGTAACAGGAGGCTAGGAATGGATTTTTTTGGCATCATATTTGAAATATGAAGGGCCCACTCATCTTGATGTAAGCCAATGGCATTTGTGTAAAAGAGGGATGAAACCCTTGTTTTACATGAGAATTTTTACAAATATGTGTAATCAGTTCAAACCTTTAGGGTGGGGGTTCCCTAGTTTTTTTTCGTTTGTGTGCCCTCTTGCTGAATCCAGGTTTTTCCTGGGCAACGTCTTTATGTAAGACTTGGGTAAACAAAATATGTAAACACTTGATTAAGATGACACAAAAATTAATACAAATGAACTAATTGTAATTATTTCAATGAATGAGCCTGTTGATAACTCCCACATTTTTGTCAAATGTAACGGGACACAACAGACACCTCAATACCTTCTCCACATTGATTTCATTATAGTCAGCTAGTTGTCCCATTTTATCACTGATTTTTGTAACATTTTACAGGGACCCTGTGACAAACCCGCAGCACCTATGGGCACACTTTGGGAACCACTTCTCTAAAGTTTAAATTTAAGCTTAAAATATCTTTAAATTTTAATAACTGGACTTTCTAAGGTTTGTTCTCGTATTTACTGTACCAGACGTGAGGTACAAGATAATATGATTTTATCCTCTTAAAACATATTTTAAAGATATAAAAAATTAGCGTACTGTCATCATTGGCACAATACGTCTCACACCTAAGGAATAAACCGTCACACAGAATGTCATATTGGCACAATACGTCCCACACCTAGGGAATATATAAACCGTCACACTGAAAGTCATATTGACACAATACATCCCACACCTAGTGAATAAATAAACCGTCACACAGAAAGGCATATTGGCACAATACGTCCCCACACCCAGGGAATAAATAAACCATCACTAAATAAACCATCACACCAAAAGTCATATTGGCACAATACGTCCCACACCTAGTGAATAAATAAACCGTCACACAGAAAGTCATATTGGCACAATACGTCCCACAACTAGGGAATAAATAAACCGTCACACTGAAAGTCATATTGGCACAATACATCCCACACCTAGTGAATAAATAAACTCGCACAGAAAGTCATTGGCACAATACATCCCCACACATATGGAATAAATAAACCGTCACCCAGAAAGTCATATTGGCACAATACGTCCCCACACCCAGGGAATAAATAAACCATCACTAAATAAACCATCACACCAAAAGTCATATTGGCACAATACGTCCCACACCTAGTGAATAAATAAACCGTCACACAGAAAGTCATATTGGCACAATACGTCCCACACCTAGGGAATAAATAAACTGTCACACAGAAAGTCAAATAATTATATAAGGCACAGTGGTGGTCCATTGTATTCACTGAACAAATGAAGTTCAAATTTAAATGTTAAAAAAATTTACTAGATGAGAGCTGAGTTTGGGCAAATAAATATTTCATTTTCTGAGTTTTTCTTGGTTAAATGGACGAGTCATTGTATTACACAGGTTAAATAAGATCTCAATCTCCGAGCATTCTAGGTGGAATATTTCTCCAACGACCACACCTCATTTTTTCTGAAAAGCCTCCACTTGTTCATCCTCATTATCTGGACCCACCTCTTTCCAGGTTATTGTCAAATATGAAAACATAACTTACAGACACGTAGGAACTTTTAGTTTGAGTTATTGTGTGAATAGGCAGATATCCATCTGATGAGTAGGTCTAGCCACCTGTTGTTACATTATCCAGCTTATGAGTAGATTCAGCAACCCGTGACACTGTTGCTTTAGTCTAAATGTATTTTATTGAGAAAGAAATATAGTTAAGCAGAAGCTGGCTAAAATCTTTTTAAGAACAATTTCAGAAATTTCTTTATCTGTAACTGTAATAGCAACTGAACGTTATTCTCATCCTGAAGAAAAGAAATGACAATGTCAAGAAAAAGAGATAACTTATTTTTAAGTTGTTTATATTTTTAACTGTGATTCTGTACCAAATGCAGATTTGTAAATATGTCTTTATGTACAGTGACAAGGATATGTCATATGTAGAATATGATTGTTTTCTTTTGTATCCAGTGACAGGGATATGTCATAGCACATGCTTGTTTTTTCTGAAAAGGACAAAGATATATCATAGTATGTAATTGTTTTCTTTTGTATCCAGTGACATGGATATGTCATAGTATGAAGTAAATAATTATTTGCCCCTACACTGTAAACTGTAGAATCTGTTTAAATTTGCAATGATCATGCATTTGTTTTTGCAATTAAAAAGTCTTTCAATTTCAAATTATTTGTTTTTTAAAATTTAAAATAAAACTTTGATTGGCATAGTGCATTATTTTGTCATGAAACCGTTCAACAATCTGAATCATCTGATATAGAGAGCTCTACACACAGTGTGAATGAAATGGAGAGAGAGCTATAGAACACAGTTTGAATGAAATAGAGAGAGAGCTATAGAGCACAGTGTGAATGAAATGGAGAGAGAGCTATAGAACACAGTCTGAATGAAATGGAGAGAGAGCTATAGAACACAATCTGAATGAAATAGAGAGAGAGCTATAGAACACTGTCTGAATGAAATAGATAGCACCACATATGTGAGAAATCATTTGTGTACAGTGTCATGTGATTTTGAAAGTTAACAATTTTCACTTTTCTATGTTAACAGTTGAAATTATGTTTGTCTAAATGGAGGCTGGTGTGAGAGTTATCAAGACTTGATTCTCAAGTTTTCTTGCAACATTTTAATGTCGAACCATAATATGTTACTTTGTTGATGACACATTACTTCTAGTTGAGACCTATTAGCCCTTCAGCCTAAAGAATGAAATGGTTTTGAAATAAAATAAAATAAATAGTAACAGTTGTGCCAGCATTAATCTAAATACCTGTGAATATGTTCTCTGTGCCAGCATTAATCTAAATACCTGTGAATATGTTCTCTGTGCCAGCATTAATCTAAATACCTGTGAATATGTTCTCTGTGCCAGCATTAATCTAAATACCTGTGAATATGTTCTCCCATCACTGGTTGGCATGTTTTTTCTTCTTTTAAATTTAGATTATTTCTTTGATTCATCTCAATTTTATTTGCTTTTGTGAAATTTAAGAGGGTGAATATTTGTATTTTAAAGGGGTTAATATGTGTATTTTAAGTGGATGAATATCTGTATTTTAAGAGGGTGAATTTCTGTATTTTAAGAGGGTGAATATCTGTATTTTAAGAGGGTGAATATCTGTATTTTAAGAGGGTGAATATCTGTATTTTAAGAAGGTGAATATCTGTATTTTAAGAAGGTGAATATCTGTATTTGAAGAGGGTGAATATCTGTATTTGAAGAGGGGGAATATCTATATTTTAAGAGGGTGAATATCTGTATTTTAAGAAGGGGAATATTTGTATTTTAAGAGGGTGAATATCTGTATTTTAAGAGGGGGAATATCTGTATTTTAAGAGGGTGAATATCTGTATTTTAAGAGGGTGAATATCTGTATTTTAAGAGGGTGAATATCTGTATTTGAAGAGGGGGAATATCTATATTTTAAGAGGGTGAATATCTGTATTTTAAGAAGGGGAATATTTGTATTTTAATAGAGGGAATATCTGTATTTTAAGAGGGTGAATATCTGTATTTGAAGAGGGTGAATATCTGTATTTTAAGAGGGTGAATATCTGTATTTGAAGAGGGTGAATATCTGTATTTTAAGAAGGGGAATATCTGTATTTTAAGAGGGTGAATATCTGTATTTTAATAGAGGGAATATATGTATTTTAAGAGAGGGAATATATGTATTTTAAGAGGGTGAATTTCTGTATTTTAAGAGAGGGAATATCTGTATTTTAAGAGGGTGAATATCTGTATTTTAAGATGGTGAATATCTGTATTTTAAGAAGGGGAATGTCTGTTTTGTAAGAGGGTGAATATCTGTACTTTAAGAGGGTGAATATCTGTATTTTAAGAGGGTGAATATCTGTATTTTAAGAGGGTGAATATCTGTATTTTAAGAGGGTGAATATCTGTATTTTAAGAGGGTGAATATCTATATTTTAAGAGGGTGAATATCTGTATTTTAAGAAGGTGAATATCTGTATTTTAAGAGGGTGAATATCTGTATTTTAAGAGGGTGAATATCTGTATTTGAAGATGGGGAATATCTGTATTTTAATAGAGGGAATATATGTATTTTAAGAGAGGGAAATACAGATATTTAAGAGGTTGAATATCTGTATTTTAAGAGGGGGAATATCTGTATTTGAAGAGGGTGAATATCTGTATTTTAAGAAGGGGAATGTCTGTATTTTAATAGAGGGAATATCTGTATTTTAAGAGAGGGAATATCTGTATTTTAAGAGGTTGAATATCTGTATTTTAAGTGGTTGAATATCTGCATTTTAAGAGGGTGAATATCTGCATTTTAAGAGGTTGAATATCTGTATTTTAAGAGAGGGAATATCTGTATTTTAATAGGGTGAATATCTGTATTTTAAGTGGTTGAATATCTGCATTTTAAGAGGTTGAATATCTGTATTTTAAGAGAGGGAATATCTGTATTTTAAGAGGTTGAATATCTGTATTTTAAGTGGTTGAATATCTGCATTTTAAGAGGTTGAATATCTGTATTTTAAGTGGTTGAATATCTGCATTTTAAGAGGTTGAATATCTGTATTTTAAGTGGTTGAATATCTGTATTTTAAGAGGTTGAATATCTGTATTTTAAGAGGTTGAATATCTGCATTTTAAGAGGTTGAATATCTGCATTTTAAGAGAGGGAATATCTGTATTTTAAGAGGTTGAATATCTGTATTTTAAGTGGTTGAATATCTGTATTTTAAGAGGTTGAATATCTGTATTTTAAGAGGTTGAATATCTGTATTTTAAGTGGTTGAATATCTGCATTTTAAGAGGTTGAATATCTGCATTTTAATAGGTTGAATATCTGTATTTTAATAGGTTGAATATCTGTATTTTAATAGGTTGAATATCTGCATTTTAAGAGGTTGAATATCTGCATTTTAATAGGTTGAATATCTGTATTTTAATAGGTTGAATATCTGTATTTTAATAGGTTGAATATCTGCATTTTAAGAGGTTGAATATCTGCATTTTAATAGGTTGAATATCTGCATTTTAAGAGGGTGAATATCTGTATTTTAATAGGTTGAATATCTGCATTTTAATAGGTTGAATATCTGCATTTTAATAGGTTGAATATCTGTATTTTAATAGGTTGAATATCTGTATTTTAATAGGTTGAATATCTGCATTTTAATAGGTTGAATATCTGTATTTTAATAGGTTGAATATCTGTATTTTAATAGGTTGAATATCTGTATTTTAATAGGTTGAATATCTGTATTTTAATAGGTTGAATATCTGTATTTTAATAGGTTGAATATCTGTATTTTAATAGGTTGAATATCTGTATTTTAATAGGTTGAATATCTGTATTTTAATAGGTTGAATATCTGTATTTTAATAGGTTGAATATCTGTATTTTAATAGGGTGAATATCTGTATTTTAATAGGTTGAATATCTGCATTTTAATAGGTTGAATATCTGTATTTTAATAGGTTGAATATCTGTATTTTAATAGGTTGAATATCTGCATTTTAATAGGTTGAATATCTGTATTTTAATAGGGTGAATATCTGTATTTTAATAGGGTGAATATGACTTTTTTTATTTTTCTAAAAAAATTATAATTTTGCGTAGTGCTTCTGTAGTGCTTCGTATGTGGAGATTTGCATGTCTGCCAAGAAGAGATGTGCAACCACTGTCAGCTCCAACACTAAATTAGTGACCCAAGGCAAAAAAGCCACTACCATCTCTCTCCAGCAGTGAATAACCCAGCATCAACCACTACCAGTTCCGGCACAAAATGACCCAGCACTGAATGATGCAGCACCCACCACTACCAGCTCCAGCACAGAATGACCCATCACCCACCACTGTCATCTCCAGCACTGTATGACCAGCATTGAATGATGCAGCACCCTCCACTGTCATCTCCAGCACTGAATGATGCAGCACCACCACTACCAGTTCCAGCACTGAATGACCCAGCACTGAATGATCCAGCACCACCACTACCAGCTCCAGCACTGAATGATGCAGCACCACCACTACCAGCTCCAGCACTGAATGAAGCAGCACCCACCACTACCAGCTCCAGCACTGAATGACCCAGCACTGAATGATGCAGCACCACCACTACCAGTTCTAGCACTGAAAGATGCAGCACCACCACTACCAGCTCCAGCACTGAATGACCCAGCACTGAATGATGCAGCACCACCGCTACCCGCTCCAGCACTGAATGACCCAGCACTGAATGATGCAGCACCACCGCTACCAGCTCCAGCACCGAATGATGCAGCACCACCACTACCAGCTCTTGCAATGAATGACTCAACACCACCACTACCAGCTCCAGCACTGAATGACCCAGCACTGAATGATGCAGCACCACCACTTGCAGCTCCAGCACTGAATGACCCAGCACTGAATGATGCAGCACCCACCACTACCAGCTCCAGCATTGAATGACGAAGCACCCACCACTACCGGCCCCAGCACTGAATGACCCAGCACTGAATGATCCAGCACCACCACTACCAGCTCCAGCACTGAATGACCCAGCACTGAATGATGCAGCACCACCACTACCAGCTCCAGCACTGAATGAAGCAGCACCCACCACTACCAGCTCCAGCACTGAATGATGCAGCACCACCACTACCAGCTCCAGCACTGAATGATGCAGCACCACCACTACCAGCTCCCGCACTGAATGACCCAGCACTGAATGACCCATCACTGAATGATCCAGCACCACCACTACCAGCTCCAGCACTGTTTCTTTCAGATGTGTATTTTTAAGTAATCCTAAATGTAGTGTTTCTATTACTAAAATTAGACTATTCGATCGGGATATGGCTTTTTTCAAGCGTCCCATCATATGAACATACCCATGATATGAATTTACCCATCATATGAACATAACCATATTATGAGCATACCCATCATATTCATATGGACAAACCCATCATATGAACATAACAATCATGTCAACATACCATCCATGTGAACATACACATCATATCTATAAAGTCATAATCACATTGATGGATTTACTATGAGACAGAACGTAACCATTATAATCTACATCAGCAGTTCTCAACCTGTGGGTCGCGACCTCTTTGGGGGTCGAATGATCCTTATATAAGGGTCACCTAAAACCATGGGAAAACACATATTTATGAAGTAGTAAAGAAAATAATTTTATGGTTGTGGGTTACCACAAATGGTGAACTATATTAAAGGGTCCCGGCATTAAGAAGGTTGAGAACCACTGATCTAAATAATGTCAATCTTTTTAAAGCTTTTATTTATTAAATGGCTCATTCTACCTTCTTTGGTGGCAATCCTCTCTGGTGGCAACCCTCTCTGGTGGCAGCCTTCTCTGGTGGCTGTTAACTTTACCTGGGTAACTAACTGTACGTGGGTAACTACCTAGGAAGGGCAGGAATCTGAGAAAAAGTTATGACAGAACAGACAGTTTGTAATCAATGCGTGCCTGTTTAGGGAGCCAATGAAGTGGGTGGAGTAGTGGAGTGACATGATCACGTTTTTTTGCCTTTAGAACTAGCCTAGCAGCTGAATTTTGAACCTTTTGTAGTTTTTCTATGAAGTGTTTTGGTGAACCTGACAGAATAGAGTTGCAACAGTCAAGACGAGAGAGAACAAGAGCACAGACTAGTGTTTTTGTTGCGCTAACTGTGAGGTAGTGGCGGATGGATCTGATCTGACGGATAGCGGTGTATGCAGAACGACAAATGTGAGAGATATGTTTATCAAGAGACATGTTGTTAGAAAGAATATAACCAAGATTCCTAGCAGAGGGTGTAAACTGTATGTCGGCGTTACCTACTTGAAATGAGTTGGGGAGAGTTGAGGTAGGGGATGATTTGTGATTGTGAATGAGGAGTGCTTCCGTTTTGTCATCATTAAGCTTCTCATTGTTGAGTGACATCCATGACTTGACATCACCAATGCACTCCCGCAAAGTCTGGACAGCGGAATCCACAAGAGAGGGATGGGTATGCTTGTATAGCTGCGTGTCATCTGCGAATTACTGGCTCTCAACAGCATGCCTCCCAAGCAAGAGGAGCAGTGGCCTGGTATACAATGTGAATAGAACCGAGCCCAAAACTGACCCCTCTGGCACTCCGTACACCAAATCAGCACTGCCGGAGAGACAGTCATCGATAGAGACCGCCTGAGTTCTTTTGGAGATGAACGACTTAAACCAAGACAAAACAGAACCAGAAATGCCAAAATAATTTTCAAAGGTTGTATGTGGGTATCTGTACGTGTGTAAATGTACCTGGGTAACTGTAATGTTGGTAACTACGTGGGTAACTGTACCTAGGGAAATGTACCTGTGTAACTATACTTGTATTACTGTACGTGGATAACTATACCTGGGAAACTGTACCTGGGTAACTACGTGGGTAACTGTACGGGGGTAACACTGCGTGGGTAAATGTACCTAGGTAACTACCTGGGTAAGTATATCTGTGATTCTGTACGTGAGTAACTGTACGGGGTAACTGTAATCTAAACTTCAATTTTATACGAAAAAAATCACAAATTAATAAATATATGAATATGATGTCTTTTGTAAACAACTCACGACTTCTTAACTATGATTTATAAATAATACCAATTTTGAAAACCCATTAAGATATAGTCTATATCCTTTTGTACAGAAAAGCTTTTTTTCTTTTTGACTTTGGTGAAACTTGGAAATATTTAGAAATAAACTTATGTTTTTGGTTTTTCTTTTTCGTTCAAAATGTAAAACTATTTTAGCATTTCTTTTTTGTGATGGATACCTTTTTTTGGAAGGATTTATTATTTTTTTTGAATTTTAAAAATATTTTGTAGTAAATTATTTTTTATGTAGTTGACCCCAAAAATATTTTTAAATAATAACTTTAAAAACACATAACTTTTCAATTAAAAAAAAATGTTTGCAAAACACACTTAGTCAAGCAGAGACGTCGCTTGACTTTTTGTGGCATTCCTGCTACTTTTCGGTTTTGTCCTTCTTTACCCAGCAGTAAAAGTTGATAATTTAATGTAATTATTATTATTATTATATGTTGTCTTATATAGCGCGGTACCCCAGCCTAGGGCTAGGCTCACCGCGCTGTACATAAAAATAAAGTGCATTTATGTGATACAAAAACAGCTGTATAGAGACAAAACAAAAACAAATTCATATTCACCCCACCCACCCCAGAACTTTTACATGACATACCATGGACGGCAGCTAGCAGCATCGTTTATCGGTCAGATGTGGGGAATCAGTCGGGGTAATAGAGTTTAAAGAGATTTTTGGGGTCAACTACATAAAAAATAATTTACTACAAAATATTTTTAAAATTCAAAAAAAATAATAAATCCTTCCAAAAAAGGTATCCATCACAAAAAAGAAATGCTAAAATAGTTTTACATTTTGAACGAAAAAGAAAAACCAAAAACATAAATTACAGCCCAACTTTAAGCCCCCAAAATATACCAGGCCCCATGCAGCTATACGGGTTGCAGAACTCCTCATACGATGGCTCTTAGGTCAAATGACGCATAAAATATTAACTAGCATCTCTCCGGACAAATGACGCATAAAATATTAACTAGCATCTCTCCGGACTCTCCCGTTGCTCTCCAGTAAAGTGTAAAATGATGCAAAACTAAATTTAACTATGGTATGTAAAAAAAAATGCATTATTGCATTTTGAATTTATAAAAAAAATTCCGGGGCCTATAAAGTTTTAAGGGGCGAGTTTAAGCTATGGATTGTCTCTCGATAAAAAAGCATACCCTAAAGGCTCCCAACTGGACTGAATTTATTTAATATTGTGCTGGTGGAAGAGTTAGTGATGTCCTGTTATTATCGTTATTTCTAGCGCTTCCCACCCAAAAGTCTGAAATGTTTACATCAGTGGCGCTTCATCCAATATAGGGCCATGGCCTGCTCCACCACCTTCTTCCATTCAGATCGATCCATCGCTTTACATCTTCATGTGCGAACCCCAAACTTTGTAAGCCGTTCTCTATACATCGTTAATCTACCTCAGTCTTAGTCGACTGGTGAGCCGTCTGCCCCTAGGTTTCTGCTCCAGAATCCGACATCCTTTCAATGTGTCCTGCCCAGGGCAGTCTGCCCTTTTTTATATTTTTGTGACTATAAATGGGTATTTGTACAATTGATATAGCTTTTGGTTTGTACGGATTCCCAAAATAAATTTGTCTATCATCGGTTCATATATCTAGCAGGTTCTTTGCTTTTCTGGTAGGAACCAAGTCTCACTTGCTTAAGTTACTACTGGTCTTATGATAGTGGTGTATATTGCCTTCTTTGTTCCCTTAGCGAGGTTTTTGCTTTGAAGTAGCTTTTGTAAATTGAAATTAGAACGGTTGCATGCTGTTATTCTTTCTTTCACCTCCGATTGTATTTTCTCTTGCTTATTTATAGTCACCCCTAGATATTTGAAATTAGCCACCCTCTCAAAGGCGTAGTTGTTCATATTGATGTTGTCATCAGTACGCATTTCCTGACATTATTGTATATATTGCCTTCGCTTTATTTAAATCAAGACCAGCTTTGACCGCGACATCTTCAATTAATTATATCATCATTGCTGTTTCTACCAAGTAGCGCGATATTGTCTGTGTATTCCAGGTATTGCAGTGGCTTTATAAAGTTCCCTATGGTTGTTCTGTACCACCTCTCTGGTGCTCACACGTATGTTTCTAATGGTTGTTCTGTACCACCTCTCTGGTACTCACACGTATGTTTCTAATGCTTTTTTCTAAAGTGATGTTGAAAAGAATACACGGATTTCCTTGTCTGATGCCCTGATTGATTGCGAACTCCCTCAAGTACTCTCTCTGTACTTTGATTCTACTTTCGGAGTTATCCATCGTCATATTTATGAGTTGGGTAAGTTTGTTAAGGATTTCAAGTTCCAGCACATCATCGTTCATGTATTTCCTGTCTATGCTATCATAAGCTGATTTGTAGTCCACATATAGTTGGTGTATGTTGAATTTGTATTCTTAGCATTTTTCTACGAGACATCTAACAGTAAATATATGAACGTTTGAAATGCCCCTTCACACATTGTCTTAAAGATACATTGAATACAGTGCATGATACCCTCGCTAGGTAACTCTTGTTACCAATGAAATATCCGCATCAACACCAGGCACAGAAACATTGCAAATCCCATCTACATTCATAGGAGCCATATAGATCAATAAATTGATCGTGGGCCCTTAATATACAGAAGAAGGAGAAGAAAAATTTGCACCACAATGCATCACTGCATTTTGAATTTATTATTTTTAAATTAAGGTGACCCCTACCCTCACTTTTGCTCAAACTCGGATTCCTCAATTTCTGCTACCCCCCTCCCCACCTTTCCTTGACGTCGATCATTGTGACTAACGGCGTTGAATTTAATCTTGTGTCAAATGATTTTCTTCGGCGCACCACAACCCGAATGAATTTAGTTTATGTAGGGCACTGAGCGCCATGCCTCCCCTGACGCTTGAAAAATTATTTTCCCCGATCAATGATAGTGCTATCAAAACATTCGAATCATGTATACTCCAAAATGCACCTCTTGATTGTTAAATAATCACATATTTTCTGCTGCCCTACTTCCCGATAAAAATTACTTGCCTGACAACCAAATTTGGTGCTGATATATACACTGCCCAGCGGCGTGCCTAGTGTTAGCGCCACCCTAGGTGGGTTAACTTTTTTTGCCGCGCTACTTTTCTCGATAGAAACTCTGCAGATGTCCGAAAATTCCGCCGCTCTATCTAAAGAAAAAATGACACCTGGGAATACCAAATGTTCGCCCTTCCCCCTTTCTACGTCACTGACGTGAGTCTTTGGTGCCAGGGGACAAGATTCATTTTTACACCCCCCCCCCCGCTAAACTCTGAAACCCATTATTTTCACCCATTAACACTATAACCCATTAGATGCCCCCGCTAGTCTGGCGCCCGGGGACAATGGTTCTTACACCTTGACACCTCCTCAAAAGTTTATCTACAATAGCCTCCTCCAAAGTATAGCTACAACAGCCTTCTGCAAAGTAAATCTACAACAGCCTCATCCAAAGAATATCAACCACAGCCTCCTCAAAATTACATCTACCAAAGCCTCCACAAAATTATGTCTACAACAGGCTCCTCCTCGCGAGCAGATGAACAGTGGATTTTTATTTTTACAAACCAAATGAGTAGCCTATTGACAGAAATAAAAAGTATACTTTTAAAAAAAGTTTCTTTCAAATTATTTTTAAAATGCATTTAATTTTAAGTTGAATCCTCCATATTATAAAACTGATTAAAATTAATTGTCATATATTTATTGTTCCAAACAGGTGCCATTTTTCAGGGAAGTTTATTAAAGAATTGTGCACCTAATACTTGTCACAATATGCCTTCTTACATCAAAGAATTGTGCACCTAATACTTGTCACAATATGTCTTCTTACATCAAAGAATTGTGCACATAATACTTGTCACAATATGTCTTCTTACATCAAAGAATTGTGCACCTAATACTTGTCACAATATGTCTTCTTACATCAAAGAATTGTGCACCTAATACTTGTCACAATATGTATTCTTACATCAAAGAATTGTGCACCTAATACTTGTCACAAAATGTCTTCTTACATCAAAGAATTGTGCACCTAATACTTGTCACAAAATGTCTTCTTACATCAAAATTCACCTAATACTTGTCACAAAATGTCTTCTTACATCAAAATTAACCTAATACTTGTCACAAAATGTCTTCTTACATCAAAATTCACTTAATACTTGTCACAAAATGTCTTCTTACATCAAAATTCACCTAATACTTGTCACAAAATGTCTTCTTACATCAAAATTCACCTAATTCTTGTCACAAAATGTCTTCTTACATCAAAATTCACCTAATACTTGTCACAAAATGTCTTCTTACATCAAAATTCACCTAATACTTGTCACAAAATGTCTTCTTACATCAAAATTCACCGATGAAACTTTACTCATTAAGGAATCATGGTCTGGACTTTACCGTGTGTGGTATGGACTTTACCGTGTGTGGTATGGACTTTACCGTGTGTGGTATGGACTTTACCGTGTGTGGTATGGACTTTACCGTGTGTGGTATGGACTTTACCGTGTGTGGTATGGACTTTACCGTGTGTGGTATGGAATTTACCGTGTGTGGTATGGACTTTACCGTGTGTGGTATGGACTTTACCGTGTGTGGTATGGACTTTCCCGTGTGTGGTATTGACTTTACCGTGTGTGGTATGGACTTTCCCGTGTGTGGTATGGACTTTACCGTGTGTGGTATGGACTTTACCGTGTGTGGTATGGACTTTACCGTGTGTGGTATGGACTTTCCCGTGTGTGGTATGGACTTTACCGTGTGTGGTATAGACTTTACCGTGTGTGGTATGGACTTTACCGTGTGTGGTATGGACTTTACCGTGTGTGGTATGGACTTTACCGTGTGTGGTATAGACTTTACCGTGTGTGGTATGGACTTTACCGTGTGTGGTATGGACTTTACCGTGTGTGGTATGGACTTTACCGTGTGTGGTATAGTCTTTCCCGTGTGGTATGGACTTTACCGTGTGTGGTCACGACTTTACCGTGTGTGGTATGGACTTTACCGCGTGTGGTATGGACTTTACCGTGTGTGGTATGGACTTTATCGTGTGTGGTATGGACTTTACCGTGTGTGGTATGGACTTTCCCGTGTGTGGTATGGACTTTCCCGTGTGTTGTATGGACTTTTCCGTGTGTGGTATGGACTTTACCGTGTGTGGCATGGACTTTACCGTGTGTGGCATGGACTTTCCCGTGTGTGGCATGGACTTTACCGTGTGTGGCATGGACTTTACCGTGTGCGGCATGGACTTTACCGTGTGCGGCATGGACTTTACCGTGTGCGGTATGGACTTTACCGTGTGCGGGATAGACATTCCCGTGTGCGGTATGGACATTCCCGTGTGTGGTATGGACTTTCCCGTGTGTGGTATGGACTTTACCGTGTGTGGTATGGACTTTACCGTGTGTGGTATGGACTTTACCGTGTGTGGTATGGACTTTACCGTTTGTGGTATGGACTTTCCCGTGTGTGGCATGGACTTTCCCGTGTTTGGCATGGACTTTCCCGTGTGTGGCATGGACTTTACCGTGTGTGGCATGGACTTTACCGTGTGTGGCATGGACTTTACCGTGTGTGGCATGGACTTTCCCCGTGTGTGGCATGGACTTTACCGTGTGTGGCATGGACTTTACCGTGTGTGGTATCGACTTTACCGTGTGTGGTATGGACTTTACCGTGTGTGGTATGGACTTTCCCGTGTGTGGTATGGACTTTACCGTGTGTGGTATGGACTTTACCGTGTGTGGTATGGACTTTCCCGTGTGTGGTCTGGACTTTACCATGCGTGGTATGGACTTTCCCGTGTGTGGTCACGACTTTACCGTGTGTGGGGTGGACTTTACCGTGTGTGGTATGGACTTTCCCGTGTGTGGTATGGACTTTATCGTGTGTGGTATGGACTTTACCGTGTGTGGTATGGACTTTACCGTGTGTGGTATGGACTTTATCGTGTGTGGTTGTGACTTTACCGTGTGTGGTATGGACTTTCCCGTGTGTGGTATGGACTTTACCGTGTGTGGTCACGACTTTACCGTGTGTGGTATGGACTTTACCGCGTGTGGTATGGACTTTCCCGTGTGTGGTATGGACTTTGGGGGATGGGGGGGGGGGGGGTGGGGTTAGATTAGTTGAGGTCAACAATCATGTTTTCTCTATTCAAATTTTAATCTTAAAATTGAATAGTTATTCCATTATTTTAAAAATTTATTAGTGTAAATAGTCATACAATTTTTAAGCCTTTAACAATATAAGACTTATTTAATGTGTGTCTGTGCACTGCACATGGCTGGTCAGAATGTTAGATGCCCCCTGCCCTACCCAAATGATGTCCCTGATGCCCATTTTTAAAATAGAGCAACACCTGGCTACTCCATTGAAAGATGATAGCAGCTAGAAACTATACTATAGTTGTCAGCTTTACAGACAATAATCATATTTATACTTCCACAAACAATGATATTTAGTCGTCAACAACCTTTTAATTCATTCTGCATTATAAAATTTAAGTATACAACATTTTAAACTTGTGGATTAAAAAGCTATGGATGAAACTAAATGTTTTTCCTACAATTTTGTGTCATTAAAATAAATCAGCAAAATTAACATGTATTTATAAATTTATTTGTATTGTTGAGTGTTCAGACCCTGGTTAATCTAACACAGCAGTATCTTCAGACTATAGGCCGTACTCTTGACCAAGTGGTGACCAACCTAGAGGCCTTAAGATTATTTCTTCACGAGAAGCGCTTTCACTTGGTGGAACATGCTATTGAAAGGCTCCTGTTAAAATCAAAATCAGACCGATATGAAATTTCCGTAGAGAGAAGATTAAGGTTCAAAAGAGAATTTCCGTAGAGAGAAGATTAAGGTTCAAAAAGAGAATTTCCGTAGAGAGAAGATTAAGGCTCAAAAAGAGAATTTCCGTAGAGAGAAGATTAAGGTTCAAAAAGAGAATTTCCGTAGAGAGAAGATTAAGGTTCAAAAAGAGAATTTCCGTAGAGAGAAGATTAAGGTTCAAAAAGAGAATTTCCATAGAGAGAAGATTAAGGTTCAAAAAGAGAATTTCCGTAGAGAGAAGATTAAGGTTCAAAAAGAGAATTTCCGTAGAGAGAAGATTAAGGCTCAAGAAGAGAATTTCCGTAGAGAGAAGATTAAGGTTCAAAAAGAGAATTTCCGTAGAGAGAAGATTAAGGCTCAAGAAGAGAATGGCAGGAGAACAATTAAAAGATGCCGGACTGTCTCTGTGAGAACAAAACCGTAGAAGATGCTGGAGTGTATTGTTCGCTTTCATTCTGAACCCCAGATCAGATTATCAGCGATATAGAAAGTAGCAGATATGTTTGGGGCTGTTCAACCCAAGAGTCTACGATCATCAAGTGAAGAAGAAATATATAGCTGATATTGATTTTCACAAAGTCATGGACTGGTCAGTATTTGATGTTTTGAAATTCATAGCTGAATGAGACTTACAAGAAAATATTCCAATACTCTCACTAAGCCTTCAATTGTTTCTTGCGATCTGTGTGTCTGTGGCTTTATGTGAGTGAAGCTTTTCAAAACTAAGGCTTATCAAGAACTATTTACGATATACCATGGGACAGTCAAGACTTTCTGATCTGGATCTACTATCAATTTAAAGGGATAAGGTGAAAAACATTGATTTTGATCAAGTGATTGACAGGTTTCAGCATTCAAGACCAGGAGATGCAACTTTTTAATGAAGTAAATTTAATGTAAATTTAACTATAACTTAGCGTTGGTACAGTTCCTAAATACATTTACCTACTAACCTTCAATTAATTTTTTTTATGTCACGTTTAAACTGTGGACTTATTTTAACAAGAGCAATTCAACCGTCAAAGGGGGGTGACACCAACCCTAGCTACGCCAATGGTTTACACTTAGTTTACATTTAGTTTACACTTAGTTTCGCTCAAATCGCTAGTCATTTTGCTGTTGTTATAATATTTAATTCATGGCACATGTAACATTATAAAAAAATATGTTTAAAAATGTGTATAAAATTTAGTTTTTACACCCGGAGCTGTTTCCGTTTCATTGGCCAGGTCCGGTTAACCGTGGGTGTGTAATATTCGGCATTTCCGGGTACCCGGGCCAACACCGTGCTCAGTCCTAATTACGAGCCATGTTTACCTTTATTATTTAATGGACCCAAACTCCAACAGGAAAGAGAGAGTTGCACACTAAGAGATACATCTTTCTTGGGCAGCCAACAACGCGCCCAGCACTGCTGGTAGTAGTACGTATGACGTCATCGACGGTGGTACCAACATCACCAGTGTGTGTACTGTTTATGGCGACACTTACAGCTGTGGAGGGCTTGATGGTAGATCTCCTCACCACTTTAACTTTAGTGTCGATCTTGTGGCCACAAGATGCTAGGACATTGAATACAAATATTAAGGTATTGATGATGGTAGATCTCCTCACCACTTTAGTATCGATCTTGTGGCCACAAGATGCTAGGACATTGAATACAAATATTAAGGTATTGATGATGGTAGATCTCCTCACTACTTTAGTATCGATCTTGTGGCCACAAGATGCTAGGACATTGAATAAAAATATTAAGGTATTGATGATGGAAGATCTCCTCACCACTTTAGTATCGATCTTGTGGCCAAAAGATGCCAGGACATTGAATACAAATATTAAGGTATTGATGATGGAAGATCTCCTCACCACTTTAGTATCGATCTCGTGGCCACAAGATGCCAGGACATTGAATACAAATATTAAGGTATTGATGATGGAAGATCTCCTCACCACTTTAGTATCGATCTTGTGGCCACAAGATGCTAGGACATTGAATACAAATATTAAGGTATTGATGATGGTAGATCTCCTCACCACTTTAGTATCGATCTTGTGGCCACAAGATGCTAGGACATTGAATACAAATATTAAGGTATTGATGATGGTAGATCTCCTCACTACTTTAGTATCGATCTTGTGGCCACAAGATGCTAGGACATTGAATAAAAATATTAAGGTATTGATGATGGAAGATCTCCTCACCACTTTAGTATCGATCTCGTGGCCACAAGATGCCAGGACATTGAATACAAATATTAAGGTATTGATGATGGAAGATCTCCTCACCACTTTAGTATCGATCTCGTGGCCACAAGATGCCAGGACATTGAATACAAATATTAAGGTATTGATGATGGAAGATCTCCTCACCACTTTAGTATCGATCTTGTGGCCACAAGATGCCAGGACATTGAATGCATGACACCAGCCTGCTGTAAGTAATTTTGAACGTCATTTGTCAACCTCTATATCTAATTAGGATACTACATCTAGAGTAAATCTCAATACTAACCAATTGACTGGCCTTTCCAGTGTGGCTACTCTTATGTCTTTATACATATTTTACTCCCACCCCCCCCCCCCCCGCCCCTCTAGAATCTCGCTTCTCTTGCGTCGGAAACATTTCTTTTTAACTTAACGTGTGTGTTACAATAATCTATTTTTTGCATTAATTAACGGTTTTCAAAAAATTTAAATAAAATTATCAACTGTGCATCATTAAACTATATTTATAAGTCTATATATTTATAATTTGTCTTTATCCAGCAGATTTAATATAAAAGGGTGGGGGCCTCTGGACTTTGTATATCATAGGGCCTCTTGTTTTTGTATATCTTAGAGCCTCTGGACTTTGTATGGCATAGGGACTCAGCAAGTCTGTATGTGAATGTATTTATGTGTTTGTGTGTGAGTGACGGCGTTGCCAAGAGAATGTACATTTTTTTATCCCGACTCCAAAATTGGACACAATTGCTCTGTCCTTAAAAGTCCGTAATTCCTTTAAAAAACCACGTTTCCAAATATGTCCTTAAGTGTTTAAGATATACATTCCCCAAACTTCATAGTTGTTACAGTCATAAGACCAAAAAAAAAAAACAACAAAAACAAAACAAACAGCAAAAACGTGGAGCCGCCCATGAACACAATGTTTTATTGTGTCATCTAATTTTGCGATGAGTACGTGGGTGAACATTGAGGAGAAAGAGTTGACCCCACAAACTAACAAACGGACAGAGCCACCTCAGAAAAAGTCATCATTACATTTTATGGACTCTCCACGCTTTTTTAAGTCATGTGATCATAAAAACTCTGACGTTTTGGGGCCAAATATCTAGCTTGACTTATTTATCAAAAATTTTTAGAAAAAAAATGGTTTAAAATTAAAAGTTAAATAGTTAATTAGTTAAAAAATATGACTTGTGATTTGTTCCAATCCTAACAAATAATTAGACTTTTGGCCCATAAATCTAACAAATACCTAGACTTTTAGCCCATAAATCTAACAAATACCTAGACTTTTAGCCCATAAATCTAACAAATACCTAGACTTTTAGCCCATAAATCTAACAAATACTTAGACTTTTGGCCCATAAATCTAACAAATACCTAGACTTTTGGCCCATAAATATAACAAATACCTAGACTTTTAGCTCATAAATCTAACAAATACCTAGACTTTTAGCCCATAAATCTAACAAATACCTAGAATTTTAGCCCATAAATCTAACAAATACCTAGACCTTTGGCCCATCAATCTAACAAATACCTAGACTTTTGGCCCATAAATCTAACAAATACCTAGAAGTTTGGCCAATAAATCTAACAAATAGCCAGACTTTTGGCCCATAAATCTAACAAATACCTAGACGTTTGGCCCATAAATCTAACAAATAGCCAGACTTTTGGCCCATAAATCTAACAAATACCTAGACTTTTGGCCCATAAATCTAACAAATACCTAGACTTTTGGCCCATAAATCTAACAAATACCTAGACTTTGGCCCCTAAATCTAAAAATACCTAGACCTTTGGCCCATAAATCTAACAAATACCTAGACGTTTGGCCCATAAATCTAACAAATACCTAGAATTTTAGCCCATAAATCTAACAAATACCTAGACTTTTAGCCCATAATACTAACAAATACCTAGACTTTTAGCCCATAAATCTAACAAATACCTAGACGTTTAGCCCATAAATCTAACAAATACCTAGACTTTTAGCCCATAAATCTAACAAACAACTAGACTTTTAGCTCATAAATCTAACAAATACCTAGACGTTTAGCCCATAAATCTAACAAATACCTAGACTTTTGGCCCATAAATCTAACAAATACCTAGACTTTTGGCCCATAAATCTAAAAATACCTAGACCTTTGGCCCATAAATCTAACAAATACCTAGACTTTTGGCCCATAAATCTAAAAATACCTAAACTTTTAGCCCATAAATCTAACAAATACCTAGACTTTTGGCCCATAAATCTAACAAATACCTAGAATTTTGGCCCATAAATCTAAAAATACCTAGACCTTTGGCCCATAAATCTAACAAATACCTAGACGTTTGGCCCATAAATCTAACAAATACCTAGACTTTTAGCCCATAAATCTAACAAATACCTAGAATTATAGCTCATAAATCTAACAAATACCTAGAATTATAGCTCATAAATCTAACAAATACCTAGACTTTTAGCCCATAAATCTAACAAATACCTAGACTTTTTGCCCATAAATCTAACAAATACGTAGACCTTTGGCCCATAAATCTAACAAATACCTAGACTTTTAGCCCATAAATCTAACAAACACCTAGACTTTTAGCCCATAAATCTAACAAATACCTAGACTTTTAGCCCATCAATCTAACAAATACCTAGACTTTTAGCTCATAAATCTAACAAATACCTAGACTTTTAGCCCATCAATCTAACAAATACCTAGACTTTTGGCCCATAAATCTAACAAGTACCTAGACTTTTGGCCCATAAATCTAAAAATACCTAGACCTTTGGCCCATAAATCTAACAAATACCTAGACGTTTGGCCCATAAATCTAACAAATACCTAGACTTTTAGCACATAAATCTAACAAATACCTAGACTTTTAGCCCATAAACCTAACAAATACCTAGACTTTTAGCCCATAAATCTAACAAATACCTAGACTTTTGGCCCATAAATCTAACAAATACCTAGACTTTTGGCACATAAATCTAAAAATACCTAGACCTTTGACCCATAAATCTAACAAATACCTAAACCTTTGGCCCATAAATCTAACAAATACCTAGACTTTTGGCCCATAAATCTAAAAATACCTAGACTTTTAGCCCATAAATCTAACAAATACCTAGACCTTTGGCCCATAAATCTAACAAATACGTAGACCTTTGGCCCATAAATCTAACAAATACGTAGACCTTTGGCCCATAAATATAACAAATACCTTGATCTTTGGCCCATAAATCTTTGAGAAAGAAGTCAAATACGATATTTGGCTTAGAAATGTTTTGGCTAGATATCTGGCCTAGAGAAGTGTGTTTTCATTGGCTTCATAGAGGGCCTACTATACAGTAGTATACATCAACACATGTCTTGTTGTTTTATTGTTCTTTAAGAAAATAATTCTTTAAAAGAATGTCAAGGTTACAAAAAAAAAATGTTTAGTTCTCTATGTTGACGGATAGCACTTTGCCAAGCTAAAAAATTGATTATGGCACATGCAGTTTTTTGGGGGGGGGGGGGGGGTGGGGTGGTGTGGTTGGAAAGTAGGTAGCTGAAAGTGTTTTGCAAAAATCTTAGCCGACCACGGATGGCTATATCAGGGTCTACGCCGCTATTGCTATTTCCATCTCACAAGGCTGCAACTTTCATCGAGCTTTACAGTGAGTTTAAAGTGATTCACTTAGTCAAAGATCTTTTCTTGCAATGTCCAATCAGATTACCTTTCCTGATTAAGGTTTCCGCCCGTTGAACAATTCTTAAATAAGCTCCATTGAAAGTCTGTAGAAGTTTACAGTAGTATTGTCCTTCGTCGCTGCACCTAGCGTTGATCAATTTAACAACGACCTGCAGTAGATCCGATTCCGTCCAATCATACAATATATTCACTGTTCTATTCTAAAAATAGTTCAAAATACATTTCGACCAAATTAGAAAGAAAAAGCGAACAAAAAGATGACAATGAAAAAAAGATAAGAAACAAATGATAACAAAAATGACTCAAAATAGATGACAACAAAATAAGATCAAAACAAACATTTGACACCAGATAACAGCTAATAGATTATTACAAACATATGACAACACATACATGATAAAACCAAACATGAAAAAGAGAGATGCCATCTTACGTGACCACAAAGAAAAATCCCAAGCTTTTGTCATGCGTCACTTAACATAAAGTTCACACCTAAATCAAACATTTATATATGGAGGCTGTGAGAGATATTAGAGGCTGTGAGAGATATTAGAGGCTGTGAAAGATATGGAGGCTGTGAGAGATATTAGAGGCTGTGAGAGATATGGACGCGGTAAGAGATATGGAGGTTGTGAAAGATATGGAGGCTGTGAGAGATATGGAGGTTGTGAAAGATATGGAGGTTGTGAAAGATATGGAGGTTGTGAAAGATATGGAGGTTGTGAAAGATATGGAGGTTGTGAAAGATATGGAGGCTGTGAGAGATATGGAGGTTGTGAAAGATATGGAGGTTGTGAAAGATATGGAGGTTGTGAAAGATATGGAGGTTGTGAAAGATATGGAGGTTGTGAAAGATATGGAGGCTGTGAGAGATATTAGAGGCTGTGAGAGATATGGAGGCTGTGAGAGATATGGACGCTGTAAGAGCTTTGGAGGTTGTGAGAGATATTAAGGCTGTGAGAGATATAGAGGTTGTGAAGGTATGGAGCTTGTGAGGGATATAAAGGATATGAGAGATATGGAGATTGTGACATATATGAAGGCTTTTAGAGATATGGACGATGTAAAAGATATGTAGGCTTTGAAAGTTATCTAAGCTGTGAGAGTTATGGAGGTTTTGAGACATATAGAGGCAATGAGAGATATGGAGACTGTGAGAAATATGAACGCTGTTTTAGGAAAGGAGGTTCTGAGATACTTGGAGGCTGTAAAACATATGGACGTTTTGAGAGATATGGACGTTGTGAGAGATCGGTAACTTATGAAACATATGGAGTTTGTGAGAGATATAGGCTGTGAGTGATATGGCGTTTGTGACAGATGGGAGGCTGTGAGAGATATTTTGGCTTTAATAGGAATGGT
The DNA here is from genome assembly GCA_964017045.1 of Omphiscola glabra. NCBI lineage: Eukaryota > Metazoa > Mollusca > Gastropoda > Lymnaeidae > Omphiscola > Omphiscola glabra. Next base: position 2,107,045 of record OZ024805.1, on the reverse strand, counting down.
GCTTCTGAGAGATCTAGAGGCTGTGATAGATATGGAGACTGTTAAATATATGGAGGCTGTAAGAGAAATTGAGGTTGTGACAGATATGAAGGCTCTGTGAGATTTGAAGGATATAATAGATATACCGGCTGAAAGAGATTTGGAGGCTGAACGAGATTTGGAGGCTTAAAGGGATATGGAGGCTTAAAGGGATATGGAGGCTTAAAGGGATATGGAGGCTTAAAGGGATATAGAGGCTTAAAGGGATATGGAGGCTTAAAGGGATTTGGAGGCTTAAAGGGATTTGGAGGCTTAAAAGGATATGGAGGCTTAAAGGGATATGGAGGCTTAAAGGGATATGGAGGCTTCAAGGGATATGGATGCTTAAAGAGATATGGAGGCTTAAAGGGATTTGGAGGCTTAAAGGGATATGGAGGCTTAAAGGGATATGCATGCTTAAAGGGATTTGGAGGCTTAAAGGGATATGGAGGCTTAAAGGGATATGGAGGCTTAAAGGGATATGGAGGCTTAAAGGGATATGGAGGCTTAAAGGGATTTGGAGGCTTAAAGGGATATGGAGGCTTAAAGAGATATGGAGGCTTAAAGGGATTTGGAGGCTTAAAGGGATATGGAGGCTTAAAGGGATATGGAGGTTGTGAAAATTTTGAGGCGTTAGCAGATTGAGTGACTGTAATAAAAAGGAGAAGATTACAGAAATGGAGTCTGTGAGAAAAATAGAGGCTGTGAGGGAAATGAAGGTTGCCAGAGATATGGAGGCTGTGAGAGATATGGAGGATATGAGAGATGTGTAGGCTGTGAGATATATAAAGGTTTCTTAATTATAATAAAATAAGGAATTTATATATCTACTTGGGCGCCCCTATAGCCACGGCGCCCTGTGCGAGGACACAGGTCGCACACTATAAAGGCCGGCGTTGCCCACGGTACAAAGTAATGTTTAGTCCAACGTTCGCATTTGCTAGTTTCCGTGTGTGTGATGTCATTATCACCAGTGGTTCATACAAGTTTGCAGTTCTTGGCTCCATTGCCAAATTTAGGTTTTCCTCCTGACTCCAATCTAAATTTCTAAAAGCTACGCTTTGAAGAAGTAAATTTTGGTTAATTTAAAGTTTGGGTGAAATTACATAAACACCTAGGTGTGTCACTAAGCGTCATGTTGTAACCATTTTAAGGAGCTTCTGTAAACCATATTTACATAAGGGATTTATTGCTTTGAACAACGTCCGCTAGATGGCGTGTCAGGTCAATTGGATTTCAAAAGGGACATACAATTATGAAAATAGAGCAATGCTTCTTGGCGTCTCTGCGTAAAACTATGGCTTGGAACAAAGGTGACGTGGTAATAATAATAATAATAATAATAATAACGTTCGTTTGAAAAATCACGCTTCATCCCCGAAGCGCGGTACAAAAACAAAGCTGGGCGATAATAACTAGCTGGAAAAGTGGTAGACAAATTAACCCCAGAAGGTGTTTGCGAAATAGATGAGTTTTTAAAATTTGTCTTGAAGGACTCCAGCGTCTGGCTGTTTCTGAGAGCGTCAGGAAAGGTGTTCAAAATGGTTGGGCCAGCAAATGCGAACGTGCGCTTTCCGTAAGTCTCAAGGCGAACACGCGGTATCGAGAGTTTGCCACCATCGGATGGTACACATTTTGGGAACCACCGGGATAAGCCAAACAGACGGAGGAGAAAACTGTGCACATTATAATTGGCAATAAAAAAAAATACGGCTGCAAGATGGGGGGGGGGGGGGGGTATGTGGTGGTCGGGGTAAAATTTGTCATTTTTTGACTACGTAATATATGACTGGCCCCTTACTGAAACCAAACATGGAGTTTTCCCTTGTCATATTGTGTGAAGCAAAGTTCTTGTTGATGTTGTTCTTGTTGTTGTTTCTTTGTTAAGAACTATAATACCTGGTCTCGTACGCACCGAGCCTAGCCTCAAAATACCTGGACCGATTCCCGGAGAAAAACAAATTAAGCTTTCGGCTAAGCCATACTTGTAATGATGTGTTTCTTAAGCATTGGCCCTCTATATGTCCAGATGGATTCATTCCAATATATGTCAAGATGGCTTTCCTCCTCTATATGTAAATATGGCTTCCTTCCTCTATATGTAAAGATATGCCCTAAATGTTTAAAAGAAATACATTTGAATTGGCTGGTTTATCATAATAGGAATAACCATGAGGTCGAAAGATAGGAAAATCCATGAAACACATGGGGAAGTCTTAAAATACACGGGAAAGCTCATTCCACACATGGAAGTTCGATACAACAGACGCGAAAGTCCATATCACACACAAGAAAGTCCAGATCACACACAAGAAAGTCCATATCACCCACATTAAAGTCCATATCACCCACAGTAAAGTCCATATCACCCACAGTAAAGTCCATATCACCCACAGTAAAGTCCATATCACCCACAGTAAAGTCCATATCACACACAGTAAAGTCCATATCACCCACAGTAAAGTCCATATCACCCACAGTAAAGTCCATATCACCCACAGTAAAGTCCATATCACGCACGTGAAAGTCCAGATCACAAACAAGAAAGTCCATATTACACACGTGAAAGTCCATATCACACACATTGTCAAGGGTCAAGGTATGAGAATCACTGTTGTTATGTTTGGTATGGAAAAGATATTTATTGTAGAGATTAAGTGTATAGCTGTATCTATTGTGTGAGATATTTATGACGTATTTGGATAATGGTAAATGACGCGCTAGTTTTGTTGTTGTTATGGTGGATAGATGGCCGTTGTACGCTATTGACTGTTTAACATGTGTGTTACTTGGTGTTTGGCTGGACCGACTTGACTATTAGTCGTCAACTATATAACAGCGATAGTTTAAGTCATTGTTGCTGAATAAGCTTAAAGCGTGCAACAAACCGGTTGGTGTTTGGTGTATTGGTATCAGTTGCTATCAGTTCCACTGGCCGTGGTATGAAGTGGGAGACAATACCCAAACAAGTAGACATCTAGGACAGATGAGCACTAGAGAGTAATATCTACATCTCGTCATTGGGGCCAGTCCAAACTCGTCCGTCAGAAACTAGTCCGAGGCTGTGAAGTATAATCCCCGTCCGAAGCTGTGAAGTATCATCCTTGTCCGAAGCTGTGAAGTATCATCCCCGTCCGAAGCTGTGAAGTATCATCCCGGTCCGAAGCTGTGAAGTATCATCCCTGTCCGAAGCTGTGAAGTATCATCGGAGAAGAACGGAGAATATGCTACACATTTTGGTACGTTCCAAGACCTCTGTGTTATGCACCTTGTCCTGCCATCAGATGCGTAAAATGCGTAGCAGACATCTTTGATGGAAGCTGTTGAGTTTCCACTCATGACTAGTGTATGTGGTCCACACTTCACTCCCATATAGGAGCATACTAAGCACGCATGTCTGATAGACACTTAGCTTTGTTTTTTCAGTTAGATTGAGATTATTCCACACCCGCTTATTCAGTTTAGCCATATTTGCTGCTGCTTTTGTGATTTTGATGTTTATCTCTTCATCAATGGAGAGAGAACTAGAAATTTTGGATCTAAGGTATATGAAATGCTCAACAACCGACAGATTATGGCCCTCAATAGTTATAATTGGAGGGGACGTCGCTTAATGCATCATGACATGAGTTTTCTGTAGACTAATTGACAATCCAAACTCTTTACAAGCGTGGGATAGACGATTAACTAGCCGCTGAAGACCTTCTTTAGTATGAGATGTTAAGGCGGCATCGTCAGCGAACAGCAGTTCACGAATTAGTACCCTTTTTACTTTGGTCTTTGCACGAAGGCGAGCGATATTGAACAGCCTACCATCAGATCTGGTATGTATGTGCACTCCATCTTCACAGTCCCTGAAAGCAAATTGAAGGAGCATCTAGAAGAAAATGGAGAAGAGAGTTGGTGCCAGTACACAACCTTGTTTAACTCCACTGCTGACTGGGAATGCCTCAGAGACAGCGCCATTGAATGTTACTGTGCATGTTTTTGTGAAATGATTGTATGATTGTGAGCAGGCGTGGGAGACAACCTATTTTTTGCAAGATACTGAACAGACCTCTCCAACTTACCAAGTCGAATGCCTTCGTCAGATCTATGAAAGCAATATAAAGAGACATATGTTGCTCACGAGACTTCTCCTGGATTTGGCGTAACGAGAATATCATGTCTATAGTTTAGCGCCCACTCCGGAAGCTACACTGGGACTCTGAGTAGATGCGGCCAGACTCTGCAATCGTTTAAGGGCAACACGGGCAAAAGTCTTTCCAACTAAGCCAAGGAGAGAAATTCCTCGGTAGTCATTACAATCGCTTCGGTCTCCTTTATTTTTTACAATTTACGATGTTAGCGGCTATCATGTCCTGAGGAATGTGACCTTTTTCCCAACACAGACAGAGAAGCACACGTAAGGGACGAAGTAGCATTGTTTTTCAATTTTTTAGGACTTCCAGGGGAATGCCGTCAATCCCTGGTGCCTTCCCATCATCAAGGTAATCTATTGCTTTTTCGAGCGACTTCAAAAGTTGAATCTTCGTCAAGTTCTCCCATTATTTATAACATCATCATTATTCGGGATGCAGATGTTACATTCTTCTTGTAGGCTGGATGTATTAAGTTGTATTCTTCTTACTAACTTCTCATTAATTCATCACTTTCACCGTTACAACACTATCCTCAAAAACACGAGTTGGAACGTCTTGGTTTTGTCATCACTATAAGATTTATGCATCACTTGACACAATTCACAACAATAATAAAATCTCCTACAATTGGAGAAAGATCATATATATTGTCGTATTCCTACACACATGTCAATCAAAAGGATGATATATATATTTATGAATGAGCCATGCTGAAATAACGCCAAAAGAACCGAAAATATTTTGATACGTCCGGACTCTTAAAAACAATAATTGTTATTTCTATTATTTTACGGAAATCGAATAAATTTACATGCACAAAATTTTTTTATATTTCCAGTTTATTTTAGAAAAAGTTTAAGTATTATTATAATAAATTTCAAATATATCTAAAGTAACAACTAAGAAACTATTTTTAGCATTTTACCCGAATGTAACAGTTATGAATAAAATTATTAATCAAAATATTATGATCTAATAATTGCATCTTAATCACATTTATCGGGAAAAAAACACACATATATTATTCTTAGTGCCTATTTGAGTGCGTTGTCAAAAATGCGAATTGAATTTTTTTTTTATTTCATCTAAATAATGGACTACGATTAGTCACTTCCTTGTTTTGTCACGTAATATGTGCAAGCCTCGGTTACCGGAAATTTGATCGAAAGAAAATTTCGTCGACGGAAAATTGATCGACGGTAATTTGATCGAACGGAAATTTGGTCGAATCTTTTTTTCAGTCGAGACGTTAAAATTTTCGTCAAATTTCTTTTTGAACGCACTATACTATATAGTAAAACAAAATAATGCGTTCAAAAATAAATTTGACGCAAAATTTTAACGTATAAATAAAAAAAACGATTCGACCAAATTTCCGTTCGATCAAATTTCCGTCGATCAATTTTCCGTCGACCAAATTTCTTTCGATCAAATTTCCGGATACGGTAAGCCTTCGCTAGGCTGTCAGCTACGCATAACAACACATAACAACGGATAACAGCTGATCAGCCATTGTCATTAGTTTTTAAACAAAAAATTTGTCTCCATCAGCGCTTCCCCAATGTTAATTAAAAATTTTACTTTTCAAACTATTCTTGAGTACACGTGTTTTTTAAATGACATTCATTAAATGTGACAATAATTATAATTCAGTTATGATTAAATGAAGAAAGTTGTTTGAAGAAAAATTTGTGAGCGACTAGTGTGTTGCAGACAGCCTCCCGGAAGTCTTACTCGAAGTTACTCTTATCACGTGACCAGAGGCGTAACTGGGTTTTTGGCGCCCTTGGCTAATTTATTTTTTAAATAATAAAAATTAAAAAATTAGAGATTCAGTGGCGACCTTTTGAACTAACGCGGGCCGGCGCCCTTGGCAACTGCTCCAATGCCAAGCCGTTGCTACGCCTCTGATCACATGACAAAACAATCGACTCATCGTAGTCCATTACGCAAATGACGTCATAGTGCGATTGCCTATTTTAGTCACAGCTATAAGTTTCTTTCATTTTATAAACGAGCGTGACAAAACTGATAATAGCGGTGTAAAGCTTAGTAGACTGCACCAATCAGCGGTTTATATCCTCGGACAGGTAATTCATCTGGGACAGGAGACACACATCTTCCAACGAGGGCTTCACACTGCTTCGGACGAGTGAAACACAGCCTCAGACGGTATGATACTTCACAGCTTCGGACAGGGATGATACTTCACAGCTTCGGACCGGGATGATACTTCACAGCTTCGGACGGGGATGATACTTCACAGCTTCGGACAAGGATGATACTTCACAGCTTCGGACGGCGATTATACTTCACAGCCTCGGACTAGTTTCTGACGGACGAGTTTGGACTGGCCCCAATGACGAGATGTAGATATTACTGTCTAGTGCTCATCTGTCCTAGATGTCTACTTGTTTGGGTATTGTCTCCCACTTCATACCACGGCCAGTGGAACTGATGATAGATGTCTCCCACTTCATACCACGGCCAATTGGAACTGATGATAGATGTCTCCTACTTCATACCATGGCCAGTGGAACTGATGATAGATGTCTCCCACTTCATACCACGGCCAGTGGAACTGATGATAGATGTCTCCCACTTCATACCACGGCCAGTGGAACTGATGATAGATGTCTCCCACTTCATACCACGGCCAGTGGAACTGATAATAGATGTCTCCCACTTCATACCACGGCCAGTGGAACTGATGATAGATGTCTCCCACTTCATACCACGGCCAGTGGAACTGATGATAGATGTCTCCCACTTCATACCACGGCCAGTGGAACTAATGATAGATGTCTCCCACTTCATACCACGGCCAGTGGAACTGATAGCAACTGATACCAATACACCAAACACCAACCGGTTTGTTGCACGCTTTAAGCTTATTCAGCAACAATGACTTAAACTATCGCTGTTATATAGTTGACGACTAATAGTCAAGTCGGTCCAGCCAAACACCAAGTAACACACATGTTAAACAGTCAATAGCGTACAACGGCCATCTATCCACCATAACAACAACAAAACTAGCGCGTCATTTACCATTATCCAAATACGTCATAAATATCTCACACAATAGATACAGCTATACACATAATCTCTACAATAAGTATCTTTTCCATACCAAACATAACAACAGTGATTCTCATACCTTGACCCTTGACACTGTGTGTGATATGGACTTTCACGTGTGTGATATGGACTTTCTTGTTTGTGATCTGGACTTTCACGTGCGTGATATGGACTTTACTCTGGGTGATATGGACTTTACTGTGTGTGGTATGGACTTTACTGTGTGTGGTATGGACTTTACTGTGTGTGATATGGACTTTACTGTGGGTGATATGGACTTTACTGTGGGTGATATGGACTTTCACGTGCGTGATATGGACTTTACTGTGGGTGATATGGACTTTACTGTGGCTGATATGGACTTTCACGTGCGTGATATGGACTTTACTGTGGGTGATATGGACTTTCACGTGCGTGATATGGACTTTACTGTGGGTGATAAGGACTTTACTGTGGGTGATATGGACTTTCACGTGCGTGATATGGACTTTACTGTGGGTGATATGGACTTTACTGTGCGTGAGATGGACTTTACTGTTGGTGATATGGACTTTACTGTGGGTGATATGGACTTTAATTTGGGTGATATGGACCATACTGTGGGTGATATGGACTTTACTGTGGGTGATATTGACTTTACTGTGGGTGATATGGACTTTACTGTGGGTGATATGGACTTTACTGTGGGTGATATGGACTTTACTGTGGGTGATATGGACTTTACTGTGGGTGATATGGACTTTACTGTGGGTGATATGGACTTTACTGTGGGTGATATGGACTTTACTGTGGGTGATATGGACTTTACTGTGGGTGATATGGACTTTACTGTGGGTGATATGGACTTTACTGTGGGTGATATGGACTTTACTGTGGGTGATATGGACTTTACTGTGGGTGATATGGACTTTACTGTGGGTGATATGGAATTTACTGTGTGGGATATGGACTTTACTGTGGGTGATATGGACTTTACTGTGTGTGATATTGACTATACTGTGTGTGATATTGACTATACTGTGGGTGATATGGACTTTCGCGTCTGTTGTATCGAACTTCCATGTGTGGAATGAGCTTTCCCGTGTATTTTAAGACTTCCCCATGTGTTTCATGGTCTTTCCTATCTTTCGACCTCATGGTTATTCCTATTATGATAAACCAGCCAATTCAAATGTATTTCTTTTAAACATTTAGGGCATATCTTTACATATAGAGGAAGGAAGCCATATTTACATATAGAGGAGGAAAGCCATCTTGACATATATTGGAATGAATCCATCTGGACATATAGAGGGCCAATGCTTAAGAAACACATCATTACAAGTAGGGCTTAGCCGAAAGCTTAATTTGTTTTTCTCCGGGAATCGGTCCAGGTATTTTGAGGCTAGGCTCGGTGCGTACGAGACCAGGTATTATAGTTCTTAAAAAAGAGCAACCTCAACAAGAACAACAACAACAAGAACAACATCAACAAGAACAACAACAACAAGAACAACAACAACAACAACAACAAGAACAACATCAACAAGAACAACAACAACAAGAACAACATCAACAAGAACAACATCAACAAGAACAACAACAACAAGAACTTTGCTTCACACAATATGACAAGGGAAAACTCCATGTTTGGTTTCAGTAAGGGGCCAGTCATAAAATTACGTAGTAAAAAAATGACAAATTTTACCCCGACCACCACATACCTCCCCATCTTGCAGCCGTATTTTTTTATTGCCAATTATAATGTGCGCAGTTTTCTCCTCCGTCTGTTTGACTTATCCCGGTGGTTCCCAAAATGTGTACCATCCAATAGTGGCAAACTCTGGATACCGCGTGTTCGCCTTGAGACTTACGGAAAGCGCACGTTCGCATTTGCTGGCCCAACCATTTTGAACACCTTTCCTGACGCTCTCAGAAACAGCCAGACGCTGGAGTCCTTCAAGACAAATTTTAAAAACTCATCTATTTCGCAAACACCTTCTGGGGTTAATTTGTCTACCACTTTTCCAGCTAGTTATTATCGCCCAGCTTTGTTTTTGTACCGCGCTTGGGGATGAAGCGTGATTTTTCAAATGAACGTTATTATTATTATTATTACCACGTCACCTTTGTTCCAAGCCATAGTTTTACGCAGAGACGCCAAGAAGCATTGCTCTATTTTCATAATTGTATGTCCCTTTTGAAATCCAATTGACCTGACACGCCATCTAGCGGACGTTGTTCAAAGCAATAAATCCCTTATGTAAATATGGTTTACAGAAGCTCCTTAAAATGGTTACAACATGACGCTTAGTGACACACCTAGGTGTTTATGTAATTTCACCCAAAGTTTAAATTAACCAAAATTTACTTCTTCAAAGCGTAGCTTTTAGAAATTTAGATTGGAGTCAGGAGGGAAACCTAAATTTGGCTAGGGAGCCAAGAACTGCAAACTTGTATGAACCACTGGTGATAATGACATCACACACACGGAAACTAGCAAATGCGAACGTTGGACTAAACATTACTTTGTACGGTGGGCAACGCCGGCCTTTATAGTGTGCGACCTGTGTCCTCGCACAGGGCGCCGTGGCTATAGGGGCGCCCAAGTAGATATATACATTTCTTATTTTATTATAACTAAGTATGAACCTCGGGTCCGGGGTCGAGATATGGACGACCCCAAAGGTGGTGTAGAATTGGTACAAAGTATCGTAAAAAAACTTAACAGACTAAATTAATGTGTATGTTAAAATGCGCATAGTTAGCTCCATGTATAGCATCATAACACGTGCTCCATGTATAGCATCATAACACGTGCTCCATGTATAGCATCATAACACGTGCTCCATGTATAGCATCATATCACTTGCTCCATGTATAGCATCATAACGCGTGCTCCATGTATAGCATCATAACACGTGCTCCATGTATAGCATCATAACACGTGCTCCATGTATAGCATCATAACACGTGCTCCATGTATAGCATCATATCACTTGCTCCATGTATAGCATCATAACGCGTGCTCCATGTATAGCATCATAACACGTGCTCCATGTATAGCATCATATCACTTGCTCCATGTATAGCATCATAACGCGTGCTCCATGTATAGCATCATAACACGTGCTTCATAGCATAGGTTGTAATCGGAAAAGAGCGGAGCCATACAGGGACAGGACATGGGGCGCCGAACGGGTGCTTCACATGGGGCGAAAGTTTTCCTAAGGCCGGGGTTGCCATGGGTAACGATATTTTATTTGTAAACAGAGAATGTCGTGATCAGAAACAAAGACACACATCCGGCTAGGAAGAACGAAAAAATAGGAACAAGTAAATTTTTTATTTTAAGAACTTCAGATTTATTTAGTTTACTTTTAGTGTACATTTAGTTTACTTTTAGTGTACATTTAGTTTACTTTAAGTGTACATTTAGTTTACTTTTAGTGTACATTTAGTTTACTTTTAGTGTACATTTAGTTTACTTTAAGTGTACATTTAGTTTACTTTTAGTGTACATTTAGTTTACTTTTAGTGTACATTTAGTTTACTTTTAGTGTACATTTAGTTTACTTTTAGTGTACATTTAGTTTACTTTAAGTGTACATTTAGTTTACTTTTAGTGTACATTTAGTTTACTTTTAGTGTACATTTAGTTTACTTTTAGTGTACATTTAGTTTACTTTAAGTGTACATTTAGTTTACTTTTAGTGTACATTTAGTTTACTTTTAGTGTACATTTAGTTTACTTTTAGTGTACATTTAGTTTACTTTTAGTGTACATTTAGTTTACTTTTAGTGTACATTTAGTTTACTTTTAGTGTACATTTAGTTTACTTTTAGTGTACATTTAGTTTACTTTTAGTGTACATTTAGTTTACTTTTAGTGTACATTTAGTTTACTTTTAGTGTACATTTAGTTTACTTTTAGTGTACATTTAGTTTACTTTTAGTGTACATTTAGTTTACTTTAAGTGTACATTTAGTTTACTTTTAGTGTACATTTAGTTTACTTTTAGTGTACATTTAGTTTACTTTTAGTGTACATTTAGTTTACTTTAAGTGTACATTTAGTTTACTTTTAGTGTACATTTAGTTTACTTTTAGTGTACATTTAGTTTACTTTTAGTGTACATTTAGTTTACTTTTAGTGTACATTTAGTTTACTTTTAGTGTACATTTAGTTTACTTTAAGTGTACATTTAGTTTACTTTTAGTGTACATTTAGTTTACTTTTAGTGTACATTTAGTTTACTTTTAGTGTACATTTAGTTTACTTTTAGTGTACATTTAGTTTACTTTAAGTGTACATTTAGTTTACTTTTAGTGTACATTTAGTTTACTTTTAGTGTACATTTAGTTTACTTTTAGTGTACATTTAGTTTACTTTAAGTGTACATTTAGTTTACTTTTAGTGTACATTTAGTTTACTTTTAGTGTACATTTAGTTTACTTTTAGTGTACATTTAGTTTACTTTTAGTGTACATTTAGTTTACTTTTAGTGTACATTTAGTTTACTTTTAGTGTACATTTAGTTTACTTTTAGTGTACATTTAGTTTACTTTTAGTGTACATTTAGTTTACTTTTAGTGTACATTTAGTTTACTTTTAGTGTACATTTAGTTTACTTTTAGTGTACATTTAGTTTACTTTAAGTGTACATTTAGTTTACTTTTAGTGTACATTTAGTTTACTTTTAGTGTACATTTAGTTTACTTTTAGTGTACATTTAGTTTACTTTAAGTGTACATTTAGTTTACTTTTAGTGTACATTTAGTTTACTTTTAGTGTACATTTAGTTTACTTTTAGTGTACATTTAGTTTACTTTTAGTGTACATTTAGTTTACTTTTAGTGTACATTTAGTTTACTTTTAGTGTACATTTAGTTTACTTTTAGTGTACGTTTAGTTTACTTTTAGTGTACATTTAGTTTACTTTTAGTTTACGTTTAGTTTACTTTTAGTGTACATTTAGTTTACTTTTAGTGTACGTTTAGTTTACTTTTACTGTACGTTTAGTTTACTTTTAGTGTACATTTAGTTTACTTTTACTGTACGTTTAGTTTACTTTTAGTGTACATTTAGTTTACTTTTACTGTACGTTTAGTTTACTTTTAGTGTACATTTAGTTTACTTTTAGTGTATGTTTAGTTTACTTTTAGTGTACATTTAGTTTACTTTTAGTTTACGTTTAGTTTACTTTTAGTGTACATTTAGTTTACTTTTAGTGTACGTTTAGTTTACTTTTACTGTACGTTTAGTTTACTTTTAGTGTACATTTAGTTTACTTTTACTGTACGTTTAGTTTACTTTTAGTGTACATTTAGTTTACTTTTACTGTACGTTTAGTTTACTTTTAGTGTACATTTAGTTTACTTTTAGTGTATGTTTAGTTTACTTTTAGTGTACATTTAGTTTACTTTTAGTGTACGTTTAGTTTACTTTTAGTGTACGTTTAGTTTACTTTTAGTGTACATTTAGTTTCTCTCAAATCGCTAGTCAGTTTACTACCATTACTATTTAATTCAGGGCAAGTGTAGAAATGTAAAAAAAAATTTGTTTACTAAGGTGCATAGCATATTTTTGTAAGGACACGGGTACGGGTATAGGTGGATGTATAATACTCGACATTCCCTGGTATCCGGGTCATACCAGTCTCAGCCCTAATTTACGAGCCGTGTTTACCTTTAATACTTAAAAGACCCGAATTCCCCCAAGAAATAGAGAATTGCACACCAAGAGATAAATATTTCTTGAGCAGCCAGCAACGCGCCCAGCACCGCTGGTAGTGGTACGGCTGACGTCATCGACGGTGGTGCTACTTTCTCCAGGGTCCCCAGTGTGTGTACTGTTTACTGCGACACTTGTAGCTGTGGAGGGCTTGATGGTAGATCTCCTCACCACTTTCGTGTCGATATTGTTACCACAAGATGCTAGGACATTTTTTAATGAAGAAAAATAAAGATCGTAAATTAGTAACATATTATGTTATCAACATTGCTTTTTAAATTTTCTGTTACTTAGGAATAATCTATATGCGTGAGCTTGTGTTGTATGTATATGTGGCATGTGTACAGTGACGGATTTACTTATACGCTAAATAAGCAAGAGGTTAGGGCCTCAAAATCTGCCTAGGCCTAAAAAAATCCTTTCAAATATTTTTTTTCTTATTTTTATTTATATATTCTAATTTTATTTCATCTATTTTTTTATTATATGCTATGTTATTAAAATTTGCAAGTTAAACTTTTATAATTTTATTGAGCAGAAGCCGGCTTTCTGTCTATAATTTCATTTACCAGAAGCCCGCATGATGCTTTATGTATTTTTGAGGCCGTTTGCAAACCTATAAATCCAATCTAGAGTGAATCTCAATGCTAACCAACGAACTGTCCTTTCCAGTATTGCCACTCCAATGTTTTTCTGCCCTAGTCTACGTTTTTATGTTTTGTTTCGTCCCATAATCTAGGTTATGTTTTGTTTCGTCCCATAATATAGGTTATGTTTTCAGTGCATTCTTTTTTAATACAGCGTGTATATCACAATAAAATAGTTGTGCATTATTTAATGGTTTTCAAAAAGTTTACATAAAAAAAATTAACTTCGCGCATCAGCAAACTAGATGTTTATGACAATATATTGATATCTTTTCTTTGGCCAGCCGAGTTAATTTAAAATGGTAGGGAGACTCTGGACTTTGTATAGCCTACGACCTCAGCAAGTCTATTTCCGGCCCTATATGTATATGTGTGTGTACCTATGTATGTACGTGTGTGTACGTATGTGTGTGTACGTACATGTGTGTACGTATGTATTTCGGGGTTACCAAGAGTTGGAAGTTTTCCGACACGCCTCCAGAATTGGACATAAAGACTTTGTCTGGAAGAACTTTCAAACGTCTTCTTAAAGAGTTAGCGCCAGTTCACACGATCAAATTTCGCGTCAAATTGTTGTATGAACGCACTATTTTGTGCGTGGTTTCTTTTTGGGGAATTTGATCAAATAGTAATTTGAAAGCTGTGACAAGGCTTCATACACGAATTGCATTAAACGCTTGAAGGAAAATTTGATCGTGTGAACCGACCATTAGATATTGTACACAAGTCTTTTCAAAGTTAGACATTGTACACATTTATCTTTAAAATTAGATATTTTACACAAATATTTTAAAAGTTTGGCAATGTACACAGTTATTTTTAAAGTTTGGCAATGTACACAGTTATTTTAAAAGTTTGGCAATGTACACAGTTATTTTAAAAGTTTGGCAATGTACTTAGTTATTTTAAAAGTTTGGCAATGTACACAGTTATTTTAAAAGTTTGGCAATGTACACAGTTATTTTTAAAGTTTGGCAATGTACACAGTTATTTTTAAAGTTTGGCAATGTACACAGTTATTTTAAAAGTTTGGCAATGTACACAGTTATTTTAAAAGTTTGGCAATGTACACAGTTATTTTTAAAGTTTGGCAATGTACACAGTTATTTTAAAAGTTTGGCAATGTACACAGTTATTTTTAAAGTTTGGCAATGTACACAGTTATTTTTAAAAGTTAAAAAAATAAAACAAACTTTAACAAAACTTCATCACATTTCTTTTCATAATCAGTGATCAGAAGAAAGTGAGAGGAAAGGTCAGTGGTCAGAAATAAGTGAGAGGAAAGGTCAGTGGTCAGAAGAAAGTGAGAGGAAAGGTCAGTGGTCAGAAGAAAGTGAGAGGAAAGGTCAGTGGTCAGAAGAAAGTGAGAGGAAAGGTCAGTGGTCAGAAGAAAGTGAGAGGAAAGGTCAGTGGTCAGAAGAAAGTGAGAGGAAAGGTCAGTGCTCAGAAGAAAGTGAGTGGAAAGGTCAGTGGTCAGCAGAAAGTGAGAGGAAAGGTCAGTGGTCAGCAGAAAGTGAGAGGAAAGGTCAGTGGTCAGCAGAAAGTGAGAGGAAAGGTCAGTGGTCAGCAGAAAGTGAGAGGAAAGGTCAGTGGTCAGAAGAAAGTGAGAGGAAAGGTCAGTGGTCAGAAGAAAGTGAGAGGAAAAGTCAGTGGTCAGAAGAAAGTGAGAGGAAAGGTCAGTGGTCAGAAGAAAGTGAGAGGAAAAGTCAGTGATCAGCAGAAAGTGAGAGGAAAGGTCAGTGGTCAGCAGAAAGTGAGAGGAAAGGTCAGTGGTCAGCAGAAAGTGAGAGGAAAGGTCAGTGGTCAGCAGAAAGTGAGAGGAAAGGTCAGTGGTCAGCAGAAAGTGAGAGGAAAGGTCAGTGGTCAGCAGAAAGTGAGAGGAAAGGTCAGTGGTCAGCAGAAAGTGAGAGGAAAGGTCAGTGGTCAGCAGAAAGTGAGAGGAAAGGTCAGTGGTCAGCAGAAAGTGAGAGGAAAGGTCAGTGGTCAGAAGAAAGTGAGAGGAAAGGTCAGTGGTCAGAAGAAAGTGAGAGGAAAGGTCAGTGGTCAGAAGAAAGTGTGAGGAAAGGTCAGTGATCAGAAGAAAGTGAGTAAAAAGGTCAGTGATCAGAAGAAAGTGAGAGGAAAGGTCAGTGCTCAGAAGAAAGTTGAGTGGAAAGGTCAGTGCTCAGAAGAAAGTGAGAGGAAAGGTCAGTGATCAGAAGAAAGTGAGAGGAAAGGTCAGTGGTCAGAAGTAAGTGAGAGGAAACATCAGTGATCAGAAGAAAGTGAGTAGAAAGGTCAGTGGTCAGAAGAAAGTGAGAGGAAAGGTCAGTGATCAGAAGAAAGGGAGAGGAAAGGTCAGTGGTCAGAAGAAAGTGAGAGGAAAGGTCAGTGGTCAGAAGAAAGTGAGAGGAAAGGTCAGTGGTCAAAAGAAAGTGAGAGGAAAGGTCAGTGGTCAGAAGAAAGTGAGAGGAAAGGTCAGTGATCAGAAGAAAGTGAGTAGAAAGGTCAGTGATCAGAAGTGAGTAGAAAGGTCAGTGGTCAGAAGAAAGTGAGAGGAAAGGTCAGTGATCAGAAGAAAGTGAGAGGAAAGGTCAGTGATCGGAAGAAAGTGAGAGGAAAGGTCAGTGCTCAGAAGAAAGTGAGAGGAAAGGTCAGTGGTCAGAAGAAAGTGAGAGGAAAGGTCAGTGGTCAGAAGAAAGTGAGTAGAAAGGTCAGTGGTCAGAAGAAAGTGAGAGGAAAGGTCAGTGATCAGAAGAAAGTGAGAGGAAAGGTCAGTGCTCAGAAGAAAGTGAGTGGAAAGGTCGGTGCTCAGAAGAAAGTGAGAGGAAAGGTCAGTGGTCAGCAGAAAGATAGAGGAAAGGTCAGTGGTCAGCAGAAAGTGAGAGGAAAGGTCAGTGGTCAGCAGAAAGTGAGAGGAAAGGTCAGTGGTCAGCAGAAAGTGAGAGGAAAGGTCATTGGTCAGCAGAAAGTGAGAGGAAAGGTCAGTGGTCAGCAGAAAGTGAGAGGAAAGGTCAGTGGTCAGCAGAAAGTGAGAGGAAAGGTCAGTGGTCAGCAGAAAGTGAGAGGAAAGGTCAGTGGTCAGCAGAAAGTGAGAGGAAAGGTCAGTGCTCAGAAGAAAGTGAGAGGAAAGGTCATTGGTCAGCAGAAAGTGAGAGGAAAGGTCAGTGGTCAGCAGAAAGTGAGAGGAAAGGTCAGTGGTCAGCAGAAAGTGAGAGGAAAGGTCATTGGTCAGCAGAAAGTGAGAGGAAAGGTCAGTGGTCAGCAGAAAGTGAGAGGAAAGGTCAGTGGTCAGCAGAAAGTGAGAGGAAAGGTCAGTGGTCAGCAGAAAGTGAGAGGAAAGGTCAGTGGTCAGCAGAAAGTGAGAGGAAAGGTCAGTGGTCAGAAGAAAGTGAGAGGAAAGGTCAGTGGTCAGAAGAAAGTGTGAGGAAAGGTCAGTGATCAGAAGAAAGTGAGTAGAAAGGTCAGTGATCAGAAGAAAGTGAGTAGAAAGGTCAGTGATCAGAAGAAAGTGAGTAGAAAGGTCAGTGATCAGAAGAAAGTGAGAGGAAAGGTCAGTGATCAGAAGAAAGTGAGAGGAAAGGTCAGTGGTCAGAAGAAAGTGAGAGGAAAGGTCAGTGATCAGAAGAAAGTGAGTAGAAAGGTCAGTGGTCAGAAGAAAGTGAGAGGAAAGGTCAGTGATCAAAAGAAAGTGAGTAGAAAGGTCAGTGATCGGAAGAAAGTGAGAGGAAAGGTCAGTGCTCAGAAGAAAGTGAGAGGAAAGGTCAGTGGTCAGAAGAAAGTGAGAGGAAAGGTCAGTGATCAGAAGAAAGTGAGTAGAAAGGTCAGTGGTCAGAAGAAAGTGAGAGGAAAGGTCAGTGATCAGAAGAAAGTGAGAGGAAAGGTCAGTGGTCAGAAGAAAGTGAGAGGAAAGGTCAGTGGTCAGCAGAAAGTGAGAGGAAAGGTCAGTGGTCAGGAGAAAGTGAGAGGAAAGGTCAGTGGTCAGAAGAAAGTGAGAGGAAATGTCAGTGGTCAGAAGAAAGTGAGAGGAAAGGTCAGTGCTCAGAAGAAAGTGAGTGGAAAGGTCGGTGCTCAGAAGAAAGTGAGAGGAAAAGTCAGTGATCAGAAGAAAGTGAGAGGATAGGTCAGTGGTCAGAAGAAAGTGAGAGGAAAGGTCAGTGGTCAGAAGAAAGTGAGTGGAAAGTTCGGTGCTCAGAAGAAAGTGAGAGGAAAAGTCAGTGATCAGAAGAAAGTGAGAGGAAAGGTCAGTGGTCAGAAGAAAGTGAGAGGAAAGGTCAGTGGTCAGAAGAAAGTGAGAGGAAAGGTCAGTGCTCAGAAGAAAGTGAGTGGAAAGGTCAGTGCTCAGAAGAAAGTGAGAGGAAAAGTCAGTGATCAGAAGAAAGTGAGAGGAAAGGTCAGTGGTCAGAAGAAAGTGAGAGGAAAGGTCAGTGGTCAGAAGAAAGTGAGTGGAAAGGTCGGTGCTCAGACGAAAGTGAGAGGAAAAGTCAGTGATCAGAAGAAAGTGAGAGGAAAGGTCAGTGGTCAGAAAAAAGTGAGAGGAAAGGTCAGTGCTCATAAGAAAGTGAGTGGAAAGGTCGGTGCTCAGAAGAAAGGTAGAGGAAAAGTCAGTGATCAGAAGAAAGTGAGAGGAAAGGTCAGTGCTCAGAAGAAAGTGAGTGGAAAGGTCGTTGCTCAGAAGAAAGGTAGAGGAAAAGTCAGTGATCAGAAGAAAGTGAGAGGAAAGGTCAGTGCTCAGAAGAAAGTGAGAGGAAAGGTCAGTGGTCAGAAGAAAGTGAGAGGAAAGGTCAGTGCTCAGAAGAAAGTGAGTGGAAAGGTCGGTGCTCAGAAGAAAGTGAGAGGAAAGGTCAGTGGTCAGAAGAAAGTGAGAGGAAAGGTCAGTGCTCAGAAGAAAGTGAGTGGAAAGGTCGGTGCTCAGAAGAAAGTGAGAGGAAAGGTCAGTGGTCAGAAGAAAGTGAGAGGAAAGGTCAGTGGTCAGAAGAAAGTGAGAGGAAAGGTCAGTGGTCAGAAGAAAGTGAGAGGAAAGGTCAGTGCTCAGAAGAAAGCGAGTGGAAAGGTCGGTGCTCAGAAGAAAGTGAGAGGAAAAGTCAGTGATCAGAAGAAAGTGAGAGGAAAGGTCAGTGCTCAGAAGAAAGTGAGAGGAAAGGTCAGTGCTCAGAAGAAAGTTGAGTGGAAAGGTCAGTGCTCAGAAGAAAGTGAGAGGAAAGGTCAGTGCTCAGAAGAAAGTGAGAGGAAAGGTCAGTGCTCAGAAGAAAGTGAGAGGAAAGGTCAGTGCTCAGAAGAAAGTGAGAGGAAAGGTCAGTGCTCAGAAGAAAGTGAGAGGAAAGGTCAGTGCTCAGAAGAAAGTGAGAGGAAAGGTCAGTGCTCAGAAGAAAGTGAGAGGAAAGGTCAGTGCTCAGAAGAAAGTGAGTGGAAAGGTCAGTGCTCAGAAGAAAGTGAGAGGAAAGGTCAGTGCGCAGAAGAAAGTGAGAGGAAAGGTCAGTGCTCAGAAGAAAGTGAGAGGAAAGGTCAGTGCTCAGAAGAAAGTGAGAGGAAAGGTCAGTGCTCAGAAGAAAGTGAGAGGAAAGGTCAGTGCTCAGAAGAAAGTGAGAGGAAAGGTCAGTGCTCAGAAGAAAGTGAGAGGAAAGGTCAGTGCTCAGAAGAAAATGAGAGGAAAGGTCAGTGCTCAGAAGAAAGTGAGAGGAAAGGTCAGTGCTCAGAAGAAAGTTGAGTGGAAAGGTCAGTGCTCAGAAGAAAGTGAGAGGAAAAGTCAGTGATCAGAAGAAAGTGAGAGGAAAGGTCAGTGCTCAGAAGAAAGTGAGTGGAAAGGTCAGTGCTCAGAAGAAAGTGAGAGGAAAGGTCAATGCTCAGAAGAAAGTGAGAGGAAAGGTCAGTGCTCAGAAGAAAGTTGAGTGGAAAGGTCAGTGCTTAGAAGAAAGTGAGAGGAAAGGTCAGTGATCAGAAGAAAGTGAGAGGAAAGGTCAGTGGTCAGAAATAAGTGAGAGGAAACATCAGTGATCAAAAGAAAGTGAGTAGAAAGGTCAGTGGTCAGAAGAAAGTGAGAGGAAAGGTCAGTGCTCAGAAGAAAGTGAGAGGAAAGGTCAAAGCTCAGAAGAAAGTGAGAGGAAAGGTCAGTGCTCAGAAGAAAGTTGAGTGGAAAGGTCAGTGCTTAGAAGAAAGTGAGAGGAAAGGTCAGTGATCAGAAGAAAGTGAGAGGAAAGGTCAGTGCTCAGAAGAAAGTGAGAGGAAAGGTCAGTGCTCAGAAGAAAGTGAGTGGAAAGGTCAGTGCTCAGAAGAAAGTGAGAGGAAAGGTCAGTGCTCAGAAGAAAGTGAGAGGAAAGGTCAGTGCTCAGAAGAAAGTTGAGTGGAAAGGTCAGTGCTTAGAAGAAAGTGAGAGGAAAAGTCAGTGATCAGAAGAAAGTGAGAGGAAAGGTCAGTGGTCAGAAATAAGTGAGAGGAAAGGTCAGTGGTCAGAAGAAAGTGAGAGGAAAGGTCAGTGGTCAGAAGAAAGTGAGAGGAAAGGTCAGTGGTCAGAAGAAAGTGAGAGGAAAGGTCAGTGGTCAGAAGAAAGTGAGAGGAAAGGTCAGTGGTCAGAAGAAAGTGAGAGGAAAGGTCAGTGCTCAGAAGAAAGTGAGTGGAAAGGTCGGTGCTCAGAAGAAATTGAGAGGAAAAGTCAGTGATCAGAAGAAAGTGAGAGGAAAGGTCAGTGGTCAGAAGAAAGTGAGAGGAAAGGTCAGTGGTCAGCAGAAAGTGAGAGGAAAGGTCAGTGGTCAGCAGAAAGTGAGAGGAAAGGTCAGTGGTCAGCAGAAAGTGAGAGGAAAGGTCAGTGGTCAGCAGAAAGTGAGAGGAAAGGTCAGTGTTCAGCAGAAAGTGAGAGGAAAGGTCAGTGGTCAGCAGAAAGTGAGAGGAAAGGTCAGTGGTCAGCAGAAAGTGAGAGGAAAGGTCAGTGGTCAGCAGAAAGTGAGAGGAAAGGTCAGTGGTCAGCAGAAAGTGAGAGGAAAGGTCAGTGGTCAGCAGAAAGTGAGAGGAAAGGTCAGTGGTCAGCAGAAAGTGAGAGGAAAGGTCAGTGGTCAGAAGAAAGTGAGAGGAAAGGTCAGTGGTCAGAAGAAAGTGAGAGGAAAGGTCAGTGGTCAGAAGAAAGTGTGAGGAAAGGTCAGTGATCAGAAGAAAGTGAGTAGAAAGGTCAGTGATCAGAAGAAAGTGAGAGGAAAGGTCAGTGCTCAGAAGAAAGTTGAGTGGAAAGGTCAGTGCTCAGAAGAAAGTGAGAGGAAAGGTCAGCGATCAGAAGAAAGTGAGAGGAAAGGTCAGTGGTCAGAAGTAAGTGAGAGGAAACATCAGTGATCAGAAGAAAGTGAGTAGAAAGGTCAGTGGTCAGAAGAAAGTGAGAGGAAAGGTCAGTGATCAGAAGAAAGGGAGAGGAAAGGTCAGTGGTCAGAAGAAAGTGAGAGGAAAGGTCAGTGGTCAGAAGAAAGTGAGAGGAAAGGTCAGTGGTCAGAACAAAGTGAGACTAAAGGTCAGTGGTCAGAAGAAAGTGACAGGAAAGGTCAGTGATCAGAAGAAAGTGAGTAGAAAGGTCAGTGGTCAGAAGAAAGTGAGAGGAAAGGTCAGTGATCAGAAGAAAGTGAGAGGAAAGGTCAGTGGTCAGAAGAAAGTGAGAGGAAAGGTCAGTGGTCAGAAGAAAGTGAGAGGAAAGGTCAGTGGTCAGAAGAAAGTGAGAGGAAAGGTCAGTGGTCAGAAGAAAGTGAGTAGAAAGGTCAGTGGTCAGAAGAAAGTGAGAGGAAAGGTCAGTGATCAGAAGAAAGTGAGAGGAAAGGTCAGTGCTCAGAAGAAAGTGAGTGGAAAGGTCGGTGCTCAGAAGAAATTGAGAGGAAAAGTCAGTGATCAGAAGAAAGTGAGAGGAAAGGTCAGTGGTCAGAAGAAAGTGAGAGGAAAGGTCAGTGGTCAGCAGAAAGTGAGAGGAAAGGTCAGTGGTCAGCAGAAAGTGAGAGGAAAGGTCAGTGGTCAGCAGAAAGTGAGAGGAAAGGTCAGTGGTCAGCAGAAAGTGAGAGGAAAGGTCAGTGTTCAGCAGAAAGTGAGAGGAAAGGTCAGTGGTCAGCAGAAAGTGAGAGGAAAGGTCAGTGGTCAGCAGAAAGTGAGAGGAAAGGTCAGTGGTCAGCAGAAAGTGAGAGGAAAGGTCAGTGGTCAGCAGAAAGTGAGAGGAAAGGTCAGTGGTCAGCAGAAAGTGAGAGGAAAGGTCAGTGGTCAGCAGAAAGTGAGAGGAAAGGTCAGTGGTCAGAAGAAAGTGAGAGGAAAGGTCAGTGGTCAGAAGAAAGTGAGAGGAAAGGTCAGTGGTCAGAAGAAAGTGTGAGGAAAGGTCAGTGATCAGAAGAAAGTGAGTAGAAAGGTCAGTGATCAGAAGAAAGTGAGAGGAAAGGTCAGTGCTCAGAAGAAAGTTGAGTGGAAAGGTCAGTGCTCAGAAGAAAGTGAGAGGAAAGGTCAGCGATCAGAAGAAAGTGAGAGGAAAGGTCAGTGGTCAGAAGTAAGTGAGAGGAAACATCAGTGATCAGAAGAAAGTGAGTAGAAAGGTCAGTGGTCAGAAGAAAGTGAGAGGAAAGGTCAGTGATCAGAAGAAAGGGAGAGGAAAGGTCAGTGGTCAGAAGAAAGTGAGAGGAAAGGTCAGTGGTCAGAAGAAAGTGAGAGGAAAGGTCAGTGGTCAGAACAAAGTGAGAGGAAAGGTCAGTGGTCAGAAGAAAGTGACAGGAAAGGTCAGTGATCAGAAGAAAGTGAGTAGAAAGGTCAGTGGTCAGAAGAAAGTGAGAGGAAAGGTCAGTGATCAGAAGAAAGTGAGAGGAAAGGTCAGTGGTCAGAAGAAAGTGAGAGGAAAGGTCAGTGGTCAGAAGAAAGTGAGAGGAAAGGTCAGTGGTCAGGAGAAAGTGAGAGGAAAGGTCAGTGGTCAGAAGAAAGTGAGAGGAAAGGTCAGGGGTCAGAAGAAAGTGAGAGGAAAGGTCAGTGGTCAGAAGAAAGTGAGAGGAAAGGTCAGTGGTCAGAAGAAAGTGAGAGGAAAGGTCAGTGGTCAGAAGAAAGTGAGTGGAAAGTTCGGTGCTCAGAAGAAAGTGAGAGGAAAAGTCAGTGATCAGAAGAAAGTGAGAGGAAAGGTCATTGGTCAGAAGAAAGTGAGAGGAAAGGTCAGTGGTCAGAAGAAAGTGAGAGGAAAGGTCAGTGCTCAGAAGAAAGTGAGTGGAAAGGTCAGTGCTCAGAAGAAAGTGAGAGGAAAAGTCAGTGATCAGAAGAAAGTGAGAGGAAAGGTCAGTGGTAAGAAGAGAGAGGAAAGGTCAGTGGTCAGAAGAAAGTGAGTGGAAAGATCGGTGCTCAGACGAAAGTGAGAGGAAAAGTCAGTGATCAGAAGAAAGTGAGAGGAAAGGTCAGTGGTCAGAAAAAAGTGAGAGGAAAGGTCAGTGGTCAGAAGAAAGTGAGAGGAAAGGTCAGTGCTCAGAAGAAAGTGAGTGGAAAGGTCGGTGCTCAGAAGAAAGTGAGAGGAAAAGTCAGTGATCAGAAGAAAGTGAGAGGAAAGGTCAGTGCTCAGAAGAAAGTGAGAGGAAAGGTCAGTGCTCAGAAGAAAGTTAAGTGGAAAGGTCAGTGCTCAGAAGAAAGTGAGAGGAAAGGTCAGTGCTCAGAAGAAAGTGAAAGGAAAGGTCAGTGCTCAGAAGAAAGTGAGAGGAAAGGTCAGTGCTCAGAAGAAAGTGAGAGGAAAGGTCAGTGCTCAGAAGAAAGTGAGAGGAAAGGTCAGTGCTCAGAAGAAAGTGAGAGGAAAGGTCAGTGCTCAGAAGAAAGTGAGTGGAAAGGTCAGTGCTCAGAAGAAAGTGAGAGGAAAGGTCAGTGCTCAGAAGAAAGTGAGAGGAAAGGTCAGTGCAGAGAAGAAAGTGAGAGGAAAGGTCAGTGCTCAGAAGAAAGTGAGAGGAAAGGTCAGTGCTCAGAAGAAAGTGAGAGGAAAGGTCAGTGCTCAGAAGAAAGTGAGAGGAAAGGTCAGTGCTCAGAAGAAAGTGAGAGGAAAGGTCAGTGCTCAGAAGAAAATGAGAGGAAAGGTCAGTGCTCAGAAGAAAGTGAGAGGAAAGGTCAGTGCTCAGAAGAAAGTTGAGTGGAAAGGTCAGTGCTCAGAAGAAAGTTGAGTGGAAAGGTCAGTGCTCAGAAGAAAGTGAGAGGAAAGGTCAGTGCTCAGAAGAAAGTGAGAGGAAAGGTCAGTGCTCAGAAGAAAGTGAGAGGAAAGGTCAGTGCTCAGAAGAAAGTGAGAGGAAAGGTCAGTGCTCAAAAGAAAGTTGAGTGGAAAGGTCAGTGCTTAGAAGAAAGGGAGAGGAAAGGTCAGTGATCAGAAGAAAGTGAGAGGAAAGGTCAGTGGTCAGAAATAAGTGAGAGGAAACATCAGTGATCAGAAGAAAGTGAGTAGAAAGGTCAGTGGTCAGAAGAAAGTGAGAGGAAAGGTCAGTGATCAGAAGAAAGTGAGAGGAAAGGTCAGTGCTCAGAAGAAAGTGAGAGGAAAGGTCAGTGGTCAGAAGAAAGTGAGAGAAAAGGTCAGTGGTCAGAAGAAAGTGAGAGGAAAGGTCAGTGGTCAGAAGAAAGTGAGAGGAAAGGTCAGTGGTCAGAAGAAAGTGAGAGGAAAGGTCAGTGCTTAGAAGAAAGTGAGTGGAAAGGTCGGTGCTCAGAAGAAATTGAGAGGAAAAGTCAGTGATCAGAAGAAAGTGAGAGGAAAGGTCAGTGGTCAGAAGAAAGTGAGAGGAAAGGTCAGTGGTCAGAAGAAAGTGAGAGGAAAGGTCAGTGGTCAGCAGAAAGTGAGAGGAAAGGTCAGTGGTCAGCAGAAAGTGAGAGGAAAGGTCAGTGGTCAGCAGAAAGTGAGAGGAAAGGTCAGTGGTCAGCAGAAAGTGAGAGGAAAGGTCAGTGGTCAGCAGAAAGTGAGAGGAAAGGTCAGTGGTCAGCAGAAAGTGAGAGGAAAGGTCAGTGGTCAGCAGAAAGTGAGAGGAAAGGTCAGTGGTCAGCAGAAAGTGAGAGGAAAGGTCAGTGGTCAGCAGAAAGTGAGAGGAAAGGTCAGTGGTCAGAAGAAAGTGAGAGGAAAGGTCAGTGGTCAGAAGAAAGTGAGAGGAAAGGTCAGTGGTCAGAAGAAAGTGTGAGGAAAGGTCAGTGACCAGAAGAAAGTGAGTAGAAAGGTCAGTGATCAGAAGAAAGTGAGAGGAAAGTCAGTGCTCAGAAGAAAGTTGAGTGGAAAGGCCAGTGCTCAGAAGAAAGTGAGAGGAAAGGTCAGTGATCAGAAGAATGTGAGAGGAAAGGTCAGTGGTCAAAAGTAAGTGAGAGGAAACATCAGTGATCAGAAGAAAGTGAGTAGAAAGGTCAGTGGTCAGAAGAAAGTGAGAGGAAAGGTCAGTGGTCAGAAGAAAGGGAGAGGAAAGGTCAGTGGTCAGAAATAAGTGAGAGGAAACATCAGTGATCAGAAGAAAGTGAGTAGAAAGGTCAGTCGTCAGAAGAAAGTGAGAGGAAAGGTCAGTGATCAGAAGAAAGTGAGAGGAAAGGTCAGTAGTCAGAAGAAAGTGAGAGGAAAGGTCAGTGGTCAGAAGAAAGTGAGAGGAAAGGTCAGTGGTCAGAAGAAAGTGAGAGGAAAGGTCAGTGGTCAGAAGAAAGTGAGAGGAAAGGTCAGTGGTCAGAAGAAAGTGAGAGGAAAGGTCAGTGCTTAGAAGAAAGTGAGAGGAAAGGTCGGTGCTCAGAAGAAATTGAGAGGAAAAGTCAGTGATCAGAAGAAAGTGAGAGGAAAGGTCAGTGGTCAGAAGAAAGTGAGAGGAAAGGTCAGTGGTCAGAAGAAAGTGAGAGGAAAGGTCGGTGGTCAGCAGAAAGTGAGAGGAAAGGTCAGTGGTGAGCAGAAAGTGAGAGGAAAGGTCAGTGGTCAGCAGAAAGTGAGAGGAAAGGTCAGTGGTCAGCAGAAAGTGAGAGGAAAGGTCAGTGGTCAGCAGAAAGTGAGAGGAAAGGTCAGTGGTCAGCAGAAAGTGAGAGGAAAGGTCAGTGGTCAGCAAAAAGTGAGAGGAAAGGTCAGTGGTCAGCAGAAAGTGAGAGGAAAGGTCAGTGGTCAGCAGAAAGTGAGAGGAAAGGTCAGTGGTCAGAAGAAAGTGAGAGGAAAGGTCAGTGGTCAGAAGAAAGTGAGAGGAAAGGTCAGTGGTCAGAAGAAAGTGTGAGGAAAGGTCAGTGACCAGAAGAAAGTGAGTAGAAAGGTCAGTGATCAGAAGAAAGTGAGAGGAAAGTCAGTGCTCAGAAGAAAGTTGAGTGGAAAGGTCAGTGCTCAGAAGAAAGTGAGAGGAAAGGTCAGTGATCAGAAGAAAGTGAGAGGAAAGGTCAGTGGTCAGAAGTAAGTGAGAGGAAACATCAGTGATCAGAAGAAAGTGAGTAGAAAGGTCAGTGGTCAGAAGAAAGTGAGAGGAAAGGTCAGTGGTCAGAAGAAAGGGAGAGGAAAGGTCAGTGGTCAGAAGAAAGTGAGAGGAAAGGTCAGTGGTCAGAAGAAAGTGAGAGGAAAGGTCAGTGGTCAGAAGAAAGTGAGAGGAAAGGTCAGTGGTCAGAAGAAAGTGAGAGGAAAGGTCAGTGGTCAGAAGAAAGTGAGAGGAAAGGTCAGTGCTCAGAAGAAAGTGAGTGGAAAGGTCGGTGCTCAGAAGAAAGTGAGAGAAAAGTCAGTGATCAGAAGAAAGTGAGAGGAAAGGTCAGTGGTCAGAAGAAAGTGAGAGGAAAGGTCAGTGGTCAGCAGAAAGTGAGAGGAAAGGTCAGTGGTCAGCAGAAAGTGAGAGGAAAGGTCAGTGGTCAGCAGAAAGTGAGAGGAAAGGTCAGTGGTCAGCAGAAAGTGAGAGGAAAGGTCAGTGGTCAGCAGAAAGTGAGAGGAAAGGTCAGTGGTCAGCAGAAAGTGAGAGGAAAGGTCAGTGGTCAGCAGAAAGTGAGAGGAAAGGTCAGTGGTCAGCAGAAAGTGAGAGGAAAGGTCAGTGGTCAGCAGAAAGTGAGAGGAAAGGTCAGTGGTCAGCAGAAAGTGAGAGGAAAGGTCAGTGGTCAGCAGAAAGTGAGAGGAAAGGTCAGTGGTCAGCAGAAAGTGAGAGGAAAGGTCAGTGCTCAGCAGAAAGTGAGAGGAAAGGTCAGTGGTCAGCAGAAAGTGAGAGGAAAGGTCAGTGGTCAGCAGAAAGTGAGAGGAAAGGTCAGTGGTCAGCAGAAAGTGAGAGGAAAGGTCAGTGGTCAGCAGAAAGTGAGAGGAAAGGTCAGTGGTCAGCAGAAAGTGAGAGGAAAGGTCAGTGGTCAGCAGAAAGTGAGAGGAAAGGTCAGTGGTCAGAAGAAAGTGAGAGGAAAGGTCAGTGGTCAGAAGAAAGTGAGAGGAAAGGTCAGTGGTCAGAAGAAAGTGTGAGGAAAGGTCAGTGACCAGAAGAAAGTGAGTAGAAAGGTCAGTGATCAGAAGAAAGTGAGAGGAAAGTCAGTGCTCAGAAGAAAGTTGAGTGGAAAGGTCAGTGCTCAGAAGAAAGTGAGAGGAAAGGTCAGTGATCAGAAGAAAGTGAGAGGAAAGGTCAGTGGTCAGAAGTAAGTGAGAGGAAACATCAGTGATCAGAAGAAAGTGAGTAGAAAGGTCAGTGGTCAGAAGAAAGTGAGAGGAAAGGTCAGTGGTCAGAAGAAAGGGAGAGGAAAGGTCAGTGGTCAGAAGAAAGTGAGAGGAAAGGTCAGTGGTCAGAAGAAAGTGAGAGGAAAGGTCAGTGGTCAGAAGAAAGTGAGAGGAAAGGTCAGTGGTCAGAAGAAAGTGAGAGGAAAGGTCAGTGGTCAGCAGAAAGTGAGAGGAAAGGTCAGTGGTCAGCAGAAAGTGAGAGGAAAGGTCAGTGGTCAGCAAAAAGTGAGAGGAAAGGTCAGTGGTCAGCAGAAAGTGAGAGGAAAGGTCAGTGGTCAGCAGAAAGTGAGAGGAAAGGTCAGTGGTCAGAAGAAAGTGAGAGGAAAGGTCAGTGGTCAGCAGAAAGTGAGAGGAAAGGTCAGTGGTCAGCAGAAAGTGAGAGGAAAGGTCAGTGGTCAGCAGAAAGTGAGAGGAAAGGTCAGTGGTCAGCAGAAAGTGAGAGGAAAGGTCAGTGGTCAGCAGAAAGTGAGAGGAAAGGTCAGTGGTCAGCAGAAAGTGAGAGGAAAGGTCAGTGGTCAGCAGAAAGTGAGAGGAAAGGTCAGTGGTCAGCAGAAAGTGAGAGGAAAGGTCAGTGGTCAGCAGAAAGTGAGAGGAAAGGTCAGTGGTCAGCAGAAAGTGAGAGGAAAGGTCAGTGGTCAGCAGAAAGTGAGAGGAAAGGTCAGTGGTCAGCAGAAAGTGAGAGGAAAGGTCAGTGCTCAGCAGAAAGTGAGAGGAAAGGTCAGTGGTCAGCAGAAAGTGAGAGGAAAGGTCAGTGGTCAGCAGAAAGTGAGAGGAAAGGTCAGTGGTCAGCAGAAAGTGAGAGGAAAGGTCAGTGGTTAGCAGAAAGTGAGAGGAAAGGTCAGTGGTCAGCAGAAAGTGAGAGGAAAGGTCAGTGGTCAGAAGAAAGTGAGAGGAAAGGTCAGTGGTCAGAAGAAAGTGTGAGGAAAGGTCAGTGATCAGAAGAAAGTGAGTAGAAAGGTCAGTGATCAGCAGAAAGTGAGAGGAAAGGTCAGTGATCAGAAGAAAGTGAGAGGAAAGGTCAGTGGTCAGAAGAAAGTGAGAGGAAAGGTCAGTGATCAGAAGAAAGTGAGTAGAAAGGTCAGTGGTCAGAAGAAAGTGAGAGGAAAGGTCAGTGATCAGAAGAAAGTGAGTAGAAAGGTCAGTGATCAGAAGAAAGTGAGAGGAAAGGTCAGTGATCAGAAGAAAGTGAGAGGAAAGGTCAGTGATCAGAAGAAAGTGAGAGGAAAGGTCAGTGGTCAGAAGAAAATGAGAGGAAAGGTCAGTGATCAGAAGAAAGTGAGTAGAAAGGTCAGTGGTCAGAAGAAAGTGAGAGGAAAGGTCAGTGGTCAGAAGAAAGTGAGAGGAAAGGTCAGTGCTCAGAATAAAGTGAGAGGAAAGGTCAGTGCTCAGAAGAAAGTGAGAGGAAAGGTCAGTGCTCAGAAGAAAGTGAGAGTAAAGGTCAGTGCTCAGAAGAAAGTGAGAGGAAAGGTCAGTGCTCAGAAGAAAGTGAGTGGAAAGGTCAGTGCTCAGAAGAATGTGAGAGGAAAGGTCAGTGCTCAGAAGAAAGTGAGAGGAAAGGTCAGTGCTCAGAAGAAAGTGAGAGGAAAGGTCAGTGCTCAGAAGAAAGTGAGAGGAAAGGTCAGTGCTCAGAAGAAAGTGAGAGGAAAGGTCAGTGCTCAGAAGAAAGTGAGAGGAAAGGTCAGTGCTCAGAAGAAAGTGAGAGGAAAGGTCAGTGCTCAGAAGAAAGTGAGAGGAAAGGTCAGTGCTCAGAAGAAAGTGAGAGGAAAGGTCAGTGCTCAGAAGAAGGTGAGAGGAAAGGTCAGTGCTCAGAAGAAAGTGAGAGGAAAGGTCAGTGCTCAGAAGAAAGTGAGAGGAAAGGTCAGTGCTCAGAAGAAAGTTGAGTGGAAAGGTCAGTGCTCAGAAGAAAGTTGAGTGGAAAGGTCAGTGCTCAGAAGAAAGTGAGAGGAAAAGTCAGTGCTCAGAAGAAATTGAGTGGAAAGGTCAGTGCTCAGAAGAAAGTGAGAGGAAAGGTCAGTGCTCAGAAGAAAGTGAGAGGAAAGGTCAGTGCTCAGAAGAAAGTCGAATGGAAAGGTCAGTGCTCAGAAGAAAGTGAGAGGAAAGGTCAGTGCTCAGAAGAAAGTGAGAGGAAAGGTCAGTGCTTAGAAGAAAGTGAGAGGAAAGGTCAGTGCTCAGAAGAAAGTGAGAGGAAAGGTCAGTGCTCAGAAGAAAGTGAGAGGAAAGGTCAGTGCTCAGAAGAAAGTGAGAGGAAAGGTCAGTGCTCAGAAGAAAGTGAGAGGAAAGGTCAGTGCTCAGAAGAAAGTTGAGTGGAAAGGTCAGTGCTCAGAAGAAATGAGAGGAAAGGTCAGTGCTCAGAAGAAAGTGAGTGGAAAGGTCAGTGCTCAGAAGAAAGTGAGAGGAAAGGTCAGTGCTCAGAAGAAAGTGAGAGGAAAGGTCAGTG
The DNA here is from genome assembly GCA_964017045.1 of Omphiscola glabra. Classification (NCBI taxonomy): domain Eukaryota; kingdom Metazoa; phylum Mollusca; class Gastropoda; family Lymnaeidae; genus Omphiscola; species Omphiscola glabra. The sequence continues at coordinate 2,077,416 of OZ024805.1, read as the reverse complement.
CTCAGAAGAAAGTTGAGTGGAAAGTTCAGTGCTCAGAAGAAAGTGAGAGGAAAGGTCAGTGCTCAGAAGAAAGTGAGAGGAAAGGTCAGTGCTCAGAAGAAAGTGAGAGGAAAGGTCAGTGCTCAGGAGAAAGTGAGAGGAAAGGTCAATGCTCAGAAGAAAGTGAGAGGAAAGGTCAGTGCTCAGAAGAGAGTGGAAAGGTCAGTGCTCAGAAGAAAGTGAGAGGAAAGGTCAGTGGTCAGAAGAAAGTGAGAGGAAAGGTCAGTGATCAGAAGAAAGTGAGTAGAAAGGTCAGTGGTCAGAAGAAAGTGAGAGGAAAGGTCAGTGATCAGAAGAAAGTGAGTAGAAAGGTCAGTGATCAGAAGAAAGTGAGAGGAAAGGTCAGTGATCAGAAGAAAGTGAGAGGAAAGGTCAGTGGTCAGAAGAAAGTGAGAGGAAAGGTCAGTGATCAGAAGAAAGTGAGTAGAAAGGTCAGTGGTCAGAAGAAAGTGAGAGGAAAGGTCAGTGATCAGAAGAAAGTGAGAGGAAAGGTCAGTGGTCAGAAGAAAGTGAGAGGAAAGGTCAGTGCTCAGGAGAAAGTGAGAGGAAAGGTCAGTGCTCAGAAGAAAGTGAGAGGAAAGGTCAGTGCTCAGAAGAAAGTGAGAGGAAAGGTCAGTGCTCAGAAGAAAGTGAGTGGAAAGGTCAGTGCTCAGAAGAAAGTGAGAGGAAAGGTCAGTGCTCAGAAGAAAGTGAGAGGAAAGGTCAGTGCTCAGAAGAAAGTGAGAGGAAAGGTCAGTGCTCAGAAGAAAGTGAGAGGAAAGGTCAGTGCTCAGAAGAAAGTGAGAGGATAGGTCAGTGCTCAGAAGAAAGTGAGAGGAAAGGTCAGTGCTCAGAAGAAAGTTGAGTGGAAAGGTCAGTGCTCAGAAGAAAGTTGAGTGGAAAGGTCAGTGCTCAGAAGAAAGTGAGAGGAAAGGTCAGTGGTCAGAAGAAAGTGAGAGGAAAGGTCAGTGATCAGAAGAAAGTGAGTAGAAAGGTCAGTGGTCAGAAGAAAGTGAGAGGAAAGGTCAGTGATCAGAAGAAAGTGAGTAGAAAGGTCAGTGATCAGAAGAAAGTGAGAGGAAAGGTCAGTGATCAGAAGAAAGTGAGAGGAAAGGTCAGTGGTCAGAAGAAAGTGAGAGGAAAGGTCAGTGATCAGAAGAAAGTGAGTAGAAAGGTCAGTGGTCAGAAGAAAGTGAGAGGAAAGGTCAGTGATCAGAAGAAAGTGAGAGGAAAGGTCAGTGGTCAGAAGAAAGTGAGAGGAAAGGTCAGTGCTCAGAAGAAAGTGAGAGGAAAGGTCAGTGCTCAGAAGAAAGTGAGAGGAAAGGTCAGTGCTCAGAAGAAAGTGAGAGGAAAGGTCAGTGCTCAGAAGAAAGTGAGTGGAAAGGTCAGTGCTCAGAAGAAAGTGAGAGGAAAGGTCAGTGCTCAGAAGAAAGTGAGAGGAAAGGTCAGTGCTCAGAAGAAAGTGAGAGGAAAGGTCAGTGCTCAGAAGAAAGTGAGAGGAAAGGTCAGTGCTCAGAAGAAAGTGAGAGGATAGGTCAGTGCTCAGAAGAAAGTGAGAGGAAAGGTCAGTGCTCAGAAGAAAGTTGAGTGGAAAGGTCAGTGCTCAGAAGAAAGTTGAGTGGAAAGGTCAGTGCTCAGAAGAAAGTGAGAGGAAAGGTCAGTGCTCAGAAGAAATTTAGTGGAAAGGTCAGTGCTCAGAAGAAAGTGAGAGGAAAGGTCAGTGATCAGAAGAAAGTGAGAGGAAAGGTCAGTGCTCAGAAGAAAGTTGAGTGGAAAGGTCAGTGCTCAGAAGAAAGTTGAGTGGAAAGGTCAGTGCTCAGAAGAAAGTGAGAGGAAAGGTCAGTGCTCAGAAGAAATTGAGTGGAAAGGTCAGTGCTCAGAAGAAAGTGAGAGGAAAGGTCAGTGCTCAGAAGAAAGTGAGAGGAAAGGTCAGTGCTCAGAAGAAAGTCGAATGGAAAGGTCAGTGCTCAGAAGAAAGTGAGAGGAAAGGTCAGTGCTCAGAAGAAAGTGAGAGGAAAGGTCAGTGCTTAGAAGAAAGTGAGAGGAAAGGTCAGTGCTCAGAAGAAAGTGAGAGGAAAGGTCAGTGCTCAGAAGAAAGTGAGAGGAAAGGTCAGTGCTCAGAAGAAAGTGAGAGGAAAGGTCAGTGCTCAGAAGAAAGTGAGAGGAAAGGTCAGTGCTCAGAAGAAAGTGAGAGGAAAGGTCATTGCTCAGAAGAAAGTTGAGTGGAAAGGTCAGTGCTCAGAAGAAAGTTGAGTGGAAAGGTCAGTGCTCAGAAGAAATGAGAGGAAAGGTCAGTGCTCAGAAGAAAGTGAGTGGAAAGGTCAGTGCTCAGAAGAAAGTGAGAGGAAAGGTCAGTGCTCAGAAGAAAGTGAGAGGAAAGGTCAGTGCTCAGAAGAAAGTTGAGTGGAAAGTTCAGTGGTCAGAAGAAAGTGATAGGAAAGGTCAGTGCTCAGAAGAAAGTGAGAGGAAAGGTCAGTGCTCAGAAGAAAGTGAGAGGAAAGGTCAGTGCTCAGGAGAAAGTGAGAGGAAAGGTCAATGCTCAGAAGAAAGTGAGAGGAAAGGTCAGTGCTCAGAAGAAAGTGAGAGGAAAGGTCAGTGCTCAGAAGAAAGTGAGAGGAAAGGTCAGTGCTCAGAAGAAAGTGAGTGGAAAGGTCAGTGCTCAGAAGAAAGTGAGAGGAAAGGTCAGTGCTCATAAGAAAGTGAGAGGAAAGGTCAGTGCTCAGAAGAAAGTGAGAGGAAAGGTCAGTGCTCAGAAGAAAGTAAGAGGAAAGGTCAGTGCTCAGAAGAAAGTGAGAGAAAAGGTCAGTGCTCAGAAGAAAGTGAGAGGAAAGGTCAGTGCTCAGAAGAAAGTGAGAGGAAAGGTCAGTGCTCAGAAGAAAGTGAGTGGAAAGGTCAGTGCTCAGAAGAAAGTGAGAGGAAAGGTCAGTGCTCAGAAGAAAGTGAGAGGAAAGGTCAGTGCTCAGAAGAAAGTGAGAGAAAAGGTCAGTGCTCAGAAGAAAGTGAGAGTAAAGGTCAGTGCTCAGAAGAAAGTGAGTGGAAAGGTCAGTGCTCAGAAGAAAGTGAGAGGAAAGGTCAGTGCTCAGAAGAAAGTGAGAGGAAAGGTCAGTGCTCAGAAGAAAGTTGAGTGGAAAGGTCAGTGCTCAGAAGAAAGTGAGTGGAAAGGTCAGTGCTCAGAAGAAAGTGAGAGGAAAGGTCAGTGCTCAGAAGAAAGTGAGAGGAAAGGTCAGTGCTCAGAAGAAAGTGAGAGGAAAGGTCAGTGCTCAGAAGAAAGTGAGAGGAAAGGTCAGTGCTCAGAAGAAAGTGAGAGGAAAGGTCAGTGCTCAGAAGAAAGTGAGAGGAAAGGTCAGTGCTCAGAAGAAAGTGAGTGGAAAGGTCAGTGCTCAGAAGAAAGTGAGAGGAAAGGTCAGTGCTCAGAAGAAAGTGAGAGGAAAGGTCAGTGCTCAGAAGAAAGTGAGAGGAAAGGTCAGTGCTCAGAAGAGAGTGGAAAGGTCAGTGCTCAGAAGAAAGTGAGAGGAAAGGTCAGTGGTCAGAAGAAAGTGTGAGGAAAGGTCAGTGATCAGAAGAAAGTGAGTAGAAAGGTCAGTGATCAGAAGAAAGTGAGAGGAAAGGTCAATGATCAGAAGAAAGTGAGAGGAAAGGTCAGTGGTCAGAAGAAAGTGAGAGGAAAGGTCAGTGATCAGAAGAAAGTGAGTAGAAAGGTCAGTGGTCAGAAGAAAGTGAGTAGAAAGGTCAGTGGTCAGAAGAAAGTGAGAGGAAAGGTCAGTGATCAGAAGAAAGTGAGTAGAAAGGTCAGTGATCAGAAGAAAGTGAGAGGAAAGGTCAGTGATCAGAAGAAAGTGAGAGGAAAGGTCAGTGGTCAGAAGAAAGTGAGAGGAAAGGTCAGTGATCAGAAGAAAGTGAGTAGAAAGGTCAGTGGTCAGAAGAAAGTGAGAGGAAAGGTCAGTGATCAGAAGAAAGTGAGAGGAAAGGTCAGTGCTCAGAAGAAAGTGAGAGGAAAGGTCAGTGCTCAGAAGAAAGTGAGAGGAAAGGTCAGTGCTCAGAAGAAATTGAGTGGAAAGGTCAGTGCTCAGAAGAAAGTGAGAGGAAAGGTCAGTGCTCAAAAGAAAGTGAGAGGAAAGGTCAGTGCTCAGAAGAAAGTGAGAGGAAAGGTCAGTGCTCAGAAGAAATTCGAGTGGAAAGGTCAGTGCTTAGAAGAAAGTGAGAGGAAAGGTCAGTGCTCAGAAGAAAGTGAGAGGAAAGGTCAGTGCTTAGAAGAAAGTGAGAGGAAAGGTCAGTGCTCAGAAGAAAGTGAGAGGAAAGGTCAGTGCTCAGAAGAAAGTGAGAGGAAAGGTCAGTGCTCAGAAGAAAGTGAGAGGAAAGGTCAGTGCTCAGAAGAAAGTGAGAGGAAAGGTCAGTGCTCAGAAGAAAGTGAGAGGAAAGGTCATTGCTCAGAAGAAAGTTGAGTGGAAAGGTCAGTGCTCAGAAGAAAGTTGAGTGGAATGGTCAGTGGTCAGAAGAAAGTGTGAGGAAAGGTCAGTGATCAGAAGAAAGTGAGTAGAAAGGTCAGTGATCAGAAGAAAGTGAGAGGAAAGGTCAGTGATCAGAAGAAAGTGAGAGGAAAGGTCAGTGGTCAGAAGAAAGTGAGAGGAAAGGTCAGTGATCAGAAGAAAGTGAGTAGAAAGGTCAGTGGTCAGAAGAAAGTGAGTAGAAAGGTCAGTGGTCAGAAGAAAGTGAGAGGAAAGGTCAGTGATCAGAAGAAAGTGAGTAGAAAGGTCAGTGATCAGAAGAAAGTGAGAGGAAAGGTAAGTGATCAGAAGAAAGTGAGAGGAAAGGTCAGTGGTCAGAAGAAAGTGAGAGGAAAGGTCAGTGATCAGAAGAAAGTGAGTAGAAAGGTCAGTGGTCAGAAGAAAGTGAGAGGAAAGGTCAGTGATCAGAAGAAAGTGAGAGGAAAGGTCAGTGCTCAGAAGAAAGTGAGAGGAAAGGTCAGTGCTCAGAAGAAAGTGAGAGGAAAGGTCAGTGCTCAGAAGAAATTGAGTGGAAAGGTCAGTGCTCAGAAGAAAGTGAGAGGAAAGGTCAGTGCTCAAAAGAAAGTGAGAGGAAAGGTCAGTGCTCAGAAGAAAGTGAGAGGAAAGGTCAGTGCTCAGAAGAAATTCGAGTGGAAAGGTCAGTGCTTAGAAGAAAGTGAGAGGAAAGGTCAGTGCTCAGAAGAAAGTGAGAGGAAAGGTCAGTGCTTAGAAGAAAGTGAGAGGAAAGGTCAGTGCTCAGAAGAAAGTGAGAGGAAAGGTCAGTGCTCAGAAGAAAGTGAGAGGAAAGGTCAGTGCTCAGAAGAAAGTGAGAGGAAAGGTCAGTGCTCAGAAGAAAGTGAGAGGAAAGGTCAGTGCTCAGAAGAAAGTGAGAGGAAAGGTCATTGCTCAGAAGAAAGTTGAGTGGAAAGGTCAGTGCTCAGAAGAAAGTTGAGTGGAAAGGTCAGTGCTCAGAAGAAATGAGAGGAAAGGTCAGTGCTCAGAAGAAAGTGAGTGGAAAGGTCAGTGCTCAAAAGAAAGTGAGAGGAAAGGTCAGTGCTCAGAAGAAAGTTGAGTGGAAAGTTCAGTGCTCAGAAGAAAGTGAGAGGAAAGGTCAGTGCTCAGAAGAAAGTGAGAGGAAAGGTCATTGCTCAGAAGAAAGTGAGAGGAAAGGTCAGTGCTCAGGAGAAAGTGAGAGGAAAGGTCAGTGCTCAGAAGAAAGTGAGAGGAAAGGTCAGTGCTCAGAAGAAAGTGAGAGGAAAGGTCAGTGCTCAGAAGAAAGTGAGAGGAAAGGTCAGTGCTCAGAAGAAAGTGAGAGGAAAGGTCAGTGCTCAGAAGAAAGTGAGTGGAAAGGTCAGTGCTCAGAAGAAAGTGAGTGGAAAGGTCAGTGCTCAGAAGAAAGTGAGAGGAAAGGTCAGTGCTCAGAAGAAAGTGAGAGGAAAGGTCAGTGCTCAGAAGAAAGTTGAGTGGAAAGGTCAGTGCTCAGAAGAAAGTGAGAGGAAAGGTCAGTGCTCAGAAGAAAGTGAGTGGAAAGGTCAGTGCTCAGAAGAAAGTGAGAGGAAAGGTCAGTGCTCAGAAGAAAGTGAGAGGAAAGGTCAGTGCTCAGAAGAAAAATGAGTGGAAAGGTCAGTGCTCAGAAGAAAGTGAGAGGAAAGGTCAGTGCTCAGAAGAAAGTGAGAGGAAAGGTCAGTGCTCAGAAGAAAGTGAAAGGAAAGGTCAGTGCTCAGAAGAAAGTGAGAGGAAAGGTCAGTGCTCAGAAGAAAGTAAGAGGAAAGGTCAGTGCTCAGAAGAAAGTGAGAGGAAAGGTCAGTGCTCAGAAGAGAGTGGAAAGGTCAGTGCTCAGAAGAAAGTGAGAGGAAAGGTCAGTGCCCAGAAGAAAGTGAGAGGAAAGGTCAGTGCTCAGAAGAAAGTGAGAGGAAAGGTCAGTGCTCAGAAGAAAGTTAGAGGAAAGGTCAGTGCTCAGAAGAATGTGAGAGGAAAGGTCAGTGCTCAGAAGAAAGTGAGAGGAAAGGTCAGTGCTCAGAAGAAAGTAAGAGGAAAGGTCAGTGCTCAGAAGTAAGTGAGAGGAAAGGTCAGTGCTCAGAATAAAGTGAGAGGAAAGGTCAGTGCTCAGAAGAAAGTTGAGTGGAAAGGTCAGTGCTCAGAAGAAAGTTGAATGGAAAGGTCAGTGCTCAGAAGAAAGTGAGAGGAAATGTCAGTGCTCAGAAGAAAGTGAGAGGAAAGGTCAGTGCTCAGAAGAAAGTGAGAGGAAAGGTCAGTGCTCAGGAGAAAGTGAGAGGAAAGGTCAGTGCTCAGAAGAAAGTGAGAGGAAAGGTCAGTGCTCAGAAGAAAGTGAGAGGAAAGGTCAGTGCTCAGAAGAAAGTGAGAGGAAAGGTCAGTGCTCAGAAGAAAGTGAGTGGAAAGGTCAGTGCTCAGAAGAAAGTGAGAGGAAAGGTCAGTGCTCAGAAGAAAGTGAGAGGAAAGGTCAGTGCTCAGAAGAAAGTGAGAGGAAAGGTCAGTGCTCAGAAGAAAGTAAGAGGAAAGGTCAGTGCTCAGAAGAAAGTGAGAGAAAAGGTCAGTGCTCAGAAGAAAGTGAGAGGAAAGGTCAGTGCTCAGAAGAAAGTGAGAGGAAAGGTCAGTGCTCAGAAGAAAGTGAGTGGAAAGGTCAGTGCTCAGAAGAAAGTGAGAGGAAAGGTCAGTGCTCAGAAGAAAGTGAGAGGAAAGGTCAGTGCTCAGAAGAAAGTGAGAGGAAAGGTCAGTGCTCAGAAGAAAGTGAGAGGAAAGGTCAGTGCTCAGAAGAAAGTGAGTGGAAAGGTCAGTGCTCAGAAGAAGGTGAGAGGAAAGGTCAGTGCTCAGAAGAAAGTGAGAGGAAAGGTCAGTGCTCAGAAGAAAGTTGAGTGGAAAGGTAAGTGCTCAGAAGAAAGTGAGAGGAAAGGTCAGTGCTCAGAAGAAAGTGAGTGGAAAGGTCAGTGCTCAGAAGAAGGTGAGAGGAAAGGTCAGTGCTCAGAAGAAAGTGAGAGGAAAGGTCAGTGCTCAGAAGAAAGTTGAGTGGAAAGGTAAGTGCTCAGAAGAAAGTTAAGTGGAAAGGTCAGTGCTCAAAAGAAAGTGAGAGGAAAGGTCAGTGGTCAGAAGAGAGTGGAAAGGTCAGTGGTCAGAAGAAAGTGAGAGGAAAGGTCAGTGCTCAGAAGAAAGTGAGAGGAAAGGTCAGTGCTCAGAAGAAAGTGAGAGGAAAGGTCAGTGCTCAGAAGAAAGTGAGAGGAAAGGTCAGTGCTCAGAAGAAAGTGAGAGGAAAGGTCAGTGCTCAGAAGAAAGTGAGAGGAAAGGTCAGTGCTCAGAAGAAAGTGAGAGGAAAGGTCAGTGCTCAGAAGAAAGTGAGAGGAAAGGTCAGTGCTCAGAAGAAAGTGAGAGGAAAGGTCAGTGCTCAGAAGAAAGTGAGAGGAAAGGTCAGTGCTCAGAAGAAAGTGAGAGGAAAGGTCAGTGCTCAGAAGAAAGTGAGAGGAAAGGTCAGTGCTCAGAAGAAAGTGAGAGGAAAGGTCAGTGCTCAGAAGAAAGTGAGAGGAAAGGTCAGTGCTCAGAAGAAAGTTAAGTGGAAAGGTCAGTGCTCAGAAGAAAGTTGAGTGGAAAGGTCAGTGCTCAGAAGAAAGTGAGAGGAAAGGTCAGTGCTCAGAAGAAAGTGAGAGGAAAGGTCAGTGCTCAGAAGAAAGTGAGAGGAAAGGTCAGTGCTCAGAAGAAAGTGACTGGAAAGGTCAGTGCTCAGAAGAAATTGAGAGGAAAGGTCAGTGCTCAGAAGAAAGTGAGAGGAAAGGTCAGTGCTCAGAAGAAAGTGAGAGGAAAGGTCAGTGCTCAGAAGAAAGTGAGAGGAAAGGTCAGTGCTCAGAAGAAAGTGAGTGGAAAGGTCAGTGCTCAGAAGAAGGTGAGAGGAAAGGTCAGTGCTCAGAAGAAAGTGAGAGGAAAGGTCAGTGCTCAGAAGAAAGTTGAGTGGAAAGGTCAGTGCTCAGAAGAAAGTGAGAGGAAAGGTCAGTGCTCAGAAGAAAGTGAGAGGAAAGGTCAGTGCTCAGAAGAAAGTGAGAGGAAAGGTCAGTGCTCAGAAGAAAGTGAGAGGAAAGGTCAGTGCTCAGAAGAAAGTAAGAGGAAAGGTCAGTGCTCAGAAGAAAGTGAGAGGAAAGGTCAGTGCTCAGAAGAGAGTGGAAAGGTCAGTGCTCAGAAGAAAGTGAGAGGAAAGGTCAGTGCTCAGAAGAAAGTGAGAGGAAAGGTCAGTGCTCAGAAGAAAGTGAGAGGAAAGGTCAGTGCTCAGAAGAAAGTGAGAGGAAAGGTCAGTGCTCAGAAGAAAGTGAGAGGAAAGGTCAGTGCTCAGAAGAAAGTGAGAGGAAAGGTCAGTGCTCAGAAGAAAGTGAGAGGAAAGGTCAGTGCTCAGAAGAAAGTGAGAGGAAAGGTCAGTGCTCAGAAGAAAGTGAGAGGAAAGGTCAGTGCTCAGAAGAAAGTGAGAGGAAAGGTCAGTGCTCAGAAGAAAGTGAGAGGAAAGGTCAGTGCTCAGAAGAAAGTGAGAGGAAAGGTCAGTGCTCAGAAGAAAGTTAAGTGGAAAGGTCAGTGCTCAGAAGAAAGTGAGAGGAAAGGTCAGTGCTCAGAAGAAAGTGAGAGGAAAGGTCAGTGCTCAGAAGAAAGTGAGAGGAAAGGTCAGTGCTCAGAAGAAAGTGAGAGGAAAGGTCAGTGCTCAGAAGTAAGTAAGAGGAAAGGTCAGTGCTCAGAAGAAAGTGAGAGGAAAGGTCAGTGCTCAGAAGAAAGTTGAGTGGAAAGGTCAGTGCTCAGAAGAAAGTTGAGTGGAAAGGTCAGTGCTCAGAAGAAAGTGAGAGGAAAGGTCAGTGCTCAGAAGAAAGTGAGAGGAAAGGTCAGTGCTCAGAAGAAAGTGAGAGGAAAGGTCAGTGCTCAGAAGAAAGTGAGAGGAAAGGTCAGTGCTCAGAAGAAAGTGAGAGGAAAGGTCAGTGCTCAGAAGAAAGTGAGAGGAAAGGTCAGTGCTCAGAAGAAAGTGAGAGGAAAGGTCAGTGCTCAGAAGAAATTGAGAGGAAAGGTCAGTGCTCAGAAGAAAGTGAGAGGAAAGGTCAGTGCTCAGAAGAAAGTTGAGTGGAAAGGTCAGTGCTCAGAAGAAAGTTGAGTGGAAAGGTCAGTGCTCAGAAGAAAGTGAGAGGAAAGGTCAGTGCTCAGAAGAAAGTGAGTGGAAAGGTCAGTGCTCAGAAGAAAGTGAGAGGAAAGGTCAGTGCTCAGAAGAAAGTGAGAGGAAAGGTCAGTGCTCAGAAGAAAGTGAGAGGAAAGGTCAGTGCTCAGAAGAAAGTGAGTGGAAAGGTCAGTGCTCAGAAGAAAGTGAGAGGAAAGGTCAGTGCTCAGAAGAAAGTGAGAGGAAAGGTCAGTGCTCAGAAGAAAGTGAGAGGAAAGGTCAGTGCTCAGAAGAAAGTAAGAGGAAAGGTCAGTGCTCAGAAGAAAGTGAGAGAAAAGGTCAGTGCTCAGAAGAAAGTGAGAGGAAAGGTCAGTGCTCAGAAGAAAGTGAGAGGAAAGGTCAGTGCTCAGAAGAAAGTGAGTGGAAAGGTCAGTGCTCAGAAGAAAGTGAGAGGAAAGGTCAGTGCTCAGAAGAAAGTGAGAGGAAAGGTCAGTGCTCAGAAGAAAGTGAGAGGAAAGGTCAGTGCTCAGAAGAAAGTGAGAGGAAAGGTCAGTGCTCAGAAGAAAGTGAGTGGAAAGGTCAGTGCTCAGAAGAAGGTGAGAGGAAAGGTCAGTGCTCAGAAGAAAGTGAGAGGAAAGGTCAGTGCTCAGAAGAAAGTTGAGTGGAAAGGTAAGTGCTCAGAAGAAAGTGAGAGGAAAGGTCAGTGCTCAGAAGAAAGTGAGTGGAAAGGTCAGTGCTCAGAAGAAGGTGAGAGGAAAGGTCAGTGCTCAGAAGAAAGTGAGAGGAAAGGTCAGTGCTCAGAAGAAAGTTGAGTGGAAAGGTAAGTGCTCAGAAGAAAGTTAAGTGGAAAGGTCAGTGCTCAAAAGAAAGTGAGAGGAAAGGTCAGTGGTCAGAAGAGAGTGGAAAGGTCAGTGGTCAGAAGAAAGTGAGAGGAAAGGTCAGTGCTCAGAAGAAAGTGAGAGGAAAGGTCAGTGCTCAGAAGAAAGTGAGAGGAAAGGTCAGTGCTCAGAAGAAAGTGAGAGGAAAGGTCAGTGCTCAGAAGAAAGTGAGAGGAAAGGTCAGTGCTCAGAAGAAAGTGAGAGGAAAGGTCAGTGCTCAGAAGAAAGTGAGAGGAAAGGTCAGTGCTCAGAAGAAAGTGAGAGGAAAGGTCAGTGCTCAGAAGAAAGTGAGAGGAAAGGTCAGTGCTCAGAAGAAAGTGAGAGGAAAGGTCAGTGCTCAGAAGAAAGTGAGAGGAAAGGTCAGTGCTCAGAAGAAAGTGAGAGGAAAGGTCAGTGCTCAGAAGAAAGTGAGAGGAAAGGTCAGTGCTCAGAAGAAAGTGAGAGGAAAGGTCAGTGCTCAGAAGAAAGTTAAGTGGAAAGGTCAGTGCTCAGAAGAAAGTTGAGTGGAAAGGTCAGTGCTCAGAAGAAAGTGAGAGGAAAGGTCAGTGCTCAGAAGAAAGTGAGAGGAAAGGTCAGTGCTCAGAAGAAAGTGAGAGGAAAGGTCAGTGCTCAGAAGAAAGTGACTGGAAAGGTCAGTGCTCAGAAGAAATTGAGAGGAAAGGTCAGTGCTCAGAAGAAAGTGAGAGGAAAGGTCAGTGCTCAGAAGAAAGTGAGAGGAAAGGTCAGTGCTCAGAAGAAAGTGAGAGGAAAGGTCAGTGCTCAGAAGAAAGTGAGTGGAAAGGTCAGTGCTCAGAAGAAGGTGAGAGGAAAGGTCAGTGCTCAGAAGAAAGTGAGAGGAAAGGTCAGTGCTCAGAAGAAAGTTGAGTGGAAAGGTCAGTGCTCAGAAGAAAGTGAGAGGAAAGGTCAGTGCTCAGAAGAAAGTGAGAGGAAAGGTCAGTGCTCAGAAGAAAGTGAGAGGAAAGGTCAGTGCTCAGAAGAAAGTGAGAGGAAAGGTCAGTGCTCAGAAGAAAGTAAGAGGAAAGGTCAGTGCTCAGAAGAAAGTGAGAGGAAAGGTCAGTGCTCAGAAGAGAGTGGAAAGGTCAGTGCTCAGAAGAAAGTGAGAGGAAAGGTCAGTGCTCAGAAGAAAGTGAGAGGAAAGGTCAGTGCTCAGAAGAAAGTGAGAGGAAAGGTCAGTGCTCAGAAGAAAGTGAGAGGAAAGGTCAGTGCTCAGAAGAAAGTGAGAGGAAAGGTCAGTGCTCAGAAGAAAGTGAGAGGAAAGGTCAGTGCTCAGAAGAAAGTGAGAGGAAAGGTCAGTGCTCAGAAGAAAGTGAGAGGAAAGGTCAGTGCTCAGAAGAAAGTGAGAGGAAAGGTCAGTGCTCAGAAGAAAGTGAGAGGAAAGGTCAGTGCTCAGAAGAAAGTGAGAGGAAAGGTCAGTGCTCAGAAGAAAGTGAGAGGAAAGGTCAGTGCTCAGAAGAAAGTTAAGTGGAAAGGTCAGTGCTCAGAAGAAAGTGAGAGGAAAGGTCAGTGCTCAGAAGAAAGTGAGAGGAAAGGTCAGTGCTCAGAAGAAAGTGAGAGGAAAGGTCAGTGCTCAGAAGAAAGTGAGAGGAAAGGTCAGTGCTCAGAAGTAAGTGAGAGGAAAGGTCAGTGCTCAGAAGAAAGTGAGAGGAAAGGTCAGTGCTCAGAAGAAAGTTGAGTGGAAAGGTCAGTGCTCAGAAGAAAGTTGAGTGGAAAGGTCAGTGCTCAGAAGAAAGTGAGAGGAAAGGTCAGTGCTCAGAAGAAAGTGAGAGGAAAGGTCAGTGCTCAGAAGAAAGTGAGAGGAAAGGTCAGTGCTCAGAAGAAAGTGAGAGGAAAGGTCAGTGCTCAGAAGAAAGTGAGAGGAAAGGTCAGTGCTCAGAAGAAAGTGAGAGGAAAGGTCAGTGCTCAGAAGAAAGTGAGAGGAAAGGTCAGTGCTCAGAAGAAATTGAGAGGAAAGGTCAGTGCTCAGAAGAAAGTGAGAGGAAAGGTCAGTGCTCAGAAGAAAGTTGAGTGGAAAGGTCAGTGCTCAGAAGAAAGTTGAGTGGAAAGGTCAGTGCTCAGAAGAAAGTGAGAGGAAAGGTCAGTGCTCAGAAGAAAGTGAGTGGAAAGGTCAGTGCTCAGAAGAAAGTGAGAGGAAAGGTCAGTGCTCAGAAGAAAGTAAGAGGAAAGGTCAGTGCTCAGAAGAGAGTGGAAAGGTCAGTGCTCAGAAGAGAGTGGAAAGGTCAGTGCTCAGAAGAAAGTGAGAGGAAAGGTCAGTGCTCAGAAGAAAGTGAGAGGAAAGGTCAGTGCTCAGAAGAAAGTGAGAGGAAAGGTCAGTGCTCAGAAGAAAGTGAGTGGAAAGGTCAGTGCTCAGAAGAAGGTGAGAGGAAAGGTCAGTGCTCAGAAGAAAGTGAGAGGAAAGGTCAGTGCTCAGAAGAAAGTGAGTGGAAAGGTCAGTGCTCAGAAGAAAGTGAGAGGAAAGGTCAGTGCTCAGAAGAAAGTAAGAGGAAAGGTCAGTGCTCTAAAGAAAAGGAGAGGAAAGGTCAGTGCTCAGAAGAGAGTGGAAAGGTCAGTGCTCAGAAGAAAGTGAGAGGAAAGGTCAGTGCTCAGAAGAAAGTGAGAGGAAAGGTCAGTGCTCAGAAGAAAGTGAGAGGAAAGGTCAGTGCTCAGAAGAAAGTGAGAGGAAAGGTCAGTGCTCAGAAGAAAGTGAGAGGAAAGGTCAGTGCTCAGAAGAAAGTTGAGTGGAAAGGTCAGTGCTCAGAAGAAAGTGAGAGGAAAGGTCAGTGCTCAGAAGAAAGTGAGAGGAAAGGTCAGTGCTCAGAAGAAAGTGAGAGGAAAGGTCAGTGCTCAGAAGAAAGTGAGAGGAAAGGTCAGTGCTCAGAAGAAAGTGAGAGGAAAGGTCAGTGCTCAGAAGAAAGTGAGAGGAAAGGTCAGTGCTCAGAAGAAAGTGAGAGGAAAGGTCAGTGCTCAGAAGAAAGTTAAGTGGAAAGGTCAGTGCTCAGAAGAAAGTTGAGTGGAAAGGTCAGTGCTCAGAAGAAAGTAAGAGGAAAGGTCAGTGCTCAAAAGAAAGTGAGAGGAAAGGTCAGTGCTCAGAAGAGAGTGGAAAGGTCAGTGCTCAGAAGAAAGTGAGAGGAAAGGTCAGTGCTCAGAAGAAAGTGAGAGGAAAGGTCAGTGCTCAGAAGAAAGTGAGAGGAAAGGTCAGTGCTCAGAAGAAAGTGAGAGGAAAGGTCAGTGCTCAGAAGAAAGTGAGAGGAAAGGTCAGTGCTCAGAAGAAAGTGAGAGGAAAGGTCAGTGCTCAGAAGAAAGTGAGAGGAAAGGTCAGTGCTCAGAAGAAATTGAGAGGAAAGGTCAGTGCTCAGAAGAAAGTGAGAGGAAAGGTCAGTGCTCAGAAGAAAGTTGAGTGGAAAGGTCAGTGCTCAGAAGAAAGTTGAGTGGAAAGGTCAGTGCTCAGAAGAAAGTGAGAGGAAAGGTCAGTGCTCAGAAGAAAGTGAGTGGAAAGGTCAGTGCTCAGAAGAAAGTGAGAGGAAAGGTCAGTGCTCAGAAGAAAGTGAGAGGAAAGGTCAGTGCTCAGAAGAAAGTGAGAGGAAAGGTCAGTGCTCAGGAGAAAGTGAGAGGAAAGGTCAGTGCTCAGAAGAAAGTGAGAGGAAAGGTCAGTGCTCAGAAGAAAGTGAGAGGAAAGGTCAGTGCTCAGAAGAAAGTGAGAGGAAAGGTCAGTGCTCAGAAGAAAGTGAGTGGAAAGGTCAGTGCTCAGAAGAAAGTGAGAGGAAAGGTCAGTGCTCAGAAGAAAGTGAGAGGAAAGGTCAGTGCTCAGAAGAAAGTGAGAGGAAAGGTCAGTGCTCAGAAGAAAGTAAGAGGAAAGGTCAGTGCTCAGAAGAAAGTGAGAGAAAATGTCAATGCTCAGAAGAAAGTGAGAGGAAAGGTCAGTGCTCAGAAGAAAGTGAGAGGAAAGGTCAGTGCTCAGAAGAAAGTGAGTGGAAAGGTCAGTGCTCAGAAGAAAGTGAGAGGAAAGGTCAGTGCTCAGAAGAAAGTGAGAGGAAAGGTCAGTGCTCAGAAGAAAGTGAGAGGAAAGGTCAGTGCTCAGAAGAAAGTGAGAGGAAAGGTCAGTGCTCAGAAGAAAGTGAGTGGAAAGGTCAGTGCTCAGAAGAAAGTGAGAGGAAAGGTCAGTGCTCAGAAGAAAGTGAGAGGAAAGGTCAGTGCTCAGAAGAAAGTTGAGTGGAAAGGTCAGTGCTCAGAAGAAAGTGAGAGGAAAGGTCAGTGCTCAAAAGAAAGTGAGTGGAAAGGTCAGTGCTCAGAAGAAAGTGAGAGGAAAGGTCAGTGCTCAGAAGAAAGTGAGAGGAAAGGTCAGTGCTCAGAAGAAAGTTGAGTGGAAAGGTCAGTGCTCAGAAGAAAGTGAGAGGAAAGGTCAGTGCTCAGAAGAAAGTGAGAGGAAAGGTCAGTGCTCAGAAGAAAGTGAGAGGAAAGGTCAGTGCTCAGAAGAAAGTGAGAGGAAAGGTCAGTGCTCAGAAGAAAGTAAGAGGAATGGTCAGTGCTCAGAAGAAAGTGAGAGGAAAGGTCAGTGCTCAGAAGAGAGTGGAAAGGTCAGTGCTCAGAAGAAAGTGAGAGGAAAGGTCAGTGCTCAGAAGAAAGTGAGAGGAAAGGTCAGTGCTCAGAAGAAAGTGAGAGGAAAGGTCAGTGCTCAGAAGAAAGTGAGAGGAAAGGTCAGTGCTCAGAAGAAAGTGAGAGGAAAGGTCAGTGCTCAGAAGAAAGTGAGAGGAAAGGTCAGTGCTCAGAAGAAATTGAGAGGAAAGGTCAGTGCTCAGAAGAAAGTGAGAGGAAAGGTCAGTGCTCAGAAGAAAGTTGAGTGGAAAGGTCAGTGCTCAGAAGAAAGTTGAGTGGAAAGGTCAGTGCTCAGAAGAAAGTGAGAGGAAAGGTCAGTGCTCAGAAGAAAGTGAGTGGAAAGGTCAGTGCTCAGAAGAAAGTGAGAGGAAAGGTCAGTGCTCAGAAGAAAGTAAGAGGAAAGGTCAGTGCTCAGAAGAGAGTGGAAAGGTCAGTGCTCAGAAGAGAGTGGAAAGGTCAGTGCTCAGAAGAAAGTGAGAGGAAAGGTCAGTGCTCAGAAGAAAGTGAGAGGAAAGGTCAGTGCTCAGAAGAAAGTGAAAAGGAAAGGTCAGTGCTCAGAAGAAAGTGAGAGGAAAGGTCAGTGCTCAGAAGAAAGTGAGAGGAAAGGGCAGTGCTCAGAAGAAAGTGAGAGGAAAGGTCAGTGCTCAGAAGAAAGTGAGAGGAAAGGTCAGTGCTCAGAAGAAAGTGAGAGGAAAGGTCAGTGATCAGAAGAAAGTGAGAGGAAAGGTCAGTGCTCAGAAGAAAGTGAGAGGAAAGGTCAGTGCTCAGAAGAAAGTGAGAGGAAAGGTCAGTGCTCAGAAGAAAGTAAGAGGAAAGGTCAGTGCTCAGAAGAAAGTGAGAGAAAAGGTCAGTGCTCAGAAGAAAGTGAGAGGAAAGGTCAGTGCTCAGAAGAAAGTGAGAGGAAAGGTCAGTGCTCAGAAGAAAGTGAGTGGAAAGGTCAGTGCTCAGAAGAAAGTGAGAGGAAAGGTCAGTGCTCAGAAGAAAGTGAGAGGAAAGTTCAGTGCTCAGAAGAAAGTGAGAGGAAAGGTCAGTGCTCAGAAGAAAGTGAGAGGAAAGGTCAGTGCTCAGAAGAAAGTGAGTGGAAAGGTCAGTGCTCAGAAGAAAGTGAGAGGAAAGGTCAGTGCTCAGAAGAAAGTGAGAGGAAAGGTCAGTGGTCAGCAGAAAGTTGAGTGGAAAGGTCAGTGCTCAGAAGAAAGTGAGAGGAAAGGTCAGTGCTCAGAAGAAAGTGAGTGGAAAGGTCAGTGCTCAGAAGAAAGTGAGAGGAAAGGTCAGTGCTCAGCAGAAAGTGAGAGGAAAGGTCAGTGGTCAGCAGAAAGTGAGAGGAAAGGTCAGTGGTCAGCAGAAAGTGAGAGGAAAGGTCAGTGGTCAGCAGAAAGTGAGAGGAAAGGTCAGTGGTCAGCAGAAAGTGAGAGGAAAGGTCAGTGGTCAGCAGAAAGTGAGAGGAAAGGTCAGTGGTCAGCAGAAAGTGAGAGGTAAGGTCAGTGGTCAGAAGAAAGTGAGAGGAAAGGTCAGTGGTCAGAAGAAAGTGAGAGGAAAGGTCAGTGGTCAGAAGAAAGTGAGAGGAAAGGTCAGTGATCAGAAGAAAGTGAGTAGAAAGGTCAGTGGTCAGAAGAAAGTGAGAGGAAAGGTCAGTGATCAGAAGAAAGTGAGTAGAAAGGTCAGTGGTCAGAAGAAAGTGAGAGGAAAGGTCAGTGATCAGAAGAAAGTGAGTAGAAAGGTCAGTGATCAGAAGAAAGTGAGAGGAAAGGTCAGTGATCAGAAGAAAGTGAGAGGAAAGGTCAGTGATCAGAAGAAATTGAAAGGAAAGGTCAGTGGTCAGAAGAAAATGAGAGGAAATGTCAGTGATCAGAAGAAAGTGAGTAGAAAGGTCAGTGGTCAGAAGAAAGTGAGAGGAAAGGTTAGTGGTCAGAAGAAAGTGAGAGGAAAGGTCAGTGCTCAGAATAAAGTGAGAGGAAAGGTCAGTGCTCAGAAGAAAGTGAGAGGAAAGGTCAGTGCTCAGAAGAAAGTGAGAGTAAAGGTCAGTGCTCAGAAGAAAGTGAGAGGAAAGGTCAGTGCTCAGAAGAAAGTGAGTGGAAAGGTCAGTGCTCAGAAGAAAGTGAGAGGAAAGGTCAGTGCTCAGAAGAAAGTGAGAGGAAAGGTCAGTGCTCAGTAGAAAGTGAGAGGAAAGGTCAGTGCTCAGAAGAAAGTGAGAGGAAAGGTCAGTGCTCAGAAGAAAGTGAGAGGAAAGGTCAGTGCTCAGAAGAAAGTGAGAGGAAAGGTCAGTGCTCAGAAGAAAGTGAGAGGAAAGGTCAGTGCTCAGAAGAAAGTGAGTGGAAAGGTCAGTGCTCAGAAGAAAGTGAGAGGAAAGGTCAGTGCTCAGAAGAAAGTGAGAGGAAAGGTCAGTGCTCAGAAGAAGGTGAGAGGAAAGGTCAGTGCTCAGAAGAAAGTGAGAGGAAAGGTCAGTGCTCAGAAGAAAGTGAGAGGAAAGGTCAGTGCTCAGAAGAAAGTTGAGTGGAAAGGTCAGTGCTCAGAAGAAAGTTGAGTGGAAAGGTCAGTGCTCAGAAGAAAGTGAGAGGAAAGGTCAGTGCTCAGAAGAAATTGAGTGGAAAGGTCAGTGCTCAGAAGAAAGTGAGAGGAAAGGTCAGTGCTCAGAAGAAAGTGAGAGGAAAGGTCAGTGCTCAGAAGAAAGTCGAATGGAAAGGTCAGTGCTCAGAAGAAAGTGAGAGGAAAGGTCAGTGCTCAGAAGAAAGTGAGAGGAAAGGTCAGTGCTTAGAAGAAAGTGAGAGGAAAGGTCAGTGGTCAGAAGAAAGTGAGAGGAAAGGTCAGTGCTCAGAAGAAAGTGAGAGGAAAGGTCAGTGCTCAGAAGAAAGTGAGAGGAAAGGTCAGTGCTCAGAAGAAAGTGAGAGGAAAGGTCAGTGCTCAGAAGAAAGTGAGAGGAAAGGTCATTGCTCAGAAGAAAGTTGAGTGGAAAGGTCAGTGCTCAGAAGAAAGTTGAGTGGAAAGGTCAGTGCTCAGAAGAAAGTTGAGTGGAAAGGTCAGTGCTCAGAAGAAATGAGAGGAAAGTTCAGTGCTCAGAAGAAAGTGAGTGGAAAGGTCAGTGCTCAGAAGAAAGTGAGAGGAAAGGTCAGTGCTCAGAAGAAAGTGAGAGGAAAGGTCAGTGCTCAGAAGAAAGTTGAGTGGAAAGTTCAGTGCTCAGAAGAAAGTGAGAGGAAAGGTCAGTGCTCAGAAGAAAGTGAGAGGAAAGGTCAGTGCTCAGAAGAAAGTGAGAGGAAAGGTCAGTGCTCAGGAGAAAGTGAGAGGAAAGGTAAATGCTCAGAAGAAAGTGAGAGGAAAGGTCAGTGCTCAGAAGAAAGTGAGAGGAAAGGTCAGTGCTCAGAAGAAAGTGAGAGGAAAGGTCAGTGCTCAGAAGAAAGTGAGTTGAAAGGTCAGTGCTCAGAAGAAAGTGAGAGGAAAGGTCAGTGCTCAGAAGAAAGTGAGAGGAAAGGTCAGTGCTCAGAAGAAAGTGAGAGGAAAGGTCAGTGCTCAGAAGAAAGTAAGAGGAAAGGTCAGTGCTCAGAAGAAAGTGAGAGGAAAGGTCAGTGCTCAGAAGAAAGTGAGAGGAAAGGTCAGTGCTCAGAAGAAAGTTGAGTGGAAAGGTCAGTGCTCAGAAGAATGTGAGAGGAAAGGTCAGTGCTCAGAAGAAAGTGAGTGGAAAGGTCAGTGCTCAGAAGAAAGTGAGAGGAAAGGTCAGTGCTCAGAAGAAAGTAAGAGGAAAGGTCAGTGCTCAGAAGAAAGTTGAGTGGAAAGGTCAGTGCTCAGAAGAAATGAGAGGAAAGGTCAGTGCTCAGAAGAAAGTGAGTGGAAAGGTCAGTGCTCAGAAGAAAGTGAGAGGAAAGGTCAGTGCTCAGAAGAAAGTGAGAGGAAAGGTCAGTGCTCAGAAGAAAGTTGAGTGGAAAGGTCAGTGCTCAGAAGAAAGTGAGAGGAAAGGTCAGTGCTCAGAAGAGAGTGGAAAGGTCAGTGCTCAGAAGAAAGTGAGAGGAAAGGTCAGTGGTCAGAAGAAAGTGTGAGGAAAGGTCAGTGATCAGAAGAAAGTGAGTAGAAAGGTCAGTGGTCAGAAGAAAGTGAGAGGAAAGGTCAGTGATCAGAAGAAAGTGAGAGGAAAGGTCAGTGGTCAGAAGAAAGTGAGAGGAAAGGTAAGTGATCAGAAGAAAGTGAGTAGAAAGGTCAGTGGTCAGAAGAAAGTGAGAGGAAAGGTCAGTGATCAGAAGAAAGTGAGTAGAAAGGTCAGTGATCAGAAGAAAGTGAGAGGAAAGGTCAGTGATCAGAAGAAAGTGAGAGGAAAGGTCAGTGGTCAGAAGAAAGTGAGAGGAAAGGTCAGTGATCAGAAGAAAGTGAGTAGAAAGGTCAGTGGTCAGAAGAAAGTGAGAGGAAAGGTCAGTGATCAGAAGAAAGTGAGAGGAAAGGTCAGTGGTCAGAAGAAAGTGAGAGGAAAGGTCAGTGCTCAGAAGAAAGTGAGAGGAAAGGTCAGTGCTCAGAAGAAAGTGAGAGGAAAGGTCAGTGCTCAGAAGAAAGTGAGAGGAAAGGTCAGTGCTCAGAAGAAAGTGAGTGGAAAGGTCAGTGCTCAGAAGAAAGTGAGAGGAAAGGTCAGTGCTCAGAAGAAAGTGAGAGGAAAGGTCAGTGCTCAGAAGAAAGTGAGTGGAAAGGTCAGTGCTCAGAAGAAAGTGAGAGGAAAGGTCAGTGCTCAGAAGAAAGTGAGAGGATAGGTCAGTGCTCAGAAGAAAGTGAGAGGAAAGGTCAGTACTCAGAAGAAAGTTGAGTGGAAAGGTCAGTGCTCAGAAGAAAGTTGAGTGGAAAGGTCAGTGCTCAGAAGAAAGTGAGAGGAAAGGTCAGTGCTCAGAAGAAATTGAGTGGAAAGTTCAGTGCTCAGAAGAAAGTGAGAGGAAAGGTCAGTGATCAGAAGAAAGTGAGAGGAAAGGTCAGTGCTCAGAAGAAAGTTGAGTGGAAAGGTCAGTGCTCAGAAGAAAGTTGAGTGGAAAGGTCAGTGCTCAGAAGAAAGTGAGAGGAAATGTCAGTGCTCAGAAGAAATTGAGTGGAAAGGTCAGTGCTCAGAAGAAAGTGAGAGGAAAGGTCAGTGCTCAGAAGAATGTGAGAGGAAAGGTCAGTGCTCAGAAGAAAGTCGAATGGAAAGGTCAGTGCTCAGAAGAAAGTGAGAGGAAAGGTCAGTGCTCAGAAGAAAGTGAGAGGAAAGGTCAGTGCTTAGAAGAAAGTGAGAGGAAAGGTCAGTGCTCAGAAGAAAGTGAGAGGAAAGGTCAGTGCTCAGAAGAAAGTGAGAGGAAAGGTCAGTGCTCAGAAGAAAGTGAGAGGAAAGGTCAGTGCTCAGAAGAAAGTGAGAGGAAAGGTCAGTGCTCAGAAGAAAGTGAGAGGAAAGGTCATTGATCAGAAGAAAGTTGAGTGGAAAGGTCAGTGCTCAGAAGAAAGTTGAGTGGAAAGGTCAGTGCTCAGAAGAAATGAGAGGAAAGGTCAGTGCTCAGAAGAAAGTGAGTGGAAAGGTCAGTGCTCAGAAGAAAGTGAGAGGAAAGGTCAGTGCTCAGAAGAAAGTGAGAGGAAAGGTCAGTGCTCAGAAGAGAGTCGAATGGAAAGGTCAGTGCTCAGAAGAAAGTGAGAGGAAAGGTCAGTGCTCAGAAGAAAGTGAGAGGAAAGGTCAGTGCTTAGAAGAAAGTGAGAGGAAAGGTCAGTGCTCAGAAGAAAGTGAGAGGAAAGGTCAGTGCTCAGAAGAAAGTGAGAGGAAAGGTCAGTGCTCAGAAGAAAGTGAGAGGAAAGGTCAGTGCTCAGAAGAAAGTGAGAGGAAAGGTCAGTGCTCAGAAGAAAGTGAGAGGAAAGGTCATTGCTCAGAAGAAAGTTGAGTGGAAAGGTCAGTGCTCAGAAGAAAGTTGAGTGGAAAGGTCAGTGCTCAGAAGAAATGAGAGGAAAGGTCAGTGCTCAGAAGAAAGTGAGTGGAAAGGTCAGTGCTCAGAAGAAAGTGAGAGGAAAGGTCAGTGCTCAGAAGAAAGTTGAGTGGAAAGGTCAGTGGTCAGAAGAAAGTGAGAGGAAAGGTAAGTGCTCAGAAGAAAGTGAGAGGAAAGGTCAGTGCTCAGAAGAAAGTGAGAGGAAAGGTCAGTGCTCAGAAGAAAGTGAGAGGAAAGGTCAGTGCTCAGAAGAAAGTGAGAGGAAAGGTCAGTGCTCAGATGAAAGTAAGAGGAATGGTCAGTGCTCAGAAGAAAGTGAGAGGAAAGGTCAGTGCTCAGAAGAAAGTGAGAGGAAAGGTCAGTGCTCAGAAGAAAGTTAAGTGGAAAGGTCAGTGCTCAGAAGAAAGTTGAGTGGAAAGGTCAGTGCTCAGAAGAAAGTGAGAGGAAAGGTCAGTGCTCAGAAGAAAGTGAGAGGAAAGGTCAGTGCTCAGAAGAAAGTGAGAGGAAAGGTCAGTGCTCAGAAGAAAGTGAGAGGAAAGGTCAGTGCTCAGAAGAAAGTGAGAGGAAAGGTCAGTGCTCAGAAGAAAGTAAGAGGAATGGTCAGTGCTCAGAAGAAAGTGAGAGGAAAGGTCAGTGCTCAGAAGAGAGTGGAAAGGTCAGTGCTCAGAAGAAAGTGAGAGGAAAGGTCAGTGCTCAGAAGAAAGTGAGAGGAAAGGTCAGTGCTCAGAAGAAAGTGAGAGGAAAGGTCAGTGCTCAGAAGAAAGTGAGAGGAAAGGTCAGTGCTCAGAAGAAAGTGAGAGGAAAGGTCAGTGCTCAGAAGAAAGTGAGAGGAAAGGTCAGTGCTCAGAAGAAAGTGAGAGGAAAGGTCAGTGCTCAGAAGAAAGTGAGAGGAAAGGTCAGTGCTCAGAAGAAAGTGAGAGGAAAGGTCAGTGCTCAGAAGAAAGTTGAGTGGAAAGGTCAGTGCTCAGAAGAAAGTTGAGTGGAAAGGTCAGTGCTCAGAAGAAAGTGAGAGGAAAGGTCAGTGCTCAGAAGAAAGTGAGTGGAAAGGTCAGTGCTCAGAAGAAAGTGAGAGGAAAGGTCAGTGCTCAGAAGAAAGTGAGAGGAAAGGTCAGTGCTCAGAAGAAAGTTGAGTGGAAAGGTCAGTGCTCAGTAGAAAGTGAGAGGAAAGGTCAGTGCTCAGAAGAAAGTGAGAGGAAAGGTCAGTGCTTAGAAGAAAGTGAGAGGAAAGGTCAGTGCTCAGAAGAAATTGAGAGGAAAGGTCAGTGCTCAGAAGAAAGTTGAGTGGAAAGGTCAGTGCTCAGAAGAAAGTGAGAGGAAAGGTCAGTGCTCAGAAGAAAGTGAGAGGAAAGGTCAGTGCTCAGAAGAAAGTGAGAGGAAAGGTCAGTGCTCAGAAGAAAGTGAGAGGAAAGGTCAGTGCTCAGAAGAAAGTGAAAGGAAAGATAAGTGCTCAGAAGAAAGTTGAGTGGAAAGGTCAGTGCTCAGAAGAAAGTTGAGTGGAAAGGTCAGTGCTCAGAAGAAAGTTGAGTGGAAAGGTCAGTGCTAAGAAGAAAGTTGAGTGGAAAGGTCAGTGCTTAGAAGAAAGTTGAGTGGAAAGGTCAGTGCTCAGAAGAAAGTGAGAGGAAAGGTCAGTGCTCAGAAGAAAGTTGAGTGGAAAGGTCAGTGCTCAGAAGAAAGTTGAGTGGAAAGGTCAGTGCTCAGAAGAAAGTTGAGTGGAAAGGTCAGTGCTCAGAAGAAAGTTGAGTGGAAAAGTCAGTGCTCAGAAGAAAGTTTAGTGGAAAGGTCAGTGCTCAGAAGAATGTTGAGTGGAAAGGTCAGTGCTCAGAAGAAAGTGAGTGGAAAGGTCAGTGCTCAGAAGAAAGTGAGAGGAAAGGTCGGTGCTCAGAAGAAAGTTGAGTTGAAAGGTCAGTGCTCAGAAGAAAGTTGAGTGGAAAGTTCAGTGCTCAGAAGAAAGTTGAGTGGAAAGGTCAGTGCTCAGAAGAAAGTTGAATGGAAAGGTCAGTGCTCAGAAGAAAGTGAGTGGAAAGGTCAGTGCTCAGAAGAAAGTGAGAGGAAAGGTAAGTGCTCAGAAGAAAGTTGAGTGGAAAGGTCAGTGCTCAGAAGAAAGTTGAGTGGAAAGGTCAGTGCTCAGATGAAAGTTGAGTGGAAAGGTCAGTGCTCAGAAGAAAGTGAGTGGAAAGGTCAGTGCTCAGAAGAAAGTGAGAGGAAAGGTCAGTGCTCAGAAGAAAATGAGAGGAAAGGTCAGTGCTCAGAAGAAAGTGAGAGGAAAGGTCGGTGCTCAGAAGAAAGTTGAGTTGAAAGGTCAGTGCTCAGAAGAAAGTGAGTGGAAAGGTCAGTGCTCAGAAGAAAGTGAGAGGAAAGGTAAGTGCTCAGAAGAAAGTGAGTGGAAAGGTCAGTGCTCAGAAGAAAGTGAGAGGAAAGGTCGGTGCTCAGAAGAAAGTGAGTGGAAAGGTCAGTGCTCAGAAGAAAGTGAGTGGAAAGGTCAGTGCTCAGAAGAAAGTGAGTGGAAAGGTCAGTGCTCAGAAGAAAGTTGAGTGGAAAGGTCAGTGCTCAGAAGAAAGTGAGTGGAAAGGTCAGTGCTCAGAAGAAAGTGAGAGGAAAGGTCAGTGCTCAGAAGAAAATGAGAGGAAAGGTCAGTGCTCAGAAGAAAGTTGAGTGGAAAGGTCAGTGCTCAGAAGAAAGTGAGAGGAAAGGTCAGTGCTCAGAAGAAAGTTGAGTTGAAAGGTCAGTGCTCATAAGAAAGTGAGAGGAAATGTCAGTGCTCAGAAGTAAGTTGAGTGGAAAGGTCAGTGCTCAGAAGAAAGTGAGAGGAAAGGTCAGTGCTCAGAAGAAAGTTAAGTGGAAAGGTCAGTGCTCAGAAGAAAGTTGAGTGGAAAGGTCAGTGCTCAGAAGAAAGTGAGTGGAAAGGTCAGTGCTCAGAAGAAAGTGAGAGGAAAGGTCAGTGCTCAGAAGAAAGTTAAGTTGAAAGGTCAATGCTCAGAAGAAAGTTGAGTGGAAAGGTCACTGCTCAGAAGAAAGTGAGAGGAATGGTCAGTGCTCAGTAGAAAGTTGGGTGGAAAGGTCAGTGCTCAGAAGAAAGTTGAGTGGAAAGGTCAGTGCTCAGAAGAAAGTTGAGTGGAAGGGTCAGTGCTCAGAAGAAAGTTGAGTGGAAAGGTCAGTGCTCAGAAGAAAGTGAGTGGAAAGGTCAGTGCTCAGAAGAAAGTGAGAGGAAAGGTCAGTGCTCAGAAGAAAGTGAGAGGAAAGGTCAGTGCTCAGAAGAAAGTGAAAGGAAAGGTAAGTGCTCAGAAGAAAGTGAGTGGAAAGGTCATTGCTCAGAAGAAAGTGAGAGGAAAGGTAAGTGCTCAGAAGAAAGTGAGAGGAAAGGTCAGTGCTCAGAAGAAAGTGTGGAAAGGTCAGTGCTCAGAAGAAAGTTGAGTGGAAAAGTCAGTGCTCAGAAGAAAGTGAGTGGAAAGGTCAGTGCTCAGAAGAAAGTGAGAGGAAAGGTCGGTGCTCAGAAGAAAGTGAGTGGAAAAGTCAGTGCTCAGAAGAAAGTGAGTGGAAAGGTCAGTACTCAGAAGAAAGTGAGTGGAAACGTCAGTGCTCAGAAGAAAGTGAGTGGAAAGGTCAGTGCTTAGAAGAAAGTGAGTGGAAAGGTCAGTGCTCAGAAGAAAGTGAGAGGAAAGGTCAGTGCTCAGAAGAAAGTTGAGTGGAAAGGTCAGTGCTCAGAAGAAAGTGAGAGGAAAGATCAGTGCTCAGAAGAAAACTGAGTGGAAAGGTCAGTGCTCAGAAGAAAGTGAGAGGAAAGGTCAGTGCTCAGAAGTAAGTTGAGTGGAAAGGTCAGTGCTCAGAAGAAAGTGAGAGGAAAGGTCAGTGCTCAGAAGAAAGTTAAGTGGAAAGGTCAGTGCTCAGAAGAAAGTTGAGTGGAAAGGTCAGTGCTCAGAAGAAAGTGAGTGGAAAGGTCAGTGCTCAGAAGAAAGTGAGAGGAAAGGTCAGTGCTCAAAAGAAAGTTGAGTGGAAAGGTCACTGCTCAGAAGAAAGTGAGAGGAATGGTCAGTGCTCAGAAGAAAGTTGAGTGGAAAGGTCAGTGCTCAGAAGAAAGTTGAGTGGAAAGGTCAGTGCTCAGAAGAATGTTGAGTGGAAAGGTCAGGGCACAGAAGAAAGTTGAGTGAAAAGGTCAGTGCTCAAAAGAAAGTTGAGTGGAAAGGTCAGTGCTCAGAAGAAAGTGAGAGGAAAGGTCACTGCTCAGAAGAAAGTGAGAGGAAAGGTCAGTGCTCAGAAGAAAGTGAAAGGAAAGGTAAGTGCTCAGAAGAAAGTGAGTGGAAAGGCCATTGCTCAGAAGAAAGTGAGAGGAAAGGTAAGTGCTCAGAAGAAAGTGATAGGAAAGGTCAGTGCTCAGAAGAAAGTGAGTGGAAAGGTCAGTGCTCAGAAGAAAGTTGAGTGGAAAAGTCAGTGCTCAGAAGAAAGTGAGTGGAAAGTTCAGTGCTCAGAAGAAAGTGATCGGAAAGGTCAGTGCTCAGAAGAAAGTGAGTGGAAAGGTCAGTGCTCAGAAGAAAGTGAGTGCAAAGGTCAGTGCTCAGAAGAAAGTGAGTGGAAAGGTCAGTGCTCAGAAGAAAGTTGAGTGGAAAGGTCAGTGCTCAGAAGAAAGTGAGTGGAAAGGTCAGTGCTCAGATGAAAGTGAGAGGAAAGGTCAGTGCTCAGAAGAAAGTGAGATGAAAGGTCAGTGCTCAGAAGAAAGTTGAGTGGAAAGGTCAGTGCTCAGAAGAAAGTGAGAGGAAAGGTCAGTGCTCAGAAGAAAGTTGAGTGGAAAGGTCAGTGCTCAGAAGAAAGTGAGAGGAAAGGTCAGTGCTCAGAAGTAAGTTGAGTGGAAAGGTCAGTGCTCAGAAGAAAGTGAGAGGAAAGGTCAGTGCTCAGAAGAAAGTTGAGTGGAAAGGTCAGTGCTCAGAAGAAAGTTGAGTGGAAAGGTCAGTGCTCAGAAGAAAGTTGAGTGGAAAGGTCAATGCTCAGAAGAAAGTTGAGTGGAAAGGTCAGTGCTCAGAAGAAAGTTGAGTGGAAAGGTCAGTGCTCAGAAGAAAGTTGAGTGGAAAGGTCAGTGCTCAGAACAAAGTGAGTGGAAAGGTCAGTGCTCAGAAGAAGACGACGTCTATTGAATTAAACCGTGAAATCATAGAAAAACATGAGCAAATTGTGCTAGTGACTTGGCGAGGCAGTACGGGCGTAGCACTTCAACGATATGCACTCTGCTTGATCAAAAACAACTGTGGTGGCATTTTGGGGGCTGGAACGGATTAGTGGCATTTCTATTCATTTAAATGGGGGAAATTACTTTAAGACACAAGCAAATTGATATACGAGCATTGTTATGGAATGAATTAAATTCGTATCTCGAGGTGCTGTCAAATATTATGTCTCATAGATGAACCCCCTGGCTCATCTCAGAATATTTTGGTTGTCTAACGACTTCTATTCCAATTACTTTGCCTGGTCTATTAATTACAATCACAACAACTGGCGTGAATATAATACTCTCTCTCTCTCTCTGACAAGAAGCTCAACAAGGTCCATTGTAAACTAGCAGTACTTTATTATTCAGGCTTTGTAACAACACAATTCCTTCGCTGTACGTGACGTTTTTGCGCCGCCGTTTTGGCACGACCATTTTGGCGCAGGTCATTTTGGCGCACAGAAGATTGCAAGCCGAATTTGGGATGGATCACCCAAACATTTCGAAATTTATAGACGGAATTCAAGGTTTTCAAAAAGGGCGTGACCTCGTATATGAGCAATTCATTCGTTGAAACCAGCCGCCTGTAAAGCGCAGAAAATATGTCGCAGCAGATACCAGAATCATGACAATTGTTGAGAGTTACAGAGAACGAAACATCATCGAGTATCTTAGAGGATTTGCCCATAATTTTTTGATGGACTAATATACACGGACTTTCGGAAGACTTATTAAAGGTACAAGATTAGACAGGATTCATTACATATTATTAAGTTGTTTTAAGTTGATTATTTTGCATTTGCTAAAGGTAAAATATTGCATGGGACTAGTAACTCGTTAAACGTTTCTTAATTTATATATTTTGCATTCTCTTTATTAAAAGTTTATAAACGTTAAGTTAAATAAAAATTTATTTTTAAATGGCGCCAAAATGTCCTGCGCCAAAACGGCGGCGCCAAAAAGTCCTGCTTCGATTCCTTCGACATATGATAAATGTGAACAAGTATGATACCACACGACAAGAGCACTGCCACACGACCCATCAAGCCAAAGTCATCTCTCTGCACTGACACGTCAGTTAATGTAAAAACAGCAACGCTCTCTCATCAAAAATTTCAGCCGTCCTTTCCCAAAAATCCTCTTTATTACTACAGAGTCTTCTCAGTCTCAGCAACTGAGAAAAAAGGAATGGATTTTTTGCATGATTGAGGATGGGACTATGAATATAGTAAGAAACTGTTACTGTCTGTTTTCTTATAGAAAATGTACTTAGATATGTTGTTCTCGTTAAGGTTAATTTTTAAGTCCAAAAATTTGATAGTACTAAGTACTTTTATCGATCATTGAACATTACTTTTCCATCGGGATTTGCATCGAGAAAAACACCTTGATATCGACTTAGTGGGTACATTGGCTATAATGAATCTTCCGAAATTGGTTCCAGAGCAACGCATAGTGTATGTCAGAATTATGATTGCAATTTGCAGTTCACAGCGGTGGATTATATTTCCTAGATGCTTTCGGAGGCACGGTCAAAACTTTTCTAATTTTTTTAATTTGGCAAACATACGATCACGAAAAAATATTGCACTGGCAATCGCATCATCTGGAATTGCATCATCTTTTTTGTAGGGTGGCCAAACAGCGCATTCAGCCCTGACATTGCAGTTGAATATGCAAATCACCGAGACACCAACATGCAATATAAGTAAAAATTCTGGTATGGGTAAAGTACTCCAGTCTTGTCAACTCATTATATGGGACGAATGTAGTATGGCTCATAAAAAAGCATTGGAAGCGCTGCATCGTACACTTAAAGATGTGAGAGGAAATGAACAGCTCTTTGGTGGCGCACTTATTTTATTATCTGGTGATTTTCGACAAAATCTACCAGTTATACCATGTTCAACCGCTGCAGATGAATTAAATGCATGTTTCAACTCATCAGTTTTATGGCGGCATGTACAGAAATTGATTTTGGAGACCAATATGCATGTGCAACTACACAATGATGCATCCGCTAAACGTTTTTCAAAAAAAATTGTTTGACATTGGGAATTCGAAAATGGCAATCGTCGAATCCACACAATGTTTTAGATTGCCAACAAACTTTTGTAAAATCGAAGCAACCATCGAGCAATTGATTCATAACGTTTTTTCAGAATATTCCATAAAATTACAGAAATCATCAGTGTCTCAGTGCACGTGCTATATTAGCAGCCAAAAACAACGATTTAAACGCCAACAAAGTAAGCATTCAAAATGAAATCCCAGGCGATACCACAACGTATAAGTCCATCGATACTTCTTGAATCAAGGCGAAGTTGTCAATTATCCAACGGGATTCACGAAATCACTTCATTTGCCAGGCATCCCGTTGCACGTTTCAACACTGAAAAGTGTCATGCCTATCATTCTTTTACGAAACATAAATCCACCACGACTTTGTAACGGCACCAAGCTTTCAGTGAAAAACATGATGAACAATATCATCGAAGCAACTATTTTAAATGGAACATTTAGAGGAGAAGATGTACTGCTGCCACGCATCCCAATTATTCGAACAGATATGCCATTTGAATTCAAACGTCTGCAGTTTCCGGTGCGACTCGCGTTTGAAATGACCATCAACAAAGCACAGGGACAATCTGTACAAGTGTCTGGGACTAAATTTGGAAAACCTAGGCTTCTCCCATGGACAGCTGTATGTGGCCTGCTCTCGCGTCGGAAAACCGTATGATTTAATTGTGTTCGCACCAGACGGAAAAAACCCACAAAATCTGTATTTTAAAGCTCTTCAAGTGACATAATAAAGACGCAAACACATTTTTTTCTTTGAGTGGCTTTAAAACGCATGCCGGGTACTCGCTAGTATTTTAAAATTTAAAAACGATGAAACTTTATTTTTTATTTTTAAAAAATATTGTTCTTATGTTTCTTCTACATTTAATTGGAATCAATTGGCTCCAAAGAGTGCCTTTCCAGCACATGTGTACTTTCTTTGCATAATTAATTGAAA
Source organism: Omphiscola glabra (assembly GCA_964017045.1). Classification (NCBI taxonomy): domain Eukaryota; kingdom Metazoa; phylum Mollusca; class Gastropoda; family Lymnaeidae; genus Omphiscola; species Omphiscola glabra. Next base: position 2,048,223 of record OZ024805.1, on the reverse strand, counting down.
CCATTTTAAGAAAATTGTGTTCTACTTTTTAATGCGTTCGAACGTGTCTTCGACAGAAAATAATAGTTTTTAAAATATATTTTTCTATTCAACATGTGGAAGAAAGGGTAATGGGAGCGGGGGTGGGTAAAAATGGACGACAAAAAAATCTTCAATCTATAGCGGACGGCAATTTCAGGAGCTAAGAGACTTGTGAAATTTCCATCTCACAAGGCTACATCTTTCTGTTGAGCTGGAATGTGATTGATGACATATAGATTTGAAATGGTATATGATATTACCTTTTCTGGTTAAATGTTCTCCCCGTTGATAAAAGTCATCCTCCATATTGTCAAGGGGTCTGATGAGTTTACAGTAGTATTCTCCTTCGTCGCTGCATCTAGCGTTGATCAATGTAATAACTACCTGGACTTCTCTTGACTCCGTCCTGTGATTTAAGATTGTCACCGTTCGATTCTGAAATTAAAGCAGCATATATTTCAAACATACCAGAAATGAACAGATGACAACAGGCAGATGACAACAGGCAGATGGCAACAGGCAGATGACAACAGGCAGATGACAACAGGCAGATGACAACAGGCAGATGACAACAGGCAGATTACAACAGCCCGATGTCAACAAACAGATTACAACAGCCCGATGTCAACAAACAGATGACAACAGCCCGATGTCAACAAACAGATGACAACAGGCAGATGTCAACAAACAGATGGCAACAGCCTGATGATAAGACTAGACTCACTAGAGGCGTAGGGTGGAAACATGCTGAGTCCGGATTTCACTGGATTCGAAGACTGACGTAAGAGACCGTATTCAGTATTAAAACAATGCAATGAACATGGCTACATTTGCTCAGGTGACTAAGATGATAATCGGTGCTTTACGGTTGTGTACCAACGATCGCTGTTCAAAATCAAAATATTTTTTTCCCCTGTAGAGTGGTCCGATTTTAAAATATGGCGGGTCGATTCGAATGTTTATTCCAGAATTTTCGTTGTACCTTTCACTATTGTAATTATTGCTATAGTTTGTATTTTAAATTTATAGGGGAACACATTAAAATTAGTTTGTTTAGTTTGCAACCATGAATCACAATTGACTATTGCTTAACATTAGCTATAAATGGTCAAGGCCGTTGCTATGATTATAATGAACAAATACAATTTTAAAAAATGTGCGCATTCGATTAAACTGTTGATTCCAGAATTTCATCAAAGACGTTTTCAAGATTTATTCAAAAAGTTATCTACAGCTAGAATTTCTAATTTATCAATAAATCAGTTGGATTAATTAACAATACACTAATAGTCATAAGAGGGGAAGGCCACAATGTCTGACGTATTTTTTGTGTGCCGAAATCGGCCTTGTCTTCTAGTCTTGGATGCAGGGGAAATCCGGACCCAGTGTGTTTCCACCCTTAGATTTTGTGGATGTTATATATTGTTAGAGACTTTCATTGGAATGGTGACTTAAGGCCAGCGGTGGTTTGGAGCCGGTTCGGTCAGGTTCGTGCGAACCGTTAGTTCAAAATAATAAATATGACTGACTGTGGCGGTGACCGATATGGCATAAGGGAACATACTAACTGCGAACCCTTTGTTACGAATGTGGCAATACACCGCTGCTTAAGGCCCGAAGCTGTGTTATGTTGCTGGAAACTGTCATAGCACTGGAGACTTAAGGTTTGAGGCAGTTATATTTACTAGAAGCTGTCAAAGGAGTAAAGGCTTAGGGCTTGAGGCTGTGTTACAGTGCTGGATGCTGTCATGGGAGTAAAGGCTTAGGGCTTGAGGCTGTGTTAAAGTGCTGGATGCTGTCATGGGAGTAAATGCTTACGGCCTGAGGCATTTTTATCGTAATGAAGAGTGTCAGGTCATATAACAGAAGGCTTAAAGCATAAAGCTGAGTTATGGGGCTGGAGACTGTCATAGGATGGAGGCTGACACAGGGTGGAGGCTGTCATAGGATGGAGGCTGTCATAGGATGGAGGCTGTCATAGGATGGAGGCTGTCATAGGATGGAGGCTGTCATAGGATGGAGGCTGTCATAGGATGGAGGCTATCCTTGGGACGAAGGCTGTTAAAGGTAAGAGACTGTCCCCTGGATGATGGCTGTTATAGGACCAAGGCCGGTCTCAAGCCCGGATGCAAAAGGAACAATGTTGATGTGAGGCCAGCTATCTCATCCGTACATCCAAATTGATATTGAAATGTCAACAAGTAAAAACCAAACAAATTCAGCCCGGAGAAGAGAGGGCTCTTCATCTTCTAGAAGAGCCATGATGCCTATGGCCAAACCCTGACTATATTGGAAGCATCAAAGCTGAACACCCACCTTTCTAAGAAAACTAACTTAGGCACTTGGAGCCTCAGAACCATGTATGAAATAAGGGTCGCAAAACCGGTCCCTTTTGCCAAAACCGGTATTTTTTAATATTGAAGTTTACGAATACTAGAATCCCGCAGTTTTCGATATTTCTAAAATTTTTAGTCAATTTTCTAGTTTAGAAGTGAACATTCATTAATGAAATAAAAACATTTAGAAAAAAATATCACATTTTGATATCTAATAAGCTTTTAGCAATAACAAAAATGTTTCATTCCAGACTTGGATCAAACGAACAAAAATAATTTTCTTAATTTTTAAATTTAAATAGTTTTATTGATCAAATATTCAAATAATTTGTGTTGTTTTAATCTTTGATCAAATTTCAATAATGAGATCGTAAAATGACAACGTGTCTAATGTTTGGTCACTTGTCTAATGTTTGGTCACTTGTCTAATGTTTGGTCACTTGACTTTGACTGCAAATCATACTATCATACGCAATTTCTCGATATTTTCCTCTTGAATCGCTATTCTCAAATAAAACCATTTCTATTTTTACCAATGTGTCAATGTCTCCAACCGTTGGTCTGGAAGTATTATCATGAGCCTGAAGTTTCTTTTGTATTTCAATTTCTAATTGTCTCTTATGCGGCAGTGTATCATCAAGTTCATCATGCTCGGATCCAAGATGTTCAATTTCCAACGAGGACTACGCTGTATGACCTAGCTTTTTAATATTCACGATATGTTTTCGCATCTGGTCTCTATCTGGTCTTAGACATACGTCGAAGTAGTCAATGGAATGTGCCGACTTTAAATTAGAGTGAGTGCCTGAAGTTGCACCTCCCAATGTTTAAGTATCTTGTTACATCTAATGCAAATTCTGAGCGATTGTCCGTAACTTTCAAGAAATAATGCCAAACTAATGTCTTTGTTTCCCATAGTTTCATATGCTTTCAAATTTAGTTATTATTTTTTTAAGGGTTCCCCAATAAATCATTAACAAAAATTTTTTATGAAAACGAATTTCTTTGACGTGTACAACACTTTTTTGTTTGTTAATGTTTAAATTGTCATCTAAATTTTTGGCCAAGTACGGTACAGACAAACTGGGCCATTCAGTCATCTAAATGTTTGGCCAATTACGGTACAGACAAACTGGGCCATTCAGTCATGTAAATGTTTGGACAAGTACGGTACAGACAAACTGCAACCTTCCGAATCAAGAAAAAGAAAATAAAGAAGAACATAATACAGTGTTACGCACCCACCAACGATAGCAAATAAGATGAAAGTAAGGAAACATTCTACAATAGACTACACGCAATATTATATACATTCCCAATTAGAGACCTAAACATCTTATTGGGAGACCTAAACATCTTAATGGGAGACCTAAAAATCTTAATGGGAGACCTAAACATCTTAATGGGAGACCTGAATATCTTAATGGGAGACATAAACATCTTAATGGGAGACCTAAACATCTTAATGGGAGACCTAAACCCTAAGATCGGAAAATAAAACAGTGGGTATGAAAAAAGTATGTGACGCCATGGTGTAGGAGAGAGGAGTGAGAACAGAGAAAGTCTGGCAGACTTCTGCGAAACAAATGAGCTTGTTATCGAAGGCAGCGAATTCCAACATAAAAGCATCCATAAGATAACATGGGTATCCCCGGACAACAAAACGCAAAACCAAATAGATCACATATGTAGTAACAAAAAATTTAGAAGGTCGTTACAAGATGTACGAGCAAAAAGAGGAGCAGATCTGGCATCCGATCATCATCTTGTTTGGGCAAGACGGTTAAGTTAAAACTGAAGCAAAATGGGATTAGACAGTTGCTAAACGATCACAATTCAATGTAGTACTCCTGGCAAATGAGTATAAACGAGTTGAGTTTAGTGCTACCTTAAGAAATAAGTTCCAAGCACTTCAAGACCAACTGGAAGATGACCAGGTAGAATAAAAATAGCAAAATATAAAGATGTCTGTAACATCCACCTGTCAAGAATTTTTAGGATCAGTGAAACACAAACACAAAGACTGGCTCTCACTTAAAACACTTCAAAAAATTAAAGAGAAGAGAAATGAAAAATGTAGTTAACAGCAGTCGCACTAGGGCGCAAAAAATGAAAGCGCAAGAGAAATATAAAGATGTAAATCGAATGGTACAAAATAGCATCAAAAAAGATAAAAGACCTACATAGATATTCTAGCTTCAACAGCAGAAGAAGGGGGGGCAATTTGAAAGACCTCTATGACATAACAAGAAAGCTGTCAGGAAGATACAAAAGCCCAGAGAGACCGGTTAAAGATAAATAAGATAGACCAATAACGGAAAGGAAATATTAAACAGACCCCCACCCACAGAAACATAAGACATACAATAAGCAAATGAAGACTTAAAAATAGAAGAGAGCGCACCAAATAAGGAAGAAATAGCACTGGCCATCCTTCAGCTCAAATTAGAGAAAGCATCTGGACCGGATAACATCCCAGCAGAGATGATGAGAGCAGATATAGATACAATAGTCAACATGCTGCACCCTCTGTTTGAACAGATATGGGAAGAAGAGAGAGTTCAAAAAGATTGGAAAGAAGGATACCTCATCATATATAAAAGAAAGGGGATCTCAGCAATTGTGCAAACTACAAAGGAATCACACTGCTATCTCTAGCAGGAAAGGTCTTTAACAGAATTATTTTGAATAGAATGAAAGACCAGATCGAAATGCAGCTACGAGATCAACAGGCTGGATTCCGCCAAAACAGATCATGCACAGATCAAATTGCAGCACTGAGAATCATTGTAGAACAGTCAATCGAATTGAATCCCCCTATATTTATATTTTATAGACTAAGAAAAGGCCTTTGATTGCCTAGACCAGGGGTGGGCAAACTACGGCCCGCGGGCCGCATGCGGCCCGACATTTGATTTTATGCGGCCCTCTGAGGATTTTATTAATTTTAAAAAACTCTTTGTTTTTAAGTCATATTGTTGAATTTTACAGAATTTCATGTACCGTTATAATTGTTTTTACATTTTGTATCAACATTTTTCAAATTTTCAATTTTTAAAAAACAGTCCTTGACTTTTGTCTTGTACTTGTAATGCTAAAATGCGATTTTTAATATAGAGAAAATTTTATAACACGTAAAAATTGGACATAATATACATGCGGCCCCCAAATTGTTTTACATATGTCAGTGTGGCCCTCAGCACAACAAGTTTGCCCATCCCTGGCCTAGACCGACAAACCTTGTGGAAACTTCTTCGGCACTATGGAGTACCAGGAAAAATAGTCAAGATCATTCAGAGTTCCTATGAAGAAATGACTTGCAGAGTGGTCCACGAAGGTAGACTCACATATAACTTTAAAAGGGAAACTGGAGTCACAAAAGGATACCTCTTGTGGAGTCAGTCAAGGATACCTCTTGTGGATTCAGACAAGGATGTCTCTTGTGGAGTCAGACAAGGATGTCTCTTGTGGAGTCAGACAAGGATGTCTCTTGTGGAGTCAGACAAGGATGTGTCTTGTGGAGTCAGACAAGGATACCTCTTGTGGAGTCAGACAAGGATGCCTCTTGTGGAGTCAGACAAGGATGCCTCTTGTGGAGTCAGACAAGGATGTCTCTTGTGGAGTCAGACAAGGATACCTCTTGTGGAGTCAGACAATGATACCTCTTGTCTCCCTATCTATTCATCCTCGCCATTGACTGGATAATGAAAAATCCACAGACAAGGGAACGGGATACAGTGGACTCTCTCGGAACAACTAAATGACCTAGACTTTGCAGCCGAAATTGGACTTCTGTCCCACAACCAGCAACATGGAGGCTGTCCTAGTGAAGGATGCAGTATTAGGGTTGGAGGTTTTCATAAGGATGGAGGCTGTCCTAGGGATGGAGGCTGTTAAAGGGATGAGACTGTGCTAGTGATGCAGGCTGTTATATGTATTGAAGCTGTTATAATGATGGAGGCTGTCCTATGGATGAAGGCTGTTATAACGATGGAGGATGTCACAATCAAGACGATGGAAGGGTCGATAGTCACCTAATTTGTATGACATTTTTATTTCTTATAAATATTAAGTACATAATTTGGTTAACGATAAAATCACGTGTACCAACCTCCTCTGAAATAAATCTGTCTGGCGTTTCAAAGAAAATCTCTGTTTTATTCGAATGTAAAAGTATATTTTTAACGACCATTTTTCTGAAAAAAATTAGTGTATTGCGAACCCGGGTAATGTCACAGGTTATAGTCAGATTATCGCCATCTTCTATCTGAGACTTGTCCAGGATTGGATTCAAGCTCACAACTGTGGAAGAAATGTATTTTGTATTAGTTAATAATGAGGTTATTCTATCCTTGAGGCTCCCACCTATTGAATGGTTTTGTTTACTTTGTCACCTTTAACATCTACAGACTACAGGTAAACATTTCCAGACTACAGGTAAACATCTACAGACTACAAGTAAACATCTATAGGCTACAGGTAAACATCTACAGACTACAAGTAAACATCTATAGGCTACAGGTAAACATCTACAGACTACAAGTAAACATCTACAGACTACAAGTAAACATCTACAGACTACAACCAAACATCTACAGACTACAGGTAAACATCTACAGACTACAGGTAAACATCTACAGACTACAAGTAAACATCTATAGGCTACAGGTAAACATCTACAGACTACAAGTAAACATCTACAGACTACAACCAAACATCTACAGACTACAAGTAAACATCTACAGACTACGAGTAAACATCTATAGGCTACAAGTAAACATCTACAGACTACAAGTAAACATCTACAGACTACAACCAAACATCTACAGACTACAGGTAAACATCTACAGACTACGAGTAAACATCTACAGACTACAATTAAACATCTACAGACTACAACCAAACATCTACAGACTACAACCAAACATCTACAGACTACAAGTAAACATCTACAGACTACGAGTAAACATCTACAGACTACAAGTAAACATCTACAGACTACAACCAAACATCTACAGACTACAAGTAAACATCTACAGACTACAACCAAACATCTACAGACTACAAGTAAACATCTACAGACTACAACCAAACATCTACAGACTACAACCAAACATCTACAGACTACAAGTAAACATCTACAGACTACGAGTAAACATCTACAGACTACAAGTAAACATCTACAGACTACAACCAAACATCTACAGACTACAAGTAAACATCTACAGACTACAACCAAACATCTACAGACTACAAGTAAACATCTACAGACTACGAGTAAACATCTATAGGCTACAGGTAAACATCTACAGACTACAAGTAAACATCTACAGACTACAAGTAAACATCTACAGACTACAACCAAACATCTACAGACTATACCAAACATCTACAGACTACAAGTAAACATCTACAAACTACAACCAAACATCTACAGACTACAAGTAAACATATACAGACTACGAGTAAACATCTACAGACTACAACCAAACATCTATAGACTACAACCAAACATCTACAGACTACAAGTAAACATCTACAGGCTACGAGTAAACATCTACAAACTACGAGTAAACATCTACAGACTACGAGTAAACATCTACAGACTACAATTAAACATCTACAGACTACAACCAAACATTTACAGACTACAACCAAACATCTACAGACTACAAGTAAACATCTACAGACTACGAGTAAACATCTACAAACTACGAGTAAACATCTATAGACTACAGGTAAACATCTACAGACTACAGGTAAACATCTACAGACTACAGGTAAACATCTACAGACTACAACCAAACATCTACAGACTACAATTAAACATCTACAGACTACAAGTAAACATCTACAGACTACAAGTAAACATCTATAGACTACAGGTAAACATCTACAGACTACAGGTAAACATCTACAGACTACAGGTAAAAATCTACAGACTACATGTCAACATCTACAGACTATAGGTAAACATCTACAGACTACAGGTAAACATCTACATACTACAAGTAAACATCTACAGACGACAGGTAAACATCTACAGACTACAGGTAAGCCCCTTTGAAGAAAAAAACTCACGATCGACAAGAACTCTTTTTTAATTTGTATGTGGACTTTTTTTGAGAAGATTTTTCTCAATTTTATTTTAATATTTTATACTAGATATAGCCGCCAAACATTGGCGGCAGCAATGCATGAACTTCCCATCTACTAAAGTTATTTGACAAAACATGAACTCAAGTAACGGGGTTAAATTCAATGAAGCTCTAGACAAAATATAATGAGTAGAGTCACATGTAGTTACAGCATCATGCACTTTTAATCTTTTTCATGATTATATTTACTTCAGTTTCGAAGCTATCAGCAACATGATTGTATTCTATGCTTTGTTCAGTTATATCACTAATACCAGTTACAATTCGAAATGGACCCTTCCGATCGAAAAACTTCCGTCTATCAATTTTCTGTCGACCAAATTTCTTTCAAACAAATTTCCGGTAATCATTTTACGCATGTATGTATGCGTATCTGTGTGTGTGTGTGTCTGTCTGACTTTATCTATTGATCGATACACCCACTCATGTATCTATTTATATATACTCCAAGTCATTTAAAAATTAATGTGTAGAGCTTTTCTTTTTAAACCTTGCGAATTTAATTTTTCCATACATTTATTCGTCTTCATTTTCATTATATCCCAATATTTGTTTTAACCTTAGGGCAAGAAAATATTTCATTTTATTCTATGAACTAACTTTTTTTTTGACATACTCTTCCCCCAGAAGTATTTGGTTATACGAAAAATTGTTATCCTAACCATCGACGGTCCAAATTGTTATCCTAACCATCGACGGTCCAAATTGTTATCCTAACCATCGACGGTCCAAATTGTTATCCTAACCATCGACGGTCCAAATTGTTATCCTAACCATCGACGGTCCAAATTGTTATCCTAACCATCGACGGTCCAAATTGTTATCCTAACCATCGACGGTCCAAATTGTTATTCTAACCATCGACGGTCCAAATTGTTATCCTAACCATCGACGGTCCAAATTGTTATCCTAACCATCGACGGTCCAAATTGTTATCCTAACCATCGACGGTCCAAATTGTTATCCTAACCATCGACGGTCCAAATTGTTATCCTAACCATCGACGGTCCAAATTGTTATCCTAACCATCGACGGTCCAAATTGTTATCCTAACCATCGACGGTCCAAATTGTTATCCTAACCATCGACGGTCCAAATTGTTATCCTAACCATCGACGGTCCAAATTGTTATCCTAACCATCGACGGTCCAAATTGTTATCCTAACCATCGACGGTCCAAATTGTTATCCTAACCATCGACGGTCAAAATTGTTATCCTAACCATCGACGGTCCAAATTGTTATCCTAACCATCGACGGTCCAAATTGTTATCCTAACCATCGACGGTCCAAATTGTTATCCTAACCATCGACGGTCCAAATTGTTATCCTAACCATCGACGGTCAAAATTGTTATCCTAACCATCGACGGTCCAAATTGTTATCCTAACCATCGACGGTCCAAATTGTTATCCTAACCATCGACGGTCCAAATTGTTATCCTAACCATCGACGGTCCAAATTGTTATCCTAACCATCGACGGTCCAAATTGTTATCCTAACCATCGACGGTCCAAATTGTTATCCTAACCATCGACGGTCCAAATTGTTATCCTAACCATCGACGGTCCAAATTGTTATCCTAACCATCGACGGTCCAAATTGTTATTCTAACCATCGACGGTCCAAATTGTTATCCTAACCATCGACGGTCCAAATTGTTATCCTAACCATCGACGGTCCAAATTGTTATCCTAACCATCGACGGTCCAAATTGTTATCCTAACCATCGACGGTCAAAATTGTTATCCTAACCATCGACGGTCCAAATTGTTATCCTAACCATCGACGGTCCAAATTGTTATCCTAACCATCGACGGTCCAAATTGTTATCCTAACCATCGACGGTCAAAATTGTTATCCTAACCATCGACGGTCCAAATTGTTATCCTAACATTCGACGGTCCAAATTGTTATCCTAACCATCGACGGTCCAAATTGTTATCCTAACCATCGACGGTCCAAATTGTTATCCTAACCATCGACGGTCCAAATTGTTATCCTAACCATCGACGGTCCAAATTGTTATCCTAACCATCGACGGTCCAAATTATTTCGGAGAATCGAGGCTCTGCTGTATATTTATTTCATCTAATTATATTATTATTATTAATTGGTCTTTTTATCGCGCAGTACCCCAGCCTTGGGCTAGGCTCACTGAGTTTTACATAAATATTAGTTTTACAGAAATACATTTAAAGACAATTGGTCAAAAGCTTGAACTATCCCACCCATGAACTATTGACCCCTGTCCAGCCAAGGACAGCACCCAGCAGCATCGAGCGTTGTTTATCAGTCAGAAAAGGGGGGGGGGGGTGAGAAAGAGTCGGTATAGTACAGTTTGAAGTGATGGGTCTTGAGGGCAGTGTTGAAGGCTGTGATGGTCGTTATATTGCGGATTTTAAGTGGAAGAGAATTCCATTGTTTGGACGCGCAGAAAGAGAAGGATCGACCACCATATGTTTTAGTGCTTGTTCTGGGAACATAATGAATAGGCATATCTGCGAAGGAACGAAGGTTTCGAAGGGGTGAATAGACAGAAAGAAAAAGTTCCAGAGAAAAAGTTGTGACAGAGAAGAGACAGCTTGTAATCAATGCGGGCTGTAAAGGGAGCCAATGAAGTGAGTGAAGTAGTGGAGTGACTTGATCGCGTTGTTTTGCATTTAGAACTAGCCTAGCAGCGGAGTTTTGAACTTTCTGCAGTTTTTCTATGAACAGTTTTGTTGAACCTGACAGAAGAGAGTTGCAATAGCCAAGTCCAGAGAGAACAAGATGCAGGCTAGCGTTTTTGTTGCGCTAACAGTGAGGTAGTGGCGGATGGATGGAGTTGAGCTGACGGATGGCGGTGTACGCATAGCGATTTAAATAGTTTATATAATGTCGGCTGCTAATTTCAATTAATCGAATAGTTACTTTATATATTATGTATATATATATATATATATATATATATATATTATAAATGTAAAACTTTACCATAGAATCTAGAGAAATGAATTTCCATTTCCCCAATGGACATTATAATTTGCCTCGAGCCGTTGTAATTATAATTCGTCCAAATGTATTTTCTACTTCTACTCACCAACACAGATTGTAACACATTTCAATATTAAGTGATAGGAAAGAGTGACAGTGGCCATTTTGTAGCTCCCGTAAATTATTTTTAACACGGTGAGGTCGAGATTATTTAAATTTTCAGAATGAATGTGTGCTTTCAAATATCTCAAATTGCGTCATCGAATTTTGAATACATTTGCGAAAGTCGTATAGAATGCTGAAGATAAGGTTTAATCATGAAACTTTAAAAACAGCCTAAGGTAATGACATATCTTGTTAAGAAACGAATATCTTCAATTGGCGTTGTCATTTGAATGTCTCCTAGTTTGATGTATGATGTATGATGTCCAATGCATGAATTGTTTGATGTCAACTGCTGTTTTCCCACTATCATATCGATATGTGCAGTAGAGTGCATTGTTTCTTTCAGACATTCCCCCCCCCCCCCCGGGGGGGATTTTCAAATTTTCGAGGGGGAATTTTGCCAGTTGCCAGTAGACAGTGGCTAGAGGCGTAGCTAAGGTGTTGCAGATGGGCATACGTCCCGGGGTGCCAGACTACCGGGGGCACTAAAATGGGCTTTGATTGTATTTTTGGTTGAAAAGAAATATTTTTAGAATTGAAAAAAAAGGGGGGGGGTGGGTGGGTGGTGAGGCGTAAAAATGAATAATGTCCCCTTACGTCAAACACTCTAGCTACGCCCTTTTGAGTGAAATTATTTCAAATTTTCGTGTGTTAAGCGAAAAGTTTAGCCATAATAGACATCTTAAACGCCGCACCATTTTCCAGTTGTGGTGCCCTAGGGGTTATACATTTCAGTTGCGTAATATCGCCTATTAAATGTTTATAGTCCCAAGAAAATTATTGATAACATGACATTACCAGAACAGTGTCTGCAGAGCACAAGAGACATGCTAGGAAGGTCAGGTCTGACTCTTCTCCCGGAGATGCCCCATCGTTCCCTTGCACCTATTGCACAAGAAAATTTCGAGCCAGAATCGGCCTCATTAGCCATCTGCGCACCCACAGACAGAACTAGCACAAATCTGATGATTAAAGTGGTTATGGTCGACTTCCGACTGACGAAGAACATGTTGTTAGGGCTCCATGTTGGTATGGCTCCATGTTGGTATGACTCCAAGCTGGTATGGCTTCATGTCGGTATGGCTCCATGTCGGTATGGCTCCATGTTGGTATGGCTCCATGTCGGTATGGCTCCATGTTGGTATGGCTCCATGTCGGTATGGCTCCATGTCGGTATGGCTCCATGTCGGTATGGCTCCATGTCGGTATGGCTTCACTTCGGTATGGCTCCATGTTGGTATAGCTCCATGTCGGTATGGCTCCATGTTGGTATGGCTCCATGTCGGTATGGCTCCATGACGGTATGGCTCCATGTTGGTATGGCTCCATGTTGGTATGGCCCCATGTCAGTATGGCTTCACTTCGGTATGGCTCCATATCGGTATGGCTCCATGTCGGTATTGCTCCATGTGGGTATGGCTCCATGTCGGTATGGCTCCATGTTGGTATGGCTCCATAACGGTATGGCTCCATCTCGGTATGGCTTCATTTCGGTATGGTTCCATATCGGTATAGCTCCATGTCGGTATTGCTCCATGTCGGTATGGCTCCAGGTCGGTATGGCTTCATGTCGGTATGGCTCCATGTCGGTATGGCTCCATGTCGGTATGGCTCTTTGTCGGTATGGCTCAAGGTTGTTCTCACACAAATAAAACGTTGAACTAAAGTTCCCTGTGAAGTAACTTAGCAATTTGATATATTCAAAATGCTTAGGTCCCATGTAGCTTTATCCTGTGTTAAGTGGTTGCTGATTCGATTTTGTTGGTGGTTTTGTATTCAGGATCGGTGTTCGTAGAATTAACAGAATGGCGAACATGAAAACAAGTATCATTCCTCTTATTGGTGCAAATTATTCGACCTGGAAAATGCAGTGCCAGATGGCCTCGATGAAGGATGGACTCTTGGGCAATGTTACTGGGTCTGTAGGCAGAATCGGAGAAGTTTTCTAAATTTACTATTAGGAGAGATAGGGCTTTGACTATAATTGTGTTGGCGTTTGACACTTCACTTTTGGTGTTAATCGGCAAACCAGTTAAACCTAAGATTGTCTTGGAAAAACTGAGAGATCCGTTTGAAAAGAAGACATTGGCTAACAGACTGGAGCTGAGAAGGAGATTACTTAGAATTAATGATGAGAACTCTGTGCATGAACACATTAAAACTCTAACAGAGATTTTCAACGAGCTTGCAGTGGTAGGAGAAGCCGTTGATGAAGAAGACACCTACTTGCAAGCCTTCCCAACTGGTACTATACGTTGGTAACTGCTGTTGAGGCTTGCTTAGAAATTCCTAAGATGGAACTTAGAACTAAAAGATTGCTTCACAAAGAGAGAAAGATTTCACAACGAAGTGACGAAGTACCAAGTAGAGCACTTGTGTCAAAAGAGGAAAAAACAAAGAAAGGTTACCAATGTTATCATTGTAAGAGAAATTGGCACATTAAAAGAGATTGTACTGAGTTAAAAAGACAAGAATCAAGTAAACAGATTTACAGACAGCGTAAGGCACATCGCACTGAGACTAAGTCTAAGAGAGATTCAAGTGATAAAAATGTTGGACTGTTAATGAGGCTTCGACATTCTTTAACTAAAGTCATTGTTGCCATGACTTGGATTGTTGATACAGGAGCAACACGTCATATGTGTTGTAGGAAATGTGAATTTATCCGGTGGTCAAACTTGGAAGAGCCTCTAAATATAGGACTCTGAGATGGACGGAATCTTACAGCACATGTATGTGGTATTGTCAAACTAAAAATAACGTTGCTTATTAATAAACACAAAGAATGTACATTGTATGATGTGCTTTATGTGACTGAACTCAAGTATAATTTTTTCAGCGTTGACCATGCAACTGTGGCTGGATAAACAGATCAATTCAATAAAAAAAGTTGTGAAATACAAGATAATAAAGGTAAACTTCAGGCCAAATTAGGATTAACTGGGGTTTGAGTCAGACGTTATCTATTTTGGGGCAGATCGACTGTCTTTAGTCGAGGACCTCTTTAGTCTTCTGCCCGCTGCCCAGTTTTCTGGATCTGGAACGACGGTTCATTTTCGTCTAGTCGCTATGGCTGGTCATCCAAAGTTCCATGGTAGAGGAAAACATGTAAATATATAATATCATTTTATCAGAGAACAATTTGGAAAGAAGACTGTGACTTAGAACAGAATAAATGATAGCTGTTGTCCTTGATAAGGGACTGTCTCAGCAAAGATTCAAGATAATCAAAGACATGATTGGTGTGAAACCAATGAAGTAATTTTACTTAGTGTTTTGAGAAGAAGTGTTGGAAAATGATAAATTACGGAATGTTAATTGCGCATTGTTTTTGTACGCCACATTGTTTATTGTGTAGTGACGTCACGGTTTTTATGCTGTCTTGCGGTGCTCCATGTTGGTGGTGCTCCATTATGGTAGTGCTCCATGATGGTGGTGCTCCATGATGGTGGGGCTCCATGTTGTTTGTGCTTCATGTTGGTGGTGCTCCATGTTGGTAGTGCTCCATGTTGGTGGTACTCCATGTTGGTAGTGCTCCATGTTGGTGGTGCTCCATGTTGGTAGTGATCCATGTTGGTGGTGCTCCATGTTGGTAGTGCTCCATGTTGGTGGTGCTCCATGTTGGTAGTGCTCCATATTGGTAGTGCTCCATGTTGGTATTGCTCCATTTGGTGGTGCTCCATGTTGGTGGTGCTCCATGTTGGTAGTGCTCCATGTTGGTGGTGCTCCATGTTGGTAGTGCTCCATGTTGGTGGTGCTCCATGTTGGTAGTGCTCCATGTTGGTAGTGCTCCATGTTGGTGGTGCTCCATGTTGGTAGGGCTCCATGATGGTGGGGCTCCATGTTGGTGGTGCTCCATGTTGGTGGTGCTCCATGTTGGTAGTGCTCTATCATTTTCTCATGAAATAAAACGTTTAACTAGCCTTGATGGTAGCCTATGCTTGTTTGATTATCCCCCATTGTGAAGTTGCTTAGCAATTTGATATTTTCAACATGTTTAAGTTTAATACTTAGCGAGAACAATTGTTAGAATTGTAGACCTTGATATTGATGTAAAAGTAGTTTAATACAGTGTAAGTAAAGTTTAAAGTCTTTAAATTTTCGAAGTTGCACAAAATAAATGAATAACAATACCGATATATGCGAACTACGAGAGGCAACACTACAGCTTACAATCCGAAGCGCCAAGTTTATATTAGAAGCCTATGTCATGATTAGTCATAAATATACGGATCATCAAATATATCGCGCGTGGCAATATTGTTGCTGTCTCATGGTTGTAGATAAAACTGTTGTAGCACCCCTTTGTGAATGCTTTGGACCTAGCTTAGCTACGCCCCCACAATATACATAGTCCAAATGTAAATACCAAGTTAAGGAATATATTTTTGACAGCTCAAGAAAATTGTTTTAATCACTAGCATACTTTTTTTTTGGGTGGATGGTGTGTGGGGGGGGGGGGGGGGTTGTTTGTAATAAATAGATGCAAATGTTGTCTCTTTGATGGCAGAGCAGAAGATAAGGGCGCCCAGTCTCTTTGATGGCAAAGCAGAATGTAAGGACGCCCAGGCTCTTTGATAAGGGGAGCAGAAGATAAGGGCGCCCAGTCTCTTTGATAAGGGGAGCAGAAGATAAGGACGCCAAGATAAGGGGGAGCAGAAGATAAGGACGCCCAGTCTCTTTGATAATGGGAGCAGAGAGCTCCCGAGGAAAGGTGTGTGTGTGTTTGGGGGTTGGGTTACACATTTTTAATTCTACACAGTGGCGTCACTATAGGGATGCAGGCTGCACTGGGTGATACCCACCCCAGTGACGCCTCTGATTCTACACTAAACCGAAGAGCAAGAGAAAAATTACTGGTTCTATTTATGGCATCGTTTATGTTTAGCTGTTAATAAAGATTAATCTTCCTCTTATTTTTATTTAACTTTCAAAAAAAATTAAAAAACTGTATGAACTATTTTAATAATACATGAAAAATAAGACCGTTTAAAAAGTGTGGGTTTTCCGTACGGACGGGTACAATCACGAAATTGTATTCTAACGTCATTATACATATTGAGCGACAAAAAACAAAAGAAGAACGTTTTCATTTTAAAATTCATTTTTATGCTTTATCAATACAGTGAAAAAGTTACCGATTCTGTCTTGATAAAAAGTTCAAAAGATCTTGTCTGGCTACTTAAAACATTAGACATTTTTTTTTAAAAAATTGAATATGACTAGCTTAATTAATTTAAGGAGAATGTAGATATTTACAAAATGATTCATATATATATTGTAGAGAACCTTGCTCGTCTCTGCTCTCTAATTAATTTGCAACCTTGTACACTCTGTCTCTCGTGTGCACCAATATGACAAAACAATGATGGTTACAGTCTTTGAACATTTATTTGTCTTATCCTTTGTTTCACTTTCTCTCGCTCTCTCTGTCGTACTTAACTCCGACTGTCACGGTCCCTCTCTACTCCCGTCTGACCACCTGCCTGCCCAGCTGAGTTCTCCCCGGCTGAGTTCTCCCCGGTTCGTCAGACTGTCCCTTTTATACGCCCCGCGTCCCTAGAGATTCCTTCCCAGTGCCCCGATCCCATTCCTATCTCCCACCGCGAAATAGGTCATCCATCCCGTCACAGGCAAAGTGGCAAGCTTGACCCTTTGTTTGATCAGTTGGTCTTAGGTCATAAAACCAACACCGTCATCCCGTCGCGGGCTGTCTGACACGGTTGATCCTTCGTTTAGTCTGTACCGATCTGGGACTCCCCCACCACCCCTACGGGTCGACTATTGTCTGGACACTCCACAGACTACAGGTCTGGACACGCCACAATACCCCCATCTTACAAAACAATGTCGTCCCGACATTACGTTACATCCTCACTACAATTACGTATGACTGATCTCTAAATGGCTTTAAGTGACTTAGACCTTCAGCGTTCAATTAGAAACAGTACAAAGTAATGCACGCTACGTCATCCCATTTACGGTCTCCTAAACGGTTCTGGTCAAGGTCAGATTCAATTTGGGTCACAGTCGGAGCATTTTTACATTCACACAATCAGACAATTAGGGTAGAACAAGGAATGATACAAAATTTTGAAAATCAACGGAAAGTAAAACATTTAGAAAATACATTAACAGGCAGTAGCACATGACATAAAGTTGAACACTAAATTATCCATCTAATCAAAAATCATAATGACAACATATCTAGTAAAATGCCAGAACCGTCTAAATGCAGGAAAATTAATTGTTTACAAAAACACCTTAAACTAACTCAAACCCTTCATTCTTAAAGGTCATACTAGGTCACCAAGAAAAACATTTTATAAAATTAAACAATCTTTCAACCGCAAATTAAAATTAATCATTACATGATTAGAACATTATCCATGTGTCCATTTATCCAACCGTCACCCTCTGGTGCCTCGAGAAAAAAAAAAAAAAGCCATCAACATTAATTCACTATAAATCTATTTATATAAACAATTTGTCATGCTATAAGATGAATCTTAGTGTACCAGAACACACTACGCTTCCTGCAGAACTCGTGGAATCTACGGAGTGGTTCCCATCAAATTGTCTCTTAGGCAAGCTGTTTGTAACTTTAAAATCCAGTCTGGTGGATCATTGTCATAATGCTTCATCCTATAGTGGCCTTCATGATGAATAATTGTGCATGTCATTCTTCCCTCTCCTTGAATCTCGAATAAATTATTACGTAGCTTTCGACTGATGACACGAGGACCGCACCACTTATTAATTGTGCTCAACTTCTGGTTTCTACTCACTTTGTTTGTTGAGTCTGAAAACTGGACTACGTCACCCACGTTGAAAAGGCGCACTACCGCTCGAGCGTCTGGGTCACCTTTCTGTCCCTTTACTGGTCCATCTGGAATTGCCTCCCTTTTCCCCGACTTAGAATTGACCTCACCACACAACTGGATTGATTTATTACTCACATTCCTGAGCTTCGTCGATGGCGAGGCCATCTCAGGACGGGGTAACATGTTAACCTGGACAGGAGCCATGCTTGTCCACTGGCTTTTATCTGGACGATGTTTTTATGGTTGTATGTATGTATAGTAGTATGTTTTTAGGGTTGTATGTTTGTATGGTTGTATGTTTGTATTGTTGTATGTTTTTATGGTTGTATGTTTTTATGGTTGTATGTTTTTATGGTTGTATGTTTTTATGGTTGTATGTTTTTATGGTTGTATGTTTGTATTGTTGTATGTTTGTATGGTTGTATGTTTGTATGTTTGTATTGTTGTATGTTTGTATGTTTGTATGTTTGTATGTTTGTATGTATTGTTGTATGTTTGTATGTTTGTATGTTTGTATGTTTGTATTGTTGTATGTTTGTATGGTTGTATGTTTGTATGTTTGTATTGTTGTATGTTTGTATGTTTGTATGTTTGTATGTTTGTATGTATTGTTGTATGTTTGTATGTTTGTATGTTTGTATGGTTTGTCATTCACAAGATATCGAGAGATAAGCAGATTGTAAATCAAGAGATGTATATTTACATTTTCGTCCACATTTTTGTATCCATCCAATTATGTCGCCAAAGTAAGACATGTAAAGAAACTATTCAAACCATTTCAATGTTAAGAATAGACGAAACGTACACCATTAATATGCCTACATCTTATTTTAATTTATTTCTTAAACTTTTCTTTGTTATCTAGCGCCATATTGAACGAATCAAACATTTGAAATATTACATTCTTTTTAAAGTATGATAACATTAGACACAATGTTATTAAAGCCCCTACAAGAGAGGGGATTGGGGAGGGGGGATGACTGAAAGAACAACTGCATAATCAGAGGAGACGAAAATCTGAGACCTCAAGATAATACAACTAAGAGAACGTCAAGAGAAAGATGAGAAGCAAAGTAGGGGGAGATGCATTTGACATGAAATGGAAAATAAAGATTATTTGCTTATTACTCCACTAAAATCCCCATTACTTTTATTAATGTTCTTTCTAAGATGCTGATAGCTGGAAATTGAAGTACTGCAAAGTAAAGAGAACAACATGACAACTTAAAAAACTAATATATTGACTTGACTGTCATCGTAGGCGACACACCAAATTTCAGCTTGTCAGATCATGGGGTTACAAATGTTTTCAAACATGATAAACCAAATAACAAATTACGTTGAATTAATTATTTTTTTTAATATAAAAAAAAAATGAAATTTAAGCATCTCCTGAGGTCAACAGGTCAAGCCCCGCGAGAGCGGGTGGTGGCTTTAGTGAAGTCATCCACGACCTGCTTCACCATCCGGTAGCCCATCACTGTCACCGTGATGACCAGCAGAAGTGTGACTACTTGGAGAACGGCTCCTAATATGGCCTGTGGTCCCCAGCTTTGACCTTCAAATCGTGCTGGCTTCTCTGAAATACAAGTGAAAGGTCTCAGTCTCAACACCACGTGTCTCTTTTTAAATCCTGCAACTGTTAGTTCAGTCTATTTTCAGCTTTTACAAACATAAAAAATATATATGTTAATAAATGATCCATATAGGTCATAGAAACGTACATTATGTGTATGTATGGGTTTTTATGTATTTATTAAAATTCATGGAAAAAAAAAAATAAATGTGTCACCAGAAATTCAAAATTAATTATTTAATGGTTGAAAATATGGGGCGGTGACGGTAGGAGTGACCGTGGATTGTTGCTGTTTGTATTGATTGAAATTTGTGACCTGATTGTGCTGTATTGGTGTCATGTTGTATGACTGGGGGTGAGTTGTTTTCATTCATGTTTAAGGTTAACTCTTTGAATATTGGTTAAATAACCGTAGTGAGTGATCATGCGATGTGAATAGTTGGTTGGAGAACTGGAGTGAGTGATCATGCGATGTGAATAGTTGGTTGGAGAACTGGAGTGAGTGATCATGCGATGTGAATAGTTGGTTGGAGAACTGGAGTGAGTGATCATGCGATGTGAATAGTTGGTTGGAGAACTGGAGTGAGTGATCATGCGATGTGAATAGTTGGTTGGAGAACTGGAGTGAGTGATCATGCGATGTGAATAGTTGGTTGGAGAACTGGAGTGAGTGATCATGCGATGTGAATAGTTGGTTGGAGAACTGGAGTGAGTGATCATGCGATGTGAATAGTTGGTTGGAGAACTGGAGTGAGTGATCATGCGATGTGAATAGTTGGTTGGAGAACTGGAGTGAGTGATCATGCGATCTTGAGCATTAAAAAGAATGTATAATGCTGAAGACAGGCAAGTGGTTACCCAGACTTGGGATGATATTTTATTTTACTATTACAGGGGCGTTTCCATATAAAATAGCTTCAAATATGGGAAAAGGAAGATTGTAATGTTCAAGAGCAGGGCGGCCATGTCGGATTTCTCGTTAGGCCAATTTAGGCGAGAACGCAGACGTCAGGGGCGTATATAACAAAAGAAAGAGCAGCTACATTTTTAAAAATATCGGTAATGTTTTGAAAAAGACACCTAAAATGATTTTCTTTAAAAACTTACTACAACACATTATTTAATTTGACTGGTACATTTAAGTTGGTCATGTCTACACTTGCCTTGTCTTGCTCAGTATGTTGGCCATGTCTACACTTGCATTGTCTTGCTCAGTATGTTGGCCATGTCTACAATTGCCTTGTCTTGGTCAGTAAATTAATAATAATAATAATAGTAAAGTTTATTTGAAAATCACGCTTCATCCCCAAAGGCTCGAAACGCAGTACAAAGTCAACCATACCAAAAGAGAAATGAAACAATCTATACCTTACCACATCTAAACACTAAACGCAACACCACAAAAACTACACACGAGCACACCCATTCAAAGTCCTTCATCCCCTCGCAAGCACAAACAACACAAGCCAATATACACCCAGGAGACAATAGCGTTCAGTTCGGACTTGGAGTGGACCACCTTGTCCTTCATCCCCTCACAAGCACAAACAACACAAGCCAATATACACCCAGGAGACAATAGCGTTCAGTTCGGACTTGGAGTGGACCACCCTGCCCTTCATCCCATCACAAGCACAAACAACACAAGCCACTATACACCCAGGAGACAATAGCGTTCAGTCTGGACTTGGAGTGGACCACCCTGCCCTTCATCCCATCACAAGCACAAACAACACAAGCCAATATGACGTCAAGACGAGATTCCTCCAGCAGCAGTTGTACGTAGTCGTAAGGCTCCCCAAGAACAGCCAGCTGTAGAGCAGTACGGCACAGGTAGTCCTTGCAGCTGTAGAGCAGTACGGCACAGGTAGTCCTTGCAGCTGTAGAGCAGTACGGCACAGGTAGTCACTGAAGCAACGTTCCCTCTCTGTGCCGCCCACAGGAATTTCCTCTTGGTATCTTTAAGGGGGAAATCTCCAAAGCTACTCCTCGTGGTGAAGTCCGCGTCGTTGTTGTCATGACGACTCCGATGGCGTTTCTCGTGCACGTCGTTATGCTCGCCCCGGGATGTCTTTCCGGTTCTCCCACGACAACTTCCGACCGGTGTTGAACGATCGCCTGAAACCAAACAATGAACGACTCATGGCAAGTCACCACGGTGCAGCCTGTTCAGCCGATGGAGAGAAATCGACTGTTGATGCAGCACTACGGAAATTATCCGGTAAGTTTGGAGGTTATGATCAGACGGGGCCATGTCTACACTTGCGTTATCTTGCTCAGTAAGTTGGCCATGGCTACAGCTTTCGTTGGCTTGCTCAGTAAGTTGGCCATGTCAAGACTTGCCTTGTCTTGCTTAATAATTAGATTAAATAGACACGAACAATCTGTGTCGATATAACAATATATATTAAGCTTTAATAATAATTTTACATTACAAATAATTAAACGTTTCGGCACTTGCCTTCATCAGTACAAGACATACAAATAAGTATGAATCAAATTTACATAATATATATATAGAGAGATAAATCCTACCTAAAAAATAGAAAACCAGACAGAAACAAGGTAAAGAAAAAAGAAGAATTAAAAGGAAGTGACTTGAAGTGAAAAATTTAAAAGCCCAATCAGGAAGAAAGACATCGCAGTTATGTAAAATTGTGGATTTGGTTTATCCCGTAAGGAGTTAACATGCCAAATCTTGATATTAATTTATTCTCCATATGGATCCTATCCGTTGTATTACTAGTATACAGTATAATTTTTTATAAAATGCAGACAGTCACAGTTTCTTACTATATTCATCGTCATGTTGGCCATGTCTACAGGTTACGTTGTCTTGCCCAGTAAGTTGGCCATGTCTACAGCTTGTTTTGTCTTTTTTTAGTAAGTTGTGGCATTGTCTACAGCTTGCGTTGTCTAGCTCAATATGTTGGCCATGTCTACAGCTAGCCTTGTTTTGCTCAGTAAGTTGGCCATGTCTACACTTGCCTTGTCTTGCTCAGTAAGTTGGCCATGTCTACAGCTTGCCTTGTCTTGTTCAGTATGTTGTGACATTGTCTACAGCTTGCCTTGTTTTGCTCAGTAAGTTGGCCATGTCTACAGCTTGCCTTGTTTTGCTCAGTAAGTTGGCCATGTCTACAGCTTGCCTTGTTTTGCTCAGTAAGTTGGCCATGTCTACACTTGCCTTGTCTTGCTCAGTAAGTTGGCCATGTCTACAGCTTGCCTTGTCTTGCTCAGTAAGTTGGCCATGTCTACAGCTTGCCTTGTCTTGTTCAGTATGTTGGTCAAGTCTACAGCTTGCCTTGTCTTTGTCAGTCACAGAAAGAAATATAAAGCCATTTCTCCCCCACCCCTCCCCAACGATCAAACTGACATTACCGGCACCTTTTTATCAATGTGGAAACAACAACATCGAATTTCTTTTTGAAAGTTAAGTGATAAAAAATTAAATTTAAAAACAAACAAAGAAGTATCACAATAGTAGAGTTTTAATTTCTTAAGTCATTTTGCATTTCTTTATGTGAATTGAAATGGAATAATTAGCATTGATTGGATATTTATTTACTAAGTCTAATGACAAGCCATCCGCGAAAAGTCACCTCGCTATAAAAATATCCTGTCAAACCTTTTGGGTCGGCTTCACCTTGTCTAGAGAGTTGAATGGCATGGTTGGGACTAGGCGGGAGGCAATGGTGTTTAGGGTGAAGCTGTTGATTTTTTAGCAGGGTGCATCTTGGAGGGTGTATTTAAGACTGACTAATTAGGGCTTTGGAAATGGTGCACGAGAACTGGGAAAGGGGGGAGGCTACATTAGAAGCTGTCGGTTTGTATCTGACATATTTTCTTTTGCCTTCTTTTGGGTATTATAGACCTAACTTCAAACATATCACAGCACTGCGCACGAAGGAACAACGTAACTTCAAACATATCACAGCACTGCACACGAAGGAAACACGTAACTTCATACATATCACAGCACTGCACACAAAGGAACAACGTAACTTCATACATACCACAGCACTGCGCACGAAGGAAACACGTAACTTCATACATATCACAGCACTGCGCACGAAGGAACAACACACACAGAGAAAGGAATTGTACATAAATAAGACGAAATTGTACACAAATGAGACGAAATTGAACACACACGCAAGACGGAAGATGGCCATTCTTAAATTTGATTTTTAGAAGAAGATGCTTTTCTTTAAACAATCTGAAGATATTACTGATAATTAGTCAAATCGTTCGCCTGATTCGCTAGTGCCCCAAAATAACTTTTGTGTGGAGGATAAGATACTGCTGACTAACTTACCTCTCACAGTAACAAGAATGTGCATTCTCAGGTCTTTAACGTCATTACCGCGGCCAAAAGCCTCGAAATCACAGAGAAACACACCAGCGTGTTCCAGACTGATGTTGGTCAGCTGGATTTGGACACCGAGTTCTCTTTGGCGAATTGAGAGGCGTGGAAGCTCCGAATGGCCTGCAAACTCTGAATGGCCTGCAAACTCTGAATGGCCTGCAAACTCTGAATGACCTGCAAACTCTGAATGACCCTAAGCATGAAAAGAAAAGAACCAGAAAAAGCAAATAAAAAAATGTATTATATTTTGTTTAAGCTCTTTTAAGGAAGATAACTGCTCTTTGCTTGCAGAGTCGCGTGATAGGCAGATAACTCCTCTTTGCTTGCAGAGTCGCGTGATAGGCAGATAACTCCTCTTTGCTGGCAGGGACGAGTGAAAGTTGGCGAAGGGTGGCTCTCATCCCGGGCGCCAACATCAAGGGGGAGCCAAAATTAACTTTAGATAGAACCTTAATGGTTATTTAAACGATGCAACTCGAGTACCTACCTGAAGATGATTGTTTTACCCATATTTAGTAGGAGTATTCTTACCCAGTAACCGATAGTTTTGTACTGACATACTGTATGATGGCGAAAAGCCCTCACTAAATGACAAACAGAACATATCTTTGCTCTCATAACTTACACATTTAATTCGTAATATGCCATAACCCCTTTTCCATCCACTCCCAATCTCATTTTCCCCATCTCCTGACATATGTTTGTTAACATAGGGTTTGTAAATAAATATTTATATTTAAATGTATGTAAATAAAACGGCGTCACAGTCTCTGGACAGTGTCTACGCTAAAAATGTCATCCTTTCCTTATAGAAAAGAAACGGCAAACAAGGACACGGAAAAGTCAGAAGGGAGAAAGCCATCATCTTGTTCATGTTTCATATCTTCCGTTTTTTTTCTCTTGCTTGACATGTCACACCATGTCACTTACCGTCCCAATCATTTCACACCATGTCACTTATCGACCCAATCATTTCACACCATGTCACTTACCGTCCCAATCATTTCACACCATGTCACTTACCGTCCCAATCATTTCACACCATGTCACTTATCGTCCCAATCATTTCACACCATGCCACTTACCGTCCCAATCATTTCACACCATGTCACTTACCGTCCCAATCATTTCACACCATGCCACTTACCGTCCCAATCATTTCACACCATGCCACTTATCGTCCCAATCATTTCACACCATGTCACTTATCGTCCCAATCATTTCACACCACGCCACTTACCGTCCCAATCATTTCACACCATGTCACTTACCGTCCCAATCATTTCACACCATGTCACTTATCGTCCCAATCATTTCACATCATGTAACTTATCGTCCCAATCATTTCACACCATGCCCTTACCGTCCCAATCATTTCACACCATGTCACTTACCGTCCCAATCATTTCACACCATGTCACTTATCGTCCCAATCATTTCACATCATGTCACTTACCGTCCCAATCATTTCACATCATGTCACTTATCGTCCCAATCATTTCACATCATGTAACTTATCGTCCCAATCATTTCACACCATGTAACTTATCGTCCCAATCATTTCACACCATGTCACTTATCGTCCCAATCATTTCACACCACGCCACTTACCGTCCCAATCATTTCACACCATGTCACTTACCGTCCCAATCATTTCACACCATGTAACTTATCGTCCCAATGATTTCACACCATGCTACTTACCGTCCCAATCATTTCACATCATGTCACTTATCGACCCAATGATTTCACACCATGCTACTTACCGTCCCAATCATTTCACATCATGTCACTTACCGTCCCAATCATTTCACGCCATGCCACTTATCGTCCCAATCATTTCACACCATGTCACTTATCGTCCCAATCATTTCACACCATGCCACTTACCGCCCCAATAATTTCACACCATGCCACTTATCGTCCCAATCATTTCACACCATGCCCCTTACCGTCCCAATCATTTCACACCATGCCACTTATCGTCCCAATCATCTCCACATTTCACTCCACGGGGCTTCACACATTCCACTTTGATAAATAACATTTAATGGTCGTTTGGCCTAACTCCGTCACTGTCCACATTACCAGAAAGTTATAAAACAAAATTGTGTTAGATTGTTAAATGTAAAATAAAATTAAAATTAAATTAAACCCTTCGTTAACGCAAAATGGCGGCAGCAGAAGTCAATGAGAGAAGTTTGAGGTTTCCGCTGCCACCCCCCCCCCCCCCCCCACCCTTTTTTTTTTTTAGAAAAAAAATAAAATAAAAATTATAAAAATTAAAAAAAAATTGCACATGATTGTTAATTACGGGAGCTACGAAAAAGACTCACACTTCTCTTCCTGATGTATGAAACGAGACGTTGAGACACCGTTAAGGCTTTGGACAAGTAGCTTACAGTCAGTATGAAGTCAGGGGCGTAATTATGGAAGGTTGGAAAATCATGTATCTCACACAATGTGTTCATGTTGTCACCTACTTGGTGGTCTTCAAATCTTGTGGTGAGACTCTGTCCTGAAAAATCATACACAAACATGCCACAGTAAGAGTTGAGAGGACCGTTATTATATCAGAAATTGATATACAAGTCTTTCATTTCATTCTTTCATTGTAAAGATGTAAAGTGGGCAGTAGCGGCGATCTGAGTGGGCAGTAGCGGCGATCTGAGTGGGCAGTAGTGGCGATCTGAGTGGGCAGTAGCGGCGATCTGAGTGGGCAGTAGCGGCGATCTGAGTGGGCAGTAGCGGCGATCTGAGTGGGCAGTAGCGACGATCTGAGTGGGCAGTAGTGGCGATCTGAGTGGGCAGTAGCGGCGATCTGAGTGGGCAGTAGCGGCGATCTGAGTGGGCAGTAGCGGCGATATGAGGGGGCAGTAGTGGCGATCTGAGTGGGCAGTAGCGGCGATCTGAGTGGGCAGTAGCGGCGATCTGAGTGGGCAGTAGCGGCGATCTGAGTGGGCAGTAGCGGCGATATGAGTGGGCAGTAGCGGCGATATGAGTGGGCAGTAGCGGCGATCTGAGTGGGCAGTAGCGGCGATATGAGGGGGCTGTAGTGGCGATCTGAGTGGGCAGTAGCGGCGATCTGAGTGGGCAGTAGCGGCGATCTGAGTGGGCAGTAGCGGCGATATGAGGGGGCAGTAGTAGCGATCTGAGTGGGCAGTAGCGGCGATCTGAGTGGGCAGTAGCGGCGATCTGAGTGGGCAGTAGCGGCGATATGAGTGGGCAGTAGCGGCGATCTGAGTGGGCAGTAGCGGCGATCTGAGTGGGCAGTAGCGGCGATCTGAGTGGGCAGTAGCGGCGATCTGAGTGGGCAGTAGCGGCGATCTGAGTGGGCAGTAGCGGCGATCTGAGTGGGCAGTAGCGGCGATATGAGGGGGCAGTAGTGGCGATCTGAGTGGGCAGTAGCGGCGATCTGAGTGGGCAATAGCGGCGATCTGAGTGGGCAGTAGCGGTGATATGAGGGGGCAGTAGTGGCGATCTGAGTGGGCAGCAGCGACGATCTGAGTGCTGCTTCAAATTGTCACCATGTGGAACAAGAGTTTTGTTTTCAATTGGAATAAAAGTAAGTTTGATAGATTATACAAAGTACTTTTGGATTTGACAGAATGAAGCGTAGACTCACACAAAAAAGTATGTTCTTCACCGGCTGGTGCAGTGTCTCTCAAACTGGGGTCTGCTGATCTGCAGGTGACCGAGAAGCGGTTTTAGCGGGAACCGTGAAAAGGTCACTTAGTTGAAAGTTTCGGCTATTTGCAATTATTGCCGCTGGTGGCTCCGTCCCATGGAGGAATCCAATTAAGTTCCTGTGGCACTTGTTGTAGCCACTAAAGTTTAGTGTAGTACTTTAGTAATACTTGCTTTAATCACAAAAATGTAACTGTAGTAGTTTAGTGAGACTTGCTATAATCACTAAAGTTTAGTGAAGTTTATAATATGTTCTCGAAAGTTTCGCTAAGTTTTCAGTAAGACTTAGCATATTTACAAAAGTTTACTTAAGTTTTCAGTGAGACTTGGCATATTCAAGTAAGTTTAGTGTAGTGCTTTAGACACGCTGCTTTCTCGAAATCTTTCACCTATCTCCAACTGCCGACGTATTAATTCGTAGAAACTAAGAGTTACATTTTGAGCGAACCAAAGAATGGAAAAGGGGGTTGCACAGACATGACGTGATTTGCGTCTCCAAACTGTCTTTGTACTTAATTTTATTTTTACAGTCGACTGAAGAGAAATATTGCGCTGTAAAAAACCTTCTCCATCTTTCTTATGTCTAGGAACCGATTGCTTCAATCCCGTCTTTTTTTTTCCTTGATAAGATTAGTTGGAATGTTTAATTTAGTTTTTAATGGTTAACTTAAAAATTATTAATTGATATCAAAAATTGGAACAAAATATTTTTTTATTTAATTATTTTGTTTTTAAAAAAGATTTAAAAATGCCTCCAAAACATTTAATTAGATATGATGTTTCATAAATGAAATTTGAGTTCAATGTAATAAATTCTAGTGGGTTGGAAAGAGAAACAACGGTGTATTAGAAACAACGGTGTATTAGAAACAACGGTGTATTTTTCTTTTGGTGTAGTGGCGTCCACTTCTGTAAAGCCAAGCAAGTTAAAGAGACACACGGACACCAGTGTTTCTTTCAGACATTTCCCCCCCCCCCCCGGGGGGGGGGGATTTTCAATTTTCGGGGGATTTATCACTTGCCATTGACCAGAGGCGTAGCTAAGGGGGGCAGATGGGGGTCATATGTCTCGGACGCCAGACTAGCCGGGGGGGTGGTCTTTAATGATATTTAATTTTTGAAAATAATCAGTTTCAGTGTTGGGGGGGGGGGCTAAAAATGAATTTTGCCCCTTCACACCAAACACTGTAGATACGCCCCTGCTAGTGGCGTCGAAATAGGGCGGGTCCACCGAGGTGTCACTTTTTCTTTATATGCAGGTGTGGCATTTTCGGACAACTGCATAGTTTTTATCGTGAACGGGAGGACGGCAAAAATATGTGCCCGCCCATGGTGCCAGTAATAGCTCCGCCACAAGGCAGTGTATCCATCGATACCAAAATCGGCGATCATTGTCATCGAGAAGGAGGATGGAAATTGAGGGCTCTGATGCATCTTGTTTGCTGGAAATCTTTTGATAATTTCAAAATCAAGAGGTGTATTTTTAGCATACTTGAATTCAATGTTTCTATTATACTTTTTCAACGGGTAGGACATTTTAAGGTTTTCTGGGAGACATTATGACGTCAGTGTCATACATAAACTGAATTCACTCCGTTTGTGGCGTGACCTAGAGTAATCATTTGGCACAAGCGTATAATCAACCCCCTACTGTACCATTGATCAGCGTGAGTGAAGGGTGCAGAAATCTAGGGTGCTAAAGAAAGTCGGGGAAATTCAAAATGCATGAGTACATTTTGACGCATACTTGAATTTGTTGTTTCTTTCAGACAATTTTGAGGTTGCATTTCAAACTTTTGGTTAAGGAGTGCCAAGATAAGCCACAATAATGATTAAAGACAATTTAAATTCCGCGTGATGTAAACTATATTTCTTCTACTTGTGTCACCCTTGAGGGTAAGCTTTTGCCCTAGCTTAATATCGCCTATTACAGTGTTTGGAAAACTCATTCGTCAAAAGAGCCACAGGGCGATTTAAAAAAAAATTGAGAGTTATATTTATTTTCAAGAACTTGTCAAGAGCCATGTTTTTCGGAGTCAAAACCCATTTGTGTCCGACTGGCCGAGCCGCACTCAGGTCGCTAATGAGCCACTCGCGAGCCGCGGTTTGCCGACCACTGTCCTATTAAATCTTATAGTCAACAGAATTTTTTTGATAAATTAAAATTACAAGAATGCATTTTATAACATATCTGAATTTAGTTTTGCAACATTCTACACCTAATTGGATAGCGACGGAGGAGATCCTAGTTTAAAAATGTAGGTGCCAATCAACCTTACAACCATCGAGTGCACCCAGCAACCCTCACGATGCTGGGTGCCTGGGATATTTTAGGAGTTTAAAAATGTGATGAGGATATTTTCTTAATTATCATCTTTCAATAAAGGGTGCAAAAAAAGGAGGGGGTGGGCAAAACGGAAAAGTGCTTGACCTGCTTGTGTTATGCAAAAAAAAAATTGTTTATTACTAAAAATAGTAATGTGGCTTTTCATTTTATATTTACATTATTTGTAGCTACTTAATTAATTAATAAATGAATTTTCAAAAGATAACAATTAAAAGGGTTCCATCACTAAAAAGCACCGCAAACATGATTTTATATGCTGAACGCAAATTGAAGAAAAAAAATTACTTATAAAATAATATTACAACGTTTTATAAATATTTCCAAATTTTACAAGAGTCAAAACGAAAAAAAAACTGTTAATTATAAAGGTCGATACATTTTTATGGGTTTAGAAAACTGGTCTTTTTCATAAATCGTATGTGAACGGTAAAGCTATTTTATTTTAAGAAGACAGGGATTGTTTACAAAAGACAATATATTCATTAATTATTTTTTATCTAGAGAAATCGTATGCAAATAAAGTATATATTTCCCAATATTCAGTTGGATTGAAATGTTTATTTGTAATTTCAAAACACTAAAAAGAAATTCAGATAAATTACAAACTGCCTCTTAGATAAACTTTAGAACACCTTTTTAACCATATCCACAGAATTTATTTTAAATTGGACAAATCAGAAACAACAATTTTTTCTAAAACTAGTATCAACAATTTTTTTATAGGAATGACAATCGAAATGATAGTTCACGAAAATCTTTTTTTTCCCTGATAGATTCCCATTATTAAAAAAATAATAATAAAAAAATTATGTTTTTTTAACCTCTGTTAAGCAGTAAACATTGTTACAAAAGTGACACATTAAAAGAAAACACAAACGCTCTTGATATAATGATTGATAAAATGCGCAATTTTTGTATGCGCCCGTTAGATTCTTAATTTTTAAAAAAAATCTATCTTTTTTTTAAATTTCCGTTTTGTATAACTTTACACACAAGGAATCGATTCAATATATTTATTTTTTAAAGACTATTGCCATCATACAATTTATAATTATCACCTATCCCTACTTTAAAAGTAATGCTTTTATGATGAAATATAATTTGAAAATAGATTGCGCATAATTGAGTCTGAGCAAGAACTTATTATTTGTAGACCTTTGTACGGATGTATAGGCATAGGGAACTAAATACAGTGTTATTAAAATCTTTTAAAATACCGATATTTTATGCGAACTACAGGAAGTAAGACATCGACTGGAGTGGCCAGTACGATATTATTAATCGAATACTCTAAGCCTTTACCAAGCTTGGCTTTATTTACGGATCCTCAGATATATCTAACGTAGCGATATTTTATAGATTCCACTAATTGTCATCGGTTAAAGGCAGCAGTTACTATGCTTTTTAAAACTGTTTTAAAATGACAATTTTCTCATATTTAATTTTAAAAAATATATTTGTTATATTATGTTGTTTTAATCATTGTGCTCCGGCTTGGGGGGGGGGGGGGGGCAGTGCACTCCCAGAGAGATAGCTGAAAGAAACACTTTTGCTAATTATTTTTTTAAAGCATAAGGCCATCATTCAATTTTTAACTAACATCATTCCCTGCTGTAAAAGTCATGCTTTTATTATAAAATATAATTTGCAAACATACAAAGATTGCTCACGTTTGATATTTGGTGAGAACTCTATTAAAAGTACAGACCACAAAATTGAATACCTGTAGTTTAATACAGTGTTATTAAAGTCTTTAAACTTGCAAGTTGCAAAAAATAATGAAACAAAAATTATAGATAAATGGGAACGGAAAGTAACACTTCGGCTCATAGGGAAGTAACACTTCGGCTCATAGGAAAGTAACACTTCGGCTCATAGGAAAGTAACACTTCGGCTCATAGGAAAGTAACACTTCGGCTCATAGGAAAGTAACACTTCGGCTCATAGGGAAGTAACACTTCGGCTCATAGGAAAGTAACACTTCGGCTCATAGGAAAGTAACACTTCGGCTCATAGGAAAGTAACACTTCGGCTCATAGGAAAGTAACACTTCGGCTCATAGGAAAGTAACACTTCGGCTCATAGTCGGGCCAGGCAAATTTTCTAAACATTGCACTATTTATAATCGAATATTGTAATCTTCTAAGAAGATTTGCCTTAAATATACGGATCATCAAATATATCGAGCGTAGCGATATTTCATAAATTCCACTAATTGTCATCGGTTAAAGGCATCAGATTGCATACTTTTTAAACTGTTTAAAATGACAAGTTAGTCGTATTTAATTTAAAAAATTTATAATTGTTCTATTGTTTTTACCCATTTTGCTCGGGGGGGGGGGCACTTGACTTTCCTCAAGGGATCACTGCCCCCCCCCCCCCCGGAGAGATGCCTGAAAGAAACCCTGATGGACACGAGGCATCCCTGCTCAACAAACAATGCTGTCGACTTCTTTAAACGCCAAGCTGAACGATTGCACTAATCGAGGCTTGATGACACATTAATGTCTTCAGTGAACGATAAGGTGTGTCTCAGAGCCTACTGAAAGCCTCCTACGAGCTTTCAAAGACAATAACTGCCGCCAAGAAACCCCAAACAGCACCGGCTAACAGTTGAGACTACCTTGCTGCAAAGATATCACATCGAATGTACTGGGAAGTTCTGAACTTGATAAAGCTAAAGCATGCTTCCCATGTCAAACGATAATGTTAGATGGCGAATCGCAGAGATTTCTGACACGTCGCATTTGGTCTCGAAGACTGATAATTTGATTTTTCACTTCTTTGCGATCTAGCTTGATGAAACGATGGATGTCGCCAATTTAACCCAACTTTGCGTCTATGTACGATATGTATATGTCAACTTAACCCAACTTTGCGTCTATGTACGATATGTATATGTCAACTTAACCCAACTTTGCGTCTATGTACGATATGTATATGTCAACTTAACCCAACTTTGCGTCTATGTACGATATGTATATGTCAACTTAACCCAACTTTGCGTCTATGTACGATATGTATATGTCAACTTAACCCAACTTTGCGTCTATGTACGATATGTGTATGTCAATCATCTGGAAGATTATTATTTACTTTTTTTCTTGCGAAACTGCCAGCAACAGAACAAGTAGAAAAGAAGTTTTTGACTAAGGGGACAGATTCCTTTAAGGCGCATTGTAATTGTACCTTACGAGAACATGTCATTGGCGTGTGTACTGACGGCTTGTTTGAGCCCAGGTACGGGTTTTACGGTTTAATAGTAAGCTATTAGCCTTCAACCTTGGGGTATTCTGGACATTCACATGTGCCTGGTGTGCTAATAATCGACATATCCGGGTATGTGGGTCAGTTACCGGATCGGCCCTATGTTCAACTAACATTTTAGACATTCGTGTAAATGAGATGTTGCTGAAAACAGAGCAGGGCAGCAGCAGCTTTGTCTAGGGCTGTTTTAGATTAACCTCTTTTCTTGGAAGCCAAAATAAATTCTTCTTTATTTTAAAAAAAGTAATTGGCACCTTCACATAAGTGTTATTAATGTCTATTTATGACACATACACGACAGCTAGTTTGACTAGGTGCTTCAGCCTTCAGTCTAAGTCATGTGCTCCTCAATGACATATTACTAGGTTGGTCCTTTCAAAATAATTTAATCTTCAAACTTTGTTAAGGATCCCCTATAGCATTATTTACAAAGTCAAAAAATGAGTTCAATGCATGTTTGAATCATGTCATCAATGTGTCAAATAAAACTACTCACCAAATGCGATGGGGACTACCGGCCAAACCAGAAAGATGAATACCTTGAGACCCATCTTTACTGGACTGTTGTCTTCTTCCGAGTGAGTTTGACAGCAACTACAATATTCTTAACCAGCTGAGGTCCAGAGGCGGAGCTTCGCTTGCTACACCAATTGAAGCCCAGAGGCGGAGACTTAATGCCATCTCATAATTAAAACATGTTGTAGCTCGTATAATATAATTATAGATTGGGTAAAATATTTTTGGTACTCCTTTTTTATTATTTTTTATGCAGCCCCCCCTCCCCAAATGGTAAAATAAGCTTTAAATTCGTAGCGCCGCCACTGCAGAGACTTAAGTCACGGGACGTTGGAATGTGATCATTAGTATTTGTCACAAACATTAGACCAGGCTTTAACTTAATTGACCCGTCATCACGGCCAGTCACCAGAAATGTTAAGTTAAGGAAATATAATAACCATTGTCACGACTCTGTGACTCAAATGATTAAGTCTGAGTTTCGGAGCAAATGTATCGCATTGGCATGAATCTACAACCTAACTTTAGTCGGACGTTAGTGGTGTTAAAACATTTGTCTCAAGAGTTTTGTTGTTTCTTTTTGGGGGGTCCAACGCATTGACGTCATTGAAACTTGCTTAAAAGTTGGTGCATTTTAGACAGATTCTAAAATAAGCCATGCAAATCTACTCGCCACATCTCAGGTGAGGGACCTTAATGTGACAGTTTTGGTGGGCCGTACGTAATGTGACAGATTTGGTGGGCAGTACGTAATGTGACAGTTTTGGTGGGCCATAATGTGACAGTTTTGATGGGTCGTAGTGGGACAGTTTTGGTGGGCCGTAGTGGGACAGTTTTGGTGGGCCGTACGTAATGTGACAGTTTTGGTGGGCCATAATGTGACAGTTTTGGTGGGCCGTAGTGGGACAGATTTGGTGGGCCGTAATGTGACAGATTTGGTTGGCAGTACGTAATGTGACAGTTTTGGTGGGCCATAATGTGACAGTTTTGGTGGGCCGTAGTGGGACAGTTTTGGTGGGCCGTAGTGGGACAGTTTTGGTGGGCCATAATGTGACAGATTTGTTGAGCCGTAGTGGGACAGTTTTGGTGGGCTGTTGTGGGACAGTTTTGGTGGGCCGTAATGTGACAGATTTGGTGGGCCGTAATGTGACAGATTTGGTGGGCCGTAGTGGGACAGTTTTGGTGGGCCGTAGTGGGACAGATTTGGTGGGCCGTAATGTGACAGATTTGTTCAGTCGTAGTAGGGCAGTTTTGGTGGGCCGTAGTGGGACAGATTTGGTGGGCCGTATTACGACGATTAGGGAAAATTTGGAAGTTAAAGAAATCTTCAAGATGAGGCTGATATGAAAGTTTAAGAAATCGTTAAGTTGAGGCTGATATGAAAGAAAGCTAAAGAGATCTTCAAGATTAGGTTAATAAGAAAAGTGAAGAAATTTTGAAGATGAGGCTGATGTGATATGAAAGTTAAAGAGATCTTCAAGATGAGGCTGATATGAAAGTTGAAAAGATCTTCAAGATGAGGCTGATATGAAAGTTGAAAAGATCTTCAAGATGAGGCTGATATGAAAGTTGAAAAGATCTTCAAAATGAGGCTGATATGAAAGTTGAAGAAATCTTCAAGATGAGGCTGATATGAAAGTTGAAGAAATCTTCAAGATGAGGCTGATATGAAAGTTGAAGAAATCTTCAAGATGAGGCTGATATGAAAGTTGAAGAAATCTTCAAGATGAGGCTGATATGAAAGTTGAAGAAATCTTCAAGATGAGGCTGATATGAAAGTTGAAGAAATCTTCAAGATGAGGCTGATATGAAAGTTGAAGAAATCTTCAAGATGAGGCTGATATGAAAGTTGAAGAAATCTTCAAGATGAGGCTGATATGAAAGTTGAAGAAATCTTCAAGATGAGGCTGATATGAAAGTTGAAGAAATCTTCAAGATGAGGCTGATATGAAAGTTGAAGAAATCTTCAAGATGAGGCTGATATGAAAGTTGAAGAAATCTTCAAGATGAGGCTGATATGAAAGTTGAAGAAATCTTCAAGATGAGGCTGATATGAAAGTTGAAGAAATCTTCAAGATGAGGCTGATATGAAAGTTGAAGAAATCTTCAAGATGAGGCTGATATGAAAGTTGAAGAAATCTTCAAGATGAGGCTGATATGAAAGTTGAAGAAATCTTCAAGATGAGGCTGATATGAAAGTTGAAGAAATCTTCAAGATGAGGCTGATATGAAAGTTGAAGAAATCTTCAAGATGAGGCTGATATGAAAGTTGAATACCATCGTTGTTTTGTTGTGTTCCTTTTTTCAGGTTTTCCCATCCATACTTTGTTTCACCTATTTCCTTTCTTGCGAACCTGATTTCAGTCTCTCCACCTTACCATCAGTGTTCCATCTAAGGTTTGCTGGTTCGTGTGCAAAAATCATACAGTTGTGTGCAAAGTTTAACAGCCCACAAACACACACACACACATACACACACGGAAATTACATGAACTAACTTAAGAATATTTTTTTATATAAATAAATAAAGGTACTTTAATTAAATTATTATAATCAGAAATGTCACAATAGTTCAATCAAAGATGTCACAATAGTTCAATCAAAGATGTCACAATAGTTCCATCAAAGATGTCACAATAGTTCCATCAAAGATGTCACAATAGTTCAATCAAAGATGTCACAATAGTTCCATCAAAGATGTCACAGTAGTTCAATCAAAGATGTCACAATAGTTCCATCAAAGATGTCACAACAGTTTCATCAAAGATGTCACAGTAGTTCCATCAAAGATGTCACAACAGTTTCATCAAAGATGTCACAGTAGTTCAATCAAAGATGTCACAATAGTTCCATCAAAGATGTCACAGTAGTTCCATCAAAGATGTCACAATAGTTCCATCAAAGATGTCACAACAGTTTCATCAAAGATGTCACAGTAGTTCAATCAAAGATGTCACAATAGTTCAATCAAAGATGTCACAATAGTTCAATCAAAGATGTCATAATAGTTCAATCAAAGATGTCACAATAGTTCCATCAAAGATGTCACAATAGTTCAATCAAAGATGTCACAATAGTTCAATCAAAGATGTCACAATAGTTCCATCAAAGATGTCACAGTAGTTCCATCAAAGATGTCACAATAGTTCCATCAAAGATGTCACAACAGTTTCATCAAAGATGTCACAGTAGTTCAATCAAAGATGTCACAATAGTTCAATCAAAGATGTCACAATAGTTCCATCAAAGATGTCACAATAGTTCCATCAAAGATGTCACAATAGTTCAATCAAAGATGTCACAATAGTTCAATCAAAGATGGCACAATAGTTCCATCAAAGATGTCACAATAGTTCAATCAAAGATGTCACAATAGTTCCATCAAAGATGTCACAATAGTTCAATCAAAGATGTCACAATAGTTCCATCAAAGATGTCACAGTAGTTCCATCAAAGATGTCACAATAGTTCCATCAAAGATGTCACAATAGTTCCATCAAAGATGTCAGAATAGTTCAATTAAAGATGTCACAATAGTTCAATCAAATCTATATTTATTTCTATTATTTATCCCGTCGTTGGGTCAAGCAACTAAATTCCAACACATCCAGGACCAATGGCCCTTAGTCATTCGATTGACACATTTCTGGAGGTACTTTGGCGTCTGTCTTTCAACGATATCCATCTTTTATACACATCGTCAAGGTTGATCTGATATCCATCATTCTAATAAGATTTAATCCTAATAAATTCTAGATTTTATTTGTATATTACACAATAGGACGAATTCACGACCACAATCGGTGCTTGATGCAAGAAATGTAGCACAAAGATCCAACAGAATGGCAATGTCGCCATTCGCTCCTCATCTATTACAAATCGAACCATCTCGTCGAAAGTCTACATCAACCCACTTTTTATTTTTTATGCAAGCACAAAACTTAAGTTAAGATACTGATCCATAACTTTCGGCAGAATGTCGACAAAGTTTTCCAGGAATTCCGCATATCTAGAAACCAGTTTTTCTTGGCCAACAGTTCTTCTTGGCCAAAATTAAAATCTGAAGTGTCGATTAACGCTGCTATCTCAAAGATTGGCCATTGCATATACTCACTTTTAGCGAAACGAGAGTACAGGTGCAAATATAAACACTCAACGAATTTTAGGATGGAACCCATGTTTATATCTTCGTCATTTGCAAACAATTCAGCAACCTCTTCAGACCAGTGCACATTTTCACCAAGGTACTGGTTGCGGATCTTAGCGATCCTTGCTTTTCAAACTGCTATGCCTCGATGGTCGTAAGATTTTATTTTGTAGCAGCTTGCATAGTTTAGCAAGTTCACCAACAACTTCATCAAAGACAATCAGAACTGTTCGAAACTGTGAATTGATTGATTGAATATTTACATTGCGCAAGTATCTGTTACTTTAGCATGCTCACTGTGCTCTTATGTCCTTAAATCCCTGAGTTTCTTCAAACAGTACTTATGAACTGGATCATTATGCAGGCCAAACCTGCTCCTTACAATATTCAGTCAACATTTGTATGTTTCTTAGCAATGCTCTTAAAGCAAAGTGTCGTGAAAGCCGTCTGTTTTTATTTATTGGTCTAGAGGCTTCGGAATCACATTCCAACACCTTGGCTAGTTCGGTAAATTGGGCTTTCCATACTGTTAACCTACTGAACAATGTGTACACTGTCCTAAGGAATGTTTCAATGTCTACCATTAAACTGATATGTTTGCAAGCATCATCGATACATAAATCTTCACGATGAGCAAGGCAATTTTGTTCCAGTAGATTTAGAATACATTGCTGAAACTCCATTGTTCTTGCCTAGCATAACCGATGCACCATCAGAGATAAACATAACCATTTTCTGCATGTCCAATGGATTCTCTTGGTAAAACTTTACTTTCACTTGTCGACAGAGACAAAATTCCAACAAACACTTTTTTGTAAACATTATCGGGATATGGCCGAAACTTAGCGTATAAGATCAACATTTTTGTCAGTGATATATCAGTGCTCTCATCTACTGTTCATGTGTGGAACTTGGCATTGAGAAGTTCGCTAATTATAGTATAGCATCCTTCACTACAGAATCGTTAGACTCAACAAAATCAAAAGCGTAAGTCTTACTGCGCCAGCTATCAGGGACTGGCTATACTTAGCCATATGGTTGTGTATGTATTGAACCACATTCATAGATGTGTTCATGATGACAGCCAAGATGACGTTGTCAATCAAAATTTTAACCTGGTCTTCTTTAGCACTTTTACGTTGTGCTGCTTCTGGTCTCATGCCTCGATCAGCGACACTTTCTGTAAGCATTCGCAGTACACCTCCTGACTGTATAGAACAAAGTATTTGTATACCATCTGTGTTTATTTTTTGCTTGATATATCGTTTAAGATAATCCATCATCCGTGCCTCCCACTTTTCACTGTGGAAGAATCACCACCTGCATTAGCTTTGAGGCACATTTCACAGACAACATCATCATCAATTTCACGATATTTAAAAATATCACCCAGCTTGACAGTCCGCTCTGACGACGAATCTGCATGCACAAATTCATGGAGGCATTCCGTTTGTAATTTGTAGACACGTTTTCTTAGCAAGCGATGACGCTGATAGCTGGATTAACTGACGTTTAGGCCTAACGGCTAACGGTTAAAACATTGTTTAAAATAATTAGCTGCTACATTTATAATAAACCAGAGATTTGCGAATTATTTACTTTATACACATTCACTGTGCAGTTTGCGCCTAGAAATTAACATGTATGGTGGCGGTGTTTCAGAACGAGTCTTGCTTAATCCGGTATGTATCGGTTTTACATGTAAATCAATAGTTCTCAGTAAAAATGTAGAATACACAAAAATAGACATCAATCAAATTAAAAACTGTAATATTCCTACTGCATTACTGCAGAATGCAGCTTATCTGTTCGAATTTCTTTCTTTTTAAATTTGCTGCGCGGTTACTCAAAACTGCTGCGCGGCGTCTGAGAGATAGCTGCACAGCCGCGCCGCTTAAAAGGAACATTGCTTACCACCATTAATTGCATCTATTTTTTTTATCTCCTACGGTCAATCCTGTTTCTTAAGCAAATGTTTTTGTGTCTTGTCTTCACGTTTTTATGCCTTGTCTTCGCGTTTTTGCGTCTTGTCTTCACGTTTTCTTTTCTTGTCTTCACGTTTTTGTGTCTTGTCTTCACGTTTTTGTGTCTTGTCTTCACGATTTTGTGTCTTTTCTTCACGTTTTTGTGTCTTGTCTTCACGTTTTTGTGTCTTGTCTTCACGTTTTTGTGTCTTGTCTTCACGTTTTTGTGTCTTTTCTTCACGTTTTTGTGTCTTGTCTTCACGTTTTTGTGTCTTGTCTTCACGTTTTTGTGTCTTGTCTTCACGTTTTTGTGTCTTGTCTTCACGTTTTTGTGTCTTGTCTTCACGTTTTTGTGTCCCTTCTTCACGCAAAAATTTAACTTGGTCTACCCTTTTTTATATCTAGCCTACATTATAAAATGACACAATTTGATACTGCTTAAAGTAAGGGACTCAAACTCAAATAATCTGGGGGCCGCAGGAGGTAGAGTCTGAGTGAGACTGGGCCCCATCCAGCTTTATACAAAAATAGATTACAAATTCATTAGAGTACAACTGTTACAATCTGCTCAAACTTTATTAATAGCAAATAAAAACATTAAGGGCTCTTAATGACAAGGCTTCACTTTCTTCCTCCCACTCCTTGTTGTCAGAGACCTGGCAGCGCTTCTTCTTGAACAGCTGAGCAACATTTGGCTTGTGTGAGGTAGCAACTGAGACCCTCAGTAGAGTTTGAAGATGCTCATCAGTAACTTTGGCCATGAACTTTGACTTGTTAAAGTTCATAGAGGAAAAGAGCTTTTCACACAGATAGGTACCCCCAAAAATGCACACAATCCGCTTGAATAACCTGGAAATCTCAGGGAAATAAAAAAGTTATTTACCATTATAATCAACGTCCAAATCTATACAAACATAATAAAAATCAGAATTAGACTAGTCAGTGAGATTCGACTGAATCTATCATGGAGGGCCACATTATAGATATGAGAATGGGGAAACCGTCGTGGAGGGCCACATTATAGATATGAGAAAGGAGAAACCGTCACAGAGGGTCACATTATAGATATGAAATGGGGAAATCACGCGTGCCGCATTAACACTAAACTTTGCTGTCAGGTATCGGGCAGCAAAATATCGTCTAGCGTGCCTCAAATGGCCCACGGGCCGCGAGTTTGAGGCCCTGCATTAAAGCATTAATGTGAACAAATTTATATTGTCTCTAACATCTGTATTTCAAAACAATGTCGTAACATACACATTATATATATAATACATAAAAGTGAAAATTTATTTATTTGTTAAATCTATGTTTGTTCCACATGGATTAATCGATCTTGACCAAACGGGGCATATGTATCCATCATTATCCAGAATCAAATCCTGCGGGGGGTCAAATTTTTATACTTTTTTATGTGGTCCAAGGGGCCCATGTGGTCCAAGGGGCCCATGTGGTCCAAGGGGCCCATGTGGTCCAAGGGGCCCATGTGGTCCAAGTGGCCCATGTGGTCCAAGGGGCCCATGTGGTCCAAGGGGCCCATGTGGTCCAAGGGGCCCATGTGGTCCAAGGGGCCCATGTGGTCCAAGGGGCCCTAAATTTATTGGGTTTTTTTCCTTCTAATATGAGCTATATTAATGATATTATCAACAAATACCCATGCATGAAGAGATGGATCGAGATCAAACTTAATACACATTGTTGTGTCCCTTGTGGTGTTCAATGTATTTGAACAAGCTCGTGGCGAGGGGGGATTTGAAAAAATGCTAATGTTGTGAACTGGATTTTTTTATGAGTGTTTGGTAGGGCGAGTTGTTGATCGTGTGAGTGTTTTGTGAGTTGTTGATCGTGAATTCAGAGCGTGAAGTTGGGTGATTGTGTGGTGATATATAAGGGGGGCAGTGTGTCCGTTAGAGGTGAGGGGAGCCGAGAGTTAGTTAGTAGGAGAGAAGCGAGTTAGTCGAGAGTGGAGTCGAGAGTGGAGTCGAGAGTGGAGTCGAGAGTAGGATCAGTGCCATTGTAGTGATGTTTCAGCGGATGACATTTTCTTGAATTGGTAGCTCGTCTGTGTATATAACTATTAAAGCACTGTTGTATCTTCATCCTGTGATTTGTATCCTAGGATAGTGTTGTTATCCCTAGATCACATGGAGTCTACTGACCGTGCAGTAAACGCAACTACTGCGGGATTTGTTCAAGTTTAAGTATGAAGATCCTAACATGTGACGTCTTACGAAGGCCGTAACATTTGTAACCCCTAGACAACAAAAGTAGCCCGCAACAACTAACACAGGTAAGTTTTAGACACACTACT
Organism: Omphiscola glabra; assembly: GCA_964017045.1. NCBI lineage: Eukaryota > Metazoa > Mollusca > Gastropoda > Lymnaeidae > Omphiscola > Omphiscola glabra. Next base: position 2,005,563 of record OZ024805.1, on the reverse strand, counting down.
GGCTAACACTGGCTAACACTGGCTAACACTGGCTAACAGTGGCTAACACTGGCTAACACTGGCTAACACTGGCTAACACTGGCTAACACTGGTATATTGTATACAAGTAATACATCGGATAGGATTTATATGAAAAATAACATAAATTAATAACAAGAATTGTTCCGTTGACTCCCTACATAAACCAAATCGACAGTTTTACGTAGCTGTCGTGTCTTTTTCCTTTTTGTTTTGTTTTTTTACATTTTACTTCCAGTCACTTCCTTTCCGTTCTCCTTAACTTCGTTTTTGTCTACTGGGTTTTGCACCCACTCTTTTTCTTTTCTACTTTTACGTAGGATACATGTAGATATATAAAATTTAATTTATGCTTATTGTTTTATTTACACAAATTGTATGTATCTAATTAATCTGGCTAACTCAGGTAGATTTTAGACACTCTACTCACTAATGGCTAAAATAAAGACAATCAGCGCGCTAATATAAATGAACTTTATTACATGGAATAAAATATGTTTAAAGATACAGAAAACATACCTATAAGAATGTATAAAGGTCTAACATTAAGAATGGTTATTTCTCACTAGCAAAAGTATGGGTTCCTGGAACAAATATGAAATTGAATAAGTACTTGACTTTGATTATTATTGCAGTAAACTATTGGATGGACCTATCTAGTACTTAGCAAATGCCGCGGAGAGCTAGCCACGCAGCTTGGCTTTTAGAGTCTCTCCATACCTGTAACGGAATACATCCTGTTTTTGCAGAGATTCATTTCTCGTGACTTTAATGTAGGCCAGTGGGTCAACGTACAGTGTTTCTTTCAGGCATAACTCCGGGGGGGGGGGGCACTGCCCCCCCGGAGCAAGTCAAATGCCCCCCCCCCCGGGGGAAAATGTGTAAGAAAAAATAATTTTAAAAAAAATACTCTAAATTTAATTTTTATAAAATTTTTAAAAGTTATTGAAATGTGTGCCTTTAATCGATTACAATTATTGGAACAAATAAAATATAGCTTTGTTCGATATATATTGATGATCCATAGCGTTCAGGTTAATCTTGTTACACTTACGCAGATATCGATTATAAATATGGTATTGTTTTGAAAATTGGCCGCTCCTGATCATAAGCCAAATCTTACTTTTTCTGATTCGCAGATATCGGTATCTTTTATTTAATTACATTTTGCAGCTGCAAAAGTTGAAAGACTTTTTAATAACCCTGTATTAAACTACCTTTTCATCGATATAAATGTCTGTAAATTAAATATAGTTCTTGCTAAGAAATAAACATGTGCAATCCGTTTTCAAATTATATTGTATAATAGCATCATGCTTTAAAAAATTATTTTTGGCAAATATTTTAATGTAGTAGATTCCATAGATGTATGCTGACATAGATAAAATGAAAATTTAAAAATAATAATAATAATAATTTTAAAACAAAAAATTAGGAATTTACCGGTTACATACAAATAGTGGACATATCATCATAATTATTAAATCGAGTGTTTCTAATTTTTTAACACAGTTTCGGGAACAGAGTAAAATGATTTTTAAAAAAAAATAGTCTTTATTTATTAAATCCCTAATGACTTTTCTCTGTTAATATAATAATAATAAACAATCTTCCCCAGCTGTTTGAACTATTTAAAAAAAAATATTTTAAGATGATAATCCAGTAGAAAGAATATAATATATATTTAAACAACAAATAAAAAAAATCGAGTATTTCGATTATCTTGTAAATGCCATTTTTGGTAGTAGTTAAAAAATAATTATATGGAATTGGTACAAAAATTGTTTTCAAGTATAATATCGAAGAGGCAAGTTGTAATGATCTGAAGCAAATTATAGTAGTCTAAATTTCTTAATTAACATTTCAATCAACTGAATATTGAGAATTGAAACTTTAATAATTTATACGAAAAATAAAACACAGGTTTCTGCCTGTAGATAGTTTTTGTTGCTCCAGAATCCGGCATACTTTCAATGTGTCCTGCCTAGGGCAGTCTGCCTTTTTTTTTTATTGTTGTGACTATGGATGGGTATTTGTACAATTGATATAGCTCTTAGTTTGCACGGATTCCCAAAACAAAATTGTCTATCATCGGGTCATATATTTAGCAGGTTCTCTGCTTTTCTGGTAGGAACCAAGTCTCACTACTGGTCTTGTGATAGTGGTGTATACTGCCTTCTTTGTTCCCTTAGCGAGATTTTTGCTTTGAAGTAGCTTTTGTAAACTGAAATAAGAACGGTTGCATGCTGTTATTCTTTCTTGCACCTCCGATTGTATTTCCTCTTGCTTATTTATAGTCACCCCTAGATATTTGAAAGAAGCTACCCTCTCAAAGGTGTAGTTGTTCATATTGTTGTCATCAGTGCGTATTTCCTGACATTATCATAAATATTGCCTTCGCTTTATTTACATCAAGACCAGCTTTGACCGTCACATCTTCAAGTTCCCTGAAAGTTTTAATTATATCATCAATGCTGTTTCTACCAAGTAGCGCTATATCGTCTGTGTAGGCCAGGTATTGCAGTGGCTGGCTTTATAAAGTTCCTTATGGATGAAGTCTTGTCGAGACTCTTTACTAGATTGGCTAGCTCTTCCTCGCTTCCAGCCAGTCCGTCTATGTCATCCGCAAAACGTAGATTGGTGATTGTTCTGCCACCAATGCTGACTGTCCCTACATGCGTTTCTAGTGCATCTGACATAATTCTCTCTAAGAAGATGTTGAACAGGGTGGGGGAGAGCAAGCAGCCTTGTCGTACTCCAACGTGGTCTTGAACTATTCTCCGATGTTATTGTTGAAGAAGACTGCACTGGTTGCCTTATCAAAGAGGCTTCTTATCATTCTGGTTAAGTTTGTGTTGATGTTGTAGTGCCCCATGGTGGCCCATAAAGCAGCATGCCAAACCCTGTCGAATGCCTTCTTGAAATCTACAAAGACGTGGTATAGGTTTTGTTGGTGTTGAGCATATTTCTCACATAGTATCCGGAGGTTTAGGATCTGCTCAGTAGTGCCACGGCCTTGCCTAAAGCCCGCCTGTTCTTCAGCAATGATTCTGTCGGCATATGGTCTTAGTCGGTTCAGTATGACCTTAAGCATGACCTTGCTTGGGTGGCTTATTAGGCTAATGGTGCGATAGTTTTGGCATAGCTGTAGGTTACCTTTCTTGGGGAGGGTGATGATGAGAGATTGGGTCCATGATTTGGGCCATTCCCCTGTTAGCCATATTTTGTTACAAATATTGGTTAGGGCATTTATCATTGTTTCTCCTCCCTGTTTCACCAACTCGGCAGGGATATTATCTACTCCTGCGGCCTTTCCTATTTGGAGTGCTTGGACTGCTGCTTCTACTTCTGCGCGGAGAATGGGGAAGCTTTCATTGTCCGTTGCTGGGGGGACATTAAGGATCTCTGGGTCTATCTTTATATTTTCATTATACAGCTCTGAGCAGTATTCAGTCAATCTTTTTTAGGATATCATTTTCCTCGGTCAAACATTTGCCATTTTTATCTTGTATGGTAGTACTACGCCCTTGCTTTGCAGTGGTTAGGAGCCATAAAGATTAATAAATTGATCGTTGGCCCTTAATAGACAGAAAAAGAAGAAGAAAAATTTGCACCACAATGCATCACTGCATTTTGAATTTATTATTTTTAAATTAAAGTGACCTCTGCCCTCACTTTTGCTCAAACTCTTCGGATTCCTCAATTTCTGCTACCCCCCCCCCTTTTTTTTTGTTGCTTGACGCCAATCAATGTGACTACCGGGTTGAATCTAATCTTGTGTCAAATGATTTTCTTCGGCACACCACAACCAGAATCAATTTAGTTTGTGTCTGGCATTGGTCGCCATAATGTCTCCCCTGACGCTTGAAACATTATTTCCCCCGATCAAATGAAAGTCTTATCAAAACATTCGACATCATGTATACTCCAAAATGAACCTTTTGGTTGTTAAACAATCACACATTTTCTGCTGCCCTACTTCCCGATAAAAATTACTTGCCATGACAGCCAAATTTGGTGCTGATATATACACTGCCCAGCGGCGTGCCTAGTGTTAGCGCCACCCTAGGTGGGTTAACTTTTTTGCCACGCTACCTTTCTCGATAGAAACTCTGCAGATGTCCGAAAATCCCGCCGCTCTATCTAAAGAAAAAATGACAACTGGGAAGACCAAATGTTCGCCCCCCCCCCACTTCTACGTCACTGACGTCTTTGATACAGTGGACAAGATTCATTTAAACACTCCCCCCCCCCCCCGGCTACACTCTGAAACCTATTATTTTCATCCATTAACACTATAGCCCATTAGATGCCCCCGTTAGTCTGGCGCCCAGGGACATATGTCCCATCTGCCACCCCTTAGCTACCCCTCTGGCCACGGAAAAACTGGCACTGCCCCCCCCCCCCGAACGTTAAAAGTGCCCCCCGGGGGAAAATTTCTGAAAGAAACACTGGTCAACGTAGACGCTTGCCTGTCACCTTATTTAAATAACGACTGGTCACTTTTACCGGTATGTGATATGGTCAGAAGGCCAAGGTCAGTGGGGTCAAAAAACATAACTGCACTACCACGTGCCACCATACACTTGATTATCCACATTCAAATACCGAAGGGTACTAAATTCATATAATTCACACCTTTGCAACGGGGTGTTACAATTTGGTACGTAATCGAGCTCCAAAATGTAACGACCCTGTTACTTATAAGTGGTTTTTTTTATAGATCCCAAGTGAAACTTTAGATTAGTACTGCCACTAAGGCTATGTCTAGGGTATGATTATAATTCTAATTAAGTACTCTAAACTAATCGCACTCCACACAATACCACTCAATCTCATCTATCATTCGCTCGCGCACTTCTACTACTACTATACTATATTATACTTAAGAACACAGTTGATTCAGCCCACACTAAAATATTTAATTATGACATAGTTAAATATACACATACACATATAATTAGAGATACTGCCTAATACAATTTGCGGTAGACGCAGTTCCGATTGGCGATCTTGTCCTCTACGTAGTTCAGGTCCCTACACACACAACACGGCAGTCTTTTTCGTTTGGCCCCTCTCTCGCTGGTCACTCTCTCTCGCTGGTTACTCTCTCTCGCTGGTCACCCTCTCTCGCTGGTCACCCTCTCTCGCTGGTCACCCTCTCTCGCTGGTCACCCTCTCTCGCTGGTCACATTCTCTCGCTGGTCACCCTCTCTCGCTGGTCACCCTCTCTCGCTGGTCACCCTCTCTCGCTGGGCACCCTCTCTCGCTGGTCACCCTCTCTCGCTGGTCACCCTCTCTCGCTGGTCACCCTCTCTCGCTTGTCACCCTCTCTCGCTGGTCACCCTCTCTCGCTGGTCACCCTCTCTGGCTGGTCACCCTCTCTCGCTGGTCACCCTCTCTCGCTGGGCACCCTCTCTCGCTGGTCACCCTCTCTCGCTGGTCACCCTCTCTCGCTGGTCACCCTCTCTCGCTGGTCACCCTCTCTCGCTGGTCACCCTCTCTCGCTGGTCACTCGCTCTGGTCAGGTGTGGACTCTGCGGTGGGGAACACACGGCGGGGTTCTGGCATATCCTTTGTTTATCTTTCGTAGGCCTCACCTACACTTCTAGTACTTTACTTAGGCCTAGGATGTCAGCGTTAGTCTGACCCTAAACGACTGACTCCACTATATCAACTCAATCTCAGCTATAATGACTTTAAATGAGCTCAACTGAACTCTACTCAGCTATACTCTAGTCTAATCAGCTCTACTCAGCTCTACTGACTCTATTCAATACCGGCTACCCTATACTTATTATCTATACTGTGTATACTTATAAAAGCTGTAAATAAGAATAATAATCCAATACATAACTAAGGCATTCGAGAGTGTGAGCCAGCGAGTCTCACAAAGGTGAGCACCAGCGGGTCTCTACAGTTTCATGTTTTCCCAATATAAGTATATAAACACCAATAGTCTTAGACAACGCTACAGGTTCTATGACAAACAACCGACAGAAGCGGCACTGAGCACGAAGCTCTTGGTTCTATGTGAATTGATGGATCTCGGCCTAGCTAGGGAGCAATATCTAGGCCTAGCTAGGGAGCAATATCTAGGCCTAGCTAGGGAGCAATATCTAGGCCTAGCTAGGGAGCAATATCTAGGCCTAGCTAGGGAGCAATATCCATCATTTTCCGTATTAAAAAAATAAAAGTGGTCTAATATGTCTAAAATTTTCAAAAAAGTTCCATAATTTAAAATGATAAATTTCTGTCATTTCTTTTAAAAAAATATTTAATGGGTCAACATTTTAATTGTATCTTTATTTTTTATCTGAATGATTTTTTATATGCCCCTTATCTCAGGTATAACAAAGACGATACCTAATGGAATAGGCCCCCACCAACGAAAATATTTTAACGTTAATAAAAAATGGCTACAACCATGGCATTTAGTTGTACACTTTTGCGTAATCAAAAAATAATTTGAAGAATCATTCTTCGCTTTTCAAAATACCGCCACAAAATTATTGATCCCAATATCCAACAATTAAATACATCCCAATATCCTACTGTTACATAAATACCTAATTCCAACCATTACATAACTCCCAATATCCAACTGTAACATAAAACACAATATCCAACAATTACATAGATACCATTGACATTTTTTAAAGACATTTAATTTTAATTTACTTCCGCAATAGTAACAAGACACACAAAAAACAAACGATTTATGGATTTTCCCGATAAATGTAGTGATTTTATAAAAAACAATTCTTAGATCACCACTTATCGATTTTACAAAAAAAGGAATATAACGATCACATTCGAATCAAATGCTTAAATTAGTTCTTTAATTGTTATTTTAAATGTATTTGTAATTTAATACTACAAATACTTAAAAATGTACTAAAATAAAAGCAGATATTTTTTTTTCAATTAAATTTATTGAAATTCCGTAAAGTAATAGAAAATAACTTTAAATGTTTTTAATTATCGGAACGTTTTTAAATCATTTCGTTTCGTTAGCGTTATATGGATACCCTTCATCAATCTTATATACTAGGGCGAACCCCGCATGCGTTGCGTTGCCACTCAAAGAAAGAACATGTTTGTGTTTTAATTACGTTTTTTGAAGTAATTTTAATAAGACAATATTTTATTGGTTTTTCGTCTGGTGCGTACTCGAAAAAATTAGAAGGTTTTTCAAAGTGAGAGTAGGCAACATGCGGCTGTCCTTAAAAGAAGCAAAGAAGTCGATTAGCAATTGATCCATCCCTGTGTTAGCTTTGTTTTAAATTATATTTATATAGCTCATATACGAAAAGAATAATTAAAGGCCCCCGGTCCCAAAGGAATATTGTAAAATGAATGTAATAATTTAGAATCCCTTAAGGCCCAACAAAGTTTTACCGCATGTGGATGAATGGTATAGGTAAGCATATGGAAATTATATTTATATAGCTAATAAATGAAGGAGAAACGAATTTAGGGCCCCCGGCCCCAAACGGAACATTGTAAAATGGTTATACTAATTTAGAAATCTACTTATTATGTCACACACAAACTGAAAGGTCGCCGTTTGGCTTTGATTCATTCCATCCTCCCATGCGATAGTTCTCTTTGAAATTATATTTTTATAGTTCAAATAAGAAAACAAGGTTTTTAGGGCCCCCTGCTTCAGACTGAATAGTGTAAAATAATTTTGTACTAAATTAGAAACCTTTGCGGGCGTGACTCAACAACTCCCCATAGTCTTATCGCTATCGGATGAATGGTATAGGAACGCAAACGGAAACTATATTTTTATAGCTCATAAATAGTAAATAAAAACGAATTTAGGGCCATCTGCCCAAAAACGGAATATTGTACAAAGGTGGTACTAATTCAGAACCTACTTACTATGTAACATGCAAACTAAAATGTCGTTCCTTGTATTTTTATTAAATTCCACCCACCTATGCAAAAGCTCTTTTTAAAATTATATATGTACATAATTACATAGCTCTTATTAGAAAAAAAAGTTAGGGCCCAAAACGGAATATTGTAAAAGGGTTGTTCTAATTTAGAAAACTTTGCTGTCTGGGGCGCGTCAATTCACCAAATTCATTGCAATCGGAATATTGTATCAGGGTTGTACTAATTCAGATCCCTACTCATTATGTCACACACAAACTGATATGTCTCTATTTGTATTTGATTACTATTCCCCCCACCCATGCATTAGCTCTGTTTGAAATTATATTTAGAAAGCTCATTTAAGAAAAAACTAATTTTGTGCCCCTGGCTCAAGATGGAATATTTTAAAATCGATGTATTAATTCAAAAACGTTTGCGGAAGTGTGCACAACATCTCACCAAAGTTTTATCGCAATCGGATAAATGGTATAGGAGCGCATACGGAAATTATTTTTAACAAAGCTGATTTTAGAAGGAAAAAAACGAAGTTAGGGCCAACGACCCAAAAAAAATATTTTAGAAGGGTTGTAATGACTCAGGAAAAGCGGGTTTGTGAGCAACGATTCACCAAAGCATTATCAGAATCGCATGAATGGTATATGAGCGCATACGGGACATACATACATACAGACAGTCAACTATCTCTCTATATATATAGATAGATATATATATTTAAAAAGAAATAAATTGTATTTATTAATTTTACTTTTAAGAAGCGGAAAATACATGATCAGTTTTGTAACGCGTGGTTATTAAATCAAAGAAACTTAGAGCAGTGGCTAAATTAAGGAATCGCGCTATGACGTCATTTGAATATTTATTGAGATCAAATTATTATTTTTTTTTATTTCGCAATAATAACAACGCACTAAAAACCCACTACCAATAACCGATGTTTGGGTTTTCCCAATAAATTTGATTACTATGTATTCTTAGATCATACATTTTTTTATTAATTCTTTTTTCATAACTTTTAAATTTGAATAAATGCTTAAAATAGTTCTTTAGTTTTTTTACTTTATGTACATTTGTATAGTATTCAGGAATTTCAATATATAAAATTTCTCAGGCATTAGGGTCTTCTCGATTAAGTTTAAACCAATTATGTACTTGGTAGCTTTATGCTGTACAGCTTTAGGTTCCTTGCCTGGTATAAAATATATTGTATGCTTTTCCTCTAGATGGACATTGAGTTTTACGCATCAGATCAGTTTGGTGGTGCCTTTATATCACAGGAGACTCTTTCAAGCTTTAGTTACACATAGATATCGTGGCACCAAGTATTTCTTTTACTTCGTCTCATTTAATAGAGCTTTATGTTCTAAGTACTAAGTCATGTTCTAAGTGAACAGTGCCGAACTGTATAATTCCACAGTCATGCCGCATGTAAACGTATTTGAAGAAGAATTTAACGCTTTAAATTGAGCCACAGATCAATTTGTTAATTTGGGCGTTGTATTTAAGATATCTGTATGGGTTGTATTGCACCACCCCTCTGTTGTATGGCAACACCCATCTGTTGTATGGCACCACCCCTCTGTTGTATGGCAACACCCATCTGTTGTATGGCACTACCCATCTGTTGTATGGCACCACCCAACTGTTGTATGGCAACACTCATCTGTTGTATGGCAACACCCATCTGTTGTATGGCACCACCCATCTGTTGTATGGCACCACCCATCTGTTGTATGGCACCACCCATCTGTTGTATGGCACCACCCATCTGTTGTAATGCACCACATATCTTTTTTTCCCTGTAACAGTACTAAAAGTAATTATACTTTCAGTATGTTAATTAATTCTATAATAGGATGGATGGCCAGTACTTGCAGCTACCACAATTCATTCATTAATTCACCACTATCTCGCGTTCTCTCACGAATGAAACAGATCCATTGGTACAAATCACAGAGAGCTTTATGCGTGATAATAAATGGTACAAATAAATCCTTGATATTGATACATCCTTGTAACTAACAAAGTTACAGTTTAAAGAATATAATACACTTTGAATATCATTCTATCCTCAAATTCACATCATGGTAAAATTCAACATGGCGTCCATCCTCTTAGATATAATTTCGTGTACACTCTCTACACTCATAAAATCATAAGTTCTTCTTCCGCTAGAAAAATTAGTGCCTGCTTTTTCTCGTAATATAATTCGTTATGGTCAAATCCCTCCGCCTTCGTTCGATAGGAATAAATAGTATTGTGACGTGACAGATCAAGGTTAACATGTTGTGTTATATTCCCCAGTTTAACACAGTTACCATCATCTCGGCGCTGATATTCTGGGTAACCGTTGCCGTTGCTGTTGGTCTCGGCACAGAAATCTGTAAGGAATTCGTTTGTGCAATTGCCGTTTTCCAAGGGCATCTTCAGATCTTACTGTGCTTTGATTTTCTCGAAACCGATTCAAACGGGTTGCTTTGGTCTTGCAATAGACATCGACCATGACTTGTTTAGTCAGCTTTGCATCGTTGCGGAACTGGTTCCCATCATGAATGGCTCAATGGTATGAATGCCATTGAAACTGGGAAACATTTCCTTGACCAACAGTTTTCCTTAAATCTGTGATGAAGCCTGTATCCCTATTCGGGAAAACCAAAAGGTGGCCCATTGGTTCACAGAAATTTCTCAGGACGTATATATTTGGTAATATCCGCTTTTCATGGGATGTATCATCTCCCCTGTGAAAAACGGCAGCAATTTCTTCACTGGTATTGGCAGCGTTGTTTCTTCCGTAGTACACATTAGTATTCAATGTGAAGCAGTATCTTCAATGTGAAACAATAGCTTCAATATGAAGCTATAATATCGTATTAGTAATATATAAATAATCACATGATAGCCAACTCAAATTGTCACATTACAGGCAACACAATCTGTCGAATTACGGCCCCAAATAAACTGTCACATTACAGCCAACCCAATCTGTCACATTATGGCCAAATCGAAACTGTCACATTAAAGTCACACAACTGAGATTTGGTGAGCAGATTTGCATGAACAATTTTAGAATCTGTCATCAAAGCATTTAGTTTTTAAGCAGTTTTCAATGACGTCGTTAAAAACATACTCTTGAACCAAAGCGTTTATCACCTCTAAAGTAGGACAATTAAGTTAAAGCCAGGTCTAATGTCTGTTATCCTTCAAGCATTTAAAAACAATTAACGGACTTCGAGGTAACAGCAACAAATACTAATGATCGGATTCCATTGTCACGTGACTAGGATCTCTGCAGTGGTGGCACTACACATTAAAAGCTTATTTTACCATTTAGAGGAGCTCATAACTAATACTAAGAGTACAAAACAAACAGTTTCCCCAATCTATTACTGAAGACTCAATACATAATTTTGATGGGGCAGCGGTTTTCTCAATATGTAACCACTGAACGAGCTGCTATAATATGTTTTATTTATCAGATGACATCTGGTCTCCGCCTCTGGGCTTCAGTTGGTGTAGAAAGCATAGCTCCGCCCCTGGGCACCAGCTGGTTGAAATTTTTTTAGATGCTGCCAAATCACTCTGATGAAGACGACAGGGCAGTAAGGATGAGTCTCAAGATATTCATCTTTTTGTTTTGTCCGTTATTCCCCGTCGCATTTGGTGAGTAGTTTTTTTAAATAAAAAATGCATTGATTACATGATTTAAATTTGCATTAAAGTGAAAGTAATTCTGAATTGCTAAATATTTTTATAAGTAAACCTTTAAAAAGATGTAAAACTATAAATCTAACTCAGAGCTGAGTCACTGTTGTTGAAGTAATAAACCATAATTACGAGAACCACTGGAATGGTCAGTTTGATAAAGAAACAATCTATGGCTTTAAACATATATCATTAGGACGTGGGGGAGGAAAATACTCAGATAATAACCAGCCAGATGTTTGATAATAGTGGATGGGGAATTTGTACAAACCATAATATAGTCGGAAAATAAAATAAAACAACTTGACACTCCTTCGTCGTCAAGGGTTACTCTACGCTATTCTGACCCAGCCAACCTCATTCGCATTAACACCTCTCCACCTTCCAGCTTCGCATCGCCTCATTTAATGCTCAGTCGCTTGGCTCTTGTGAGAAACGTATAGCAGTCTCCGAATTTATCACAGGATAGGATAGGCAGATTGAAATTCTGTTTATCCAGGAGACCTGGTTTCGGCAGACTGGCGATGAAGGGAAGTGCTCCGATCTCACTGCGCCTGGTTTTTCTGCCCGAATATTTCCTCATCCAACTCGTGGTGGTGGCCTTGCTGTCATCTACAAGGACACGTTGTGCCTTTATCTAGCCTTTGTCACAGACTTTCCATTTGCTCACACATTGTTTGAAGCGGTTCAATTTACCTTGTCGGTGCCCAACCAGAGCGTTCATTTTATATGCATTTATCGCATCTGCCCTAGCAGGAAAAATAAACTTACCGATGCTGTGTTTCATCGGGAGTTCCCGGATCTGCTGGATAATTGCAACACATTGGCTGGCACTTATATTATAGTGGGCGATATGAACTTTCACTTCGACCGGCCACAGCACCCCTCCACTGACCGGATGATAGATCTTTTGGACTTATTTAATCTTCACCAATCAGTCGACCAACCGACTCATAATCGTGGACATATTATTGATTGGGCTCTACATAGGCCTCAGGATGGTGTAGCTCACTCTACTTCAATCTTTCAGGAGCTGTCCTCAGACCGCTTCTGTGTTGTTTCTGAGCTTAACGTTAGTGCCGCCTCTCCTCTACTTCTGTTCAGGGAGGTCCGCAGTGTGCGTGCTATATATAGGGATGCTGTCAAATATTCTGGTCAAATGTCAGAACATGATGGCTCATGATGAATATTTGGTTGTCTAAGGTCGACAAGCGGTAGGGTGCGACAATAACTCTACTCTGATGACCATTAGGATATCTCTGATTCTCTGACTAGTACAATAAATCAATCTATTTAGTCCGAGGCATGACACACTAAGTCCATTGGGTAATACTCTTTATTTTTCTTCAGCACATATAGCAAGGCATGTAATAGCAACTCCATTTCCAGAGGTACACAGCAGATCCCTCGTTTACAATAGCTCTGTCAGACTCAGCAACACACACCCTCGTCCGTGAATATAATAGTCTCTCTCTCTCTCTCTCTAACTAGTTATCTCCCCTTTTATATCCTCACAAACCATGTACTCGTGATATGAAAATAGTTCACATTCGTTCACATTCGTTCACATTCGTTCACATTCGTTCACCAGTCCCATTTTTCCTCAAAATCACAACACACACACACACACTGCCACTGATTTCATGACTTTGACAGATGCCTTTAAACACGATCTGAGGTTAGAAGTATCCCCCGCCATCTGTCCTACTTTGGAAACGCTGGACAGTGCATTGCGCAATGTGCTTGACCGTCATGCCCCCTCACCCGCCGTAATGTAAGTTCCGCACAGCCAGCTTCCTGGTATGCGACCATAAGGGAAGAACTAAACAGTGCCAAGAAAGAGCGGCGTAGTGCGGAAAAGAAGTGGCTGAGATCAGGTATTGTTTTTAGGCAGATGTATTACGTTGCCAAGAAACGTGTGACCAGGATTGTTTGTCGTGCTAAGACTTTGTATTTTAACCAGAAGATAATTATGGGTAAAACCAGTAGGCACTTTGACGTTTGTAGCCACCTCAGTAGGAGTAACAAAGGAACTGCTCTTCCTTCAGTGTTTCCGTTGCCCCAGAAACCGGATATTTTCTGTAATTTCTTCAAAAGCAAAGTTGCTGACATTCTGGCTGAGCTTGATTGACTTGACATATCCCACCCCCTAGATTTAACTCCTTCTTAATGTGTTATTTCACATTTCGATGTTGTTCAACCGGTTTCAGAACAAGAAATCAAAAGTACTCTTATGAAATCTAAACCAACGTCATGTTCTTTGACCCTATCCCCACCCCCCTGTTGATTGAGTCATTAGATCATTTGCTCCCAACTATAACCCACACAGTCAATGAAAGCTTGACTTCTGGCACTGTTCCATCTATTTGTAAGACAGCTATCATCAAACCATTGCTTAAGAAGCCTGGTCTGGATGAAAATAATCTATAAAAACTACAGACCTGTATCTAACTTATCATTTTTATCTAAAGTCATTGAAAAACTAGTTCTAAAACAACTTTTTGCTTACTAAAACGATAACTCTCTTCTCAGTTCTAATCAGTCAGCCTATATACCTTTCCATAGCGCCGATGCAACTCTTTTGAAAGTCACCAATGATCTCTTGCTCGCATTGGACAGCGGCGATGTCTCCATCCTGATCCTCTTGCACCTCTGTGCGGCCTTTGACACTATTGAACCATGAAGCCCTTTACAAAACCCTTGAAAATTACTTTGGCATTTCTGGTTCAGTTTTGGCTTGGTTTAGGTCCTACCTCTCCAATAGAACGCAGGCGGTCGCTGTCGATTGCTGTCTCTCAGGCAGTGCTGACTTTTTGAGCCCGGTTCTATTCACAATGTATACCAGGCCACTGCTCCTCTTGGTTGGATAACATGCTGTGAAGAGTCAGTCATTCGCGGAGGACACGCAGCTATATAAGCACACAATCCCTCTCTTGTTGATTCCGCTGTCTGGACTTTGCGGGAGAACATTGGTGATGTCAAGTCATGGATGAAACTCAGCAAGTTGAAGCTTAACGATGAAAAAACGGAAATACTCCTTAATCATGATTACAAATCATCCTCTAACTCAGCTCTCCCCACCTCATTTCAAGTAGGTAACTCAGACATACAGTTTATATCCTCCGGTTACTGGAACAGAAAGTACTGGAACAGCGGTTACTGGAACAGCAAGTACTGGCACAGCGGGTAATGGAACAGCGGGTACTGGAACAGCGGGTACTGGAACAGCGGGTACTGGAACAGCGGGTACTGGAACAGCGGTTACTGGAACGGTAACAGGAAACAGGTACCGGGATCATCCGGAACAGGAACCGCGGGAAAAGGCAACATCAGGAACAGCGGTAGCAACTGGATACATGATCGGCGGGTACAGGATCAGAGTAAAGCAGCGGCTGGTGACAGGATCAACGGAACAGCAGTGGTTAATGACAGGCTCGGTGGACTCAACAGCAGCGATGTACAGGAACAGCTGGACTCAACAGCATAGCAAAATTGATATCAATAATGTCAGTTTTGAGCGGGCCCCACTGTGGACGATGGTAGGCTTGTATGGCTACGTTGTAGCTGGTTTCGACGGGAATTCACTGTGGGCGATGGTAGGCGTGGATTGTTAGGATTCAGCTAGCTTTGGACGGGCATTCATTGGGCGATGGTATTAGGTAATATGGCTTTGGCGGGCCTTCATTGATGCCATAATGCTTCTAGTTCAGCTTGTCTCTTTTAGTTCAGCTTGTCTCTTCTAGTTCAGCTTGTCTCTTCTAGTTCCGCTTGTCTCTTCTAGTTCAGCTTGTCTCTTCTAGTTCAGCTTGTCTCTTCTAGTTCAGCTTATCTCTTCTAGTTCAGCTTATCTCTTCTAGTTCAGCTTGTCTCTTCTAGTTCAGCTTGTCTCTTTTAGTTCAGCTTGTCTCTTTTAGTTCAGCTTATCTCTTCTAGTTCAGCTTATCTCTTCTAGTTCAGCTTATCTCTTCTAGTTCAGCTTATCTCTTCTAGTTCAGCTTGTCTCTTCTAGTTCAGCTTGTCTCTTCTAGTTCAGCTTGTCTCTTCTAGTTCAGCTTGTCTCTTCTAGTTCAGCTTGTCTCTTCTAGTTCAGCTTGTCTCTTCTAGTTCAGCTTGTCTCTTCTAGTTCAGCTTGTCTCTTTTAGTTCAGCTTGTCTCTTTTAGTTCAGCTTGTCTCTTCTAGTTCAGCTTGTCTCTTCTAGTTCAGCTTGTCTCTTCTAGTTCAGCTTGTCTCTTCTAGTTCAGCTTGTCTCTTCTAGTTCAGCTTGTCTCTTTTAGTTCAGCTTGTCTCTTTTAGTTCAGCTTGTCTCTTCTAGTTCAGCTTGTCTCTTCTAGTTCAGCTTGTCTCTTCTAGTTCAGCTTGTCTCTTCTAGTTCAGCTTGTCTCTTCTAGTTCAGCTTGTCTCTTCTAGTTCAGCTTGTCTCTTCTAGTTCAGCTTGTCTCTTCTAGTTCAGCTTGTCTCTTCTAGTTCAGCTTGTCTCTTCCAGTTCAGCTTGTCTCTTCGCAACGGATGGCCCCCATGTGTGCGATGGTAGGCTTGAATGGTTTGGTCGGCTAGCTTTAACGGGCCTGTGGGTGATGGTAGGATTCAGCTTGTTTTGGTCGGGCTCCCATTGTGTCTGATGGTTGGCTTGGATTGTTCGGACGGGCTGGCTTCGACGGGCCCCCAATGTGGCGAAAAGTACGTCGTCTAGAGGATGAGGTCCCTTCTGTAGCCACAGACAATAGTTTCAGAGTCTAAAAAGACTCTGGTTATTCAGCTCCTGGAAAGCTGGTGCTGGTAACGATTCCTGGCTCCTATAAAGCCGATAGTTTATAAGGTAAAACACGTAACGTCGTCTCAGAGTCATCAATTATAGTTTATTTCTGGTTATGATATAAGTGTTCAAACACTCGATAGCCAGGTAAAGTGACTCAAAATCCAATGAATACACAAACAGCATTATAAAGTTATCCTAAGTCCTCACTCCAAAACACTCTGTCAAAACCACACTCAAATATAATCGTTCTCTCCCTAATAATAATATGTCCCTCCTTTTATACCCTTATTGACCATGCACTCGTGATAACAAGAAAAATGTTCACATTCATTCACCACTCTAATGTTTCCCCAACTCACAACAAACACTTTCTCCCCTGGGCCCCCCCCCCCCCCTTGCCAAGACGGTCATACTCGTGGGAAAATACAGCCAATACCACGAGCACTCCCTTTCCGTCCCCCAAACATACACACAAAAAAATTAACACAATCTGACCGTGACATATGTCATCCGCAAAGCGTAGGTTGGTGATTTTTCTGCCACCAATGCTGACTGTCCCTATATGGGTTTCCAGTGCATCTCACATAATTCTCTCTAAGAAGATTTGAACAGGGTGGGGGAGAACAAACAACCTTGTCGTACTCCAACCGTGGTCTTGAACCATTATCCGATGTTATTGTTAAAGAAGACTACTCTGGTGGCCTTATCATAGAGGCTGCATATCACCCTGGTTAGGTTTGAGTTGATGTTGTAGTGCCTCATGATGGCACATAAAGCAACATGCCAAACCCTGTCGAATGCCTTCTTGAAATCCGCAAAGACGTGGTATAGGTTTCTTGATGTTGAGCATATTTCTCACATAGTTTTCAGAGGTTTAGGATCTGCTCAGTAGTTCCACGGCCTTGCCTGAAGCCCGCCTGCTCTTCAGCAATGATTTTGTCAGTATATGGTCTTAGTCAATTCAGTATGACCTTCAGCATGACCTTGCTCGGGTGGCTTATTTGGCTAATGCTGAGATAGATTTGGTCTAGCAGTAGGTTACCTTTCTTGGGGAGGGAGATGATGAGCGATTGGATCTTTATTATATAGCAGATTGGGTCCCCTGTCAGCCATATTTTGTTACAAATATTAATTAGGGCACGTATCATTGCTTCTCCTCTTTGTTTCACCAACTCGGCAGGCATATTATCCATTTCTGCGGCCTTTCCTATTTGGAGTGCTTGGAATGCTGGTTCCCCTACGCCCTTGCTCTGCAGTGGTTAGTTCTCTCACCAACTGGTACACCCTTTAGCTATTGTTTTTGTTCTTCTACATTTTGAGGACCCACGATCAATGAATTGATCATTCTGGCTCCTATGTTGCAGAGGGGCTCGCGATGTTACTTTGCATGGAATTGAAAGGGATACTTCAATGGTTGCAAGGACTACTCAGCAATGGTATTATGAATTGGTGTTTGGAAGACAGGAGGCAATAGACACAAATCTGTCAAGTGTTGTCGCCTCAACTTCTGCTTTTGGAAGCTTGTTCCAGTCTCTGATTGTCTTTGGCAGGAATGAGGAGCTCTTGTACTGAGTTCTTGTTTTTATTAGCCGGAACTGCCTGTCGTGGCCTCTTTGCTGTCTGGGGGGGGGGGGGGGGGGAATGGACGAGTTTCTGTTTAATACTGGAGCAGTGGTCCAGCTCATTTTTGATTTTGTACGACATGGAGAACCTAGAAAGTCGTCGTCGTTCTTCCAAAGGGGACCAGCCCAGTGTTCCCAGCATGCTGTCAACACTTGAGGTGTTTCTGTAGCGGTTCAGAACAAAGCGTGCTCTAAATACCCATATGTTGGCACTGTACTTGGTATTACAAAACTATCGCGTAATGAGTTGGAATATTAATAGAAAATATTCATATAAGAAAAATCTTCAGAGTGCTCCGTGGTTAGGATTGACTTTGAATCACGGATGTGACGTCAATACACACACAGTATTTGTTTTGACATCAATACACACACATTAATTGCTTTGACATCAATACACACATATTAATTGCTTTGAGATCAATACACACACACTATTGCTTTGACATCAATACACACGCATTATTGCTTTGACATCAATACACACACATTATTGCTTTGACATCAAAACACTCACTCCCACTTGGTTTTGACATCAATACACACACATGGTTTTGACATTAATACATACACACACATTGTTTCGACATCAATGCATAGACTCACACATGGTTTTGACATCAGGACACACACACACATTTTTGACACCAATATAAACACTCACACATAAGTGCGTCTACTCAAGTTCACAAATATAAATCAAGACGTCGCATTACTTCATAGTAGTCATTTTTTTTTAACTGTTTTTTAAAAATATTTTTTAAAAACATTTTCAGGGTCATTCTGGGTTTGCTGTTCCTTCGGAGCTCCCACGCCTCTCAATTCATCCAAGAGAACTCGGTGTCCAAATCAAACTGACCAATATCAGTTTAAAAGACGCTGGGTTAGTTCGGTGTCAATTCACAATTATAGATCAAATAAATGAAAAGCAAGTCCAAAACATGTACATTCATGTCACTGTCAGAGGTAAGTAAGCAGAATCATATCGTCACTGTGAGGCGTAAGTTAGCAGAAACATATTATTACTTTCAGAGATAAGTTAGTCAGTAGAATCATATCATTACTTTCAGAGATAAGTTAGTCAGTAGAATCATATCATAACTTTCAGAGATAAGTTAGTCAGCAGAATCATATCATAACTTTCAGAAGTGTTCTCATTCTCTTAGACATATAAGGATATGCTATGACATTTTAGTACAATTTTCAATTTTAAAGAAAAGAAAAAGAAAAACAAAGTTTAAACATTAATTTATAAGGGCCTACATTTTAGGATGGTCCTCGTGATTTCGACAAAAAGTCTAACAACGAAAATTAGACAGAGACTAAATATAGTATTTTAAACTAAGTCTTCTATTTCTACAAGTCCAAATGATGCATTTCAATTCATACATTATAAATAACTATTTCAATTTAAAAATGTATTAATAACTTATCTTAACATCAGTTGTACACAATGACATGTATCCTTTGGTAAGTTCACATGGTTGGCCCACAATAAGCTTCTTTCATTTAATATACGAAGACAGTGGTCTCCAAACTGTGCTACGCGGCCGCTCCGGGAAATTCCAACGCTAAACCACATCAACTTGTAAGACGTTGGGACTAAAGGACTCACCCAAAGAAACTGCATTCTAAAGACGTTGGGACTAAAGGACTCACCCAAAGAAACTGCATTCTAAAGACGTTGGGACTAAAGGACTCACCCAAAGAAACTGCATTCTAAAGACGTTGGGACTAAAGGACTCACCCATAGAAACTGCATTCTAAAGACGTTGGGACTAAAGGACTCACCCATAGAAACTGCATTCTAAAGACGTTGGGACTAAAGGACTCACCCATAGAAACTGCATTCTAAAGACGTTGGGACTAAAGGACTCACCCATAGAAACTGCATTCTAAAGACGTTGGGACTAAAGGACTCACCCATAGAAACTGCATTCTAAAGACGTTGGGACTAAAGGACTCACCCATAGAAACTGCATTCTAAAGACGTTGGGACTAAAGGACTCACCCAAAGAAACTGCATTCTAAAGACGTTGGGACTAAAGGACTCACCCATAGAAACTGCATTCTAAAGACGTTGGGACTAAAGGACTCACCCATAGAAACTGCATTCTAAAGACGTTGGGACTAAAGGACTCACCCATAGAAACTGCATTCTAAAGACGTTGGGACTAAAGGACTCACCCATAGAAACTGCATTCTAAAGACGTTGGGACTAAAGGACTCACCCATAGAAACTGCATTCTAAAGACGTTGGGACTAAAGGACTCACCCATAGAAACTGCATTCTAAAGACGTTGGGACTAAAGGACTCACCCATAGAAACTGCATTCTAAAGACGTTGGGACTAAAGGACTCACCCATAGAAACTGCATTCTAAAGACGTTGGGACTAAAGGACTCACCCAAAGAAACTGCATTCTAAAGACGTTGGGACTAAAGGACTCACCCATAGAAACTGCATTCTAAAGACGTTGGGACTAAAGGACTCACCCATAGAAACTGCATTCTAAAGACGTTGGGACTAAATTACATTACTTCCTTAACACTAACACACATCAAGTTGTCTTTGAGAGGTTTCATTTGTATTTCAGAGACGCTAGCACGAGATGATGGTCCCAGCTGGGGACCACTTGCCATCTTAGGAACATTTTTCCAAGTAGCCATAATTCTGCTGGTCCTCTCGGTGCCAATGTTGGTCTACCGGATGATGAAGCAGGCCGTGGATGACTTCATTACAGCCATCATCCGTTCTCGGGAACTTGATCTTTGATGTCTATTTTGATGGCTTTTGACCTTAAGAGATGTTTAAGAACGTTTGTGTTTTTATACTAACTTGACTTATTGGGAAAAAATATAAATCTCATGTCATTTAAAACTGACATTTGATGTGTTACTTCTGAAGACAATCAATTAATGAGATTCCTTTACTTAACGCAACGTCAAATTTTTATTATTAGCATTTTAGGGCATTTAATGGGAACAAAAATGGCTCTTACATTTTCCATTTTTGTAAGCAAATGCATTTTTTTTTTTGGAATAGTTCTAGAACTAATTTTAGTACAATGAATAGATGTGTTAAAATAGTTGGAAATATGTGTTAAAATAGATGGAAATATGTGTTAAAATAGATGGAAATGTGTGTTAAAATAGATGGAAATATGTGTTAAAATAGATGGAAATATGTGTTAAAATAGTTGGAAAATTTTTAAAAAATTGGAAATGTGTGTTAACGTAGATGGAAATATGTGTTAAAATAGATGGAAATATGTGTTAAAATAGATGGAAATGTGTGTTAAAATAGATGGAAATATGTGTTAAAATAGTTGGAAAATTTTTAAAAAATTGGAAATGTGTGTTAACGTAGATGGAAATATGTGTTAAAATAGATGGAAATATGTGTTAAAATAGATGGAAATATGTGTTAAAATAGATGGAAATGTGTGTTAACGTAGATGGAAATATGTGTTAAAATAGATGGAAATATGTGTTAAAATAGATGGAAATATGTGTTAATATAGATGGAAATATGTGTTAAAATGGAGCATGGAGCAATGTATATCATGGTGCAATGTATATCGTGGTGCACAGTGTATCATGGTTCAATATATTTCATGGTGCAATGTTTACCTAGGTGCAATGTATATCATTGTGCAATGTGTATCCTGATGCAATATGTAGAATGATGCAATGTATATCATGGTGCAATGTATATCATGGTACAATGTATATCATGGTACAATGTGTATTATGGTACAATGTGTATCATGGTACAATGTATATCATGGTTCAATGTGTATCATGGTACAATGTGTATCATGGTACAATGTATATCATGGTACAATGTGTATCATGATACAATGTGTAGCATGGTTTTATGAAATGTGTTTAGAACTTTTTTTCTAAACAGTATTTGCTCCCCTTATTTGTATCTATTAAAACTTAGAAATAAATATTGACGTAACTTATTCCTAGTTGTGTTTGTTTAATTTGCACGCAATATGTACACTGATGGCAACAGTGCTTTTGTGACAGGAAGCACCGGTACGGGGTACATTTTTTGTGGACTGATTTTTTTAATCAATTATTATTGAAATAGTTTCTATTTAATCAATTATTATGGAAATAGTTTCTATTCTTATAAAACTAATTACAGGCAACGTCTACAACACCCGCCCCTTATGTGGACCTTGGTCAATTCTGTGGGTCATGTAATGGTCTTTAATTAAAAGTCCACTATGAAGATTAGTGCTACGAACATCCACAGTGAAATCTGTTACAGCAATTATGATATTGAACTCCTTAAAGTGAGCGCCAACAAACAAATTCTTTAAACTTTTAAAAAAATAAAACACTGGCCTGTAATCCGAACCATGGGCACGCCACTGTATAGATAGATTTGATAGTTCAAGATGGCGGTATAATAAAAAGAAGTAAAAAAAGGAAGGAGTTCTTAATTTCAAAAGTTTGGATGTAGGAGATAAACATTTCTGAGGAAAATATACTTAAGACTCTGATCGGAATGTTTTGTTTCACTTAGGTATTTCCCCTTTTTACAATGGGTTGTACAGGCAGAGGTAGTACCAGTCAATGGGTTGTACAGGCAGAGATAGTACCAGTCAATGGGTTGTACAGGCAGAGATAGTACCAGTCAATGGGCTGTACAGGCAGAGATAGTACCAGTCAATGGGTTGTACAGTCATAGATAGTACCAGTCAATGGGTTGTACAGGCAGAGATAGTACCAGTCAACGGGTTGTACAGGCAGAGATAGTACCAGTCAATGGGTAGTACAGGCAGAGGTAGTACCAGTCAATGGGTTGTACAGGCAGAGATAGTACCAGTCAATGGGTTGTACAGGCAGAGATAGTACCAGTCAATGGGTTGTACAGGAAGAGATAGTACCCCTCAATGGGTTGTACAGGCAGAAATTGTACCAGTCAATGGGTTGTACAGGCAGAGGTACTACCCCTCAATGGGTTGTACAGGCAGAGATAGTACCAGTCAATGGGTTGTACAGGCAGAGATAGTACCCCTCAATGGGTTGTACAGGCAGAGATAGTACCAGTCAATGGGTTGTACAGGCAGAGGTAGTACCAGTCAATGGGTTGTACATGCAGAGATAGTACCAGTCAATGGGTTGTACAGGCAGAGATAGTACCCCTCAATGGGTTGTACAGGCAGAGATAGTACCAGTCAATGGGTTGTACAGGCAGAGATAGTACCAGTCAATGGGTTGTACAGGCAGAGATAGTACCCCTCAATGAGTTGTACAGGCAGAAAGAGTACCAGTCAATGGGTTGTACAGGCAGAGGTAGTACCAGTCAATGGGTTGTACAGGCAGAGATAGTACCAGTCAATGGGTTGTAAAGGCAGAGATAGTACCATTCAATGGGTTGTACAAGCAGAGATAGTACCAGTCAATGGGTTGTACAGGCAGAGATAGTACCAGTCAATGGGTTGTACAGGCAGAGATAGTACCAGTCAATGGGTTGTACAGGCAGAGATAGTACCAGTCAATGGGTAGTACAGGCAGAGGTAGTACCAGTCAATGGGTTGTACAGGCAGAGATAGTACCAGTCAATGGGTTGTACAGGCAGAGATAGTACCAGTCAATGGGTTGTACAGGAAGAGATAGTACCCCTCAATGGGTTGTACAGGCAGAAATTGTACCAGTCAATGGGTTGTACAGGCAGAGGTACTACCCCTCAATGGGTTGTACAGGCAGAGATAGTACCAGTCAATGGGTTGTACAGGCAGAGATAGTACCCCTCAATGGGTTGTACAGGCAGAGGTAGTACCAGTCAATGGGTTGTACATGCAGAGATAGTACCAGTCAATGGGTTGTACAGGCAGAGATAGTACCCCTCAATGGGTTGTACAGGCAGAGATAGTACCAGTCAATGGGTTGTACAGGCAGAGATAGTACCAGTCAATGGGTTGTACAGGCAGAGATAGTACCCCTCAATGAGTTGTACAGGCAGAAAGAGTACCAGTCAATGGGTTGTACAGGCAGAGGTAGTACCAGTCAATGGGTTGTACAGGCAGAGATAGTACCAGTCAATGGGTTGTAAAGGCAGAGATAGTACCATTCAATGGGTTTTACAAGCAGAGATAGTACCAGTCAATGGGTTGTACAGGCAGAGATAGTACCAGTCAATGGGTTGTACAGGCAGAGATAGTACCCCTCAATGAGTTGTACAGGCAGAAAGAGTACCAGTCAATGGGTTGTACAGGCAGAGGTAGTACCAGTCAATGGGTTGTACAGGCAGAGATAGTACCAGTCAATGGGTTGTAAAGGCAGAGATAGTACCAGTCAATGGGTTGTACAAGCAGAGATAGTACCAGTCAATGGGTTGTACAGGCAGAGATAGTACCAGTCAATGGGTTGTAAAGGCAGAGATAGTACCAGTCAATGGGTTGTACAGGCAGAGATAGTACCAGTCAATGGGTTGTACAGGCAGAGATAGTACCAGTCAATGGGTTGTACAGGCAGAGGTAGTACCAGTCAATGGGTTGTACAGGCAGAGGTAGTACCAGTCAATGGGTTGTACAGGCAGAGATAGTACCAGTCAATGGGTTGTAAAGGCAGAGATAGTACCAGTCAATGTATTGTACAAGCAGAGATAGTACCAGTCAATGGGTTGTACAGGCAGAGATAGTACCAGTCAATGGGTTGTACAAGCAGAGATAGTACCAGTCAATGGGTTGTACAAGCAGAGATAGTACCAGTCAATGGGTTGTACAGGCAGAGATAGTACCAGTCAATGAGTTGTACAGGCAGAGGTAGTGCCCCTCAATGGGTTGTACAGGCAGAGGTAGTACCCTCAAGGGGGAAAACGTTGTGCTCCTAGGCATAGGAACAGTTCGCCCGCCTTGGTCCTCTCCTGCAACTAAACTGTCACCTAGGCAACCCAGCAGCTGTTAGCATGCAACAGCGTCCATGCCCTGGACAACGGCTTCCTCTAGCCGGCTAAACCAGGTGAGGGTAGCTGATGTGCCTCAAACCCTCGGTGATTTAGGACTGCCTACCTATTGCGTGCGAAGCCTGGACGTCGTCCGATCCTGCGGCGGAGACCATTTGGGTTCAACGGAGAAGAAGTCGATTACAGCAACGCACCGTGGAGTGTGTAGGGCAAGATGAGGCACGTAGAACATCAAATTCACCCGCGCAAGTCATCAGTGATCCATTTCTCATCATCCAAAATAATGTGGCGACGGGCACGCTCTCCTAAATGCATGAGGAAGGAGCTATAATAGGAGCCCAAAACATTCCCTGCTCCTTCACACCCTTGCCGGCTAAACACGGTCGGCGGGGACTTAATTTTTGCGGTCGAAAATCAAAGATAAACTCTATTTCACTTACAATTGTTAAGTGGAACATCAGCACACTGCTTGACAGGGACTCGACAAACAGACCTCAACGACGCACGGCGCTCATTGCTCATGAACTGGCCAGATACAAACAGACCTCAACGACGCACGGCGCTCATTGCTCATGAACTTGCCAGATACAACATAGACATCGCCACCATAAGTGAAACCAGACTCTCTGGCAAGGGTGAACTCACGGAAAGGCTTGCTGGCTATTCTTTCTTCTGGAGTGGACGAGACCCTGACGCAAGGCGAGAAGCTGCAGTTGGCTTTGCTATCAAAACCTCTCTTGCGACAAGCTCTAGAGCTCTCCAGAGGGAATCAATGACCGACTCATGACGTTGAATCTCCCCCTCTGCCATGGAAAGAAGACTGCCACTTTAGTCAGTGCTTATGCACCCACCATGATAAACACAGAAGAGTCCATAGATAATTATTATGAGGACCTGAACACTGTCATCTCCTCCACACCGACTGCTGACAAACTCATAATTCTTGGACATTTCAATGCACGTGTCGGCAGTGACTACACCTCCCGGGGAGGAGTGTTGGGAAGTATGGGGAAGTATGGAAAGTGCAACAGCAACGGCCTACTGCTAACTTCAGACATGTGCTGAACACGGCCTTCTAATAACAAACACCACCTTTAACATGCCTACGCGCAACAAGGCCTCCTGGATGCACCCTCGTTCTAAACACTGGCACCTAATAGATTATGTCATCATCAGAAATAGGGACCGGCAGGATGTGAGAGTGACTAAGGCCATGTGCGGCGCAGAATGCTGGACGGATCACCGCCTCATCGTCTCAAAGTTGAAAATTCATATCCAACCTAAGAGACGACCTCAGGCCACCAAAGCTCCGAAACGCCTCAACATCAGTAAGCTGAAGATCCCTGATGTGAGACAAACCTTTGTTGACACCCTGGATGAACGCCTTGATTCATAACACTCAACCAGGACGCAGAAACAGCGTGGACCACACTTCGTGAGACTGTGTATAACACTGCCGCTGAGCGCCTCGGACCCTCTATCAGAAAACAAAAGGATTGGTTTGATGAAACACAGCAATCCAAATGCTACTTGAGCAAAAACGTCGGGCATACAAAGCCCTCCATGATGATACAATGTCAGCAGCAAAGACAGCTGCACTGAAGAGCATCCGCAGCAATGTCCAATTGCAACTGCGCCAGATGCAAGACTCATGGCTTAGTGTGAAACTGATGAGATTCAGTGCTTTGCAGACAAAAAAGACATGAAAAACTTCTACAGTGACCTGAGAGAAATCTATGGAGTTACCACCTCAGGCTCTTCCCCTCTCCTTAGTGCAGACGGTTCTACCCTCATTACAGACAAGGAAAAAATCTTGGAAAGATGGGCGGAACACTTTAATAGTGTGCTGAATACGCCTTCCATCATTAATGATGAGGCCATTGAAAGACTGCCCCAGGTCCCAACGAACAAGTCACTGGACGCTGTCCCAACTTTGGTCGAGATACAGACAGAAATCCGTCAAATGTCCAATGGTAAAGTACCTGGTTCTGATATGATTCCTGTCGAAATCTACAAAGAGGTTGGACCAGCGTTGACAGATAAGCTATTGCGTCTATTCCAGATCATCTGGCAGACGGAAACTGTACAACAGGACCTCAAAGATGCCTCAATTATCATCCTGTACAAACACAAAGGAAACCGCCAGGCCTGCGACAATCACTGCGGAATTTCACTGATGTCCATCGCGGGCAAGATCTTTGCCCGAGCCCTTCTGATACGCCTGAATGCACATCTCAAGCTAGGTCTCCTACCCGAAAGTCAATGTGGTTTCCGAAAAGAACGAGGAACTACCGATATGGTGTTTGCTGCCAGGCAGCTCCAAGAGAAATGTCAGGAGCAAAATATGGACCTATATTCCCCATTTATCGACCTGAATAAGGCTTTTGACAGGGTCAATAGAGGTGGCCTGTGGAAAATCATGAAGAAGTACGGATGCCCAGAGCAATTCACCAAAATCATCCGTCAGCTGCATGATGGCATGATGGCCAGGGTGCAGGACAACGGTCAGTCATCTCAAGCATTCCCCGTCACAAACGGAATGAAGCAGGGCTGTGTTCTAGCTCCCACACTCTTCAGTATTATGTATTCTGCAATGTTGTCTGATGCGTTAAGGGACTCCACAAAGGGCTTGCCAATCCGTTTCCGCACCGATGGATCTGTCTTCAACCTAAAGCGGCTTCAAGCTAAAACAAAGGCCATACATAGCACCACCAACGAGCTTCTGTTTGCGGACGATTGTGCCCTCAAGGCTGAATCTGAAGCCTATATGCAACAATTCGTTGAACCATTTTCGCACAACCTGCCTCAGGAAACTCCTCGGCATCAGGTGGCAAGACAAAGTTCCTGACATAGACGTTCTCGCTAGAGCGAACATACCTAGTATCTTCACCACCCTGATGCAGTATCAACTCCGTTGGATGGGACACGTTGCCCGTATGGAAGACCACCGGCTACCTAAACAAATATTATATGGTGAACTCACGACAGGCAAGCGCTCCGAAGGAGGTAAAAAAAACGATACAAAGACTCACTGAAAATGGCACTAAGGGCCTTCAGCATCGACCCCACTAAAAAGATAGGGACTAAATCTTATGAAGCCAGTAGGATGGCCACCATTGAGACACGCAGGCAAGCCCGAAAGAACATTATTAAATCCACGACTGCAGCAACTATCCCCTGCCCGCGGTCCCAGAGATTATTCCGTGCACGTATAGGATTGGCAAGCCACCTATGAACCCACCGTAATCCACCCCCCCCCCAACCGGATGACTGGATGGTCCTAGTCGATTTGACCGCCGAACAACAACAACAAGATTTGAAAGTTGGAGGAAGCCAGCACTTGACATCAAACGATGCATGTATTAGAATGATTCATCAAACGATGCATGTATTAGAATGCTTCATCAAACGATGCATGTATTGGAATCCTTCATCAAACGAGAAGACTAAACCCAGGCAACGTCAATGGAATGATATACGCTTTGAAAAAAATCTGTAATCACCATAGGCTGCTTGAAAATGTCATGATCAAAACTTATTGTCATCAATTTGTCGAAATGTTTACTTTTGTATTTTGTAAAATCATCATTAAAGCGGAACATATATTGTTTTATTGACACAAATTGTTTGTGTCTAATTAATTAATCTACATTATCATTCTCGATTTAGTAAATATGCACAATTTGATGACTCAATTCAAAGTCCTCCATTCAATCTTAAAATTAAATAATCTCGACCTCACCGTGTTTTAAAACAACCATGACCGAGAAAATGGCCACGGCGAATCTTTCTTACCATTTAATCCTGAAATGTGTTGTGATCGGTTGTGGTGAGTAGAAGTTTGTGTTACTTAAGATATTTTACATTGAATGGGTAAATGTTGAGAGATATCACCGCGTTTTTTTCCACGGCCGCCCCGACCAGAGAACTTTAACGTGTTCACGGGTCGGGTCAACCAAGACGGCAGCCGTGGAAAAATAAAATAACTCATGTTTTTGATATAATGACGTATAAAAAGTTTTTAAAAATGAAAAAATGATCTAAATCTATCCCTCACCCTAACCTGAACCCTAAATTCCTCCCTAACCCGGTTTTGACCCTCTCCCTAACAGGGTTTTGACCCTCTCCGTTACAGGGTTTTGACCCTCTCTCTAACAGCGTTTTGACGCTCTCCCTAACAGGGTTTTGACCCTCTCCCTAACCAGGGTTTTGACCCTCTCCCTAACAGGGTTTTGACCCTCTCTCTAACAGGGTTTTGACCCTCTCCCTAACCAGGGTTTTGACCCTATCGGAACCAGCGTTTTGGCACTCTCCTTAGCCTAACGTGGCGCTGGGTTTTGACCCTGAAAAGTAGGAAATTTAAAAAATAAACAAAGAAAAGTTGCCAAAATTAATTATAGAATAAAGAAGTAATGAAAACCCAACTTACATTTTCATGGAATACACTTTTACACACTTTATTTCAGGTTCCAACGAAAAGAATATCCAAAAATTAATCAAACACAGCGTGGTCACCCTCTAATATTATCTTAAAAAATGGCGGAGCTTATTAACATATTTAATAGGCCAACCAATGAAATTTTAAAAATTATAATTAATGAACCAATAAAAATTTGCCACCGTCATATTAATGAAAATGTAACTCTATTTTAAAAAATATTTAAAAAATAAGGGGAGTGAATCCACGCAAATGACGCCATGGCCACACAACTACACTTCAGCCAAAAAACAGACCTCAATGTATCCCTAAACCTAATCTGAACCCTAAATTTATCCCTAAACCTAACCTGAACCCTAAATTCATCCTTAACCAGTGTTTTGATCCTCTCAAACAATTTGTGTCAATAAAACAAACAAAGAAAAATGACCAAAATTAATTTTAAAATACAGGAATAATGAAATCCCAACTTAAAGTTTCATGGAATACACTTTTACACACTTTATTTCAGGTTCCACCGAAAAGAATATCCAGAATATTGAATAAAATACAGGGTCTGCCATGGACAAGTCGTTACAAAATGGCGGAACACATAAAAGTATTATAACAAGCCAACCAATGAAATTTTAAAAATTATAATAAATCAACCAATAAAAATTTACCACCTTCATATTAATGAAAATGTAACTCTATTAAAAATAAAATAAGGGGATTGAATCCAAAACAGCAACTTAACAAAACACGCAAATGACGTCATGGTGATATCTTTCAACATTAGCCCATTGAATGTAATATCCAGGGCTGAATTAAAATTTCCTTTGGCGAAATAGACTCGCCATTTTGTGTTCATTATGATTACTCACTTTGGGTACGGAGATATGATTCTCAGCAAATTGTTACTCTTGGTGCCTCATTTGCTAAAGCATGGTTCCGATAGGGTTAATACCCTGGTGCCGATAGGGTCAATACCCTGGTGCCGATAGGGTCAATACCCTGGTTCCGATAGGGTCAATACCCTGGTTCCGTAAGGTCAATACCCTGGTGCCGATAGGGTCAATACTCTGGTTCCGATAGGGTCAATACCCTGGTTCCGATAGGGTCAATACCCTGGTTCCGATAGGGTCAATACCCTGGTTCCGATAGGGTCAATACCCTGGTTTCGATAGGGTCAATACCCTGGTGCCGATAGGGTCAAAACCCAGGTTAGGGATAAATTTTGGGTTCAGGTTATGTTTAAGGATACATTTAGGAAATTATTTCATTATTTTTTAACGTTTACTTCTTAACGGGTCGAGGCAACCAAGATGGCGGCCATGGTAAAAAAAAACCGGGGTACTATCTCTACCGAATCACCTGATTCTCTAGATCGGTGTTTCCCAACGTTGGGCCCACGCCCCACAAGGGGACAATTTGTTTGTTTAAGGGGGTAATTTGAAAATGAGCTGTCTAGAATTTGAAAACCATCCGTCTGCTAGGATTTAAATGGGAAACGTATTTTGAAAATAGGGCAACATTAAAGTCTCTAATTACTGAAACTGTCAATCGTACTCTTGTCTGTTTACTGCTCATACTGAAACTGTCAATCGTACTCTTGTCTGTTTACTGCTCATACTGAAACTGTCAATCGTACTCTTGTCTGTTTACTGCTCATACTGAAACTGTCAATCGTACTCTTGTCTGTTTACTGCTCATACTGAAACTGTCAATCGTACTCTTGTCTGTTTACTGCTCATACTGAAACTGTCAAATGTACTCGTGAGGCTAGTTGTGAAATTTCATTACTCATCGCTAAATCTGGGGAAAATCATACAGTATGAGAGATTTAATCAAACCATTAATATCAGCATTTCTTAAAACGGTTCTGGAAAAAGATGCCAAAGACGTGAAAGCTGTGCCACTGAGTAAGAATACTGTTGGCGGAAGAATAGACGAAATGAGGGGAGATATTGAAATACAACTTGTTGAAAACGTGAAAACAAGAAAAGTATAGTTGGCTACACAGAGTTAAAAAAAAAAAAAAATCATCTACTGGATTGTAGCCCCTTTACTTATGCAGAAGATTTTTTTTTCATTTAATATGCTTATTTCTTATCTAGATCAATGATAAGTGCCTTACAAATGCTATTTGGCTATTTGGCTGTTTAGCTTTGCTACACCAATTTAATTAAAAGGCATATTCTTATTAAAATTATTTTTAAATGTAGAGTTTTTACTTCTTTATGAATTTCATAAAATTTTATTTTTGGAATGAATAAAAAGTACAAACTTATTAAATGTTAAAAATACAAAGCTAAATTAGTATTTAAGTTTAGGAATTTAAAAAGCAATCAATGCTATTTATTAATTTTACTTATAAGAAGGGGAATGTACATCATCAGTTTTGTCACGCTCTTTTATTAAATCAGAGAACTTTTAGCTTTGGCTAAATAGGCAATTCGCACTATGACGTCATTTGCGTGATTATTTAGAACTAATTAATTTTAATTTTATTTCACCTTATTGACAACGCGCTAAAGAACGCACTAACAACAACTGATGTTTAGGTTTTCCCGATAAATGTGATTTCTGTGTATTTCTTTGATCATATTTTTTCTATTTAATTTTGTTTTCATAACTTTTAAACGCATATAAAATGCTTAAGATAGTTCCTTGGTTGTTTCTTTATATGAATTTGTAATTTATAACAATAATACTTAAACTTTTGCTAAAAAAGCGGAAATATAATATTTTTTGCGCATGTAAAGTTATTCGATTTCCGTAAAATAATAGAAAATAACAATGTTTGTTTTTAAGAGCCCGAACGTATCAAAATATTTTCGGCTATTTGGCGTTATGTCCCTATAGCTCATTCTTATATATATAACCAACGTCAAGGAACAAATAAAACGTTTGTCGATGCAAAAGCGAAGATGTTTGGTTTCATTACAGTGATTGAATTAAGTCAGAAAAATAGTTACAACAAAAATGTTGAAAAGTTTCATTGGCTTCAAAATGTGAAGTGACTGATACTGCTATACTTGTTGTTGTCGATCATCTGATAATTCTATCGGTCGATTTAAATGAAAGATTTTCTGATTAGAAACAAATTGATTTTCCACCTTGGATGATGCAGCCAATGGTAGTTGATTTGTCTGATATTTCAAAGATGCAGTATCAAGAAGAACTCACAGAAATTCAAAATGATGAGTCAGTTCAAACTTTATTTGATATAAAAGGAGCGATAACATGACTTTGTGAGGAAGCAGAAATCAACTATCCAAATTCAACAAAATGTGCAAGAAAACTATTGTTACCGTTTCCATCTTCATATTTAGATGAATGTGGATTTAGTGACATAAATATTTTGTTACATATAAGACAACGGGGAGACTTGAGACTGAAGCTAACTAAATGATTTAACACAAGGGGGAGACTTGAGACTGAAGCTAACTAAATGATATAACACAAAGGGGAGACTTGAGACTGAAGCTAACTAAATGATATAACACAAAGGGGAGACTTGAGACTGAAGCTAACTAAATGATGTAACACAAAGGGGAGACTTGAGACTGAAGCTAACTAAATGATATAACACAAAGGGGAGACTTGAGACTGAAGCTAACTTAATAAGTAAGCTAACATAAAATCTCTTTGCCGCAAGCGTCAAGCACAAACATCTCACTAAATTTAAATATAAAATAAGTACTAATAATGAAAATCTTCAATTAAAACTATTTTGTACTTAGATTAACAGTTCTCCATTAAACTTAAATGTTTTTTAAAATGTACTTCCTATGTTTCCTCACCAATTTCCTCACCAATTTCCTCACAATTTCCTCACCAATTTCCTCACCAATTTCCTCACCAATTTCCTAGT
This sequence comes from Omphiscola glabra, assembly GCA_964017045.1. Lineage (NCBI taxonomy): Eukaryota > Metazoa > Mollusca > Gastropoda > Lymnaeidae > Omphiscola > Omphiscola glabra. Next base: position 1,972,338 of record OZ024805.1, on the reverse strand, counting down.
GATTTCTTCCTAAAACTAATCATTTAAGTTTCTTCAGTGAATAATCTTATTTTCTAATATTAAAAATTATATATATGATACATGGGGCGGGGGAGGGGGGCATAAGACGTTAACAAAGGGTTATGTGGGACAGGGCACAAACAAGTTTGGGAAACACTGATATAGACTCAAAGACAGCAACTCTCAAATTTTACGAAATCCGCTCCCTGATGTGTATATAGTCAAGGGGCGCTGAAAGGCTTGGGAACATTTAGGGGGCACTGGCGCTCTCAAATAGGTCTCTGGGTGTTTTACTTTGAAAGCGTTTTCATGATAAGACTTACGTGTCAAAGATTAAACTATATCAAGTATTGTTTCGATTGTCTGTGAGACTGTGACACGAAGAGCTTATGAAAGACATGTTTTTTTGGTTACACAGCGAAGAGAAAAAAGACGGTCCATGCGAAGAGAATGCGCCATGACGTCATTTACTTGCTTATTTAAGATTCTGGCAGAATTCATTCCCCTTTGTTTATTTTTAGAGAAGTAATTTTTTTTAATGCATAAATATTGATATGCCGAAGGAATGTTTAGTTAAACATTGGTTTTTGGTCGTTTTCTGACCAAATTTTAACATAAATGCCAAAATGTAATTATTATTTTTTAAAATAAACATTAAATGTTAATATATTTCTTGCAAAATTTAAATTTCCTCATTGGAAGAAGTGGCGGCGAAGGAATATTTCAACCCCTAACGGCTGCTACAAAAGTTCATGTGAATAATTAACGGATATTAGATATTAACGGCGTGTTACAAGCAAGATCACGTGACCTATCCCCTCAAGAAACACGGTCTCACGCATTGATAACAAAAGGAAGCAATTGACAATAAAACAACAATGATGTCACAACAACAATCACAAAATGACAATGCCACACATTCAATTTCACAGCTAACGCAAAGTTGTGATCATAATATTATAGTTTGGGCAATATTATAAACTAGAAACCATCACCTGATGTTATCAAGTTTATAACGGTATGCACTTTGCGATAATTTATACCTGCCATCAGCGGTGATTTGGAGCCGGTTCGGTCAGGTTCGTGCGAACCGTTGGTTCAAAAATTAATATGCCTAAAATCAAGCACTAATTAAAAAAAAAATCAAAATTTATACTAACTGCGAACCCTTTGTTACGAATTTGGCAATACACCGCTGCCTGCCATTTCGAAAACTCATCACAATCCTTAGTTTAAAAAGAAGTACCTATGTAATGATTTTTACGTTGCTAACATCATTAAAAGTTTTAAGAAATATTTTTCTTCTACATATTATACGCCAACCCTACCTATAGTACAAGTTTCCGTTCATCCGGCCGGACGAGGTCCTTGAACTTGCTTGATAAAACCTATGGAACAGGAGACGTTCTGATACAATTTAAATTTCAATATTATATTATGGCCACGTGACCAGAAAACAAGGGCTCGCCAAAGAGATCTTGCAGGGCACTACTAGAGGAGGGAGAAGAAGAGGAAGACAAAGAAAAAGAATGGACGGGATTACACCTAGGCGATGCTATGCGTAGGGCAGAAGACCGAGAGGAATGGAGAAGAATAGTGTACATGTCATCTGTGGCGCCCCAACAGTCGAAGGACTACGAGACCTGATGATGATGATGATGATGATGATGATTATGTTTAGAAAACTAGGAGATCTTCACACGTGCGGAGACCTCCTGGTTGTTATGCGCCTTAATTTATCATTTTGAATTATTGTATGTAGATTTACTTGTTTATTTTCCTGTGCCCTTGAACTCCTAAAATCTTGCAATATAGTCTTAAAATCGTACAATACGGTATCTTAATATTAAATAAATAAACGCACAGTATATATATATATAATGAATACAAGAACTACTCGCACGCAGTGGGGTCGAGTTAAGCTGTCGCCAAAAAGTAGATGACAGACGTTTATAACACAGTCTGCGGTCACTTTGTTTGGCAGACGTGTATTTGGTATAGATATTAATTTATATCAGTGGACGTACAGATCACATTATCACAGTCTATCACTGGTAAAAATAAAGTTACTGGTGAAATTTAAACTCGAACTCAGATCAGCATAAACCAAGATGTATTTAAAGAAGAATTAATTAACAAATGATGACGTCATTTAAAAACCTACCAAGTGACCTGAGGTTGTGGTTTTTAGGAAAAAAATGGTTATAAAAAAAAATAAAATAAGAATCAATTTCCATTAAGCATATTCCCACTACTATATTACAGTCTGATAACTACCACGAACTGGGTAGTAAATGGGTGAAAGAAAGAGAAATGTTGGAAACATAAAGGGACATTAAAAATCGTAGTCGCCGCGGTTGGAGCTAACACCCTTTCGGCAAGTTCAGAAGAATTTGGAGAGAACTTAGTGCTACAGATACGTGAGAAAGCTAGGAACTTGATGTCGTATTCTCTGGCGCTGGATGAGTCTACTGATCTCTCACAACTTCTCGTGTTTAATTGTCTTGTCAATTTGGACTTTCAGATAACGGAAGAGTTGGCATTCGTTTGCAGCATGCATGGAACAACTTATATCTGTGAGCAAACATTTTCACAAATAAAGTATGTGACGTGAACACATCGAACGAGAGAGATTGATGAACATTTGTAAACAATAATTTTGATTGGATACAGCAATTCCAAACCAAACATTGATGATATCTTGAAAGCCAAACTTCAGTTTCACAAATTTCACTAATCTTCTTTGCAGCACTAGGTCTGATGTTATTATCTCTTTGCTAACTTTTTTATTACATAAATATGTTGGTTTTCTTTTCTTTTTTGCATTGGACGCCATTCACCCATGATTAACATGGAATACTAAACTTAGTTTTTCGTCCTTTTTCCCCAGAGCTTTCGTTCTGGCTTGCAGATATTGTACAGAATGATTATCCGGCCCGCGCTCATCATTTTTTTCCTGTTATCCGGCCCGCCGTGAAAAAAAGTTTTGTGACCCCCACTACAATACATAGTGTATATATATATATATATGTGTGTGTGTGTGTGTGTGTGACCAAGTCAAGGAAAACAACACCAGCCGCCCGCGTGGATGGGGCGATGGGTGGTAACTCATCTAAGAAAAGGAAACTCCGAATCAAAACCCGGAGATGGAGTCCCGTAGGTGGATTCGTTGGTATTGCATGACGTAATATTGTATTGTTGAAAATGATGCAACTCCAGAAGCTCTGAAAATCCTTTCCTTCCGTTCAAATTATTAGTTGGTCCATGCACTTCTTGATTTTGAAATAATAAAAAAGAAAAAAAAAAAACACAGCCACTGGCACCACTTCACAAAGGGGCCATCTTCACCGCCGATTGCTGTTCCACTTCCAAATAAACATTTACACATTTACATTATAGTATTATAGCAAACATAGCAAACATGTGCTGATTGAGACACAGGCTAACGACGTAGACAGTATAGCATCCACGATACAAACTGTAAAGCCATCCCTACTTATAAATAAAAAGGGTACACCTGGGCGGACAACACCCTCCGCTCTCCTTTCACGTGAACCATTTCATAATCCATTGACATGAACCATTCACACGAACCATTCACACTACTCATTAACATGAATCATTCAAATATAATTCAAGAGGAAGTATAGAGTTTGTGAGAAAATATTTTGAAAGGCGTCGCCTGTATTCTGTTGTAAATATTTTAGGATGGAACTGTTAAATTGAATGTGGGTCTGTGGGAGTGGGTCTGTGAGGGTGTGGGTCTCTGGGGGTGTGGTCTCTGGGGAAGTGGGTTTGTGGGGGTATGGGTCTGTGGGGGTCTGTGGGGGTGTGGGTCTGTGGAGGTGTGGGTCTGTGGATGTGTGGGTCTGTGGTGTGTGCGTCTGTGGGAGTGTGGGTCTGTCGGGGTGTGGGTAGTGGTAGAGATTAATATCTTTTATAAAATAAATCTTCCACAGGTGTATGCCTTAATCCAATCCTGGACAAGTCTGAAATAGGAGATGGCGACAATCTGACGATAACGTGTGATATTACCCGGGTTCTTATTACATATTTCCCTGTGCTGGTACTCCATGTCAAGAGTCAACTCTTACATTCAAATAAAGAAGGGTTTTTCTTTGGAACGCCAAATACTTTTTCTTCAGAGGAGGTCCGTACTAAAAATTTCTATGTGTTTTCATCTGTTTGTACGTTCATTGCCCACATGTCTATGACACCCTAAAGCCTTATGACAGCCACCAGCCCTATGACAACAACCAGCCCTATGACAGCCACCAGCCCTATGACAACCACCAGCCCTATGACAACCACCAGCCCTATGACAACCACCAGCCCTATGACAACAACCAGCCCTATGACAACCACCAGCCCTATGACAGCCACCAGCCTTATGACAACCACCAGCCCTATGACAACCACCAGCCCTATGAAAACCACAGCCCTATGACAGCCACCAGCCTTATGACAACCTACAGCCCTATGACAACCACCAGCCCTATGACAACCACCAGCCCTATGACAACCACCAGCCCTATGACAACCACCAGCCCTATGAAAACCACCAGCCCTATGACAACCACCAGCCCTATGACAACCACCAGCCCTATGACAACCACCAACCCTATGACAACCACCATCCATATGACAACAACCAACCCTATGACAACAACCAACCCTATGACAACAACCAACCCTATGACAACCACCAGCCCTATGACAACCACCAGCCCTATGACAACCACCAGCCCTATGACAACCTCCAACGCTATTAAAGCCTCCAGACTCATGACCCCAATACTTTGACAGCCTACAGACTCATGACACCAATAATTTGACAGCCTACAGACTCATGACCCCAATACTTTGACAGCCTACAGACTCATGACCCCAATACTTTGACAGCCTACAGACTCATGACCCCAACACTTTGACAGCCTACAGACTCATGACCCCAATACTTTGACAGCCTACAGACTCATGACCCCAATACATTGACAGCCTACAGACTCATGACCCCAATACTTTGACAGCCTACAGACTCATGACCCCAATACTTTGACAGCCTACAGACTCATGACCCCAACACTTTGACAGCCTACAGACTCATGACCCCAACACTTTGACAGCCTACAGACTCATGACCCCAATACTTTGACAGCCTACAGACTCATGACCCTAATACTTTGACAGCCTACAGACTCATGACCCCAACACTTTGACAGCCTACAGACTCATGACCCTAATACTTTGACAGCCTACAGACTCATGACCCCAATACTTTGACAGCCTACAGACTCATGACCCCAATACTTTGACAGCCTACAGCTTCATGACCCCAATACTTTGACAGCCTACAGACTCATGACCCCAATACTTTGACAGCCTACAGACTCATGACCCCAATACTTTGACAGCCTACAGACTCATGACCCCAATACTTTGACAGCCTCTAGTCATATGAAAGACATAAAACTGTCTCCAGATTTATGACTGTATGAGCTAAGCTAAATTTGGCTCAAACTAACTGAAGTGTGACGAGCTAATGACGCCCTGTATGAGCTAAGCTAAATACTCAAGCTAAGTGAAGTGTGGCGAGCTAATGACGTCATGTATGAGCTAAGCTAATTTTGACTCAAGCTAAGTGAAGTGTGACGAGCTAATGACGTCCTGTAGAGCTAAGCTAATTTCGACTCAAGCTAAGTGAAGTGTGACGAGCTAATGACGTCCTGTATTAGCCCTTGTCATCTGCAGTCATCTGATTCTGACATTTGTTTTCTCATCTGATTTAGGCATCTGTATTTTCGTATCATCTGCTTGTTGTCATATTTTGCCATCCATATATGTTTGTTGCCATATTTTGCCATCCATATATGTTTGTTGCCATATTTTGCCATCCATATATGTTTGTTGTCATCCCGTGTTTTCATATGTCTGTTGCAAACTGATTGTTCCATCTTTTGGTGGTCATCATTCTGTTCGTTGTCATCATTCTGTTCGTTGTCATCATCTGTTAGTTGTCATCATCTGTTAGTTGTCATCATCTGTTAGTTGTCATCATCTGTTCGTTGTCATCATCTGTTAGGTGTCATCATCTGTTAGTTGTCATCATCTGTTAGTTGTCATCATCTGTTAGTTGTCATCATCTGTTAGTTGTCATCATCTGTTAGTTGTCATCATCTGTTAGTTGTCATCATTCTGTTCGTTGTCATCATTCTGTTCGTTGTCATCATCTGTTAGTTGTCATCATCTGTTAGGTGTCATCATCTGTTAGTTGTCATCATCTGTTAGGTGTCATCATCTGTTAGTTGTCATCATCTGTTAGTTGTCATCATCTGTTAGTTGTCATCATCTGTTAGTTGTCATCATCTGTTCGTTGTCATCATCTGTTAGGTGTTATCATCTGTTAGTTGTCATCATTCTGTTCGTTGTCATCATCTGTTCGTTGTCATCATCTGTTAGTTGTCATCATCTGTTAGTTGTCATCATTCTGTTCGTTGTCATCATCTGTTAGGTGTAATCATTCTGTTCGTTGTCATCATCTGTTCGTTGTAATCATTCTGTTCGTTGTCATCATCTGTTCGTTGTCATCATCTGTTAGGTGTCATCATCTGTTAGGTGTCATCATTATGTTCGTTGTCATCATCTGTTAGTTGTCATCATTTTTTAGTTGTCATCATCTGTTAGGTGTCATCATCTGTTAGGTGTCATCATCTGATAGGTGTCATCATCTAATAGTTGTCATCATCTGTTCGTTGTCATCATCTGTTAGTTGTCATCATTATGTTCGTTGTCAACATTCTGTTCGTTGTCATCATCTGTTCGTTGTCATCATCTGTTCGTTGTCATCATCTGTTCGTTGTCATCATCTGTTAGTTGTCATCATTCTGTTCGTTGTCATCATCTGTTCGTTGTCATCATCTGTTAGTTGTCATCATCTGTTAGGTGTCATCATCTGTAAGGTGTCATCATTATGTTCTTTGTCATAATCTGTTAGTTGTCATCATCTGTTAGTTGTCATCATCTGTTAGGTGTTATCATCTGTTAGGTGTCATCATCTGTTAGGTGTCATCATCTAATAGTTGTCATCATCTTTTCGTTGTCATCATCTGTTAGTTGTCATCATTATGTTCGTTGTCATCATTCTGTTCGTTGTCATCATCTGTTAGGTGTCATCATCTGTTAGTTGTCATCATCTGTTAGGTGTCATCATCTGTTAGTTGTAATATATTTTATTCGCTGATCAGTCCGAAATATCGCTTGTTTTTATTTCAGAATCGAACTGTGGAAATATTGGTTTATGACAGTGCAACCACTTATGAACAGGTTGTAATTACATTGATGAACGCAAGATGCAGTGATGAAGGATTTTACTTGTGTATACTTAAAAGCAAAGAATCGTTTGCTTTTCAAACAACTTATGAACGCGGTGAAAATTTAAGTAGGAAAGGTAATAGTATTGAAGGTAATAGTATTGAAAGTAATAGTATTGAAGGTAATAGTATTGAAGGTAATAGTATTGAAGGTAATAGTATTGAAGGTAATAGTATTGAAGGTAATAGTATTGAAGGAAATAGTATTGAATGTAATAGTATTGAAGGTAATAGTATTGATCTTTTCATTGAACTCTGTCCTTATCTTCTTCTTGTACATTTTGACCCCCGCGAAACAGCTCCATTATAACAAGAATAAGTGGTTTCGCTATCTTTAGTATAAAGATAAAGTTTGATTGTCATGCGCAGAGAGAGAATGGAAGGGTGTTATAGATGAGATTGAACATGGAAAAGTATGCATGTGTATTGTGACTTGTGCTCTAGCATTGTTATAAGTTACGTAATATTGAATCGGAACAAATATCGTTCATCTTTTTGGATTATGAAGTTTGTGAATGTGTGCTGTTTGTGTTTTTCTAGTGGATATCTCATTTTAAATTGTGAATCTTCATGTCAACGTCAATAAAAGTTATATGTTGATGAAAACCTCTGGATCTATCTCGTGCTTTCACAGCAGTTCATCATATTATTAATTAAGATCTACTGGGTGGTAATTAAGCCACAACTGTAACACTGGTTAAATATTAGTTACAAGTAACACGAGTGGAGATGTGTTACTCACCGTCTGGGGCATTAGTCGTCCACGCGAATTTTCCATTCATCACGGTCATGTGCTTTCCTATCTAGTTTCTACCAGATGTATCCCACACTTTGCGTGTCTGCCTCTAGCTCGCGTCTCCATGTATTCTTTGGCCTTCCTCTCTTACTTTTTCCCTTATGATTGCATGTTAGTTATGCCCTATTCACCTCCATATTTTCTACATGATATCTTCATCAATGGGCACCTGGTATGTCTTTTCTAGTAGATCTTTATTGATGATGGTACTTGGCCATTTGATGCTCAGGATCTTTCTAAAGCACGTGTATAGGAAGGCCTGCGCATTATGCGTAATGCTCGCTGTTGTTTTCCAAGTTTCTGCTCCATATAGTAGAACTGTTCCAAGTATCTGCTCCATATAGTAGGACTGTTCCAAGTATCTGCTCCATATAGTAGAACTGTTCCAAGTATCTGCTCCATATAGTAGAACTGTTCCAAGTATCTGCTCCATATAGTAGAACTGTTCCAAGTATCTGCTGCATATAGTAGAACTGTTCCAAGTATCTGCTCCATATAGTAGAACTGTTCCAAGTATCTGCTCCATAAAGTAGAACTGTTCCAAGTATCTGCTCCATATAGTAGAACTGTTCCAAGTATCTGCTCCATATAGTAGAACTGTTCCAAGTATCTGCTCCATATAGTAGAACTGTTCCAAGTATCTGCTCCATATAGTAGAACTGTTCCAAGTATCTGCTCCATATAGTAGAACTGTTCCAAGTATCTGCTCCATATAGTAGAACTGTTCCAAGTATCTGCTCCATATAGTAGAACTGTTCCAAGTATCTGCTCCATATAGTAGAACTGTTCCAAGTATCTGCTCCATATAGTAGAACTGTTCCAAGTATCTGCTCCATATAGTAGAACTGTTCCAAGTATCTGCTCCATATAGTAGAACAGTTCCAAGTATCTGCTCCATATAGTAGAACTGTTCCAAGTATCTGCTCCATATAGTAGAACTGTTCCAAGTATCTGCTCCATATAGTAGAACTGTTCCAAGTATCTGCTCCATATAGTAGAACTGTTCCAAGTATCTGCTCCATATAGTAGAACTGTTCCAAGTATCTGCTCCATATAGTAGAACTGTTCCAAGTATCTGCTCCATATAGTAGAACTGTTTGACATTTGTGTTAAAGATTCTGACTTTGGTTTGCAGCTTTAGCTCCTTTGACTCCCATATTTTATTTAATAGCACAAATGATGATCTAGCTTTTCCAATTCTAGCCCTCACGTCCGCGTCGGATCCTTCATTTTTGTCTATGGTGCTTCCTAAATAATTGATGGACTCCACTTCTTCCAGTGCCTTTCCTGCCAGAGAGATATGCTCTTGGTTGGCTGATTTCTTTTTCATGATCTTTGTATTGCTTTTATTTATATTGAGTCCGAGCTGTGCTGAAATGGTGGTTACGTCTTTTGTCTTTTCCTGCATTTGTTGTTGGTTGTGGGACAGGAGTGCAAAAGTGTCTGCAAAGTCTAGGTCATTCAGTTGTTCCCAGAGTGTCCACTGTATCCCGTTCCCTTGTCGGTGGATTTTTCATTATCCAGTCAATGGTAGGGATGAATAGATAGGGAGACAAGAGGCATCCTTGTCTGACTTCATTTTCCTTTTTAAAGTAATCTGTGAGTCTACCTTCGTGAAACACCCTGCAAGCCATTTCTTCATAAGGACTCTGAATGATCTTGACAAGTTTTCCTGGTACTCCATTGTGCTGAAGAAGTTTCCACAAGGTTTGTCGGTCCAGGCAATCAAAGGCCTTTTCTTAGTCTATCAAATTTATATAGACCTATAGGGGAGAGTTTCATTCAATGGACTGTTCTACAATGATTCTTAGTGTTGAAATTTGATCTGTGCATGATCTGTTTCGGCGCATGCCAGACTTATATTCAAAATAATTCTGTTAAAGACCTTTCCTGGTACAGACAGCAGTGTAATCCCTCGGTATTTTGCACAGTTGCTGAGGTCACCTTCTTTATTATCTTAATGAGGTCACATTAAAACAAGTTGACCAATGATGGCAGTACTGATACAGTAGTCACGGAGCAAAGGTTAGTCCCACTATGGGAAGGGTAAGTGCCGCAAGGGAAGGGTAAGTGCCTCAAGGGAAGGGTAAGTGCCGCAAGGGAAGGGTAAGTGCCGCAAGGGAAAGGTCAAGATTTTTGCCACTCCCTACCTTTCCATTTGTTCATGAAACATATCTGCATTTCGCCCCACCCTCTCTGCACCACCTCCGGGTCAGTCCCAACTCCCTCCCTGCCCCCCGTCTCTGGTCCACCTTCCTCTCTGCCTCACCTCCCTCTATGCCAGCCCTCCATCTCTGCCAGCCCTATCTCTCTGTCCCAACCCTCTCTCTACCAGCCTCCCTCTCTTTCCCACCTCCCTCTCTGTCCAATCTTTTTCTCTGCCCCACCTCCCTCTCTTCTCCACACCCCTCTCTGACCTGCCTTTCTATCTGTCGCACCTCCCTCTCTGTAAAACCTATCTCTCTTCCCCACCTCCCTCCCTGCCCAACTTTTCTCTCTCTCCAACCTCCCTCTCTACCTCACCTCCCTATCTGCCCAACCTTTCTCTCTGTCCAATCTCCCCCTCTGCCTCACTTTCCTTCACTATGAATAGCAAAGATGCCCCAACCCCATTTGCTTTCAGTTTGTGATTTACACAAACAACAACATAGTTTAACAGTGAATTAAGCATACTAGTTTCTTTTTTTATTTTAGCTCTTTTATAATTTGTCAAAATTGTTGACAATTACCTTGAGTTTAAATGTACTATTTGGTTTGTTACTACGCTCTTTGCAAATATCTCTAAACTTGACGTACATCAAGGAATTCAAGACTCTCAAATTTAGTCAATTTTTAGCTGAATCTAGACGAAGTATTGTCAACTTTAAGTTGTCTATGTATAGTTTCGCAAGACGAAAATGATACATCAGCAACTATGCCAATTGTATCGATAGAGCGATACCTGTCTCCTCCATGGGAAGATGATAGTAACTAGAAACTATACTAAAATTGTCAGCTATACTGACAATAATCATATGTATACTTCCACATATATTGATATTTAGTCTTTAACAACCTTTTGGTTCATTCTACATCAGGGTTTCTTTCAGGAATACCTCCGGGGGGGGGCACAGCCCCCCCCCCCGGAGCAAGTTAAGTGCCCCCCCGGGGGAAAATGTTTAAGGGAAAAAAAACAACTCGAAATTTAATTTTTATAACATTTTTTAAAAGTAATTGAAATGTGTGCCTTTCATCGATTACACTTATTAAAACAAATAAAATATCGCTTTGTTCGATATATATTGATGATCCATATCGTTCAGGTTAATCTTGTTACAGTCTCGCAGAAATCGATTATAAATATCGTATGTTTTGAAAATTGGCCGCTCCTGATCATAGGCTAAAATCTTACTTTTTCTTATTCGCAGATATTGGTATCTTTTATATAATTACATTTTTCAGCTGCACAAGTTGAAAGACTTTTTAATAACACTGTATTAAACTACCTTTTAAATCGATATAAATATCTATAAATTGAATATAGTTCTTGCTAAAAAATAAACATGTGCAATCTGTTTTCAAATGATATTGTATAATAGCATCATGCTTTAAAAAATCTTTTTTAGCAAACAGTTTAATGTAGTAGATTCCATAGATGTATGCTGACATAGATAAAATGAAAAAAAAAAATAACAATAATAATAATAATAATAATAATTTTAAAACAAAAAATTAGGAATTTACCGGTTACATACAAATAGTGGAAATTTTAATCAATAATTATTAAATCAAGTGCGTTTCTAATTTTTAACACAGTTTCGGGAACAGAGTAAAATGATTTTTTTTATTTTTATTTATTAAATCCCCAATGACTTTTCTCTGTTAATATAATAATAATAAACAATCTTCCCCAGCTGTTTCAACTATTTTAAAAAAATATTTTAAGATGATAATCCAGTAGAAAGAATATATATATTTAAACAACGAATTAAAAAAATGGAATATTTCGATTATCTTGTAAATGCCATTTTTTGGTAGTAGTTAACAAAAAATTATATGGAATTGGTAAAAAAATTGTTTTCAAGTATGATATCGAAGAGGCAAGCTGTAATGATCTGAAGCAAATTATAGTAGTCTAAAAATCTTAATTAACATTTCAATCAACTGAATATTGAGAATTGAAACTTAAATTTTATACGAACAAAAATCACACATTAATAAATATGTGATGTCTTTTGTAAACAGTTCATGACTTCTGAACAATTAGGTCGGTTACATATGATTTATAAATAAATACCAATTTTGAAAACCCATAAAGATGTAGTCTAAAGCCTTTTGTACAGAAAAGCTTTTTTTTTTTTGACTTTGGTGAAACTTGGAAATATTTAGAAATAAACGTATGTTTTTGGTTTTTCTTTTTCGTTCAAAATGTAAAACTATTTTAGCATTTCTGTTTTGTAATGGATCCCTTTTTTGGAAGGAATTCTTTTTTTTAATTATTAAAATATTTTGTAGTAAATTTATTATTTTTATGTAGTTGATCCCTAAAATATTTTAAAATAATAACTTTAAAAATACATTACTTTTCAATTTAAATTTTTTTTGCATAATACACTTAGTCAAGCAGAGACATCGCTTGACTTTTTATGGCACCCGTGCTACTTTTCGGTTTTGTCTTCCCTACCTAGATGTAAAAGTTGATAATTTAAGGTAATTACAGCCCAGCTTTAAGCCCCTAAAATAATCGAGTCCCCATGCAGCTATACGGGTTGCAGACCTCACATGATGGCTCTTAGGTCACATGACACATACAATCTAAACAAAGATCTCTCCAGTTGATCTACAGTTAAGTGTATAATGATGCGAAACTAAATTTAACTACGGTATATAAAAAAAATGCATTCTTGCATTTTGAATTTATCAAAAATTTCCGGGGTATATAAGGTTTTAAGGGGCGAGTCTAGGCTAAGGAGTATCTCTCGATAAAAAACATACACTAAGGGCTCCCAACTGGACTGAATTTATTTAATATTGTGCTGGTGGAAGAGTTAGTGATGTCCTGTTATTATCGTTATATCAAGCGCTTCCCACCCAAATGTCTGAAATGTTTACATCAGTGGCACTTCATCCCATTTAGGGCCATGGCCTGCTCCATCACATTCTTCCATTGGGATCGATCCATCGCTTTACACCTCCATGTGCGAACCCCAACCTTTGTAAGCCTTTCTCTACATCGTCACTCCATCTCAGTTTGGTCGACCGGTGAGCCGTCTGCCCCTAGGTTTCTGCCTGTAGATCGTTTTTGTTGCTCCAGAATCCGGCATTCTTTCAATGTGTACTGCCCAGGGCAGTCTGCCTTTTTTTAAATATTGTTGTGACTATGGAAGGGTATTTATACAATTGATATAGCTCTTAGATTGTACGGATTCCCAAAACAAAATTGTCTATCATCGGGTCATATGTTTAGAAGGTTCTCTGCCTTTCTGGTAGGAACCAAGTCTCACTTGCGTAAGTTACTACTGGTCTTGTGATAGTGGTGTATACTGCCTTCTTTGTTCCCTTATCGAGGTTTTTGCTTTGAAGTAGCTTTTGTAAATTGAAATAAGAACGGTTGCATGCTGTTATTCTTTCCTGCACCTCCAATTGTATTTCCTCTTGCTTATTTATAGTCATCCCTAGATATTTGAAAGTAGCTACCCTCTCAAAGGCGTAGATGTTCATATTGATGAAGTCATCATTGCGTATTTCCTAACATTATCATATATATTGCATTTGTTTTATTTACATCAAGACCAGCTTTGACAGTCACATCTTCAAGTTCCCTGAAAGTTTTAATTATATCATCAATGCTGTTTCTACCAAGTAGCGCTATATCGTCTGTGTAGGCTAGGTATTGCAGTGGATGTCTTTATAAAGTTCCTTATGGTTGTTCTGTACCACCTCTCAGGTGCTCATACGTATGTTTCTAATGCTTTTTTATAAAGTGATGTTGAAAAGGATACACGGATTTCCTTGTCTGAGGCCCAGATTGATTGGGAACTCCTTCAAGTATTCTCTCTGTACTTTGATTCTACTTTTGTAGTTATCCATCGTCATATGTATGTGTCGGTTCATACTCCAAGTTCCATAACAGCATCGTTCATATATTTCCTGTCTATGCTATCATAAGCTGATTTGTAGTGCACATATAGTTGGTGTATGTTGATGTATTCTTAGCATTTTTCTACGAGACATCTAACAGTAAATATATGAACGTTTGAAATGCCCCTTCACACATTGTCTTAAAGATACATTGAATACAGTGCATCATACCCTCACTATAGGTAACTCTTGTTACCAGTGAAATATCCGCATCAACACCAGGCACAGAAACATTGCAAATCGCATCTACATTCATAGGAGCTATAATGATCAATAAATTGATCGTGGGCCCTTAATATACAGAAAAATAATAAGAAAAAATTTGCACCACAATGCATCACTGCATTTTGAATTTATTATTTTTAAATTAAGGTGACCCCTGCCCTCACTTTTGCTCAAACTCTTCGGATTCCTCAATTTCTTCTACCCCCCACCCCTTTTCCCCTTTCCTTGACGTCGATCAATGTGACTAACGGGTTGAATATAATCTTATGTCAAATGATTTTCTTCGGCGCACCACAACTAGAATGAATTTAATTTATGTATGGCACTGAGCGCCATAATGCCTCCCACGACGCTTGAAAAATTATTTTCATCGATCAATGAAAGTCTCATCAAAACATTCGAATCATGTATACTCAAAATGCACCTCTTGGTTGTTAAATAATCACACATTTTCTGCTGCCCTACTTCCCAATAAAATGTACTTGCCATGAAAGCCGAATTTGGTGCCGATATATACACTTCCCAGCGACGTGCCTAGTGTTAGCGCCACCCTAGGGGGGTTAACTTTTTTGCCACGCTACCTTTCTCGATAGAAATTCTGCAGATGTCCGAAAATGACACCTGGGAAGACCAAATGTTCGCCCCCCCACTTCTACGTCACTGACGTGAATCTTTGATGACAGGAGACAAGATTCATTTTTAAGCAAACACCCCCCCCCACTTTACTCTGAAACCTATTATTTGCATCCATAAACACTATAGCCCATTAGATGCCCCCGCTAGTCTATCGCCCGGGGACATATGTCCCATCTGCCACCCCTTAGCTACGCCTCAGCCACTGACAACTGGCACTGCCCCCCCCCCCCGAACAACCAAAGTGCCCCCACGGGGGAAAATTTCTGAAAGAAACACTGTTCTACATTATACAATTGAGGTGTAAGAACTTTTTAACCTGTTGATCAACAAGCCAAAGTTGCAATAAAATGTTTTTCCTACAATTTTATGTCATTTGAATAGATCAGCACAAAGTAAAATGTATTTATATAATATTTATTTATATTATAATGCATATTTTTATATAATTTGGGTGGGGGGATTAAACTTGATAAGGCCCTAAGCTATTTAAGATATGGAACCCTTTAAACGGTCAGATATTCTATGTCGGTTCCTAATTTGATTTTCTGATACCTAGAGGGTTAAACTGAAATACGATAAAGAAGTATATAGATAGTGAAATAAAAAATCTTTAATATTGCTATAAATTCTTTTTTCACCCTCTTCGGCTGCGAAAAAGATCTTTCTCCAGAGCAATTTGCAACCATCATACTAAGAAACATATGCTTCTCAATTAAGGAATGCTGATTGGACATGCTCGTTAAATATTACCCTATACAGATCCTGATGTGTCAGACTATCATGTTCCACTGAATCATGGGCTTGACTATACTATTATCTAAAATATTGAGGAAAATGCTTGACTTCTCCAACAAGGTCAATGTCCACATCTTCAGGATGTGTTTGGCATAAAGCACTAACTCCTCCACGAATCTCTTCTTCTGTAGCTTCTAATTTTGTTAAGAAGGAAAAGTTTGTGCAGCATCATTGTATACTGAGGCCCTCTGCGCCAGACTCTAATGCATCCATCACAGGTATAAAAGTTTTAATTCTGAACTTGGCTCAAGGTTCTCTACAGCATCATCATCATCATTGATATACTTTCTTCTTCTACATCTGCTTTTCTTGTAATCAACATCAGACAATTTTTCCTTTGCTTTTTCTTCAAAATGGTCCAACATATCCCTGGAACCTTTAACAAAATCCTTAAGTGAAGCATACAATTTCCTACATACATCTAGACTAATTTGGGAGGTCTTGATGTGATTGACTAGTCTTGTGAAATTCATCCAGCAAGTAACTCAACAAATATAACATTACCATAAATTCAAACTCCTCCATTTTATTCAAAATGTGTATGGCTTGATTTCTTGTTTCGTCTTTCTCTGTAGTATCAATATCCAGCTGATACAAATAAGAAATTATTCCATCAGAACTATCAAGTATTGGACTTGTGGCCATTGAATGTGCTTCCCATCTGTCCATCTATGTGTGGATGACAACAGTACTGTCCATCTGACAACAGTACTGCCCATCTGACAACAGTACTGTCCATCTGACAACAGTACTGCCCATCTGACAACAGTACTGCCCATCTGACAACAGTACTGCCCATCTGACAACAGTACTGCCCATCTGACAACAGTACTGCCCATCTGACAACAGTACTGCCCATCTGACAACAGTACTGCCCATCTGACAACAGTACTGCCCATCTGACAACAGTACTGCCCATCTGACAACAGTACTGCACATCTGACAACAGTACTGCCCATCTGACAACAGTAATGCCCATCTGACAACAGTACTGTCCATCTGACAACAGTACTGCCCATCTGACAACAGTACTGCCCATCTGACAACAGTACTGCCCATCTGACAACAGTACTGCCCATCTGACAACAGTACTGCCCATCTGACAACAGTACTGCCCATCTGAAAACAGTACTGCCCATCTGACAACAGTACTGCCCATCTGACAACAGTACTTCCCATCTGACAACAGTATTGCCCATCTGAAAACAGTACTGCCCATCTGACAACAGTACTGCCCATCTGACAACAGTACTGCCCATCTGAAAACAGTAATGCCCATCTGACAACAGTACTGCCCATCTGACAACAGTACTTCCCATCTGACAACAGTACTGCCCATCTGACAACAGTACTGCCTATCTATGTCGCGATGACAAAAGTACTGTCCATCTATGTGGAGATGACAACAGTACTGACCATCTATGTGGAGATTACAACATTACTGCCCATCTATGCCGAGATGACAACAGTACTGCCCATCTATGTGAAGATGACAACAGTGCAGTCCATATATGTGTAGAGAACAAAAGTACTGTTTATCTATATGTAGATGACAACAGTACTGCCCATCTATGTCGAGATGACAACAGTACTGCCCATCTATGTGTAGATGACAACAGTACTGTCCATCTATGTGGAGAAGACAACAGTACTGTCCATCTATGTAGAGAAGACAACAGTACTGCCCATCTATGTGGAGATGCAACAGTACTGCCCATCTATGTCGAGATGACAACAGTACTGCCCATCTATGTGTAGATGACAATAGTACTGTCCATCTATGTGGAGAAGACAACAGTGCTGCCCATCTATGTGGAGATGCAACAGTACTGCCCATCTATGTCGAGATGACAACAGTACTGCCCATCTATGTGTAGATGACAACAGTACTGTCCATCTATGTAAAGATGACAACAGTACTGTCCATCTATGTGGAGATGACAACAGTACTGTCCATCTATGTGGAGATGACAACAGTACTGTCCATCTATGTGAAGATGACAACAGTACTGTCCATCTATGTAAAGATGACAACAGTACTGTCCATCTATGTGGAGATGACAACAGTACTGTCCATCTATGTGGAGATGACAACAGTACTGTCCATATATGTGGAGATGACAAAAGTACTTTGCATCTATGTGGAGATGACAACATTACTGTCCATCTATGTGGAGATGACAACATTACTGTCCATCTATGTGGAGATGACAACAGTACAGTCCATCTATGTGGAGATGACAACAGTACTGACCATCTATGTGGAGATTACAACAGTACTGCCCATCTATGCCGAGATGACAACAGTACTGCCCATCTATGTGAAGATGACAACAGTGCAGTCCATATATGTGTAGAGAACAAAAGTACTGTTTATCTATATGTAGATGACAACAGTACTGTCCATCTATGTGGAGATGACAACATTACTGTCCATCTATGTGGAGATGACAACAGTACTGTCCATCTATGTGTAGATGACAACAGTACTGCCCATCTGTGTGTAGATGACAACAGTACTGTCCATCTATGTGTAGATGACAACAGTACTGCCCATCTATGTGTAGATGACAACAGTACTGTCCATCTATGTGTAGATGACAACTGTACTGCCCATCTATGTGTAGATGACAACAGTACTGCCCATCTATGTGTAGATGACAACAGTACTGTCCATCTATGTGTAGATGACAACAGTACTGCCCATCTATGTGTAGATGACAACAGTACTATCCATCTATGTGTAGATGACAACAGTACTGCCCATCTATGTGTAGAGGATGAAAAGAAATCATATACTTCTTGAACAATTCCAAAAAAGTTTACTGCATCTAAACAACAGTCACCTGCTGCTCTACCAACAAGATTCAGGGAATTACCAGCACATGGAATATAGATAGCATACTTGTTAATCTTCAATATTATTTCTTGCATACCGTTGTATTTGCCAGACATATATGCATCATCATCATATGACTCGCCTCGACACGTACTCAAATCTATTTTGCACTCATTTGTAAGGTAGTTGTGCACCATCTTAGCCATACTTTCCCCATCTCTAGGAAAGTTAGACAACATTCAATAGGAAGCCCATTATCTGGTGAAACATACCTCACAATATCAGTGAGCTGATCGATAAGGGACCGGTCTGGAATCTACAGATCAACTGGAATACCCTGCAGTTCTTAAATCATCCAAGATTGAGTCTCTTACTTTATGTGCCATAATTTGAATAAAATCATCACATATTGTTTTAGAAAGATAAGAAGTGACACATGATCGTTTATTCACACATTTTTTTTAATGGATTGCTAGAAAAGGATCAAATTTTGCTATAAGTTCGAGTAATCCAAGAAAATTGCAATTGTGAGAAGAACCAAATGTTTCCTTATTTCACCTGAAAGGTAAATCACAACTCGTTCAAGAACATTTTTCCAGTACTGCCATTTATTATATATCTGTTCTGCTAGTTGTTAGTCAATTGTTGAGCCACGTTTTCTTGTAGGATATTTTACCGAAGCTGTTCTATGGTCTTCAGAGTTTTCTTGTAAGATATGTTACCGAAGCTGTTCTATGGTCTTCAGAGTTTTCTTGTAGGATATGTTACCGAAGCTGTTCTATGGTTTTCAGAGTTTTCTTGTAAGATATGTTACCGAAGCTGTTCTATGGTCTTCAGAGTTTTCTTGTAGGATATGTTACCGAAGCTGTTCTATGGTTTTCAGAGTTTTTTTGTAGGATACGTTACCGAAGCTGTTCTATGGTGTTCATAGTTTTCTTGTAAGATATGTTCCCAAAACTGTTCTATGGTCTTTAGAGTTTTCTTGTAGGAGATGTTACCGAAGCTGTTCTATGGTCTTCAGAGTTTTCTTGTAGGATATGTTACCGAAGCTGTTCTATGGTCTTCAGAGTTTTCTTGTGGGATATGTTACCGAAGCTGTTCAATTGTCTTCAGAGTTTTCATGACTTTGAACAAAATATGTGTTGCGGCCTTCACAAAATACATCGGATTGTAGAAGAATTTGAAAAGAGTTAACACACGAAACAGTATACACGACCTGTTGCTGGCGAATATACTAACCATGCTCTGCAATATTTTTACCCATTAGCTTGTTTGGGAACAAGCTTTTTGAGCAATATCTGTCTTGGTTTGCATAAAGCTTCTTTGATTTTTCAGATGAGCCATTTTATTGCTGACATTCTGACGGACCTTTTTATACCCAGTATAAAATCTCATCGTTATTTAAATGACCCCATGGCCCAACATCAATATGTTTGTTTGTTTGTTTATGCTGAATCTTCTGTGGTTGTACTACTCTCTGGTTTATAAATCTTAATATTTGTTACTTGATTCGTTGAGGTAGATTCTATACAACTAGATAATTATCCCGTGACTGACTCACTGTGATAGAGGCTTTCGGTTCATCAGGCCCCTTATCTATCTTTGTTAAGAAACTTTATAATTTTGTTAACTTGCTAAACTCTTCTTCAGCTCTCTGCTTCTTTTCCTCTTTTGAGCTCCACTTTTATACCTTATGGTTGACATCTTGCAAACAGTGAGCAGAATATTTAATATAGCTATAAACAGACATTTGAAAGTAATATAATGCATTTTTAATAGAAAATTTCCTTAAATAAGTACTTATCTTTTGCCGCCCTCTTGGATACTATTTCTGAGCTAAGTGCTATATTATATATTTTTTGATACATTTTTAAATTTTATTCGTGTTTCTGTTTGTTCGCTGATGAAGGCTTCCTGCCGACACGTTCGTTGTTTTGTTGCGTTCCTTTTATCAGGTTTAACCTTACTGTGTTTTACTCATTTCCTAATTTTTTAACACAGTTTCGGCAACAGTGTAAAATGATTTTTTAAAAAATAGTCTTTATTTATTAAATCCCCAATGACTTTTCTCTGTTAATATAATAATAATAAACACTCTTCCCCAGCTGTTTGAACTATTTAAAAAAAATATTTTAAGATGATAATCCAGTAGAAAGAATATAATATATATTTAAACAACGAATACAAAAAATCGAGTATTTCGATTATCTTGTAAATGCCATTTTTGGTAGTAGTTAAAAAAAAATTATATGGAATTGGTAAAAAAATTGTTTTCAAGTATAATATCGAAGAGGCAAGTTGTAATGATCTGAAGCAAATTATAGTAGTCTAAATTTCTTAATTAACATTTCAATCAACTGAATATTGAGAATTTAAACTTTAATAATTTATACGAAAAAAAATTAAACATTAATAAATATATGAGTCTTTTGTAAACAGTTCTTGACTTCTGAACAATTATGTCGGTTACATATGATTTATAAATAAATACCAATTATGAAAACCCATAAAGATATAGTCTTTAGCATTTTGTACAGAAAAGCTTTTTTTTCTTTTTGACTTTGGTGAAACTTGGAAATATTTTGAAATAAACCTATGTTTTTGGTTTTTCTTTTTCGTTCAAAATGTAAAGCTATTTTAGCATTTCTTTTTTGGGATTGATACATTTTTTGGAAGGAATTATTTTTTCTTAATTTTAAAAATATTTTGTAGTAAATTCATTATTTTTATGTAGTTGATCCCTAAAATATTTTAAAATAATAACTTTAAAAATACATTACTTTTCAATTTAAAAAAAAATGTTTGCATACCACACTTAGTCAAGAAGAGACGTCGTTTGACTTTTTATGGCACCCGTGCTACTTTTCGGTTTTGTCTTCCCTACCTAGCAGTAAAAGTTGCTAATTTAATGTAATTACAGCCCTACTTTAAGCCCCTAAAATATACGAGACCCCATGCAGTTATGTGGGTTGCAGACCTCACACGATGGCTCTTAGGTCAAATGACACATAAAATCTTAACTAGCATCTCTCCCGTTGCTCTACAGTTAAGTGTATAATGATGCGAAACTAAATTTAACTACGGTATGTAAAAAAAAAAGCATTCTTGCATTTGGAATTTATCAAAAAATTTCCGGGGTCTATAAAGTTTTAAGGGGCGAGTCTAAGCTAAGGAGTATCTCTCGATAAAAAACATACACTAAGGGCTCCCAACTGGACTGAATTTATTTAATATTGTGCTGGTGGAAGAGTTAGTGATGTCCTGTTATTATCGTTATATCAAGCGCTTCCCACCCAAATGTCAAAAATGTTTACATCAGTGGCGCTTCATCCCATTTAGGGCCCTGGCCTGCTCCACCACATTCTTCCATTGGGATCGATCCATCGCTTTACACCGCCATGTGCAAACCCCAACCTTTGTAAGCCTTTCTCTACATCGTAAATCCATCTCAGTTTTGGTCGACCGGTGAGGTTTTTTGCCTGTAGATCGTTTTTGTTGCTCCAGAATCCGGCATCCTTTCAATGTGTCATGCCTAGGGCAGTCTGCATTTTTTTTATATTGTTGTGACTATGGATGGGTATTTGTACAATTGATATAGCTCTTGGTTTGTACGGATTCCCAAAACAAAATTGTCTATCATCGGGTCATATATTTAGCAGGTTCTCTGCTTTTCTGGTAGGAACCAAGTCTCACTACTGGTCTTGTGATAGTGGTGTATACTGCCTTCTTTGTTCCCTTGTGAGATTTTTGCTTTGAAGTAGCTTTTGTAAATTGAAATAAGAACGGTTGCATGCTGTTATTCTTTCTTGCACCTCCGATTGTATTTCCTCTTGCTTATTTATAGTCACCCCTAGATATTTGAAAGTAGCTACCCTCTCAAAGGCGTAGATGTTCATATTGATGAAGTCATCAGTGCGTATTTCCTGACATTATCATAAATATTGCATTCGCTTTATTTACATCAAGACCAGCTTTGACCGTCACATCTTCAAGTTCCCTGAAAGTTTTAATTATATCATCAATGCTGTTTCTACCAAGTAGCACTATATCGTCTTTGTAGGCCAGGTATTGCAGTGGCTGGCTTTATAAAGTTCCTTATGGTTGTTCTGTACCGCCTCTCAGGTGCTCACACGTATGTTTCTAATGCTTTTTTCTAAAGTGATGTTGAAAATGATACACGTATTTCCTTGTCTGAGGCCCAGATTGATTGGGAACTCCCTCAAGTACTCCCTCTGTACTTTGATTCTACTTTTGTAGTTATCCATTGTCATATGTATGAGTCGGGTAAGTTTGTTAAGGACTCCAAGTTCCAGCACAGCATCGTTCATGTATTTTCTGTCTAAGCTATCATAAGCTGATTTGTAGTGCACATATAGTTGGTGTATGTTGATGTATTCTTAGCATTTTTCTACGAGACATCTAACAGTAAATATATGAACGTTTGAAATGCCCCTTCACACATTGTCTTAAAGATACATTGAAACCAGTGCATTTTATCCTCACTAGGTAACTCTTGTTACCAGTGAAATATCCGCATCAACACCAGGCACAGAAACATTGCAAATCCCATCTACATTCATAGGAGCCATAATGATCAATAAATTGATCGTGGGCCCTTAATAGACAGAAAAATAATAAGAAAAAATTTGCACCACAATGCATCACTGCATTTTGAATTTATTATTTTTAAATTAAGGTGACTCCTGCCCTCACTTTTGCTCAAACTCTTCGGATTCCTCAATTTCTGCTACCCCCTCCCCCCTTTTTTTTTTCTTGACGTCGATCAATGTGACTACCGGGTTGAATCTAATCTTGTGTCAAATGATTTTCTTCGGCACACCACAACCAGAATGAATTTAGTTTGTGTCTGGCACTGGTCGCCATAATGCCTCCCACGACGCTTGAAAAATTATTTGCCCCGTTCAAATGAAAGTCTTATCAAAACATTCGAATCATGTATACTCCAAAATGCACCTCTTGATTGTTAAACAATCACACATTTTCTGCTGCCCTACTTCCCGATAAAAATTACTTGCCATGACAGCTTAATTTGGTGCTAATATATATACTGCCCAGCGGCGTGCCTAGTGTTAGCGCCACCCTAGGTGGGTTAACTTTTTTGCCACGCTACCTTTCTCGATAGAAACTCTGCAGATGTCAGAAAATCCCGCCGCTCTATCTAAAGAAAAAATGACACATGGGAAGACCAAATGTTCGCCCCCCCCCCCCACTTCTACGTCGCTGACGTGAGTCTTTGATGACAGGGGACAAGATTCATTTTTACACCCCCCACCCGCTAAACTCTGAAACCTATTATTTTCATCCATTTACCCTTTAGCCCATTAGATGCCCCCGCTAGTCTGGCGCCCGGGGACATATGTCCCATCTGCCAACCCTTAGATACGCCTCTGGCCACTGAAAAACTGGCACTGCCCCCCCCCGAACATCAAAAGTGCCCCCTCTGGGGAAAATTTCTGAAAGAAACACTGCTCGACGGTATCGGAGGAACACTGGGAATGCCCGTGGTTTATAGTCAAAGAAATTATATACTTTAAATGTATCATTTCTAGAATAAAATAATAATGAAATAATTTTTAAAATTACCGAAATTACCGGCATTTGCTGTAAAAAGTTATCAGTTATTTCGGTAGTCATAATTACCGGTAATACCAGTTAACAGGTTATGACTAATGCCAACACTAGGCACAATAGAGCTTTGTTCTTCGAAAAGACGCGCTAAAACAATTGAGTGAAGAGTATTGGACGTCACAGGCAGGGCCGGATTTACAGGCAGGCCGACCAGGCCGTGGCCTAGGGGCCCCGTGAAATAAGGGGCCCCAAAATTGGGAATAGTATATTAAAAAAAATATTTTTCAATAAAAAAACTTAACAATATCTTTTATTTTTCAAAATGGGGCCTCAAATTTTTGTTGGCCTAGGGCCCCTAAAATTGTAAATCCGGCCCTGGTCGCAGGTGATGTCATTTGCCATTTTCATTTGTGTCATAACTATAATAATTTTTGTACGTCATACCATTTACGGACCTACTTACATCTTTAGGTCAAACTTGTACGGACGGTCCGTCATTTTACGGTCTATTAGCAACCGTGACACACAAACACACGTGCTCACATATATACACACTCACATACATATATACACACTCACATACATATATACACTCACATACATATATATTCTCTGTACATTAAAAAAAACGTACGCTAATTTATCATCAATACTTTAATATTTGTATTCGATGTCCCAGCTTCTTGTGGTCACAAGATCGACAGTAAAGTGGTGAGGAGATCTTCCATCAAGCCCTCCACAGCTACAAGTGTCGGCGTGAACAGGGCACACACTGGCGACCCTGGTAATGGTAGGACCACCGTTGATGACGTCAAACCTACAATTACCAGAAGTAGTGGACGCCTTCTTAGCAGCTCAAAAATAATGTATCTCGTACTCTTAGTGTGCAATTCTCTCTTTCTTGGTCTTGGAGTTTGGATTCATTAAAGATTAAAGTTAAACTCGATTGGCTTGTTAATGTAATAGTACTACTCTCTTGTGAATGTAATAATCTCTTCTGAATGTAATACTCTTTTGGCATGTGAATGTAATAATCTCTTGGCATGTGAATCTAATAATCTATTGTGGATGTAATACTCTCTTGGCATGTGAATGTAATAATCTCTTGGCATGTGAATCTAATAATCTATTGTGGATGTAATACTCTCTTGGCATGTGAATGTAATAATCTCTTGGCATGTGAATCTAATAATCTATTGTGGATGTAATACTCTCTTGGCATGTGAATGTAATAATCTCTTGGCATGTGAATCTAATAATCTATCGTGGATGTAATACTCTCTTGGTATGTGAATGTAATAATCTCTTGTGAAGGTAATACTCTCTTTGCTGGTGAATGTAATACTCTTTGTTGTAGTCACCATTTAACCTTTGACCCTTTCATCTAAGATGATGGAAATAAATCATCAGATTCTAGAGTATTTCATTTTCTCCAAACATTTCTTGGAGATTTTTAAAAAATTCAAATGTGAATTCACTTAAGATTTGGCTTTTCATACCTTGGAGGGGGGAAAAGGATCGTCCACAATTATATGGGTGAAACAGGTGGGTGGGGGTTGGAGTGCGGAAGGAGATGAACGTCTTTGTTTCATTCAAAAATTAGTCTTAGGATCGGTTCACACGATAAAATTTTCCTTCAAGCATTTGATGCAATTCGTGTTTGAAGCCTTGTCACAACTTTCAAATTACTATTTGATCAAATTCCCCAAAAAAGAAACCACGCACAAAATAGTGCGTTCATACAACAATTTGACGCGAAATTTGATCGTGTGAACCGACCCTAAGTATCACATTGAAGTGCATTCCCGAAACGCCGCTGTAAAATTACATGAATTATACATTGAAATAAATTCTCTATAACATAGATATTTTTTGAATGATTATTTTTTTTTCATCCCTCCACCCTTATTTAATTTAATCAGAGCCAAACATGTTCTAGCCAGAGCCAAACATGTCCTAGCCAGAGCCAAACATGTTCTAGCCAGAGCCAAACATGTTCTAGCCCGAGCCAAACATGATCTAACCAGAGCAAAACATGTTCTTACCAGAGCTAAACATGCTCTAACTAAACTAGACTATTCCCATGAGCCAGTAAATTAATAAATCTGTACAACATTTTGTTTAAATTACCATTTTACTTACCAATGTTTATATAAACAATGTTCTCGGCTATTCGCATTGTTTAACACCCAATTATAATTATGTTTAGTTAATAAAGGAATATGTTTAAAATTAATCTTTCTTCAATAATGTGGATGTGTCAGGCCATTCAATAATGTGGATGTGTCAGGCCATTCAATAATGTGGATGTGTCAGGCCATTCAATAATGTGGATGTGTCAGGCCATTCAATAATGTGGATGTGTCAGGCCATTCAATAATGTGGATGTGTCAGGCCATTCAATAATGTGGATGTGTCAGGCCATTCAATAAGCTTGTCTTCTGGCACTGTTCCCTCTATTTGTAAGACAGCTATCATCAAACCATTGCGCCTGGTCTGGATGAAAATAATTTATAAAACTATAGACCTGTGTCTAACTTATCATTTTTATCTAAAATCATTGAAAAACTAGTTCTAAAACAACTTTTTGCTAACTTAAACGACAACTCTTTTCTCAGTTCTAATCAGTCGGCCTATAGCCCTTTCTATAATACTGAGACAGCTCTCATGGGAGTCACCAAAACCTCTTGCTCGCATCGTACAGCAGTGATGTCTCCCTCCTGATCCTCTTGGACCTCAGTGCGGCCTTTGACACTGTTGACCATGAAACCCTTTACAAAACCCTTGAAAATTACTTTGGCATTTCTGGTTCAGTTTTGGCTTGGTTTAGGTCCTACCTCTCCAATAGAACGCAGGCGGTCGCTGTCAATGGCTGTCTCTCCGGCAGTGCTGACTTTTTGGGTCCGGTTCTATTCACAATGTATACCAGGCCACTGCTCCTCTTGCTCGGAAGGCATGCTGTGAAGAGTCAGTCAATGTCATTCGCGGATGATACGCAGCTATACAAGCGTACTCATCCCTCTCTTGTCAATTATGCTGTCCGGACTTTGCGGGAGAGCATTGGTGATGTCAAGTCATGGATGACACTCAGCAAGTTGAAACTTAACGATGACAAAACGGAAGCACTCCTTATTCACGATCACAAATTATCCTCTCACTCAGCTCTCCCCACCTCATTTCAAGTAGGTAACTCAGACATACAGTTTACATCCTCGGCTAGGAATCTTGGTTATATTCTTTCTAACAGCATGTCTCTCGATAATCATATCTCTCACATTTGTCGTTCTGCATACACCGCTATCCGTCAGATCAGCTCCTTCCGCCACTACCTCACAGCTAGTGCAACAAAAACTCTAGTCTATGCTCTTGTTCTCTTTCATCTTGACTATTGCAACTCTCTTCTGTCAGGTTCACCAAAACACTTCATAGAAAAACTGCAGAATATTCAAAACAAGCTGCTAGGCTAGTTTTAAAGGCAAAAAAAACGTGATCACTTAACACATCTACTTAAAATTCACTTCATTGGCTCCCTGTACAAGCACGGATTGACTATAATCTCTCTGTTCTCCGCCAAAACTTTTTCTCGAATTCCTGCCCTTCCTATCTAACCGAACTTCTTTCTGTCTATTCACCCCTTCGACAGCTTCGCTCATCCGCAGACGGGCGTATTCTTTCTGTCCCCAAGACTCGCACAAAAACATACGGTGAAAGATCTTTCTCTTACTGTGCCCCCAAACAATGGAATTCTCTTCCACTACACATCCGCAATATACCAACCATCACAGCCTTCAAAACTGCACTCAAAACACATCTCTTTAAACTGTAATATCCTGACTGATCCCCCCCCCCCCTCTGCCCGATAGATGATACTGCTGAGTGCCGTCCATGGCTTCACATTTAAATAGTTATGGAATGATTGGGCGAATACACATTTGTTTTGTTTTATTTAATAAATGTATGTTCATTTTTAAGTTCATGATTATATTTGTTAAATTGTATGTACAGCGTGGTGAGCCCAGTCCTAGGTTGGGGTAATACACTATAAAAACTTTTATAATAATAATAACAATAATAATATATATGTATCAGGCCATTCAATAATGTAGATGTGTCCACCATTCCAAAATGTGGATTTGTCAGGCCATTCAAGAATGTGGATTTGTCAGGCCATTCAATAATGTGGATGTCTTAAGCCAATTAATAATGTGGATTTGTTAGGCCATTCAATAATGTGGATGTCTTAAGCCATTTAATAATGTCGATTTGTTAGGCCATTCAATAATGTGGATGTCTTAGGCCATTTATTAATGTGGATTTGTTAGACCATTTAATAATTTGCATGTCTTAGGTCATTCAATAATGTGGATGTGTCAGGTCATTCAATCTTACACTTGTGAACTTTTCTCACAAAACATTAACTTAAAAACATGAAATAATGATATGCAAGGAAATCTTCGGGGAAAAACACATCCAATATAACTTATAAGGGGACAGCAATGATGGCAGGGGCGGTTCAGTCTGAAAAACGTTTAAGTTTAAGCAACACTAATTTTATTTTTTCCCCAATAAAACATTATTTATTTGCACAATTAGAAAAAACACTTGGGTTTCCTAGGACTTAACGTCGCGACGTTTAATGCTGACGATCTTTATGAAAGAGATTTGTCAACCAACCTCCCTGGAAAAAATGAGGAAGAAAATGTAGCCCTTTAATTTGTACAGAAATGTATATGTGGTGCTAACAGACCTGAAAGCTGTTAATGTGGTACGAACAGACCTGAAAGCTGTAAATGTGGTGCTAATAGACTTGAAATATGTATATGTGGTGCTAATAGACCTGAAAGCTGTAAATGTGGTGCTAACACTAACAGACCTGAAAGCTGTATATGTGGTGCTAATAGACTTGAAATATGTATATGTGGTGCTAAAAAACCCTTATAGCTGTAAATGTGGTGCTAACAGACCTGAAATCTGTATATGTGGTGCTAACAGACCTGAAAGCGGTATATGTGGTGCTAACAGACCTGAAAGCGGTATATGTGGTGCTAACAGACCTGAAAGCGGTATATGTGGTGCTAACAGACCTGAAAGCGGTATATGTGTTGCTAAAAGTCCTGATGCTGTAAATGTTCACCTTGATATGTAATGCAATAAAACTGGACATCTGAAGCAAAATGGAAGGATTTTTAGTAGCTATAAATACACCACATACAATGATACATCACATACAGTTATACATCACATACAATTATAAACCACATACAATTATATTCTGTTGGTTGAAAATTATAAAATAAATATTCCATTTTAATAAGAGGTAATAATTAAATAACCAAAAATGTACCGGTATTTTTGCCATATATTCCTGGGATGAAACCAAAAATGAACTGGTATTTGACTTTCATTAACATGCTCTACCGTACAGTAATCTTAAGTAGCCCATGAGTTGGCGTTCGAGCACTTGTTGTAGTGAGTTGTCTCGGCCTGTGGTATGATATGTGTGCCCAGTTTGTTTGCACTCCCTACACAGCCCTAAGGCCCCCTAACACAGCATAAAGTGCCCTCCAAGACAGCCCTAGGGCCCCCAGCCCTACACTACCACTAAGTGCACCCTTGAATAAGCCTGTAGTCATAACATAATTGCCCAATGTCCTAAAGTTTATGTAAACCGGTTGGGATAAAATCTGTAATAAAGTCCTCCAAGAACTGTACAAAAGTCCTCCAAAACTGTACAACAGAGTGAAAAACTGTACAGAAAAAGGAAAAATAAATTCTAACAAAAGTACAATTTATACTTTTTTTTATCATTTAATTATTAATGTTTTTAATGAAATTGAATGCATGCAAACTTGCCTTCTTACTAGGCCTACGTTTGAAGAATAATCTCCCCTTCTAGGTGTCTGCATTTTAGCATCTTTACATTATGGCTAGATCGCATCTCTTAAATAAAAATAGTTTGTGTTGAAAGTCCAATTTTGCTTTTTTTAAAATGTTGTTTATTAGAAATGTTTGTTATAAAATGGCAATGATAATGAATATGTAATTAGACATAATTTTTCAAATAATTACGCTAACTGTAGTAATACAGGTTCCTGTTTTAAATCAATGAAGGGAAATACATTTGACCTGTCTTGGTTTGACAGAGCTATTCAGTGTACCCTATGTTGGGAAGGGGGGAGTCCTGTGGATAAGGGCTATGTGGATGTTGGAGGTCATGTGGATAAGAGCTATGTGGATGTTGGAGGTCATGTAGATAAGGGCTATGTTGATGCTGGGGGGTCCTGTGGATAAGGGCTATGTGGATGTTGGGGAGGTCATGTGGATAAGAGCTATGTGGAAGTTGGGGGTCATGTGGATAAGGGCTATGTGGATGTAATGCATTTATTGGAAGTTATAATAAGAATGACACAAACTGACTTGTAATTCTCTACTAGTGGCTACTGCCAAACCACACTTTAGTACTATTGATGAATTGTCTCTGCCGAGCCACACTTTAGTACTATTGATGAAATATCTCAACAAAATCAACCAATCGGATGTCAGCTACCTGTTTACCATTTATTGCACTGCCAGTTAAGATTTTCAGTCGCCTGTCGTCATTGTCATGCGTCAGTCACCTGTTGTCATTGTTGTGCATCAGTTGTCTGTCATTATTGTCATGTATCAGTTGTCTGTCATCATTGTCATGCGTCAGTGGTCTGTCATTATTGTCATACATCAGTTGTCTGTCATCATTGTAGTGCATCAGTTGTCTGTTATTATTGTCATGCGTCAGTTGTCTGTCGTCATTGTCGTGCATCAGTCGTCTGTCATCATTGTCATGCGTCAGTCATCTGTCATTATGTCATGCGTCAGTTGTCTGTCGTCATAGTCATGCCAAAAATATTTGTTTTCTAAATGCAGTGAAAAAAAACGTATAGAAAACTGTATGGCCTTATCTCTGAGCACACATTACTCATAGAACACAGTGGTTTGGGAAGCACACAGGAAAAAAAAGTCACATCAGTCAGGTAAACAAAGACACATCAGTCAGGTTAATAAAATTTTAAAATGAATTACAAAACAATTTTAAGTTATTACAAAATATGGAATGCCATGTAAAAAATTATTAACAAATATACAGAATATCACATCAACTGTTAATTCCCTCCCTTGTTCATCCAAACAAGGGCAACAATCATTTTCTACTCCCTTGGCCATGTGTAGGGGGAAAAAATTGATCAAAATGAACCTAACATTTGAATCCCACATTAAATTTGATTTATTTGAGCATGTTTGAAGTGAAATCCAACACATCATTCACCTAATGTGACATCCAACATAGCATTCATTCAACATAGCGTTCATTCTACGTAGCGTTCATTCAACATAGCGTTCATTCAACATAGCGTTCATTCAACATAGCGTTCATTCTACGTAGCGTTCATTCAACGTAGCGTTCATTCTACGTAGCATTCATTCAACATAGCGTTCATTCAACATAGCGTTCATTCAACGTAGCATTCATTCAACGTAGCATTCATTCTACGTAGCGTTCATTCAACATAGCGTTCATTCTACGTAGCGTTCATTCAACATAGCATTCATTCAACGTAGCGTTCATTCAACATAGCGTTCATTCTACGTAGCATTCATTCAACATAGCGTTCATTCAACGTAGCGTTCATTCACCATAGCGTTCATTCAACATAGCGTTCATTCTACGTAGCGTTCATTCTACGTAGCGTTCATTCAACGTAGCGTTCATTCTACGTAGCGTTCATTCTACTTAGCGTTCATTCTACTTAGCGTTCATTTAACATAGCGTTCATTCTACGTAGCGTTCATTCAACGTAGCGTTCATTCTACTTAGCGTTCATTTAACATAGCGTTCATTCAACATAGCGTTCATTCAACATAGCGTTCATTCTACGTAGCGTTCATTCTACGTAGCATTCATTCAACAGAGCATTCATTCTACGTAGCGTTCATTCTACGTAGCGTTCATTCTACGTAGCGTTCATTCAACATAGCGTTCATTCTACGTAGCGTTCATTCAACGTAGCGTTCATTCTACGTAGCGTTCATTCAACATAGCATTCATTCAACATAGCGTTCATTCAACATAGCGTTCATTCAACATAGCGTTCATTCTACGTAGCGTTCATTCAACGTAGCGTTCATTCTACGTAGCGTTCATTCAAAGTAGCGTTCATTCTACGTAGCGTTCATTCTACGTAGCGTTCATTCTACGTAGCGTTCATTCTACGTAGCGTTCATTCTACGTAGCGTTCATTCTACGTAGCGTTCATTCTACGTAGCGTTCATTCAACATAGCGTTCATTCTACGTAGCGTTCATTCAACGTAGCGTTCATTCTAGGTAGCGTTCATTCAACGTAGCGTTCATTCTACGTAGCGTTCATTCAACGTAGCGTTCATTCTACGTAGCGTTCATTCAACGTAGCGTTCATTCATCATAGCGTTCATTCAACATAGCATTCATTCAACATAGCGTTCATTCAACATAGCGTTCATTCAACGTAGCGTTCATTCTACGTAGCGTTCATTCAACATAGCGTTCATTCTACGTAGCGTTCATTCTACGTAGCGTTCATTCTACGTAGCGTTCATTCTACGTAGCGTTCATTCTACGTAGCGTTCATTCTACGTAGCGTTCATTCTACGTAGCGTTCATTCTACGTAGCGTTCATTCTATATAGCGTTCATTCAACATAGCGTTCATTCAACATAGCATTCATTGAACATAGCGTTCATTCAACATAGCGTTCATTCAGCGTAGCGTTCATTCTACGTAGCGTTCATTCAACGTAGCGTTATTTCTACGTAGCGTTCATTCTACGTAGCGTTCATTCAACCTAGCGTTCATTCAACCTAGCGTTCATTCAACGTAGCGTTCATTCTACGTAGCGTTCATTCAATGTAGCGTTCATTCTACGTAGCGTTCATTCTACGTAGCGTTCATTCAACCTAGCGTTCATTCAACATAGCGTTCATTCTACATAGCGTTCATTCAACGTAGCGTTCATTCAACATAGCGTTCATTCAACATAGCGTTCATTCAACATAGCGTTCATTCTACGTAGCGTTCATTCAACATAGCGTTCATTCTACGTAGCGTTCATTCAACGTAGCGTTCATTCATCATAGCGTTCATTCAACATAGCGTTCATTCAACATAGCGTTCATTCAACATAGCGTTCATTCAACATAGCGTTCATTCTACGTAGCGTTCATTCAACGTAGCATTCATTCTACGTAGCGTTCATTCAAAGTAGTGTTCATTCTACGTAGCGTTCATTCTACGTAGCGTTCATTCTACGTAGCGTTCATTCTACGTAGCGTTCATTCTACATAGCGTTCATTCAACATAGCGTTCATTCAACATAGCATTCATTGAACATAGCGTTCATTCAACATAGCGTTCATTCTACGTAGCGTTCATTCTACGTAGCGTTCATTCAACGTAGCGTTATTTCTACGTAGCGTTCATTCTACGTAGCGTTCATTCAACCTAGCGTTCATTCAACCTAGCGTTCATTCAACATAGCGTTCATTCTACGTAGCGTTCATTCAACGTAGCGTTCATTCTACGTAGCGTTCATTCTACGTAGCGTTCATTCAACCTAGCGTTCATTCAACCTAGCGTTCATTCAACATAGCGTTCATTCTACATAGCGTTCATTCAACGTAGCGTTCATTCAACATAGCGTTCATTCAACATAGCGTTCATTCAACATAGCGTTCATTCAACATAGCGTTCATTCAACATAGCGTTCATTCAACATAGCGTTCATTCAACATAGCGTTCATTCAACATAGCGTTCATTCAACATAGCGTTCATTCAACATAGCGTTCATTCAACATAGCGTTCATTCAACATAGCGTTCATTCTACGTAGCGTTCATTCAACATAGCGTTCATTCTACGTAGCGTTCATTCAACATAGCATTCATTCAACATAGCATGCACCTAATGTCAATAAATAAGTATTATTTTAAATGTTCTTTTAGTTTAGCAGAATGAATTTGGCGACTTATCAACAATAGAATAATCTAAAGTATACCACTACATTGAATGTGGGGCACATGGACATAGTCTAGCAGCAACATGCACTTAACCTAGGAGCCTAATGGACACAGCCTAGGAGCCTCATGAACAGCGCCTAGGAACCTCATGGATATAGCCCATGAGCCTTATGGACAGCGCCTAGGAACCTCATGGATATAGCCCATGAGCCTTATGGACAGCGCCTAGGAACCTCATGGATATAGCCCATGAGCCTTATGGACAGCGCCTAGAAGCCACTAAATATAGCCTGGGTGCCTCATAAACAGCACCTAGGAGCCTCATTTGGAAAGTACATTGCCAGCCATATGATGTATTAAGTACATTGCCAGCAATATGATGTAAGAAGTACATTGCCAGCAATATGATGTAAGAACTATTTACAATGGAATACTTTACTTAATGACAGGCTTTTTTTTTATTAAATGCACCAGCAGAGTTCCAATAAATAAATTTGGTCACACAAACATTTATTTTTCTTACGCATGAATTTCCTTAGGATGCACCCAAAAAGAGAAGCCCAACAAGACAAGACCAACAAGACAAGACCAACAAGACAAGACCAACAAGACAAGACCATCAAGACAAGCCCAACAAGACAAGACCAACAAGACAAGACCAACAAGACAAGCCCAACAAGACAAGACCAACAAGACAAGACCATCAAGACAAGACCAACAAGACAAGACCATCAAGACAAGACCAACAAGACAAGACCATCAAGACAAGACCAACAAGACAAGACCATCAAGACAAGACCAACAAGACAAGACCAACAAGACAAGACCAACAAGACAAGCCCAACAAGACAAGACCAACAAGACAAGACCATCAAGACAAGACCAACAAGACAAGACCAACAAGACAAGACCAACAAGACAAGACCAACAAGACAAGACCAACAAGACAAGACCAACAAGACAAGCTCACACCCCAGTATATACAGTAGGAATGTCTCATCATATAATACAAACTTTACCAAACAAATATTTCAAATAAAATTTAGAAAGAAAAAACCTGCTACTATTCCAGAATTTAAGGAGAAAAACAACTTAACATTAACCTGGTCAACAACTTAACATTAACCTGGTCAACAACTTAACATTAACCTGGTCAACAACTGAACATTAACCTGGTCAACAACTGAACATTAACCTGGTCAACAACTTAACATTAACCTAGTCAACAACTTAACATTAACCTGGTCAACAACTGAACATTAACCTGGATGATAAAATTCCCCTCATTAGGTCTCTGGTCAACAACTTAGAACAAAAATATAAATGTACACACACACATATAGATATTTATATAAATATGTTTAGATGGATTTAAACAGAAATTATGGATTTTTTTAAAACAATAAATTTTTACATGTCCCCTTGCTAATTCTTAACCATGGGTACACATGTGACAGTTTGGGCACCACTGTAATAACTTTATTGTTGTCACAAAGATTTTCAAATTTAAAAAAAGAAATATTTGATATCAAAAAATTCTGTGAAGGCATCACAATTTAACAAGAGTACTCCCCACATTCTGGCAATTAGATCTGGTTACCCCCCTCTCCTTCCACCCACCCTCCCCCCCAACTCACACACATACACAGTCACTCTCAAAATCCTCCCAAAAAATGGCTTTCATTTACACTTTTTAAAATGAAATGAAATGCACTTTCGCTCTAAGAGGATCAACTTGGTTGGAATCTTTGCTGAGAAAAGTTGACAAGTATTAAACTGAAGATGACATTATTTATAATTTAGTAACTTAGTAAGCAATAAATATTTTGATTTTCTTTCTGTCTATCAAAGTGACAAAAGCTGAATAATTCAGGATCGTATTCTCATTGATTGGTTTTTCTTGTCATTTAAATTTAAATATAGCAATTCATATCAAATTGTGGCGTAAGATTTGTTTGATTGTTTGATAGTGAGCAAGTGGTTGGCAAAAGTTTTGCTAACGATTGTCAGAAGACAGCACAATGGTATTTTGGGAGGTGGCATGGAAAGACGCACAACCATAAAGTATGTTGGGACACAATACAAAGTTACCAAATGAAAAGTACATTAAAAATATATTCACCATAAATTTGCTATCACTTAAAGTCATGCTTGACACATGACACATGACACTTGACACTTGACACATGACACATGACACTTGACACTTGACACGTCTGACAAATGATAAAAGCAATGAATTTTTTTTGAATGCTGAAATTATTATAAAAATTAAATTATCGTATAGTAAAATTAGTATGTATAGACAAGCTGTGGACTTACCACATAGCATTATTATGTTCACATATTTTCGCTGATTGCCAATGTGTTAATGTGTCGACATGTTACATCCCTCATACAAACACCATCATCATAACTTCCAAGTGAACATCCCTCATAACAAACACCATCAACAATGTCCATAAATCCTTTCACAAACAAAACATTATTTTAAAATGCTCAACAGAAAAATTATTTGTATGAATGTGAATGGAATTAATATTCAGTTAGAATGCTTTCAACGTACGCACAGAATGACATCTACATCTTACGCACCATATGTCATCTGCATATTACACACCATATGTCATCAGGCATCTTACACACCATATGTCATCAGACATCTTACACACAATGTCATCAGACATCTTACACACCATATGTCATCTGCATCTTACACACTATATGTCATCTGCATCTTACACATCATATGTCATCTGCATCTTACACACCATATGACATTCCTAATTATGCCTGGACCTTTTGCCTTTTAAATATCCCAGCCACCTCTGAACAACAGTTTTAAAAATATCATCGTCATCAATTATCATCAGCTGGAGAAGCTGGTTTATATGTGTCGTGTGGTAGTCCCAACGGGCCCTGTTGGGCTCGATCCCGACGCTGATGTGACGCAGATCGTAGAACGTCCCAGACCCTGAATCAAACATCCCAATCATGGCTTTCAATGAAGTCATGCCCGATGTGTAGATTCTTTCAGCTCTGGATTTGGCATCGCCCTTTGCCGTTCCCTTGAGATCGTACAGACCAAGGAGAGAGTAGATGAACCCGTTGAGCACGAAAGAACTTGGTGTGGTGGGGTACTCCTCGTACCAGTCATATTTATCCATAAACCGTGCCCGTACCCCTCCCTGTGCACTGTCCACCTCAAAAATGTTGAGGGCATTGATGGCCGCCTGGAGATATTTGTCTTGTTTCGAGTCAAGATACGCCCTAACAAGCACGGACATGGCTTGGCCTTGACCCATCGCTGAATACCACCCGGGAGGAAGTTCCAGAATTCCAGCGACCACCCGTCTCTGAACCATGATGGGCCAACCACCACGCTGGTCCTGGTGCAGCACCAACCAGTTGGCTGCATCATAAAACTGTTGCTGGTGCACGGAATGCGACATTGTCAGATTGTCCACCCAGCCGTGACCATGGAAGCGAATTTCATTGACCTTGACCAGCCCGTATGAGCTTTTTATCTTATCTGGCTTGAACTTGAGCAGGAGACCTTTGAGGAGGTCAAATTTGAGATCCCGAGCCAGGCGGAGCCACTTGGCACGCCGCTCTCCCATACCATAGTAGATGTTTGATTTCCCGTCAAAGTTGATGAACGTGCTGGTGAAGACATAGTGAATGTTGATTGTTTCCCCAGCGCTGGTCTCCACCACGATGGTGACGCTACCGTTGGTCACAAACTTGACATCCATCGTGACACACTTGTTGTTCTTCTCATCCGACACTATGGATATGCCCTTGGTTGGAAGGGAATCTGAAAAACAAAAAGTTGGATAAGTTAGCCCTGACTGACAAGAACTAGGTCAGTGTACTGTGACACTTGTCATTTAATGTTCAGACCTGACAACCAATTCAAGTTTAACTCACGAACTGTCAAAGATCAGCTATTATGGCTGCTTCTTTTGTGTTATGGTTGATATAATAAGCCTTTACTAAAATTATTATAAATTTTTTTTTCATAAATGTGAATCAAAAGTTTATCAGTTTTTTTAAAAGGAGAATTACTTTCACAAAATAGATTTACTTCCCTTTTAAAGAAAACTAAGGGAAATCATTCTTGTGTTTATTATTTATGTTTTGTTGAGCTTACCTGACATAGGTGCAGTGTTAAGAATGAAATATGTTTGATCTTTTGTATGTGATGGGTTAAAAAAGATTCCTTACAATAAATAAATGCAGTTATGGTACATTTACAGCTTACAGTCCTAGACATCTGTTGAATCCATGTTCTCTCTTTCTCATTCATAATATGTCTGTCTCATTCATGTTCCATGTGTCTCATTCATATTCCGTCTGTCTCATTCATATTCCGTCTGTCTCATTCATATTCCGTCTGTCTCATTCATATTCCGTCTGTCTCATTCATATTCCGTCTGTCTCATTCATATTCCGTCTGTCTCATTCATAATCTGTGTGTCTCATTCATATTCCGTCTGTCTCATTCATATTCCGTCTGTCTCATTCATATTCCATATGTCTCATTCATATTCCGTCTGTCTCATTCATATTCCGTCTGTCTCATTCATGTTCTGTCTGTCTCATTCCGGTGGTTACCAAATATTACTTTGATAAGTACTACCAAAACCATCACAGAACAATGTACTGTAACAGTGATCATAATTTTACAACAAGAAAAATGTTACATGATCTGTACCATAACTACTGTCAAATTTTACAGTCAGACAAAGGTACATTTCAGACTGAACTATCACATGAACTTACGAATACAAGACCTTACAACACAAGATCTTACAAACTTACAACACAAGATC
Source organism: Omphiscola glabra (assembly GCA_964017045.1). Classification (NCBI taxonomy): domain Eukaryota; kingdom Metazoa; phylum Mollusca; class Gastropoda; family Lymnaeidae; genus Omphiscola; species Omphiscola glabra. Next base: position 1,933,106 of record OZ024805.1, on the reverse strand, counting down.
TTACAAACTTAAGACCATAAACATAAGATCTTACAAACATAAGACCTTACAACACAAGACCTTACAAACATAAGACCTTACAACACAAGACCTTACAACACAAGACCTTACAAACATAAGACCTTACAAACATAAGACCTTACAAACATAAGACCTTACAACACAAGACCTTACAACACAAGACCTTACATCAAAAGACATAACCAATAAATTACATACCTGATGTTAAGAACTCAACAACCTGTGTGTGTCTCGCGGCTTGTTGTGTTATTTTCACCTGAGATTTCTTATCCGGCAGGACCCACGCAGACAAATTTTCTTCTTCTCCGTCCTCAAGTACGATCTGATCGGGCTCACCGCTGACTATTTGTTTGGCGTGGTGACTCAGGCCGTACTGGGCCACTTGAATGGGGTAGTGGTAGCCATCTTTGTTCCACTGCGTTGTGATGGGGACCCCTGGAAAGATGAAGAATGGGATAAAATATCAGCAATGGATATGTGGCGAAAATGGGATATGGTGATAAATATGTGAGACAAAAATTGTTTATGGTGACAAATATTGTATATGGAGAGATAGAGATATATTGGATATGGAGAGATAGAGATATATTGGATATGGAGAGATAGAGATATATTGGATATGGAGAGATAGAGATATATTGGATATGGGGATAAGTATGGAATAAGAGGCAGACCGAATTTTGGATAAAAAAGTTGCCATATGACCATGTTCAACCTAGTTTCGATTTTTTTCAAAAACAGAAAAGTTAACGTTGAGTTGATTTTCTGCTTTGACCGAAAGTGATTTAGGCTTTCGGTCGTCTACCAGAAGACAGACTGTTGGCCAGCAATCCAATATTCATTGGTGCTCGATGTCTTTCTGTCATCCTATGATATATGATTAATTCTCTGTGAACACTGCTCACAGTTGCATGATGACCTACTTGTCCAATATTTCCCAAATTAAAATTACAAATTTAAACTAGGGTTAGACAATGGTAAATAATTTTGTGGAAAAAAATAATACAGGAACGGTATATTTCTATGAGTCTATTTGTTAAAAAAAATGTTTTTAAATGAGGGAACCTTAGATTTATTCAGTTTCATTCATTTTGATTTATCATTATCATGCTCATAAATGTTGTCATAGGCAAAGGTAAATGATGTGGAAAAGCTTTTCTGAACTACAACATTCCTTTGATGGACTTCAATTACTAACCAATTAATGCTGAACTATAACATTCCTTTGATGGACTTCAATTACTAACCAATTAATGCTGAACAAACTGCCCATTAACAACTCTTACTGCAAGTGTTGCTTCTTAACGAATTACTTTTGGATTATGGATTACTTAATAATTACTAAATTTTTAAAGAATTGTGGATAATGTGGAGTTTGTTTATTGCCTCGTGGTTTCATGACAAGTTTTTTAAGTCTTGTGGATAATGTGGAGTTTGTTTATTGCCTCGTGGTTTCATGACAAGTTTTTTAAGTCTTGTGGATAATGTGGAGTTTGTTTATTGCCTCGTGGTTTCATGACAAGTTTTTTAAGTCTTGTGGATAATGTGGAGTATGTTTATTGCCTCGTGGTTTCATGACAAGTTTTTTAAGTCTTGTGGATAATGTGGAGTTTGTTTATTGCCTCGTGGTTTCATGACAAGTTTTTTAAGTCTTGTGGATAATGTGGAGTTTGTTTATTGCCTCGTGGTTTCATGACAAGTTTTTTAAGTCTTGTGCTATGGGTTACTTACTATGTAGCTTCAGGTGTTTGCTACGATAAACAACGGGTCTGACGTCGCAAGGGGAGTAACTGCTGGAAATACAATACGCTTAAAATGACATTGGCTGCATAATAATATAAGCTGAAAGTCTCATGAATCTTTTGGGTTCAGTTTTACCAATAAACCAATTGAAATTTTAGGTTTGGTTTCGGTTTTAAAATCCCATTCAGCCAGTCTCATGAAAAATGAGTGAATGGGAGATCAATGGTACCTCAATGTGAGACCCTAAAAATTGAATGGTGTTCTAAGGATGCACACAGGGTCACTGCAACATCATCCAGAGCTTGGTAAGTTCACTGGAGCCACGCGTTTGGCCAGGGCAGATAAATCTGGGGTTACTCGGTAGGCCAGGGCAGATCAGTCTGGGGTTACTCGGTAGGCCAGGGCAGATCAGTCTGGGGCACTTGGTAGGACAGGGCAGATCAGTCTGGGGTTACTCGGTAGGCCAGGGCTGATCAGTCTGGGGCACTTGGTAGGACAGGGCAGATCAGTCTGGGGCACTCGGTAGGCCAGGGCAGATCAGTCTGGGGTTACTTGGTAGGCCAGTGCAGATAAGTCTGGGGTGACTCAGTAGGCCAGGGCAGATCAGTCTGGGGTTACTCAGTAGCCGGGGCAGATCAGTCTGGGGTTACGTGGTAGGCCAGGGCAGATAAGTCTGGGGTGACTCGGTAGGCCAGGGCAGATAAGTCTGGGGTGACTCGGTAGGCCAGGGCAGATTAGTCTGGGGTGACTCGGTAGGCCAGGGTAGATAAGTCTGGGGTTACTAGGTAGGCCAGTGCAGATAAGTCTGGGGTTACTCGGTAGGCCAGGGCAGATAAGTCTGGGGTGACTCGGTAGGCCATGGCAGATCAGTCTGGAGTTACTCGGTAGGTCAGGGCAGATAAGTCTGGGGTCACTGGGTAGGCCAGGGCAGATCAGTCTGGGGCACTCGGTAGGCCAGTGCAGATCAGTCTGGGGCACTCAGTAGGCCAGTGCAGCTCAGTCTGGGGCACTCGGTAGGTCAGGGCAGATCAGTCTGGGGCACTCGGTAGGCCAGGGCAGATCAGTCTGGGGTTAATCGGTAGGCCAGGGCAGAGCAGTCTGGGGTTACTTGGTAGGCCAGGGCAGATCAGTTTGGGGGACTCGGTTGGCCAGGGCAGATCAGTCTGGGGCACTCAAAAGATGGGCAAGAGAGGTAACCTAGATCCTAATTGCATTTCCTGAACCAAACCTACTGGTCAACAACTGCACCAATCCTACTGGTCAACAACTGCACCAAACCTACTGGTCAACAACTGCACCAATCCTACTGGTCAACAACTGCACCAAACATACAGGTCAACAACTACACCAAATCTACTGGTCAACAACTACACCAAACCTACTGGTCAACAACTGCACCAAACCTACTGGTCAACAACTACACCAAACCTACTGGTCAACAACTACACCAAACCTACTGGTCAACAACTACACCAAACCTACTGATCAACAACTACACCATACCTACTGGTCAACAATTACACCAAACGTATTGGTCAGCAACTACATTAGATATATAATGATCTGACCTTCTGATGCTGTGATGCACTTCACCCGGTCCCGGTTCTCGACATTGTAGTGGTCAAATGCCATGAACATGGAGGCTGGTGTGTAGGTCGGTCGTGGAGGGTGGACAATGGAATTGGAATGGTGGAACTCAAGCCTCTCGTAACCGTCCGTTTCCTCGATGTCACCGTACACCTGGACAGTTTCGAGCCAAGAATCAGTGACAGGTAAGATGGCACACACACACACACACACATGCACACACAAGTAACATAATACCTAAAACAGGGTCTACACATCATAGTCACAAAAACAATAAATGGATACCCTCCCTTTAGCTGTGCATTCTAACATGTTTATGACATCATTCCATCTTCAGAGATGAAGATGGAGTAGTTATGTACACTTCAACAAATGTTCACTTCAACAAATGTTCACTTCAACAAATGTTCACTTCCACAAATGTTCACTTCAACAAATGTTCACTTCAACAAATGTTCACTTCAACAAATGTTCACTTCAACAAATGTTCACTTGCTTCATGGATGAATAAATCCTAACTTTTGAATGAAAACAGCTGGTAGAAACTCATATTTTTTTGGGGACAAAATTTTGAGATTTGTCAAGGAAGTCATAATTTAACTGCAATGATAAGTTTGAAAGCAATTTATACATTCTAGGATCGACCATCTTGACAAACCTAGGAGATTACTGTCTAAAATTCTGGGGGGGGGGGGGAGTTGTTTTTAAAACTTAAGTGGATATAAAGAGTTCATAAACTCTATGTGGATATAAACATTTAATAAACTCTATGTGGATATAAACAGTTAATAAACTCTATGTGGATATAAAGAGTTAAAAAATAAAATTACTTCAAAATAGTTTTTGATGAAGGAGAAAGGCAAGTAGACTTCCGTGCCCTCCCTTCGACACTTGATGGTGGTCTCGGTGTTGATGTTGCAGTCGATCTCATGGTACTGGTCCGGGTGGATGACCTCTGCTTGTCCTTGCCCATCGATGGAATTGGTGCCCCTCTTGTGGTACTCTGTCAGTACAAAGTTGTCCCGGCCATCCAAGGAGCCCACTTCATTCCTGGTGGGGAAAAGTTAAGTCACATTAAACATGTTTAAGTGTGTCGTTAACGATACTACCGGGCTTATCAAGTTTTTAAGGGTGACAGAGGAGTTTTATCTCTGTGTACAATGTTTACATTTTGTGGACCACAAAATTTTGGGCATGTGCACCAGCACTTTGAGAAAGCATTGGTCTTCAATACAGACATAAATCAGAGGTAGGTCTTATACATACAATTGTACAAACATGCAATTATCATACAGCTATCTAAAGGACATCATACAGAAGTCAGGCAAAAATCACTAAGACATCCTGTGACCATCACATAACAATCATTCAACCATCACACAGCAAGCTTGACACCATTATCAGATATGAATCATACAACTATCACCCCCACATACTCCATCACAGAATCTGATCACACAATCAGTGCCAACACACCTCACCACACAATCAGCGCCAACACACCCCATCAAACAAACTGACCACACCATCACACAAACTGACCACACCATCACACAAACTGACCACACCATCACACAAACTGACCACACCATCAGAGCAAACTTACCCGACGACAGCCGGTGGCCGAGTGGCACACGTTGACCAAAAACAGAATGTGACCAGAGTGGACACGGCACACAGCATGGCCACACACTTAACCACTCTACTAAGCCTCATCCTTCTGGCCGCCCATTACTTCTCGCGAGTACAGAAGAACCGCTGAGCACTGCTGGACCTCATGCCAGTGGCCGTGTCGTCTCTATGGGCGTTCCCAGTTGGCGGGTGTTGGCAGCTGTCGTGGCCACAGAATTTCTAGTACACAAGAAACAAGAATATTTTAATAATTAACCTACGACCGATGCAAGGTCATGTTGACTTTAGCTATGGTCATGGTGACCTTTTTTCTTCTTTTTATCATTGCACGTTACGTCATCGCCTGGCGCCCGAGTTACCAGGGATCAATATTTAAAACTAATTACATCCGTAGACAGGGGGGGGGGGGTAATTCAGGGGAAGTAATTATATTATTATGCAGCAAATGTCATTTTAAGCGTATTGTATTTCCAGCAGTTACTCCCCTTGCGACGTCAGACCCGTTGTTTATCGTAGCAAATAATTGGTTTAATGTAACAAACGTGTGCTACAAGTCTTTACACTAGACAACAATAGGAACAAAAGCCACTCAGATACAATAAGAACAAAAGCCACTCAGATACAATAGGAACAAAAGCCACTTAGTTACAATAGAAGCAAAAGCCAGTCAGATACAATAGGAGGAAAAGCCACTCAGATACAATAGGAGCAAAGCCACTCAGATACAATAGGAACAGAAGCCACTCAGATACATTAGGAGCCAAAAGACACTCAGATACAATAGGAACAAAAGCCACTCAGATACAATAGGAACAAAAGCCACTCAGATACAATAGGAGCAAAAGCCACTCAGATACAATAGGAGCAAAAGCCACTCAGATACAATAGAATCAAAAGCCATTCAGATACAATAGGAACAAAAGCAACTCAGATACAATAGGAACAAACGCCACTCAGATACAATAGGAACAAACGCCACTCTGATACAATAGGAACAAAAGCCACTCAGATACAATAGGAACAAAAGCCACTCAGATACAATAGGAACAAAAGCCACTTAGTTACAATAGGAGCAAAAGCCACTCAGATACAATAGGAACAAAAGCCACTCAGATACAATAGGAACAAAAGCCACTTACATACAATAGGAACAAAAGCCACTCCGATACAATAGGAGCGAAAGCCATTCAGATACAATAGGAAAAGAAGCCACTCAGATACAATAGGAACAGAAGCCACTCAGTTACAATAGGAACAAAAGCCACTTAGTTACAATAGGAGCAAAAGCCACTCAGATACAATAGGAACAAAAGCCACTCAGATACAATAGGAACAAAAGCCACTCAGATACAATAGGAACAGAAGCCACTCAGATACAATAGGAACAAAAGCCACTCCGATACAATAGGAGCGAAAGCCACTCAGATACAATAGGAAAAGAAGCCACTCAGATACAATAGGAACAGAAGCCACTCAGTTACAATAGGAGCAAAAGCCACTCAGATACAATAGGAAAAGAAGCCACTCAGATACAATAGGAACAGAAGCCACTCAGATACAATAGAAGCAAAAGCCACTTAGTTACAATAGGAACAAAAGCCACTTAGTTACAATAGGAGCAAAAGCCACTCAGATACAATAGGAGCAAAAGCCACTTAGTTACAATAGGAACAGAAGCCACTCAGATACAATAGTAACAAAAGCCACTTAGATACAATAGGAACAAAAGCCACTCAGATACAATAGGAAAAAAAGCCACTTAGTTACAATAGGAGTAAAAGCCACTCAGATACAATAGGAGCAAAAGCCACTTAGTTACAATAGAAACAGAAGCCACTCAGATACAATAGGAACAAAAGCCACTCAGATACAATAGGAACAAAAGCCACGCAGATACAAATGGATTAGGGATTGGATGGGGGACTGGAGCATGTATGAAATAAATCCTGTGTTCCTATGCCCCAAAAAGGGATATCACTCTGACCTCTTATTTTCACTAATAGGGTAAGTCAGCAAAGCAATTTTTCAATGGATTTTGATAGATTGTAGCTCAATCAACGATATCATAGAATGTAGCTGAGTCAACGATATCATAGAATGTAGCTGAGTCAATGATATCATAGAATGTAGCTGAGTCAATGATATCATAGAATGTAGCTGAGTCAATGATATCATAGAATGTAGCTGAGTCAATGATATCATAGAATGTAGCTGAGTCAACGATATCATAGAATGTAGCTGAGTCAATGATATCATAGAATGTAGCTGAGTCAACGATATCATATTATGTAGCTGAGTCAATGATATCATAGAATGTAGCTGAGTCAACGATATCATAGAATGTAGCTGAGTCAACGATATCATAGAATGTAGCTGAGTAAATGATATCATAGAATGTAGCTGAGTCAATGATATCATAGAATGTAGCTGAGTCAATGATATCATAGAATGTAGCTGAGTCAATGATATCATAGAATGTAGCTGAGTCAATGATATCATAGAATGTAGCTGAGTCAATGATATCATAGAATGTAGCTGAGTCAATGATATCATAGAATGTAGCTGAGTCAATGATATCATAGAATGTAGCTGAGTCAATGATATCATAGAATGTTGCTGAGTCAATGATGCAATGGCCAAAGTTAACCCATAGTTACGCTTGTACACACAATTTGATACACTATGTACAAATATACACTCATATATACACGATTCGGTACGGTAATCCCATACTTACACTTGAAAACATAAGTTGGTACAATATATTTATAGGCTTATTTACACACGTGTACACACAGTTTGGTACACGTGTAGAAAGAAACGTGATGAACTCAGCACTGTCATTACTCGCTCATCAAGGCAGCGCCACCTGGAGGCGTGGAACACGAAGCGATTAGATAGAATATACAAGACGTCCTGTCAATCATTTTACTCACCAACCAGGGAAATAAATGCTATTACGCGCTGTACGCCCCCCCCCCAACCAAGGCTAACCACCGGCACAGTGTTAGGCGCACGTTCATGCACTGCTCTTTAACACATTGCTTAATGTTAGGCGCACGTGCATGCACTGCTCTTTAACGCATTGTAATTGGTTGTAATTGAAAAATTCTTGACGACCCATGATTTTACATTTCACCCGTCAAAGCCCTTTATATTACATTTCACCCGTCAAAGCCCTTATATTACATTTCACTCGTCAAAGCCCTTATATTACATTTCACACGTCAAAGCCCTTATATTATATTTCACTCGTCAAAGCCCTTATATTACATTTCCCTCGTCAAAGCCCTTATATTACATTTCACCCGTCAAAGCCCTTATCTTACATTTCACTCGTCAAAGCCCTTATATTACATTTCATTCGTCAAAGCCCTTATATTACATTTCACTCGTCAAAGCCCTTATATTACATTTCACCCGTCAAAGCCCTTATATTACATTTCACCCGTCAAAGCCCTTATATTATATTTCACTCGTCAAAGCCCTTATATTACATTTCCCTCGTCAAAGCCCTTATATTACATTTCACCCGTCAAATCCCTTATATTACATTTCACTCGTCAAAGCCCTTATATTACATTTCACTCGTCAAAGCCCTTATATTACATTTCACCCGTCAAAGCCCTTACTTATATTACATTTCACCCGTCAACGCCCCCTGGGAATATTATGAAAGACAAATTTTCAACACACGGTTCTGTCTTCACAATATCAATTGTGTTATTAGCCAACAATATCAATTGTGTTATCTGCCTACAATATCAATTGTGTTATCTGCCAACAATATCAATAGTGATTCTAACATTCTATTTTATCAGTACTTGAAATACGCCAATTTTTATCTAGCAGGTTTTCCAATACATTTTGCACTCAAGCTAAATCTGCAGTCGACAGAATGGACTACGATGAGTCACTTCCTTGTTTTGTCACGTGATACGTACCAGCCATTGGTAGGCTTTCTGCTACACAAACAACACATAACAACAGATAACAGCTGATCAGCCATTGCCATTATCATTAATTCTAAAGCACAATGTTTGTCTCCATCAGCGCTTCCCCAGTGTTTATTAAAAATTTTACTTTTCAAAATATTCTTGAATACACGCGTTTCTTTAAATGACATTCATAAAATGTGACAATAATTATAATTAAAGGAAGAAAGTTGTTTGAAGAAAAATTTGTGAGCGACTAGTGTGTTGCAGACGGCCTACCGGAAATCTTACTCGTACTTACGCTTATCACGTGACAAAACAATCGACTCATCGTAGTCCATTGCCATATTTTTTTTTCCACGATCTTTTGATCACGTGGACGAGAAGGGCAATGCGAGGGAGATAACTGCTGGGATAAAAGTTATGACACTTGCAACCCAGAAGTGGACGTGTGGGAACAGATGACGGGAAGTGAACCATCCTGTTGACCTTGAACGCTGAATGTAAACAATGACAGTTGGCAAGGACATTGATATCAAAATGATACCGACGGCACCAGAGTTGTATTTAATCTTCACGCAGTACTATTTGCAGATCAATCGTCAACTCGTTTACAGGCAGTCACAATAAAAATGGCAGTTTGGCAGCGACTTAGGAATCAAAAGACATCGCCACCCAAAACCCTTTTTTTTCACTTGATATTTTTGACAGGCGCAGATCTACATGGATGAGATGAGGCTTAAATGAGCTTTCACGAAGAAATGTGAGGACACATTCGTCGTGTAGAGGAACTTGGGAGGAATACATCGGGGAACTTAGGAGGAATACATCGGGGAACTTAGGAGGAATACATCGGGGAACTTAGGAGGAATACATCCGGAACAAGTGAGGAATACGTCGGGGAACTTTGGAGGAATACATCGGGGAACTTAGGAGGAATACATCGGGGAACTTAGGAGGAATACATCGGGGAACTTAGGAGGAATACATCGGGGAACTTATGAGGAATACATCGGGAACTTGTGAGGAATACATCGGAGAACTTTGGAGGAATACATCGGGGAACTTAGAAGGAATACATCGGATAACTTGGGAGGAATACATCGGGGAACTTGGGAGGAATACATCGGGGAACTTGGGAGAAATACGTCGGGGAACTTGGGAGGAATACATCGGGAACTTGTGAGGAATACATCGGGAACTTGTGAGGAATACATCGGGAACTTGGGAGGAATACATGGGGTAAGCAGAAAAACATTAGAAGAAAACATGAGTGAAGGGTGCACGAGAATAACAGAAGGAAATTACGAGGTTATAAGACTCACAAGAGACAGAATCAACTTACTAGAGACAGAATCAACTTCTTAGAGACAGAATCAACTCACTGGAGACATAATCAACTTACTAGAGACATAATCAACTTACTAGAGACAGAATCAACTTACTAGAGACAGAATCAACTTACTAGAGACAGAATCAACTTAAGAGACAGAATCAACTTACTAGAGACAGAATCAACTTACTAGAGACAGAATCAACTTACAAGACACAATCAACTTAATAGTGACAGAATCAACTCACAAGAGACAGAAACAACTCACAAGAGACAGAATCAACTCAGAAGAGACAGAATCAATTCACAAGAGACAGAATCAACTCACAAGGGATGAACTGTCTTTATATGGACAAAAATACCATATGCCTAGTCTAGAAGCCTAGTCAAGAAAAAAATCACAAATAAGGGGCCCTTATGTGATGCAGTAAAAGTATACTACATTACACAATGACTTACAAGAAGAAACAATATGACATACAAAAAGAAACAATATGACATACAAAAAGAAACAATATGACATACAAAAAGAAACAATATGCCATACAAGAAGAAACAATATGACATACAAGAAGAAACAATATGACATACAAGAAGAAACAATATGACATACAAGAAGAAACAATATGACATACAAGAAGAAACAATATGACATACAAGAAGAAACAATATGACATACAAGAAGAAACAATATGACAAACAAAAAGAAACAATATGACATACAAGAAGAAACAATATGACATACAAGAAGAAACAATATGACATACAAGAAGAAACAATATGACATACAAAAAACATACAAGAAGAAACAATATGACATACAAAAAGAAACAATATGACATACAAAAAGAAACAATATGACATACAAAAAGAAACAATATGACATACAAGAAGAAACAATATGACATACAAAAAGAAACAATATGACATACAAGAAGAAACAATATGACATACAAAAAGAAACAATATGACATACAAAAAGAAACAATATGACATACAAGAAGAAACAATATGACATACAAAAAGAAACAATATGACATACAAAAAGAAACAATATGACATACAAGAAGAAACAATATGACATACAAAAAGAAACAATATGACATACAAAAAGAAACAATATGACATACAAAAAGAAACAATATGACATACAAAAAGAAACAATATGACATACAAGAAGAAACAATATGACATACAAAAAGAAACAATATGACATACAAAAAGAAACAATATGACATACAAGAAGAAACAATATGACATACAAAAAGAAACAATATGACATACAAGAAGAAACAATATGACTTACAAAAAGAAACAATATGACATACAAAAAGAAACAATATGACATACAAAAAGAAACAATATGACATACAAGAAGACATACGTGAGTGACGTCACGGGTTAAAATAGCAAACAGAGAACGAAGAATAAATTAATAAATTTATAAATAGATCATTAAGTGCGGAATCCATGTAAATATAACATAGCGAAACTGTATCATGAGTAAACACAACCTAAGAGAACGGAACTTGTGTTAACACAACCTAAGAGAACGGAACTTGTGTTAACACAACCTAAGAGAACGGAACTTGTGTTAACACAACCTAAGAGAACGGAACTTGTGTAAACACAACCTAAGCGGACGAATCATATGTAAACACAACCTAAGCGGACGAATCATATGTAAACACAACATAAGAGGACGAATCGTATGAAAACACAACATATAAAGTGAACGAAGCATATGTAAACCAAAACATACGTAGAGTGGTGCATTCCGTGACCAGGACGTAGAGAGGATTGCCGTGCGGGAGTAAATCACACGGCACCTGAAAGTGACAGTCGTGTAACGGGAGCCTCTCGTTCACGCGAGCGATCAGCTGTGCCTTGCACGCCTGACGAAACCAATCCGAGGGATCGGGTTACCTCCCTCCTTAGCCAGGGAGCATCCAGGCAAAGATGCGCGCCCCTCCTCTTTTTTTTTCAAGAACACGGTAATCAGTTGAACAGGTTGAAAGGGGGGGGGGCGGTGGTGGGGTTGGGGGGGGGGAGTGTGGAACCAGAGAAGGAAAGCATGCACTCAGAAATCGCCTCCTTTTCATCACCACAGTCACAGAAACTATTTCAAACTTATTTTTCCCCCGGTGCTTCCAGATATCAGTTGGATTTAAACTTTCCCTATTTAAATGTCACTTCATTTTCCCCCTATCTTCATCTCTTTATTTTCAATCATCTCCAATAGAAAGCGGAAAACGGATCCACCACAGTGACGTCATCTTTTAAATAATGAATAAGGGCGACGTCACAAGGACACCCCCACACCCCATATCCTCAGATGCCAGTCCGCATCCCAACCACTTTTCCCAATCCTTGGGGATGGACAGCAATTATTGGTCAAATAGGTTATAGGGCTCTCTTTCAATGACTTCAGAGTTCAGAGGTTATAGGGTTCTCTTTCAATGACTTGAGAGGTCAGAGGTTATAAGGCTCGCTGTCAATGACTTCAGAGGTCGGAATTTTAAGACATACGGGCATCACAAACCTACGGCGTATGGGCATCACAAACCTACGGCGTATGGGCATCACAAACCTACGGCGTATGGGCATCACAAACCTACGGCGTATGGGCATCACAAACCTACGGCGTATGGGCATCACAAACCTACGGCGTATGGGCATCACAAAACTACGGCGTATGGGCATCACAAGCCTACGGCGTACGGGCATCACAAGACTACGGCGTATGGGCATCACAAACCTACGGCGTATGGGCATCACAAACCTACGGCGTATGGGCATCACAAGACTACGGCGTATGGGCATCACAAACCTACGGCGTATGGGCATCACAAAACTACGGCGTATGGACATCACAAACCTACGGCGTATGGGCATCACAAAACTACGGCGTATGGGCATCACAAACCTACGGCGTATGGGCATCACAAAACTACGGCGTATGGGCATCACAAACCTACGGCGTATGGGCATCACAAAACTACGGCGTATGGGCATCACAAGACTACGGTGTATGGGCATCACAAACCTACGGCGTATGGGCATCACAAGACTACGGTGTATGGGCATCACAAACCTACGGCGTATGGGCATCACAAAACTACGGCGTATGGGCATCACCATGTTTTTTTAAATTGGAAAATGTCGTCACTGGTGGATTCGATTCCATTTTTTAAAAAATAAAACACACCCCCACCCCCCAAAATTTCTTTGGGAGAACGAGTTCTGGTTAGTTGAACAGCCCTCTTGGTGTCAGCTTGGTCTCCACTAGGTATCAGCTGGGTCTCCACTAGGTATCAGCTGGGTCTCCACTAGGTTTCAGCTGGGTCTCCACTAGGTATCAGCTGGGTCTCCACTAGGTCTCAGCTTGGTCTCCACTAGGTCTCAGCTTGGTCTCCACTAGGTATCAGCTGGGTCTCCACTAGGTCTCAGCTTGGTCTCCACTAGGTCTCAGCTTGGTCTCCACTAGGTCTCAGCTTGGTCTCCACTTGGTCTGGATGTTATTGACGAGATATCACCGCCAACAAACTGCTTATTCAGAGACCACTGGCACAGGCGTTACACTAGCATCGCTGGCATAGGCGTTTATACGAGTGTGCTCTCAGAGTGGCAGCCTGGAGTTTGGCGCCCTTTTCCACCCACAAAAAAATATAAGTCATATACATTTGGCATTAAAAAATGCGATTTAGACGCCCCTCTCATGATGGCGCCAAGGGTGGGTGCCCACTTCGTCCCATTCTCCACGCGGCCCTGCCCATATTAGTAGTTTTAACATTAAAAATTGAGTCTTGGGTAATGGTTGTAATCATATATCAATAGTCATCAGCAAATAAGGAATTAACAAACATGTCCAGTTGTTGTTGAAACAGGCGCCAAAATATATGGCAACATGGGATAGAACTGGGTCTCACCTCTGCTTTGTATTTGTTTAATGGAAAAAAAAACTCAGCCTAAAGATCCCACACCAAATTGATTGTGTCAACCAGTGTGTCTTGATCCTTGGTGACGCACATATCCATGTGTCTGACGGCGACGTGAGGTCGTTAATTTCATCTGTCGTCTGCTGTCAGGATTCTGCGTTAGCACGTGCAAGAGGCAGTTGTTGACAACGTAATCGGTGAGGGAGTATAGGAGGAGACGGGGGGGGGGTGTAGGTGGTGATAGTGGGGGGAAGCAGGCGGGGGAAGAAGGAGGAAAAGAGAGGGGATTGAGTTAAAGGGTAGTGAAGCAGCATGAGGGTCAGAGTCCTAGCGAGATAGATGGAAGGAGGATGACAGTGAGACGGGTGGTGGGGAGGGACCGGGTGGGGGAAGGGTAAAGAGTTTGTCAGAGACAATCATGATGGGGAGAAGATTTCAGAGTAAGAACAACTTTATGTTACTATAGTTAGAGTTTTTTTTTTTAGCTCACTCTTGTCTTCTCTTCTCTCTCTCGCTCTCTCTCTTTCCTTCTGTCAATCTTTCTTCTGTCTGTTATTGTCTTCTCTCTCAGACTTAATATACACAGCCTCTATGTTCCTCTTATGCGCCTCCTCTTCTCACTCTCTCTCAAACAAAAGTAATGTTGATATAACTCTAGCTAGAATGTCTTTGAGCATGGCCTGCAGATATAGACCAAAACTACCCACGTCTCCAAAAGAATTGAAACAAACCAAAAAAGAAATGAACGAAGAAAACTCCTCGCCAAGCAGCTCGGTTCTGGAGTTACCCTTAAGGCCAACTCCTGAGCTCGTGTCCAATATCCTTTGGTACGTCGTTTGGGAAACAGGCGGTGACCTACGCTAGCAATATCACAGTCCGCCTACACCAAGTAAGGAAAGTGAATGTCCATGGGTCGGTGTGTCCATGGGTGGGTAAGTCAATGGGTGGTGATGTCGATGGGTAGGTGTGTCCATGGGTGGGTGAGTCAATGGATGGTTATGTCGATGGGTCGGTGTGTCCATGGGTGGTTAAGTCGATGGGTGGTTATGTCGATGGGTGAGTATGACAAGAAACAGGTTATGGTTATTTCTCAAAGAAAAGCTCCATCAATGATATCGACAGGACAGACACACTTCCCAACATCCCAACTCTTACCCCAACATCCCAACTCTTACCCCAACATCCCAACTCTTACCCCAACATCCCAACTCTTACCCCAACATCCCAACTCTTACCCCAACATCCCAACTCTTACCCCAACATCCCAACTCTTACCCCAACATCCCAACTCTTACCCCAACATCCCAACTCTTACCCCAACATCCCAACTCTTACCCCAACATCCCAACTCTTACCCCAACATCCCAACTCTTACCCTAACATCCCAACTCTTACCCCAACATCCCAACTCTTACCCCAACATCCCAACTCTTACCCCAACATCCCAACTCTTACCCCAACATCCCAACTCTTACCCCAACATCCCAACTCTTACCCCAACATCCCAACTCTTATCCTAACATCCCCACACTCACTCCTAATTCCCCACCACCACACCCCAACATCCCCATCCCTACCATAAACTCCCCCCAACCTCACCCCAACACCCCCCCCCACTCTCAGCATCTGTCAATGACAATTAGCTTCTCGTCTGCCAATTTGAAGTAACAAGTTTTTTCCCCTGGCCCCTTGCCCGCCCCAAGACGAAATGTCGTAGAGGTCACAGAGTACGATTGGTTTATAGAGTATTGGGTTGGGGGGGGGGGGTGACCGTTAAACCGAAGGTACCCGAGTCATTGAATCGACACACTAGCAAATGATGGTACATACCAGTCAATGATGGGACACACCAGTCAATGATGAGACACACCAGACAATGATGAGACACACCAGTCAATGATGGGACACACCAGACAATGATGAGACACACCAGACAATGATGGGACACACCAGTGAATGATGGGACACACCAGACAATGATGGGACACACCAGACAATGATGGGACACACCAGACAATGATTGGACACACCAGACAATGATGGGACACACCAGACAATGATGAGACACACCAGACAATGATGGGACACACCAGTGAATGATGGGACACACCAGACAATGATGGGACACACCAGTCAATGATGGGACACACCAGTCAATGATGGGACACACCAGACACATTTTTTACCACTAATGTGAGCATCACATCTTTAAAGATGGATAACTCTAGAAAAGTCACTCAGTAATATCATTTTGTAGTGTTATATCTACTTTTCTTTTTGGGTAACTGTTCTCTCCTCCCCCCACCCACCCGACCCCCTCCCTCGCCCGGCTCCCTCTCTTTTTTCCTCCATCCCAGATAAAATATATCTTGTAATCGCACGGACAGTAAAGAAACTCCTTTACTGACGTCACGCAGTAAACATGTGAAGTACACTCATGACGTCGTACTTCCGGAAAGATGTAACAATTCCCCGTCATCCCTTTTGTTCCCGTCGGTGGGTCTCGTCTCGTGGAAACGCTACGTTATTTGAACATAATGACTAAGTCACAACACCACCCCCCCCCACCACGCCGCCATTTTCTGTTTACTTTGATTCACGATAAATGTCGGCTAAATGTCCAGTCGTAATTGTCCAGACATCAATGTAACTGTACATATTCTGTCACAAATATAAATATGCATGTTCGGTCACAAATATAAATGTGCATATTCTGTCACAAATATAAATATGCATGTTCGGTCACAAATATAAATGTGCATATTCTGTCACAAATATAAATATGCATGTTCGGTCACAAATATAAATGTGCATATTATGTCACAAATATAAATATGCATGTTCGGTCACAAATATAAATGTACATATTCTGTCACAAATATAAATATGCATGTTCGGTCACAAATATAAATGTGCATATTCTGTCACAAATATAAATGTACATATTCTGTCACAAATATAAAAATGCATGTTCGGTCACAAATATAAATGTACATATTATGTAACAAATATAAATGTACATATTATGTCACAAATATAAATGTACTTATTATTAACAAATATAAATGTACATATTCTGTCACAAATATAAATGTACATGTCACAAATATAAATGCACATATTCTGTCACAAATATAAATGTACATATTATGTCACAAATATAAATGTACATATTCTGTCACAAATATAAATGTACATATTATGTCACACATATAAATGTACATAATATGTCACAATTATAAATGTACATATTATGTCACAAATATAAATGTACATATTCAGTCACAAATATAAATGTACACATTATGTCACAATATAAATGTACTTATTCTGTCACAAATATAAATGTACAATTATGTCACAAATATAAATGCTCAGTAATGCGACGTAGGGCGCATAAAGAAGCAGACACACTGCTGGTCATCTACTTGCATCCTGGTCCATATCGCATCGACTTAGCCTCGCCATTGGATCAAACAGGTAAGGACGAGAGAGTGAGGCTGACGAACTGAGCACCCATCCCTCACTTAAACAAAATATATCAAGGCTCCTACTCATGTTGAAAACTGCATTGGTCATCTTGGTCATCTTCGCACATAAAGGACGAATAGGACGAATAGTAATAATAATAATAATAATAACTACGAATACATCCCATTGGTTAATGCAATGGACCAATTGTTTCCAGCACAATATACCGTTTATTATCTGAACTGCCCAATCAGAAATAATCTTCTACAAAACAGACGAAAACCCTGAAATTATACCCAGCAACTTTTGGTTAACTCACCTTAAGAAATTCTAACACTATCACCTAAAAATCTTCAGTAACATTCCGTTTGACTTGGTGGGTGGTGGGTTAAATTCACAAGAAACTTGGTGATGGGTTAAACTCACAATAAACTTGATGATGGGTTAAACTCACAATAAACTTGGTGATGGGTTAAACTCACAATAAACTTGGTGATGGGTTAAACTCACAATAAACTTGATGATGGGTTAAACTCACAATAAACTTGATGATGGGTTAAACTCACAATAAACTTGGTGATGGGCTAAACTCACAATAAACTTGGTGATGGGTTAAACTCACAAGAAACTTGGTGATGGGTTAAACTCATAATAAACTTGGTAGTGGGTTAAACTCACAATAAACTTGATGATGGGTTAAACTCACAATAAACTTGATGATGGGTTAAACTCACAATAAACTTGGTGATGGGCTAAACTCACAATAAACTTGGTGATGGGTTAAACTCACAAGAAACTTGGTGATGGGTTAAACTCATAATAAACTTGGTAGTGGGTTTAACCTAGACAACACGCAGGCGACTCAAACTGTCCGAACAAAAATACACTCTAACTGTGGTCACGTGACGATGTACGAAGAAATCACCTGTAGCCCAGACCGAAGGTCACACGTTCAGCTGCCACCTGTCGCCACATTCCACGCATGCGCACCGCGCAGTTCCACTGGACAGACTAAAAATAGTTTTTTTTAAAAAGCTCGTCAGTTTCCGGGTGGAGCCACTGACGGCGGGATTCTATTTTTAGACACATCCTGTCCGATGGGAATTTTTTTTTTGTAAACACCGGAATGACACGTAAACAATGTATGAAAGAGAAATAAGAATGCTTACACCGGAATAAGTGGTAAACAATGCATGAAAGAGAAATAAGAATGCTTACACCGGAATGACACGTAATCAAAGCATGAAAGAGAAATAAGAATGCTTACACCGGAATTAGTGGTAAGCAGAGCATGAAAGAGAAATAAGAATGATTACATCGGAATTAGTGGTAAACAATGCATGAAAGAGAAAGATTACACCGGGCCACACAATAATTGATTCTTGAGTTTTACTTTAATTTGGATCAATTAAAATATTTTAAATGGACATATACTTGTTAGCTGAACTCAGAGATGAAGACATATTATATACTTAGGAGCTTAAAATAATTCATTATTTGCAAGAGTTAACTATTCCAGTCTTAGCACAAATAAACCCTTCCAACCACAATACAAGAAAACCCACAAACGTTTCACGTTCACAATATCACGTGGCCTACCGAGACACAAGTTCACATAATTCTAAAATATCTGTTTATTTGTTTTTCATATAAAAATTACTTTAGGCATGATATAGTCCAGGCGAGTACGGTAGTTTTTGCTAGTAGTCTGGTGGAGAGAACAAAAAGCAGGTGCACGGATTTGTTTATTTTTAGATTCCCTGTCACCATAAAATAAGGGCGGGGGGGGGGGCAGTGGTAGGGCCCCCACCCGAGAAAATGAATAGAAATAAGATTTCGGGGGGGGGGGGGGGAGGAGGAGAGAGACAGGTGTTATAGATAGGATGTGATACCGACGGAAATAGAGGTATTAGAAACTGGGAGAAGGCAGGGGGTATGGGGTAGGGGGGGTGGTGAGTGTTTTAATTAGGGTGTCTCATTTCTCGGGGTTTTCATTGTCCTGGGACAACGGGAGTGAAATCTTCCCCATCCCAGAATACACCAGGATATGATTAATTTAAACCATATTTTAAACTGAATTGAATGAAAAGAAGAGTTGATTTTTAGATCGTTTAAAATCATATTGTATATGAATGATTCTTTCAAAAAGCCAATGTTAATGTTATTTGAGAGGTTGGTGCCTGACTGATAGCGGCTTCATTGTCCAAGGCTTATCTGCAGTAATGGATAACTAGCTAGAAGAAAAAACTAAGTATCATTTAAAAAAAGTTCAATACTTTCCAGGTCGCTAATTCTAGTTTCGAACCCGTAACGAAATATTTACAAGCAAATGTTTCTAACAATTTGTAGCTAGTGGGTCGTTACGGATAAATAACAATTAGAAATACTTATAAAATTATCTACATATCTAGCTGTCTTACTGTGTTGATTAGGAAAGAGAAATAGCATTGCCAACCAAGAGAACAAGGTTTCTGTGGGGTCGCTGGCTGAAGCAATAGACTAAGAGACTGTGGGGTCGCTGGCTGAAGTAATAGTCTAAGAGACTGTGGGGTCGCTGGCTGAAGCAATAGACTAAGAGACTGTGGGGTCGCTGGCTGAAGCAATAGACTAAGAGACTGTGGGGTCGCTGGCTGAAGCAATAGACTAAGAGACTGTGGGGTCGCTGGCTGAAGCAATAGACTAAGAGACTGTGGGGTCGCTGGCTGAAGCAATAGACTAAGAGACAGTGGGGTCGCTGGCTGACACTAAAGACAAAGAGACTGTGGGGCCGCTGGCTGACACTAAAGACAAAGAGACTGTGGGGTCGCTGGCTGACACTAAAGACAAAGAGACTGTGGGGTCGCTGGCTGACACTAAAGATAAAGATACTGTGGGGTCGTTGGCTGACACTAAAGACAAAGAGACTGTGGGGTCGCTGGCTGACACTAAAGACAAAGAGACTGTGGGGTCGCTGGCTGACACTAAAGACAAAGAGACTGTGGGGTCGCTGGCTGACACTAAAGACAAAGAAACTGTGGGGTCGCTGGCTGACACTAAAGACAAAGAGACTGTGGGGTCGCTGGCTGACACTAAAGACAAAGAGACTGTTGTTTTCTTGTTTAACTGCTGTCTTAAGCTTGATATTATAATTTTTATTATCGCATTACATGTGTCGCCCATTACACGACATCACATGTGTCGCCCATTACATGGCATTACATGTGTCGCCCATTACATGGCATCACATGTGTCGCCCATTACATGGCATTACATGTGTCGCCCATTACATGGCATTACATGTGTCGACCATTACATGACATCACATGTGTCACCCATTACATGACATCACATGTGTCGCCCATTACATGGAATTACATGTGTGGCCCATTACATGACATCACATGTGTCGCCCATTACATGACACGTGTGTCGCCCATTACATGACATCACATGTGTCGCCTATTACATGACATCGCATGTGTCGCCCATTACATGACATCACATGTGTCGCCCATTACATGACATCACATGTGTCGCCCATTACATTATACTGAAAAAATTAAGTTTAAGATGTTTCGCTTACGAAGAACGGACCCTCTTCAGAAGACCTCTTTACAATATCTCTTGTTAAGAGTCACTTAGCTTCTAAATGAATGTCATTTGAAAACACTTAAGAACCTGTGTATTGGACCTACTGAGTTTAGTAATCCAGCGCAGTGAACTATATTTTACTGCTCTTTGCTTATAGTGACAATAATTGACATTTTGTTAATTGCCAAAATTGGTTTTAAAAAACAATAACAAGAAAATTGTAATCTAAAATTCGTTACACGGAATTTCCCGGGATGCGAATATTTCACGGGATACGAATATTTCACGGGATGCGAATATTTCCCGGGATGTCTTTTGATAGCTAAAAATCGTGCCGGATCCTGTGAGACAAAACAGGGTGTAAAGACACGCTAGGATGGTGTAACGATACGCTAGGATGGCGTCAAGACACGCTAGGATGGTGTCAAGACACACTAGGATGGTGTAAAGACACGCTAGGATAGTGTCAAGACACGCTAGGGTGGTGTCAAGACACGCTAGAATGGTGTAAAGACACGCTAGGATAGTGTCAAGACACGCTAGGGTGGTGTCAAGACACGCTAGGATAGTGTCAAGACACGCTAGGGTGGTGTCAAGACACGCTAGAATGGTGTAAAGACACGCTAGGATAGTGTCAAGACACGCTAGGGTGGTGTCAAGACACGCTAGAATGGTGTAAAGACACGCTAGGATAGTGTCAAGACACGCTAGAATGGTGTAAAGACACGCTAGGGTGGTGTCAAGACACGCTAGAATGGTGTAAAGACACGCTAGGATGGTCTCAAGACACGCTACGATGGTGTAAAGATACGCTAGGATGGTGTAAAGATACGCTAGGATAGTGTCAAGACACGCTAGGATGGTGTCTCATTGTTGATTAGGATACACTAAACAATCAAGGAGATAAGCCATCCCTTCAATTATCACCTGTTTCACCCCACTTGTTCATACCGTGTTTCACCCCCCCTCCCCCCCGTTTTTCACTCCACTTTTTCCACCGTGGTTTACCCCACTTCCCCCCACAACCCCGTGTTTCTCTAACCGGGGACAATGCATCACTTACGACGTCCCTGGGGACAAATATTCAAGACAGGCTAAAAAGAAGACAAAAAAACAAACCAAAAGAAATTTTCCCAGAGGGACAATAAAAACACCAACAAAAACCAGAGGACGCAAAGAAACATTTCCCGTCACTAGGGGGCGCTAGGACTAAAGAGGGGGCGCTAGGATTAATAGGGGGCGCTAGGACTAAAGAGGGGGCGCTAGGAATAAAGAGGGGGCGCTAGGACTAAAGAGGGGGCGCTAGGAATAAAGAGGGGGCGCTAGGATTAATAGGGGCGCTAGGACTAAAGAGGGGGCGCTAGGAATAAAGAGAGGGCGCTAGGATTAATAGGGGGCGCTAGGACTAAAGAGGGGGCGCTAGGATTAATAGAGGACGCTAGGACTAAAGAGGAAGATTTAGGCCTTTCTTAAAATAGAATTCCGACAAAAATAGATAAATTCATGGCCCGTAATTGGTAAAGGTCAGGCCGCATGGCCCTAATGTGGTCGAGGTCAGACCGCATGGCCCTAATGTGGTCGAGGTCAGACCACATGGCCCATAGTTTGTCGAGGTCGGACTGCAAGGCCCGTAGTTGGTCGAGGTCAGACCGCATGGCCCTAAGATGGTCGAGGTCAGACTACATGGCCCGTAGTTGGTCGAGGTCAGACCGCATGGCCCTAAGATGGTCGAGGTCAGACTACATGGCCCGTAGTTGGTCGAGGTCAGACCACATGGCCCTAAGTTGGTCGAGGTCAGATCGCATGGCCCTAAGGTGGTCGAGGTCAGATCGCATGGCCCTAAGTGGTCGAGGTTAGATCGCATGGCCCTAAGTTGTCGAGGTCAGATCGCATGGCCCTAAGTGGTCGAGGTCAGATCGCATGGCCCTAAGGTGGTCGAGGTCAGATCGCATAGCCATAAGTGGTCGAGGTCAGATCGCATGGCCCTAAGTGGTCGAGGTCAGACCACATGGCTCTAAATTAACCAACGTAACATGATCGATATTTTAGTCAGAAAACGGATTTGAATTGACCTAAGTTTGGAAATAAGAACGGCGTTTAGCCATGGCTAGTCAGTATATGATAGGGTATGGCTGGGTTGGCTGGCTGGAAGGGTTGGCTGGCTGGATTGGTTGGCCGGTGGGTTGGTGTGGTGGAGCGGGTTGGTGGGTTGCTGGCTGTGTGGGTTGGTTGGGTCGAGCGGGTTGGCTGGTTGAGTGGGTTGGTTGGGTCTAGCGGGTTTGCTGGGTCGAGCGCGTTGGCTGGTTGCTGTCTCGGTGGGTTGACTGGCTGGTTTGGCTGTTGATTGGGTTGCTGGCTGGGCGTGTTGCTGGCTGACTATGTGGGTTAGCTGAGTGGGTTGGCTGGTTGAGTGTGTTGACTCTCGCTTGTTGACGATAGTTCGTGGGGTAACTGGTAGCTCACCGCTGGAGTGAGTAGAGTTGAGAGGCAACAAGTGTGCGCCAAGATTCTGGAATCTGGAAAGATGTAGGAACTCTGCCGATCTCTGTGGTATTCACTTCATCATTTCACAGGTTTGCTGTGCTTTCAACACTTAGCTATGTGCCACCATTATATGATTTAAATGGTTTGCCATGTTCCGCCACTATATGATTTGATTGGTTTTCCATGTGCCGCCACTATATGATTTGATTGGTTTTCCATGTGCCGCCACTATATTATTTCATTGGTTTGCCATGTGCCGCCACTATATGCTTTCAACGCATTGCCATGTGCCGCCACTATGTGATTTAATTTTCACTCACATATAAAATCACTGATAGACATACACATACATGACACATAGACATACACATACATGACACATAGACATACACATACATGACACATAGACATACACATACATGACACATAGACATACACATACATGACACATAGACATACACATACATGACACATAGACATACACATACATGACACATAGACATACATGACAGATAGACATACACATACATGACACATAGACATACACATACATGACACATAGACATACACATACATGAAACATATACATACACATACATGACACATAGACATACACATACATGACACATAGACATACACATACATGACACATAGACATACACATACATGACACATAGACATACACATACATGACACATAGACATACACATACATGACACATAGACATACACATACATGACACATAGACATACACATACATGACACATAGACATACACATACATGACACATAGACATACACATACATGACACATAGACATACACATACATGACACATAGACATACACATACATGACACATAGACATACACATACATGACACATATGCATACACAAATAGGACACATAGACATACACATACATGACACTAGACATATACATACATGACACAAAGACATACACATGCATGACACATAGAAATATACGTACATGACACAAAGACATACACATACATGACACATAGACATACACATACATGACACAAAGACATACACTTACATGACACAAAGACATACACATAGACATACACATTCATGACACATAGACATACACATACATGACACAAAGACATACACTTACATGACACAAACACATACACATACATGACACATGGACATACACATACATGACACACCTTCCAAGCTCGGCTTTCGATCTCCGACGTTCTAAACAAATCAATAATGTCTTCTCCCTCGACAAAGAACGGCCTGTCTGAAATCCATGCATACCTCCATAGGTCAGATCAATCTGGGACAGGGGGGGGGGGGCGTCTGGGACAGGGGGTCGTGGACAGGGGGGTCTTGGACAGGGGGTCTGGGGTTATTAAGTTGGTCTTTCATGGGTTGCGGTTGGGTTTGGGGTGGGGCGCTAACATGGTTCAAAAATAAGGTGGCGGTTTTAGGGGGGAGGGAGTTGTTAAGGAAGAACGATTCGGAGGAAGTAGGTGATGAAGCTTTACACAAGGAGGGAAGAATGTATATGGAATAGGAGGGAAGAATGTATATGGAATAGGAGGGACGAATGTATATGGAATAGGAGGGACGAATGTATATGGAATAGGAGGGACGAATGTATATGGAATAGGAGGGACGAATGTATATGGAATAGGAGGGAAGAATGTTTATGGAATAGGAGGGAAGAATGTATATGGAATAGGAGGGACGAATGTATATGGAATAGGAGGGACGAATGTATATGGAATAGGAGGGAAGAATGTATATGGAATAGGAGGGAAGAATGTATATGGAATAGGAGGGAAGAATGTATATGGAATAGGAGGGAAGAATGTATATGGAATAGGAGGGAAGAATGTATATGGAATAGGAGGGAAGAATGTATATGGAATAGGAGGGAAGAATGTATATGGAATAGGAGGGAAGAATGTATATGGAATAGAAGGGAAGAATGTTTATGGAATAGAAGGGGAAGAAAGAATTTAGAATAGATGTGATGAACATAAGATTAGATAAGATTCTTGTATTAATCCAAACCAATGGTAATGTGTTTTGATCACTGTTATGAGGGATTACGTATTTTGAGACACGCTTTGCCCGCCTTCCACGTGCATGACCTCTTTCAAGTCGGTCCCGTGTTGGGGCGGCTAGAAAAAATATCTCTTTGTTTATACTTTTGTTTACTATCGTCCGTTTCTGTGGAACATGATAGAACGATCTAGAGAATGCGGGAAGCAGTTAGACTGCGTATTCCTTTTCCAGAATGATCATCTGAAACTGGGTATAAAAGGGATAAGAATAAATGACGGGAGAGAGATTTTATTTTGATCACGAGTCGTGCAATGTGTCATTATTTAACTGTGTGTAGATTTTTCTATTTCCTCGTACCATTTTGTGCTCGTTGTATTTTTATATACAGTACCGGTACCAGCAAATCTGTAAGTTTATAATTTCAATCATATTTCTCTTGCTTTTTATTATTTAATTGAAGTTCACAAATTAAAAAGTTATTAATTGTAATTAGCTCTGGTCTTGATTGTCGTTTTATTTGTTATTATTTTTAAATGTTGGTATCGTCCTTTATTATGGACTGTTTCTAGAACGAGCCATAGTCTAAAATTAAGAGATTAAATTCTCAATTCATAACGGTCCGTAATAATCACATTATACATCTACATTTTCAGAACATGTATAAAACATATTTTAATAAAGCTCACATTTTCCAACTTAAACAATTTTATCACAAGACATCTACATTTACATTAAATTATTTCTCTGGTGTACAAACACTAGTGGAATAGAAGGCAACAAGGTATGTTGGTAGGAGTTGATATATGAACAATGACATATGTTAAATAAACGTTGATGATGACACTACAATAACCGTTCTCTAATCGAGAGAGGTCGGTGGAGGTAAAAGTGGGGGTGGGGGGGGATAGCAGACAAATAAAGCAAAGAAACGTCATTATGAAATGGACAATAACAATAACCCTTGGGTAGTCAATACATGGCGGAGATGACCTGGTGGTTGGTGTGTTGAAACTCTGAACATACTTGTTCTAAACCAACCTTTTCAGAATAGGTAAAATCTGAATGTACAAGAATCTGAATGTACAAGAATCTGAATGTACAAGAATCTGAATGTACAAGAATCTGAATATACAAGAATGTGAATGTACAAGAATCTGAATGTACAAGAATCTGAATATACAAGAATCTGAACTGAGCGCCTTACGTCACCAGAATGTCAACATTGTTGACAGAAGAGAAAGTGCCCCAAAGAGCCCAACACTTGCCCGAGTCAACTGACTGACCTTGACATCCTCATGTGTGGCCGCGTGGTGTGGGGGTTTAGTTAGGGTGTCGGGGCTGTTTGGGGGGGGGGGGGGCTGAAAATACCTGACATTCCAGGCCCGTGGCCAACCCACTCCATCACCGCATCAACGAGTCTATTTGTCCCAATTGTTCACGAGCCTTGTACGGGAATCTCATTATGGGACCATTTTAAATTGTCTCACCTGAGGCTGTGCAGGCAGCCACCGGAAGTGGAAAAGTGGCCCTCAGTGACATCACGGCGGCACATACATTCTTTAATATTCATAGAAATGCAAATAAGTGCCCCCCCCCCCTTTTTCCCATGTATTCAAATTATTTCAAATTATATTGAATTTCCATGGTTCTCAAAACCTGTGTTTAGAGACATTTTATTTATACACGACAGGCTGAAGACAATAATTGTTTAAGAGCGAAACATAGATTCAGTCTGGATAAAGTATGGATACCGTGGGGATAACATGTGGATAAAGTATGGATACCGTGTGGATAAAATGTGGATAAAGTATGGATACAGTGGTGATAGCATGTGGATAAAGTATGGATACCGTGGGGATAACATGTGGATAAAGTATGGATACCGTGGGGATAAAATGTGGAGAAAGTATGGATACCGTGGTCATAACATGTGGATAAAGTATGGATACCGTGGTGATAACATGTGGATAAGGTATGGATACCGCGTGGATAACATGTGGATAAAGTATGGATATCGTGGGGATAACATGTGGATAAAGTATGGATACCGTGGGGATAAAATGTGGAGAAAGTATGGATACCGTGGGGATAAAATGTGGAGAAAGTATGGATACCGTGGGGATAACATTTGGATAAAGTATGGATACCGTGGTGATAACATATGGATAAAGTATGGATACCGTGGGGATAACATGTGGATAACGTATGGATACCGTGTGGATAACATGTGGATAAAGTATGGATACCGTGTGGATAACATGTGGACAAGGGATGTATACATACATGAATGTGCATGAGTGTTGATAAATTAATAACTGCTCTAAAAAAGTGCTGTTGAAATCCCAAAGTACAAAGTGCTGCTGAAATGTCAAAGTACAAAGTGCTGTTGAAATGCCAAAGTACATAGTGCTGTTGAAATCACAAAGTACAAAGTGCTGTTGAAATGCCAGTACAAAGTGCTGTTGAAATGCCAAAGTACACAGTGCTGTTGAAATGCCAAAGTACATAGTGCTGTTGAAATGCCAAAGTACACAGTGCTGTTGAAATGCCAAAGTACATAGTGCTGTTGAAATGCCAAAGTACAAAGTGCTATTGAAATGTCAAAGTACACAGTGCTGTTGAAATGTCAAAGTACAAAGTGCTATTGAAATGTCAAAGTACACAGTGCTGTTGAAATGTCAAAGTACAAAGTGCTATTGAAATGTAAAAGCACAAAGTGCTGTTGAAATGTCAAAGTACACAGTGCTGTTGAAATGTAAAAGCACAAAGTGCTGTTGAAATGTCAAAGTACACATTGCTATTGAAATGTCAAAGTATAAAGTGCTATTGAAATGTCAAAGTACACAGTGCTGTTGAAATGTCAAAGTACACAGAGCCTTTGTATAAAAAGTTTCCCGGTTAAGGAGCGGACGAGTTTTGTTTAACTTTGAAATGTGGAGAAGCCGTTAAGTCTGTGTGTACGGCAATTTGGTTCAAGAAGGGGGCGTGAGCGACACGGTCTCACAGATCTTATCGCGGCCAGGTCATGAATCATGTCAGGAGTAGCACCCGAAAATTTCACATTAATTTTGTCACACCGACTAGTCACAGGGGTAGATAATTCTTTCCAAGCATTGGAATGAGTGTCGGGCGCGGAGCAGGGGGAGACAACTATGTAACCTCAGTGATTCTCAATTTTCGTCCGTTATTGAGGTCCAGAATGTTGCAGAATCAGCATAAAATCTTGCACGTTTAAAGAGCTGTGTGTCAGAACCCCCCCCCCCCCGCCCCTCCCGATAACCCCTATTTTGTACCGTTAAATAGCTGTGAGGACCCCTGAGTCCCGATAAGCCTTATTTTTTTACCGTTAAATAGCTGTGTGTGAGAACCCCTGAGTCCCGATAAGACCTATTTTTAAAATGATCATTCAACAATGAATGTCAGTAATTCATCCATCCGTAAGGCTGGACTTAGAATTGTTCAGTTCTACTCCCGGAGTCCTAAACAAATCTCTTTTCAGGACAAATGTAGATCCTGCCTTCTCTACTCTTGATGACGTCATCTCAACATTTCAGCGAGAAATGACGGTTGGGGAGATCCTTCTGAATTTCAAATTAAGATACGATCTTTAGTTCCCTTGGTAACTGTTCAAAAAACGTCGACGTTTGAAGTCATACGCTACTATTTATAACCTATAAACATCTACTAAAAAGGGGGGGCGTGGGTGATACTCTATGGGGCATATCAAAATGATCGTGCTGTTATGGGTTTGCTGCAAGGTCATGAACAATCCAAAACAAAACGTGGGAATCCGTTGGCGGCTATGATGGATTTCTAGACGAGGCACAAACCAAAACGGCACACGCAAGAAAGACGACTCAGGTAGATCATCCCCAGATCATACGGTGGTTACCCCGCCTTCGAGCCGGAAGTCAGCCAGGCTTCAGGAAAACGTGACCTTTCACGGCAGCCATAGTTTAATAACTTTTTGTAATGTCCTAGCGAGAAAACTGTTGAAAACAACCTGCCTTTAAATAAACGCCACAGTCAGCTTTCAGTCTACTCAGAGGAGCAGTTAGAGTTGGTGTCAGCTTTCAGTCTACTCAGAGGAGCAGTTAGAGTTGGTGTCAGCTTTCAGTCTACTCAGAGGAGCAGTTAGAGTTGGTGTCAGCTTTCAGGCTACTCAGAGAAGAAGATAGAGTTGGTGTCAGCTTTCAGTCTACTCAGAGGAGCAGCTAGAGTTGGTGTCAGCTTTCAGTCTACTCAGAGGAGCAGCTAGAGTTGGTGTCAGCTTTCAGTCTACTCAGAGGAGCAGCTAGAGTTGGTGTCAGCATTCAGTCTACTCAGAGGAGCAGCTAGAGTTGGTGTCAGCATTCAGTCTACTCAGAGGAGCAGCTAGAGTTGGTGTCAGCTTTCAGTCTACTCAGAGGAGCAGCTAGAGTTGGTTTCTGCTTTCAGTCTACTCAGAGGAGCAGCTAGAGTTGGTGTCAGCTTTCAGTCTACTCAGAGGAGCAGCTAAAACTTGTGACGTATTTGGTTGCATGTATTTGGTTACATGTATTTGGTTACATGTATTTGGTTACATGTATTTGGTTACATGTATTTGGTTGCATGTATTTGGTTACATGTATTTGGTTGCATGTATTTGGTTGCATGTATTTGGTTACATGTGTTTGGTTGCATGTATTTGGTTACATGTATTTGGTTGCATGTATTTGGTTGCATGTATTTGGTTACATGTATTTGTTTGCATGTATTTGGTTACATGTATTTGGTTGCATGTATTTGTATAGAGTTGGTGTCAGTTTTAAGTCTATTTATAGAGGCAGTTAGAGTTGGTGTCAGCATTCAGTCTACTTACAGAGGGGCAGTTAGAGTTGGTGTCAGCTTTCAGTCTACTCAGAGGAGCAGCTAGAGTTGGTGTCAGCTTTCAGTCTACTCAGAGGAGCAGCTAGAGTTGGTGTCAGCTTTCAGTCTACTCAGAGGAGCAGCTAGAGTTGGTTTCTGCTTTCAGTCTACTCAGAGGAGCAGCTAGAGTTGGTGTCAGCTTTCAGTCTACTCAGAGGAGCAGCTAAAACTTGTGACGTATTTGGTTGCATGTATTTGGTTACATGTATTTGGTTACATGTATTTGGTTACATGTATTTGGTTACATGTATTTGGTTGCATATATTTGGTTACATGTATTTGTTTGCATGTATTTGGTTACATGTATTTGGTTGCATGTATTTGGTTACATGTATTTGGTTGCATGTATTTGTATAGAGTTGGTGTCAGTTTTCAGTCTATTTATAGAGGCAGTTAGAGTTGGTGTCAGCATTCAGTCTACTTACAGAGGGGCAGTTAGAGTTGGTGTCAGCTTTCAGTCTACTCAGAGGAGCAGCTAGAGTTGGTGTCAGCTTTCAGTCTACTCAGAGGAGCAGCTAGAGTTGGTGTCAGCTTTCAGTCTACTCAGAGGAGCAGCTAGAGTTGGTTTCTGCTTTCAGTCTACTCAGAGGAGCAGCTAGAGTTGGTGTCAGCTTTCAGTCTACTCAGAGGAGCAGCTAAAACTTGTGACGTATTTGGTTGCATGTATTTGGTTACATGTATTTGGTTACATGTATTTGGTTACATGTATTTGGTTACATGTATTTGGTTGCATATATTTGGTTACATGTATTTGGTTGCATGTATTTGGTTACATGTATTTGGTTGCATGTATTTGGTTACATGTATTTGGTTGCATGTATTTGGTTGCATGTATTTGGTTACATGTATTTGGTTGCATGTATTTGGTTACATGTATTTGGTTGCATGTATTTGGTTGCATGTATTTGGTAACATGTATTTCGTTACATGTATTTGGTTGCATGTTTTTGGTTACTTGTGTTTGGTTACATGTGTCCGTGTGCCAATGTGAAAGGAAAGGGGTGTGGACCGTCACACATTTTTATTGATATTATATTTAGGGCCGGCATTTTTGGCCAACTGCTTAGTTAATTTATTTCGTCGGGGGAGGGGGGGGCAAGAATACTTACCCGCACAGTTGCGGCACCAACCTTGTCTACCTCACTGCTGGGTGATTGTATTTCGGTGCAGGTATTTTGGTACTGGTATTTGGATGCAGGTATTTAGGTACTGGTATTTGGATGCAGGTATTTTGGTACTGGTATTTGGATGCAGGTATTTTGGATGCAGGTATTTTGGATGCAGTTATTTAGGTACTGGTATTTGGATGCAGGTATTTAGGTACTGGTATTTGGATGCGGGTATTTAGGTAGTGGTATTTGGATGCAGGTATTTTGGTACTGGTATTTGGATGCAGGTATTTAGGTACTGGTATTTTGGATGCAGGTATTAAGGTACTGGTATTTGGATGCAGGTATTTTGGTACTGGTATTTGGATGCAGGTATTTTGGATGCAGGTATTTTGGATGCAGGTATTTTGGATGCAGTTATTTAGGTACTGGTATTTGGATGCAGGTATTTAGGTACTGGTATTTGGATGCGGGTATTTAGGTAGTGGTATTTGGATGCAGGTATTTTGGTACTGGTATTTGGATTCAGGTATTTAGGTACTGGTATTTTGGATGCAGTTATTTAGGTACTGGTATTTGGATGCAGGTATTTCGGTACTGGTATTTGGATGCGGGTATTTAGGTAGTGGTATTTGGATGCAGGTATTTTGGTACTGGTATTTGGATGCAGGTATTTAGGTATTGGTATTTTGGATGCAGTTATTTAGGTACTGGTATTTGGATGCAGGTATTTAGGTACTGGTATTTTGGATGCAGGTATTTAGGTACTGGTATTTGGATGCAGGTATTTAGGTACTGGTATTTTGGATGCAGGTATTTTGGTACTGGTATTTTGGATGCAGGTATTTAGGTACTGGTATTTGGATGCAGGTATTTAGGTACTGGTATTTTGGATGCAGTTATCTAGGTACTGGTATTTGGATGCAGGTATTTAGGTACTGGTATTTGGATGCAGGTATTTAGGTACTGGTATTTTGGATGCAGGTATTTAGGTACTGGAATTTGGATGCATGTGTTTAGGTATTGGTATTTGGATGCAGGTATTTAGGTACTGGTATTTGGATGCAGGTATTTAGGTACTGGTATTTGGATGCGGGTATTTAGGTACTGGTATTTGGATGCGGGTATTTAGGTAGTGGTATTTGGATGCAGGTATTTAGGTACTGGTATTTGGATGCGGGTATTCAGGCGCCCCAAACAAGAAGTAAAACGCTAAGCCCATCGCGGTCTAAGGTCACCGCGGTCTAAGGTCACCGCGGTCTAAGGTCACCGCGGTCTAAGGTCACCGCGGTCTAAGGTCACCGCGGTCTAAGGTCACCGCGGTCTAAGGTCACCGCGGTCTAAGGTCACCGCGGTCTAAGGTCACCGCGGTCTAAGGTCACCGCGGTCTAAGGTCACCGCGGTCTAAGGTCACCGCGGTCTAAGGTCACCGCGGTCTAAGGTCACCGTGGTCTAAGGTCACCACGGTCTAAGGTCACCGCGGTCTTTGTGTATTTAGTTTGAATGATCTGCTTCTCCCATTCGTCAGATAAGCAACATTTTGTTTGCTGTCCAATCATGTAACCAAGTGTACAAGAGGACCTAGTGTACAAGAGGACCAAGTGTACAAGATGACCTCGTAACAAGGAACCTAGTGTACAAGAGGACCAGGTGTACAAGATGACCTAGTGACAAGGGACCAAGTGTACAAGATGACCTAGTGACAAGGGACCTAGTGTACAAGATGACCTAGTGTACAAGACGACCTAGTGACAAGGGACCTAGTGTACAAGATGACCTAGTGACAAGGGACCAAGTGTACAAGATGACCTAGTGACAAGGGACCTAGTGACAAGGGACCTAGTGTACTGATGACCAAGTGTACAAGATGACCAAGTGTACAAGATGACCTAGTGACAAGGGACCTAGTGTACAAGATGACCAAGTGTACAAGATGACCAAGTGTACAAGATGACCTAGTGACAAGGGACCAAGTGTACAAGATGACCTAGTGACAAGGGACCTAGTGTACAAGATGACCTAGTGATAAGGGACCTAGTGATAAGGGACCTAGTGTACAAGATGACAAGTGTACAAGATGACCTAGTGACAAGGGACCTAGTGTACAAGATGACCTAGTGACAAGGGACCAAGTGTACAAGATGACCTAGTGACAAGGGACCTAGTGTACAAGAGGACCAAGTGTACAAGATGACCTAGTGACAAAGGACCTAGTGTATAAAAGACAACACTGAGCCATTTATGGACGGGATAACTGTTTGCCCATTAAAAGGAACTTGACTACATCTATCAGGAATACAGGGGTATTGGAGAAATACAGAAATGTTTATAAGGAGTGTAGTGTATTCAGTGGAAACAGGATGTTATGCTTAAGTATAGTGAAGTTTGTTACATTTATTGCCCATGTAAACATCAAGACAGTTCAATGACATCCAACATCAGCCCATGTGCACATTAAGACAGTTTAATGACATCCAACATCAGCATATGTACACATCAGGACAGTTCCATGACATCCAACATCAGCATTTGTATACATCAGGACAGTTCCATGACAACCAACATCAGCCCATGTGCACATTAAGACAGTTCCATGACAACCAACATCAGCCCATGTGCACAGTAAGTCAGGTCCATGACAAGCAACACGTGGTACAACGTCATGTCAGAAGGTTTGAGACGGGTTCCCGGTAAGACACACTTCCACCCCTCCCTCCCACCCCTCCCTTCCACCCAAACACCCGTACTCCACCTCGAGAGAGTTTAATAATCTTTTGTGACAGGGCTAACAGACATGCGCATCGCACGTGCACAATTTGTTGCCAACGGTTCTGACAAAGTGGCACTGTGGGGCTACACTTAATAGAGTATTATGTGAAGTGGACACGCCTGAGCTAAGATGTAAGGTGTCTTAGGGCAGACGTTATTGGCGTATCGATACATCAAATATATCGGGTGTACTCAGAAATCAATACAAATTTTGACAGGCGGTTAAAAATGTAACAGATAGTCAGAATAATAATAACAAAGTGAGAATAATAACACAGAGTTATCTTAATAACGCACAGTGTGAAACTATTAATAGCACATACAGTGAAACCTCTACCACAGTTCGTGAGATTAATAATACCAAAGAAGGCGAGAGAAATCGTACCAATGATAGTGAAAGTAATACTAGAGCTAGTGAGACAAATACCACGGTTAGTGAGACTAATAATACCACAGTCCACAGTTAATGAGACTAATACAAGCTAGTGAGACTGATACCACAGCTAGTGAGACAGGATCCAGCCGTGGCATGCCTACACACTGATGTGGATGCCACAAAGCCCCAAAGATTAGGCCCCGGAGGGACACCTGTCCAGATGTTAGTACCTAATGACATTCATGGCTAAAACCACAGAGACCCATTGGATGTGGTGCATGGATGTGGTACATGGATGTGGTACAGATGAGGCATAAAGAAATGCACCCACACAACATTTCCACATGAATTCAACCCCACCCCGTCGACTTCACCCGCACGACACTGCCACATGAAGCCACCCACATGACTTCAACAATAAATACTGCCACATGAAGCCATCCACATGACTTCAACAATAAATACTGCCACATGAAGCCACCCACATGACTTCAACAATAGATACTGCCACATAAAACAATCAAAATGACTTCACCAATAGATACTGCCACATGATCCACACAGATGTGGCACGACACTATCACAATTTTTGTTCCATGGATACTTCGATGAATTTTTATGTAAGAGTTTTTTGTTTGTTTTTTACTCCAGTCTTCTAAAGTCCAAGTAACCTCTGGGAGGAGGTTGTCCAACTCATGCGCGATAACACATCGGACGTACAGTTTTCTTAAGTCCAAGTAACCCCTGGGAGGAGGTTGTCCAACTCATGCGCGATAACACATCGGACGCGCGTCATCATTCGACTCACTTGCGTTACAGGATTCCGTCACCTGACTCCAGCAACATGACTTTGTCCCATGACTCCCCCAACATGACTGCAAGTCGTTCTGAGTCAAAACCTCGCTTTATAACAGCCAAACCTGTATCAGAAAAGACACCAAAGTAGTTAGCTTAGAATAATTATTGTTCACTCTATGACTCGATGACTCCATGACTCGATGACTCCATGACGCTATCACTTCTTGACCCAAAGACTGCGTGTACCTTGACCCCATGACTCCTTTAACATAACACTGTGACAGTTTGACTCTTTAACTCCATTGTCATATGACTTTGTGACTCTGTGACCATGTGACTCCATGACCCTGTGACTCCATGACCATGTGACTCCATGACCTTGTGACTCCATGACTCTGTAACTCATTCCACCTTCGAGTGATTGGAGCCTGCTCTCCCAACCGATCCAAGACTCTACGGCCCCCATAACCCCGACCCACCGAAAATGGCCCATGGGGCACCTGCCCTGGAGTGTGGACGTAATGATATTCACGCCAACCGCCATTGGGCTGTTGGAGAGGAACAACACAACAGTAATGGCCTCCAACACACGTGTACCGCTAGGATTCGGTTAGTTCACAAGCTCGATGTTATGACATGTGGTATCCATCTTTGTATTATTGTGTGAGACATGTGTTTGGTTTCGTTGGTCTACCGCGGGCATTGTGTGCTAGCTTTGTATTCTACGTGTTGATTTGGTGTGGGGATTTTTTGGTGTGTAACAATGGTGTGAGGGTGAACATCTAAATAAAAATAAATTTTATCTGCACCTATTTTAAACATTTAGAATTTTAACAGAGGACAAATTGTCTCTTGTCGTAAGGTGGTTGTCTCTTGTCGTAAGGTCATTGTCTCGTGTCGTAATGTGACTGTCTGTTGTCGTAAGGTAACTGTCTGTTGTCGTAAGGTTATTCTCTCTGTCATGTTATGAATCGTTGTCACGTGACGCACAATCCTTTAAGTCTATGTTCTTACATCTAGTGTTAGTTCATTCTATGTTAGTTTATTGTACGTTAGTTTATTGTATGTGATTCTCTCAGTTAATCTCACACAAGTTTCCGAGCAAACATTGCAACCAATCATAGATGCTGACAATGTGTTTACAATCACTTCCCCGCTGTTCATAGTGAATATTGTCTTTTCTGGCGGATACCCGAATGTTCTGACGGATAACCGAATGTTCTGACGGATACCCTAATGTTCTGACGGATACCCTAATGTTCTGACGGATACCCGAATGTTCTGACGGATACCCTAATGTTCTGACGGATACCCGAATGTTCTGACGGATAACCGAATGTTCTGACGGATACCCTAATGTTCTGACGGATACCCAAATGTTCTGACGGATACCCGAATGTTCTGACGGATACCCGAATGTTCTGACGGATACCCAAATGTTCTGACGGAAACCCTTTATGTTCTGACGGATACCCTAATGTTCTGACGGATACCCAAATGTTCTGACGGATACCCTAATGTTCTGACGGATACCCAAATGTTCTGACGGATACCCTAATGTTCTGATGGATACCCTAATGTTCTGACGGATACCCTAATGTTCTGACGGATACCCTAATGTTCTGACGGATACCCTAATGTTCTGACGGATACCTAAATATTCTGACGGATAACCGAATTTTCTGACGGATACCCTAATGTTCTGATGGATACCCTAATGTTCTGATGGATACCCTAATGTTCTGACGGATACACTAATGTTCTGACGGATACCCTAATGTTCTGACGGATACCCTAATGTTCTGACGGATACCCAAATGTTCTGATGGATACCCGAATGTTCTGACACGTTTCTGACGAATTTTTGCGGAATGACCTAAAATTTCCGGACGATTGGCAACGCTGTTTGGCATTTGTATCGTTAGGATTGATTGACAACCCTGTTTGGCATTTGTAACATTAGGATTGATTGGCAACCCTGTTTGGCATTTGTATCATTAGGATTGATTGACAACCCAGTTTAAGGCGAGTATCGTTAGGATTGATTGGCAACCCTGTTTGACATTTGTATCATTAAGATTGATTGACAACCCTGTTTGGCATTTGTATCGTTAGGATTGATTGACAACCCTGTTTGGCATTTGTATCGTTAGGATTGATTGACAACCCAGTTTAAGGCGTGTATCATTAGGATTGATTGACAACCCAGTTTAAGGTGTATATCGTTAAGATTGATTGACAACCCAGTTTAAGGCGTGTATCGTTAGGATTGATTGACAACCCAGTTTAAGGAGTATATCATTAGGATT
The DNA here is from genome assembly GCA_964017045.1 of Omphiscola glabra. Classification (NCBI taxonomy): domain Eukaryota; kingdom Metazoa; phylum Mollusca; class Gastropoda; family Lymnaeidae; genus Omphiscola; species Omphiscola glabra. The sequence continues at coordinate 1,895,102 of OZ024805.1, read as the reverse complement.
GATTGACAACCCAGTTTAAGGCGTATATTGTTAGGAATGAATGACAACCCAGTTTAAGGCGTATATCGTTAGGATTGATTGACAACCCAGTTTAAGGCGTATATCGTTAGGATTGATTGACAACCCAGTTTAAGGCATATATCGTTAGGATTGATTGACAACCCAGTTTAAGGCGTATATCGTTAAGATTGATTGACAACCCAGTTTAAGGCGTGTATCGTTAGGATTAATTGACAACCTAGTTTAAGGCGTATATCATTAGGATTGATTGACAACCCAGTTTAAGGCGTATATCGTTAGGATTGATTGACAACCTAGTTTAAGGCGTATATCGTTAGGATTGATTGACAACCCAGTTTGAAGTGCGTATCGTTAGGATTGATTGGCAACCCACTTTAAGGCGTATATCGTTAGGATTGATTGACAACCCAGTTTAAGGCGTATATTGTTAGGATTGATTGGCAACCCAGTTTGAAGTGCGTATCGTTAGGATTGATTGACAACCCAGTTTATGGTGTGTATCGTTAGGATTGATTGGCAACCCACTTTAAGGCGTATATCTTTAGGATTGATTGACAACCCAGTTTAAGGCGTATATCGTTAGGATTGATTGAAAACCCAGTTTAAGGCGTGTATCGTTAGGATTGATTGACAATCCAGTTTATGGCGCGTATCGTTAAGATTGATTGACAACCCAGTTTAAGGCGCGTATCGTTAGGATTGATTGACAACCCAGTTTAAGGCGTATATCGTTAGGATTGATTGACAACCCACTTTAAGGCGTATATCGTTAGGATTGATTGACAACCCAGTTTGAAGTGCGTATCGTTAGGATTGATTGGCAACCCAGTTTAAGGCGTGTATCGTTAGGATAGTTAGTGGGTTTGTTTTCCCCCACGGCACGCTGATACTTAAAATAGACAACCTCCATGATGTAATCAGACTCAAGAGTGGTCAAATATTACCCACGCAATCTTAACCCCCGTCCCCATCCCCGCATCACCATGCCCCTGCCACCTATCAAGACGTATGTCCCTGGTACATCGGGCAACCCCAATCCCAGGACACCCCCATTCACAGGGCACCCCCATTCACACAAGTATAGCTAAGGGGGACACGAGGCCGTGCCAAGTAAAAGAATTTCTTTCTCTCGACAACCTGAGACGCGCGTAATTGACTGTATTGTATGCCAGTGTCGAGCAAAAGCCCGACCGTTCAATGCGGAGACTTCCGGGCCGGCGCGTGCAGACCGCGAGCATTCACACGTGAACATGTTGTTTGTCCTCAAGTCGTTTGGTAGCTTCATTTCAATAACACGTGGGGAGCCGGGTCGGCTGGGGGAGTCGAACGACTGGATTAGAAATAAAATACCAGAGAATATGTTTATCAAATGTGTGTGTAGGGGGTGGTACGAGGTGAGAGATTTTTAAGGATGGCTGCTGATTTTTATTTTTACTTTGTGTGATTTTTTTTTTTTTGGGGGGGGGGGGGGAGTTGCTGCGTGCTGAGATGTTGTAAACACATGGTTAGGGTGTCAAAATGTCGCTTAGTTTACATACATCTATGTGGTCGTCATCCAAACTCTGCCATTGGTCGAATATGCCATCCCTCAATAAAAGAAAAACAATGCCTCCCGTGACAGAATGCCGCCCCCCCCCCCGGGGTCTCCTACGCCCATGACCATTCATCAGCCCATCCATAAATACTTGTGGTCATATTTTGTGGCAGCCAGCGTTCTGGTTTAGAGAGTAGTGTGTTTATCAAACTGAGGTTGTGGGCGTTCGCGCCTCACAGTTCAAACTTTCGGGTCGGAGACTTTTTGTTTTGTTTGTTATCAACGACGAAAAAGGGGGGGGGGGACCCACTGAATGACGTCATGCGTGGTTGATTTTTTTTTTATTCAGGGCAAGCACACAGGTGTGACGACATAATCGCCAGGGACAGAACTACACATGGGACGCAGTAACGACAGTGGGTCGTATGGTCACGCGCGTCAGATGGGTTATCGCGCACGAGTTGAGGACTACTTGGACTTTAAAAAAAATGTATTTTAAAAAAAAAACTGTTTAAAGAGTTATCCAACAATCCATGGAACAAACATTGTTTGCACCACGATTGGGAACTTAGATCAGACCTTTATCGGGAAATAAGATCAGACCTTTATTGGGAATTAGGATCAGACCTTTATCGTAGAAGATCAAATAGGAGATGACCTCTCCCATAAGAAGGTGATTTCAATTATTTCTTTTAAGGAAACAATTTTTTGACACTTGGCCTACATTTTCAACTCCGCCAAATCACTATTTACTTCACCACGACTTCTTGAGTACACAGACCTTGTGCAAGCAAGACATATATGGAATGTTCTCTCAAATCTTTGTCTAAGAGGTCACGTCAACCTTAAAGTGCGTGACACTCTGGAAAAGAAATCTTTGATAGACTGTAACGTGGGGAGGGGGGGCGAGGGGGGGTTCTAAAAAAAATAGCGTGACGTACCTAAGAGAAGGGCCTTAGAGATCCCAAACCAACCTAGTGCTAATAACTCCATCTAACTGTGCTCCCCTCAGATCATCGTCTTAGAGCGGCTTTACCAACCTAGCGCTAGTAATACCCCCATCTAAATGTGCTCCCTAAAATATTCGTCTTCGAGCAGCCGGACAAGATGTTCAGACTATTTAGCTGAGAAGATGTCCAGACTATTCTGCTGACAAGATGTCCAGACTATTCTGTTGACAAGATGTCCAGACTATTTAGCTGACAAGGTGTCCAGACTATTCTGTTGACAAGATGTCCAGACTATTCTGTTGACAAGGTGTCCAGACTATTCTGTTGACAAGATGTCCAGACTATTCTGTTGACAAGATGTCCAGACTATTCTGTTGACAAGATGTCCAGACTATTCTGTTGACAAGATGTCCAGACTATTCTGCTGACAAGATGTCCAGACTATTCTGTTGACAAGATGTCCAGACTATTCTGTTGACAAGATGTCCAGACTATTCTGTTGACAAAATGTCCAGACTATTCTGCTGACAAGATGTCCAGACTATTCTGCTGACAAGATGTCCAGACTATTCTGCTGACAAGATGTCCAGACTATTCTGTTGACAAGATGTCCAGACTATTCTGCTGACAAGGTGTCCTGACTATTCTGTTGACAAGATGTCCAGACTATTTAGCTGACAATATGTCCAGTCAATTCTGCTGACAAAATGTCCAGACTATTTAGCTGACAAGATGTCCAGACTATGTTGCTGACAAGATGTCCAGACGTTTAGAGACATCTCTATCGCACAAGTGAATACATGACAACCATTCTGTCAGAAGGTTCATGAACATGTCTATATAACATTCATAGTGGTAATTCTATATTACTTTTATAACGAAAGACATTGTTCTTAAAAGTATGTCTAAAAAACCTTCATAATGTCATTCCTTTATAAAGGTTATCATGACCAGTTCATGAAAAATTGATAATGGCATTTCTTTGCAAAGGCTATCATGACCAGTTCATGACACATTGATAATGGCATTTCTTTGTAAAGGTTATCATGACAAGTTCATGACACATTCATAATGGCATTTCTTTGTAAAGGTTATCATGACCAGTTCATGACACATTCATAATGGCATTTCTTTGTAGAGGTTATCATGACCAGTTCATGACACATTCATAATGGCATTTCTTTGTAAAGGTTATCATGACCAGTTCATGACACATTGATAATGACATTTCTTTGTAAAGATTATCATGGCCAGTTCATGACACATTCATAATGGCATTTCTTTGTAGAAGTTATCATTACCAGTTCATGAAAAATTGATAATGGCATTTCTTTGCAAAGGCTATCATGACCAGTTCATGACACATTGATAATGGCATTTCTTTGTAAGGTTATCATGACCAGTTCATGACACATTCATAATGGCATTTCTTTGTAAAGGTTATCATGACCAGTTCATGACACATTCATAATGGCATTTCTTTGTAGAGGTTATCATGACCAGTTCATGACACATTCATAATGTCCTTTCTTTGTAAAGGTTATCATGACCAGTTCATGACACATTGATAATGACATTTCTTTGTAAAGATTATCATGGCCAGTTCATGACACATTCATAACGGCATTTCTTTGTAGAGGTTATCATGACCAGTTCATGACACATTCATAACGGCATTTCTTTGTAGATGTTATCATGACCAGTTCATGACACATTCATAATGGCATTTCTTTGTATAGGTTATCATGACCAGTTCATGACACATTCATAATGGCATTTCTTTGTAAAGGTTATCATGACCAGTTCATGACACATTCATAATGGCATTTCTTTGTAAAGGTTATCATGACCAGTTCATGACACATTCATAATGGCATTTCTTTGTAAAGGTTATCATGACCAGTTCATGACACATTCATAATGGCATTTCTTTGTAAAGGTTATCATGATCAGTTCATGACACATTCATAATGGCATTTCTTTGTAGAAGTTATCATGACCAGTTCATGACACATTCAGAATGGCATTTCTTTGTAGAGGTTATGATGACCAGTTCATGACACATTCATAATGGCATTTCTTTGTAAAGGTTATCATGACCAGTTCATGACACATTCATAAAGGCATTTCTTTGTAAAGGTTATCATGACCAGTTCATGACACATTCATAATGGCATTTCTTTGTAGAAGTTATCATGACCAGTTCATGACACATTCAGAATGGCATTTCTTTGTAGAGGTTATGATGACCAGTTCATGACACATTCATAATGGCATGTGTCCCAGTGAACACACACAGTGTACGAGTCTAACGAGGGACTCAAATAAAATGTACTCACGGATTAAAGGATTATTTCCACGCGACCATGCTGCAGCAATAGATAAGGGACGTCAGCGTATATCTGTGGGACGTCAGAGTGGGTCTGTGGGACGTCAGAGTGGGTCTGTGGGACGTCAGAGTGGGTCTGTGGGACGTCAGAGTGGGTCTGTGGGACGTCAGAGTGGGTCTGTGGGACGTCAGAGTGGGTCTGTGGGACGTCAGAGTGGGTCTGTGGGACGTCAGAGTGGGTCTGTGGGACGTCAGAGTGGATCTGTGGGACGTCAGAGTGGGTCTGTGGGACGTCAGAGTGGGTCTGTGGGACGTCAGAGTGGATCTGTGGGACGTCACAGTGGGTCTGCGCATGTGAGAGAACAATAAAAGAAGTCAGAATGATGAAACTTAAGGAGGAAAGCAGCCCATGGGAAATGTATACTTTTATGTGGACTTGTATTCACAAGTCAATATCTGTATTGTATTTACAACAAGACATCTGAGTGCTGTATTTACAACAAGACATATGAGTGCTGTATTTAAAACAAGACATATGAGTACTGTATTTACAACAAGACATCTGAGTACTGTATTTACAACAAGACATCTGAGTGCTGTATTTACACAAAAACATCTGAGTACTGTATTTACAACAAAACATCTGAGTACTGCATTTACAACAAGACATCTGAGTACTGTATTTACAACAAGACATCTGAGTACTGTATTTACAACAAGACATCTGAGCACTGTATTTACACAAATACATCTGAGTACTGTATTTACAACAAAACATCTGAGTACTGTATTTACAACAAGACATCTGAGTACTGTATTTACAACAAGACATCTGAGTACTGTATTTACAACAAGACATCTGAGCACTGTATTTACACAAATACATCTGAGTACTGTATTTACAACAAGACATCTGAGTACTGTATTTACAACAAGACATCTGAGTAATGTATTTGCAACAAGACATCTGAGTACTGTATTTACAAAAAGACATCTGAGTACTGTATTTACAACAAGACATCTGAGTACTGTATTTACAACAAGACATCTGAGAACTGTATTTACAACAAGACATCTGAACACTGAATTTACAACAAGATTTCCGAAGATTGCATTGACCACAACAACAATACGTCACAGCACCAGACTACCAGTGGGTCACTGCACCAGACTGCCAATGTGTCACAGCACCAGACTGCCAGTGTGTCACAGCACCAGACTTCCAATGTGTCACAGCACCAGACTTCCAATGTGTCACAGCACCAGACTGCCAGTGTGTCACAGCACCAGACTGCAGATGTGTCACAGTACCAGACTGCCAAATTGTCACAGCACCAGACTGCCAGTGTGTCACAGCACCAGACTGCCAGTGTGTCACAGCACCAGACTGCCAGTGTGTTACAGCACCAAACTGCCAGTGTGTCACATCACCAGACTGCCAGTGTGTCACATCACCAGACTGCCAGTGTGTCACATCACCAGACTGCCTAATTGACACAGCACCAGACTGCCAGTGTCTTACATCAACAGACTGGAAGTGTGTCACATCACCAGACTGCCAGTGTGTTACAGCACCAGACTGCCAGTGTGTCACAGCACCAGACTGCCAGTGTGTCACAGCACCAGACTGCCAGTGTGTCACAGCACCAGACTGCCAGTGTGTCACAGCACCAGACTGCCAAATTGACACAGCACCAGACTGCCAGTGTCTTACAGCAACAGACTGCCAGTGTGTCACATCACCAGACTGCCAGTGTGTTACAGCACCAGACTGCCAGTGTGTCACAGCACCAGACTGCCAGTGTGTCACAGCACCAGACTGCCAGTGTGTCACAGCACCAGACTACCAGTGTGTCACAGCACCAGACTGCCAGTGTGTCACAGCACCAGACTGCCAATGTGTCACAGCACCAGACTGCCAGTGTGTCACAGCACCAGACTGCCAGTGTGTCACAGCACCAGACTGCCAGTGTGTCACATCATCAGACTGCCAGTGTGTCACAGCACCAGACTGCCAGTGTGTCACAGCACCAGACTGCCAGTGTGTCACAGCACCAGACTGCCAGTGTGTCACAGCACCAGACGGCCAGTGTGTCACAGCACCAGACTGCCAGTGTGCCGCCTGTCGGGATTCATGGTCTACGATTCACTTCGTTCCCCTGCGCACTTATCAAAGATATGGATATATTTAGAAAGGAAGAAATCTTTCTTTCAACACCCCCCCTCGACCCCCCCCCACCCCCCCCCCCCACAGACTGAAAAACGTGGCAAACATCCTGGACATATAAAGATCATGTGACTTCATTCAAATTTATTTATACACCGACACACACACACAACCTTTTCTGTAGTCCCTCGAGGGAAGGCACCTGAAATATTGACAATAGTAAGGTGGAATACTGTACATCTTGTGGAAACCAAAGTATAACGAACCCCCCCCCCCCTCTTTTTCCGCTCTCACCTTCATGACATGCCTGGTTTGTTGTACTGTACAGTTATGAGCGCCCCCCCCAAAAAAAAAAAATTAATAAATTATATTTCAATATGGTTAGTGACACTCTATAGCTGGTTTGAAAGAGCTAATAATGAACAGAAGGGCACCAGTGAACCGAAGGGCACCAGTGAACAGAAGGGCACCAGCGAACAGAAGGGCACCAGTGAACAGAAGGGCACCAGTGAACAGAAGGGCACCAGTGAACAGAAGGGCACCAGTGAACAGAAGGGCACCAGTGAACAGAAGGGCACCAGTGAACAGAAGGGCACCAGTGAACAGAAGGGCACCAGTGAACAGAAGGGCACCGGTGAATAGAAGGGCAATAAGGGGGACAACAAACTACTGAATGTGGACAGACGACTCGTCATCAGAGAAATTTAGGTCATGCGGGGTAATTCACAGGGGCTCTCAAATTGTCAAACCCACTGGTTTATGGTGGATCAAAGTGACAAACTAGCATCATAGTGACATACTAGCATCAAAGTGACATAGTAGCATCATAGTGACATACTAGCATCAAAGTGACATATTAGCATCAAAGTGACATATTAGCATCAAAGTGACATATTAGCATCAAAGTGACATACTAGCATCAAAGTGACATACTAGCATCATAGTGACATACTAGCATCATAGTGACATACTAGCATCATAGTGACATACTAGCATCAAAGTGACATACTAGCATCATAGTGACATACTAGCATCATAGTGACATAATAGCATCAAAGTGACATACTAGCATCATAGTGACATACTAGCATCAAAGTGACATACTAGCATACTATTTTTTAGAATGTTGTTTTGTCTTCCTCATTACTTTCCACACTATGATACTAAACAATTGTCAAAGAAAAATCAGAGAGAAGTCCAGCTTGTAAACCTTTTCTTATTCTAGCCATTCTGTGACGGAACGTAATTGACATGTTTGTCACAATCACACCAATCACTGGCACTCGTCTGCTTGAGTTGAACATAATATGGCTTTTAATATGAACACATTAACATATGGACCAGGACTTCAGTTGAACATAATATGACATTTAATATGAACACATTAACATATGGACCTAGGCTCCTCTTCCATGGCGATAAACTCATTAAAAACACTATGTCCTTGACCTTGTCACATTGAAATAGCTCAAATAAGACATTTTTAATAGAATTTTAGCACTGTGGTTGTCTTTTCAGAATAAAATTTGACAAGCAATGGGTGAAGACAAAGGCACCCTGTAAAAAAATGGTAGGCAGTAGATGAAGGCAAAGGCAACCCGTAAAAAATGATAGGCAGTAGATGAAGGCAAGGGCAACCCGTAAAAAAATGATAGGCAGTAGATGAAAGCAAGGGCAATCTGTAAAAAAATGATAGGCTGTAGATGAAGGCAAGGGCAACCCGTAAAAAATGATAGGCAGTAGATGAAGGCAAGGGCAACCCGTAAAAAATGATAGGCTGTAGATGAAGGCAAGGGCAACCCGTAAAAAATGATAGGCAGTAGATGAAGGCAAAGGCAACCCGTAAAAAATTATAGGCAGTAGATGAAGGCAAGGGCAACCAGTAAAAAAATGATAGGCAGTAGATGAAGACAAGGGCAACCCGTAAAAAAATGATAGGCAGTAGATGAAGGCAAGGGCAACCCGTAAAAAAATGATAGGCAGTAGATGAAGGCAAGGGCAACCCGTAAAAAAATTATAGGCAGTAGATGAAGGCAAGGGAAACCCGTAAAAAATGATAGGCAGTAGATGAAGGCAAGGGCAACCCGTAACAAAATGATAGGCAGTAGATGAAGGCAAGGGCAACCCGTAAAAAAATGATAGGCAGTAGATGAAGGCAAGGGCAACCCGTAAAAAATGATAGGCAGTAGATGAAGGCAAGGGCAACCAGTAAAAAAATGATAGGCCGTAGATGAAGGCAAGGGCAACCAGTAAAAAATGATGAAGGCAAGGGCAACCCGTAAAAAAATGATATGCAGTAGATGAAGACAAGGGCAACCCGTAAAAAAATGATATGCAGTAGATGAAGGCAAGGGCAACCAGTAAAAAATGATATGCAGTAGATGAAGGCAAGGGCAACCAGTAAAAAAATGACGGCTTATCATTCAACATTCAACACCAACCACCCCAGCGATAGATGGAAACAGTGAACACCATGGCACCCTAACACCATGACACCCTAACACCTTGACACCCTAACACCATGACACCCTAACACCATGACACCCTAACACATGACACCCTAACACATGACACCCTAACACCATGCCACCCTAACACCATGCCACCCTAATACCATGACACCCTAACACCATGACACCCTAAAACCATGACACCCTAACACCATGACACCCTAACACCATGACACACTAACACCACGACACCCTAACACCACGACACCCTAACACCATGACACCCTAACACCCTAAGTTAAATGTCGCCATCAGAAAAGATGTTTCAAGAAAAGGGTTGATCTGAAAATTAATAATTTCCTATTAAAACTAAATGGACCGGTCAAACAATTCGGACACGTGCATAGATGTAAAAATAAAAGACACGAAATAAATATCTGACCCCCAAATTTCGAGAACCATTGCTGATGTCTGTATGTGACACCGTAGTGGTGTCTGTTGGTCCATTCATTCATTCATTCACAAGCTTCGCGACGGGAGAAAGAGACCCGAGAATACGTATGAATAAATCTGTTGGTAAATCTTGCTGTTTCAATCTCATGAAAGAAAACAAGTTTTAAAAAAAATAATTTTGAAACGACTTTTGGCCCGATAGGAATGTGGTGCTATGAATTTTTGTTTGGCAAAATTCCAGAATGGTTTTGTTTAAAAAAAAAAGAAAAGATATGGCGTAGCGTTTGTAAAGTATATGGATGAAGCTTTGTCATTTTAAAAGTGTCCTTATTTTTTAGAGCAGGCTTAGGCTAGGTCAAGAAGAGTGAAACAGGGCCTGGACTAGAACAAGTTGAAACAGGGCCTGGACTAGAACAAGTTGAAACAGGGCCTGGACTAGAACAAGTTGAAACAGGGCCTGGACTAGAACAAGTTGAAACAGGGCCTGGACTAGAACAAGTTGAAACAGGGCCTGGACTTGAACAAGTTGAAACAGGGCCTGGATTAGAACAAGTTGAAACAGGGCCTGGACTAGAACAAGTTGAAACAGGGCCTGGACTAGAACAAGTTGAAACAGGGCCTGGACTAGAACGAATCAATGAATATATATATGAAACAGGGCCTGGACTAGAACGAATCAATCAATATATATATGAAACAGGGCCTGGACTAGAACGAATCAATGAATATATATATGAAACAAGGCCTGGACTAGAACGAATCAATCAATATATATATGAAACAAGGCCTGGACTAGAACGAATCAATGAATATATATATGAAACAAGGCCTGGACTAGAACGAATCAATGAATATATATATGAAACAATGCCTGGACTAGAACGAATCAATGAATATATATATGAAACAAGGCCTGGACTAGAACGAATCAATGAATATATATATGAAACAAGGCCTGGACTAGAACGAATCAATGAATATATATATGAAACAAGGCCTGGACTAGAACGAATCAATCAATATATATATGAAACAAGGCCTGGACTAGAACGAATCAATGAATATATATGAAACAAGGCCTGGACTAGAACGAATCAATGAATATATATATGAAAGAAGGCCTGGACTAGAACGAATCAATGAATATATATGAAACAAGGCCTGGACTAGAACGAATCAATGAATATATATATGAAACAGGGCCTGGACTAGAACTAATCAATGAATATATATATGAAACAAGGCCTGGACTAGAACGAATCAATGAATATATATGAAACAAGGCCTGGACTAGAACGAATCAATGAATATATATATGAAACAAGGCCTGGACTAGAACGAATCAATGAATATATATATGAAACAAGGCCTGGGCTAGAACGAATCAATGAATATATATATGAAACAAGGCCTGGACTAGAACGAATCAATGAATATATATATGAAACAGGGCCTGGACTAGAACGAATCAATGAATATATATGAAACAAGGCCTGGGCTAGAACGAATCAATGAATATATATGAAACAAGGCCTGGGCTAGAACGAATCAATGAATATATATATGAAACAAGGCCTGGGCTAGAACGAATCAATGAATATATATGAAACAAGGCCTGGGCTAGAACGAATCAATGAATATATATATGAAACAGGGCCTGGACTAGAACGAATCAATGAATATATATATGAAACAAGGCCTGGACTAGAACGAATCAATGAATATATATGAAACAAGGCCTGGGCTAGAACGAATCAATGAATATATATATGAAACAAGGCCTGGACTAGAACGAATCAATGAATATATATGAAACAAGGCCTGGACTAGAACGAATCAATGAATATATATGAAACAAGGCCTGGACTAGAACGAATCAATGAATATATATATGAAACAAGGCCTGGACTAGAACGAATCAATGAATATATATGAAACAAGGCCTGGACTAGAACGAATCAATGAATATATATATGAAACAGGGCCTGGACTAGAACGAATCAATGGATATATATATGAAACAAGGCCTGGACTAGAACGAATCAATGAATATATATGAAACAAGGCCTGGACTAGAACGAATCAATGAATATATATGAAACAAGGCCTGGACTAGAACGAATCAATGAATATATATATGAAACAGGGCCTGGACTAGAACGAATCAATGAATATATATGAAACAAGGCCTGGACTAGAACAAGTTGAAATAAGGCCTGGAATAGAACAAAGTGAAATAAGGCCTGGAATAGAACAACGTGAAATAAGGCCTGAAGTAGAACAACGAGATGAAAATATATGAAATTAGGTCTAGAACAGAACAATGTAATAATAGATTTGAAATCAGGTCTATCAACGCTAGACATAAAATCAGACACAGACAACATAATAACAGGTGTACTGTGTAAATACTCCAGGTAATAATTACCAGATTACTCAACATTCCATTACTTTCATTAGTTCGAATAAGACTTGCAACGAACGACAATCCATTTCACCATAGGCGTTGTACACGGATTCCCTCCCCCCAATACATGATTATTATGATATAATCACGTCTGATACTGTCAATGATTAGAGTGATACTATCAATGATTCAAGTTCTTCGCCAGTGTCGGCCCCCCCCCCCCCAACCACTTTTTTTGTTTTCACCCAGTGATACAATGGAAGCCCAGGGCTCTAATCTCAAAGTGACTTTCTCTTCGGGGCCGAGTGGAAGAGTCTGATGTTGACCTACATTCACAGAATTACCACTTGCGCACACACACACACACACACCCATTAGGTTATGTTTAAGCAAGTCACTTACACAACTTATTTAGAATAGGCCTAGTGTAAGCTCAGATGAGTTTAAAACTACGCCACTGATTCTCAAACTAAAACAAGATACGGGCTCTCAAAATTCAGAAAAATATAGCACATAGGGCGGGGAAGGCATGACAAAAGAAAGAAACGCAATATAGTCGCATATTAAACGGATGTTGTCTTTCATTGATATATCTGTATACAGATTTAAGATATTGGCAGGAGATGGAAAGGGGGGAGGTGGGGCCGAGCTACGTATCAGCCAGGTGAAAGATAACTCCCGACTCTCAAAGTCACCTGCCACTCGAGTTACCTACCCTTTGTAGCTTACTAAGTACCCCGTTTCTACTACGGATTATATACGTTGATAGAAAGACACACACACACAAACATTTTGGTTAATTTACAACATAACCAAATTTCTAAACGTCGACAACGTCCAACCTACTGCGAACCACCCCTCCACACAGAGGCGTAGCAAAGTGTGTGTGGGGGGGGGTGCAGAGGAGGGCAGATGTCACCGGGCGCCAGACAAGTGATAATGGGGCACCAACATATGCTTTAATGGGATTTTTTTAATTGATAAAATAACTGGGTTTTAGAGTGGGGGGGGGGGAATTAAAATGAATCTTGAATGCAAGCGCAAAATACTCTAGCTACGCCCCTGTCTCCACCGAAATGGGGTGGGGCGGACATACAAGCATGACAGATCTTATTTTACAATTAGCAGAATTCGAGACAAAGGGTTGACTGTCTGAGGGTTGACTGACTGAGGGTTGACTGAATGAGGGTTGACTGTCTGAGGGCTGACTGACTGAGGGTTGACTGTCTGAGGGTTGACTGACTGAACGAGGGTTGACTGTCTGAGGGTTGACTGTCTGAGGGTTGACAGTCTGAGGGTTGACAGTCTGAGGGTTGACTGTATGAGGGTTGACTGTCTGAGGGTGACAATCTTCGTTGTGGAACATCTGACTCTCGCAAATTAAAATATCCGAAATGAAACTCCACTACGGCTATGTCACGTGACAGGGTTAAGGTTACTCCACCCTCAACCATCTCCTCTGCGTTTAAGATATACAGTGGCGTAACTACGCCGTTAGCCCCAACCATACTTATATGGAAAAAAAACTCTGCAGCTGACCGAAAAAATGCCACCCCTCAATGGTAAGGAAAAAGTAGCGCCCAGTAGCGCCCAGGGTGGATCTTTCTACGCCATGGAAAATCTTTTTTTCCATCTACAGCAGTGGTTCTCAACTTTCCTAATGCCGCGACCCTTTAATATATTTTCTCATGTTGTGGCGACCCCCAACCAAAAAATTATGTTCGTTGCTACTTCATAACTGTGGTGTATTTGTTTTCGGATAGTCTTAGGCGACCCCCGGTAAAGGGTCATTCGACCCCCAAAGGGGTCGCGACCCACAGGTTGAGAACCGCTGATCTATAGTAACAAAACCTTTTGACACCTACACGGTGTACGTGTTTAGATGTCGCGCTATATCGTCTGAACATCCCGACCACGGTCTGGTGTGCAAGGCAGGGGCTTGTGTGTGAAGTTATGGTATTTTGTCATCAAACTCTGGTCGAATCTTTGTCCGGGCCTGAGGTCGAGTCTTGGTTGTAAACACGTCACACAAAATAGTCAGCCGTCATTTTATACCCCCAATCAAGTAAATCTGTCCCAGTCGTCTGCCAGAAGTTGGCGGCGAAAAGATTTACCTAAAGCTTAGTTGTTTACCTAACGATTTCTTGACTTGGATGAGGGTTGTCTGACTGAGCGTTGTCACAGATAAAACGGATTAATGTTACAATTTAAACAAAAACACAAAAAATATAGTATTGATATTTTCAGACAATATTAAACATACTAACATAGATGTTAGCGGACACATTAAAACATATCGAATTAGATGTCACGAGACACATTAAAACATACCGAAATAGATGTCACTAGACACATTAAAACATATCGAAATAGATGTCACGAGACACATTAAAACATATCGAAATAGATGTCACTAGACACATTAAAACATACTAGAATACCTGACAAATGAAAACATACAAAACTTTCTATTACCAGACAAGTGTAAAAATTACCAGAATTAATTTTCCTAGGCAAGTGTAAACGTAAAGAAACCCAGATATCAACGGATAAAATTAAAGAGAACAGAATGGACATCAAGTGCCCAAAAGGAAAGCTAATTTATTGCCCATGTCTGTAACTTCACAAATACCTTGGTATTCTTATTGCCCCATGTCTGTAACTTCACAAATACCTTGGTATTCTTATGGCCCCATGTCTATAACTTCACAAATACCTTGGTATTCTTATGGCCCCATGTCTAAAACTTCACAAATACCTTGGTATTCTTATTGCCCCATGTCTATAACTTCACAAAAACATTTCTTTGACTCTGGCATTCAAACGACGGGAGTTGGCTAGAGAAATATTTCCTTCAATAAGACAGGTGGTCAATAAGACAGGTGGTCAATAAGACAGATGGTCAATAAGACAGGTGGTCAATAAGGCAGGTGGTCAATAAGACAGGTGGTCAATAAGACAGGTGGTCAATAAGACAGATGGTCAATAAGACAGGTGGTCAATAAGACAGGTGGTCAATAAGACAGGTGGTCAATAAGGCAGGTGGTCAATAAGACAGGTGGTCAATAAGACAGATGGTCAATAAGACAGGTGGTCAATAAGGCAGGTGGTCAATAAGACAGGTGGTCAATAAGACAGGTGGTCAATAAGACAGATGGTCAATAAGACAGGTGGTCAATAAGACAGGTGGTCAATAAGACAGGTGGTCAATAAGGCAGGTGGCCAATAAGACAGGTGGTCAATAAGACAGGTGGTCAATAAGAAAGATGGTCAATAAGACAGGTGGTCAATAAGACAGGTGGTCAATAAGACAGGTGGTCAATAAGACAGGTGGTCAATAAGACAGGTGGTCAATAAGACAGGTGGTCAATAAGACAGGTGGTCAATAAAACGATCTCCTAACCGAATCGTCAGATTCCTTAGCAAAGAAATGTTTAATTAGACGTGGAATACTTTTAGTTTTAGCTGCAGTTGTATGTTGTTTTTTTTTCAGGTTTGGGGGGGGGGGGGGGGGTTAAAATATGTTTCTTTAATATCATTGTGCCCACCACTTTCAAAAGATTGAACCATTTAATTATGATTACAAGTTGCCGTTAAGGGATATGAGGCGATAGGCTGTGGTGGAAGCCTATGGCCAGTGATTCTAAATATGCAGCCCTGAGAAAGCTGCTCCTAGGCAACCGTTTCGTCCCAGCTACTTCGCGAATTAGTTGCGAGGTGGAAACCCACTGTAGAATCCCTCTTAGAGGGCGTCCGATGCTTCCCCGGGACGGGTGGGGGGAGATATTAGGACGTTAATTTACCGTCCCGGCCCCTAGGAAAGTGGACTACGGACGCTTGAAACACAGCGTCTTCGGTCGACCAGACGTCTCCGGGCGGGGGGGGGGCCTCCATCAGCGAACTCGATCGAGCAGTTGCTGGTGGGGGCGTCCCACGCCCGGGGAGGTCTCTGACGTCTTCCCGCACGGCCTGGCGCCGGGGTAACCCGGCGGCTGGCGGGTGTGGGTGGACGCCAGGGAGGGCATTAGGAGCGTAAGCTCGACGGCCCGCTGACGCCATTTCCTAATGAGACATTTATTGAACCATTTAATTAAGAGGGGCTTTAACAAAGAAAGTCTCAATTATTTTTCAGCCTTGTAGTTGTAAAAGGATGAATCACAATAGCAGACATGTTTACCCTCAAACTCATAAAATCGTACAATATCGTCACAAAATCGTTCAATCGCTCTTAATAGTAAAAAATTACCATACACCTCAAAATCGTACATTGTACGCCAAAATCGTAAGAGTAAACAGGTCTGCGATAGGACCAATGGATGATTGGAGAATGATTTGGAGGTCGCGGCTCGCTTCGATAAAAACAAGGCCGTGTCTACACGTCCGGCGACCGGACAAATGGTGCGGGAGATATTCATCCGGCGGGCATGTCACGATTTATAAAAAAAACAAAACATTGTCACTTTTTAACCAATTGTTCATTATATACCAGCAATGGTTCTAGTATCTCTTTTTTCGTTTTCATGCAAATGTCCAGACTATCTTGAATTTGTTGAAATGAAGTGCCGTAACTCTGATCGACAATTAGCGGTCGCGTGACAAGGCTGACGGACAAATACCTCGCGCATAATCTCTAACGCAACTTTGTTACGCTGGTCATGTGATTTGGTCAAAAATTCTCGCGCATAATCTCTAACGCAACTTTGTTACGCTGGTCATGTGATTTGGTCAAAATTCTCGCGCATAATCTCTAAGGCAACTTAGTTACGCTGGTCATGTGATTTGGTCAAAAATTCTCGCGCATAATCTCTAACGCAACTTTGTTACGCTGGTCATGTGATTTGGTCAAAAATACAGTAGCCGGAAGAATATCTCGAGAACTTATTCACCTCTTCATCCGGTCGCCGGACATGTAGACACTTCGTAAAAACAAATGCCACACTTCCTGTCGTACGTCATCTTTTTGGTCGGTTTCTGATTTTTTTTTTGATGGGTGAAAAATAATTATAAAGATCGAAAAATCGGAATTTTAAGGGGTTTGTCGGAAGGTCGGAATGAGGGGTGAAAAATCCGTAAAATTCCGAAAAATCCGAAGAGTTGGCAGGTCTGAATATGGCTTCCGGATAAATGAATTGGGCAATAAAACAAAACAAAAAATCAAATAAAACTATCAACATCGGACATTATACAACAATACTGTGTTCTCATTTTTTATACTACAATATGGCGCTCTCATTAATACAACAAGATGTTATTAGTTTGAATGTTCTTCGAAAATATATATGTGGATATTCTGTTGTTAATATACATCTCTATATAGCGATAAATATATAAATATATATGTGGATAAATATCTACATATATCTGTGGATAAATATCTAAATATAGCTTCTCATAAATGGACGGATGTAAAAGAAAATGTTCCATGTTTTCCCGCCATTATCACTATAATTTTTGTGTACCGCCAAGCAGTTCATCAAGCACCGTCAGGAGTAAGCAAACCTCAGGTTGAGAATCCCTGAATTAGAGCAAAGGTATCCAGCCCCGTATCCGGAAATTTGATCGAAAGAAATTTCGTCGACGGAAAATTGATCGACGGAAATTTGATCGAACGGAAATTTGGTCGAATCGTTTTTTTAGTTTATACGTTAAAATTTTGCGTCAAATTTCTTTTTGAACGCATTATTTTGTTTTACTATATAGTATAGTGCGTTCAAAAAGAAATTTGACGAACATTTTAACGTCTGAACTGAAAAAAGATTCGACCAAATTTCCGTTCGATCAAATTACCGTCGATCAATTTTCCGTCGATGAAATTTCTTTCGATCAAATTTCCGGTAACCATCCAGCCCATGGGGAGGCGACCTCAAATGGGTTTACGAATGTATTTTTGTGGGGTTGTCGAATCAGACCATAGACCAGCGGTTCTCAACCTGTGGGTCGCGACCCCTTTGGGGGGTCGAACGACCCTTTCTCAGGGGTCGCCTAAGACAATCGGTAAACACATATACTCTACAGTTATGAGGTAGCAACGAAAATAGTTTTTGTTTGGGGGTCGCCACAACATTGGGAACTGTATTAAAGGGTCGCGGTATGAGAAAGGTTGAGGACCACTGCCATAGACCAAGGGAGGTTGTGATTTGTGTGGGGTTGTCGACTCAGACCATAGACCAAGAGAGGTTGTGATTTGTGTGGGGTTGTCGACTCAGACCATAGACCAAGGGAGGTTGTGATTTGTGTGGGGTTGTCGACTCAGACCATAGACGAAGAGAGGTTGTGATTTGTGTGGGGTTGTCGACTCAGACCATAGACCAAGAGAGGTTGTGATTTGTGTGGCGTTGTCAACTCAGACCATAGACCAAGAGAGGTTGTGATTTGTGTGAGGTTGTCGACTCAGACCATAGACGAAGAGAGGTTGTGATTTGTGTGGGGTTGTCGACTCAGACCATAGACCAAGAGAGGTTGTGATTTGTGTGGCGTTGTCAACTCAGACCATAGACCAAGAGAGGTTGTGATTTGTGTGAGGTTGTCGACTCAGACCATAGACCAAGAGAGGTTGTGATTTGTGTGAGGTTGTCGACTCAGACCATAGACCAAGAGAGGTTGTGATTTGTGTGTGGTTGTCGACTCAGACCATAGACCAAGAGAGGTTGTGATTTGTGTGGGGTTGTCGACTCAGACCATAGACCAAGAGAGGTTGTTATTTGTGTGAGGTTGTCGACTCAGACCATAGACCAAGAGAGGTTGTGATTTGTGTGGGGTTGTCAACTCAGACCATAGACCAAGAGGGGTTGTGATTTGTGTGAGGTTGTCGACTCAGACCATAGACCAAGAGAGGTTGTGATTTGTGTGGGGTTGTCGACTCAGACCATAGACCAAGAGAGGTTGTGATTTGTGTGAGCTTGTCAACTCAGACCATAGACCAAGAGAGGTTGTGATTTGTGTGGGGTTGTCAACTCAGACCATAGACCAAGAGAGGTTGTGATTTGTGTGGGGTTGTCGACTCAGACCATAGACCAAGAGAGGTTGTGATTTTTAATGTGTTTCTTAAAGTTTGTGCAACCATTTCATTCATGAAATAAAATATGTCTCCAAGTACATTAAGCTGGAAAATGAAGTTTTAATCGCGTTTACTTTCCAAGAATTTGCCATATTCAAGAGCCATTTTCCCCTAATATATCATGGTAGGGTAACTTTGCTTCTATGTGAAAGTGGCCGTAATTTTAATACGCTTGAGAACCTGTGTACTAGATGTACTCAGCCTAGCGCTTCAGAGCAGTCAACTAGATTTTACAGGTCTTGAGTTAAAGTGACAATTTGTGACAATCTGTCACCTGCTGAAATTTAAGGGGGAAACCCCCATGAAAGTTGTGTTTTAAAAGTGTGGATCCTGAGTGGGAACATTTCCAGGGAAAACTTTGTTACATGGATAGATTTATCACGAACGGCTTTTGCACAAACCCTGTTTGATATTGTAATCCCCCTTCTTCCCACTCCTTATTTTAGGGGATTAAATCCTGGATCCGCCTATGGCAGGCATGTCCTTACAAGAAGAGTAGTTAACGGGTTGTTCGAGACACCTGAAGCTGGCTACGCCTATGGCAGGCAGGTCCTTACAAGAAGAGTAGTTCACAGGTTGTTCGAGACACCTGAAGCTTATTAAAAGCCCTCGAAACCGATAAGGGCCAACGAAACCGATAAGGGCCAACCTTGGCCCGCAAATATGAGTTCAGCTCGCAAGTTGGCCTACCTAAGCACGACCAGGACGACATAGATAGGGCACGAGGCACGGCCGTCTGTGTATAGGTACACAATGTCGGACAATGTCGAATGTATCTGACCTTGGATGTAATGTATCTGAGCTTGAATGTAATGTATCTGACCTTGAATGTAATATCTGAACTTGGTTGTAATATATCTGAACAAAGTGCTGGTGAAAGTTTTAAAGTAGATGTTTGGGAACTTGATACTAATCTGATGGGACATTTGGAGACGACCTACCCTAGGGACGTCTCTGAATGAGCGCTGGAAACCCTTGGGAAGCATCTGAAATGGACGAGACAAATCTTTGAGACGCCTCTGAATCTGAATGGACGAGACAAGCCTTTGGGAAGTCTCTGAATTGACGAAACCAGCTCTTGGGACGCCTTTGAATGACGAAACCAACTCTTGGGACGCCTTTGAATTGACGAAACCAACTCTTGGGACGCCTTTAAATTGACGAAACCAACTCTTGGGACGCCTTTGAATTGACGAAACCAACTAATTGACGAAACCAACTCTTGGGACGCCTTTAAATTGATGAAACCAACTCTTGGGACACCTTTGAATTGACGAAACCTACTCTTGGGACGCCTTTGAATTGACGAAACCTACTCTTGGGACGTATCTAAATGGACCCAACAGACCTGTGTGACGCCCATGAATAGACACACCCCGCCTCTGGTTCTGCTCACACCTGATCCGTTCAGTTTAGAACGTGCTCAACCGTGCAGCTGTTACCGCAATGAATTTCTCGCGCGACGAGATCGAGACGTCACTTCCTGGACGAGCTCGTCATAACAACGCTCGCTTGAAATACTTTATTTGATCTTGACATTTTTAATGTTTGTTTTTTAACTGCGCGTGTTCGAAATCGGCTAGTTCGAACACTTTTAGAGTACTCACCCTGGCTTATTCTTAGAGTAATCTCCCTGCTTGATACTACCACTTAAAAACAGACATGGTTTTCCTCGACCGACACCGTTAATCCATGTTCTGTTCCACGTAACCATGATGTTTCACCATGTTATGTTCCACGTATCCATGTTATGTTCCATGTAATCATGTTATGTTCCACGTAACCATAATGTTCCACGTAACCATGATGTTTCACGTAACCATGTTATGTTCCATGTAATCATGTTATGTTCCACGTAACCATAATGTTCCACGTAACCATGATGTTTCACGTAACCATGTTATGTTCCATGTAACCATGCTATATTCCATGTAACCATAATGCCTAGTTAATCAGATGGATTAAATGACAATAAAATACGTTTTTCCTTACTTCATTATTTGTTTATTTATTTAAACACAGGTCATACAAAATTTAGTATATTAGCTTGCACGGCTGGATCCAGAGTGATTTTGTCATGGTACTTTTAGTGGGCGCCACTTGGTGTCTGGGGCCTCAATGACGAGGGAACTTTTGTCAAAGGGGCGGTCTTATAATCGTGGGCCCTTTTTATCGGGGGTCAAATAGTCGGGGCTGTTTTAAAGATTGTAGGAAAAAATGTCATTGGCAAAAAAGTCACAGACAAAAAGTCACAGGAAAAAAGTCACAAAATATGTATCAAATAAACTCCTAATATTCAGTGTTTATCATATAAATCATATATCATATCATATTTGGGGTCCTGACCCCATGTAAAAGCCTTTGTGGAACTGAGCCACCCACAAGCATTCACTTTTATATATTTTTTCCTGTGACTTTATTTCCTGTGACTTTTTTTCCTTTGACTTTTTTTCCGCTCGCCGTTTTAAAGGGGCCCTTATGTTGGGGCGATACGACATGGCTGACTTGTCGGGGCCGTTTTGTCCTGGGCCGTACAACCACACGGCCCCAGGGAACCTGGGTCTATCAGCCACACGAGCACGGAGCGACGTTTGGTTGTAAACCTGCCACCTAATCCACACACCACACGGCATCCCTGATTAACGAAAACTAACATTGCATAAAAAAAACATGATCAAAATTAGTTCTATTTCTAATAGATTAATTGGACCAAAATACAACTCCCCTCCCCATTTGTCCCACTGTATCCCTAGTAGACTACATTTCATGGTCCCATTGTTAGACTGTCCCTAGTAGACAACTGTTATAAGGGATGACGTATTTTGAGACATGATTTGCCCGCCTTCCACGTGCATAACCTCTTTCAAGTCGGTCCCGTGTTGGGGCGGCTAGAAAAAATATACCTTTGTTGATACTTTTGTTTACTATCGTCAGTTTCTGTGGAACATGATAGAACGATCTAGAGAATGCGGGAAGCAGTTAGACTGCGTATTCCATTTCCAGAATGATCATCTGCAACTGGGTATAAAAGGGATAAAAATAAATGAGAAGAGAGAGATTTTCCTTTCCTTGATTACGAGGCATGCTATGTGTCATTATTCAGTACTTTGTTGTGTGTAGAGATTTTTATTTCCTCGTACAATTTTGTGCTCATTGTATTTTTGATATACAGTACCGGTACCAGCAAATCTGTACGTTTATAATTTTAATAATATTTCTCTTGCTGTTATTATTTACTTGAAGTTCACAAATTAAAAAGTTACTATTTGTAATTAGCCCTGGCCTTGATTGTCGTTTTATTTGTTATTATTTTTAAATGTTGGTATCGTCCTTTATTATGGACCGTTTCTAGAACGAGCCATAGTCTAAAATTAAGAGATTAAATTCTCAATTCATAACGGTCCGTAATAACAACATTTCATGGCCCCACTGTTAGACTGTCCCTAGTAGACCACATTTCATTGTCCAACTGTTAGACTTTCCCTAGTAGACCACATTTCATTGTCCAACTGTTAGACTGTCCGTAGTAGACCACATTTCATTGTCCAACTGTTAGACTATCCCTAGTAGACAACATTTCATGGCCCCACTGTTAGACTGTCCCTAGTAGACAACATTTCATGGCCCCACTGTAAGACTGTCCCTAGTAGACCACATTTCATTGTCCAACTGTAAGACTGTCCCTAGTAGACCACATTTCATTGTCCAACTGTTAGACTATCCCTAGTAGACAACATTTCATGGCCCCACTGTTAGACTGTTCCTAGTAGACAACATTTCATGGCCCCACTGTAAGACTGTCCCTAGTAGACCACATTTCATTGTCCAACAGTAAGACTGTCCCTAGTAGACCACATTTCATTGTCCAACTGTTAGACTATCTCTAGTAGACAACATTTCATGACCCCACTGTTAGACTGTCCCTAGTAGACAACATTTCATGGCCCCACTGTAAGACTGTCCCTAGAAGACCACATTTCATTGTCCAACTGTAAGACTGTCCCTAGTAGACCACATTTCATTGTCCAACTGTTAGACTATCCCTAGTAGACAACATTTCATGGCCCCACTGTTAGACTGTTCCTAGTAGACAACATTTCATGGCCCCACTGTAAGACTGTCCCTAGTAGACCACATTTCATTGTCCAACAGTAAGACTGTCCCTAGTAGACCACATTTCATTGTCCAACTGTTAGACTATCTCTAGTAGACAACATTTCATGACCCCACTGTAAGACTGTCCCTAGTAGACCACATTTCATTGTCCAACTGTAAGACTGTCCCTAGTAGACAACATTTCATTGTCCAACTGTAAGACTGTCCCTAGTAGACCACATTTCATTGTCCAACTGTAAGACTGTCCCTAGTAGACCACATTTCATTGTCCAACTCTAAGACTGTCCCTAGTAGACAACATTTCATAGACAACTTTTTAACTGCCCTCAGCCAAAGAATGGAGCACATTCACATTCCATAATATCACTGAATAGATCTGGGCCCCCGGGCATACGCGTCCAGTCGGGATATCAAGCATGTATTCCAAGGCTCTGTGCTTTGTAAACTATGTTATTTCCACTTCTCCAACTGGCACCCATTTATACTACTTCGGCGCCCTAATAAATACGAAGTTTGGTCGCACCCCTCCCCTCCCCCCAGACTCGACATACAAGAACACACAATATCAGTCTCTTAAAGATCACAAAGTACGCGTACAAACAGCTCCGGACTTACCTGACGGGTCAGAGGTCA
This sequence comes from Omphiscola glabra, assembly GCA_964017045.1. Classification (NCBI taxonomy): domain Eukaryota; kingdom Metazoa; phylum Mollusca; class Gastropoda; family Lymnaeidae; genus Omphiscola; species Omphiscola glabra. The sequence continues at coordinate 1,870,985 of OZ024805.1, read as the reverse complement.
CAGGTGAAAATACTCCGCCTCCAGTGTCCGCAACAGTGAAAGAAATAATGATACACCTCTAAGTTCAATATTTATACAACAATCCCAAGTTTAATATTTATACAACAATCCCAAGTTTGATATTTATACAACAATCCCAAGTTTAATATTTATACAACAATCCCAAGTTTAATATTTATACAACAATCCCAAGTTCAATATGTATACAACAATCCCAAGTTTAATATTTATACAACAATCCCAAGTTCAATATTTATAGAACAATCCCAAGTTTAATATTTATACAACAATCCCAAGTTTAATCTTTATTCACATCCGATGAATCTTTGAACACAATACTTAGACCAGTCACTACAAACGACTAGAACTATGATAAATATTTTCCAACTACAAAACTCAAATATCTCTTTATTTTGCAGTTTATACACACGTCAGAGAATAATCTGTGTACCCATCCAATAATTATATATTATATTGATACACACAAGAGATAAATATTTATCCACTGAATCCATCAGGTTTGTCAGATCGCTAAGTCGATGTCAAAGTCAAACAAAATTAAACCTAAATCCCATCCAAGGGATAGCGGCGTAACACTACGATTCGAAAGTAGTCAAGCAACGCTAAGCACAACAGTCGCACATCCCATGCTGATCATACACAAGCCATCGGCTTGAATGGTGGTGAACCGTACAGTTGAGGGAAAATATTTTGTAAAAAAAAAAACACCAAAAAAATCTTCTATTTGGCGAGCGAGCTGCTAGGGGCGGACAAGCCGAGCGCGCGTTGGCCAATTCGCGGAGAATTCAGAGGAGCGGCAGTGCAGTGTTGACGAGGGCTAAAGTGACTTCTCGGCAGAGCGCGGGCAGACGGCGAGGGCAATGAGAGAAAATAAAGAGGGCGAAGGCGGAAGGGGTTCAGTTAGTGCTTCTCAAGTTTCCATAGCAACCGGGGGCCACGTCTTTTTGTAAAACATCTGTAAGAGGACCCGCTCAAAAAGTTTTTTTTAAAATTAAGTTTTGAAAAATTGATTATAGTGTGTTTATAGTATCATAGTTTTGTGGCCGGGTGGAAATTTCTGTAAAATTTGAGCCAACAACCTAGGGGCTGACCAGAAAGTACGTGACACTCCAGAGGGGGTGTCGCAGTTGTTAGTGTCATCGCCACTACCCTCTACCAGAAAACGTTGTCAGCTACTGTTTGCGCTAACGAGTTCAAATATATAACCACATTATAAAATAAGGTCTACACAAAATATGTGTCCTCAACCTTGCTAATGCCGCGACCATTTAATACAGTTCCTAGTGCTGTTGTGATACCGAAACATAAAATTACTTTCCACGCTACTTCATAAATATGGGTTTTCTATGGTCTTAGGCGATCTCTGTGTAAGGGTCATTCGACCCCCAAAGGTTTGCGACCCACAGGTTGAGAACCGCTGCTTTAACACTAGCCTTGAGATGTCACGAGCGTTCCCTTCCTTTGGCAGTTCAAATAAATTGAAATTAACAGATAACCAACAACCTCTTCTCCATAACTCTTTTGATGATATTTTCCACATGAAGTTAAAGCTGTATGACAACCGCTGCATGGCTTTATGACAACCACTGCATAGCTTTATGACAACCCTTGTATAGCTTTATGGCAACGTATAGCTTAACGACAATCCTTGTATAGCTTTATGGCAACCCTGTATAGCTTCATAGCAACCCTTGTATAGCTTTTTAACAACCCTCGTATAGCTTTATGACAACCCCTTGCATATCTTTATAATAAACCCTGGATATGTTAATAACAACCCTGTATAGCTTTATAACAACCCCTCAATAGCAACCCTGAATAGCTTTATAAAACCCATTTATAGCTTTTTAACAACCCTTGAATAGCTTTATGGTTATGTCCATATAAAAAAGCCAAGAAGAGTTTTGACATAAAGTGGGGGATGTACAAACATTTCTGATGCATTTTTTTGTTGGCATCCGTCCGTCACAAGGTGACAATGGTATGGAATTCGCAGGACGAATCCACAAGGCCTGGGATTATTCTTCTAGGATTATAAGCTGGTTCCCAACAGCAAATCGCCTCTCTCCACGCCGCTGGACAACCCCAAGGGAACATCATGTGGATGATACAGCTTGGCACCAGTGGCGTCGTAGGAGTTGTCGGAATGTTTCATTGTATCAGTGTTATCCGCCTACGGGACTCCATCTCCGGGTTTGAATTCAGAGATTCCTTCTGTTAGATTGAACTGCAGACCATCAACTTGAGATTGGCCCAGTTTAGACCACTCGGCCACCCAGAAATTAGTTACTTTATCATTATCTTTAAAAAATACCCAGTGGCGTAGGAAGGGGGGGGGGCAGCACTTGTTTTCATTTATTAATTGATGGGGGGACAAATGCTGACTTTTTTTTTCATGGAAGTGGCGGGAAAAACCACGGGCGACATTTACCCTGACCTTGCCACTGAAATCACCATCCGTCCATGCACACACACATTATGTGAGAACGCAAGATGAAGGTAATGTATTAATAATTTAAACAGCTACAAAATATCGCTTGCAGTTTAAGCTTTATGGCCGTCATCACATGAAGTTATAGATTTTATAACATTCGAGGCCGTTGTCAAATATTCTGGTACATATATGAACCCTCCGGCTCATATCAGAAATATTTGTGTTGTCTAGGTCTCAAGTCTTCTTTATTGCACTTCAAATAACTGTCTCTCTCTGGTACGAAGAAGACAGCACGGTCCAGAGTACACTACAATACTTTATTCCAGATGTGATAACAATTCCTATTAGTCATCTGACGTAGTGTCAATGCACAAGTAGATATTCACAGCTTGCACTCCAAACTCAGCTACCAAAAACGTCCATCAATTTTAGAGCGAATAATCTTCAGCTCTCGTTAAAAGTTATCTCTCGCAGTCAAAATCGTTCACTCTCCAGGTTCATGAACATAATAACGCAGTCCCGCTCTCTTCACAAATAGTTAACCCCCCTTTTATACCTTCAACATCTCACGTAATTGTGATATTACAATCACAATACACACACTGCCACTGATTCCACGACCTTGACAGCCGTTATGTCACCGTTATGTCACCGTTACGTCACCGTTACGTCACCGTTACGTCACCGTTATGTCACCGTTACGTCACCGTTACGTCACCGTTACGTCACCGTTACGTCACCGTTACGTCACCGTTACGTCACCGTTACGTCACCGTTACGTCACCGTTACGTCACCGTTACGTCACCGTTACGTCACCGTTACGTCACCGTTACGTCACCGTTACGTCACCGTTACGTCACCGTTACGTCACCGTTACGTCACCGTTACGTCACCGTTATGTCACCGTTACGTCACCGTTACGTCACCGTTACGTCACCGTTACGTCACCGTTATGTCACCGTTATGTCACCGTTACGTCACCGTTATGTCACCGTTATGTCACCGTTACGTCACCGTTATGTCACCGTTATGTCACCGTTATGTCACCGTTACGTCACCGTTATGTCATTATGAAGTTCATAACATTCCTACTTAATGATTTTTGGCCAACGATAATTTTATTTTAATGTCACAACACACACACCCGCACATACACGCAATAACATACACACATTTTTTGTAAATAACTGCGCCGTTTTAGAACCGCTGGTGTATCTTCTTCTGCCGATTTAGAACCGCTGATGTATCTTCGTCTGCCATTTTGACCCGCGCTTCCACCCTCCGTAAGCAGATGTTATGCTGGAAAGTTTTTGGAGATGTGGGGGTGGGTGTGTGAAGGGGGAGGGATGGGATGGGTAGGGGAGGGGTAGGGGAGGGTTAGGGGAGGAGATGAAGGATGGGGGTGGATAAGGATCTCAATTATTCCCATAATTTTGATATAATTGAGAAATGTCTCCACTGTGTTTCATACACACCACATGCGAGAGGTTTCCCCTGCTCAGCGCCGAAGACTTCCCGACCAGCCGGAGCATGCGCACTGCGCACGGATCTCGGTGGAACTCGAGCTGAACGAGTCGGGCGGAAACGGAACAAGAAATTTTCTCCATGTCATCAGCACGTGAGACTTTCTCGCTGGTACACACGTGTTACGCCAATTCCGTAGTTTTACTCTGCGGTGTAACTAGGGTTGGAGTTAGAGACCGACCGAATTTCGGCCTCCGCTTCGGTTTCGGCCGAAACAGAAAAGTCAAATTTTGTTTTAATTTCAGTTTCGACCGAAACAGAAAAGTTTACGTTCGGTTTAATTTCAGTTTCGGCTGAAAGTGATTGGGACTTTAAGCCACCAGGCCGAAAGTGACTGAATTTTTCGTTCTTCTACCAGAAGTCAGCCTGTCTGTCTCTCTCTAGGTTGGCAATCTGATATTCTTTATTGCTCAACGTCTTGCTGTCATCGTATGTTAGATGACTAATACTCTGGGAAAAGTGATCACAGCTGCATGATGACCTACTTTTCCTTTATTTCCAAAAAGTTAAATTTCAATTAGGCCGAGGTTAGTGTCAACAGTTTTGAAGAAGAAAAACGAATAAAATGGTAATATTTATATCATTTTCTTTGTGTAATTTTTTTTTTCAAACATAAAATTTGGAACACTAGGTTAATTCAATTCCTTCATTTGTGATATTTATTTTGATTTATCATTATTATGCTCATCAATGTTGTCTTAGGCAAAGGTAAATAATATTGAATTATCCTAGGAGATGGTGATATTTCCCTTATTATTTTTTATTATTTAAAAAAATAGAAAAATTAAGGAAACTTTGGCTTTTCAATTAATTCCTTTCTTGAAATTCGTCATTATCATGCTAATAAACATTGTTATTGACGGAATAACACGTGTGTGCATGTATCACTGGTTCGTATCATAATTATGTAGTAGGCCTACTGCAGACCTGTTCACATTTATGATTTTGGTGACCAATCCAAATGTCTTTTGCGATTCTCCGGCGAGACACGTCAGAACAACAATTTTAAGAGACCCGATTAAAAAATTATAATTCCCCCCACCAATGGGGTTGAGGAAGGGTGGTCGCCGAACTAAATAATGACGTCACCAGCACGGAAAGACAAATGTGTTGGTAAATCTTACTACAGCGATATCTTGCAAGCTCTTTATGACAACACAAAGCATTGGTATGGCGGTAGCCGCCTAACATTGTGCTGATATTTCGATAGCCTTAATAACTGATATGTAGGTGACAGTTGGCTCTATGAGAGCCACAGTAATTAGTGTAGGTATGTGTTCTAGGATGTAATTATATTATAAAAGCAAAGGGCACTCAAGGGTCTATTTTGCATGAATTTTGCCCCCCACCCCCCAACCCCGTCCAAATTATCTCTTACCATACTACTTTAGAAAACATTTTAAAGACATTTAAATTACTTTTAATTAAAATGGTAAAAGCTAAAGTATTCATGAGATGTTTATGTATTAGTATTCACGATGATTCCATTTTTTATACAAAATAATTTAAATATCGATACTTTCCCCCCATCATTTTGCGATGTATGCGTGGGCGAATTTTAAAATATCTAAATGTTTCGGCTTCGGTCGAAAGTCTCGTTAAGCTTTTGGTTTCGGCTTCGATTTCGTCCCACAGCCATTTTAAACTTTCGGCCTAGTGTCGGTTTCGGCCGAAATGAGAAAATCACTTTCGGCCGGTCTCTAGTTGTGGTCAAACAGTGATGTCTCTCATAGTGTGCCGCCCCCCCCCCACCACGGTCCAGTTTGATTAGCCTTTGTTCGCAACACGGTTAAAATGTACCACTCACCTCACAGCCCACCAACAAATCTCAGCTGTTCGTGTGACGTCAGCTGCAGACCTCCCTGTGGGCTCGGCTTACATAACGCCATAATTCATATCTCGTCTGCTCCAGAGACAATGGCTCTCTTTGTTGTTCGACGCGGTATCTGACCTTAATTATGATGTTGTCTCTGTGGATGTTGAAAAACAAATCTTATTTTAATCAGGGGACAGATTATGAAAAATGGGATTGTATGGAAATAGAATATAAAGCAATTTCATTTAATAAATACCAATCTGAACTTGTCTCTAAAGAGCGGAATTTTTTAAAGGTATTTTTAAAAACGTTAAAAAAGGAAATGTTAGCGATATTGATAACAGTCTCCGTGGATCACTGGGAGTCCTCATGGGAATGTGGAGATGTGGATCAAACGGGGTGTTTTAAGTTGGTGTTTGTTTGATGGTGTTGGTGTTTGATGGTGTTGGTGTTTGGTGGTGTTGGTGTTTGATGGTGTTGGTGTTTGATGGTGTTGGTGTTTGATGGTGTTGGTGTTTGATGGTGTTGGATTTTTGCGGTGTTCTCTGATTATGCGTGATGTTCGTAGTTGTTATCCGACGACGAGTGAGGTCGTAGTGTGGGTGTAGTGAGGTCGTAGTATGGGTGTGGTGAGGTCGTAGTGTGGGTGTAGTGAGGTCGCAGTGTGGGTGTAGTGTGGGTGTAGTGAGGTCGTAGTGTGGGTGTAGTAAGGTCGTAGTGTGGGTGTAGTGAGGTCGTAGTGTGGGTGTAGTGAGGTTGTAGTGTGGGTGTAGTGAGGTCGTAGTGTGGGTGTAGTGAGTTCGTAGTGTGGGTGTAGTGAGGTCGTAGTGTGGGTGTAGTGAGGTCGTAGTGTGGGTGTAGAGAGGTCGTAGTGTGGGTGTAGTGAGGTCGTAGTGTGGGTGTAGTGAGGTCGTAGTGTGGGTGTAGAGAGGTCGTAGTGTGGGTGTAGTGAGGTCGTAGTGTGGGTGTAGTGAGGTCGTAGTGTGGGTGTAGTGAGGTCGTAGTGTGGGTGTAGTGAGGTCGTAGTGTGGGCGTAGAGAGGTCGTAGTGTGGGTGTAGTGAGGTCGTAGTGTGGGTGTAGTGAGTTCGTAGTGTGGGTGTAGAGAGGTCGTAGTGTGGGTGTAGTGAGGTCGTAGTGTGGGTGTAGAGAGGTCGTAGTGTGGGAGAGACAACCGTTGGGACCGCACGGCACGACCATTCACATTATGTCATTGCGTCCACGGCACGGACATTCACATTATGTCATTGCGTCCACGGCACGGCCATTCACATTATGTCATTGCGTCCATTCTTAAGAACGTTTAGAGCAAAGAAAAAAAAAACATTTGTTAGTAAATATAGAAACTAAACAAAATCGTTGCATGTACACAATACACAGTACACAGTTCACAATACACAGTACACAATACACAGTTCACAATACACAGTTCACAGTACACAGTTCACAATACACAGTTAACAATACACAGTACACAATACACAGTTCACAATACACAGTTCACAGTACGCAGTTCACAATACACAGTTCACAATACACAGTACACAATACACAGTTCACAATACACAGTTCACAATACACAGTTCACAATACACAGTACGTAGTTCACAATACACAGTTCACAATACACAGTACACAATACACAGTACACAATACACAGTACACAGTACACAATACACAGTTCACAATACACAGTTCACAATACACAGTTCACAGTACACAGTTCACAGTACACAGTTCACAATACACAGTTCACAATACACAGTACACAATTCACAGTACACAGTTCACAGTACACAGTTCACAATACACAGTACACAATACACAGTTCACAATACACAGTTCACAATACACAGTTCACAATACACAGTTCACAATACACAGTACACAGTTCACAGTACGAAGTTCACAATACGTAGTTCACAATACACAGTTCCCAATACACAGTTCACAGTACACAATTCACAGTACACAGTACACAGTTCACATACACAGTTCACAGTACACAGTTCACAATACACAGTTCACAATACACAGTTCACAATACACAGTTCACAATACACGGTTCACAGTACACGGTATACAGTTCACAGTACGCAGTTCACAATACGCAGTTCACAGTACACAGTTCACAATACACAGTTCACAATACGCAGTTCACCATACACAGTTCACAATACACAGTTCACAATGCAGTTCACAATACACAGTTCACAGTACACGGTACACAGTTCACTTTACGCAGTTCACAATACGCAGTTCACAGTACACAGTTCACAATACACAGTTCACAATACGCAGTTCACCATACACAGTTCACAATACACAGTTCACAATACACAGTTCACAGTACGCAGTTCACAGTACACAGTTCACAATACACAGTTCACAATACACAGTTCACAGTACGCAGTTCACAGTACGCAGTCCCATTCTGATTACAATACTTGAATTCTTTTCTATAATTATTTATGAAATTCTTTTTACTAGTTAGTTTTGTCGGACAAGGAAGAGTCTTCTTGATTTAATAACAAGAGCAGACAAGTGTCATAACAAGGGAGATACGTGGAGAGGAGGTGGGCACAGGAAATGGCCACGAATGTAGCCATGGCCACGGTGACACGGGATAGGCATGTAGACTCAGGCAGACGACATGGGATAGTCATGTAGACTCTGACAGCACGGGATATGCATGTAGACTCTGGCAGACGATATGGGATAGCCGTGTAGACTCTGGCAGACGACATGGGATAGCCAAGTAGACTGTGACATACGACATGGGATATCCATGTAGACCTTAAATTCATAATGGCTTATAGAAGAATTGACAAGAATGATACAGCAAGTCGGTTCCCGGAGTTCCGGTTGACAAGTCTGTGGTGTCTTGGCGATTTGGAAACGTTGGCCACCGACCCCATCGACTATAACCCGGGAAACATAACCACCATTGCGTGTCCCGCGTGGCAGACAGGGGCAAGCATGGTAGCTGCTGGAATAACAGCTCCTACAGGGCTGCCACCTGTGAAACTTCGCAGGTGGAAGAAAAGGCAGACACAGGGTAGGGATCATGATTACAAGTTGCCGTTAAGGGATATGAGGCGAGAGGCTGTGGTGGAAGTCTCTGGCCGATGATTCTAAATACGCAGCCCTGAGAAAGCTGCTCCTAGGCAACCGTTTCGTCTCAGCTACTTCGTGAATTAGTTGCGAGGTGGAAATCCACTGTAGAATCCATCTTAGAAGGCGCCCGATGCTTCCCCGGGATGGGTGGGGGGAGATATTAGGACGTTAATTTACCGTCCCGGCCCCCTAGGAGAGTGGACTGCGGACGCTTTAAACGCAGCGTCTTCGGTCGACCAGACGTCTACGGGCGGGGAGGGCCTCCGTCGGCAAACCCGATCGAGCGGTTGCTGGTGGGGGCGGTTGCTGGCGTTCTCCCGCACGGGCCGGCGTTGGGGAAACCCGGCGTCTGGTTTTGTGTGGGTGAGCGCCAGGGAGGGCATAAAGAGCTTTAAGCTCGACGACCCGCTAACGCCATCTCTTAATGTGATATTTCATATATTTCAGATACAGGAAGTCCAATCCCAAGCTGTCTGATAGTACGTCTGCCACCCACCATGTTTAATAAAAAAAATTTAACTTGTTCTGTCTTGGCACTTGTATTATTTTTAAACAATTTCTTTCGCTTAACTCTCCAGGTGCATGGAGAGAGGTGATTTTCTGTCAAGGGAACAAGCTTAGCATCCCAAAGAATCATCCTAAAGAATCATCCCAAAGAATCATCCTAAAAAATCATCCTAAAGAATCATCCTAAAGAATCCTCCTAAAGAATAATCCTAAAGAATCATCCTAAAGAATCATCCTAAAGAATCATCCCAGGCTTTGTAATTTCGTTGTGACGTACGGATTCCATGAAAAAAAAGATGTTAAAATCTCGGCACCAGGAGCGTCGCACGCATTACCGGAAGTTTAAGCTCCAGGTTTGAAGACAGAGTTTACCTTCTCTTAGATGAGTTGCCATCCAGGGTTAGCCAATCCCATCCATCCGATGGATGCTGGATATCATTTGGCCAGTCTAGGTTTTGGTTTGACTCAGTTTAGACCGGTCGGCCACCCAGCACCCCAAACATCTCAGTTTAGACCGGTCGGCCACCTAACACCCCACACATCTCAGTTTAGACCGGTCGGCCCCCCAACACCCCACACATCTCAGTTTGGACCGGTCGGCCACCCAGCACCCCACACATCTCAGTTTAGACCGGACGGCCACCCAACACCCCACACATCTCAGTTTGGACCGCTCGGCCACCCAGCACCCCACACATCTCAGTTTGGACCGCTCGGCCACCCAGCACCCCACACATGATTATATTTGTTTATTTTGTTTGTTGGCCTGAGCTCACCATCATTATCATGGTGAGCTGGGATAAGGTGGACAACTGAAACTTGCTTTAAGTTTCATTTTAAAACCAAAATTTTCATGTTCATACCAAAAGTTTCACTGTAACACCAAAAGTTTCATTGTAACACAAAGTTTCATTCTAACACAAAGTTTCATTTTAACACAAAGTTTCATTCTAACACAAAGTTTCATTTGAACACAAAGTTTCATTCTAACACAAAGTTTCATTTTAACACAAAGTTTCATTCTAACACAAAGTTTTATTTTAACACAACGTTTCATTTAACACAAAGTTTCATTCTAACACAAAGTTTCATTTTAACACCAAAAGTTTCATTCTAACACCAAAAGTTTCATTCTAACACAACCAACTGGCAAAATCTCAATAGATCCATTCAGATATGTTTTGCAGTTAGAATAGAGTTGGTTAAATTAATATATCTAAACATTCCAACAACATACCCAGAAATTTTATTTCCTTGTCTTAAAGCTGGAGATATGTTCAAAGTTTTTTTCTTCGAAAATAACATCCCAACAGTTTGGCGATTTTATAGTTAGGGTCTCAGTTGAGCTGGGAAGAATGGAAGACGACAAACAAGATGTTCAGAACTTCTGCAAACATGGACCAATGATACTAATTCTACAAACATGGACCAATGATACTAATTCTACAAACATGGACCAATGATACTAATTCTACAAACATGGACCAATGATACTAATTCTACAAACATGGACCAATGATACTAATTCTACAAACATGGACCAATGATACTAATTCTACAAACATGGACCAAATTCTACAAACATGGACCAAAGATTCAAATCATACAAACATGGACCAATGATCCAAATTGTACAAACATGGACCAATGATCCAAATTCTACAAACATGGACCAATGATCCCAATTCTACAAACACTAACCAATGACCCAAATTGTACAAACATGGAGCAATGATCCAAATTCTACAAACATGGACCAATGATCCCAATTCTACAAACACTAACCAATGATCCAAATTGTACAAACATGGACCAATGATCCCAATTCTACAAACACTAACCAATGAACCAAATTGTACAAACATGGACCAATGATCCAAATTGTACAAACATGGACCAATGATCCAAATTGTACAAACATGGACCAATGATCCAAATTCTACAAACACTAACCAATGATCCCAATTCTACAAACACTAACCAATGATCCAAATTGTACAAACATGGACCAATGATCCCAATTCTACAAACACTAACCAATGATCCAAATTGTACAAACATGGACCAATGATCCAAATTCTACAAACATGGACCAATGATCCAAATTCTACAAACATGGACCAATGATCCCAATTCTACAAACACTAACCAATGATCCAAATTGTACAAACACTAACCAATGATCCAAATTGTACAAACATGGACCAATGATCCCAATTCTACAAACACTAACCAATGATCCAAATTGTACAAACATGGACCAATGATCCCAATTCTACAAACACTAACCAATGATCCAAATTGTACAAACATGGACCAATGATCCAAATTCTACAAACATGGACCAATGATCCCAATTCTACAAACACTAACCAATGATCCAAATTGTACAAACATGGACCAATGATCCAAATTCTACAAACATGGACCAATGATCCCAATTCTACAAACACTAACCAATGATCCAAATTGTACAAACATGGACCAATGATCCAAATTCTACAAACATGGACCAATGATCCCAATTCTACAAACACTAACCAATGATCCAAATTGTACAAACATGGACCAATGATCCAAATTCTACAAACATGGACCAATGATCCCAATTCTACAAACACTAACCAATGATCCAAATTGTACAAACATGGACCAATGATCCCAATTCTACAAACACTAACCAATGATCCAAATTGTACAAACACTAACCAATGATCCAAATTGTACAAACAGGGACCAATGATCCCAATTCTACAAACATGGACCAATGATCCCAATTCTACAAACACTAACCAATGATCCTAATCCTACAAACATTGACCAATGATCCAAATTGTACAAACAGGGACCAATGATCCCAATTCTACAAACATGGACCAATGATCCCAATTCTACAAACACTAACCAATGATCCTAATCCTACAAACATTGACCAATGATCCCACATCTAAAGCACGGATCAATGACCATCCACTCTAACAAACACGGTCCAGTGATCTCACTCCAACAAACATGAAACTATTCAAATGTCAAATGATGGAGAATACGAAGATGCGGTCGGCCGATACAATGGCTGTCATTTATTTTATTTTTGCTGCTAACATCCCTCAAACTGGCCCTCCCCACCCATGCCCTCCCCACCCTTGCCCCCATGATCTGATCACGCAACAGGAGACGAGACCAACACGTGAGATTGCCCTTAGCCCGACAGGACGCACGATGACCCTCGGACCCCCATCTACCGGACAGTGGTCAATCAGTGTCCACCCCATCGGGCCGGTTGATGAAGTGGACCAGACATTTAATCGGGCGTGCCGGCGCGTGACACCACAGGTGCTCTTTATGTGGGGCCTACATTTACCCAGAGGGGAACCAATCAGTAGCAGGACATGCAATTCCTGGTTGGAGGCAGGAGTGTGTTGGGGGAGAGGAGGGTGATAAATAGTTTTGAAAGTGAGACAAGTGTCACAAATAATGATGTCACCAGTGAAAAAGTGAGTGTGTGTGGGGGGGGGGGGGTTCATTACATGAAGGGCGTCCTAATTAATGCTTGATGAGAGCTTGCGTGACGGATAAAGAAAAAACCGTTCTAAACATGGAGTGTTGATCCGATAGAGCAAAGAAACAAACAAAAACTAAAGTAAAAACAAGCTATTGATTCTGTACAAGCTTAGGGGCAAGAGCTGTGTTTTATGTGTATCTAGCTGCGCCAATACCTTTCTGGTGGTATCTCGCGTCAATACCTTTCTGGTGGTATCTGGCGTGAATAACTTTCTGGTGGTATCTGGCGTGAATAACTTTCTGGTAGTATTTCTCGGCAGTACTTCATCGCATCAACACCCCCAATAGACTTTATTTCAACAATCATGATAGTGGTCTTTGGGATCACGTCACATTGTGGTAGTGGACTGTGGGATCACGTCACATGGCTATAGTGGTCTGTGGGATCACATCATGGTTCTAGTGGTCTGTGGGATCACGTCACGTGGTGCTAGTGGTCTGTGGGATCACGTCACATGGTTCTAGTGGTCTGTGGATCATGTCACATGGTTCTGGTGGTCTTTGGGATCACGTCACGTTGTGCTAGTGGTCTGTGGGATCACGTCACGTGGTTGTAGTGGTCTGTGGGATCACGTCAAAGAGGAGTTCTCTTACCGATAAATTCACTTAAAAAAAAAATTAAAATACTTTTCAAATTTTGCGCAACCTGCAATGAATGACAAAATACAATGTGTTTGGTCACAAGAGGAGATGCCGGCCTGGTTGGGGAAGGGGAATGGAGATATTATAAACGATGAAAAAAAAATATACACAGAAATATATCATTACTTTTATTTAATGAATCCGTCAAATTGTGATCTGAGACCGTGGATGATGACCTGTCAGAGTCTGTCAAATTGTGTTCTTCTGAGGTAGTGGGTGATGACGTAGAAGATGACGTATCAGAGTCTTGTTGCAGCCTCGGAGTCACAGAGTTATTGTTACACTGTTACATACACATATTTCCATCGTACAAGATGTCCTCCCACCTTGTTGTTGCACTATTACATACAGTTTTCCACCATTCAAGATGCCCTCCTTATTGTTACACACAGTGTTCCACTGTCAAGATGCCCTCCTTATTGTTACACACAGTGTTCCACTGTCAAGATGCCCTCCTTATTGTTTCACACAGTGTTCCACTGTCAAGATGCCCTCCTTATTGTTACACACAGTGTTCCACTGTCAAGAAGCCCTCCTTATTGTTTCACACAGTGTTCCACTGTCAAGATGCCCTCCTTATTGTTACACACAGTGTTCCACTGTTCAAGATGCCCTCCTTATTGTTACACACAGTGTTCCACTGTCAAGAAGCCCTCCTTATTGTTACACACAGTGTTCCACCGTTCAAGATGCCCTCCTCATTGTTACACACAGTGTTCCACTGTCAAGAAGCCTTCCTCATTGTTTCACACAGTGTTCCACTGTCAAGATGCCCTCCCTCCTCATTGTTACACACACAGTGTTCCACTGTTCAAGATGCCCTCCCTCCTCATTGTTACACACACAGTGTTCCACTGTCAAGATGCCCTCCTTATTGTTACACACAGTGTTCCACTGTCAAGAAGCCCTCCTTATTGTTACACACAGTGTTCCACCGTTCAAGATGCCCTCCTCATTGTTACACACAGTGTTCCACTGTCAAGAAGCCTTCCTTATTGTTTCACACAGTGTTCCACTGTCAAGATGCCCTCCCTCCTCATTGTTACACACACAGTGTTCCACTGTCAAGATGCCCTCCTTATTGTTACACACAGTGTTCCACTGTCAAGAAGCCCTCCTTATTGTTTCACACAGTGTTCCACTGTCAAGATGCCCTCCTTATTGTTACACACAGTGTTCCACTGTTCAAGATGTCCTCCTTATTGTTACACACACAGTGTTCCACTGTTCAAGATGTCCTCCTTATTGTTACACACAGTGTTCCACTGTTCAAGATGTCCTCCTTATTGTTACACACACAGTATTCCACTGTTCAAGATGCCCTCCCTCCTCATTGTTACACACACAGTGTTCCACTGTTCAAGGACCATAACTCCCCAATGCCAGTCAGCATGTTTCATAACGCTTTAGGTGCGAGGCTAATGTATCCGTTAATCCGAGGTGGAGCTCTGCCCGGGGGCTGATCCGCGCATGTCATGACACGCATCTACTCACTTGCAATTAACCTCATCTCAACATAGAGATCGATACATGAAAATATCGATACTTATCATTAGAGACAGGGATGTGATTCGATACCCAACACCGGAAATTATATATGTTATCCATGGAGACATTGAAAGAACTCTAAACCCGACATTAGAAAATATATACGATTATCGTTAATAATTTGTGTGGAGTTCCATACTAGATTTGGTTTCTTCTCAATTACCGTTCATCATAATCATTCACTCCAGAACACATTTCTTTCTTCTGAAATTGCAAGCAAAAATCGTGGAATCAATTTTAGAAGGGGGTGTGGGACTTTTTTGGCCCTGAAAAGGATATTAGATAAAGGAATCTTTAAAAAGATATCATACAAAAGTATTTGAACGTGTGGATATCATACAAAAGTATTTGAACGTGTGGATATCATACAAAAGTATTTGAACGTGTGGATATCATACAAAAGTATTTGAACGTGTGGATATCATACAAAAGTATTTGAACGTGTGTATATCATACAAAAGTATTTGAACTTGTGGATATCATACAAAAGTATTTGAACGTGTGTATATCATACAAAAGTATTTGAATGTGTGTATATCATACAAAAGTATTTGAACGTGTGGATAGCATACAAAAGTATTTAAACCTGTGTATATCATACAAAAGTATTTGAACGTGTGGATATCATACAAAAGTATTTGAACGTGTGGATATCATACAAAAGTATTTGAACGTGTGGATATCATACAAAAGTATTTGAACGTGTGGATATCATACAAAAGTATTTGAACGTGTGGATATCATACAAAAGTATTTGAACGTGTGGATATCATACAAAAGTATTTGAACGTGTAGATATCATACAAAAGTATTTGAACGTGTGGATATCATACAAAAGTATTTGAACGTGTGGATATCACACAAAAGTATTTGAACGTGTGTATATCATACAAAAGTATTTGAACTTGTGGATATCATACAAAAGTATTTGAACGTGTGTATATCATACAAAAGTATTTGAACGTGTGTATATCATACAAAAGTATTTGAACGTTGGATATCATACAAAAGTATTTAAACGTGTGTATATCATACAAAAGTATTTGAACGTGTGGATATCATACAAATGTATTTGAACGTGTGGATATCATACAAAGGTATTTGAACGTGTGGATATCATACAAAAGTATTTGAACGTGTGGATATCATACAAAAGTATTTGAACGTGTGGATATCATACAAAAGTATTTGAACGTGTGGATATCATACAAAAGTATTTGAACGTGTAGATATCATACAAAAGTATTTGAACGTGTGGATATCATACAAAAGTATTTGAACGTGTGGATATCACACAAAAGTATTTGAACGTGTGGATATCATACAAAAGTATTTGAATGTGTGGATATCATATAAAAGTAGTTGAAAGTGTGGATATCATACATAAGTATTTGAACGTGTGGATATCATACAAAAGTATTTGAACGTGTGGATATCATACAAAAGTATTTGAACGTGTGGATATCATACAAAAGTATTTCATCGTGTGGATATCATACAAAAGTATTTGAACGTGTGGATATCATACAAAAGTATTTGAACGTGTGGATATCATACAAAAGTATTTGAACGTGTGGATATCATACAAAAGTATTTGAACGTGTGGATATCATACAAAAGTATTTGAACGTGTGGATATCATACAAAAGTATTTAAACGTGTGGATATCATACAAAAGTATTTGAACGTGTGTAAATCTGTTCTGATGAGGCCTATTAAAAGATCTACTCGATAAAATGTGAATTACAAAAAGAAGAATACAAATGGTTCTGTAGTTTTAAAAAATTGATTTTGGCTGTTATGCCCTTTCGACTCCGGGGATGACGTAAGTACTCGGTTTTCCCGGGTGCGACTTGCTTATTCCTCCACCCGCCCCTCCTTTTCTATCTGTTCGCGTGTGTCCTGCGCCTTGTTGCCCGGCATCCAATATTCCACATTCAACTTCTGGATCTCTTGGTTGAGTGAGTCGACACTTACGTAGTCACTGCTTTTAGTTTCGATTCAGTGTAAGAATGGCCTCCCTTTATTGGCCAATGGCAGCTATAACAGTGTTGATAGAACTACATAGAGTTGATAGAACTACTTGGCATTCTTGCCGGCATAGATTTGATGGAACTACTTTGCCTTCTTGCCGGCATAGAGCTGATGGAACTACTTTGCCTTCTTGCCGGCATAGATTTGATGGAACTACTTTGCCTTCTGGCCGGTATAGATTTGATGGAACTACTTTGCCTTCTGGCCGACATAGAGCTGATGGAACTACTTTGCCTTCTGGCCGGTATAGATTTGATGGAACTACTTTGCCTTCTGGCCGGTATAGATTTGATGGAACTACTTTGCCTTCTTGCCGGTATAGATTTGATGGAACTACTTTGCCTTCTGGCCGGTATAGATTTGATGGAACTACTTTGCCTTCTGGCCGGTATAGATTTGATGGAACTACTTTGCCTTCTTGCCGGTATAGATTTGATGGAACTACTTTGCCTTCTGGCCGGTATAGATTTGATGGAACTACTTTGCCTTCTGGCCGGCATAGAGCTGATGGAACTACTTTGCCTTCTTGCCGGCATAGAGCTGATGGAACTACTTTGCCTTCTGGCCGGTATAGATTTGATGGAACTACTTTGCCTTCTTGCCGGCACAGAGTTGATGGAACTACTTTGCCTTTTTGCCGGCATAGATTTGATAGAACTACTTTGCATTCTTGCCGGCACAGAGTTGATGGAACTACTTTGCCTTCTGGCCGGCATAGAGTTGATGGGATTACTTGCCCCCCCTCTCTTATCGGCACAGAGTTGACGGAACTACTTGGCGCACTTATCGACACAGAGTTGATGGAACTAATTTGCCCACTTATCGACACAGAGTTGATGGAACTTCTTGGCCCAATTATCGGCACAGAGTTGATGGAACTTCTTGGCCCACTTATCGGCACGGAGTTGATGGAAATACTTGGCCCACTTATCGACACAGATTTGATGGAACTACTTGGCCCACTTATCGCTACAGAGTTGATGGAACTAATTGGCCCACTTATCGCAACAGAGTTGATGGAATTACTTGGCCCACTTATCGGCACAGAGTTAATGGAACTACTTGGCCCACTTATCGCAACAGAGTTGATGGTACTTCTTGGCCAACTTATCGGAACAGAGTTGGTGGAACTTCTTGGCCCACTTATCGGCACAGAGTTGATGGAGCTTCTTGGCCCACTTATCGGCACAGAGTTGATGGAACTTCTTAGCCCACTTATCGGCACAGAGTTGATGGAACTTCTTGGCCCACTTGTCGGCACAGAGTTGATGGAACTTCTTGGCCCACTTATCGGCACAGAGTTGATGGAACTTCTTGTCCCACTTTTCGGCACAGAGTTTATGGAACTACTTGCATATGATTCTGTGCTTGGATGCATCGGTCTTCGCTTATTCGCCCTACTTCGCATCAGCTGGGAAAACAGCTCCCGTCCTTATCATTTCCAGCGACTTTAATCAAGTTAATAAACTTATCCAGTGGTTCGAACCACACGCGAGCATGTGCGGTGTATTTTTCTGTCTATCCGCTCCCGTGTCTCGTGCACTTAAATCGTGTTGGAAGTGTTTGCACGGCATGTTACCCTGCACGGAGAGGAGGGTTTCCGGAACAGATTTGTTCAGCGAGAAACGATTAATAGGAAAGCAAGGGTTGTATCTCTATTTATAAACTGGCCCAATGGAACTGCATGACATCACGTTTTATCTCTATTGATAAAATAGGTCAATGACACTAGATGACATCATGTTTTATCTATATTGATAAACTAGGTCAATGGCAATATATGACATCATGTTTTATCTATATTGATAAACTAGGTCAATGGCAATAGATGACATCATGTTTTATCTATATTGATAAACTGGGTCATTGGCAATAGATGACATCATGTTTTATCTATATTGATAAACTAGGTCAATGGCAATATATGACATCATGTTTTATCTATATTGATAAACTGGGTCAATGGCAATAGATGACATCATGTTTTATCTATATTGATAAACTGGGTCATTGCAACTAGATGACACCACGTTTGCCCGGTTAGAAACTAATCTGTCTCGGGTGGTGCGAAAGATTGCAAAATGTCTGCTGACAAGTTAGTGGACCCACATATTTCAAGAAACCTCTTTGATCCGTAAGAAGCAATGCTTTCATAATGGATGTGCTTGAGGGGCATTAAATAACATTTGCATATGTACGCGACAATTTCTTTTAATTTCTTCAGGTACGCCGAAAAAGCTTGAATTTTATTTTTAATCACACCGAGTTGAAACTGTTCTTCACATGCGATATGTATGTCAAATTTTCACATAATAAACAATGAAAGACGACTATACCTACTAAAGCCATTTATTTGTAATTCCGCCAAAGAGGTGAAAGTAAAGTTGCCTCGTTATTTGTGTATTTGTCTTTTATTTTATTAAGACATTTTGACTTTTGAATACTCCCCCCCCCCCCCCCCCCAAACAGAACATTTTCTTTTTATTTAGTTTTCGCAAAGGTTACCGAAAATTTGTTTGAAAGAAATTTCGTCGACGGAATTTTGAGCGATGGAAATTTGATCAAACGGAAATTCGGTCGAATCTTTTTTTCAGTTCACGCGGTAAAATATTTAGTCAAATTTCTTTTTGGACGCACTACACTATATAGTAAAAAAAATAGTGCGTTCCGCAACTGATCAAATTGAAGCAGATTCAAAAGACTTTTGTTTCCATAAACGCATCATCGGTATTACAATCAAGAGCTCGAGGAAGTGAGTATTAAAAACAGGGTTTTCCAAGATTATTGGATAATCTATGTGCGTGATCCATCTAATCACACCGATGGATAGATGAGTACATCATAGGAAATCGGCTTCATTATCGTGTACGTCAAGAAAATTCATCAAAAGAGTTGGGGCCATCCGGCAATTAAGGACCTCTGACGTCCAAAGAGAGAATCCTTACACTCGATTTTAAAAAGGGCTTCCATTACACCCATACAAAGGTGTAGGAAGCGAGGGTGGTGGAATGGTGGATCGTCCTGGTTGGCGCTTATATTGTGACATCTTTGGTCCTCTTGATACCCTTAATGTGGTCTATTTTGTATGTGTATGCTCTATGCATTGAGGTTGTCAATAATCCGGGGCGGCACAATCAAGGACCACCCTGGGCGTCTGAAGCTTTAGCTACTCCACTGATCACATAAAATATAAGACGTTCAAACATCTGTTGTAACATTATGTTGAAAATCATATTGACCTATTAGTCGTCTAACGTTAATTGTTCAAGGTAAGTCAGCTTTTCTTCACGTGTTCGAGATAAGACAGCTTTTGTTCACGTGTTCGAGATAAGACAGCTTTTGTTCACGTGTTCGAGATAAGTCAGCTTTTGTTCGAGATAAGTCATTGGTTTCTGATTTGTTGATGATGTGAACTGTCAAATTTCTAGATCCGGTAAAAATCCGCATTTCAAAGTATTGATTACAGGAAGATCAGGGTTTGGCGATGATACACAAGTCACAATCTGTGATGGATTTCTGGAAGCTCGTGCCAGAAGTAAAATATCATCAACTTAAGAAAGCAAGTTGCCGACTTATATCCATTTTCGGTACAACCTACTGCTGTGAATCTTTGTACTCCACAATGAAGTTCATAAAATCAAAGCATCGAGCAGTAACTAGTAACCAGCATCTGACAGAACTTCTTCGCACCACAACTACTAGCTACCAACCAGATTTAAAGAAACTTGCTAGTTCAAAGGCTTCTCAGCAGAATCATAACAATTAATGTTCACTATAATTATAAGTATATATGCAGTGTGTTTCTATTCATTAATTTTACATATTTAAATATTTGTTAATCGTGTAACTGTAACGCATATATTTCTTCAATTGTGTAAATGTAACGCATATATTTCTTCAATTGTGTAAATGTAACGCATATATTTCTTCAATTGTGTAACTGTAACGCATATATTTCTTCAATTGTGTAACTGTAACGCATATATTTCTTCAACATACGTTTAGGGTTAAAACACATGAAATGTTTAAATCATTAAATTCGAATGAAAAGTAATTTTTTTAAATAAATCACAAAAGGAATTTTTCATTGCGAGTGGGGTCGTGACCCATAGTGCTTCAATGCGGCTCTCAACAATTTTTTTTTTATTTTAAAAATGGCTCTCAGTTACTACAGGTCTGGCCACTCCAGGTCTAGGGGTATGATTCTGGCTTTGGGTACGATAAATCCCGGGTTCAAACCACGGACGGGGACTAATAGTTTGAGATTTAACGCATTTCCACTCTTCAACGAACGGGACACACATCTAGGACACAAAATCGCATATATCACACACTAGCGGATATACCCGGGATAGCATTCGGAACGAAGGAACTTCTACAGTCTACAGCATTATAATTATTCCGATCCCGGTGGGCTCCCAATCCCGTCGGTATCCCGCTCCCGTTAGTTTACCGTTTCCCGGTGGGATATTGAGCCATATGGATCCCAATTCCGGTATCATCCCAATCCCGTCGGTATCCCGCTCCCGTTAGAATACAGTTTCCCGGTGGGATTCTGGTCCCTCTGGATCCCAATTCCGGTATGATCCCAATCCCATCGGTATTCCGATACCGGTGATATCTCGATACCAGTGGTATAACGATAGCTATCAGATCCCGATACCGTTGGGGTACCGGTCTAAGCCTATTGATATTTATATATAGCTTATATAAGGAAAAATGAAATGGGGCCCCCGGCCCCACAGGGATGGATATTATGAGTTCAGTACCACTCGGTATTAGAATATGGATAATCAAGTGTTTGTGTACTAAGTTTTTTCAACATCCATCTACTCATGTAGGAGTATTTGTTGTTAATTTTATTTATGTAGCCCACGTAGGAAAAAATGACATTTTGGGCCCCCGGCCCCCAGCGGAATGGCATAAAAAGTTCATAACCCCTAAAGAGATCCTTTCGGATATAAATGGATATATGTGCCAAATTTGGTCAAGATCTATCCATTAATCTAGGAGTATTAAGCAGCCTATTGACCTATAGAACTTTCTGGAACATTCTAGATTAAATGTATTATCCTCCTCGAACTGTGTAAAAAACTGTCTTTTCTAAGAAATTATTCTTCGAAAACGAAAACTTATACAACTAAATGCATTTCTAAAACTGTAGTACATAGTTAAAAGAGGGGCCCGGGGGGCCCATTCCATAAATGTACTGAATTAGTTTTGCCTGAGATGGGGCCCAAAAAAAATCATTCAAGTAAATTATGATGTTAAATTTTAATTTTTTCCCATTACAATCTATTGAATAATGTCACAGATATATCTTTTTAAAGTTATCGAACTTTCTGGAAAATTCTAGATTGGATTATTATTAGTTTTAAATCCACCGATATTTCAGTACGGACAGTGAAGTGCATTGCTACCACCCTAGGCCTATAGCCTATATCCATCAAGTCACAAAAATCCTATAGTGTTGTCTAAGTCTAGTAATATTTATATAGCTTATATAAGGAAAAACGAAATGGGGCCCCCGGCCCCAGAGAAAAGGATATTATGAGTTCGATACCCTTAAGTATTTGAGTATGGATAATCAAGTGCACGTGTACTAAGTTTGATCGATATCCATCCATTCACGTAGGAGTATTTGTTTGTAATTTTTTTATATAGCTCATATAAGAAAAAAACGAATTCGGGGCCCCACGATCCCACAGCTACTACTAATACCACGATCCCACTGCCACTACTAATCCCACGATCCCACTGCTACTACTAATACCACGATCCCACTACTACTACTAATACCACGATCCCACTGCCACTACTAATCCCACGATCCCACTGCCACTACTAATCCCACGATCCCACTGGTACTACTAATCCCACTGCCAATACTAATACCACGATCCCACTGCTACTACTAATCCCACGATCCCACTGCTTCTACTAATCCTACGATTCCACTGCTAATACTAATACCACGATCCCACTGCCACTACTAATCCCACGATCCCACTGCTACTACTAATCCCACTGCCACTACTAATCCCACGATTCCACTGCTACTACTATTCCCACGATCCGACTGCTACTACTAATCCCACGATCCCACTGCCACTACTAATACCACGATCCCACTGCTACTACTAATACCACGATCCCACTGCCACTACTAATACCACGATCCCACTTCCACTACTAATCCAACGATCCCACTGCCACTACTAATCCCACGATCCCACTGCCACTACTAATACCACGATCCCACTGCTACTACTAATACCACGATCCCACTGCCACTACTAATACCACGATCCCACTGCCACTACTACTAATCCCACGATCCCACTGCCACTACTAATCCCACTGATACTACTTATCCCACGATCCCAGTGCCAATACTAATCCCACGATCCCACTGCTACTACTAATCCCACGATCCCACTGCTACTACTAATCCCACGATCCCACTGCTAATACTAATACCACGATCCCACTGCTACTACTAATCCCACTGCCACTACTAATCCCACGATTCCACTGCTACTACTAATCCCACGATCCCACTGCCACTACTAATCCCACGATCCCACTGCCACTACTAATCCCATTATCCCACTGCCACTACTAATCCCACGATCCCACTGCTACCACTAATCCCAAGATCCCACTGCTACTACTAATCCCACGATCCCACTGCTACTACTAATCCCACGATCCCACTGCCACTACTAATCCCACGATCCCACTGCCACTACTAATCCCACGATCCCACTGCCACTACTAATCCCACGATCCCACTGCCACTACTAATACCACGATCCCACTGCTACTACTAATCCCACGATTTTTATCAAATGAATTCAAATGCAGCCCGTTTCCTGGTGTGTCACTCATCAAAAAACTTACCAACGTTCATCGCTGACACGCTGTCTTTATTTGAACTTGAGTTAAGTACTTGCATCATCTACTGTAGTGGTTCTCAACAATTGTTGGCACCGTGACAGGTAGATAACATTTGGCGTGGCGATCCTACTACATCCAGGACTTCCCGGCGAACTGAAGAAAGGAGTTAAAAGGAGCGGGTCTAAACTGTAATGGTCTTATCAATATTTGATCATTAATAGTTTGTGTTTTGTTTTTTAATCTTATTGATTATGGATGCAATTTTCATAGTTCAAAACGTGTCATATTACAAAAGAATGAATCGCTATTATTCAATGGAAAATTGAAATGTACAAAACATCAGTGGAAGCCACAAAAGGTAAAGTATATATAGGACAGGGGTGGGCAAACTTTTTTGTGCATAGGGCCAATTTGACAACTGTAGAGCTATTTGGGGGCCGCATGTAAATTATGTCCAATTTTTACATGTCAATAAACATTTCACTGCATTAAAATCGGAAAACTCGCACGCGGGCCGGATCCGGTCCGCAGCGTCATTTAAACCTTCCCGCCGACGGTACTTGACTTTGCTTGATAAAAAGTATGGAAACCTTCTGGCTTCTATGTGTCTTAAATATACCATTTTCAATTTTCAATTATTGTATCTAAATTTTCTTGTTTATTACAAACTCCTAAAATCGTGCAATGTCGTCTCAAAGTCGTAAAATACGGCTATCTTAATTGTCAATAAATCAACGCACAGTATGTAAAACAAGTACAATAACTCCTCGCGTGGCAGCGCCTAGTGGGATCAAGCGGACGTCAAAACAGTTAACTAATAAAAGTACATGACCCACGTTTATATCGCAATATGCGGTCACTTTGTTTTATAGACGTGTATTTGCTATTGATATTAATTTATTTTGAGTGGACGTACAGATCACAGTCTAACGCTGGTAAAAATAAAGTTACTGGTGAAATTTAACGTGGTTCAAACTCGAACTCAGATCAGCATAAAACAAAATGTATTTCAAAAAGAATTAAATAACAAATGATCACGTCATTTAAAACACCTGCCAAATAACATGAGTTTGTTGTTTTTGGGAAAGGCTGGATACAAAAATATAGAATCAATATCCACTAAGCCTATTCCCGCTAATATATTATAGTGGGATAACTACCACAAACTGCTAATATATTATAGTGGGATAACTACCACAAACTGCTAATATATTATAGTGGGATAACTACCACAAACTGCTAATATATTATAGTGGGATAACTACCACAAACTGTAAATGGGTGAATGGAAGAGGAGTGTTGGAAACATACGGGACATTGAGGGTCGGTTCACACGGTCAAATTTCGCGTCAAATTGTTGTATGAACGCACTATTTTGTGCGTGGTTTCTTTTTGGGGGAATTCGATCAAATCAAATAGTAATTTGAAAGTTGTGACAAGGCTTCATACACGAATTGCATCAAATGCTTGAAGGAAAATTTGATCGTGTGAACCGACCCTGAAAATCGTACAAGCCACGGTTGAACTTATCAGTCTTTCAGTTCAGTTGTGCGGTGAACAGAAGAACTTGGAGAGAACATAGTGCTACAGATACATGAGAAAGCTAGGGACTTGCTGTGGTATTCTCTGGCGCAAGATGAGTCTACTGATCTCTTCAGTACGTCACAACTTCTCGTGTTTATTTGTGGTGTCATTTTGGATGTTCGGTTTCCAAAACTAGAAATTTGCCGCTGGTATGGCATCAGTGTTTGGAAAAACTTTTGTCTCTAAGCAAACATTTAGTGAGATTCGAATATGTGTGCACTAGGTCTGATGTAACCATCTCTTCGCTAACGTCGCCTTCTTTGATTTTTGTTAGTAAATAATTATGTTGGCTGTCTTGGTTTCTGTGCATTGCACGCCACGATTAACATGGAAAACTAAACTTAGTTTTTCGTCCTTTTCTCGGAACTTTCGTTCTGGGTTACAAGTATTGTACAGAATGATTATCCGGCCCGCACCCGTCTTTTTGTCCGTTATCCGACCCGTGCCCGTCATTTTGTCCGTTATCCGGCCCGCAGTGAAAAAAGTTTGGTGACCCCTGATCCAGTGCAACCAGGCAGCTAAATGGCTTGTTTCACAAAGGATAGCCGTTGAATTTAGGTCGGAGGCATCACCCAATCTATTACAGAATTTGGTAAATGAAATTTTTTTTGTAAATACACAGTAATTAGCCGCACAATAATTTTCTGCATTTCGCATGGGGTCCTTGTCAAGAACCATCTACTAAAACAAAAATATCGGGCCCGTCCGGGATTTGAACCCGGGACCTCTCGCACCCAAAGCGAGAATCATACCCCTAGACCAACGAGCCCCACAAATGTAAATGTAGGAGCAAAAAAATTACAGGCGATTTCTTTCAATGTGGTAGCACGTGATATCTCATTGATTTAGACACAGCTTGTTCTAATCCCGCCATCACGGATATAATCTTTCTTAAACTGTTTCCATGATCTAACCCAAAGTGACCACGATTAGGAGATATGGAGCACAAAGTAGGAGATATGGAGCACAAAGTAGGAGATAGGAGACATAAAGCAAAGAGTACGAAATATGAAGCAAAGAGTACGAGATATGAAGCACAAAATATGTGAAAACAAGGACGAACCTGTATGCAAGAAGCCTTTGTCCACGAACAAAACACGAAGACTGTAAAACTATAATACTGATCTTACGTTTCAGCGTCCCAGAGAACTGCATCAGGAAACTCTTCGCTATTGGGGAAGGTGAAGGGAGAGAAAACAGAGCACAGAGCGCCATATCTAAGGGTCTCTAATGTAAATTCTTTGTTTTAGGAAGAATTTACTTCAAAAGGTTATCGGGCCCGTCCGGGATTTGAACCCGGGACCTCTCGCACCCAAAGCGAGAATCATACCCCTAGACCAACGAGCCCTCACATACACTTCATAAAAGTGTGAATTCAAATTTTAAAATATTAGAGATGGTGGCCGAGCAGTTAAAACTATTGGTTTATTTATAATCCAGTAACAGATGTGCATAATAAGTTTATTCATTGTCACTCTGGGAGAATATTCTTACCGCGGCCACGTTTTTAATCTTAATGTTTGGATAATCTTTTCAATCCCCTTCATGCAATAGCTATTAGTCGCACAAGAAGTACGCGCCCGTCACAGTAGGGGCCACACTCGACACACACAAAATACATAACATAAAGTATGTAAGTTCATAAATCGATGTCACACAGTTTCGGGTCATCATGACCTACCCGTCAGCTTGTCACAAACAACGAGATTTTAAAATATGTAGTCAACAGTCCATGACATATCTGAAGTAAATGGCAAGCCATTTAAGTTTCTCATATCATGGCCGTACATATGATCCCGAATTGATAACAATTAGCGGGTTCCTATATCAAAACGCTTTTCAGAATGCATTAATAACTACTGTGATTCACTAACCGCCAACAAATCATAACAGTATTTGCGATTGTGTAACGGGTGTTATAATGTTCGTAGATTTTTTTTCTTATTTAAAAAACCGAATTATTGAAATATACAATTTAATTATTAATTCAAGTTTTTAAGGTCAGTAAATTTCTTGGGTTTCATTGAAGTCATTAAACAAAATAATTAATAACATAAGAATAGACAGTATTGCAACAGAGCAAGTATTTTTACATCAATTGTAAAATATAATTAATTTAATATATCTTTAAAATATTAATTTATATCGTCTGTATTCCCATATATCGAGTACTGTTTCATTATTTTATATCGAACCAACTCAAATGATCCACTACTTAACAGTTTAATAGCGGCAGCTATTTACCGATCTGCGACGTCAATTTTAAAAATAAATATTTTTTACAGTGTCCATAACTGTAATTTTGTTAAGACGCTTATGAAGTGGCATACATGCTAAAATGAAAATGCTGGTTGTAATGAAAATACGATTGCAACTTGTAAAATGCAATTAGGAGACGCGAGAGAGTTTGGTTGCTCCGCGAAATTGGGAGAAAATGGATCACTCGCGATTAAAAAATTCAAGCTATTTCCAACAAAAGTTACATTTAGAGAAGAGCGATTAACAAATTCAAGCTATTTCCAACAAAAGTTACATTTAGAGAAGAGCGATTAACAAATTCAAGCTATTTCCAACAAAAGTTACATTTAGAGAAGAGCGATTAACAAATTCAAGCTATTTCCAACAAAAGTTACATTTAGAGAAGAGCGATTAACAAATTCAAGCTATTTCCAACAAAAGTTACATTTAGAGAAGAGCGATTAAAATGTCAAAAATCTCTTCCATTCCTATTAAATAATTATTCCCTGCAATATTTCCGATAAGATGCTATATTCCTTAATTAGATATGCTAAGAAACTTGAAAAGAAAATTAGGGACTAACGTATTTGGCTACTGAATATGTCGTCAAAATAGGGATGAGAAAAGTGTATAAAACAGCTACCATATGATGTAGCTGTTCTGATTGTGACGAATTGTGTACAGCACGTACTGGGATGCTGGTTGGCCGAGCGGTCCAAACTAAGTCAATCAAAAGCTTGTGAATTGTAGTTCAATCACAAGCACAAACACATCCAGCACTCCAGGTGGATGGGGCTCGCTAACCTTGGATGGCGACTCGTCCAAGAGATAGCAAACTCTGTAATCAAACCCGGAGATGGAGTCCCGTAGGCGGTATGACATTGACACAATGAAAATTCCGGCCACTACTGCAAGGTGAAACGCTTAAAAAGCACAGTGAAACACATACAAATTAAACAACACATAAAAACAAGTTTTTCGTTTAAATCTGTTACATGCATTATAAAAAAAATATTTTATAATAATATTCTAATTTCCCACCCGCTTTTACACCGCAGATTAATTTCACCGTCTATTTTAGAAAAACAACAGAAAATATTACGCACCAAAAGCACTTGCGATTATTTTTTTCTTTAAGAATCCCATTTAGCGCAATTATCGGAAATGTTAGTTCGTGACATTAGAAGTGTCATATTTCCTTTACCTTCTCATTGAAAAACAGGAAAAACGTATTTTTAGGGTTGGGGATTGGGGCTGAACATTTTGAAAGAATGTGCTGTAATCGGCTAGGAGTCTATGTGCCAAGTTTCAGCTCGATAGTTAATATAAAGAATTTCTTTGTTGATCATCTATTGCAACCTGGTCAGTATCCAGTTGCCTTCAGTAAGGCTTGCCACTGGATCAAACAGGAAAGGGCGAAGAGTGTTGCTGACGACTTGACTATCCCTTTAAACAAGATACAGCTCAAGTCAAGGCTTTGTCATCTTCGCACGCGAAAGACGAACAATAAAAATTAAAATACAATAAAAAAAGTACAAATATTTTATCACCATGAAGCAATTGCATGAAAGTGGCATACACAAAAAATTAAAAAGCAATCTCATTTGGCTCATATTAGTCTATATATTATATATTTATAAGTTGGGACATCATCTTAAAAATAATAATTAAATAATAATCTTTTAACATTTTTTTAAATTGAAAAGTAGATTTTATGATTAAATTATAATCTAATTTATTGATTTTTAAATCTCAAAACAAAGAAATATAACCAGTTGTAATCGGCACTGGTAAGATTTGCACACCTTGTCAACAAAGTAATCCATACGAGTATCCTCTATTTTAACAATGGCTGAGCCTGATAATCCCGATTTCAAAAGCTGTGTGCGGAAAAAAGTTTGCGTTTCATCGAATATTAAACATATATAACAATACTGAACCACGGCCCGTTGGTCTAGGGGTATGATTTTCGCTTAGGGTGCGAGAGGTCCCGGGTTCAAATCCCGGACGGGCCCTATTATTTTTAGCCCTATTACTTCAAATTTATAAACATAAAAATGTATAAATATTTTTTGTTCTTACAATCATTTCAGCATCCAATTATTTTAAACTTCAAATTAATTAAATACAATTAATAGGAGTATCTTATAATTAAATATTAATACAATGTCGCTACAATACATCGGGTGATTAAATGCATTCTTGTGGGGAAAACAAATTGGATTAAAATTAACTTAGGTCAAAGGATGCTGCGTTTAGCTGAAGATGAAACTGAAGTGTCAAACATTTATTTTAAATATCGTAATTTATCTAAACAATGTGCAGATAAAATAAGCTTTAAAATGCAGATTTCCTGTTACAAAACCCACTTTAGCGGCCCTTCGGTTACTAATATCAATGTGAAGCGATTTTCGCGAGTATCTACCAATAATGTATTTTTTTCAAAGGTATGTACGATTTCTGGAAATGAATTTCTTACTTGGATACAAAAGGATAGGGCCCGTCCGGGATTTGAACCCGGGACCTCTCGCACCCAAAGCGAGAATCATACCCCTAGACCAACGAGCCTTACAATGATTAAATGAAAAGTGATTTCAAAATTTAAAATCGTTATGCTTGTGAGCAGGATTTTCAAGGAATCGACCAATATTTATAATCTGTCAGCAGCTGCTGGTAACGCTTTCGCTCCCACCAGAGAACACATGTTTACCCTGATATATTATGTAGGTTAATTATATCGTATGTTAATGATGTTTGATGTTGATATCGGTATGTTATTGATTTGCTTATGTTAATGATATCTGTATTTTAATGATATCCGAATTTTAATGATATCCGTACGTTGATGATAACCGTATGTTATCTGTTTGCCTATGATATGTGTATGTTAATTTACTTCTAGATGTATGTCCTATTAATCTTTTTAATGTAAACCAAGAATAAGCTTTATTACCCAACATACAATAGTGGCGCCCTATTTTAATCTCTACTTTTGCCCACCCCTACCCCGTCCCCCCTCATATAATCAATTACTAATGTTTCCGAGCCGTCATGCTAGAGTCTGCTGTGCTAGTGTCTGTTGTGCTAGAGTCTGCCGTGCTAGTGTCTGTTGTGCTAGAGTCTGTTGTGCTAGTGTCTGTTGCACTAGAGTCTGTTGTTGTTTTCTAGCGGCGTTTGAACAAACATTTATGCAATCGTAACAATAGGTTACCTGCGACATGGAAAGATAAAAGTTGCTACTAATGTAAACTTTGAACACACAACACCACCCGTATTATCGGCAGCTACTTACCAGGCAAGCGTAGTTTAAAACAATATATTTTTTTACAGTGCCGTTTGCAGCATCCTATACAGGCGGTGGGGATGATGTCTACATGGGAAAAATACAATTGCCGGCTTTTTACTTTTGAAAAATAAAAGTGTTTTGTTTTTTGTTGTTGCTCTTTTCACGTGACACGCATGAAATATTTAAAGCTTTGAATTTGATATTTCTTGATGCATAAAAGATTTGACCTTGTCTGGATGCGGTTGCAATGACATTAATATTGTAGATAGAAATTACAAAATGTATCTTTTTATCATCCAAAGAAACTATAGGCATCTTTTGCTTTACCGTGTATCTTGAATATGAGTTTTGTGATACATTTACATGATATCTGAGTATGAGATGTGTAACACATTTACATGATATCTGAGTATGAGATGTGTAACACATTTACATCAGATATGAGTATGTGATGTGTAACACATTTACATGAGATATGAGCATGAGATGTGTAACACATTTACATGATATCTGAGTATGAGATGTGTAACACATTTACATCAGATATGAGTATGTGATGTGTAACACATTTACATGAGATATGAGCATGAGATGTGTAACACATTTACATGAGATCTGAGCATGAGATGTGTAACACATTTACATGAGATCTGAGCATGAGATGTGTAACACATGTACACATCTCCTTAAATTATCCAAAGTCATGAATGTCAATGAAGAATAACGCGGTTTAAAAAGTTACATACACACAAGCACAAAATACAAGAAGTTCAATTAACAACGTTAAAAACAACAAAGTCTCACTAGCTCGGCTGTAAACGAAGCAAGCATAGTTGTTTCTTTAAACGACTCTTTGAAAGAGTTTTTTCCATATTTCGCTTTAAGACTCAATTTCATTTTTTTCCACATAAACCTGGACCAGGATAAAGACAAGTCGAGACAAGTGATTCAGAAACTCTTCATTTCATTTTCCAAGATGAAAAATAACTGTACATGACTTCTAAAAATAACTGATGAAAAGGACTTCTAAAAATAACTGTACATGACCTCTAAAGACAACTGATGAAAAGGACTTCTAAAAATAACTGTACATGACTTCTAAAAACAACTGATGAAAAGGACTTCTAAAAATAACTGTACAAGACTTCTAAAAATAACTGATCAAAAGGACTTCTAAAAATAACTGTACATGACTTCTAAAAATAACTGATGAAAAGGACTTCTAAAAATAACTGTACATGACTTCTAAAAACAACTGATGAAAAGGACTTCTAAAAATAACTGTACATGACTTCTAAAAACAGTGTGCAGCATGACTTCCACAAATAACTGTGCAGCATGACTTAAAAAAATAACTACAACATGACTTCTAAAAATAACTGACCAACATGATTTCTAAAATAAAATTAATTGGACACAAACAGTTTGTGTAAATTAAACAATATATTTTCAGCTTTAACTTTAATGATGAGTCTACAAAATACAACTGTAAGCATTTCGCCAAATGCCGTCATCGGTACAAAAAATTGGCAGAAATATTAGTCTTGTCTCTTTTCTGCTCTGAAATATCTGACGCAATATGTTACGCTAAGTGCGGAAGATAAAATATCATTGAGACAAATTGCCTTATGTATAATTTAAGACAATCATTTTTGAAATAAAAATTAAATACATTTTTAAATAAACATTAAAAGTCCTTCTATCAAAGACGAGTCAAAATGCACTAAAAGTAGACTTAACAATTTCTTTAAAGAAAGACTGGGCAGGGGTGTAGATAAGCACTGTACGCAGACTAACTAACACACATATTCTGGTGAAGGCCTGAGATCACTCTCTTAAGGCCCCGGCTAGTAAATTGGCAATCAACTCCATCTGCTGAGCTGTGCCATACAACATTTTCCTCACATAGGGTTCCCCCTCCGCCCTGGCCTCCCCCGGAAGCTCCAGTGAGGGACATTCGGTCAACAGATGCGCCAGCGTTTCCGGGACCAGGTTGCAATGCCGGCAGGTGGGATCCCGATTGTTGTCTAGACGCCAGAAATACTGTACGCAGACAAATGTTTCGAACTGAATGTAGATGAAAGTTACATCTGTTTTAATTTAATTGATTTTTGATAATGCTTTCTGCAGCATATCAAGTATTCAATTTCAAAAGATTTGACCCAATTTAAAAAGTTATCTGTGCACACACAATATAAATAATGAACCGTATGTTATGGAAATGGACACACCGGCATGGACACTGTAAGAAACGTTTTGAAGACGTATATTGGTCACTAGCTGCCTCTGTTAAGCGATGTTACATTGGTTCTTTTAAATTGTTTCAAAATGAATTGATGAAAGATACTTGCTTTACAGACCTGTTTACCCTCAAACTCTTAAAATCGTACACTATCGTCACGGAAATGAAAACATCTGTTACACTATCGCATAGACTGTTATGATTATGAAAACATCTTTTATACAATCGCACAGATTGTTATCATTTGTCGGAAGTCAATTTATAACAGTTATCATAAATGCATTTTAAAGCGTTTTGATCTAGGAATCCTAGAACTGATATTTATTCAGGATAATAGGAAAACATACAGATATTATAATATGTATTGTGAGATACTAGGTTTTTCATGAAGGGAATTAATCAATTACATTTTTTCCACTCCACAATGTTCCTAAAGTAGGAATATTTTCCATGAAAGACAACGAATAAACTTATTATCAACATCTGTTACCGGATTATAAAGTAACCAATAGCTTAACACAGCTCGGCCACAATTTCTAGATTATAAAAATTTGAATCCACCTTTGAAGTAAATAAACGTGAGGGCTCGTTGGTCTAGGGGTATGATTCTCGCTTGAATCCTCCTTCCAAAACATGATGTATACAGTGGGCGATCGAGACAGGTGCGTTTCCAAAAAATTTCCAAACGGTTCAACATGCCAGATGCCCTGAAACCACATCTCTTCAAGAGGCTCTGACACCACATATGTTCAATATGCAAGATGCCCTGACACCACATCTGTTCAATATGCAAGATGCCCTGACACCACATCTGTTCAATATTTAAGAGACCATGACGCTACATGTTTTCAAAACCCAAGAGACCCTGACACCCCATGGCATGAATGTCCTGCTTTCTTCGCTTCCTCTCCGCCTCTCCGTTTACCTTTACCACTATTCAATCCCTGAAATACTCTCAGAGTTTACTTATGCTGTTCTCTGGGACGCTGAAACCTAAGATAAGTTTGTATTTCATTGTTTTACATTATGCTAGTCTTTGTGTTCTGCTCGCGGAAAAAAAAAGCTTCTTGCACAGTTTGGTCCGACTTGTTTCGCTTTTTCATGCTTTCACCTACTTTGTGCTTCATATCACCTACCATGTGCTTCATATCTCCTACCATGTGCTTCATATCAAATAATCGCGGTGATTTTGCGTTAGATCAACGAAACAGATTTGTAGAGAATATCAGTGATGGTGGGATTAGAACAAGCTGTGTCTAAATCTATGAAATATGACGTGCAACAACGTTGAAAAATCGCCTGTAATTTATTTTGCTACTGCTTTACATTTGTGAGGCTCGTTGGTCTAGGGGTATGATTCTCGCTTTGGGTGCGAGAGGTCCCGGGTTCAAATCCCGGACGGGCCCTATGTTTTTGTATCCAAGTAAGAAACACATTTCCATTAAACCTTGTAGGAAGGATCATTTTCCCAAACATCTATCGCCCTTTCAATAAACGATGTGGTCGCGTGAGACAGGACGATTCAGTGATAGCATTTTGTCGTTTCTTCTCAGTTCAAAAGATGAGCAGCGCAACGTAGTGATAATTACGGTTGTTGTTTATCCAGAATGATTTTGGACAAGAAACTGTTCAACACCCAAGAGATTCTGGCACCATGACGTTCAACACCCAAGACATTCTGGCACCATGACGTTCAACACCCAAGAGATTCTGGCACCATGACGTTCAACACCCAAGAGATTCTGGCACCATGACGTTCAACACCCAAGAGATTCTGGCACCATGACGTTCAACACCCAAGACATTCTGGCACCATGACGTTCAACACCCAAGAGATTCTGGCACCATGACGTTCAACACCCAAGACATTCTGGCACCATGACGTTCAACACCCAAGAGATTCTGGCACCATGACGTTCAACACCCAAGAGATTCTGGCACCATGAAGTTCAACACCCAAGAGATTCTGGCACCAGAAATTTCAAAATAATGTTATCAAAAAAATTAAGACCTTCGGGCAGGGCTTCGAGTTATTTTTTCGGTTGCCTCGGCCCCAACACGGCCCTGCCGATAGCCATAAGTGACATATATCAACAATGTCAATGATACAACGGTACGTGACATACAAACAATTCTACATTTCATAGTTACAAACGTCTAATCCCTGACAGACAACAACAGTCAAAATGAATTAATGTAGAAGAACACAAACGCCTCTTGCTTCCAACATCAGCAAGGCGATAATCTCACAGTCAGACTTTCCCCGAGATGAAATAATTGCCCATTTAAAACCAGGGTACGGGACCACCCTCAAGAAGAACAAGCGGGTGGTAAGGTTCAATACACGATAGCTCGCAATAATAAGGGGGGAAATCATAATATGATCTCTTGCCTACTCCTCGTAGATCTACATCATATCTAAATCTGGTCTACATCATATCTACATATCATCTCCATAGTTGAATCCACTTCGTGTCGATATCAAGCACCGTCGTCTACGTGGTCATCAATTGTAAGGGTCACGGAATCTCGAAAGAACAAGATATGTGTTTAGTATTAGTAACACTACCCCAAAAAGGTTGGAAAACACTACCAGACAAAAAGCCTCGTTATGACAAAAACGATCTGCTTCACTCATTAAAGGCATGAGCCCCAGCCCCCGCAAAAAAAGGCCTATTACCCCACAAACCAGCCTCTTACCCTATAAACAAACCTCTTACACTACCAACCAGGCTCTTACCCTACAACCCAATACCTTACCATACAAACCAACCCCCTTACCATACAAACCAACCCCCTTACCATACAAACCAACCCCCTTACCCCACAAACTAACTCCTTTATCATATAAACAAACCCCCTTACCATCCAAACCAACCTTCTTACCTCACAAACCAACCCCATTTACCCTATAAACCAGCCCCCTTATCCTACAAAACAACCCCCTTACCCCCCCCCCCAAATATTTTTTTTCCACTACCCTAAAAATTAAAAATCAGGGCCTCCCCTACCCCAGATGTCAGCGATTACGTATTTAGACCTACAGATCCATGTTTATCCCTCCAATAATAAGAGCAAGTTGTGTGGGTTCAGACACACTTAGCCCCACATACTGGTCACTAGTTTGCGGTTGTGATAAGGATAATGGCTTCCACGGGGTGCGACCTTATTAATTGTTCTAATCTGCTCAGCTAGCACGATAGGAAACGCCCTTGGCACCACGCAGCGCTTACCAAAGCGATAACGCCACGCGTCTTCCAAATGTAGGTTTTAAAACATTAGAACTACAACTCCATTCCGTGTGAATGACATCTGGCCCGCCATCTTGGGATGTGACGTCAAAAAGGAAATGAAGGACGAATCTTCATGACGTCACTCTCAGGCGCTGATATTGCTGATGGCACAGACTCCATCCCACAAATCTGATGGTACAGACTCCATCCCACATATCTGATGGTACAGACAACCATTCCACATCTCTGATGGTACAGACTCCATCGGACATCTGTGATGGTACAGAATACATCGTATATTTCTGATGGTACAGACTATATCGTACATTTTTAAGGTACAGACTCCATCGAACATCTCTGACGGTGCAGACTACATCGTACATTTCTGATGGTACAGACTCCATCACACATATCTGATGGTACATACTCCATTGGAAAACTCTGATGGCACATGCTCCATTGCACATCTTTAATAGTACGGACTCCATAACAAATCTCTGATGGCACTGACTCCATCGCACATCTCTGATGGTACAGATTCCATCGCACATATCTGATGGTACAGATTCCATCGCACATCTGTGATGGTTTTCCATTATCGGACAGCTCATATGTCACCAACAAATAATATCACCGGCCATTCAACATCCCCATCAACAAAACAGCAACAGCCCTTCAACAGCAAATACATCTAACAGAAAATACAACGAAAAAATAATTACAGCCCAAAAGTTCATATGTAACTTATGTTACTAGCCACCAAAGAACGCTAACCACCATTAAGTACCAACCGATCACCTAATAGCGCTAACCCACCCCCACACCCCTTTCCCACAGCACCAACCACCCAAACAGCACCGACCACCAAAAGCACCGACCACCAAAAGCACCGACCACCAAAAGCACCGACCACCAAAAGCACCGACCACCAAACAGCACCGACCACCAAACAGCACCGACCACCAAACAGCACCGACCACCAAACAGCACCGACCACCAAACAGCACCGACCACCAAAGGCATATACCGCCACAAAACACCAACAAACAGCGCCAACTAACCACCAGGTCAAGCACAAAATAGAAATGCCTCCAACGCTATTAAGACAGCACCGGCCTCTCAACAGCACCAACGCCAAGACAGCACCGGCCACTCAACAGCACCAACTTCATACAGCACCAGCCACTCAACAGCACCAACGTCATACAGCACCAGCCACGCAACAGCACCAACGCCATACAGCACCAGCCACTCAACAGTACCAACGCCAAGACAGCACTGGCCACTCAACAGCACCAACGCCAAGACAGCACCGGCCACTCAACACCACTGTTACGAGCTGGATCGTTAATGAATGTCTGGGCTTACGACAGGGCGACTGTGAGATGTTTTGTTAGCGTTAATTTTGAGGTCAGAGGTGAAATTGGTTCGTGTTGAGTTTTTGGTGTAGCTGGGTGGGTGTGAACAGACGGAGGGGATTAAAGTTGTGAGCTGTTGGTTGAGAATCAGTAGAGCCAGGAGTAGAGTCAGGAGTTAGTCTAGAGAGGAGTCCAGAGTAGATCGTTAGAGTTAGTGTAGTCGAGAGTAGTTAGAGAGAAGACAGTCATTATTATCTCCATTGATGAATTGACATTGGCTGCGATTAGATCATGTAATAAAAGTTCATCATTGGATGCTGTTCTACTGTTCTTTATTGTACCTGGTGTGACAGGAAATATTCTTTGACATTAGAGTAGACCAAAGTAAGAAGGCTATAACACACTTTGACCCTAGACTAACGAAAGTAAACTGTAACATTTTATACTGCAACAAGCACCAACGTCCTCCTTACATAACCTAAAAATTTAAAAGTTGCTCCATTAAAATCTTTTTTAAAATGCTATTGATATATCTTTTTGAACTATCGAGCTTTCTGGAAAATTCTAGATTGGATATTATTAGTTTTAAATCCACCGATATTTCTACACGGACAATGTTGGGTGTTGCTACTGAGCTAGGCCTATATCCATCAATTCACATAAAACCTATAGTGTTGTCTAAGCCTATGGTTATTTATAAAGCTTAAATAAGGAAAAATGAAATCCCCCCGGCCCCAGAGGGATGGATATTATGAGTTCAGTACCCTTTTTAAATATAGATAATCAAGTATATGTGTACTAAGTTTGGTCAAGAGCCATCTATTCATGTAGGAGTATTAAGCCTATTGATATTTATATGGCTTATATAAGGAAAAATACTAATTCGGGGTCTTAGGCCCCCAAACGAAATGTTATATAAAGGTCATAGCGCCTAAGACTAAGAGTTCCTTCCGAATATGATGGATATATGTGCCAAGTTTAGTCTAGATCCATTAATCCATGTAAAAGCCATTGTGGAACTGAGCCACCCACAAACCCACAAACATTCACTTTCATATATATGATATGATATATGATAAAAATTAGTAGTTTATATGGCAAATATTTTTTTCCTTTTTTTTCCTATGACTTTTTTTTTCTGTGAATTTTTTTTCTTTTTTTTTTTTTTCTTGTGACTTTTTTCTTGTGACTTTTTTTCTTGTGACTTTTTTCTTGTGACTTTTTTTCCTGTGACTTTTTTCTTGTGACTTTTTTCTTGTGACTTTTTTTTCTGTGACTTTTTTTCTTGTGACTTTTTTCTTGTGACTTTTTTTCCTGTGACTTTTTTCTTGTGACTTTTTTCTTGTGCCTTTTTTTCGTGTGACTTTTTTTCCATTAAAATCAAACTAACAACCCCAACCTATCAAACCAAAATTCTCTTCTTCTATATTTTGAGGGCCCACGATCAATGAATTGATCATTCTGTCTCCTATGTTTCAGAGGGGTTCGCGATGTTACTGTGTTTTGAAGGGGGTACTTCACTGGTTGCAAGGACAACTCAGCCATGGTATTATGAACTGGGGGTTGGAAGACGGGAAGCAGTAGACGCAAATGTGTCTAGTGAGTCGCCTCAACTCTTGCTTTTGGAAGCTTGTTCCGGTCCCTTCTGTCTTTGGCAGACATATCAACCCAAACCTATCAACCCAACCCAAACCTAGCAACCCAAACCTATCAACCCAAACTTATCAACCCAAACCTATCAACCCAAACCTATCAACCCAAACCTATCAACCAAGACCTATAAACCTAAACCTACCTATCAACCCAAACCTATCAACCAAGACCTATAAACCTAAGCCTATCAAACAAGACCTATAAACCTAAACCTATAAATCCAAACCTATCAACCCAAACTTATCAACCCAAACCTATCAACCCAAACCTATCAACCCAAACCTATCAACCAAGACCTATAAACCTAAACCTACCTATCAACCCAAACCTATCAACCAAGACCTATAAACCTAAGCCTATCAAACAAGACCTATAAACCTAAACCTATAAATCCAAACCAATCAACCCAAACCTATCAACCCAAACCTATCAACCCAAACTTATCAACCCAAACCTATCAACCCAAACATATCAACCCAAACCTATCAACCCAAACCTACCAACTCCATCTTTCATTCCAACACAAAAAAATTGCCCGGGACGAGGCTCAGCAGAACGTTGTTTAAAATGCTTGACAAAGAATGGGAACGATTTGAGGGCGCCAGTTGCCTCTCAGCAATAGCTCCAATATTTGCCAGAATGTCCCTTATGACAATATTATTCCTTGCCCACCATTCCCCCCACCCCACCGCGACCCACCTCGCAGCAGGCCAACAGTGGCCATCAGACGGCGGACACAGGGAGATTTGGGAAAAGGAAGAAACAAAGAGCCACGTGATCATTAATCTAAATTTACTGTTGGGCAGAAAGAGTCCAAAGGTCAAATGCTCAAGATGATAGGTCGGCATGCACTGGCCGGACGGGATCTCTGTGTCTGATCTTCTTTTCGACCTCCCTGTTACTCATCTTCTTCATATAGGTGTCATTATCATTGTTCTTGTCAATGTTCTTGTCAATGTTCTTGTTGACAGTGCACCTCTCCATTAACTACTTGGGGTTGTTTATTGTTTTTTTTTGTGGGGGGGGGGGAGGGGTGGTTGTTTTGTTGTTGTTTTGTTGTTGTTGTTTTGTTGTTGTTGTTTTGTTGTTGTTGTTTTGTTGTTGGTTTTTTTTTTTTTTTTTGTTGTTTTTTTTGGGGGGGTGTTGGTCAAGGTTCTAACCAGTGACATTGTGACATTGTCAAATTTTATTTCCGTTTTTCTAGTCAATGTTCTTCAATCTTGTCAATGTTCTGGATGCGTTCTTGTTGTTCTTTTTCTTGTTTGTGTTCTTGTTATGCTTGTTAATAGTCGACTATGTTCTCAGCAATGTTCTAGAACAGGTTCTTGTTGCTGATCTTGTCAGTACGTTTTCTTGATGGTATTATGGTTTTATCGTAGTTACTGTCACTGTTCTTCAATCTTGTCAATGTTCTTCAATGTCAATATTACACAATCTTGTCAATATTAGTAAATCGTGTCTCTTCAATCTTGTCTATATTCTTCAGTCTTGTCAATGTTCTTCAGCCTTGTCAATGTTCTTCAGCCTTGTCAATGTTCTTCCGCTTTGTGAATGTTCTTCAATCTTGTCAATGTTCTTCAATCTTGTCAATGTTCGCCAATCCTGTCCATATTCTTCCCACTGTTGACTAAGAAGTCCTAAATCGTTTGTCCACCCCTAGAGACCTGCCAAAGTCACGGGTTAGCGCCGTGTCCCATTCATTGGTTACATAGCTGCGTGGCGTCCTCTTTATCTTGTGTTGAACCCGCCATGTTGTCCCACTGAAGACGTCTCTCTGAGCCGTGAGGGCCTGGCGTTAATGGCTGAAACCTTCGATTGTGGGTCCGTGCAAGGGGAAATAAAGTCAATAGTAGCTGGCTATATTTATTTTATAGGGCATATTTGCTTAAAAATATGACAAGGTACGCCTGCAGCCTGTAATATCTGCTTTTTTTTTACAATAATTTTTTATATAATCCCACCGTTGTTTTTATTATTTTATTATTATCATCATGTTTTATTTTACCCCAATCATTGGATTTACCATCAGTCGGTTTTACCATCGTTCAATGTTTTACCATTATGTCTTAGTTTTTACATCATACCACTGTCTTTATTATCATACTTCGTTTTACACCATTCATTGGTTTTTACCATGATGTTATCCCCATACCAATACGAGTATTGCTTTACCATCATGCCACTGTTTTACCATGGTGTTATCAACATACCACTACGAGATTGCTTTACCATCATACCACTGTTTTACCATGGTGTTATCACCATACCACTACGAGTATTGCTTTACCCTCATGCCACTGTTTTACCATCATATCACCGATTCGCTATCACACCATTCATCATCATACTATTATTTGACCAGTCTAACATCATTTTACCACCATTCCACTGATTAGCCACCATACCCCTGGGTTTACCATCATTCCAATGTTCTCTCCATCATTCCACTGTTCTCTCCATCATTCCAGTGTTCTCTCCATCACTCCACTGTTCTCTCCACCATTCCACTGTTCTCTCCATCATTCCACTGTTCTCTCCATCATTCCCCTGTTCTCTCCATCATTACACTGTTCTCTCCATCATTCCACTGTTCTCTCCATCATTCCACTGTTCTATCCATCATTCCACTGTTCTCTCCATCATTCCACTGTTCTCTCCATCATTCCACTGTTCTCTCCATCATTCCACTGTTCTCTCCATCATTCCACTGTTCTCTCCATCATTCCACTGTTCGCTCCATCATTCCACTGTTCTCTCCATCACTCCACTGTTCTCTCCATCATTCCACTGTTCTCTCCATCATTCCACTGTTCTCTCCATCATTCCACTGTTCTCTACATCACTCCACTGTTCTCTCCATCATTCCACTGTTCTCTCCATCACTCCACTGTTCTCTCCATCATTCCACTGTTCTCTCCATCACTCCACAGTT
Source organism: Omphiscola glabra (assembly GCA_964017045.1). Lineage (NCBI taxonomy): Eukaryota > Metazoa > Mollusca > Gastropoda > Lymnaeidae > Omphiscola > Omphiscola glabra. The sequence goes on along the minus strand of OZ024805.1, from coordinate 1,828,356 downwards.
ATCTCCATCATTCCGCTGTTCTATCCATCACTCCACTGTTCTCTCCATCATTCCGCTGTTCTATCCATCATTCCGCTGTTCTCTCCATCATTCCCCTGTTCTCTCCATCATTCCGCTGTTCTGTCCATCATTCCCCTGTTCTCTCCATCATTCCGCTGTTCTCTCCATAATTCAGATGTTCTCTCCATCATTCCACTGTTCTCTCCATCACGCCATTGTTCTCTCCATCATTCCACTGTTCTCTCCATCACTCCACTGTTCTCTCCATCATTCCACTGTTCTCTCCATCATTCCGCTGTTCTCTCAATCATTCCACTGTTCCCTCCATCACTCCACTGTTCTCTCCATCACTCCGCTGTTCTTTCCATCACTCCACTGTTCTATCCATCACTCCGCTGTTCTATCCATCACTCCGCTGTTCTTTCCATCACTCCACAGTTCTATCCATCATTCCGCTGTTCTATCCATCATACCTATACTTTGTCATAATTTAAAAACCCGGCTGTTAAAAAATATACTTATTGAACATATCCCACGTGACAGGCTCGGAGGTACACCCCTGGACGCCCCCCTGGACGTCGCTACACCCCTCGACGCCCCCCCTGGACGTCGCTACACCCCTCGACGCCCCCCCTGGACGTCGCTACACCCCTCGACGTCGCCCCCCTGGACGTCGCTACACCCCTCAACGTCGCCCCCCCTGGACGTCGCTACACCCGTCGACGTCGCCCCCCTGGACGTCGCTACACCCCTCGACGTCGCCCCCCTGGACGTCGCTACACCCCTCGACGTCGCCCCCCCCTTGGACGTCGCTACACCCCTCGACGTCGCCCCCCCCCCCCTTGACATTTATGTCCTTCTGATAGCAAGTTTAAGACATGGGATCTGAGGACACGTCAATCGAGAAAAGTTTTTTGTGTGGACTCGAAATGACGTTCATGGCTTTTCGTGTACTCTCTAACATCTACCCGTCTCCGAACTATCGAACTTGGACAAGATCGATGGCTTCATTTTCAAATCATAAAATAAAACCACCGTGTAATCTACGGTCTCTATCTATGTATTAACTCTGTTGTCCGATAGGGGACGGGTAAGGACAGTGCTGTGCAACCAACGGTCCGCGGGGCAAGTCACGACCCCCATGTCGGCCATTCTTTAATTAAGTACGCTAATATATATATATATATATAAAGAAAGAAAATGTCCAAGCTCCACCCAACTTGGTCCAATACAAAAAACTCTGTATAAGTAAAATAATTGATACAGCTCGACTTTCCTCATCTCCCACACTTTTTCCACGGTCTGTGGTGCATATTAATCAAATGTTAGAGCAATACGATTTAAACTAACTATAATTGGTCATACTTTTTGTACCTTAGATCAGTAATAATTATTTCTACATAGTTGCTTTCTGTGCATTAGATGTGTCCATTACGGCACTAATTTCCTGCACAAACACACCAGCGAGAGTTAAATGGAAAACACATTTTTTTAGCTTTTCGGCAAAATATCTTCACATGGTATTAATCAAATACTGTCCAACTAATGTATCTTAATTTCCCCGTATTTCTTCTTTTTATTTTTTTTTCTATCCCTAAATATTTTGGATTATCTACCTTATTTTTCACAGTACCATTATTTATATTCTTTCACTTCCTGTAATCCTACTTCCGGCAACAACAAAAGAGATCTCTCAAGTTTTTTGATAATTGTGCTCTGTTTCTTGTCTTACTTCTATTTGTCTTGTTATTCGAAGAAGGCTTTAAGCCGAAACGTTCATCTTATTGTCCTGTCTTTTGATTCAAGCTTCAACATACCTTGGTGTACTTTTTCATTCGCACAGCTTGAATGCAGCCCTTTAATTAGTATCTAATAATTATTCACTCTGGATAAGTAATATTTCTTCACTCTGGATAAGTAATATTTCTTCACTCTGGATAAGTATTACATCTTCACTCAGGTCAAGTATTACATCTTCACTCAGGTCAAGTATTACATCTTCACTCAGGTCAAGTATTACATCTTCACTCAGGTCAAGTATTACATCTTCACTCAGGTCAAGTATTACATCTTCCCTCAGGTCAAGTATTACATCTTCACTCAGGTCAAGTATTACTTGTATTTTTATGATCTTGGGTTTTAAAAAAATAATAATTGAAAACAAAAGCCATTAATAATTTGGAGAAACCATTTTTTTTTTAACCCAATAAAAGTAATAGGTTTGGTTTTTGGCCTACATAAGTAGTAGGGGTTTTTAATCCTGGAAACGTAAAGGGGTAAATAGGAGGTTTGTTTTGTTTACTCTAGGTAAGTAATAGATTTTACCCTTAAGTAAAAGGTTGTACTCCAAAGTAATATGTTTTACTGCCTAGTAATAGTTTACTCCCATGCAATAGAAATTGGCCCCAAGTAATATGTTTTACCCCAAAGTAATAGGTTTTATTCTCTAGTAATAGTTTACTCCCGACTCCCATTCAAAAGAAATTAGTGCCAAATTTGTTTTACCCCAAGTATAGGTTTACCTAAGTAATAGCTTTTTATCCCAAGTAATAGGTTTTACTCTCAAGTATTAGGTTTTACCCAAAAGTAATATGTTTTACCCCAAGTAATGGGTTTTACCCCCCAAGTAATATGTTTTACCCGCAGGTAATAGGTTTTACCCCCAAGTAATAGGTTTTACCCCCAAGCAATCGGTTTTACCGCCAAGTAATGGGTTTTACCCCCCAAGTAATATGTTTTACCCGCAGGTAATAGGTTTTACCCCCAAGTAATAGGTTTTACCCCCAAGTAATATGTTTTACCCCCAAGTAATAGCTTTTACCCCCAAGTAATAGGTTTTACCTCCCAAGTATAGGTATTACCCCCCAAAGTAATAGGTTTTACCCCCCCCCCCAAGTAATAGATAGAGGCTTAGAAACGAAAACCCGCAGTTCAAAAACGCATCATTCGAAACAAGGTTAGTCGACTAGAAGGTTTATGTGCCGGTCTAAGCAAGGACTAAAAGGCTTATGTGACGGTCTAAGCAAGGGTTCTCAAACATTTTGAATACTTGACCATTGGAGTAAGATGGCACCCACATTGTGAAATGTATCATCTGTCTTCGCAACATCGATCCTAGGATTATTGGAGTAGTTACCCCCTACCCCGCCGCCCCTACCCTCACACATACATAAATAAACCATATTCCGAACACCTCCATTCCTACTCCCCACAGCGCCGACGTAGACCGAGCCCAATACCGTTATGTCCCACGGGACTTAAATCCAGGGGCGATAATCAGTTTAGAACTAAGGTCAGATCGTTCTATGGAGAAATGAAATATGGATGTCATTCGGTCAGTCAGTTCGTGTACCGGAAATGGGGAAATTATAATTGAGTACCCTATTAGATAGGGGTGTATTCACTAAGGTCTGTGTTGCTAAAGCAGGAAGGGTACTTCTCAAACTGACGACCTGGGGGTCCCATCCTACGACCCGTTGCCCACCATGAGATTTGTTAGATATGAAATAAGACGTAAATAGATCCGTTGTCACACTTTGCAATGTGGAAAAACTTTGTTGAATTGGAAGCATCCTTACAGGTGACATCCTTAGAGGTGTTATCCGTAGAAGTGGCATCAGTAGAAGTGGCATCCGTAGAGGTGGCATCCGTAGAGGTGGCATCCGTATAGGTGGCATCCGTAGAGGTGAAATACGTTTGTGACAGCCGTAGAGGTGGCATCCATAAAGGTGGCATCTGTAGGGGTGACATCCGTAGATGTGACATCCGTAGAGGTGGCATCCATAGAGGTGACATCCGTAGTGCTGACATCCGTAGAGGTGGCATCTGTAGAGGCGGCATCTGTAGAGGTGGCATCTGTATATCTCTTATTGCCTTATGTGTTTTTTCTCTCTTAGCATTATTTTTAAGAATCAAATGTTTCCCTGTCCAGCCAGCTGGTGAGACCACGGGAACTCGATACAGCTTGGCATCAGACTCGATACAGCTTGGCATCAGACTCGATACAGCTTGGCATCAGACTCGATACAGCTTGGCATCAGACTCCATACAGCATGGCATCAGACTCGATACAGCTTGGCATCAGACTCGATACAGCATGGCATCAGACCCGATATAGCATGGCATCAGACTCGATACATCTTGGCATCATACTCGATACAGCATGGCATCAGACTCCATTCAGCTTGGCATCAGACTCGATACAGCATGGCATCAGACTCCATACAGCTTGGCATCAGACTCGATACACAGCTTGGCATCGGACTCCATACAGCTTGGCATCAGACTCGATACAGCTTGGCATCAGACTCCATTCAGAAGGCCATCAGACTCGATACAGCTTGGCATCAGACTCGATACAGCTTGGCATCAGACTCCATACATATTGGCAGCAGAATCCATATAGCTTGGCATCAGACTCCATACAACTTGGCAGCAGAATCCATATAGCTTGGCATCAGACTCCATACAGCTTGGCATCAGACTCCATACAGCTTGGCATCAGACTCCATACAGCTTGGCAGCAGAATCCATACAGCTTGGCATCAGACTCCATACAGCTTGGCATCAGACTCCATACAGCTTGGCATCAGACTCCATACAGCTTGGCATCAGACTCCATACAACTTGGCAGCAGAATCCATATAGCTTGGCATCAGACTCCATACAGCTTGGCAGCAGAATCCATATAGCTTGGCATCAGACTCCATACAGCTTGGCATCAGACTCTATACAGCTTGGCATCAGACTCCATACAGCTTGGCATCAGACTCCATACAGCTTGGCATCAGACTCCATACAGCTTGGCATCAGACTCCATACAACTTGGCAGCAGAATCCATATAGCTTGGCATCAGACTCCATACAACTTGGCAGCAGAATCCATATAGCTTGGCATCAGACTCCATACAGCTTGGCATCAGACTCTATACAGCTTGGCATCAGACTCCATACAGCTTGGCATCAGACTCCATACAGCTTGGCATCAGACTCCATACAGCTTGGCATCAGACTCCATACAGCTTGGCATCAGACTCCATACATCATCATGAGCGTCAAAAGAGTTGCCAAAATTCTAAGAACTGATTAATTGTCAGGTATGAATGTCAACTTTTGATGCAGACTCATCTAACGTAACAGCCACCCAGTCTACCAGTACTAAATGCCCTACGCCTTATGGAATGATCACCCAAGCTACCAGTACTTAATGCCCTATACCCTATGGAATGATCACCCAATATACCAGTACTAAATGCCCTATGGAATGATCACCCAATTTACCAGTACTAAATGCCCTATGGAAAGATCACTCAATCTACCAGTACTAAATGCCCTATACCCCATGGAATGATCACTAAATCTACCAGTACTAAATGCCCTATGCCCTATGGAATGATCATCCAATCTACCAGTACTAAATGCCATATGCCTTATGGAATGATCATCCAATCTACCAGTACTAAATGCCCTATACCCTATAGAATGATCACTCAATCTACCAGTACTAAATGCCCTATGGAATGATCACCCAATCTACCAGCACTAAATGCCCTATGGCAGTGGTTCTCAATCTTCCTAACGCCGCGACACTTTAATACAGCTCCTCATGTTGTGGCCTACCAGTACTAAATGCCATATGCCTTATGGAATGATCACTCAATCTACCAGTAATAAATGCCCTATGCCCTATGGAGTGATCACTCAATCTACCAGTACTAAATGCCCTATGGAATGATCACCTAGTCTACCAGTACTAAATGCCCTATGCCCTATCGAATGATCACCTAGTCTACCAGTACTAAATGCCCTATGCTCTATGGAATGATCACCTAGTCTACCAGTACTAAATGCCCTATGCCTTATGGAATGATCACCCAATCTACCAGTACTAAATGCCCTATGGAATGATCACTCAATCTACCATTACAAAATGCCCTATGCCCTATGGAATGATCACCCAATCTACCAGTACTAAATGCCCTATGGAATGATCACTCAATCTACCAGTACTCAATGCCCTTTGCCCTATGGAATGATCACCCAATCTACCAGTACTAAATGCCCTATGCCCTATGGAATGATCACCCAGTCTACCAGCACTAAATGCCCTATGGAATGATCACCTAGTCTACCAGTACTAAATGCCCTATGCCCTATGGAATGATCACCCAGTCTACCAGCACTAAATGCCCTATCCCCTATGGAATGATGCTCTAATGATTTTAAATTCTAAATGCTTTATTGTTTGTTTATTGTTTATTTACTTCGGCTCGACCAATCAGAATTCAGCATCTATAAACGGATTCCATTTTTAAGCCGAGTCTGCGCAGTAGGGTGTTGTTTATTTTTTGTTTATTGCCAAGTAGGTCGGCAGTGTCAAGTTCAAGTAGGTCGGCAGTGTCAAGTTCAAGTAGGTCGGCAGTGTCAAGTTACAAAAGAGGAAGAGTGTTACCTTGCACGTCTAAGACAAGCTTTACAAATATATTGAACTTCCTATTTTATGAATAGCGACTCAAGCTATCCTTCTAGTATCAAACTAAAATATCGAGGAAATATTTCAAATTGATTTTTATTTTAATTGGAAAAAAATGGGATAAAAAGGTGGGGGGCAAAGGTGGGCAGTGCGGCACCCCATGGGACATAAAATGTTCGGGGATGAGAGAAATCTCCTTAGACCACTTTTGGTTCACTCTCCTCGGAAAGAAAATGTATAGTCCGATTTTTTCATCGGCACCAAGACGTCGCCGAGAACGGATCACATGATTAGGGCGATGACTTCTGGGAAATTGGCCGTTGTCACCATCGTCGTCCGGTCAGATGAATTGTGGGACGGTGGCTGCCATAACAGAGATTTGTTCCCCGTGAAATGTGTGTTGGGGGTGTGGGGGTAGAGCCACTCTATTCGTTTCATGAATTAATGATGTAAAGTGGGTGAAGTGGAGGGATGGTCAACTTCGATTACGATTACGATTCCAGATACAAGATAGTAGATGCACCCGGGGGTTGGTTTAGCTTTTCAGTAAAAGAGTATTTTGTATTAAACATTGAAATAAAAACGACGTACATTTTATGTTACCGGGTCAAGCGGTGGCTGGGGTCACTGTGGTGGCAGGGGTAGCTAGGGTAGCAGGGGTGGCTAGGGTAGCAGGGGTGGCTGGGGTGTTGTTGAACATATGGGACAATTACAGGCGATCCTGGGGTGTTGTTGAACATATGGGACAACTCCGGTAGGGTCTGCTCTGTAAAAATATCGTGACGACTAGCGAAACGCTCGAGTCATAAACCCCGAGTTGATCAACTAGAATTTAGTGAGATCTCCGGACAGCGTCATCAAGTCGTGTAGACAACGTCATCAATTGTCGTAGACTAGCTCATCTAGAGAGGACGCCATTTCGGGGTGCATCTAAAAGAGAACGCCATTTCAGGATGGTCTTAATCAAGAGGAGTGCTTGCCCATCCCACCCTCAACCCACTTTTTTTTTTCAACCGTCTAAACAGTGTAATAGATTATCACCCTTGGAAGTTCTCTCTCGGGGGGGAAATGACAGTTTCCGGTGGTGGTCCACGACAATAACTTCAGAGTGCATCCAGTAAAATAACAAATGTAAAAGTGCGCTTAATGTAATTCTACATGCCTTTTGGTCTTAAGTTGTAAGACTGTAGAATTGTATCATTTAAAAATATAACTTAAGCGTAATAGTTTTTTTTTTTTTTTTAATTGGAATAGTAACTGTCTAAACCTGAATGAGACATACTATTTGAGATAGGATATGTTTGTGTTGACTTCATCTGAAATCTCATTAAGTTGGAATATGTTGTTGTTTTTTCAAACTGATTCTCTCCACTGTTTACTTTCCTAAGGTAAACCCCTAAAGAATAGTTCAAAAGTCATTTTAAAAACGAAGTGGCTATTGGTACATTTGTACCAGAATTGAGAGGTTGGGATTAAAAAACGATTTAAAATATTTTTGTTGGCTTTGTAAGACAAAATGAGGTATCAAATGAAAGATAATTGAATGTACTATACTTTGAAATCTTAATTCTTCATTTTAACTAAAATAAACTACCACAAATGACATTTGAATAGCATTGAGTTTAATGTGTCCGGGGTCCGAAAGGGGGCGCTGCGTGTCCGTGTACCCTCCAACTCATTCACACCCCTCCCACACAGCCATCTTGCTTGTGGCCCCGACATCTTGCATGTGGCCCCGCCATCTTGCATGTGGCCTCGCCATCTTGCATGTGGCCTCGCCATCTTGCATGTGGCCCCGCCATCTTGCATGTGGCCCCGCCATCTTGCATGTGGCCTCGCCATCTTGCATGTGGCCCCGCCATCTTGCATGTGGCCCCGCCATCTTGCATGTGGACTCACCATCTTGCATGTGGCCTCGCCATCTTGCATGTGGCCCCGCCATCTTGCATGTGGCCCCGCCATCTTGCATACCCGAAACGTGACAGTCAGCTGACCTGACATCAAGATGTCAACGTGAACTTTGGCAAATGGCCATTGACAGAGTCCAAAACAACGGGATTATCTTGTTAGGTATGCTGGTCACTTGACGTCATCCACACAGAGACAACTGATAGATAATGACGTCACTTGACGTTATCTAAACAGAGACAACTGATAGATAGGGACATCACTTGACGTCATCTACACAGAGACAACTGATAGATAGGGACGTCACTTGCCTTGAGCCTTGCGGCGTTTAACAAGGGTCACCAAGTCCACAATGATTGCCAGACCTCTCATCCACCCTTCTCTCCTCCACCACCCTATTAGCCACCACCTATCATCCACCACCCTATCATCCCCCACCCTATCATCCACCACCTTATCCACTATTATATCATCCACCGCCCTACTATCCACTATCCTATCATCCACCACTCTCTCCTCCACCACCCTATCATCCACTTTCTCTCCTCCACCACCCTATCATCCACTAACTATCATCCACCACCCTACTATCCAACATCCTATTATCAACCACCCTATCATCCACCTCTATCATCCCAATACCTTATCCACCATACTATTATCCACTGCCCTATAATTCACTACCCTCACATCCACTAACTCTCATCAACTAGATTCTATCCACTACCTATCCTCCAACACCCTATCCTCCACCACCCTACCCTCCAACACCCTATCCTCCATCACCCTATCCTCCACCACCCTATCATCCACCACCCTATCATCCACCACCCTATCATCCATCACCCTATCATCCAACACCCTATCATCCATCACCCTATCATCCATCACCCTATCATCCATCACCCTATCATCCATCACCCTATCATCCATCACCCTATCATCCATCACCCTATCATCCACCACCCTATCATCCATCACCCTATCATCCATCACCCTATCATCCATCACCCTATCATCCATCACCCTATCATCCATCCCCCTATCATCCACCACCCTATCATCCACCACCCTATCATCGACCACCCTATCATCCATCACCCTATCATCCATCACCCTATCATCCACCACCCTATCATCCATCACCCTATCCTCCATCTCCCTATCCTCCACCACACTATCATCCACCACCCTATCCTCCATCACCCTATCCTCCACCATCCTATCATCCATCACCCTATCATCCATCACCCTATCATCCATCACCCTATCCTCCATCATCCTATCTTCCATCACCCTATCCTCCATCACCCTATCATCAATTACCCTATCATCCATCACCCTATCATCCACCACCCTATCCTCCATCACCCTATCATCCACTACCTATCCTCCATCACCCTATCATCCACTACCCTATCCTCCACCATCCCATACTCCACCACCCTATCATCCACTACCCTATCATCCACTACCCTATCATCCACTACCCTATCATCCACTACCCTATCCTCCACCATCCCATACTCCACCACCCTATCATCCACTACCCTATCCTCCACCACTCTATCATCCACCACCCTATTCTCCACCACCCTCTCGGTAAAAAAGCATACTTTTCTTTTACTTGAAAAATAAAGTTTAACTTTATACATGCCCTGACCCCCCTCCCCCCAACCCACTAAAATGATATTGGATCAAACTGACTAAAGTAAACGCTAAAGGGAGGTGGGGGAGAGCGAGTGGGGGAAAGAGGTGGGGGAGGGGGGCAAAGCGTTACCTCTCTACATCACATCTTAACTTGACATTACGAAAATTGGAAAACTTGACGGGATGGCAAGGGGAAAAAAAGGAGGGGGGGGGGGGTGATCCTTTTGTCTTGGATAAACATGGGGATGTGAGATAGCATCGAGGGGGTAAACATGGGGTTTATCTGGGGGATAACGGTCGTAGCTAAAGTAGCTTTATTGGACTAATGACGGCCTCTTGGGGGAGTGGGGGGGGGGAGGTGAGGGTGAGGGTTGTGGGGCGGAAGTTGAAGGGGTACTGTGATGGGGGGCGCTGGCAACGGGTTGATACTACCAAACGATTTCTACATCCGGGATTTTTGTGTCTGATACACCATGCTCAATTGGACTGACCAGTCTATGACGTTACAATTTGGGACGGCAATGTCTGATGTTTCAGATAGTGTACCCAATTCTTGGGAGACATTTTTTTTTAAAAAAAAAACGTTTTTTGTTGAATCTCCACAAAACTTTAAAATGTGGACAATGTTTTTTAAAACCAACACTTAGAATCCGGACTCTTTTGTTAATGCCGGTCTTAGAATTCAGCTAGCATGTTTACTCGGTCATTTCAGTCCGGACTAAAGGTGAAAGAATGAGATCATCTAGGTGAATATGTTCAGAATTTCAATCCTAACTAAATTTTTTTTAACCCAAGGAATCCATGAGTTGAGAACCGTAATAACAGTTTCATCCCATCATTGTCAACCACCGTGACACCTACAGGTGTCTGGTGATAAGCGCAGAATGTAGCACTTGGGTGTGGGGTGAGCTTGGTGGGAATGGTGTATTGCAGAGGCGTCACTGGGGTTGGTGTAACCCGGTGCGGCAAACTCATGGAGTGACCACCACTCCGGATTCTCCATTAGGACCTTTACCGATTAATTCTAAATCAGATTATACAGAACAGATCAAACAGAATAGATCATACGAAACATTTCAAATCAGAAGAGATCATACGTAACAGATCAAACAGAACAGATCATACATAACAGATCAAACAGAACAGGTCATACAAAACAGATCAATCAGAACAGATCATAAAGAACAGATCATACAGAACAGATCATACAGAACATATCATACAGAACAGATCATACAGAACAGATCAAACAAAACCGCTTATATTTGTAAATTAAGGCCACAGCTTCAAAAGACATAAGAAGAGAATATTGAATTTAACGTGACTAAACTGACACCTTTTCAAACATTAACACATTTATTTTTATTGAAATGTTAATCTTGACAATAGAAACAACGCTATGTTCATAGCCTTCAACTTCAAAGATGAAAATATGTCAACAGCTTTATCACATCAACATTCGTCACCTTTATATTGTATCTTTAAATTCACTTAACAGCAAGACCGGAAAGACTGGACCGATACATGAAAGACCCCACGGAGCTCTATACTAGTTATAGCTCGCCAAACATTGGCGACGGCGATGTGTGAACTTCATATCTACTAGTTATAGCCCGCAAAACATTGGCGACGGCAATGCGTGAACTTCATTTCTACTAGTTATAGCCCGCCAAACATTGGCGACGGCAATGCGTGAACTTCATTTCTACTAGTTATAGCCCGCCAAACATTGGCGACGGCAATGCGTGAACTTCATATCTACTAGTTATAGCCCGCCAAACATTGGCGACGGCAATGCGTGAACTTCATATCTACTAGTTATAGCCCGCCAAACATTGGCGACGGCACTGCGTGAACTTCATATCTACTAGTTATAGCCCGCCAAACATTGGCGACGGCAATGCGTGAACTTCATATCTACTAGTTATAGCCCGCAAAACATTGGCGACGGCACTGCGTGAACTTCATATCTACTAGTTATAGCCCGCCAAACATTGGCGACTGCAATGCGTGAACTTCATATCTACTAGTTATAGCCCGCCAAACATTGGCGACAGCAATGCGTGAACTTCATATCTACTAGATATAGCCCGCCAAACATTGGCGACGGCAATGTGTGAACTTTCATTTTACTAAACTTTCTTGACAAAACATGAACTCAAGTAACGCACATTTAAGAATCCAAATTTTTAGCTACACTCTTTCCCCCCGTACTAACAACGCATCACTGCTGGTCCTGCTAAAACATAACATTAACAAAGCCAATTCCCATAACCAAATATACGTCACAAAACACAAAGCATAAAGCAAAAGCTACGAAAATAATCTCAGAACCAAATACGCTGAATAGGAAGCGGCGAGCTTGTTAGAAAGCAGCAGGGAATGGAAGCAGTCTATCAGAAGCGTAGTATATATAAGAAAGGTTTTGAAAAGCTCATCTCGCATGACATCACATTAACAAAGTCGTGAGAAATCATTGTAGGCTTTAAGAGAGGATTGGGGAGATTGACAGCCCTGCTCTGGTGGCACCCTGCTATGGTGGCACCCTGATCTGGTGGCACCCTGCTCTGGTGGCAGGGTTGGTGGCACCCTGCTCTGGTGGCATCTTGTCTGATGACATATGGTTCTGATGGCAGTGGCACCCTGCTCTGGTGGAAGTGGCACTCTGCTCTGATGGCATCGTGCTCTGGTGGCATACTGCTCTGGTGGCAGTGGCACTCTGCTCTGGTGGCAGGGTTGGTGGCACCCTACTCTGATGGCATCGTGCTCTGGTGGCACCCTGCTCTGATAGCCGTGGCACCCTGCTCTGGTGGCAGTGACACCCTGCTCTAGTGGCAATGGCACCCTGCTCTGGTGGCAGTGGCACCCTGCTCTGATGGCATCGTGCTCTAGTGGCACCCTGCTCTGAAAGTATCTTCTCTGATGACATCTTGCTCTGATGCAGTGGCTCCCTGCTCTGGTGGCATCTTCTCTGATGACATCTACTCTGATGGCAGTGGCATCCTAATCTGGTGGCATCGTGCTCTGGTGATACCCTGCTCTGGTGGCAGTGGCACTCTGCTCCGGTGGCATACTGCTCTGATGACGCCCTGTTCTGATGACGCCCTGTTCTGATGATGCCTTGCTCTGTCTGTTGCCACCATGTTTTAGGTGGCAACATGCTATGGTTGCAACCTAATATATATTAATAACCTTTCTTATGGCACCCTGCTCCGGTGGCACCCTGCTCCGGTGGCACCCTGTTTTGCTGGCGCAATACTCAAGGGTGGAAACCTATTCTGGTGTCCGTTTTCTGAGTTCTTCTGTGACAACGATTTCATCGAATCTGCTGTCATGTAAGCATTTGTAGTTACTCCTCGTTGAGGGTGTCACTCGCCGTGGTCCGCACCCCTAGTGTGTTGTTTTTATCACAACGATAACAGAAGTTATTAAGCCAGTTATGTTTTTAAAAGCATTGTATAATGACAAGTAGTGGTCTAAACCGATGGTGCTCAAACAGGTATTCTTGGGAGGGGGGGGCGTTGAAATGCGTTGGTGATTTTAGGGTGCACTGGGACCCTGATAATGACGCTGGGGCCCTTAGAGAGGTGGTGCTGGGATTCTAACAAGGTGGTGCTGGGTTTCTTAGAAGGTGGTGCTGGGTTTAAAAAGTGGTGGTGCTTTGATTCTAAGTCTGTGGTGATGGGATTCCAAAAAAAGGTGGTGCTGGAACTCTAAAAAGGTAGTGATGGGACTCTGAAAAGGTGGTGCTGGGACACCACAAAAGTGGTGCTGGGACACCAAAAAGTGGTGTTGGGACTGCAAAAAAGTGGTGCTGTGATAATGTATATGTAATACTTTTTTTTAGAAATTTAAAAAAATATTTCAAAGAGTGATCAAAGAAAAATGATAATAGAAAGATGATCAAAGATAGATGATTAAAGAAAGGTGATCAAAAAAAGATGATCAAAGAAAGATGATTAAAGAAAGATGATCAAAGAAAGATCACAACATCATTCATAATGACCGACTTCTCACCACTTATGGCAACCAACATCGCATTACTACAATAATTCCCGTTTAGGGTTGGGGGCCCAAATTTATTTTTTTTCTTAGACGATAGAAAATATAAATAAATGACAATTAATGGATAGATCTAGATCATTGATACACATGCAGCTGAAAATCTATATAGAAAAACTGAAAGGTTTTGAACTCGCAATATTCACCACCTCAGGTCAGAAGCCCTTAAATCATTTTCCCTCAATCACAGTAGCTTTAGATTTCCATATACGGTTGTACGTTCAATGATGGTTGTAAGCCAACCTTGGGAGACAAACCCTTTACATCCCATAGTAAAATAGAAGTTCTTGATTTCCAGATGGACACCCCAGTCACCCCAGTATTTTATGAGATGATTTTTTTTCTATTGCGATTCCTCACTCGTACTTATTGTGATAACATAATTAAGTAATAACAATTGTCGATAACATAATACAGTGTTGCTGTTGGTGGATATGAGGTAGGGGTGGCGAATGCCTATACCTATGATTTTAGCTACGCGGCCGTGAGAAAGCCGCTCCTAGGCAACCGTTTCGTCCCACTTTAACGTCCCGACCGAAAGACTCCCTGGGCGGTGGGGGTGGTAACGCAACACCTTCCCTCCGCAGTGGAAGCAAAGCCGTCGAGACCCTTGGGAGAGTGGACCGCGAACGCTTTAAACGCAGCGTTCTTGGTCGACTGGACGTCCCCCAAGCCAGGGGGGTGGGTTCCCGAAAGGCCGCCGCACCGTCTGTCGGCGAGGAAACCCTGCGTCTAGCCCGTGTGGAGGTGTGCCGGGGGGGGGGGGCATTAAGAGCTCGCGCTCGACGGCCCACCGACGCCATCTCCTGTGCGACATTATTAGTGTATGTCTTGACAGTGTATGTCTTGACAGTGTATGTCTTGACAGTGAATGTCTTGACAGTGTAGTTCTTGACAGTGTATGTCTTGACAGTGTATGTCTTGACAGTGTATGTCTTGACAGTGTATGTCTTGACAGTGTATGTCTTGACAGTGTATGCCATGGACATATGGTGACCAAACCTGTGATGGAAACCGTCTCTCGGAGTGGAGCATCAAGACTAGTAGTCAATGTTTTCTTGTGCAGTGATGGTGACGTCCACAAAATCTGACTTTGCCTACGATATTTCATTCCGCCTGCAACCGTAAATGTATTGCTTTTTTAAAATTATAAACAATTTTGGCGGGAAACTGTTTACGTAACGCGTGATATGTTTATGATTGTATAAGTCTGCTTTGTCAAAGTGAATTACCTCCCCTATAGCGCAAGCGCTAACTTGGCGGGAAACACCGGGATTGGGGGGGGGGGGGGTCAAATCATACGATAAGGGTAGGAGTCTGGAATTGTAAATTTACGACAGCGGACACATCAGTACTGTCTATCATTTGTTTGCATGCTCTGTCTATACATCGAAAAAGTCTGTTATTTCCATGTATTTTCTATTTATACATCGGTACAGTCTGGTATTTGTTGGCATGCTAGGTCTTTATACCGGTTCCGCAATTTGCTAGTCCGTTCGGGCTATCTATACTCTGGTACAGTATGTAAATTGAAGTCTGTACCGCAATATTAGATCAATCAGCAGTCCAGACTACTCCACTGCTTTCAAAAGATGTTTCATGACGCATTCATTCCTTGGCTAACCATGAAGTCTCCCTCGTTGGCCGGTTCCCAGAGGTCAAGCTGGAGGTTTTGAAATTTGATAACCGAAGGATACTGGGATATTTGAGAGTGTTTGTTTATAAAGAAGTGTAGCGAAGGATACTGGTGTATTTGAGAGTGTGTGTTTATAAAGAAGTGTAGCGAAGGATACTGGTGTATTTGAGAGTGTTTGTTTATAAAGAAGTGTGCCGAAGGATACTGGGATATTTGAGAGTGTTTGTATATAAAGAAGTGTAGCGAAGGATACTGGTGTATTTGAGAGTGTTTGTTTATAAAGAAGTGTAGCAAAGCATACTGGTGTATTTGAGAGTGTTTGTTTATAAAGAAGTGTAGCGAAGGATACTGGTGTATTTGAGAGTGTTTGTTTATATTTGAGAGTGTTTGTTTATAAAGAAGTGTAGCGTAGGATACTGGTGTATTTGAGAGTGTTTGTTTATAAAGAAGTGTAGCGTAGGACACTGGTGTATTTGAGAGTGTTTGTTAATAAAGAAGTTTAGCGAAGGATACTGGTGTATTTGAGAGCTTTTGTTTATAAATAAGTGTAGAGAAGGATACTGGTGTATTTGAGAGTGTTTGTTTATAAAGAAGTGTAGCGTAGGATACTGGTTTATTTGAGAGTGTTTGTTTATAAAGAAGTGTAGCGAAGGATACTGGTGTATTTGAGAGTGTTTGTTTATAAAGAAGTGTAGCGTAGGATACTGGTGTATTTGAGAGTGTTTGTATATAAAGAAGTGTAGCGAAGGATACTGGGATATTTGAGAGTGTTTGTATATAAAGAAGTGTAGCGAAGGATACTGGGATATTTGAGAGTGTTTGTTTATAAAGAAGTGTAGCGAAGGATACTGGGATATTTGAGAGTGTTTGTTTATAAAGAAGTGTACCGAAGGATACTGGGATATTTGAGAGTGTTTGTTTATAAAGAAGTGTAGCAAAGGATACTGGGATATTTGAGAGTGTTTGTTTATAAAGAAGTGTAGCGAAGGATACTGGGATATTTGAGAGTGTTTGTTTATAAAGAAGTGTAGCGAAGGATACTGGTGTATTTGAGAGTGTTTGTTTATAAAGAAGTGTAGCTTAGGATACTGTTGCATTGGAGAGTGTTTGTTTATAAAGAAGTGTAGCGAAGGCTACTGGTGTATTTGAGAGTGTTTGTTTATAAAGAAGTGTAGCGAAGGATACTGGTGTATTTGAGAGTGTTTGTTTATAAAGAAGTGTAGCGAAGGATACTGGTGTATTTGAGAGTGTTTGTTTATAAAGAAGTGTAGCGAAGGATACTGGTGTATTTGAGAGTGTTTGTTTATAAAGAAGTGTAACGAAGGATACTGGTGTATTTGAGAGTGTTTGTTTATATTTGAGAGTGTTTGTTTATAAAGAAGTGTAGCGTAGGATACTGGTGTATTTGAGAGTGTTTGTTTATAAAGAAGTGTAGCGTAGGACACTGTTGTATTTGAGATTGTTTGTTTATAAAGAAGTTTAGCGAAGGATACTGGTGTATTTGAGAGTGTTTGTTTATAAAGAAGTGTAGCGTAGGATACTGGTTTATTTGAGAGTGTTTGTTTATAAAGAAGTGTAGCGAAGGATACTGGGATATTTGAGAGTGTTTGTATATAAAGAAGTGTAGCGAAGGATACTGGAATATTTGAGAGTGTTTGTATATAAAGAAGTGTAGCAAAGGATACTGGTGTATTTGAGAGTGTTTGTATATAAAGAAGTGTAGCGAATGATACTGGTGTATTTGAGAGTGTTTGTTTATAAAGAAGTGTAGCGAAGGATACTGGGATATTTGAGAGTGTTTGTATATAAAGAAGTGTAGCGAAGGATACTGGGATATTTGAGAGTGTTTGTTTATAAAGAAGTGTAGCAAAGGATACTGGGATATTTGAGAGTGTTTGTTTATAAAGAAGTGTAGCGAAGGATACTGGGATATTTGAGAGTGTTTGTTTATAAAGAAGTGTAGCGAAGGATATTGGTGTATTTGAGAGTGTTTGTTTATAAAGAAGTGTAGCTTAGGATACTGTTGCATTGGAGAGTGTTTGTTTATAAAGAAGTGTAGCGAAGGCTACTGGTGTATTTGAGAGTGTTTGTTTATAAAGAAGTGTAGCGAAGGATACTGGTGTATTTGAGAGTGTTTGTTTATAAAGAAGTGTAGCGAAGGATACTGGTGTATTTGAGAGTGTTTGTTTATAAAGAAGTGTAGCGAAGGATACTGGTGTATTTGAGAGTGTTTGTTTATAAAGAAGTGTAACGAAGGATACTGGTGTATTTGAGAGTGTTTGTTTATATTTGAGAGTGTTTGTTTATAAAGAAGTGTAGCGTAGGATACTGGTGTATTTGAGAGTGTTTGTTTATAAAGAAGTGTAGCGTAGGACACTGTTGTATTTGAGATTGTTTGTTTATAAAGAAGTTTAGCGAAGGATACTGGTGTATTTGAGAGTGTTTGTTTATAAAGAAGTGTAGCGTAGGATACTGGTTTATTTGAGAGTGTTTGTTTATAAAGAAGTGTAGCGAAGGATACTGGGATATTTGAGAGTGTTTGTATATAAAGAAGTGTAGCGAAGGATACTGGAATATTTGAGAGTGTTTGTATATAAAGAAGTGTAGCAAAGGATACTGGTGTATTTGAGAGTGTTTGTATATAAAGAAGTGTAGCGAATGATACTGGTGTATTTGAGAGTGTTTGTTTATAAAGAAGTGTAGCGAAGGATACTGGGATATTTGAGAGTGTTTGTATATAAAGAAGTGTAGCGAAGGATACTGGGATATTTGAGAGTGTTTGTTTATAAAGAAGTGTAGCGAAGGATACTGGGATATTTGAGAGTGTTTGTTTATAAAGAAGTGTACCGAAAGATACTGGGATATTTGAGAGTGTTTGTTTATAAAGAAGTGTAACAAAGGATACTGGGATATTTGAGAGTGTTTGTTTATAAAGAAGTGTAGCTTAGGATACTGTTGCATTGGAGAGTGTTTGTTTATAAAGAAGTGTAGCGAAGGCTACTGGTGTATTTGAGAGTGTTTGTTTATAAAGAAGTGTAGCGAAGGATACTGGTGTATTTGAGAGTGTTTGTTTATAAAGAAGTGTAGCGAAGGATACTGGTGTATTTGAGAGTGTTTGTTTATAAAGAAGTGTAGCGAAGGATACTGGTGTATTTGAGAGTGTTTGTTTATAAAGAAGTGTAGCGAAGGATACTGGTGTATTTGAGAGTGTTTGTTTATAAAGAAGTGTAGCGAAGGATACTGGTGTATTTGAGAGTGTTTGTTTATAAAGAAGTGTAGTGAAGGATACTGGTGTATTTGAGAGTGTTTGTTTATAAAGAAGTGTAGCGAAGGATACTGGTGTATTTGAGAGTGTTTGTTTATAAAGAAGTGTAGCGAAGGATACTGGTGTATTTGAGAGTGTTTGTTTATAAAGAAGTGTAGCGAAGGATACTGGTGTATTTGAGAGTGTTTGTTTATATTTGAGAGTGTTTGTTTATAAAGAAGTGTAGCGTAGGATACTGGTGTATTTGAGAGTGTTTGTTTATAAAGAAGTGTAGCGTAGGACACTGGTGTATTTGAGATTGTTTGTTTATAAAGAAGTTTAGCGAAGGATACTGGTGTATTTGAGAGTGTTTGTTTATAAAGAAGTGTAGCGAAGGATACTGGTGTATTTGAGAGTGTTTGTTTATATTTGAGAGTGTTTGTTTATAAAGAAGTGTAGCGTAGGAAACTGGTGTATTTGAGAGTGTTTGTTTATAAAGAAGTGTAGCGTAGGACACTGGTGTATTTGAGATTGTTTGTTTATAAAGAAGTTTAGCGAAGGATACTGGTGTATTTGAGAGCGTTTGTTTATAAATAAGTGTAGAGAAGGATACTGGTGTATTTGAGAGTGTTTGTTTATAAAGAAGTGTAGCATAGGATACTGGTTTATTTGAGAGTGTTTGTATATAAAGAAGTGTAGCGAAGGATACTGGAATATTTGAGAGTGTTTGTATATAAAGAAGTGTAGCAAAGGATACTGGTGTATTTGAGAGTGTTTGTTTATAATGAAGTGTAGCGAAGGATACTGGTGTATTTGAGAGTGTTTGTTTATAAAGAAGTGTAGCGAAGGATACTGGTGTATTTGAGAGTGTTTGTTTATAAAGAAGTGTAGCGAAGGATACTGGTGTATTTGAGAGTGTTTGTTTATAAAGAAGTGTAGCGAAGGATACTGGTGTATTTGAGAGTGTTTGTTTATAAAGAAGTGTAGCGAAGGATACTGGTGTATTTGAGAGTGTTTGTTTATATTTGAGAGTGTTTGTTTATAAAGAAGTGTAGCGTAGGATACTGGTGTATTTGAGAGTGTTTGTTTATAAAGAAGTGTAGCGTAGGACACTGGTGTATTTGAGATTGTTTGTTTATAAAGAAGTTTAGCGAAGGATACTGGTGTATTTGAGAGCGTTTGTTTATAAATAAGTGTAGAGAAGGATACTGGTGTATTTGAGAGTGTTTGTTTATAAAGAAGTGTAGCGTAGGATACTGGTTTATTTGAGAGTGTTTGTTTATAAAGAAGTGTAGCGAAGGATACTGGGATATTTGAGAGTGTTTGTATATAAAGAAGTGTAGCGAAGGATACTGGTGTATTTGAGAGTGTTTGTATATAAAGAAGTGTAGCGAAGGATACTGGTGTATTTGAGAGTGTTTGTTTATAAAGAAGTGTAGCGAAGGATACTGGGATATTTGAGAGTGTTTGTATATAAAGAAGTGTAGCGAAGGATACTGGGATATTTGAGAGTGTTTGTTTATAAAGAAGTGTAGCGAAGGATACTGTGATATTTGAGAGTGTTTGTTTATAAAGAAGTGTACCGAAGGATACTGGGATATTTGAGAGTGTTTGTTTATAAAGAAGTGTAACAAAGGATACTGGGATATTTGAGAGTGTTTGTTTATAAAGAAGTGTAGCGAAGGATACTGGTGTATTTGAGAGTGTTTGTTTGTAAAGAAGTGTAGCGAAGGATACTGGTGTATTTGAGAGTGTTTGTTTATATTTGAGAGTGTTTGTTTATAAAGAAGTGTAGCGTAGGATACTGGTGTATTTGAGAGTGTTTGTTTATAAAGAAGTGTAGCGTAGGACACTGGTGTATTTGAGATTGTTTGTTTATAAAGAAGTTTAGCGAAGGATACTGGTGTATTTGAGAGCGTTTGTTTATAAATAAGTGTAGAGAAGGATACTGGTGTATTTGAGAGTGTTTGTTTATAAAGAAGTGTAGCGTAGGATACTGGTTTATTTGAGAGTGTTTGTTTATAAAGAAGTGTAGCGAAGGATACTGGGATATTTGAGAGTGTTTGTATATAAAGAAGTGTAGCGAAGGATACTGGGATATTTGAGAGTGTTTGTATATAAAGAAGTGTAGCGAAGGATACTGGTGTATTTGAGAGTGTTTGTATATAAAGAAGTGTAGCGAAGGATATTGGTGTATTTGAGAGTGTTTGTTTATAAAGAAGTGTAGCGAAGGATACTGGGATATTTGAGAGTGTTTGTATATAAAGAAGTGTATCGAAGGATACTGGGATATTTGAGAGTGTTTGTTTATAAAGAAGTGTAGCGAAGGATACTGGGATATTTGAGAGTGTTTGTTTATAAAGAAGTGTAGCGAAGGATACTGGGATACTTGAGAGTGTTTGTTTATAAAGAAGTGTAACAAAGGATACTGGGATATTTGAGAGTGTTTGTTTATAAAGAAGTGTAGCGTAGGACACTGGTGTATTTGAGAGTGTTTGTTTATAAAGAAGTTTAGCGAAGGATACTGGTGTATTTGAGAGCGTTTGTTTATAAATAAGTGTAGAGAAGGATACTGGTGTATTTGAGAGTGTTTGTTTATAAAGAAGTGTAGCGTAGGATACTGCTGTATTTGAGAGTGTTTGTTTATAAAGAAGTGTAGCGAAGGATACTGGTGTATTTGAGAGTGTTTGTTTATAAAGAAGTGTAGCGTAGGATACTGGTGTATTTGAGAGTGTTTGTTTATAAAGAAGTGTAGTGAAGGAAAAGAAAGAAGCGTGTCTCAGTATCCCCCTCCCCCCACCCGTTTCTGTATTATTTTAGTATATATGAATTCTTTTAGGTGTGGGTAGTGGGGGTGAGGTGCAGCAGTGTGAGGCAGTGTGGCTGGGGGTGGAGTGTGAGACAAAGTGTCGGTATGAAGGCAGATATGAGGGCGGGTTGAAGGTGGGGGGGAGCAATGTGAGGCTGTGTGGCTTCGTGGGAGGTGAAGGTTGGTGTGGGAGGTGAAGGTTGGTGTGGGAGGTGAAGGTTGGTGTGGGAGGTGAAGGTTGGTGTGGGAGGTGAAGGTTGGTGTGGGAGGTGAAGGTTGGTGTGGGAGGTGAAGGTTGGTGTGGGAGGTGAAGGTTGGTGTGGGAGGTGAAGGTTGATGTGGGAGGTGAAGGTTGATGTGGGAGGTGAAGGTTGGTGTGGAAGGTGAAGGTGGGCGTCATGTGTTATTTAATTGGGTCAATGAATTGTCATATTTTGTTGTATTAGGGTGACTGAACTGTGTCATATTTTGTTGTATTAGGGTGACGAACTGTGTCATATTTTGTTGTATTAGGGTGACTGAACTATGTCATATTTTGTTGTATTAGGGTGACTGAACTGTGTCATATTGTGTTGTATTAGGGTGACTGAACTGTGTCATATTTTGTTGTATTAGTGTGACTGAACTGTGTCATATTTTGTTGTATTAGGGTGACTTAACTGTGTCATATTTTGTTGTATTAGGGTGACTGAACTGTGTCATATTTTGTTGTATTAGGGTGACTTAACTGTGTCATATTTTGTTGTATTAGGGTGACTGAGCTGTGTCATATTTTGTTGTATTAGGGTGACTGAGCTGTGTCATATTTTGTTGTATTAGGGCAGGGGTCTCAAACTTACATTATCCGGGGACCCCAGGAGGTAGAGTCTGCGTGAGACCGGGCAGCATCAATTATTCCACAAGAAAGCGATGACCAACTCAATAATGTACAACTGTTACAATCTGTTCAACCTTTCTTAATAGCAAATAACTTTTAATATATGTATATACAATATTCGAAGCGTGTTTTCTCAAAATCGCACTTTGACCATATTTGTCTCATCAAATGTTATCAAATAAAAACGTGTAGTTCCAATCTTAAAAAAAAACACCAAATTACCATTATTATCAAGGTCCAAATCAATACATACATAATTAAATCAGAATTAGACTAGCCAGTGAGATTCGACTGAAACCGTCGCGGAGGGTCACATTATAGATATGAGAATGGGGGAAAAGCGCGGGCCGTATGAACACTAAACTTTGCAAAATATCGTCTTGTGGGACTTAAATGGCCCGCGGGCCGCGAGCTTGAGACGCCTGTGTTAAGGTGAAAGAACTTTGCCATCTTATGACGGATGAAAACACTCCGAGGAGATACAACAGTTGTCTGCCATATTTCAACTCTCTAGGACACGGGATGATTTCATTTCATTACGGGATGATTTCATTTCATTTTAAAGGGGAACTTTGAAAGAAGTAAATCCAGACACACAAAACATTAGAAATATGTTAGACATAGATTTGTGTTGGGTTTCTTAAACTAAAATAAAGATAGCGCAATTGGACCAGCGTGTCAATATACATATCTATTATGATATACACGGCAATGTGTCAAAGGCAGATTCAATCTTTCAAAAACTAGATGTGAGCCTCGCTCTACTAATGACGTGGCAGTAGATAGCAACATATCTAAAGGGAGACACTTTATTCTTCTTGCAAGATGGCGTAAAGCTTCGGTTAACAAAGTGCCTTCAATGCCAGTGCAGATTTGTGTGAAATTAGTTACCACGTTTCCATCCAATTTATAGCCAATGTTTTCAGCTTTGAGAAAAACAGTATCTTAGCTGTTAGAAGATAGTGTGATGTTGTATCTTAGCTGTTAGAAGATCGTGTGGTGTTGTATCTTAGCTGTTAGAAGATCGTGTGGTGTTGTATCTTAGCTGTTAGAAGATCGTGTGGTGTTGTATCTTAGCTGTTAGAAGATCGTGTGGTGTTGTATCTTAGCTGTTAGAAGATCGTGTGGTGTTGTATCTTAGCTGTTAGCAGATCGTGTGATGTTGTATCTTAGCTGTTAGAAGATCGTGTGGTGTTGTATCTTAGCTGTTAGAAGATCGTTTGATGTTGTATCTTAGCTGTTAGAAAATCGTGTGATGTTGTATCTTAGCTGTTAGAAGATCGTGTGATGTTGTATCTTAGCTGTTAGAAGATCGTTTGATGTTGTATCTTAGCTGTTAGAAGATCGTTTGATGTTGTATCTTAGCTGTTAGAAGATCGTGTGATGTTGTATCTTAGCTGTTAGAAGATCGTGTGATGTTGTATCTTAGCTGTAAGAAGATCGTTTGGTGTTGAATGGCGGGGAGTTGCGGTTTGCGGCACCCTGAAGAAGAAGAAATTATTGAATTCCTTTAATTCATCTGTCTAAACGAGGGGCCATCAAATGACGGCCCGCGGTTACAGATCCGGTCCGCGAGGGTTAGGGTCGTAAAGTAAAAGGTCCCCGTGAAAGCACGCAGAGTTGTGTCTACACAAGAAGACAAGACGTGTATATTGTGCAGGGCTGTGTCTACATAAGAAGACAAGACGTGTACATTGTGCAGGGCTGTGTCAACATAAGAAGACAAGACTTGTACATTGTGCAGGGCTGTGTCTACATAAGAAGACAAGACGTGTACATTGTGCAGGGATGTGTCTACATAAGAAGACAAGACGTGTACATTGTGCAGCCATAATTGGCGTGTGAGTTGCCGCCTGTCACCTACCAAAGAGATGTGTGTACAATAAGACGAAGGCTTCAAGAAACAGAACTGGAAGGATGTGGTGGAGAAGGCCAGGACTCTACATGGGCTGTAGCGCCACTGATGATGATGATTGAAGAAACAGGTAGACAATCTGCATTTGTAAAAGCTCATTAATAAAACCATTGCAATTTTTTGTTGACACTCGGGAAAAGCAACGATATTCATGAGTCCAGCTTCAAATTTTTATTAGTCAAAGATGAGTATTTCTTAGTCACGGAGGAGTATTTCTTAGTCACTGAGATTTCTTAGGCATAGAGGAATATTTCAAAGTCTCAGAGGAGTATTTCAAAGTCGTCTTAGAGGAGTATTTCTAAGTCACAGAGGAGTATTTCCAAGTCACAGAGGAGTATTTTCAAGTCATCTTGGAGGAGTATTTCTAAGTCAAAGAGAAGTATTTCTAAGTCACATAGGAGTATTTTCGAGTCGTCATAGAGGAGTATTTCAATGTCACATAGGCGTATATCTAATTCACGTATGAGTTTGCTTAATGTGTCACGTGATATTTCTTAATTTACAAGTATGCGTTACTTGTAATAACTCATATTCTGATATAGGTTAGTCGGGGCTGACAGGGGACGCTGATGATGAAATAATGTCCAGGGGGGGGGGGGGGGCAACGCGTAGCAGGATAAAGTTTGAGAACCGCTTTATTACAATATTTGGGAGAAATCCCTCACCACTCCGTATTATTTTTTGCTGCTGTCAGCTTCATGGACCTCAACCCCCACTACGCCCCCACCCCCCAACTGCGCCCCCCATTACGCCTTCCACCTCCTCTAAGTGTAATCCAGAATCAAACACTAGATGCCCTGGCAAACAGTTGGCCAGATATTTAGCGTGTCCCTGGGCCTAAAATCAAATGTCCACCGTGCTGCAGGGCAAACTGGCAAACGCGATTCTTAGGAAGTCACCGCATTGTGGCGTGGCCCCCATTCCCCACTGAATGGTGGTGTTTGCACACCTTTCGTCGCACACATTTCCCAAACGACGCTTCATCAACGATTAACAGTTGAAAACACAACACTTGGGCCTGTAAAACAATGCAGCGACAACGAGGTCCGGCCGCTGTAATATTTATTGAATATTCCATCTGACTTCGCTTTGTGCTTGTTGCTTTTGTCTAAATAAATATAAAGCGACCGGACGAGGATTGGGGGGCGATCAGACGAGGATTGGGGGGGGCGATCTGACGAGGATTGGGGGGGGGGCGATCTGACGAGGATTGAGGGGGCGATCTGACAAGGATTGGGGGGCGATCAGACGAGGATTGGGGGCGATCGGACGAGGATTGGGGGCGATTGAACGAGGATTGGGGGGCGATCTGACGAGGATTAGGGGGCGATCTGACGAGGATTGTGGGGCGATCTGACGAGGATTGGGGGCGATCGGACGAGGATTGGAGGCGATTGGACGAGGATTGGGGGCGGTCAAGTTGAACTACGTGCAGAACGGTGGGATAAGTGGCGTATCTAGCGTCGCTGCCAACTGAGGGGAGCTAAGGTTTTGTGCGTCCTCCCCAACCAACTCTGAAGTTGGCTGAAAATGCCGCCCCCTCTATATAAGAAACAAAAATTGACACTCGGGGCGGTCTCCGCACCCCATTCCTGCGCCACTTGGACGGGTCGCTCTATTTCGATGTCCCATCTTTACCTTGATTTTTCTTAACTTGATATAAAGAGGGTATCATAAGATAATATCGTGCTGGATAAATAATAGCATGATAAAGGGATACATAGATTTCAACATAGTCATCCACAAATGTCACAAATGTATCCACAAATTACAAAAATTTATCCCTAAATTACAAATATGTATCCGCAAATGTTATCCACGAATTTAAAAAGGTATCCATAAATTACAAAAAGAGCATCAACTATGAAAAGAATGTCTTCTCATTACAACATGACAGATATTTGAAAAGGTTTCTACCTCAAACTTCAATCTCTTCTCTCCGACAAGTTCAAGGTCTTCAAGTGAACAAGTGACCTACCCTCCGACAAGTTCAAGGTCTTGAAGTGAACAAGTGACCTACCCTCCGACAAGTTCAAGGTCTTCAAGTGAACAAGTGACCTACCCTCCGACAAGTTCAAGGTCTTCAAGTGAACAAGTGACCTACCCTCCGACAAGTTCAAGGTCTTCAAGTGAACAAGTGACCTACCCTGCGACTCATTTCCCAGCTCCCCACACACGCCCTAAATGTACTTAACTCGAGAACACCTCATGTTGGAGTTAAATCAATAAGGGGGCCATAAATCGTCTGGGGGCGTCCAATTATTGTGTTGATCTTGCTGCTGTTGTCAGTTGTGGTGGTGATGGCGATGTGCGTTGGCTTGGTTTTTTTTTCCCCGAACCTAAAAACAGCGTCGGCCCCTCCTGTGGTGAATGAGATTTTTATGTTGACGCAATTTCTCATTAGGATCAACGCTGTCCAGGGGAAATGGATAGCGCATGACAGCAGAGGTCAAAGGTCGTCTGCATTATAATCAATATGAATGAAGACAAACATGAACAGCGCAATGTATGTGTACAGGTCAAGAGTATGGGCATGTTAATGTATGTGTACAAGGTGCACGGACATGGCACTGTAGGTGTAAAATTCAATGATAGATATGGGCACTGTATGTGTACAAGAAAATGATGAACACTGTATGTGTACAAGGCAATGATGGATATGGGCACTGTAAGTGTACAAGAAAATGATGAACAGGGCACTGTATGTGTACAAGACAGTGATGGACATGGCACCGTATATGTACAAGGCAATGATGGCTTTAGTAATGTATGTTTCCAAGTCAAGCATGCTCCTGCGTGGATAAGGCGATACGTGTGTACACATGAAATGTGGACATTGTAGTGTATGCGTACAAGTATGGATATTGTGATGTATGAGTACAACTATGTACATTGCGATCTATGTGCAAATGCCAAATGTGTACGTATGATACATGTGTAGATGGCATGACGTCATTCCTCCTATCTCCCAGCATGCTTTGCTTGAAAGAGATGATTATCGTATTTCTAAAAAATGTCTGTGGCCCAACACCGGAAATGATATTTTAATTGGAGCTGTCAGAGTTGGGTTAACGATAGATCAAACGGGAACTGTGGCGTCGGGGGGGGGGGGGGTGCTTCTTAACCCAAACCGAAGGACTTTTTTCAAAAAAAATATCTTTCTGTGCATTTCTTTGATTGGATAAATCTTTTAAATTTAAATGCACAATTCCTTTCAATTTTTTTTTAATGTATTTTATTCAATTTTTCATTGTTTGTTTTTCACAGGTTCCAAAAACAAATGTGTTGTTTTTAATTTAAAAAGATTAATGGCAAATTATTGTGTACCATGCACACATCTATGCCCTTAAAAATCAAGATAAGACAGGAAAGACCCGCGTCACGTGTACCGTGTACCCCAAGGCCATAACCTTGCACCCGAAATTGCTCTCTCCCCAAATTAACATTCCATCATCCAAACGTGTTGTCTGTACATCTCTGCTTAGCTCAGAGCAAACGTGTTTTCTGTACATCTCTGCTTAGCTCAGAACAAACATGTTGTCTGTACATCTCTGCTTAGCTCAGTACAAACGTGTTGTGTGTTCATCTCTGCTTAGCTCAGTACAAACGTGTGTGTGTACATCTCTGCTTAGCTCAGAACAAACGTGTTGTGTGTACATCTCTGCTTAGCTCAGAACAAAAGTGTTGTCTGTACATCTCTGCTTAGCTCAGTACAAACGTGTTGTCTGTACATCTCTGCTTAGCTCAGTACAAACGTGTTGTGTGTACATCTCTGCTTAGCTCAGAACAAAAGTGTTGTCTGTACATCTCTGCTTAGCTCAGTACAAACGTGTTGTGTGTACATCTCTGCTTAGCTCAGTACAAACGTGTTGTGTGTACATCTCTGCTTAGCTCAGAACAAAAGTGTTGTCTGTACATCTCTGCTTAGCTCAGTACAAACGTGTTGTGTGTACATCTCTGCTTAGCTCAGTACAAAAGTGTAGTCTGTACATCTATGCTTAGCTCAGAACAAACGTGTTGTGTGTACATCTCTGCTTAGCTTAGTACAAACGTGTTGTCTGTACATCTCTGCTTAGCTCAGTACAAACGTGTTGTCTGTACATCTCTGCTTAGCTCAGTACAAACGTGTTGTCTGTACATCTCTGCTTAGCTCAGTACAAACGTGTTGTCTGTACATCTCTGCTTAGCTCAGTACAAACGTGTTGTCTGTACATCTCTGCTTAGCTCAGAACAATGTTCATTTATTTTTGTTTGTTTGTTTGTTTGTTTTTGGTCTCTTTATTTGTTCATAAAGAAACGTGCAACAAATTAAAGGGTTTCCTCGGGGTGGTGGAGAAACGAGAGGGTGAAAAAAAGGGGGGTTGGGGGCACTAGAGTGTTTCCATTTAAATGTGTCACCGACATGCAAGACGCATTCTGCCCCCGGGTTAGGGAAACCTTGAAACAACACAGGCTTCATCCGGTTACCACCTAAGCAAACTCAAGGCTCGATTCGCGCGGCCGCCATCTTTGATATACGGCTCGCGCTGGCGTTCTCGCCTTTCGCGAGATCATGACGCCAAAAAGTTAGTCCACACGAGCGTGGAACAAAAGGTCGGAAATCCACACAAGCGCCAGACACACACACACATACACAAAGGCGGAAATCCACCGTACATTTTCTCCCCAGTTGTAACTCAGTTTAGAATCACCGATGGGCGCAGTGATGGTGCTTACATCGTAGAATAAGACCACAAGTGGGCTGCCACTAACTTGTAAAGTGCCACTGGTTGAGCCTGGTTGTTTGGAGCAGGGGTTCTAAAGAAAGCGAGCCATGCATCATCTTACTTGGCTTTACAAACCATGCCAAGATTTTTTGGTCTCTTTGTTATTTTAAAGCTGGCGAAGCAAGACCAATAAAAAATATTTTAAAATTTGAAATGGAACTATTCTGATAATCGGTAGTAGCTGAACACATGCACTCAGTACAGTAGTAGGTGAACACTACCGTAGTAGTTGAACACATGGACTCAATACCGAGTAGTAGTAGTTGAACACGTGTACTAAATACCGTAGTAGTTGAACACATGTACTTAAATACTCAATCTGGGAAGACGCTGCAGCCGGAAGTGTATATTTAGAGCCACAAATGTTTGTTAAGTACATCAGTAAAGGATGGGGAGATAACTCCATAGGATTAATGAGCCGGTGGTGGCGTTTGATGCAAATTGTCTGCGCTTGGCTTCATTCCGGGGAAAACAGCCGTCGGAATGTCTCGCGACAAACAATCCAGCGACATTTTACAACAAGGAGTTGCTGGAATTTAAAGAATCATTTCAAATCGGCCTCCGAAGTGAAGGGGTGGTGGATGGGCGGGGGTGCTGTAGTGACATATCTGGACAATTATAAGACTTCCATCGGGGCAAGAGGGGGGGGGGGTGGAGGTGAGGACATGCAGGTCAGCGAAATACAAACGAGGGTCTATGGGGGTTAGCGGGCTACCAATGGAAGCAGTCTATGGCTACCAATGGGGGCAGTCAATGGCTACCAATGGGGGCAGTCGATGGCTACCAATGGGGGTAGTCTATGTCTACCAATGGCGACAGTCTATGACTACCAATGGGGGCAGTCTATGGCTATAAATAGGGCAGTCTATGGCTACCCATGGGGGCAGTCTATAGCTATCAATGGGGGCAGTCTATGGCTACCCAATGGGGTCAGTCTATGGGGAACAGCGGACGCGCGACATGGAGGGGGCGGGGTTAGATAGCTATATTCCCTCAACACTGTTCCACTTTTCCCCCACAGAGGAGACTCGCCATTCAATTTGACGTCACAAACCAAGAGACCGGAAGTGCTTTGCTTCACTCCCGATTAAAATGGCGTCTAGATTTGACGTCGCCTCCGATTAGGCCCTGGTGAGGGGAGGACCTTATCATGATAAGGTGAATATGCTTACGTTATCATCCTCAGCCCTACATTATCATCCCCAACTCAGACGACGGCCACATACCGGCAGTTCGCATTGCGGGAAAATGCTCACAATTGTTTTTTTTAACCGGATAAACATTGCCCGTTGTTCCTGGGTCTTGAGTATGAAGAGACGGACAGGTTATTTGGAGCTGGCATTTCGGGTATGAGACTCCGGCATGCTCAAAAATAAACTGTATAATTACATTAAGTTTAATGTATTTTACCGGACAGCTTTTCCAAAGTCATTTACAGAGGGAAAGTGTGTCTGATAAAGTTGACATTATGACTGAGCAGTCACGGGAAGCGACAGAAAGAGAGAAACGCGGGGAAGGGGGGGGGAAGTGGGTGATATTTGGTTGGATGAGTGAATGAGTAAGTGTGGAGTGTGTGAGTGAGTGATTGAGAGACCTAGTGGGTGAGAGAGTGAGTGTGTGTGTGAAAGAGTGTGTGAGTGATTGTATGTGAGTGCTTGTGTGAGTGATTGAGTGTGTGATTGAGTGTGTGATTGAGTGAGTGAGTGAAAGAGTGAGTGAGTGAGTGAGTGAATGTGTCAGTGTGTGAGTCAGTGTGTGTTTGAGTGAGTGAGTGAATGTGTCAGTGTGTGAGAGAGTGTGTGTTTGAGTGAGTGAGTGAGTGAATGTGTCAGTGTGTGAGTGAGTGTATGTTTGAGTGAGTGAAAGAGTGAGTGAGTGAATGTGTCAGTGTGTGAGTCAGTGTGTGTTTGAGTGAGTGAGTGAAAGAGTGAGTGTTTGTGTGTGTGAGTGAGTGATATTTGGTTGGATGAGTGAATGAGTAAGTGTGGAGTGTGTGAGTGAGTGATTGAGAGGGGGGGGGAAGTGGGTGATATTTGGTTGGATGAGTGAATGAGTAAGTGTGGAGTGTGTGAGTGAGTGATTGAGAGACCTAGTGGGTGAGAGAGTGTGTGTGTGAAAGAGTGTGTGAGTGATTGTATGTGAGTGCTTGTGTGAGTGATTGAGTGTGTGATTGAGTGTGTGATTGAGTGAGTGAGTGAAAGAGTGAGTGAGTGAGTGAGTGAATGTGTCAGTGTGTGAGTCAGTGTGTGTTTGAGTGAGTGAGTGAATGTGTCAGTGTGTGAGAGAGTGTGTGTTTGAGTGAGTGAGTGAGTGAATGTGTCAGTGTGTGAGTGAGTGTATGTTTGAGTGAGTGAAAGAGTGAGTGAGTGAATGTGTCAGTGTGTGAGTCAGTGTGTGTTTGAGTGAGTGAGTGAAAGAGTGAGTGTTTGTGTGTGTGAGTGAGTGAATGCGTCAGTGTGTGAGTGAGTGTGTGTTTGAGTGAGTGAGTGAGTGAATGTGTCAGTGTATGAGTGAGTGTGTGCTTGAGTGAGTGAGTGTTTGAGTGTTTGAGTGAGTGAGTGAGTGATTAAAGCTGTTACTGACATATCCAACTAAAGTGTGACAGATAAAGTTGATATACAAAAGCATAATTGACACACATTTAACATGTACTTGTGCCTACTTGTTATCAAGATATTAAAATGTAAATATCCTGGCTCTCGAGTTGGGAAACTTGTACAACGCCGGGTTATCTCAAATCTCTGACTGACTTCAATTTATGGAATTCTCAATTCTTTCCAGCTATCGGGTTCATATTTACGACCATTTTAAGTCCAACCGAGTTTTACGCTGGCCGAGAACTTCAGGACCCCTCCCCCACACTACCACCAACGCTTTTTTTCCATTTCGAATGATATTACGCAATTTTTTTTTTAATAACTCAGAATGGTAAATTGCATTGAGAACCCAGAGCTTTGTTCATAAAAAGAAATTCATCGGTGCCGCGAGGACTGAGCTTTCATACCACGAATACTCACACCGATTACACCGAATACTCACACTGATTACAGCGAATACTCACACCGATTACAGCGAATACTCACACTGATTACACCGAATACTCACACTGATTACACCGAATACTCACACTGATTACACCGAATACTCACACCGACTCGCGCGCTTCGCAGACATTTGATTTATAGTCTTGTACTGTCGGTATTTCGTCCCCCCTTGATTGCCGCCTGGCTGCCTATCCGTAGGAAGACTTTCGGCGAGCACAGAATCTATCTGCTCATCTTCGCACGAGGGAAGCAAAGGAATTAGGAATCAGAAGGGGAAATTGATCGGTGGAGATATGGGGAGAAAGTGGGTTAAAGGGGGGAATTAGCCCGGGTCTCAGAACTGGCGGGACTCAGATCTGGACTAAGATTAGGGTAGGTTTTTTAAAAAGTTACTTACATTTGTATTGCCATACAGTGGAATATGGTGCACTGGGTTAGAGACTGGGGGGTAGGTTCCAATGGTGACACAAGATGGTGGATCGGGATGGTAGGTTCCATGATGAGAACCGAGGGTGGAAATGGAGGGTAGGTTAAAATGGTGACACAAGTTGGTGGGTCGGGACAATAAGATGGTTAGTTTCAAATGATCGATTGAAGGTAGGCCTGAACTTTGGGATTAGATGTTGGGGGTCGGGTGGAGGGGAGGACTTGATTATAAAATTAGATGATGGGACAGGATGGTGGAGCTGGATGGCAGGCATGGATGATGGGACAGGATGGTGGAGCTGGATGGCAGGCATGGATGATGGGACAGGATGGTAGGCCTGGATGATGGGACATGATGGTGGAGCTGGATGGTAGGCATGGATGA
The DNA here is from genome assembly GCA_964017045.1 of Omphiscola glabra. NCBI lineage: Eukaryota > Metazoa > Mollusca > Gastropoda > Lymnaeidae > Omphiscola > Omphiscola glabra. Next base: position 1,795,162 of record OZ024805.1, on the reverse strand, counting down.
TGGGTCAGGATGGTGGAGCTGGATGGTAGGCCTGGATGATGGGACATGATGGTGGAGCTGGATGGTAGGCATGGATGATGGGACAGGATGGTGCAGCTGGATAGCAGGCCTAGATGATGGGACAGGATGGTGGAGCTGGATGACAGGAATGGATGATGGTACATGATGGTGGAGATGGATGGTAGGCATGGATGATGGTACAGGATGGTGGAGATGGATGGTAGGCATGGATGATGGGTCAGGATGGTGGAGCTGGATGGCAGGCCTAGATAATGGGTCAGGATGGTGGAGCTGGGTGTTAGACATGGATGATGGGTCAGGATGGTGGAGCTGGATGGCAGGCATGGATGATGGGTCAGGATGGTGGAGATGGATGGTAGGCATGGATGATATTACAGGATGGTGGAGCTGGATGGCAGGAATGGATGATGTGACAGGATGGTAGAGCTGGATGGTAGACATGGATGATGGGACAGGATAGTGAAGCTGGATGGTAGGTATGGATGATGGGTCAGGATGGTAGAGCTGGATGGTAGACATGGATGATGGGACAGGAAAGTGGAGCTGGATGGTAGGCATGGATGATGGGACAGGATGTGGAGCTGGATGGCAGGAATTGATGATGGTACAGGATGGTGGAGATGGATGGTAGACATGGATGATGGGACAGGATAGTGGAGCTGGATGGCAGGCCTATATGATGGGACAGGATGGTGGAGCTGGATGGTAGGCCTGGATGATGGGACATGATGGTGAAGCTGGATGGTAGGCATGGATGATGGGACAGGATGGTGGAGCTGGATGGCAGGCCTAGATGATGGGACAGGATGGTGAAGCTGGATGGCAGGAGTGGATGATGGTACAGGATGGTGAAGATGGATGGTAGGCATGGATGATGTGACAGGATGGTAGAGCTGGATGGTAGACATTGATGATGGGACAGGATGGTGGAGATGGATGGTAGGCATGGATGATGGGACAGGATGGTGGAGCTGGATGGCAGGAGTGGATGATGGTACAGGATGGTGAAGATGGATGGTAGGCATGGATGATGGTACAGGATTGTGGAGCTGGATGGTAGGCATAGATGATGGGTCAGGATGGTGGAGATGGATGGTAGGCATGGATGATGGGACAGGATGGTGGAGCTGGATGGCAGGAATGGATGATGTGACAGGATGGTAGAGCTGGATGGTAGACATGGATGATGGGACAGGATAGTGGAGCTGGATGGTAGGCATGGATGATGGGACAGGATAGTGGAGCTGGATGTTAGGCCTGGATGATGGGACAGGATGGTGGAGCTGGATGGTAGACATGGATGATGGGACAGGATGGTGGAGATGGATGGTAGGCATGGATGATGGGACAGGATGGTGGAGCTGGATGGCAGGAATGGATGATGTGACAGGATGGTAGAGCTGGATGGTAGATATGGATGATGGGACATGATGGTGGAGCTGGATGTTAGGCCTGGATGATGGGACAGGATAGTGGAGCTGGATGTTAGGCCTGGATGATGGGACAGGATAGTGGAGCTGGATGTTAGGCCTGGATGATGGGACAGGATGGTGAAGCTGGATGGTAGACATGGATGATGGGACAGGATGGTGGAGATGGATGGTAGGCATGGATGATGGGACAGGATGGTGGAGCTGGATGGTAGGCATGGATGATGGGACAGGATGGTAGAGGTGGATGGTAGGCATGGATGATGGGACAGGATGGTGGAGCTGGATGGTAGGCATGGATGATGGGACAGGATGGTAGAGGTGGATGGCATACATGTACGATTGTGGAGATGGATGGTAGGCCTGAATGAAGGGACAGGAAGGTAGAGCTGGATGTTAGGCATAGATCAGACCGGAAAGATGAGTCAAGATGGCTAGATGATATGCTTTGATAATGGTGCTAGTTGGCAGGAATGGATGATGGGAAAATATTTGTGTAATGCACGCTACTTGCAAACGACATGGCGAAAAACATGGCAAGACAAGAGATTTTAATGATCCACATGTCATCAGGCATGAGTTTGTACTCAAGAAATATTGGTAAGAGAGAAATAGCCTTGCTCTTAGCGAACGCTAAACAACATTAGCTTCTTTGGGAGGGTTGTTTGTAATGACGGGGTGGGGGGATCCAATTGTTTGTTTATTGGTAGGATTACACTGACATTGAATAGTACACGAATCAAATGCATCTGAATGTATCATGCTAATAACAAAATAAATATGCGTGCTGATCAGATTATAATAAATGGAAATAACTAGTAAATTATTTTTTCTGAAATGAATTATTTCCCTTGCGAAAGCCAGACAAACTAACACAGGGTAAGACACTTGTAAAAAGACTTGTTATTTCGTGAACTCACATTTCATTATTGTAAGTCAGTTTGTCCACTGTATCTGTGTTTGTTTGTTTTCACACGTGGCCCTTCCTTTAGTTGGGTTCATGGCCGCCTGGGGCTGAAAGGTTGCTTCAGTTGAGGACACAGAAATACAGCTCCAGGGATGATGGGTTAAGGGAGGGGGGCTGGGTGGTGAGGGAGCGGGTGAGGCAGCGGCGAGGGAGGGGCTTGGGTGGTGAGGGAGCGGCTTGGGTGGTGAGGGAGGGGCTTGGGTGGTTAGGGAGGGGCTTGGGTGGTGAGGGAGGGGCTTGGGTGGTGAGGGAGGCAGGTTAAGGACACAGAATTACAGCTCCAGGGATGATGGGTTAAGGGAGGGGGGCTGGGTGGTGAGGGAGCGGGTGAGGCAGCGGTGAGGTAGGGGCTTGGGTGGTGAGGGAGCGGCTTGGGTGGTGAGGGAGGGGCTTGGGTGGTAAGGGAGGGGCTTGGGTGGTGAGGGAGGGGCTTGGGTGGTGAGGGAGGCAGGTTGAGTGGTGAGGGAGGGGGTTGGGTGGTGAGGGAGGGGGTTGGGGTCGGGGAGGAGGTTGGTGTGGTGAGGGCGGGGGTTGGGTGGTGAGGGAGGGGGTTGGGGTCGGGGAGGAGGTTGGTGTGGTGAGGGCGGGGGTTGGGTGGTGAGGGAGGGGGTTGGGGTGGTGAGGGAGGGGGTTGGGTGGTGAGGGAGGGGGTTGGGTGGTGAAGGAGGGGGTTGGGGTCGGGGAGGAGGCTGGTGTGGTGAGGGAGGGGGTTGGGTGGTGAGGGAGGGGGTTGGGTGGTGAGGGAGCGGGTGAGGCATAAGGTTGTGGTGGTGAGGGAAGAGGGTTTGGGGTGGTGGGGAAGAGGGTTTGGGGTGGTGAGGGAGGGGGTTGGGTGTTGAGGGAGGGGGTTGGCGTCGGGGAGGAGGTTGGGGTGGTGAGGGAGGGGGTTGGGGTCGGGGAGGAGGTTGGGGTGGTGAGGGGGGGGGATTGGGTGGTGAGGGAGGGGGTTGGGTGGTGAGGAAGGGGGTTGGGTCGTGAGGAAGGGGGTTCGGTGGTGAGGGAAGGGGTTGGGTGGTGAGGAAGGGGGTTGGGTGGTGAGGGAGGGGGTTCGGTTGTGAGGGAGCGGGTAAGGCATGAGGTTGTGGTGGTGAGGGAAGAGGTTTAGGGCAGTGAGGGAAGAGGTTTAGGGCGGTGAGGGAAGAGGTTTAGGGCGGTGAGGGAAGAGGGTTTAGGGCAGTGAGGGAAGAGGGTTTAGGGCGGTGAGGGAAGGGGGTTTAGGGCGGTGAGGGAAGAGGGTTTAGGGCGGTGATGGATGGGGAATTTAGAAAAGGTGATTTTAAAAATAAAACCATCCCTTCGCTTACCGTAACCATTGGTCTTGACAGTAGGATTTTGGGTTAAAATTTTGACAAGAGGTCATGCACGGGGAAAGCGAGGAACTCGTGCATTAAAACACGCCACCTACATAACAGATCTGTCCTACAATGGTATTACATCTGTCCTACAATGCATTACATCCGTATTAAATCAACTGATCTTCATTATTAGTATCTATAGTAACAACCAGATCCATTAGTGTACAAGATCCCCCGGGATTCCTGTTTACAAGTCTGTAGTGGCTTGCCCATTTGGAAGCGCTGGCCACCGACCCCCTCGGCGTTAACCCGGGGCACATTACCCCCATTGCGTGTCCCGCGTGGCAGACAAGGGCATGCATGGTAGTTGCTGGAATAAACGGCTCCTACAGGGCTGCCACCTGTGATACTCGCAGTGGGAAGAAAAGGCAAACACAGGGTAGGGATCATGATTACAAGTTGCCGTTAAGGGATATGAGGCGATAGGCTGTGGTGGAAGCCTATGGCCGATGATTCTAAATATGCAGCCCTGAGAAAGCTGCTCCTAGGCAACCGTTTCGTCCCAGCTACTTCGCGAATTAGTTGCGAGGTGGAAACCCACTGTAGAATCACTCTTAGAGGGCGTCCGATGCTTCCCCGGGACAGGTGGGGGAAGATATTAGGACGTTAATTTACCGTCCCGGCCCCTAGGAAAGTGGAATGCGGACGCTTTTAACGCAGCGTCTTCGGTCGACCAGATGTCTCCGGGCGGGGAGGGTCTCCATCGGCAAACCCGATCGAGCGGTTGCTGGTGGGGACGGTTCACGCCCGGGAAGGTCTCTGGCGTTCCCCCGCACGGCCAGACGTCGGGGAAACCCGGCGGCTGGCAAGTGTGGGTGGGCGCCAGGGAGGGCATAAGGAGCGCAAGCTCGACGGCCCGCTGACGCCATTTCCTAATGAGATATTAGTGTACAAGCCCCCACCCCTCAGATTTATTCAAATACAGACATATTTCCCCACCAGCCCCGAAGAAAGCCAAACAAACACGTGTGGATATACCACTAGGGATCGCCACAGCTAAAGAAAGCTCCAATCATAAGCACGTGGAGAGAAAGCAAATAACATGCATTACTCACCCCTAAGCGTCTCCCGCTGGCGTCCGTGAGCATTCGGATATCTTCGGCGTGCTCGCGTAGAGCCTCGTTGTAAAAACACCCAAGCGCGTGTCCCATATTCATCAATGTTGTGAAGAGAAAAGAACCTGGGAAAGTCAAATAGTGCTATTTCACGTCAAACTGTTATGCATTCTTAAATCGTTTAAGAAACATTTTTTCTTTAAATAGATTTAAGAAGACCAGAGCGCAGTGAGCATGCTAAAGTAGCATGGATACAAGCAGTGAGCATGGTAAAGTAGCATGGATACAAGCAGTGAGCATGCTAAAGTAGCATGGATACAAGCAGTGAGCATGGTAAAGTAGCATGGATACAAGCAGTGAGCATGGTAAAGTAGCATGGATACTAGCAGTGAGCATGGTAAAGTAGCATGGATACAAGCAGTGAGCATGGTAAAGTAGCATGGATACAAGCAGTGAGCATGGTAAAGTAGCATGGATACAAGCAGTGAGCATGGTAAAGTAGCATGATACAAGCAGTGAGCATGCTAAAGTAGCATGGATACAAGCAGTGAGCATGCTAAAGTAGCATGGATACAAGCAGTGAGCATGCTAAAGTAGCATCGACACAAGCGCTATATAAATATCCAATCCAATGTCGTATTCCAATGACGTATATTAATGGCGTATATAAATGACGTATATAAATGACGTACATCAATGACGTATATCAAAAACGTATAATAATGACGTATCACATTCAAACTTACATTTTGTAAACTCATTAGAAAGGCCTTCCATGCTCAGTGACAATGGCCAGAAATTCACTTCTGGATATGGCCTCAACTTATGGATATAGCCTCAACTTGTGGATATGACCTCAACTTACGGATATGCCTCCCTCCCCCCAACCTTTATTTGGGGAGGTGATGTAAACCTCATTTTGGAGCGTTGCACCCCATATCCATTTCAAAACACAATTCCCGCACCCCATATTCCTTATGCTAATACACCTGGTTTATTCAGTGTCATCCCACACCCCCTGACACTGCCTCCCGCGAGCACCCCAGGTTGAGAACTCCTCTCTTGCGGATATTCCCGTGACAAACGCGGTATGTTGTAATACAGAGCAATGGCGTTTAAAATGGCAGGACGAGGTCAAGGTTACGTCGTGTGTTCTGCAGCTATAATTTGCTGAAAAGCCCAATCAAGCCAGGGGAGTGACCTCATCAGAACGTTATCAAGATTCCATATTTAATGAGCGTGCGACGAGGGATTTCATTGGAATCGACCGTGTGAATGGGCTACATCATGGCTACCTTTCAACCCCGACCCAGTGTAAGAGCTAAATGATGGCTACCTTTCAACCCCGACCCAGTGTAAGAGCTAAATGATGGCTACCTTTCAACCCCGACCCAGTGTAAGAGCTAAATGATGGCTACCTTTCAACCCCGACCCACTGTAAGAGCTAAATGATGGCTACCTTTCAACCCCGACCCAGTGTAAGAGCTAAATGATGGCTACCTTTCAACCCCAACCCACTGTAAGAGCTAAATGATGGCTACCTTTCAACCCCGACCCAGTGTAAGAGCTAAATGATTGCTACCTTTCAACCCCGACCCAGTGTAAGAGCTAAATGATGGCAACCTTACAACCCTTTACAACTCTCCAAACTTTAGTGACATTAATGTGTCCCTTGTATGGAGACTACTCTCCAAACTTTAGTGACAGTAATGTGTCCCTTGTATGGAGACTACTCTCCAAACTTTAGTGACAGTAATGTATCCCTGTAAGTAGACAACTCTCCAAACTTTAGTGACAGTAATGTATCCCTGTATGTAGACAACTCTCCAAACTTTAGTGACAGTAATGTATCCCTGTATGTAGACAACTCTTATATCAAACTCCCCATTACTATACCACTCTACCAACCCAAGAAATAACCATTACAAAAACGACCAAAAAACTAATTCCAAAAACCACCAAATATAAAGAAGTAAAAATATCACCAAAATGTACGCATTACAAAACCCACCAAATATACTAAAGACAAAAACCACACCTCCCAAACTGAAATCTGAATTCACGCTGACAACATCGTATACACATAGCACGCTGACAACATCGTACACACATAGCACGCTGACAACATCGTACACACATAGCACGCTGACAACATCGTACACACATAGCACGCTGACAACATCGTACACACATAGCACGCTGACAACATCGTACACACATACCACGCTGACAACATCGTACACACTGAGCAAGGTGACAACATCGTACACACACATACCACGCTGACAACATCGTACACACATAGCACGCTGACAACATCGTACACACATAGCACGCTGACAACATCGTACACACATAGCACGCTGACAACATCGTACACACATAGCACGCTGACAACATCGTACACACATAGCACGCTGAAACATCGTACATACATAGCACGCTGACAACATCGTACACACAGCACGCTGACAACATCGTACACACATAGCACGCTGACAACATCGTACACACATACCACGCTGACAACATCTTACACACATACCACGCTGACAACATCGTACACACACACATACCACGCTGACAACATCGTACACACACATACCACGCTATATAAAGTGAATATCTGATTGAGGCATAGATCGGGCCGACCATCACATTGTAATAGAAACTCATCGCGATAGAAAAGAGGAATCTTTACATCTCATGTAAGCATTCAGTTGGACCTCCCGTGCTCGGGGGGGGGGGGGGGAAATAATGTAGATTTATTGCAGGCGATTCAATCGGTTATCAGATTTTGGAATTGTGGGGGAAATACATGATTGCCGTGCTGTGTTGCTGATAGATAATTCTATTCACATCCTTGATGTTTCGCTTCTAAAGTTGTTGATATATTCCTCTTCTTAGAGATCCAATCTATCTAGTGGCAATACAGGAGTGCAAGCTTGGAGGGATCTAAGATACAAATTTAGTTGAGTCTAGACAAAAACAAACAAACAAATTAAGAGAGAAAAAAGCGTGCATCATAACAAACAATGTGCATAAAAACAGACACTCACTAATGTGCATAAAGAGACAAATGTGCATCAAAACACAAATGTACATCAAAACATAAATGTGCATCAAAACACAAATGTGCATCAAAACACAAATGTGCATCAAAATACAAATGTGCATCAAAATACGAATGTGCATCAAAACACAAATGTGCATCAAAACACAAATGTGCATCAAAAAACAAATGTGCATCAACTACATCTCTACATATTACTCTAAACCCGTCAACTGCATCTCTACATATTAATCTAAACCCGTCAACTGCATCTCTACATATTACTCTAAACCCGTCAACTACATCTCTACATATTACTCTAAACCCGCCAACTACATCTCTACGACTGAAGCAAAACCCGTCAACTACATCTCAACTTCTTATGCTTTTTTTCAAACCTCGTTGTCATGGCAAAAGTCTTTAGATCTACAAATCCCTTTTAAAAAAGTGTTGTCTTCAAAGGCAATTTCATTTAAATATTCAAACTTAAGAAGAAAAACAAAATTATTGATTGAATTTGGTAATTATTTGTAGTTAATAATACAACCTGGAAGAACGGACTACACATTTCGGTCAATCCTGCAAAAAGAGAAACTGCTAAAGTCAAAGTAAAATGGTATTAAGTGCCATTATTTGCTGTTACACATCATGGGAAATGGGGGCAGGGGAGACGGAAGGGAGGGGACGTTATAAACAAGTGCTATATAGTTATATTTCACAGTTATGTATATGTATCCATTGGGTGCTGGGTGGCCGAGCGGTCTAAATCGACTCAATCCAGGGCCAAGTAATGCAAAAACGTCCCAAGCACCCTTGTTGGATGGGACTCGTTAGCCTCGGTCGGCAACTTATCTAAGAGAAGGCAAACTCTGAAGTCAAACAAGGAGCCAGAATGTTCAACAAATTGATTTATTAATTGATTCAATGGTTTCAAATAGCGCCAACTGCTGGATACATCTTCACATTGCACCAGTGACGGGTGGACAAGGTTGAATCTGCACTTGTGACAGGTGGACAAGTGTTTAAACTGCTCCAGTGACAGGTGGACAAGTGTTTAAACTGCACTAGTGACAGGTGCAAAATTAATTTGTTTGATTTCAATTTAACTTGTTTGGGAAACAATGCTATAATCATATGTGTAAATAACTGAGTTGCGTAAATAAAACAAAGTCAAGCAACTTGTACAGACGCTTCCTCTTAGCGTCAGTTCACACGATCAAATGTTCCTTCATTCAATTCGTGTATGAAGCCTTTTCACAACTTTCAAATTACTATTTGATCAAATTCCCCAAAAAAGAAACCACGCAAAAAATAGTGCGTTCATACAACAATTTGACGCGACATTTGATCGTGTGAACTAACACTAAGCGATCAAATTTTCGAGATTGCATTTGATGCGATTTTTGTATGACGCCTTGTCACAACTTTCAAATTACCATTTGATTACATTCCAATTTTTGTATGACGCCTTGTCACAACTTTCAAATTACCATTTGATTACATTCCAATTTCTGTATGACGCCTTGTCACAACTTTCAAATTACCATTTGATTACATTCCAATTTTTGTATGACGCCTTGTCACAACTTTCAAATTACCATTTGATTACATTCCAATTTTTGTATGACGCCTTGTCACAACTTTCAAATTACCATTTGATTACATTCCAATTTTTGTATGACGCCTTGTCACAACTTTCAAATTACCATTTGATTACATTCCAATTTTTGTATGACGCCTTGTCACAACTTTCAAATTACCATTTGATTACATTCCAATTTTTGTATGACGCCTTGTCACAACTTTCAAATTACCATTTGATTACATTCCAATGTTTGTCCACAAAAAAAAAAAGAAACCACGCACAAAATATTGCGTTCATACAAACAATTGACGAAATTTGAAGCTACTTTGATCGTGTGAAGTGACGCTTAAATCCACATACCATAGAGTGTGCATTTGTACCCGTGAGATAACACCACAGAGTGTGTATTTGTAATAATAATAATAATAAAGTTCATTTGAAAAATCACGCTTCATCCGTAAAGGCTGAAAGCGCGGTACAAAGTCCAATCTAGGAGACACTAGCTACCTAGAAAAGATGGTAGACAACATCACCCCAGCAGTTTTTGCGAAATAGATGAGTTTTCAAATCGATTTTGAAGGACTCCAATGTCTGGCTGTTTCTGAGAGCGACAGGAAGGGTGTTCCAAATGGTTGGGTCAGCAAATGCGAACGTGCGCTTTCCGTAAGTCTCAAGGCGAACACGCGGTATCGAGAGTTTGCCACTATCGGATGATCGGAATTGTCTAGTGGGTACATAAGGCGTCATGAGCGCTTGGAGATAGGACGGCGCCAGGTCATGCAAGCAGCGGTAGCACAGAGTTGCAATTTTGTACTCTATGCGAGCGCGGACCGGCAGCCAATGCAGTTCTTTCAGAAGAGTTTTAGCATGGTCGAATTTGCGTTTACGAAGAACAATTCGAGCCGCATTATTCTGTGCTTTTGAATTTTATCCAGGAGCGTAGCTGGAAGACCCACCATGAGAGCATTGCAGTAGTCCATGCGTGATAGCACGAATGCAGACATCAGCCTCTTTGATGCATCAAACGTTAAGAAAGGTCTGATTTGTCTAATTCTGTGCAGCTCTAGAAAAATCACCTTGCAAATCATGTTAGTGTGATTTTCCATAGTTAGTGTTCTGTCTAAGTAGACACCCAGGTTTCGCACTGTTTGAGCAAACTCAATCTGCACGACTGAGAGAGTAAAGGATGGTGTGTTGTGTATTTGTCCCCGTGAGATAACACCACAGAGTGTGTTTTTGTACCGGTGAGATGACACCACAGAGTGTGTATTTGTACCCGTGAGATAACACTACAGAGTGTGTATTTGTACCCGTGAGATGACACCACAGAGTGTGTATTTGTACCCTTGAGATAACACCACAGAGTGTGTATTTTTACCCGTGAGATAACACCACAGAGTGTGTATTTGTACCAGTGAGATGACACAACAGTGTGTGTATTTGTATCCGTGAGATAACACCACAGAGTGTGTATTTGTACCCGTGAGATGACACCACAGAGTGTGCTTTTGTACCGGTGAGATGACACCACAGAGTGTGTATTTGTACCCGTGAGATGACACCACAGAGTGTGTATTTGTACCAGTGAGATGACACCCCAGAGTGTGTATTTGTACCAGTGAGATGACACCACAGAGTGTGTATTTGTACCCGTGAGATGACACCACAGAGTGTGTTTTTGTACCGGTGAGATGACACCACAGAGTGTGTATTTGTACCCGTGAGATAACACCACAGAGTGTGTTTTTGTACCAGTGAGATGACACCACAGAGTGTGTATTTGTACCCGTGAGATGACACCACAGAGTGTGTATTTTTACCCGTGAGATAACACCACAGAGTGTGTATTTGTACCAGTGAGATGACACAACAGAGTGTGTATTTGTATCCGTGAGATAACACCACAGAGTGTGTATTTGTACCCGTGAGATGACACCACAGAGTGTGCTTTTGTACCGGTGAGATGACACCACAGAGTGTGTATTTGTACCCGTGAGATGACACCACAGAGTGTGTATTTCTACCAGTGAGATGACACCCCAGAGAGTGTATTTGTACCAGTGAGATGACACCACAGAGTGTGTATTTGTACCCGTGAGATGACACCACAGAGTGTGTTTTTGTACCGGTGAGATGACACCACAGAGTGTGTATTTGTACCCGTGAGATAACACCACAGAGTGTGTTTTTGTACCAGTGAGATGACACCACAGAGTGTGTATTTGTACCCGTGAGATGACTTCACAGAGTGTGTATTTGTACCAGTGAGATGACACCACAGAGTGTGTATTTGTACCCGTGAGATAACACCACAGAGTGTGTATTTGTACCAGTGAGATGACACCACAGAGTGTGTATTTGTACCCGTGAGATGACACCACAGAGTGTGTATTTGTACCAGTGAGATGACACCACAGAGTGTGTATTTGTACCCGTGAGATGACACCACAGAGTGTGTATTTGTACCCGGGAGATAACACCACTAATCGCGCCCAGACAATAATTTTTTTTTAATGCATGCTCCCACTCCCACCAGACCAGTATCATCTTTCCGGTTGAGCCAACTTCCGCCAACTGTTTTGGAATCTGAACCGCTAAGCGACGTCTCAAGAGATGTGTTGTGTTTCTATTTGATTGGCTGCATGCGCGCGTGGCACGAGACACGCATCTTCAGCTCATTAAACTTTGCAATGTCTGCAGCATTCAAATGCCTCCCTGCCACCCCACCACCAACCTTTTCCCTGCCTCCCCAACCACAAATAAAAAGGTCTTTTCACGTGAATGAGCTCCCCTTTGTTGTGCAATTTTGTGTTATTTCTGTTGGCTGTTTTTTTAAATATAGTTTCTGACGTATTCCGTGTTTCTAGAAATTGTGCGTGTTGTGGATGACGCAATAGATGCGTCTGATTTCTTACCAGCGTTCACAAACAGTAAATAAAGTGACAAATACATTCTATTGTTATCATCTCAGTTACACTTGCATTTATGACATGAATATTGATGACAATTTCATCTACAGCATGTAATCCATGGACAGTTTCATGGTGTACTACAGAAAACAGCAGTAAGATCAATTTCATATGAGCTTTCTTCAAATCAGCACCAACATAATCATCAATACCATCTGTACCATCAGAAACATCTCTATTCTGTACTCTATACCATAAGCAACATCTCTATTCTATATTCTATACCATCAGTAGCATCTATATCATATACTCTATACCATCAGTAACATCTATACTCTATACCATCAGTATCATCTGTATTCTATACTCCATACCATCAGTAACATCTCTATTCTATACTCTATAACTATAACATCAGTAACATCTATATAATTTCTATATTCCATACCATCAGTAACATCTCTATTCTATACTCTATACTGTCAGTAACATCTCTATTCTATTTCTATACTCTATACCATCAGTAACATCTCTATTATATACTCTATACCATCAGTAACATCTCTATTCTATACTCTATACCATCAGTAACATGTCTATGCTATACTCTATACCATCAGTAACATGTCTATTCTATACTCTATACCATCAGTAACATGTCTATTCTATACTCTATACCATCAGTAACATCTCTATTATATACTCTATACCATCAGTAACATCTCTATTCTATACTCTATAACATCAGTAACATCTATATAATCTCTATATTCTATACCATCAGTAACATCTCTATTCTATAGTCTATACCATCAGCAAAGTTAGTACCACCTATTCATAGGACACAAAAATTACTACCTTTGACATCATCCCAATCCATAACATCCTCATCTTCACCGCCACCATCACCAACACATCATCCCAATCCATAACATCCTCATCTTCACAGCCACCATCACCAACACATCATCCCAATCCATAACATACTCATCTTCACAGCCACAATCACCAACACATCATCCCAATCCATAACATACTCATCTTCACAGCCACCATCACCAACACATCATCCCAATCCATAACATACTCATCTTCACCGCCACCATCACCAACACATCAGCACACACCATAACATCCACATCTTCACAGCCACCATCACCAACACATCATCACACACCATAACATCCACATCTTCACAGCCACCATCACCAACACATCATCACAAGTTTATGCCGCTGGGCAGGGCGCAGGAACGCCACTCATTAACCAAAATCCTCCAATCGATGAGTGCGCCCCGGCCCACACCTAATCGCCATTTAGAATACGGCCGTGCAACTTTCCACCCACCTCGTTTTTGTCTAAGCCGGTGGGTCATCTAATTAACCCCATTCTGTGTAAGAGAGGGTGTTACGTACCGTTATAAGGCGTTCAAAATTTGATATGTTGAAGATTTGGCCCGTAGAATGGACAACACGTAACAAACGACTGAAACCAGCACACAAAGAAAACGCTACCAACGCTGCTGATACTAACCATTACAATTTAATTATACTAGAAACAAACAAAAACATACGGTGAAAGATCTTTCTCTTACTGTGCCCCCAAACAGTGGAATTCTCTTCCACTACACACCCGCAATATATCAAACATCACAGCCTTCAAAACTGCACTCAAAACACATCTCTTTAAACTCTACTATCCCGACTGATTCCCCCTCTGACCGTTAAACGATGCTGCTGAGTGCCGCCCATGACTTCGCGTGTAAATTGTTATGGAATGGTTGAAGCGAATACACATTTTTTTGTTTTTTTAATTAATGTAAATTTATTTTTAAGTTCATAATTATGTTTGTTAAATTGTATGTACAGCGTGGTGAGCCCAGCCCTAGGCTGCGGTACAACGCTATAGAAAACTATCATTAATAATAATAATATCAATTTACAGCAATTGAAAAGGTACAATACTCGAACATGAAACATATTAATTTAGACAAACACATGAAGAGTAAAATCGTGTTATTATTTAACGTCCCGTGTATGTCTAGGAAATATAGCAAACTTCTATCTTGGCTAGGAAAGCTGAGAGGCTATATTAGAAATTTCAAACCATCCATTAAAGAGATTCTAGAAATTGCGTCCCCCCGATATCACACTTTGGGAAAAAATAGCGTATTGGGAAAAAAAAAACATTTCCCAAGCACGGGAGGGGTGAGTAAAAAGAGTGGCACAGCACATGTCATCTTTGACGGCAGTATCAAAACAAAGGGGAGACAAGTGGTGGTGGCTGAAATACACATATACATAACAAGTTCCCAATTCTTTGTAAACCAGGAGGTCATTCGTGTAACTCCTTCTGTCTCAGCCAGGAGGTCATTCGTGTAACTTCTTCTGTCTCAGCCAGAAGGTCATTCGGGTAACTTCTGTTTCAGCCAGAAGGTCATTCGGGTAACTTCTGTTTCAGCCAGGAGGTCATTCGTGTAACTTCTTCTGTCTCAGCCAGGAGGTCATGCGGGTGAATTCTGTCTCAGCCAGGAGGTCATTTGTGTAACTCCTTCTGTCTCAGCCAGGAGGTCATTCATGTAACTCCTTCTGTCTCAGCCAGGAGGTCATTTGGTAACTTCTTCTGTCTCAGCCAGGAGGTCATTTGGGTAACTCCTTCTGTCTCAGCCAGGAGGTCATTCATGTAACTCCTTTTGTCTTAGCCAGGAGATCATTCCGGTAACTTCTCCTGTCTCAGCCATGAGGTCATTCAGATAACTGCTTCCGTCTCAGCCATGAGGTCATTCAGGTAACTAATTCAGTCTCAGCCAGGAGGTCATTCAGGTAACTAATTCAGTCTCAGCCAGGAGGTCATTCAGGTAACTAATTCAGTCTCAGCCAGGAGGTAATTTAGTTAACTAATTCGGTCTCAGCCAGGAAGTCATTCGGGTAACTAATTTAGTCTCAGCCAGGAGGTCATTCTGGTAACTAATTCAGTCTGAGCCAGGAGGTCATTCAGGTAACTAATTCAGTCTCAGCCAGGAGGTCATTTAGTTAACTAATTCAGTCTCAGCCAGGAGGTCATTCGGGTAACTAATTCAGTCTCAGCAAGGAGGTCATTCGGGTAACTAATTCAGTCTCAGCAAGGAGGTCATTCAGGTAACTAATTCAGTCTCAGCCATAAGGTCATTCGGGTAACTAATTCAGTCTCAGCCAGGAGGTCATTCGGGTAACTAACTCAGTCTCAGCTAGGAGGTCATTCGGGTAACTAATTCAGTCTCAGCCAGGAGGTCATTCGGGTAACTAATTCAGTCTCAGCCAGGAGGTCATTCGGGTAACTAATTCAGTCTCAGCCAGGAGGTCATTCGGGTAACTAATTCAGTCTCAGCAAGGAGGTCATTCAGGTAACTAATTCAGTCTCAGCCAGGGGGTCATTCAGGGAACTAATTCAGTCTCAGCCAGGTAAATTCTTCTATTGAATCCAAGGTCGCCATCCAAGTACCCCGCTCTGTCTATTTCCAAGGGCGCCATCCAAGTACCCCGCTCTGTCTATTTCCAAGGGCGCCATCCAAGTACCCCGCTCTGTCTATTTCCAAGGGCGCCACCCAAGTACCCACCTCTGTCTAATCCAAGGGCGCCATCCAAGTACGCTATGCTTCGAAAGCTATGGATTCATACAAGAAGACTTTTGTGTCAAATCCATGAACCCCTATGTATCTTATCTAGGGGGCATCTAAGAAAACATCTAATGGAGCAGATAATAAAGAATAATGAAGCATCTATGAAGCACCGCATGACGAATCTAATGAAGAATCTAATGTAGCAATTAAATAAGCATCTATAAAGCAAAGGATGAACCATCTGATGAACCATCTAATGAACCATCTGATAAACCATCTGATGAACCATCTGATAAACCATCTAATGGACCATCTAATGAACCATCTAATGGACCATCTAATGGACCATCTAATGGACCATCTAATGAGCCATCTAATGAACCATCTAATGAGCCATCTAATGGACCATGTAAATGAACCATCTAATGGACCATCTAATGAACCATCTAATGGACCATCTAATGAACCATCTAATGAACCATCTAATGAGCCATCTAATGGACCATCTAATGGATCATCTAATGAACCATCTAATGAACCATCTAATGAACCATCTAATGAACCATCTAGTGGACCATCTAATGGACCATCTAATGAACCATCTAATGAACCATCTAATGAACGATCTAATGGACCATGTAATTGGACCATCTAATGAACCATCTAATTGACCATGTAAATGAACCATCTAATGGACCATCTAATGAACCATCTTATGAACCATCTAATGGACCATCTAATGAACCATCTAATGGACCATCTAATGAACCATCTAATGGACCATCTAATGAACCATCTAATGGACCATCTAATGGACCATCTAATGGACCATCTAATGGACCATCTAATGGACCATCTAATGAACCATCTAATGGACCATCTAATGGACCATCTAATGGACCATCTAATGAACCATCTAATGGACCATCTAATGGACCACATAATGAACCATCTAATGAACCATCTAATGAACCATCTAATGAACCATCTAATGAACCATCTAATGGACCATCTAATGAACCATCTAAGGAGGCATATAATGAAACATCTCATGAAATATCTAAGAAGCTTATAAGAAAGCATCTGATAAATCAGCAAATGAAGTATCAAATGAAGCATTTATGAAGAATCCAATGAAGCATCCAATGAAGCATCCAATGAAGCATCTAATGAAGCATATAATGAAGCATCTAATGAAATTTCCTCTCATATTCCCTCTATCCTATGTTTTATATTCCCCTTATCCTATGTTTTATAGGTCCCTTATCCTATGTTAATATTCCCTTATCCTGTGTTTTATATTCCCCCTATCCCATGTTTTATAATCACTTATCATATGTTTTATTGTCCCTTATCACATATTTTATATTCCCTTATCCTGTGTATCATATGTCCATTATCCTATGTTTTATATTCTCTTATCCTATGTATCATATGTCCATTATCCTATGTTTTATAATCCCATATCCTATGTTTTATAAGTCCATTTTTCTATGTTTATATCCCTTATCCTAAGTTTTATATTCCTTTATCCTATGTTTTATATTCCCTTATCCTATGTTTTATAAGTTAATTTTTCTATGTTTGTATTCCCTTACCCTAAGTTTTATACTCCCTTATCCTAAGTTTTATATTCCCTTATCCTATGTTTTATATTCCCTTATCCTATGTTTTATATTCCCTTATCCTATGTTTTATATTCCTTTATGCTATGTTTTATATTCCCCAATTCTATGTTTTATATTTCTTGTCAATGTAGCTCAATTCCCATGGTCAGGTCAAACATCAACTTGAATACAATCTCAATTGTAAATTGTAAAGACCAAACACGAGTTATATTATTTGTAATGTTTGATGAAGGTCGTTATTTGTTAACTTTTTGTTGTGGATGGTGTCGAGGGGGGGGGGGCGCAAATCTGGTTTGATCTGAAATTCATATCTCACCAGTTGTCCTTCACGTGAAGAGACGTCGTGTCCAGGGTATCCAATACGATGAAGAAGTTGTCTTCCCCTTCATTTGATTTCCATAACTAGACACAGGCGCCATGCGCTGATCTCATTTCTTTATTTAATGAGCCTCTAAGGTTGCTGCTAAAGGGGGTAGGGCGAAGTGGGGCGTGGGGCGAAGAGGGGCGTGGGGCGAAGAGGGGCGTGGGGTGAAGAGGGGTGAAGGGGTGGGGCGAAGTGGTGAGAAGAGGGGCGTGGGGCGAAGAGGGGCGTGGGGCGAAGAGGGGCGTGGGGCGAAGAGGGGCGTGGGCGAAGAGGGGCGTGGGCGAAGAGGGGTGAAGGGGTGGGGCGAAGTGGTGAGAAGAGGGGCGTGGGGCGAAGAGGGGCGTGGGGCGAAGAGGGGCGTGGGCGAAGAGGGGCGTGGGCGAAGAGGGGCGTGGGCGAAGAGGGGCGTGGGGCGAAGAGGGGTGAAGGGGTGGGCGAAGTGGGGAGAATAGGGGCGTGGGGCGAAGAGGGGCGTGGGGCGAAGAGGGGCGTGGGGCGAAGAGGGGCGTGGGCGAAGAGGGGCGTGGGCGAAGAGGGGCGTGGGGCGAAGAGGGGTGAAGGGGTGGGCGAAGTGGGGAGAATAGGGGCGTGGGGCGAAGAGGGGCGTGGGGTGAAGGGGTGGGGCGAAGAGGGTGTGGGGAAAAGAGAGGTGTGGGGCAAAGTGACTAACAACCCTTGATACGAGGCTACCTTTTTGGGTCAAATTTGTATTGGTTTGCCAGAGATGGTCAAATTTGTATTTGTTTGCAAGAGATGGTCAAATTTGTATTGGTTTGCCAGAGATGGTCAAAGTCGTACTGGCTTGCAAGAGATGTATCGGAATGCGAGCAAAAGTTTCGCGGCATTTTTCTTTGAAAAGTAGGAACGAGGTGATCAAGAGATGCTCAGACTAACACAGCCAGACGGTGAGCAGAAAACACAATCACGCGGTCCCCATGCGCCACTCGGGCAGTGTTCACGCAATGTCACATGGTTGAGCCACTCGGGCAGTGTTCACGCAATGTCACATTGCTGCGCCACTCGGGCAGTGTTCACGCAATGTCACATGGCACATGTTCATAATTTTTGAAAGAAAAGTCAAAATCAGTGGTCTCTGGATAGGGTCCCTGTAAGCATTGAACGTGAGAGTAGTAAAAAAAAAAAGACAAAATGTCCAGAAAGCTTAAACGAAGTGAATGTGATGGTGATAGATATTGTGATAGTGATGTTGATGGTGATAGTGATTGTTATAGTGATGGTGATCGTGTTGGTGATGGTGATTGTGATAGTGATATTAATGTAATGGTGATAGTGATGGTGATAGAGATGGTGATGGCGATAGTTACAGTGATAGTGATGGTAATAGTGATGGTGATAGAGATGGTGATAGTGATGGTGATTGTCGTTCAAAAGAGAGAACTCATGATTTTTTCGAGAAGTTGTCATGGGTGGAGATTCTCCTACCAAGCAGTAACCTCCTCCTCCTTCTCTCTATCTCGTCTCCCTCACACCAACCACGACTCTCCCCACTATTAAAGTGACAGTTGGTCTGTTCATTTGTATTCATTTCTGATGTTAGAGGAAAGAATTTGGAGAATAATTACCATAACAAAACCTTTGAAAATGTTTTTATGTATATTTAAATTATGTACATTTATATTATCAGACCTGTTTACTCTTACGATTTTGGCGTACAATGTACGATTTTGAGGTTTATACATTATATAAACTATATGTTTATTTTTTTACTATTAAGATAATGTATTGATGATTTTTGTGATGATATTGTATGATTTTAAGAGTTCGAGGGTAAACAGGTCTGTATTATGTATATTTATATTTGTATATTTATGTTTGTGTAATTATATATATATATTTATTTATATGTGTATTTATTTATGTGTATTTATTTATGTGTATTTATTTACATATATATATATATATTAAGCTATTTATTTATGTGTATTTATTATATATATATATATATAAATTTATTTAGGTGCTTTTACTTTTATATGTGTGTATTTCTATGTGTGTATTAATAGATATGTATATATGGCATCCTTCCGTCTTCACGAGACGATGGAGTAGCTATATTTTAGTCCTACACTTCGACGAGTGGCTCACTAGGCCAATCCTGGAATGACAATCTCAATATATATGTATTTATATATTATATGTATTTATTTTAGAGCATTTATATATGTTTATTTATTATATATGTATTTATTTATGTGTATTTATTTTATATTTATTTATGTACGTGTGAACATCGTGTGAAGTTCCTTCATTTCATATTGGAAAATTTGTTTCAATTTACGAGATCGTTGCCAAAGTGAGTTAAACTCGTAACCCGAGGCAAAACTGTACAGATGAATGGAAACATCCGTGAGTGACAGACAGACATAGCTATATGAAGTACTAGTGTACATATAAATGGAGACATCCAAGAGTGACAGACAGACATACATATATGAGGTACTACTGTACAGATGAACGGAAATATCAATGAGTGACAGACATACCTATATGAGGTACTACTGTACAGATGAATGGAGACATCTGTGAGTGACAGACAGACATCCCTCTATGAGGTACTACTGTACAGATGAACGGAGATATCCATGAGTGACAGACAGACATACCTATATGAGGTACTACTGTAGAGATGAACGGAGACATCAGTTAGTGACAGACAGACATACTTTACAGATGAATGGAGACATCAGTTAGTGACAGACAGACATAACTATAATGCCTATATACAGAAAAACGGAAAGACAGGCCGACGGAGGCGGAGAGACGGGCACTGGGGTAGAGATATAAAATGTTAGTTACCATAGTTTATAAGTCGGTCGGTCTCACGATAACTCCACTACAATCAATCAATAACTGGCTGATCTCAAATACACTAAATAGCTCCCTTTGAATCGCATCAAATGCATACTTGACGAATTTTTATCCTGGACTCCAGACCATGAATCTATTTCCCAACCTCGCGCCATGGATTTTGCTCTGGAAGACGCCAGAAAAGACGAGAGAGATGTTGGCCGTTAGCCAGCGCGGTCCGACCTCAACTTATTTTTCTTTATTAACCATTTTTTTCATTACAAGTCCGTTAACTCCATAGACGGGCTGAAATCAAACTGGCAATCCAATCAGCAAGAGTTCTCTCTCCCTTTTTTGATAATTTGATTTCTATTATATGATTTGGGTTGTTGTTTTTTACTTAGCTCCCGCAGTTGGGGATGTGGAAGGTGGACAATTTATGAGGGAGTCTGTCAGATTTGGAAGGTGGACAATTTATGAGGGAGTCTGTCAGATTTGGAAGGTGGACAATTTATGAGGCAGTCTGTCAGATTTGGAAGGTGGACAATTTATGAGGGAGTCTGTCAGATTTGGAAGGTGGACAATTTATGAGGTAGTCTGTCAGATTTGGAAGGTGGAAAATTTATGAGGGAGTCTGTCAGATTAGGAAGGTGGACAATTTATGAGGGAGTCTGTCAGATTTGGAAGGTGGACAATTTATGAGGGAGTTTGTAAGATTTGGAAGGTGGACAATTTATGAGGTAGTCTGTTAGATTTGGAAGGTGGACAATTTATGAGGTAGTCTGTCAGATTTGTCAGGTGGACAATTCACGGGGAAGTTTGCCAGAATTGTAATCTGGACAATCCTTTGGGAAATACTCTTTCTCTGCGTGGTAAAATGTACTCTGTCTCTGCGTGGTGAAACGCGCCCTTTGGCTCGGGTCGAAAATTCTTAGCCTACAATGTGCCTTAAAACCAAAAGATGGTGGTTTTAAAGTCGTCGTCCCCGTCCCCCCCCCCCCCCCCCATTATAGAGTCAGGTGCAATGGACTCATTCGCCATATAAGGCATTTGTTTGTGTAGCCAAGTAAGACAGATTTTCGTGTGGCCAATTAAGACAGATGTTTTTGTAGCCAAGTAAGACAGTTGTTGCCAATTAAGTCATTTGTTCGTGCAGCCAATTAAAACAGATGTTCTTGTAGTCAATTAAGAATGGTGTACCTATTGCCAAGATAAAGGCAGTTGTTCATGTAGCCAAGTAAGACAGATATTATTGTAGCCAATTAAGAGAGATTTACTTGTAGCCAAGTAAGACACGGGTTCTTCAGGCCAATTCAAACAGATGTTCTTGTAGCCAATGAAGACATGTTCTTGTAGCCAATTGTTTAAACATGTTTGAATAGATATTTAAGACGCTAGGATAAAAGTCCGGAAAACACAAAATCCACAGCACCTTCCCCCTCCCATTTTGCGCACCTACACACATAAGACAATCATGGGCGGTACGTCTAACAACATGCGTCCAGCATTACGGACAACGCTTCGTCTAACAACATGCGCCCAGCATTACGGGCAACGATTCGTCTAACAACATGCGTCCAGCATTACGGGCAACGATTCGTCTAACAACATGCGTCCAGCATTACGGGCAACGATTCGTCTAACAACATGCGTCCAGCATTACGGGCAACGATTCGTCTAACAACATGCGTCCAGCATTACGGGCAACGATTCGTCTAACATCATGCGTCCAGCATTACGGGCAACGATTCGTCTAACAACATGCGTCCAGCGTTATGGGCAACGATTCGTCTAACAACATGCGTCCAGCATTACGGAAACGCTTCGTCTAACAACATGCGTCCAGCATTACGGGCAACGATTCGTCTAACAACATGCGTCCAGCGTTACGGGCAACGATTCGTCTAACAACATGCGTCCAGCATTACGGGCAACGATTCGACCACCGGGATGATCTCTTGAGCCACATCTCGCGCATCCCGCAGACACCCCTTGGGGAGTATGAACTACAGACGCACCCCGTTTGAAGACCACCACGTCCACCCCGCCCAGACCCTAGATTTAGGGCTGTCATAAGTAATTGACAAGCGATGACCTTATTCCCCGCGATCAGATAACGGGTTCCAGGCCGGCTTAGCTTAACACCCGGGTCCGGCAGGATGGGGGCATCGATTGGACGGCTGCGTTGATCCTTTGACCCACGGGGACCCAAATTAGCCCAATATTTCTGGGCGTTCAGCCCGGGGGGGGGGGGGGGATCAGCTGTATTCCACAAAATGTGAGTATGACGCTTAACTGGAGCTTGGGCGTGTTCCAGGGACATGACCTTAAAAGTTCAACAAGTACATGGGGGGTCGGGTCTTACAAAAGTTATATTACATGGGGTCTGATGTTACAAAAGTTTAAGTGTAAGTTTTAGCTAAAAGTATTCAACTTTGGTCTGGCGGCGTAACTTAAACTATGACTATTCTGGCGGCGTAACTATGACTAGTCTGGGCAAGATTTGGATAAGTGGGAAGCAGGGGGGAGGGGACAATATTAATAAATATAAATAATAATAATGACTTTAGGGTGGATTTGGGGGGGGGGTGTATTTGCTATGAGTGTTCAAGAAAAATATCACTGTAAGGGTAATGATTCTATATTTTGATATTTCTATCTAGTGATACATGATAAGGTAATCATCACAGCAGTTTCACTCAGGACAAATTGTTTTCTCTATTAGGTGTCTGGTGGATGACACACACTGTCAATCAATGAACACTGACAACTTGGAACAGGTCTGACCAGTAGGGAGATGACAATCTGGTCAGACATATTGGCTGATGACAAGCTGGTCAGACATATTGCGTGACGACAAGCTGGTCAGACATATTGGCTGATGACAAGCTGGTCAGACATATTGGCTGATGACAAGCTGGTCAGACATATTGGCTGACGACAAGCTGGTCAGACATATTGGCTGATGACAAGCTGGTCAGACATATTGGCTGATGACAAGCTGGTCAGACATATTGGCTGACGACAAGCTGGTCAGACATATTGGCTGATGACAAGCTGGTCAGACATATTGGCTGATGACAAGCTGGTCAGACATATTGGCTGATGACAAGCTGGTCAGACATATTGGCTGATGACAAGCTGGTCAGACATATTGGCTGATGACAAGCTGGTCAGACATATTGGCTGACGACAAGCTGGTCAGACATATTGGCTGAAGACAAGCTGGTCAGACCTATTGGCTGATGACAAGCTGGTCAGACATATTGGCTGATGACAAGCTGGTCAGACATATTGGCTGATGACAAGCTGGTCAGACATATTGGCTGATGACAAGCTGGTCAGACATATTGGCTGATGACAAGCTGGTCGGAACTATCGACAGTTGACACGACCTGGCCAAATGGACTACTAACAGATTATCACGTGATCACACCTATTGACCGATGACCATCTGTTCCCATCAGCACACGAGATATACCCTCCTGTCGAACATTCCCCAGACATGTGAGCTCCCACCTCCCCCCCCCCCCCAAACGGGTGATATTTCTAATGACTTTTCCACGTCTGTAATCATCCGACCATTCTCTTCCTAGTGTCGGACCTCCCTGGAGGGACCGATATGTTTGGGTCCTCCCTCCGATATTGGTCCGCCTGCCTGCTGCGATCGATTTTAATTTACGGCCCTGGGCTGACCAGATATAATTGGCAGTGTCTGGCGAAGTGACGCTCCTAACAAAGGGGCAAATGTAATGGTCAGTGGCGAGATGACGCTGGTAACAAAGGGGCAAATGTTGTAATTGTCAGTGGCGAGATGACGCTGGTAACAAAGGGGCAAGTGTTGTAATGGTCAGTGGCGAGATGACGCTGGTAACAAAGGGGCAAGTGTTTTTGGTTAGTGGTGAGGTGGAGACGGGAAGGTAAGGTTGTCAAATTGGGGGTACACGATCGGAACAGTGACATAGGGTTGTCTGATTGGACATAAACAATGAGGTAGAGCACAAGTGTGAAACCTACAGCGTGCCAACCACATTCAGTCTGCCAACCACATTCAGTCTGCCAACCACATTCAGCCTGCCAACCACATTCAGCCTGCCAACCACATTCAGTCTGCCAACCACATTCAGTCTGCCAACCACATTCAGCCTGCCAACCACATTCAGCCTGCCAACCACATTCAGTCTGCCAACCACATGTGGCCCATTGAAACTTTAATCCTGGCCGCAAGATCTTTCAAAATGAATTAATAAATAATATCTTCCTGTACAAATTGTACAACGTAATAATTACTGTGCAAAATTATCAAATTATAGTACAAATATCAGCAATGTATCAATCACTTGGTGTGAATTCAAAGCACATCTTCAATCACTTTGTGTGAATTCGAAGCACATCTTCAATCACTTGGTGTGAATTCAAAGCACATCTTCAATCACTTTGTGTGAATTCGAAGCACATCTTCAATCAATTTGTGCAAATTCGAAGCACATCTTCAATCATTTAGTGCTAATTCAAAGCACATCTTCAATCACTTTGTGTGAATTCGAAGCACATCTTCAATCACTCTGTGCGAATTCGAAGCACATCTTCAATCACTTTGTGCAAATTTGAAGCACATCTTCAATCATTTAGTGCTAATTCAAAGCACATCTTCAATCACTTAGTGTGAATTCGAAGCACATCTTCAATCACTTTGTGCGAATTTGAAGCACATCTTCAATCATTTAGTGCTAATTCAAAGCACATCTTCAATCACTTAGTGTGAATTCGAAGCACATCTTCAATCACTTTGTGTGAATTCGAAGCACATCTTTAATAACTTTGTGCGAATTTGTTGCACATCTTCAATCACTTAGTGCAAATTTGAAGCACATCTTCAATCACTTAGTGCGAATTCGAAGCACATCTTCAATCACTTGGTGTGTATTCAAAGCACATCTTCAATCACTTTGAGTGAATTCGAAGCACATCTTCAATCATTTAGTGCAAATTCAAAGCACATCTTCAATCACTTAGTGCAAATTCGAAGCACATCTTCAATCACTTAGTGCAAATTCAAAGCACATCTTCAATCACTTTGTGTGAATTTAAGCACATATTTAATGAAGTAGATAAAACTAGTACTCTGGATTCCTAGAATATTTACATGTGGCCCTCTGAACAAAAACGTGTTAACACTGCTGGGCATATTCTCAGAGTGTAAATGAAATATCTTTTAAAAGTATAGAACATGGCTAAAGACATGGAAGCAATGAAGGTAGCAATGTGGGTAGCAGTCAAAATAGTAGTGAGGATAGCAATGAGGTAGCATTGAGGGTATCAATGGGGGAAGCAGTCAAGATAGCAATGAGGGTAGGGTAGCAATGAGGTTAGCAATGAGGGTAGCACTTAAGATAGCAATGAAGGTAGCAGTCAAGATAGCAATGAGGTTAGCAATGAGGGTAGCAGTCAAGATAGCAATGAGGGTAGCAGTCAAGATAGCAATAAGGGTAGCAATGAGTCCACCATTTTGCAATTTTTATTAGTGCCAAACTGTTATACAATATTCATTGGGGGACAACAATTAAACAATGTTTATTAGGGCCCTAATTACAATAGCGATTTTCTGAGCACAGATCAATAACTTGTAAATATTGGTAGAAATGACCGACTGACCCATGGCGTAAAGTTTTGCTGCCTAGGATCATGCAAAGGAATTCAAATTATAAGACTTAGGTTTATTATTTATATTAATTTACACTTTGGGAACAGTCTTAAAATTATCAGTTATGAGGTAGCTTTTTTTTTTTTTAAACTTTTATCTCACTGAACTTTATGAGAGATTTCTTGATAGACCATGTTCAGTTTTGTTGACATTGTAGCGATCAAGATTCAAAGTTAAGTCAGAAGACTCAAGACCACCAATCAAAATTTGAATGCTTTTAGACACAAAATTTAAACCAAATAGATGAATCTTTAACTTACCCTGCCTGTTAGTAACTTAGTGGCCAGTAACAAACCAGGATGGGCCAGTAAATACAATGTCCACTCAATGTCCACTCAACACCACTAGTGTCACCACTCACAGTAGAGTCACTGAGTGCTCTCACAGTATTGACTAGTCATGGCAACTTCATCAAAGGATGGGAGGGTCCCAATTTCTTAGCTCTGTGTCTTTTCCCTGATGACAAAAAAGTGAATGTTGTTAAACATTCAAGTAAGAGACAACTTTTATCACCTACCGCAATACATTTTAAGTATTTTGCAGCTCTTAAGTCATAGAATCATTGCTGGCCATCAACACTTTTAAACCTGGGCTTAACAGTGTTTTGTTGCATCCATCCCTTCCCCCTTCCAATGGATATTTTATATCAACTTTAATTATAGCCTTTGAGTTGTTTTAATATATAAATGGAACAGTTCTTCTTCTTTATCTGGCTCCTATGTTTCAGGGGTTCGTGATGTTACTGTGCAATACTGTGCATGGTTTTGAAGGGGATACTTGACTGGTTGCAAGGGCTACTCAGCGATGGTATTATGAACTGGGGGTTGGAAGACAGGAGGCAATAGACGTGAATGTGTCAAGTGTTGTCGCCTCAATTGTTCCAGTCTCTTATTGTCTTTGGCAGGAAGGAGGAGCTCCTGTACCGAGTTCTTGTTTTTATTAGCTGGAACTGCCTGTCTTGCCCTCGTCGCTGTCTTGGGGGGAGATGGACAAGTTTCTGTTTAATACTGGAGCAGTGGACCAGCCTATTTTTGATCTTATGCAACATTGAGAGCCTAGATAGTCATCGTCATTCTTCCAAAGGTAACCAGCCCAGTGTTTTCAGGATGCTGTCAACACTTGAGGTGTTTCTGTAGCGGTTCAGGATAAAGCGTGCTGCCCGTCGCTGGATCGCCTCCAACCTGTCAATGCTCTTCTGGGTAAATGGGTCCCAGACTGAGGATGCGTACTCTAAAAGCGGCCGGACAAAGGCTTTATAGGCTTTTTCTTTCACGCTTGAGTTGCCGATCTTCAGATTTTGCCTTAGGAAACCCAGGGTCTTGTTTGCCCGGTTGCACACATTGTTAATGTGCTTGTCCCAGCGGACTTCTCTTTGGACAGGAACACCTAGGTACTTTACGGAGGAAACTGGCTCTAGAATATGGCCATGCAATTCGTAAGGGTGGTGTAGAGGGGATCTGCTTCTGGAGACTGACAGTGTCTGGCACTTGACGGGATGAAATTCCATGTCCCAGCTCATCTCCCACTCGGCTAACCGATGGAGGTCCTGTTGCAGCTGGTCCTGGTCAGAACTGTTGGTGATTGTCCTATACACCGCCGTGTCATCTGCGAACAGTCTTGCTTGGGAGGTCAGCTTCTCTGGCACTTTTTTATAAAGTTTTAACTTATTTTAAGTAATTACCAAAATGTAAATATACTATGTAGAGTTGTAGACTAATAATATTAGTATAGTCTATACTTAACTATACCATACTAATACTATAAATAGTCTACAGTAGTTATAGTTATAAAAGTTATAGTAGAAAAGATTGTCATTGAATCATTGATCATATTGAATTGGTTGAGAAAAATAAGCAATAAGATAGTTTAGTTAGTAAAAAATTAATAAAGTAATGAGTAAACAGCTTACCCTAATAATATTTAATTCGTATAAATAAATAATATTATAAAAAATAGTTAATTAGTCTAGTTATTAATTTATTTTCTAATTATTAAAATTATATTAATAATTTATTAATCCTACGCCGCAGTATGCCGATACTGTGCCCGCTAAACATAAAATGTTTTAAATTTACACTTTCGTGTAATTTTTCTAATAGATAAATTTGAAATTTCCTACTCGAATTTTAGACATTCCTTACTTAAAAATTAAGAAAGTAGAATAATCTTTGGTGGACAATCTCTTCCTGACATAACAAACCACAATGCACAAATGCATTCCTTTTGTTTCCATAATTTTGAGTTTAGCAGATTTGTTATAGTGCTTTCCCTTGATTAAATAACAAAAATAAATATTTTTCTTTTGGGAAAAAAATGAAGTACGGGTTGTTCTTTTTTATTTATTTTTTTTTTTTTTATATATATATATTTTGTTGTTTTGCATTTTTGTTTTTTCCAATTTCTAAATTTTAAAAAATTTATGTTTTACTGCACTTGATTGATGATAATGACGCATATTTTTAAATGAATTTAACAGAATTCTAAAGTAAAAGTAGCGTGCAAATGACAAAGGACTACAAAGTAAAAAATAAAATTTAAAAACAATAAAAAAAGCTGACAAAGGCAAATGGTAAAATGAAAATGAGTTTAAATGCAAAATTATTAACATGTTCAGTTCATTCATTGGTGATCGTCGATTGCCAATGTCAATGACAATGCCGCATGCCAAAGGCAAGCCAATACAATACTATAACTAATGCAAAAAAAAATCGGTAACTTTAAATGTAGGCAACAAGTTACTACAAGTTGTAGGCAACAAGTTACTACCTAAAACTAATTTAAATTTTAATTTAATAGACTTACTAAAACTAAGGACTAAGGACATGGACATGACAAGGACAAAGCTAATAAGTGTTAAATAAGGGCGGGAAGAAAGAATAGATGAATAAATTTCTGAACAAAAATTAAAATATAATTAATACTAAATAATCTATCGAGATAATATGAATTTCCAATTTTCATAAAATATATAGCTATTATTTAAAACCAAAAAGGCATGGACAAAAATTTTGGGCTCGTCCGGGATTTGAACCCGGGACCTCTCGCACCCTAAGCGAGAATCATACCCCTAGACCAACGAGCCGATAATGATCGTCAACTGAGCTTTTTATGTACCTTGGTTTGTACTTACGTTTTGAAATTTCAATTTGTATTCATTTCATTTTTTTTATAACCTATAAAATAACATATATCAGCAGTCATATATTTTATTCATACTTATTCTTATTTTATAATATCTTTTTTCTTTGATGTCATCAAGGTAAGTTAACTTCAGTTAAGTTAGTCGTCTAACTAGTATAATTTAGTTATAATAAACTTATAATTTAATATAATATAACTGTAAAAACATATATAATTATTTATTAATTTAAATTAAGTTAAAAGAAGTTAAGACATTTTAGTCTCATCATAGTCATAGTCCTATACTATACTATATATATTTCGTTCTGCCGTCTGACGACTTGATTTCTTCTTCTCATTTTCAAAAGGCCCTTTTTCATATTATCATATTCATATATTATTCAAGAATGAATGTCAATATTCAATAATAATTATTATAAATAATTAGGAGGGCCAACTATTAATTATTATTGAATATGATCATGATAATCTGAAATATTATTTTGACTTGGGATTAATTTTTAAACCAAATAAAATGCTATAATTGAGTTATCATAGTCATAGTATAAATATAATCATAATAAGATAATATAATGATAACCCTAAACAAGACAGGCTACTGTGACTGAGACGTTAGTCAAGTTCAATTTACTTTTACTATTTAAAATTTACTTGTTTAAATTTTGTCCCTTCAATCGCCTTTGTCTTGTTCAAGTAAAATTGTTTATGAGTATTTAATTTAATTCCAATTCCAATGACTAACTCAATTATGTAGAGAACATTTTGCGAAAATGTCAAAATAAAAAAAGCGAACAGCTTTCTTTTTCTTAAGTCTTAAAAGTCTAAAGCCAAGACTTAGTCATCAACAACCCACACACATACACACACAAGCCGCACACACGCATACAAACATACACGCACATACACACACTTCTTACGCACCCAGTCATTATTTTCGTTTGCCAACCTGGCATGTTTATTTCTTTAAAAAATGTATTTAATTTCTAAAAGACCAAACATAATAAATCATTCTAAAGTAAAGTTTGGGTACTGTGGCATACTTTATCCTATATTTTTAACAAGCTTTTATGCCTGCGGATTACTTTTTTTTAAAAATAGTTAACTCCTATGCTAACAGATTCGTATGTTTAAAAAATTGTAGATGTTTTTCTCTAGAATTCATTAGTTAGATAGATAGAAGTAGAAGTATCAACACGTGAATAAGTGGCGAGCACAAATTTAAGAGAAACTTATTTGGGATTGATTAGATTTAGCTCGGCTAGATTTCGTAGTTGGTTTTCTCATAATTTACGAAAGATGTTGTTTGCCTTGCGCAGTTAATTAAAACACTTAATTTACAACAAATTTGGAATTAAATAACACCTCCCTCGACTTTAAATTACAATCTTTAACTACAACAAGGCACAAGGATGTGTAAAGCTATTTTTAGCGTGAAGTGTTTTCCATTAGCAGTACTAGGAATTCATTTTGTAGCGTAGTTGCGTTTCATAGTAGTGAAACGATTTTAAAATGCCTAATATAATTACGGGCATTGCTTTTGTTTTTGTTGGATTAATACTTGTATTGTGTGACAGGTAAGTAAATTTCACATGTAATTTATGAAATCAAGCAGGGGGTGGTGGTGGAGGGGGGCCGAATAGTATAGTATAGCAGACCTGTTCACTCTTAAGATTTTGGCGTACAGCGGTACAGTGTACGATTTTGAGGTGTATACATTATGGTTTTTTTTACTATTAAGATAATGTATTGAACGATTTTGTGATGATATTTTACGATTTTAAGAGTTTGACTCAGTTTGAAGGTAAACAAGTCTGGCATAGGCCTACTACACATATACTAATGACTAATTACTATTACTATCACTAATGGATGGTATTAGTAATTTATTATTGGTATTATACATAGTAGGCTACTAGTACACTCAGTGAAGTCTGTGACTGTGACACTTACTTAAGTTTAAGTACTTAAACACTAACCCAGCCCACCACTAAAACTTATTACCACTACTGGCACTACTACAGTACAGGTTCTTATACTATACTAAGATTTCCTGTGCATACTACAAAACTATTAACTATTTCCCCTTTGTCCATTGTCACATAATGTAACATTAACTAAGATTACAAGTATAGAAGGATATATGTGAAACAAGGAATGGGAAAACCTGAAAGAAGGATGTAATAAAAAAAGGTGTTTGCAAGAAGCTTCTTCAGCAACCAAACGAGAAAACACTTAGCTAAAATGGAGTGTCTGAGAAGACAGCAAGTAAAATCTAGTAGACAATTAATATGTAAGAGAGTTAAAATAGACAATAAGGGAAGGAAGATAGGAAATGTAAGACTACTGCCATTGGTTGTAAAAAGGAGGGCTTAGAGAAAAGATTTAAGTGAAGGAGAACATGACATTCATGCGATGTGGTGTGAAAGTCCATAAGCCTGTATACTGTATCAGTTTGTTCTCTAAGTTCCCCCTAGCAGTTGTGTTGGAACAGGAAACAATGGCCAAGTTGCTGGAGCTCTTGCCTTGTGGTTGCTTCTATTGAAGAGTTTTGAGATAGGACACTGTTTATCTTATCAATATTACAAAAGTGTTCAATAACTCTGTCAGACAGATGCCATCCAGTCTGGTCCAGATAAGCCATATGGCAGGGGGTATAAACAACGGCATAGATAGTATTATGTCTGTTGCAATGGAAACCATCCCTTATTTTAAAACTGCCCATAAGGAAGGGAATGTGTTCAGTATGGATGACAAAAGGTCAGGTTTGCAATGGCCACATCCACATGGCTTGTTCCCAAAGTGGGAGGGAATAGCACAGAGGTGGCTATGAACAAGGCGATCTCAAAGATTCTTATCTCTTCTGAACACAGTGAGATGCAGGGTTGAAAAAATGTGGGTGTCACGGTTCCGCGAGGAGAGCAGCACAGTTTTTGAAGAAACATTGTTTGCCTAAGGGATTGTGGGGAAATAAGTTTGGTCCTGTTGCCATTGTCACTTGGATGAGACCTGAAGGCTGAAGGCAATAGTAATATTTTTACTGTAATCTCCATAGTGGTGACTACAAGTATAAGTATAATAATATTTCAGTATAGTGTAGTAATAATTTAGTAATAGTGTAGTATAAAAGTATAAGTATGGACACTGGGCTAATTTATTATATTAAATAAAATTAATTTGTAAAATTCTAATGTCAAGGAAGCCCAGCATGAGACACTCAGAAATGATTGTATTTTATTATTTTTATGCACCTTTCTTTGATTTGGATGACCATGATGGATGACAGCCATTTTATTAGGATAGTTTAGGCATTACTATTTGAACTACTTACTATTAACCACATTAATCTCAACCAAACCTAGGTGGTTATTTTTAAAGATAAAAATAAATTTCAATCAGAAAGTAACACATTTTCTTATGATATTTTCCAGATGGCCTCAAAATCTTAGTGTTCCTGGCAAACCAACAAGAAAACCACATTTATTTGATCATTTAATCCTTCTGGTGAGTTTTGACTGTGAAGACAGTTTCTCATGTGTTTTGACTGTGAAGACTGTTTCTGGTTGGTTCTGACTGTGAAGACTGTTTCTGGTTGGTTCTGACTGGGAAGACTGTTTCTGGTTGGTTCTGACTGTGAAGACTGTTTCTGATGTTTTGACTGTGCAGACTGTGCTAAATCTTGCCATGTCAATATGATTAATTTTGCTAAGTAATTATTCATTTCCTAATGGCAATATTGGTAATGGAATGTATTTTTATTCCAAATTTATTTAATATAAAATCGTACATATAAATTGTTTCTTATTAGTTTTTTTATATTTTTTAAGTTTTTATCCAACCTGTTGGTCAAATTAAGTTGCTTTTCCTCTACTCAGTGGTTTTGTAAGCAGCTTCTGCAGCTTCTTCTACTTCCCTTGTGGTACCTCATTGAACGAAATATTTTAGGATTTGGACATTTCAGACATGGAGAAGTGCAACAGAGAGGTAAATATTTGGTGTACTTAACATTCTTAGGTAGCTCTTAAAATCATTTCCAAATATCTGGGGACAGATCCTATATTCCTAATAGCTCGTCATTGCCTTCCGGCCATTATCTGATGTCACAGAATGGGCGGAAATAGAATTTGTCCAATTTTGAACTTATGTTTTATATCATTTTTCTTCACATGTAATATAATTATGGCAAACTAATGAGAATGATGTCAACAGCATATCAAAGTGTCTTTTGGTTTTATTGTACCTCTTAATCCTCACACCATGGGATTATCAAAAGAGCCTCTGTCTCTCCAAGCTCCCCTCCCACCAAACTTTATATCTAATCAAAATGCACTGCCAGATATACTGTGCATAACTTGATGCACTGCCAGATATACTGTGCATAACTTGATGCACTGCCAGATATACTGTGCATAACTTGATGCACTGCCATATATACTGTGCATAACTTGATGCATTGCCAGAAATACTGTGCATAACTTGATGCACTGCCAGATATACTGTGCATAACTTGATGCACTGCCAGATATACTGTGCATAACTTGATGCACTGCCAGATATACTGTGCATAACTTGATGCACTGCCAGATATACTGTGCATAACTTGATGCACTGCCAGATATACTGTGCATAACTTGATGCACTGCAAGATATACTGTGCATAACTTGATGCACTGCAAGATATACTGTGCATAACTTGATGTACTGCAATATATACTGTACATAACTTGATGCACTGCCTGATATACTGTGCATAACTTGATGCACTGCCAGATATACTGTGCATAACTTGATTGGTTTGCAGATGTAAAGTTGAAACATTCCCATGTTAAATTGATGATAAGTCAAATGTCAAAGACTAGCTGTGATTTTTGTGCTGATGACAAACATTTTATTCACTTTATCTAACTAAAAAAAGAGAAATTCTATATATTGATGTTCTTTGAGGTCCCAATTAAACAGCTTGGAAATGTAAATTATGACCAAAACTAGGCGAAGGTATTTTGTATTATTACATTGAAGTCCGTATTTTGTTTTATTTATGTGATAATTTTTTTGTTTTGTGTATTTTGTATGATTCATTAACTTTTTCAATCTCCCAATCCTCAAAACTGAGTTACTGAAGGTATACCCATAAAAATAATAAAATGGTCACTTTATACTTTTTTCTTCTTCATAAAGTTGTGAATAGTCACCAAAAATTATATTTAATTTTTTTGGTAACAATATTTGTTTTCTCTTCTTTTTATGCATTTGAAAATTGTAACTATCTCTCAAATGCCAGGTAGAAGAAACCGCCCGGTTCCATTGCTGGATGTCAATGATATGCCAGATGCTCAAGGAGAACAAAATGCCAATCCCAATGAAGGTCTCATTAATGAAGGTTTCGTGGATGACAACGATCGTCAACCTTTAATCGAGCCAGTACGCAAAGCCAACAAGCCCAAAAAGCCATCCCTGCTTGTTTATTTCCCAGCAGCCTTCTTTGCGCAGGCTTCTGTTTTGCTGTTGTATTTTGGCATGAAGCTAACCTACCCATCGAGCTTTATCATGCTGAAAGGTGCGTAACTTTTTTTAATGAGTTTTCACAATTAAGAATTCCATTCCTCCCCAACAATGTTTTGTCCTAATATAAAATAAATTAGAATATTACAACAACAAAAAATGTGTAAATGACAAAAAGAAAAAAAGTAAAATTTTAAAAAATGGATACACAAATTCTTTTTTTTTAATGCTATTATTTTTACCACCCGCATCAATGTATTGTCATGAAGCTTCTCTGCCCTTTGAAGGAAATTTTTAATTGAAACAGTTAATTAAACATACATTAAATATTTACATACTGTTCACAGGAGATACTTTTTTCCCAGTTAGTTTTTATCAAGACATTGTAATGTAAAACTTTGGTTTCCAAACTTCTTACATATCATTAACTAAAGAAATAATTACTGGCTTGCCACAAGGTTACATTCTCTCCCGAGTCCTGTATACGAATTATAACAATGATATCATCTAATTGCAGATCTCACAATAAATAATCACAATATAGAGCAAGTAATGATAATAATAATAAAGTTTATTTGAAAATCACGCTTCATCCCCAAATGCTCGAAGCGCGGTACAAAGTCAACCATACCAAAAGAGAAATGAAACAATCTATACCTTATCACACCTAAACACAAAACGCAACACCACAAAAACTACACACGAGCACACCCATTCAAAGTCCTTCATCCCCTCACAAGCACAAAGAACACAAGCCA
Source organism: Omphiscola glabra (assembly GCA_964017045.1). NCBI lineage: Eukaryota > Metazoa > Mollusca > Gastropoda > Lymnaeidae > Omphiscola > Omphiscola glabra. The sequence continues at coordinate 1,759,288 of OZ024805.1, read as the reverse complement.
ATATAAGTAGAGTCATATAAGTACCTAGGTGTCACCAATAATAAGCTGACATGGCATGAACACTGCAAGATTCTGTATTAAAAGGTCAACCAAAGCCTTTTCTATCTTACAAAATTGTACAATTTTGGTTTATAGTATTTTATGAAAAATGTGATGGAGGGAGCCATTAACATGGTAGATTTAAGTTTGGAAACACTACTTTAAACTGTGCAAAGAACAACAACATTCAAATGGCAATTTAGAGACATTTTTCCCCGTCAACAGGGACAGTGGCGTTTTTCACAGCCCTCTTGGCCATGGCATTTTTAGCCCAGCAGCTTGCCTGCTACGTTTGGTTTGGTGTCATTGTTGCTACCCTGGGTTTTGCAGTGTCTGGAATCTCAGACTACATCCATGTTCCATCAGGCGGTTTTGAAAAATATGGCATAGCTGCAGGTCAGTCCAGAAATTTTTGTCTAATTTGTTGTGAAGATGCTGCATTCTTTGGAGAAAAACATACAACATATTATAGAAAGTAAATACATTGTTTTAAAACTTGTTTAGATTATAAGGGAGGATTGCAATCAGAATAGGTGAAACTTTGGGTTGGGGAAAATCTACAGCTTTTGTTTGCTAAAGAAACCTTTTTGCTAACTTGTTCGTTGCTTTTTTTTCAACCCTGTATTTCATATTTCCGTTAGGTTATTGATTGGTTTTACTTCTTTTTTTTTTTTCTTTCTCTTAATTTTCAGTCACCAAATGTAGTTTTGTTGAATTTGTGTTAATCATTCTTGGTTTTCTCCTGTGATATTTTTAGGTGACCTTCTGATTGTCATGTCCCAAATCATGTTTGCCACCAAAATCATCTATGAAGAGAAGTTCATTAGGAAACATTCCATCCATCCTATGCTATTCCTGGGAGCTGAAGGTAATTGTCAATAAATGCATACTATGATATTTTATTTTCAATCAACAAATTAACAAAGGCCAAGCAATCAGATGATCTGGGGTTCGAATCTTAAACAAGTCAAAATAACCAAATGAGACTTCAACCCTCAAATCAGTGAGATAAACAAGATGACTGCCTGCTCATATATTGCCTTAAGGGTCATTCCCTTTGTTAAGTTTTACTTTTCCTTTTAATTCAGCTGTTTACGGAGTCTTCTTTGCCGGTCTGTTCTTCGCACTGTTCAATTTGCTGGATCTGGTGCAGTACAGCTACCTGCCCAATGGGAGGATGGAGGATGTCGAGGACGCCTGGTATCAACTTCGCAACTCCTGGGAATGTTCTTTGGCCTTTTCTGGTAAGAATAATCTAGAATGCCAACCTATAGACTTCTAACAGCAGACATTTTATGAATTAATTGATGGAAATTTTTGACTTCAGTAAAAATAATATATAAATGGCATGAAGCTAACCTACCCATCGAAGAAGAAACTAACTAACTAATGAATAATAAAAATAGACTTAGGAATCTTGTTACTTTCAGGAATTGAGAAATATATTAACCCATGTTCTAAATATGCAAAAAATGCATGTAAAGAATTTTAAAGATTAGTGAAAGCTGAAATGTTTAATCGATGAAACTTCCTAACTGGCATAAATTTCACTATCACTCTGAATTTTTAATAATTAAGACTTTTATTAAAGTTATTTCTGAATGATCCTGAGCCCTCTTGCCATCTGCCATGATTAAATTTCTCACATTGTCCCAAATAAAGGGAGCAAATTCTGTTTATAACTCATTGTATTGGTTTTATATTTACTATTTGAGATAAGTCCTCATTGCATAGATTTACAATTGCAAGAAAATCATTAAATCATCAATTCATTAAATCATTAATTCATCAAATCATCAAATCATCAAATCATCAAATCATTAAATCATCAATCCCAATTCAAAACAATAAAAATTTGATACTGCGGAATTTCTTCTTATTCAATTCTAACTTTCACTTGTTTTTAACAAAGAAGGAAGTGGATTACCTCCTCTTCATCCCTTGATAATGTTTCACATTCTCCACAGGTTCACTCATTTTCTACATCCTGTACACATATCTGGGCATGTTTTTAATCCGTGACCAGGGGGCACTGCCCAGGATCATGATTGAAACCCTCATTTGGGCATTCTACTGGGGCATCTCCCTTGCCTTGAAGTGGGAAGACTTTTTCATTGGTCAGGTAGGTTTCTTGGCCTGTGATCATCTGATGAAGGATAGTCTTCTTGTAGAATATGTTGTGACAGTAGCTACATCAGGTCGGTGTCTCAGCCTGCGGTCATCTGATGAAGGATAATGTTCTTGTAGAATATGTTGTGACAGTAGCTACATCAGGTCGGTGTCTCAGCCTGTGGTCATCTGATGTAGAATAGTATTCTTGAAGAATATGTTGTGACAGTAGCTACATCAGGTCAGTAGCTACATCAGGTCAGTGGCCAGATCAGGTCAGTGGCCACATCAGGTCAGAGGCCACATCAGGTCAGTGGCCACATCAGTTCAGTGGCCACATCAGGTCAGTGGCCACATCAGGTCAGTGGCCACATCAGGTCAGTAGCTACATCAGGTCAGTGGCTACATCAGGTCAGTGGCTACATCAGGTCAGTGGCTACATCAGGTCAGTGGCTACATCAGGAATGACAAAATTGTCAACACACTATGAAAACAGTTGAATCATTAAAATATGACATATCTTTATGAAGCGTGCATCATATCTTTATGAAGTGTGCATCATATCTTTATGAAGTGTGCATTGTATCTTTATGAAGTTTGCATCGTATCTTTATGAAGTGTGCATCGTATCTTTATGAAGTGTGCATCATATCTTTATGAAGTGTTCCTCATATCTTTATGAAGTGTGCATCATATCTTTATGAAGTGTGCATCATATCTTTATGAAGTGTGCATCATATCTTTATGAAGTGTGTATCATATCTTTAAGAAGTGTGCATCACATATCTTTGAAGTGTGCATCATATCTTTATGAAGTGTGCATCATATCCTTATGAAGTGTGCATCATATCCTTATGAAGTGTGCATCATATCTTTATGACGTGTGCATCATATCTTTATGAAGTGGGTGGGGGACTCCATATTTAGACTTTGCCATGGGTGAAACTTTACCATCATACAGTGCAGCAGAGGGCTAAATATTGTCCTCCATCGCAACATCATTGTCTGCATAATATTTCAATCTGGGACTGTTGCCAGATCTGTTAAACTGTACTGAGATGTAATCCTGTTGTCTGACAAGATCTGTTACACAGTATTGAAATGTGTTCTTGTTGTCTGACAAAGATCCATAGAAAAATATTAGATCCTGAATCTAAGTGTTTTCCTTGCAATCCACACAACTGAGTGTATAATTATTATATTACAATAGTTTTAGTTAACTCAATAAAAATCTGGGGGAAAACATTATAATTAAATATTCATATTACTTTATTTATTTTTTTATTGGAATAAAAGTTTCTTTCAATGCAAGGGAAGACAGAGAAGATAAAGATAAACAATGAATTCACAACCATGGTAAAAATAATGTTTTATTTAATAAAATAGCATTTTCAAGATAATAATATCAAATATTGAAATTAAATATTTATATTAATAATAATTTTTTTTATCTAGGTCCCAGGACTCTGTGTCATCCCAATTGGGGTCTTAATTTACTCTCACATCCTTGTCATCCCCTTTGGTTCGTGTGGGGACAGGGTTGACCCCAACGCCCAAGATCCATTTTTTCCTCCTGATAATGGGAACAATCCACAAGCACCAACGGGTGACCGACCAGATGAGATCAGAGATGGCAATGGGTACGATCATCACGATGGGAATGGAGACAACGACCCTGATGCAAGAATGGTCTTTGATGGGGCAGAGGCCCCATCTCAACAAGATGATGGTGACGTGCCACTTCTTGGATGACCATCATCATATTCTTGTCCAAGCTGACATGGAACAGCCCAGACAGCGACCAGCAGTTAGGGGTGAAAATTAACTAGTCACCTCACTGTTTTATTTGACCTTTCAGCTTTGTGGTCATATTTTCTATTTTAAATTATTATAATGTAATGATCTAACCAATCGGACCACATGAGCAAAACATTTGTTTTGCAGTCAATATTTTAGGAGTAAAGCTACACTGCAGTCACCTTATCGTGAAGGAAAATTGACATTTCATCAACTTATAACTCAGGGTTCTCATAATTTTAATTTGTTAGAACGTTTATTATAGCACTTAAGGTATTTCAAAATTCGGCAACCATTCAACATATCAAAATTTGTTTTAATCTTTTAATGGACTTTCTGCCTACGCCTTGTGACCATTCCACGCAAGCTGCGGTCAATTTGGGAATTCCATTTCTATAGAAAGTATAAAATACTTAATAAAACAATAAAGTAAAAGGGACTGCTTTTTGTTGGGCAAGATTTGTAAGCAGTAACACATGACTTGAAAGATATATTTTTACATTAGGCGTATAGATATCTCACTTAACTGTTGAGTATCCCCTGTAAACTTAAATATTTCAAAGCTATGGCGCTAACATTTATTTAGATAACTTTAACTATGAAAATATTTTTGTCTGATTAATTGTAATGCACAAAATAAGGGTAAAATATCCCCTAATGTGTTATGAAAAATATTAATCACGTAAAAAAAATATTTCAAGAATAGCCTGGTTATTTTTCCTTTTTTTTATACACTACATTTGTGTACAGTGTGCTTGTATACTGCTAATTTTTATCTTCGAAACAGTGTAAAATATTTAGAAATATTTTATTTATGTTTTACTGTACCGGTATGGATATTCAGCTCAGTTACTTTGTTGGTTTTTTTTTTTTGCGTGCCTAAGCCATTTCCACTTTTAGTTATTTAAGCTTTGGCTTGTTGTAAAGTTGTTGTGCCATGTTAAGATACTCTCTAAGCTACTCTCTACAAAACCCACCTGATTAAGATTTAGTTCCATTAGCTCCCTTAGAAATGGTTTGTCTGGCTGGATTTTTTTAATGAAGTTATGGGTGGGGGAGTGGTGTGGAGATAGATAGATATATATAGGTATATTTATGTGAACAGAAGGCCTACTTAAAACTTTAGGTAAATCTTTTGAAAACTTTCAACTCATATCTTCAATGATTGATTTTTATTTTATTTTTTGTGGTTTACATTTAACTGATTTTAATGTTTGTGGTGAAATTTAGCATATAATTATAATAATCATTCACTGTTTATTCTGACCATCAAATAAATCATGCACAGTTTTAAGTATGAAAAGATTATTACGGTAATTATTTATTGGTAATTAACCATGGGAATAAAAAACTAGGAAGTAAAAACTTAAATTTCACAAAATTTGTGAGTAGAATTGGCATTTTTTAATAGTAAATTTTAAATTCTGGCATCATCAGAATTCTGAATATTTCTTTCTTTAATTAATCTTAGCTATTATCAGCATCACTGTTTCAATAAATATTTCTTCCTCTTGTCTGTGTACAAAAGTATACATTTTTTAAAAGTTTTAATTTTTTTAAATATTATGTAACTTTTGTTTTTAAAACTTGTCTTTTAAAATTTCTAAATGTAGAAATGTCAGAAATCTATTTTTAAATATTCATATTTCAAATTTAGACCCTTCTTGAAACAATTATGTTGATTTAATTAATCATGATGGATTCATTGTTTTTTCTCAAAGGAATTGATATATGAAACAATGAAACCACAGACCTACTCACTGCCCTTTTCTCAACCTTTATCTGGTTTCTTTATACAATTTTAAAAACTATTTAACTTATAAATCTATGTAATATTTAAAAATTAAGTTTATATTTTTTAGAATACCAGGTATTCGTATATCGGTTGTAATTATTTTTTTAAAATAATTTTTTATGGTCGTCACATTTATTTATTTTTTAAAAAACAAATGCCTTAGTAATTAAGGATGTTCGTTTTTGTTTTCTTAAATCTTGGTGGATTTTAAAAAACTGCTAAAAAATGTCATATAAAAAAATATTCTTTTTTTAAAAGTAAAAAAAAATAAACAATTTGCAATGCATCTGATTAGCAAATATTAAATTTATAATTATGCTTATGTATTTTTTTATTCCTTTATGTTTGTAAATGCTAGAAATGGATCTGCTTCACTGATTTTGCTGTCTCATCTTTCTCAGCTATTTTAAAGCAAAGCTTTAATTTTTATAATATTAGAATTCTTCAAATCTGAGGTACTTCAGCTTTTATTCAGTTTTAGTTAAATCAAAAAATGCTTCCTTATACTTAATACTATTATTTTATATTTATATAGATTTAACTATTTAATATCTTTTTTTCCAAAATTCTTTTTGAAAAAAGTTCAGCTTTTCAAAGTGAAAAACTTATGTTAGAATTAATTTTGAGGCAATTATATATCTTTACAATACATGCTCTTTCATGTTAAATAATACTTTTGGTGTATATTATTATCATGAACAGGGTTGCTCTTTAATTGAGTGCTGTGAAACTTAAGTTTACTGTACATTTTATGGTATATAATTTTATGACGTCAGCTTATGAGCGGGTTATACTTTTTCAGGCTATTCAATCCAAAAACAGGGGAGTTGGCGTATGAACGAAGAGGGTTTACAACGAGTATCTGAGTTTGATGAAATTCAATCATTCCAATGCTACATTAACATATAACTTGAGTTGTTTTTTTAATATTTTATTTATAATAAATGTATTCAACTTACAAACTTGTTTGTGGTGACATTTCACGATTGCTACAGTACCAATATTTTTAATGTACATTTTAGTGTCTTCAACTGTGTCCAGTTCCTTCCCATCTTTATTTGTGTTCACTGTCTGCCTCCAGGTCCTGATGCCAGGTGTTTTTGCCCTGGGAGTCTCCCTCCAGGTCCTGATGCCAGGTGTTTTGCCCTGGGAGTCTGCCTCCAGGTACTGATGCCAGGTGTTTTTGCCCTGGGAGTCTGCCTCCAGGTCCTGATGCCAGGTGTTTTGCCCTGGGAGTCTGCCTCCAGGTACTGATGCCAGGTGTTTTTGCCCTGGGAGTCTGCCTCCAGGTCCTGATGCCAGGTGTTTTTTCCCTGGGAGTCTGCCTTCAGGTCCTGATGCCAGGTGTTTTGCCCAGGGATTATAAGTAGGGGCTTGTCAGGTGATGCTGGGTGCAGCTGGGATTAATGGTAATGGCTTGTGGATTTTTTGCAGCAAACCATATCCTTAGTATTTGGTTGATTTCTTCCTCAGGAAATCTTTTTTCATTTAATTTCTCCCTTCAATTCTTATGGTGTTGGGTCATTGATGCTAAAAGATTTCTCTATGGATTTTGTTGAAAAATTCTTGTATTTTGAACATAGTTTCTGATTTTCTTCTCAATGTAACTTATAACCACAACTGATTTTTTTTTAAAAACTCACTCTGTTAGCAATATATAGTCATGTCAGAAGATTTCAATGACAAGATATTTTTGTATTATAAAGAAAATCATTATGAAAATGTTAAAAATGTGTCTCAATTGAAAATGCTAAAATTGTCACACTACTGAAAAAGCTAAATATATTTTTCAAATATTGAAAATCTGCTGCGGCTTTCATTTCCTTGAATGTGTGCAACTAAATGTAAATTTTGATTTTTTTACTTGGATATTTGTTTTTTTTTAAGATATCCCCTCATGGTCTGTTTTCATCACATATTGAGTGACATAAATTATCATAAATTTTTATGGTACATCTATTAAGTTTTTGACTTACTGAAAGCCTTAAACTTAAGTCTACATCTGTTGATTGCATTGCTTTGAAAATAAAAATTATCTTTCACAAGCTTTTTTTTGGCTTATAAAATGATGATTCCGTCAGACTTGTGTTTTGATATGAACCACTGTGTCAGATAGTTTTTCATAAGGCCCACGGTATCTGGTTAGCACATCTGCCTCATAACTAGAATGTGGGGGATTCAAATTTGCTTGAGTTTAGTCCCAGATATTCAAACAGCGGGTTAGAATGGTCCAACGAGACGGCAAGACCAGATATAGTCAAACAGCGAGGTAGAATGGTCCAATGAGACGGCAAGACCAGATATAGTCAAACAGCCGGGTAGAATGGTCCAATGAGATGGCAAGGCAAGAGAAGAAGAAAACACCAAGTAAAATAGCTGTAAATGAGAAGACACCAGGTGAATTGGTGTTTGATTACATACCAGCTGTTAAATATGTCTTTAAACAGAAATAAAAAAGGGGTTAAAGTTAAAATTTTGTTAACCTTCCTTTAAATTAATGAAGTAAATGACTTCATTTTAGTCTATAGTTATGGTCTTTGTGTAGTTTCTAGTGTTATGGTTAGGAAGATCCAACTGTTTGTTCATACAAGTCATGGAGTCAATAGCAAAAGATGGAGATCTTTCTAGAATAATTGGCATCTGAGTCATATATTTTTTTTAACAATAGGAAAAGTACAAATTAAATTAAATAAGTATTTATTTCTTCATGGTCTAAACTCCACCCCCCCCCCCCCCCATAACCCAACAAAAACACCATTTTTGACCAAATAATAATCCAATTGTGTTTGACACACAAATGTCCGGTAAGTAACAAACAACAGAATAAATCTGTGACATCATCAGCTTGTTCTACTTCTACTCAGATGAAAACGGTGTGATGTCTCATAGTTCTAGAAGATGTGTAATGTCATAAATCATTACACTTCTAGAAAATGTGTAATGTCACACATCATTACAGTTGTAGAATATGTGTGCTGTCATAAACCACAGAGTTCTAGAATATTCACAGAAAACAATGACATAGAAAAAAATCTAACAAAACTATTTTTTTAATGAAACAATAAAGATTAATTAGGATAAACTCAACACACAATAGGAATGAATCTAAAATACGTTATTTATTATATTTATTGTTATAGATGTAATATAGATTTATATATGTATGCAAATTTTGTACAGCAATTTTAATGTATGTAACTGGTTTATAAAGTGTACAACTATACAGTTCCGGCCAATCATGTTTAAAAACAGAAATTATAATGCAGGAAAATTAGCTGAAACTTGGTAGAAGCTCTGAGGCAGAACACAACATGAGAGTGAATGAACTGAAAAAATAATTTTCTTTGAAAAAAATGAACTAAAAAAAAAACTTGCCCGGAACTTGACAACCTATGGACAGCACAGCATACCAAAACATTGACAATCTATGGACACCACAGCATGCCACTGCCAAGACATTGACAATCTATGGACACCACAGTATCGCAGTTATACAAGAAGGTTAATGGATATAATTTTTAAAACGAAGGAGTTGAACTTATGATTCCCTTAAGCACAGGAATATAAAATATTCTAATAAAACAACATAATGCATGACCCATGAAATAAAAGCAATGAACAGAGCAAACCTATATTCTTTGTAAAATGGGTCAACATTGTGATTGCATACAGCTGATTGATCCAGCATACAGCTGATTGATCCAGCATACAGATGATTGATCCAGCATACAGATGATTGATCCAGCATACAGATGATTGATCCAGCATACAGCTGATTGATCCAGCATACAGCTGATTGATCCAGCATACAGCTGATTGATCCAGCATACAGATGATTGATCCAGCATACAGATGATTGATCCAGCATACAGCTGATTGATCCAGCATACAGCTGATTGATCCAGCATACAGCCGATTGATCCAGCATACAGCTGATTGATCCAGCATACAGATGATTGATCCAGCATACAGATGATTGATCCAGCATACAGATGATTGATCCAGCATACAGATGATTGATCCAGCATACAGCTGATTGATCCAGCATACAGCTGATTGATCCAGCATACAGCCGATTGATCCAGCATACAGCTGATTGATCCAGCATACAGATGATTCAACCAGCATTCACAAAATAAAAATAAAAACTAATGATGAATAAAATATAAAACAAATTTTTTTATCTCTGACCCTTCAACATTAATATTGGGTCAACATTAATGCAAACAAACCTATCGTGAGAAATACATGTAGCAAAAACGAATAGTACACAATCAAATGAATAGTACACAATCAAATGAATAGTACACAATCAAATGAATAGTACACAATCAAATGAATAGTACACAATCAAATGAATAGTACACAATCAAACAAATAGTACACAATCAAACAAATAGTACACAATCAAACAAATAGTACACAATCAAACAAATAGTACACAATCAAACAAATAGTACACAATCAAACAAATAGTACACAATCAAACAAATAGTACACAATCAAACAAATAGTACACAATCAAACAAATAGTACACAATCAAACAAATAGTACACAATCAAACAAATAGTACACAATCAAACAAATAGTACACAATCAAACAAATAGTACACAATCAAACAAATAGTACACAATCAAATAGTACACAATCAAACAAATAGTACACAATCAAATAGTACACAATCAAACAAATAGTACACAATCAAACGAATAGTACACAATCAAACAAAAGTGATCATATCATACATGGATAAATAATGTTCATCTTTATTAAATGTATTTTGTATTTTTTCCTCTCAGCCATGAATGAATTGAAAGAAAAAGATTTCCACACCCAAAATTGTTTATTGTCAAATGTGTGAAGTCAACAAACTAAAACATGGTAAGTCAATCTTACATTACAATTAGAATGTTGTCAACAATCATAACATTTTTCAACAATCAACAAATGTAAAAAAAAAGTTATGAATCGCCAAACATTCCAAAATCATCAAACGGTCCAACAATCATCAAACGGTCCAACAATCATCAAACGGTCCAACAATCATCAAACGGTCCAACAATCATCAAACGGTCCAACAATCATCAAACGGTCCAACAATCATCAAACGGTCCAACATCATCAAACGGTCCAACATCATCAAACGGTCCAACAATCACAAAATACTTTTGAAAAACATAAACCATTATCACATGAATATGTAAAAAATGTCAGCGATATAAAATATCCCTTCGATTTAAAAAGTGTCAGTAGTTGTGCCATGTTGATATTCAACAACTGTCCAGAAAGATGGCAGTTTCTGTAGCTGAAAACCAGTGTTCTGAAAGCACATTAAATAAGCATAGGAAAATGGATCCCAGCCAGGAGTCTGTAGGAAAATGGATCCCAGCCAAGAGTCTGTAGGAAAATGGATCCCAGCCAGGAGTCTGTAGGAAAATTGATCCCAGCCAGGAGTCTGACTTGAAAAGTCTAGAGTACTTTAAATTTAGTCCCAAAAAATGTTTTTAATGTATTTTCATGTCACTCTTCTGTCAATGATTGACCAACTGCTTGATGCATCACTGGACAACTGTCATAAGTCCTGGTGTATGGTCAATTTTTAATGAGTCTCAATATTCCAATTTATTTCTGTAGGTCTAGCATGATGTCTGCATAAATTTCTTGAGGAGATGTTATGTTATCATATGCCACATAACCTTCACAGTCTGGGACATCCATCACGTACACACACACCATGGTAGATAATATCCAGATTAAGCATATGATGTCATACGAGATCAGGAACTAACTTTAACAGTAGAACTCTATTGAAAGTACCGGAGTAGCAATTATCCTTCAAGAAACAAAGTCTTACACAGTCATGAAAACAATGTGGGGCAAGCACAAGAATCGTAAATTAAGTTGTTGAAATGCCAAAGGGAACTCATCTTTCTTAGTCTTGGGGAAAACAATACTTGAAGTGGGGACCCTTCTCACGCCACTAACAATCACACATCAAGAGGAGACCTGCGGGGATCCTTCCCACGCCACTAACGACCCTTCTCATGCCACTATCACACATCAAGAGGTGACCTGTGTTAATATGCTTCAGACATGAGTCATAAATGGACTCCCACTCTTTTTGTTAACATATTTTTTTACATCCATAATACCATGTGTCACACTGATTTACTATCAAGAAAAACTTTATCATCAATATTTCAATATGGCAGAGTACCAAAATAATGAGAACATTTACAGATGATATAAAGATGACATAAACAAAAACAATATGTTTGAGCTGAAAGGGACATTCACTTAGTTGATACTTTCTTTAAGTTACAAAAAATTAAACTTCTTTATTTCAATTTTTTTTAAATTGTTATTGAAATCTTTTGCGGGTTCAACCCAATGCCATGTTAGGAAAAAAAATCCATACAAGAACAAGTTTAAGTAAAATTCAAGTCTGTGATGAAAAGTTGTGTTTAGTCATCAGTAGGAGTAAAGTTGAGTCTTATTTTCAAATATTGAGCTTAAAGAAATTGAGTAAACTTATACCTTGTCCAAAAAAATATAATCCCCGTTCCCCCCCCCTCCAAAAAAATCTAACACCTTAAACAAGGGGATTGTGCTTACAAAAATTGGTGTAACAAGCGGATTGTGCTTACAAACACTGGTGTAACAAGCGGATTGTGCTTACAAACACTGGTGTAAAAAGCGGATTGTGCTTACAAACACTGGTGTAACAAGCGGAGTGTGCTTACAAACACTGGTGTCAAAGTTACACCAACAGTTGATGAAGGTGATACTTGGGAAATCTTATGTCCTAAACCATCAAACATAATGAGAAAAAAAATGTAGCCGAACTCGTTCAAAACCTTTCCGAGTCGGTGTTTGAGCTTGAAGAGCACCATGATAGACACTATAATCCATCAATTGACAAAACTCAAAATCATCGACATGTCAGGTAAGCCCTACCCAGAAATTTTGTATGGCGCATAGAGTTGAGATGACATCAGTAAATCAGGGTGGTTTGCTGCTTAAAGTCAAACTCACCGTCTCCCCCCCCCCCCCCCCCGCTAACAAGACTGTCAAATTTTATATAGTCTGAGGGCATGGCAAATGTTAACAATAGTAATGAATACATATTAAAAAATTCAATACAAACAACAATCAATACATACAAGAATAATGAATGCATTCAAGATTAATGCATACATCTGTAATAATTCCCAAGTGGATCTTGTCAGACAAGCTCTCATTGGCCACCGTGCTGCGCTCTCATTGGGCACCGTGCTGCACTCTCATTGGCCACCGTGCTGCGCTCTCATTGGGCACTGTGCTGTACTCTCATTGGCCACCGTGCTGCGCTCTCATTGGCCACCGTGCTGTACTCTCATTGGGCAATATGCTGTACTCTCATTGGCCACCGTGCTGCGCTCTCATTGGGCACCGTGCTGCACTCTCATTAGGCACAGTGCTGTACTCTCATTGGCCACCGTGCTGTACTCTCATTGGGCACCATGCTGCACTCTCATTCACTGCTCCCCCCCTCCACACTCTTACTTGATAACGTATACACCAAATGCACATCTAGATGATCGACTTTGATACAATGAGTAATTCTCCTTTCAAGAACCTGGCAGCAATATTTGAACTGCACCTCTAGATGGGGCAAGGACAGTATTTTACACTGGCAAAGTGGTTGGGTTGCCCCAGCTAGTACAATAAAAATGATGATGAGTACATACGATAATAATGAATATTTACACTTGCAACCAGTGAAGTATCCCCTACAAAAACCATGCACAGTAACATCACGCACAGTAACATCACGCACAGTAACATCACGCACAGTAACATCGCGCACAGTAACATCGCGCACAGTAACATCACGCACAGTAACATCACGCACAGTAACATCGCGCACAGTAACATCACGCACAGTAACATCACGCACAGTAACATCACGCACAGTAACATCACGCACAGTAACATCACGCACAGTAACATCACGCACAGTAACATTGCGCACAGTAACATCACGCACAGTAACATCACGCACAGTAACATCACGCACAGTAACATCACGCACAGTAACATCGCGAACCCCTCTGAAACCTGGGAGCCAGAATGATCAATTCATTGATCGTGGGCCCTCAAAATATAGAAGAAGAAGTTAATGAATACATAAAGAACAATCAATACATTACCACCATTGCGTGTTCCGCGTGGCAGACAAGGGCATGCATGGTAGTTGCTGGAATAAACGGCTCCTACAGGGCTGCCACCTGTGATACTTCGCAGGGGGAAGAAAAGGCAAACACAGGGTAGGGATCATGATTACAAGTTGCCGTTAAGGGATATGAGGCGATAGGCTGTGGTGGAAGCCTATGGCCGGTGATTCTAAATACACAGCCCTGAGAAAGCTGCTCCTAGGCAACCGTTTCGTCCCAGCTACTTCGCGAATTAGTTGCGAGGTGGAACCCCACTGTAGAATCCCTCTTAGAGGGCGTCCGATGCTTCCCCGGGACGGGTGGGGGAAGATATTAGGACGTTAATTTACCGTCCCGGCCCCTAGGAAAGTGGACTGCGGACGCTTGAAACACAGCGTCTTCGGTCGACCAGATGTCTCCGGGCGGGGAGGGTCTCCATCGGCGAACCCGATCGAGCGGTTGCGGGCGCTCCACGCCCGGGGAGGTCTCTGGCGCTCCTCCGCACGGCCTGCCGTCGGGGAAGCCCGGCGGCTGGCAGGTGTGGGTGGGCACCAGGGAGGGCATTAGGAGCGCAAGCTCGACGGCCCGCTGACGCCATTTCCTAATGAGATATACATACAAGAATAATGAGCACATATAAGAATAATGTATACATGTAAGAAGTAAAATATAATCTTGTCTAATAAGGAAAAAAAACACAATAAAATAACGAAGTTAGTAATGCCAAGGCACTGAAGTCACTTTGTTTGTACACGGCCATTTCTAAGTAAATCAACAACTCAACTGTACATATTTACACTTGCAGCACAATCAAAGTATTGATTGTCTGGGCCACAAGCTGGTCTGATATACAAAACAAGTAGCAAACTCTTCATTGCAAGCTTGACAGACACACACACCAAAAGCCAAGAAGGCTTGGCAGACACACACCAAGCCCAAGAAGGCTTGACAGACACACACACCAAATGCCAAGAAGGCTTGGCAGACACACACACCAAATGCCAAGCAGAACATGACTTGCATTTTTATGTTTTCTAGGTGAATGAAAACTTGATAAGCTTCCAAAAATAGATCATAGCAAAAAAAGGGAGAGGCCAAAATGAGAACAAAGGAAGCTCTCCACCAGGGAAACTGAACAAAAAGTCACATGATTCCCACCCCTCTCCCACTCAGTGGTCAATCATGGGAGAGAAGGTTTATCTGAAATCCCATAAATATCATCAAAAGCTCAATTATTTTAACACGCTTACTGGGAATTCCTCAATTAAGAAGGGGGAAGAAATCAAAATGGCAAAGATTTATTCCAGAATAAAATCCACTATGCAATCATTACTATTATATTCATGTCTGTACTGAATATTATATTGACAATCCACCAACAGATCACAGGCCATTGGATTGTTTGGCAAAGAGATTTTGCAAGGACCGGACACACAAAATTGATGACCATATTATGCAGTAAACAAAGTTTGGGGGTCCTAAGCACCAGGGAACAGGCATTTTAATGAGTCTAGGGGCTTTTAGGACAAACAATACAGTGATCTACATTAGTCTAGGGGCTTTTAGGACAAACAATACAGTGATCTACATTAGTCTAGGGGCTTTTAGGACAAACAATACAGTGATCTACATGAGTCTAGGGGCTTTTAGGACAAACAATACAGTGATCTACATGAGTCTGGGGGCTTTTAGGAGAAACAATACAGTGATCTACATTAGTCTAGGGGCTTTTAGGACAAACAATACAGTGATCTTCATGAGTCTAGGGGCTTTTAGGAGAAACAATACAGTGATCCACATGAGTGTAGGGGCTTTTAGGACAAACAATACAGTGATCTACATGAGTCTAGGGGCTTTTAGGACAAACAATACAGTGATGCACATGAATGTAGGGGCTTTTAGGAGAAACAATACAATGATCCACACCTGAAGTAATCAATCTGAGACTGAATTAAATGCAAGTGTGTTTATAACTTTATGCTTGATTGATAACTCTAGAAATAAAACCATCAATATGGCTGAAATAACAATGATAATCTTTGTACTATACACGTAACATCAAAGTTTAGAGAGACCTTCTTTAAGAGCTGGTTTTGCTTTGTTTTTGTTCTGCTAACTTGAGATTAAAACTTTTAGCCTGCATCAGCTCACATGCCTCAACAGACAGATGGTTTTCACATTCCTCAACAGACAGATGGTCTTCACATTCCTCAACAGACAGATGGTCTTCAGATTCCTAAACAGACAGATGGTCTTCACATTCCTCAACAGACAGATGGTCTTCACATTCCTCAACAGAAAGATGGTCTTCAGATTGCTCAACATAAAGATGGTTTTCAAATTCCTCAACATAAAGATGGTCTTCAGATTCCTCAACAGACAGATGGTCTTCAAATTCCTCAACAGACAGATGGTCTTCAGATTCCTCAACAGACAGATGGTCTTCAGATGCCTCAACAGACAGCTGGTCTTCACATTCCTCAACAGACAGATGGTCTTCAAATTCCTCAACAGACAGATGGTCTTCAAATTCCTCAACAGACAGATGGTCTTCAGATTCCTCAACAGACAAATGGTCTTCAGATGCCTCAACAGACAGCTGGTCTTCAGATGCCTCAACAGACAGATGGTCTTCAGATGCCTCAACAGACAGATGGTCTTCAGATGCCTCAACAGACAGATGGTCTTCAAATTGCTCAACAGACAGATGGTCTTCAGATTCCTCAACAGACAGATGATCTTCACATTCCTCAACAGAAAGATGGTCTTCAGATCTCTCAACAGACAGATGGTCTTCAGATGACTCAACAGAAATATTGTCTTTAGATCTCTCAACAGAAAGATGGTCTTTTTTGAGTCTCGTATCTATAGTCCCATCATAGGTTCACCGGCATATTTAAACAAACTAGCGTTTGGATTTTTATTTTTTAAACTCAGCCACACAAAAGGTTGTGATAATTCCATCCACCATCTGACATGGGATATTGGTAGGCACAACCAACTTTTTTTTTTTGGGAGGGGGGGGGGGGGGCCTAAAGAAGAAATTAAAAAAATGCCCATGTACAGAAAATGTTGATCCACATATATTCAAATAATTTCAAGCTGCACTGCATCTGTTTATAGCCAACACCAAGGTGAAATCACAAAAGCTGGGAAAGATGTGTACAAGCAAGTTCTCCCACTTTTCCTGGGATCTGTGAGCCCTAATCCTAGAATACTTAAGCAAGTTCTCCCACTTTTCCTGGGATCTGTGAGCCCTAGTCCCAGAATAAGTTCTCCCACTTTTCCTAGGATCTGTGAGCCCTAGTCCCAGAATACTTAAGCAAGTTCTCCCACTTTTCCTAGGATCTGTGAGCCCTAGTACTAGAATACTTATAAAATAGAAATACCTTTCACGAGTTCAAAGACCAGCTCTAGACAGCAGAATCATTCAAACAATCATCAATATTTGAGTGAAACAATCATCAATATTTGAGTAAAACACCATCAATCAGTGTCCAGTTTGTTAAGTATTCTACAACAGAAATTTAGATTTTACCATATTTTAAAAGACCACACTGCATAAATTAATATTCACCAGCAACAGGTAGATCAGCAATGTACACATCATTTGTTTAGAGTATTTTGCAGTTAAACATAATTGGCCAGATTTCGGAATATGTTTCAACCAGGCGTCACAAAATGGTGGGAAATAAGAATTTGTGACCTCCGTATTTCTTATATTTTCCCATTATCATAAGAAAACTGGATGTGACATTAAAATCACAGACTCCACAAGTAAGACAATCTACCAGTAAGACAAACCACCAGTAAGACAATCCACCATGAGACAATCCACCAGTAAGACAATCCACCAATAAGACAATCCACCAATAAGACAATCCAACAGTAGGACAATCCACCAGAAAGACAATACACCAATATGACAATTCACCAGTAAGACAATCCACGAGTAAGACAATCCACCAGTTAGACAATCCACCAGTAAGACAATTCACCAGTAAGACAATCCACCAGTAAGACAATCCACCAATAAGACAATCCACCAATAAGACAATCCACCAGTAAGACAATTCACCAGTAAGATAATGCAACAGTAAGACAATCCACCAGTAAAACAATCCACCAGTAAGACAATCCACCAGTAAGACAATCCACCAGTAAGACAATTCACCAATAAGACAATCCACCAGTAAGACAATCCACCAGAAAGACAATTCACCAGTAAGACAATTCACCAGTAAGACAATCCACCAGAAAGACAATTCACCAGTAAGACAATCCACCAGAAAGACAATCCACCAGTAAGACAATCCACCAGTAAGACAATCCACCAGCACCAGGCCTGACACCTTACAATAGGGTTTCTATGACAGCTGAGTTACAAAATATTTAGTGTAAAAACAAACATTAAAATGTTGAGTAATTAAATTACATTTCTGCTGACAGCACCCGCTGGGACAAAAATGTCTTACACAAAGTTCAACATTAAAAATAGTCTATAGAATAGCATTTATCACAATGTACAACATTCAACAAAAAAAGGTTTATGAAGCAAAGTTCTGAGATTGAAGATTCTAAATGTTCACAAGTCTGTCTCTCCAGACCCAGGTATCCAACAGGGCAGTATGACCAGCCAATCAGACAGGCCCAGGTATCCAACAGGGCAGTATGACCAGCCAATTAGATGTATAGACATTTTTTTACAAGAATATAATAATATATATGCATACAGAAGAGACGACATCTTATAACAATGGCCTGTATCACCAACACCTGATAAATGTTAACCAATATTTCAACAGCAAAAGTTAACATCGTAAAATAAAATCCCCCAAATTTTACAATGAATAGATTAAAGCAAACTATTTTTAAAAATTAAAATGTTCGAAATGAATTCAGCAAAGCCTTCAGATGTTCTTTTCAAATGATTTTTTTAAAAATTTGTTTGACACTAAAATATGAACTCTGCCATGGCCGGCCCCGGATGGCCCATGCCCCCAGAAGGAGTTAAAGGCGTAAGTATGTAAGTAAACTTTTACATGGTAGGTGAGGCAAAAAGAAGATTATGAAATCAATTAAGACGGAATGCCAAGATTATAGATACCCTCAAAACTGGATCAGGTGATCTGTTATTTTTTCCCCAGATTTTTTTTTATGCTTAAGTTATAGAAAAGACCAACTGTAGGAGCCTCTTAATGTCAAACAGTAACTAGACATTTCAGTATTCTCAGAAGAAAAAGCAACTCACACTGAACACAACACTGCCAGTGTCTAGTTTCACTCACACTGAACACAACACTACCAGTGTCTAGTTTAACTCACACCGAAAACAATACTACCGGTGCCTAGTTTAAGAGTTGTTGCGAGAGTGAATTAACGTGCCAGGTTTCTTGACCCCACTGTGTCCACACCAATCAGCTGGGTGCTCGAGAAACAAACCCAAAACACTTACAAAATACTCTGGTGTCTCTGCCTAGAGGAGGTCTTATTGAACCTTATCCAAGCACCCACACAATACTCGGCTGTCTCTGCCTAGAGGAGTTCTTATTGAACCTTTTCCAAGCATAACATGGACTGCTTTGTTTGTTCACCACTGAACCTAATCCAAACATAACATTTACTGTTCCAATGGTCTGTCTATTCATTGATAAGTTAATTATAATTATGATGTTTAAAATCTTTAAAATTGAAAGTTTCAGTAACGGGGTATTATAGACAAAAATCATTTCTATTGCATGAAATTTTAAAATTAAAACTAAACCATAGTTCAGTCTTTATTTGAAATAGACTTGACCAATTGACAGCACTCTAGAACAGGGTCATGGAGCTGCCTGAAAACTTAACACAATATCATGCTTGAAGAAAATACAGGGACAATGCTCAAAAAAAATTGAGAAAATGTCATGTCTGGGATCTGGAATGACACGGCAAATGAGTGACACAAAATGTGGGACTTTTGAATTGATATCCTGCTGTATTAGTTCATTAAAAAAACATTTTTTTAGGTCTTTTCATCATGTTACCTCTCTAAGATCATGGAAATAAGGTCTTTTCATCATGTTACCTCTCTAATATCATGGAAATAACAGGCAAGAACAATAAACACTGTAAGATAACTTGACCTCATGGACAAGGGCGTGCTACTCTCATTATTTGGAATCAGTTTTGATAGAGAAATTCCTTTATCCTTCATTTTCTTAAACAGACACAACAAATAGAATGTTAGTATATAGTGAAATTCACAGTTTGGATTCTGCAGTCCTTTACCATACGGACCAGGTCCCACTGTCAGATCTCACCATCTGGCAATCTCTTCAGAAACTATTTAACACATGTAAAATTGGAGAAAATCTAAAATTTGCTACCTATTCTTGCATCATCGCCATTAATATGTCTTTATGTTAACTCAAGAGAGCCCCAGTTTTAAGTAGCTTGCGGCAAAGCTTATTAAAAAGATAATGAATCAGCCTTTTAACACAGCTATTGACTGCACAGACACAAAACACTGAAAGATGAGAAGCTTTCTAAAATAACAAATGAATGGGTCTTCTCTGTAATGCTTACATTTCAATAAAATTGTTAACTTATTGTATAGACTGACATATTTCTTGGACAATAACATTGTTAACTTAATGTATAGACTGACATATTTCTTGGACAATAACATCACTGTCATCATGTGAATAAACTAAAAACATGTTAATACTAAAACAAGGAGCAACAACATCTCCATCACTTCTGTGATGCTGAGCCCGCTCAAAGTTTCTCAAACATAAATGGTCGTCTTTACAAATATATCCCCAGTTTGTGTTGTTGCCACTCCTTGTAAAATGATTATTAACTGCACATGTCGGTGGCGGCTTCAATAATTTTAATAAATTTCACAAGTGGTCTCAAACTAAACTAAAAAAAAACCCAAGGAAATCGTTAGCTCAGAAAGAAAAAAAACCTATCTCGTGAAAGATCATTGAGATTTTGTTGCGGGATCCCTGGAGTTGGGGTCGGTGTCCCTGGCCAGGCTCTCAATTTTTGGCAACCCTTGCTGGTAATAATCCCTAGAAGTCACTTGATAAGTTTGCGTGTAAGGCTGGCTAGGTGACCTGGCGTATTGTCCCTCATGGATGCTATCTGCAGTGGAGTACCTGGGCTCTAATCTGTATGCATCAGCCTGCTGGATGGAAGCTGTGCTATGGGAATATGAACGCTCCTGTGCTGTCTGCAAACTGGAACCCTGCGGGCTCTGGAGAGGAGCGGCACGGTCCGAAGTCATCATCAACGAACCATCGTACTCTGGGGTGTTTGTGTGGCTGCCATAAAACTGTTTCTGCTGAACGCTGGCACTGTAGGAGGGTGGCGCGGCCACACCTGGTTCCTGTTCCGCATAGATGGGAGGTGCTGTCTCACCGGCAGTCCTGGTGTAGTCGGGGGCTCCTTGCAGCTGGTGGCTGTAATCCAGAGGAGCGGCCTCCTGGTATGTTGATGAGGGGACATTGTAGTGTTGGAGGAGCTTCTTGACGATCTCAGACGATGACGGGTCTCCTTTATACTGGGACATGGCGCCATCATAGTCCTCTTGCTCGTAGTCGGCATCCCCAGGGGGCATGGTGTACTGATAGGGCTGCTGGGATGAATAATAGCCATCTGCCGCCTCAACACTTTCTGGGTATTCCCCTTGCATGCCCTCGCTGTAGTGCTGGCTCTTGTCCACCACCAGGTTGACAGGTACGCTCCTGAGTTGACCACTGCTGTTGCCAGGTGAGAACTGGTCACAGCTGGCCGATCTGGCATAATACTTGTCCTGATTGTAATAACTATGAGATGAAGATGTTTCTGCTTGGGGTGACAGGAAATTCCTTTGCTGGGAAGTCTCGCTGTAGCCAGATTGACCACTGTAATAATCCACCTGATTTGGGGTGGAGTAGCCCCTAGTCACATCCGGACGTGATGTAGAGTAAGTGGAAGTGATGTCATGCCGGGGTGTCGAGTAGCCTGACACCATATCCTGCTGGGGTGCAGCGTAACCATCCCCTGCCTGAAGATATCCACCGCCATCTTTGGCACGGGAGGAAGCTGGCACATTTGGGATGAAAATCTGGTCGCTCAAACCCATGACTCCGTCACCGCTAGAATTAATTTCCTGGCTGTTCAGGCTAAGCTTCCGTTGTACGTCTGAATCATTCCTAGAAGAGACAGCATGCTTCTCAAATGAGGCGTCCAAACTGTTTTTTCTGATGACACTCGTGTGATGCCCCCCAGGTAGTGAATCCTGCCTTGGGGTGGAGCTCGGCTCAGCATTGCCGACACCATGTCCCCCGACTGCTTGAGATTCATTGTTAGTTTTCTTCTTGGGCTCCTTTTTTTGATCGCCTCCCTTGCCCTGCACTTTCTTGACTCCCTCCGTGCGTGGTTTCCTAAAAGTGGAAGGGTACTTTATTTGTCCATCAATAATGGGGAATGGCTCCAGCTCACCTCGGTTTGTATGGCCTTTTTTGTGACAGACAAATGAGCCGGAATGAGCAAAACTCATATAGCATATTTCACACTTAAAGGGTCTCTCTCCTGTATGTGTGCGCATGTGAGTTTTCAGTTCTGTGGTGGTGTGGAATTTTTTGTCGCAGCTGGTGCACAGTTTCGACTTGGCCATATTGTGCCGACGCATGTGCAGCATGAAGCCGTTCCTGGAGACCAGCTGGGTGTTGCAGACGGTGCAGAAAAAGTTTTTGAGATCTGCCTGAGAGGGTGAGGATTTCTCTGAGGCAACGCCAGGAGCCATATCCCAATTGTTGGTAATGTCATCTGGGGCACCTCTGGCAGGTGTGGAGACGGGCTTTGAAGCAGGGTCTGCAGTTTGAAAAGGAGCGATTGTGGACATCACTGGCAGGGGAGAGTTAAGCTGAAATTGTGGTTTTGAACCGGAGAGTATTTGTGGGGCCGTCTGGCTTGAACCGGCTTGTGGTTCTAAACTCCCGCCGGAGGAGCCCTTGTAACCCACAGAATTATCAATTTCTGTTGGGTCAGGCACGGTGCTAGATGCTTCTGTATGCCCTGTAATGGGCGCCAGCATAGTACCAAAGTTTTTAACAGGAAACGCCCCTTCACTCTCTTTACGGGGAGACAGCCCCTCATCCCTGACTGACGCATCGTCTGTCGAGTGCAGGCCAGATTTCCCATGAGCTTTCTTTTCTGCCTTCAGCCTCCTCAGCTCCTCAACTTGCCTGTGAGTTTCTTTCTGTTTCAGAAGTTCGTTCTCATCTAGACTGGCTGCCAGGGGATCGGCTGTTGAAGATGAACGTCTCTGACGCTTGGCCTCACTAGGCTTGTTCGGGGATGTCTTGTCCTGTTCTTTTAGAGCCGCATCTCCAGGGTCTTAATATAGGAAAAGAAAAATGGAAATCAATCAACATTTTACAGTAGCTTTGCATAGTTTTATTTTATCATTATTTTTTTATAGAGAATGCCACTAACATCTGCTCTGCAAAAAAGACAGTATTTCTCACCTTAATATTTCAAGCATTTTATTTCAAATACTTCACAAACATTTAACCCAACCATAGTTTTTTCTTTACAGACATAAAAATTGCTATTAATATTTCTATCCCTACCAAGTCCACAGTACATTTTCCTTTCTTTGAAATAGTTTCTTGTATGTTTGCTTGTCGTTTTTTTTTCACCAGTTAATGTAAACCTTTTTCTGTTATGCTGCAGTTAATGTAAACCTTTCTCTGTTATGCTGCAGTTAATGTAAACCTTTCTCTGTTATGCTGCAGTTAATGTAAACCTTTCTCTGTTATGCTGCAGTTAATGTAAACCTTTCTCTGTTATGCTGCAGTTAATGTAAACCTTTCTCTGTTATGCTGCAGTTAATGTAAACCTTTCTCTGTTATGCTGCAGTACTTTGCTTAGCACCATGTTTTACACAATGATAACCAGTACATCTGTTTTCATGAGATAACTTCAGGATTGGTCAGCATCTACAGTGAGCTGATTGGTCAGCATCCACAGTGAGCCAATTGGTCAGCATCCACAGTGAGCCAATTGGTCAGCATCCACAGTGAGCCAATTGGTCAGCATCCACAGTGAGCCTGTTTATACTCAACTCACAAATGAGGACAGGGTTGGTGTTGACAATTGGTTTGGTAGTGACAGCATGCCAGTCATGTGCCCTACTGACTTAAATGCCTGTCATGTGCCCTACTGACTTAAATGCCAGTCATGTGCCCTACTGAATTAAATGCCAGTCATGTGCCCTACTGGCTTAAATACCAGTCATGTGCCCTACTGACTTAAATGCCAGTCATGTGCCCTACTGACTTAAATACCAGTCATGTGCCCTACTGACTTAAATGCCTGTCATGTGCCCTACTGACTTAAATGCCAGTCATGTGCCCTACTGACTTAAATGCCAGTCATGTGCCCTACTGACTTAAATACCAGTCATGTGCCCTACTGACTTAAATACCAGTCGTGCCCTACTGACTAAATGCCAGTCATGTGCCCTACTCACTTAAATGCCAGTCATGTGCCCTACTGACTTAAATACATGTCATGTGCCCTACTGACTTAAATAATAGTCATGTGCCCTACTGACTTAAATACCAGTCATGTGTGTTACTGACTTAAAAACCTGTCATGTGCCCTACTGACTTAAATACCTGTCATGTGCCTTACTGACTTAAATACCAGTCATGTGCCCTACTGACTTAAATGCCAGTCATGTGCCCTACTGACTTAAATACCAGTCATGTGCCCTACTGACTTAAATGCCAGTCATGTGCCCTACTGACTTAAATACCTGTCATGTGCCCTACTGACTTAAATACCAGTCATGTGCCCTACTGACTTAAATGCCAGGCATGTGCCCTACTGACTTAAATGCCAGTCATGTGTCTAAATGAGCCACAAGAATTTTGATGCACGGAAATACGTTTTTTAAAAATCGGGTCACGCCAAATCACAAGTGCTTTGTTCCATCGTATTAGTTGGACTGGAAATTAGTGATGTCGATCTTTATTCTGATATATTTTTGCAAGATATGAAATAGAGATGTATGCTTATTTAGAATCAGAACTGCATTTTTTTGCTGCAGTCATCATTGTACAGATTGCCAAAGTACATATTCTCAAAGTCAATCCTTTCATTAATAAAACTGGTACCATTTTGGAAATGCCCCATTTAAGAGAAAAATCTATCCAGCTTCGGAAATAGGTCATCAGATTCCTTTTTAAACAATTCAGTCGAGACCCGAGCCAGTAAGAGCATGATCATAAATGCCCTAACTATTACTATTAAAATCATGATACAACTACACGTCTTCTTTTTCACAGGTTTTTGATGTAAGGACTGCGGAACGTTGACATGAAACCAGGGTAAGGAAATGTTCCCAGACTCATTCAGACATGCAGATAGAGGCACCAACTTCAAATAACTTATCTATTATAAGCTTATCTACTTTGTCTGACAATTTTCACTACCAGTGACTACTAGTGACTACCAGTGACTACCAGTAACTACCAGTGACTACCAGTAACTACCAGTGACTACCAGTAACTACCAGTAACTACCAGTGACTACCAGGACTGATTGCAGATTTTTAGACTCATTTCTTTATACTAATTGGTTATGTTGAAAATTCTAAATTTGGGGTTTTGAAGTACCCTATTTTTTAATATTTCTTAAGCATTATTTGTATTTTTTAACAGAGTCTGTTTATTTCCATTTAAAAACATGATCAGTTTCTGGACACATGTTGAAAAGTTATCTAGCTATTTTACTTTGTTTATTTTCTGTGATTTTTTTTTAAATTTTCTAAAATTCTAATGGTTTGTCAACTTTCTTAGGTAGCCCTTTAACTATCCAAACAGCCGATCATTAGCAGTTAGACCTCTTTCTGTGGTGTCAGGGTGGATATAATCAGCCGTTAGCAAAATCGTTATTAATAAGGCAAATGATTTAATGTATATTGTTTAAGGGGAAATCACTCTTCCACATGCTAGTAATGACAGTAATAGCTCTAGCGGTGATGGTGACCTAAGAGTCAGATATTGATAATCTAGCCGTAAGCTTAGCCGTACTGTTACTTAGCCGTACTGTTACTTAGCCGTACTGTTACTTAGCCGTACTATTACTTAGCCGTACTGTTACTTAGCCATACTGTTACTTAGCCGTACTGTTACTTAGCCGTACTGTTACTTTGCCGTACTGTTACAGACAAATTCGTTTTTGGAAAGAGTGGAAATCCAACAGAAAAGACAAAGACTGGATACCAAAGAACTAACCTAAAGAGATTCAAAGACATTTATGTTTGTGTATGTTCTGGAGTATTAATTAATAAAAAAAGATTTAATAACTTCAACTGAAAAGGAATTTTTGAACCAATTTCTTGCTTTATCCCTTGTATTTTCTAGAACAGAAATTTGATGGTAGTGAATGGAAAAAAATCACCCATATTACAATTTTCAAAATAAGTACTTATATTTTATAACTTATAACTTGAAACATTTTCTGAAAGAATAGTGCGTCTATTATCTGGAAAAACTTATTTATGTAGCATTAGGTTGATTTGCATTAAGAAGAAAATGTTGGGTCAATATCAATATAAATAATATAAAAACAAATTATTTTCAGGACACAAGATACCTTGTCCAATGCACTTTCAGAAAATGTATACTTGTAGGGGTTTCCGAATTCATTTAGTCTAGTATTTAGTCATTTTTGACAAGCATATGAAAATGCTGTAAATGGCTAGACAGTTAAGAAAAATGCACTTGACGGTTATAGGGTTACGATAATTCTCATCCCCCTCTGACGATAAACAATGCTTGATTCTGCTGGGTGGCATCCATGGCTGGACAGGGGTCAATATCACATGGCTGGGTGCCGTCCATGGCTAGACAGGGGTCAATATCACTTGGGTGGGTGCCGTCCATGGCTAGACAGGGGTCAATATCACTTGGGTGGGCGAGGTCAATCTTTTTACACAGCTGTTTTTTAATGGATAATTTTATGTAACTGTTTTTTAATGTCATGTTTCTTTTTTTTTTCGCTTTGCTAATTTTTATGTGAAGCGCGGTGAGCCTAGCCTTAGAATGCGGTACCACACTATATAAGACCTCCTTAATAATAATAATAATTATAGTTAGTTGTAATTTTAATTTATTCTCTGCGAGTTGATTTCACATTAATAAACTTTAAATTCCTTTAAAATTATCTAAAAATTATATTTCTAACTCATTTAGTTCATTTGTTTTGATTTTTTAAAAATAAACTATTATTGACTTTTTGCCTCCCTTTTCTTATTTTGTCCAAATTGTGCTTTAGCTCATTTTTGTATGAATAAATTGTTTATTTCAGAAGATAGCAGGTTTCAAAACGAGACTTTTGATAGCAGGTCTCAAAAGGACACTTTTGATAGCAGGTCTCAAAACGACACTTTTGATAGCAGGTCTCAAAATGACGTTTTTGATAGCAGGACTCAAAAGGACACTTTTGAGTCCTTTAACATTTCCTGGAGATGGAGAACTGAAATGTGTGGTTCTCCTCTGATTAAGGCAAGCTCTATTTATGGGGATAGCTGAAATTTATTTAATTTCTTTATGAAATTTTATCTACAATAGGTAGTCTTACTGACTTGCATGCTGGTCATTTTTGTTACAGACTTGTGTGCTGGTCATTTTTGTTACAGACTTGTGTGCTGGTCAAGTGTCTTACAGACTTGCATGCTGGTCAAGTGACTTACAGACTTGGATGCTGGTCAAGTGACTTACAGACTTGCATGCTGGTCAAGTGTCTTACAGACTTGCATGATGGTCAAGTGTCTTACAGACTTGGATGCTGGTCAAGTGTCTTACAGACTTGGATGCTGGTCAAGTGACTTACAGACTTGGATGCTGGTCAAGTGTCTTACAGACTTGCATGCTGGTCAAGTGACTTACAGACTTGGATGCTGGTCAAGTGTCTTACAGACATGCAATGCTGGTCAAGTGACTTACAGACTTGCATGCTGGTCAAGTGACTTGCAGACTTGGATGCTGGTCAAGTGACTTACAGACTTGGATGCTGGTCAAGTGACTTACAGACTTGGATGCTGGTCAAGTGACTTACAGACTTGGATGCTGGTCAAGTGACTTACAGACTTGGATGCTGGTCAAGTGACTTATTGACTTGGATGCTGGTCAAGTGACTTACAGACTGGCAATGCTGGTCAAGTGACTTATAGACTTAGATGCTGGTCAAGTGACTTACAGACTTGGATGCTGGTCAAGTGTCTTACAGACTTGCCCCACCCTGTCACTTCACATTTTAAAATTTGTTTCTTTTATAACAATGTGACGTTTCATTTTTACCCTTTCTTTTCCTCTAACTATATCACAATTTGAAGCTTCACATAGGCCAGCAACAATCACAAACAATACCTTTCTTTACCTCTAACTAGATCACAATTTTAAGCTAAACGTAGGCGAGCAACAATACCTTTCTTTACCTCTAACTAGATAACAATTTTAAGCTAAACGTAGGCCAGCAACAATCACTAACAATACCTTTCTTTGCCTCTAACCAGATAACAATTTTAAGCTAAACGTAGGCCAGCAACAATCACAAACAATACCTTTCTTATCTGGTGACAAAAGGCTTGTGTTGACCTCTCCGTGAAACTTGTGCATGTGCTGCATGAGCGAGTGTTTCTGCGTGTACTGCTTCTCACACAGTGTGCATGAGATCCTGTAATCTGAATCATGAATTCTCAAATGACGGTATATAGTTGTCTTTCCAAATAACTTGTTGCATATTTTGCACTTGAATTTCCTGACTCCATCATTGACAAAAACCTGTGGACAGGGAAAATGAAATTGATGAGGTTTCTTTTGTTTTTTAAAACGTAAGTCAAGAAGAAAAACGTTCTTACTTTATTACTCAAATTAAATTATATGTGTGCATAAATAGATAATTACAAGAACTTTGTAAGTCCTGTTATCTAATAGCTGCTGTTATTTAATTCAGAACAGAAATGGTTTTACAAAAAATATAAATATAAAAATACTATGTAAAAAAAAAAAAAAGCTAATTAATTACAGGAAAAACATAGGACTTGTTCTCAGGACACTTTAACAGCAAAAACATAGGACTTGTACTCAGGACACTTTAACAGCAAAAACATAGGACTTGTACTCAGGACACTTTAACAGCAAAAACATAGGACTTGTACTCAGGACACTTTAACAGCAAAAACATAGGACTTGTACTCAGGACACTTTAACAGCAAAAACATAGGACTTGTTCTCAGGACACTTTAAAAGCTCATTATTTCATCCACATGGTGACAAAGGTGTAACATCAATAAAAAAGTTTGAGCATTACAGGATTTCATTTTGACCATGTCCTATTTTTTCCTCTGCCAGCCTCGTGGTGATTGCCAGCTGACAAAATTGTAATACATGACATCACATCTAAAGAATACATTTCAGCATTCATACAAATTCATAAACTCACATCGTATTGGTGCTTTCGTTCTTTCATGGCCTTCTTCTCCTCTTTTTTCTCCTCTCCATCGGGGATCCCTTTAGCCAACGGGCTTCCAACAAGCGAAGTGCCATCTATGGAAGATGTGCTGTCATTAAGAGTGGTGCTGCCCAGATCGCTCTCCATCAGCGACTGCATGCCAGATTGAGATGTTTTAGCCAGACCATCCATGTTTGTGGGAATGTTTACTTGGGTCGCTGGGTGACCGTTAAGGCTTACCAGGCCCAGGTTTGAAGAACCGTCCAGATTTCCCTCCTCCATGTCCAAGTTGACTGTGTGGACCAGGTTGATGCTGTCTTGAAGGGAGCTGTCTTGGCACGCACCAGCCTCCTGTCCACTACCATCATAGGCCTCCACTGCTGAGAGAAGTGCCGTGGGAGAAAGTGCCTGCCTCAGCCCTCTCTCCAAGTAAGCAAAGTCTTGCTGACCCAGGTTGAACCCAGACAGCTCCTGGTTAAAGCTGGCGGTGTTGGCCGATACGTGTCGGAGAAAACCTTGAATAAGGGTCTCCTGCCTTGTCTCAGTGAAGTCTGTGTCTTGATGTGACCCCGTTCCATAAGTAGTATTGTTAGTATTAGGTGGTTCATCATGTTGTGTAGAATAAAGGGTTGACTCCAGAGAACCATAGTGCTGATGTCCTGAGAGATTCTATTAAAAAAACAAAAAGGTGATTTTTATAAGAATATTAAGTAAAAATCAGAAGGGACTTACATATTATCTTCACATATCATGGTTACCCAAATACAGGAATCTTTTAATACATACATAAACAAATGTTTGGTGCAATAAATGTCAATAATGGAACTAACAAAATGTTCTTTGATAACACAAGAAAGTCACTAACTAACCATTTAGTCACTAACTAACCATTTAGTCACTAACTAACTATTTGCTAGGAGGTAGGAAGCAATTTGCATTAGTTGATGGAATGCCATTTAAAGGATTTAAGAACCTCTGACTTATAGTATTTTTTGGCAATAAATAATTTCACTGAAATGAATCCTGGCCTGTGTTTGTGTGATTGGCATTAGACGTAAGCGTCATATCTTTTGGGTTAAGAAAGTGGAGGATCTTCAACATGTCAGTGCTGGTACTTAATTCTTCGTACAAAACTTTTTAATTTAAAGTGAAATCAAAGTTATGGAAATGTCTTTGAATTATCTATGGCAGCGGTTCTTAACCTGTGGGTGGGACCCCTTTGGGGGTCAAACAACCCTTACAAAGAGGTCGCCTAAGACTATCGGAAAAACACATATTTATGAAGAAGCAACCAGAATAATTTTATGGTTGGGGTCACCACAACTTGAGCAACTGAAATAAGGGTAGCGGCATTAGGAGGGTTGAGAACCACTGATCTATGAAATGAATCATAAGAAATTTGGGTATATACAAAATTAAATACTTGTATTGTAGAGGGAAGTAGTAAATTTGTGTGAACACCATCTTTCCATGAATGTGTTTCTCATAGGAAAAACAAATAATCGGTAACCATAGTGGACTAAGATATTAGGAAAACAGTTGAAATGTCAGAAGCATCATTCTACTGACAAGGCTGGAACACCAAGGCCGACTATTTTAAGTTTGATCAATGTCTTGATGTAAAACTGTCAATTTGACAAAGTCATTAAACACAAGAATGTCTTGATGTAAAACTGTCAATTTGACAAAGTCATGAAACACAAGAATTTCTTGATGTAAAACTGTCAATTTGACAAAGTCATGAAACACAAGAATGTCTTGATGTAAAACTGTCAATTTGACAAAGTCATGAAACACAAGAATGTCTTGATGTAAAACTGTCAATTTGACAAAGTCATGAAATACAAGAATGTCTTGATGTAAAACTGTCAATTTGACAAAGTCATTAAACACAAGAATGTCTTGATGTAAAACTGTCAATTTGACAAAGTCATGAAACACAAGAATTTCTTGATGTAAAACTGTCAATTTGACAAAGTCATGAAACACAAGAATGTCTTGATGTAAAACTGTCAATTTGACAAAGTCATGAAACACAAGAATGTCTTGATGTAAAACTGTCAATTTGACAAAGTCATGAAATACAAGAATGTCTTGATGTAAAACTGTCAATTTGACAAAGTCATTAAACACAAGAATGTCTTGATGTAAAACTGTCAATTTGACAAAGTCATGAAACACAAGAATTTCTTGATGTAAAACTGTCAATTTGACAAAGTCATGAAACACAAGAATGTCTTGATGTAAAACTGTCAATTTGACAAAGTCATGAAACACAAGAATGTCTTGATGTAAAACTGTCAATTTGACAAAGTTATGAAACACAAGAATGTCTTGATGTAAAACTGTCAATTTGACAAAGTCATGAAACACAAGAATGTCTTGATGTAAAACTGTCAATTTGACAAAGTTATGAAACACAAGGAAGAAAAAAGCTAGACAAGATTAATGATGAGTCATTGAAAGTTGAATAATAATAAACTTCCTGCAGTGACATGTTATGGCTTCTACAAAAGCTAAACAATGAGTTGAGAAGAACATTATGTTCAAATCTGCCAAAACTAGGTAAAAATGAACGCCTACCTGAACAGTGGGATCAATTTGTGATGTTAATGTTGCATCCTGTCTCCTGGAATTTGTTAGGCCGGGATTCGGGAAGTAATCCTTACCCCATGATTCCACAGCAGCATTGGTTACGGACGGGGACACCCTCCAGGATGGATCCTGGGGTGTGGAATGAGGTGGACCGGACCAGGACTGCGACGACTGGGGAGGTGGCGCGGCAGAAGAAGATGATAAGGTCCAAGCGGATGAGGATGAAGACAGGGGTGACGAGGATAATATAGAGGGGGGTGTGGCATTCCAAGAAGGCGATCGCCTGTATGCCGGTGAGGCCTGTGGTTGTGAGGCGGTCCAGTTCTTTTTGGTCGCAATGCTCATAGGTTCCCCTGTTGACGGAGGGGGCGTAGCCACCAACTGCAGTGATTGATCAATCCACTGTGAAGACTGTAATAATCCAGATGAGGACTGTGTCGTTGTCTGATTGCTACGTGGAATGGATTTTAAGGGCGCAAAGGCAGATACGGACTGAGGATCTGACGACAACCCCGATTTTCTTGCAGACAATGCGGGATCGCCATCTTGAGGTGACCAGGAGGAGGATGATACAAATGACGATGAGTTTGATTTTTTATCAGGACCAACTCTGGATTCAGATGGCGTGGGAGACATTTTGGAAATAAGTGGACTGTTCATGAAGTTGTGAGGTAGAAGAATTCGGTCATAGCTACCCTTGGGCACAAAAAATCCACTAATAGGAACAAGGCCTTCTGAAACTGAGAATAAAGAGAGAAACATGTGCCAATGTCATATCATCTCAATTAGAATCTTATCAGCAAAAACAAAAAATTAAGACATTTGAGCATATAAACATTTAAATGTTTGTGAAAGATATGTTAAACCAACATATTAAGAAAAAAATAAAGGTATTCTTTTTTTTTTATTTAATTAAATAAATTTTAGGGACATGAGGCAATGAGAGGTCAAAGCAAGTTTTTTAATTAAATAAATTTTAGGGACATGAGGCAATGAGAGGTCAAAGCAAGTTTTTTAATTAAATAAATTTTAGGGACATGAGGCAATGAGAGGTCAAAGCAAGTTTTTTAATTAAATAAATTTTAGGGACATGAGGCAATGAGAGGTCAAAGCAAGTTTTTTAATTAAATAAATTTTAGGGACATGAGGCAATGAGAGGTCAAAGCAAGTTTTTTAATTAAATAAATTTTAGGGACATGAGGCAATGAGAGGTCAAAGCAAGTTTTTTAATTAAATAAATTTTAGGGACATGAGGCAATGAGAGGTCAAAGCAAGTTTTTTAATTAAATAAATTTTAGGGACATGAGGCAATGAGAGGTCAAAGCAAGTTTTTTAATTAAATAAATTTTAGGGACATGAGGCAATGAGAGGTCAAAGCAAGTTTTTTAATTAAATAAATTTTAGGGACATGAGGCAATGAGAGGTCAAAGCAAGTTTTTTAATTAAGCAAAAGAAATAAAAGAAACTAGATATAGCCCACCAAACATTGGCGGCAGCAATGAGTGAACTTCCCATCTACTAAAGGTACTTGAAAAAACATGAACTCAAGCGACAACCCCCCCCCCCCCCCTTTCCCAGATACGTCACTGCACACTTATTATTTCACGCCCATGAACTTTATTAAATATTCTGATGTCCCAACCACTTTTAAACAGAATATTTTTTACTCCATACTTAAATTGAGGCATTTTCTGAAAATTAAATATTACGCGCCAAACACAGTTGCGTTATATAAAAAATATAACATTTAGCGTAGTTATCGGGATTTATATTTTGCGCTATTGAACTCATTATTGAACCATAATTTCTTTAAAACATATAGAATTATTTATAGTATACTCTCAATCCAAAATTCGCTGAATAGAAAGGAACTGGAAATAGAAGCAATAAATTAGGAAGCAGCCCACGAGTCATACAAGAGGCGTAATATATATATATAAGAGATAATAAACTTAAAGTGATTAGCATCCATGAGAAGTATGTGAACAGTGTTAAGATGGCTGGTAGGGTAGGGGTGGGCTTTTCATTTCTGCATCTGTTATCTATAGAAAGGTGAAACTCTTATCAATTGAAGTCTATGAAATTTTTGAGCTGCTCAGCAAAACAAGGTAGCTTCGGTCAGATGAAGTGACCGGTGAAATAAAAGTTTATTAATAATGAGTATTCATTTAAAAATAACAAATACCACATCAAAAATAACAAAGAGGTTTTTCAAATACTTGAGCTCCAGTTCTGAAAGAGTATTTTGTTTTCAATGTAAAGATATTGTATCTCAAAGAGTATTTTGTTTTCAATGTAAAGATATTGTATCTCAAAGAGTATTTTGTTTTCAATGCAAAGATATCGGTTCTCAAAGAGTGTTTGTTTTCAATGCAAAGATATCGGTTCTCAAAGAGTATTTTGTTTTAAATGTAAAGAAATCGTTTCTCAAAGAGTGTTTTGTTTTCAATGCAAAGATATCATCTCTCAAAGAGTATTTTGTTTTCAATGTAAAGATATCATTTCTCAAAGAGTATTTTGTTTTCAATGTAAAGATATCATCTCTCAAAGAGTATTTTGTTTTCAATGTAAAGATATCGTTTCTCAAAGAGTGTTTTGTTTTCAATGTAAAGATATCGTTCTCAAAGAGTATTTTGTTTTCAATGTAAAGATATTGTCTCTCAAAGAGTATTTTGTTTTCAATGTAAAGATATTGTCTCTCAAAGAGTATTTTGTTTTCAATGTAAAGATATCGTTTCTCAAAGAGTATTTTGTTTTCAATGTAAAGATATTGTTCTCAAAGAGTATTTTGTTTTCAATGTAAAGATATCATCTCTCAAAGAGTATTTTGTTTTCAATGTAAAGCTATCATCTCTCAAAGAGTATTTTGTTTTCAATGTAAAGATATTGAGAGTCAAATTTTTACATTAGAAAAATTTCTGTTTTTTCTTTGTTTTTTTTTTTGGTACTTTAATTTTCCTTTTTCTTTTTTTTTAAAATGACTAATGTCTTGAATGCATGTTGAAACTGTTTCTATCATGCTGTAAATAATGATGTTTATATTTTCAAAGGAGATTTAAAACAATGCTTAAGACATATCTGTCATTTTCAACTACCAATTTCAACTGTTTATTTATTTTCGACCAATTATTCTTTAAAAAATCGTTGTTCATCAATATCAATGTCTATTAAAATTAATAATCCCTAAGCAAGGAAAAGGTTGCTTTTTAAATAACAGGAGCAAAATCAAGGTTATAGGTGTATTCCTGATTAAATCAATTAGGCCAGCGCAATAAATTATTGTATTAGGGTTGCTATAAACTTTAAGGGAAAACAAAATTACGTGATTATAATACCAATTTTTATCAAAATTTAGAAAATAATTGTCAATTATTATGTTTTCTTAAAAATGTAACTAATATAAGTTAAATTACCTTCCAAGTCGGACATGTCTTCTCCCAAAACTGGCACCAACTTGTACATGACCATTTTCTGCCTCACATTTTCAACATTCAATAGTCCACTGTCTTTTTGTGGCTGGACATGGTCAACCCTGGACTTGAGATCTTTTTGGGAGGAATGCAAGAAGGAGTATGAGGTGGAACCAGCTGAATTAAGACCAGGGGTGATCACAGATGACTCCCCGCTTTGTCTAGAGGGAAGACCAGGGGTGATCACAGACGACTCCACGCTTTGTCTAGAGGGAAGACCAGGGGTGGTCACAGATGACTCCCCGCTTTGTCTAGAGGCATTTCTAGATGAGGACTCCACAACCCGGTTTCTCAGTTTTGTTTTGATATCTAAACTTTCCAACTGCTTTGTCCGCAGCTCAGGTGTTTCTGGGGCGGGTGCCTCTAAATGGTTTATCGACGCTTCAGGTTTGCCACCGGTAAGTGTTTCTGATGCTTCGACACAGCCTGGCTTTGCCTCCTGCTTTGTCGTGCCTTCTTGGCTATGCAAGATGTCAGTATGAGATACTACATCTTTGGTCTCATGCTTGTTTGAGATTTTTTGGGGTGTTGTGAGTACATTTTCAAGATCAGACTTCGAGTCCTTGACTTTTTCATCTTCTTTCATTTCAACATTATTTTCATGATTGCTGGCATCAGTGGGCAGAGCATTATTCTCAGGCTTTGATGGAATGGGCCTCTTTTTCTTTTTATGTGACCTCTTCTTAGGATCTGGCTTCTGTGTACCCTGTCCATCTGAAACATGAGCCGCTGCATCAGTTGCAGGCACCGATTCACTGGACCCTGTGATGTCTCGTTGTGTGTCTTCTTGATTATTCTGGGCTTGTGAATCAGCAGCAGCAGCAGAAGCTTGTGTCTCTGTCTTTTTTGTGCGCTTTCTCAGCACTGGAAGTTCATCGATGAACTCAGACGGGGCGACCCTTTTAGGCTTTGAGGCCAAACTCGCTTGAGAATTTTCAGTTTCCACCACTAGTCGCCTTGTTGTCATTCTGTGTGCCGGGGCCGTGCCTGAATTGTCTGGACTTGTTGACCTTGACGTCATTGGGCTTCTTGATCTTGAAGCTGGGCTTCTCAATTTGTCTCTCAGTGCTGCTCTGTTTGCCTGTGGTGCAGAATTAGCCTTTCTGGTGGAAGGGTTGGTTTTAGAATTTGAACCGGGAGTGCCAGAAGGGTTGGTTTTAGAGTTTGAACCGGGAGTGCCAGAATGGTTGGTTTTAGAGTTTGAACCGGGAGTGCTAGATTGGATTTGTTCAGGGTGTTTGTCTTTGGACTGATCGTTCCTGCGGGTTCTATGCGTTGCTGCGTCTTCTGGGGCGTCATTTTTCCTTTTCTTTGAAGAGGGTTTATCTTCATTCTCACTCTCCTTGTTGGGCTTGACACAAGGTGGCTTCTCTGGAGGCTCATCTTTGCGATTTTTACTTCTGGTTGTCATTCTTGGCTTACTCTCTGCAGCTGTATCTTCTGAGGATGAATAACTCGGAGATATCTTTCTACCTCTATTTGAGGGCTTCTCCTCTACAGAGTCCGATGCTTCCTCCTTGTAGTCTATTCTGGTCGGCCGTCTCTTTGACCTCCTGGCGCTGTCATCGGCATCACTCTTATTTATTTCCTTTTCTTTTTCTTTTACGCGCAATCTCTGCGAAAGCCTTCGATTGACACCATCTGACATTGAATCCGTCTCAGATTCTTCTTCATGCGAAACAAGTTTATCCTCTACTATCTTCTCTTGTCTTGGACCGGCTGACTTTGGTGGCACGTGGTCAGCTGACATTTGTGGCACATGTTCAGCCTCTTTCAATGTTTTATCATGTCCATGTTCCACCTCCTCAGTGTCAGCATTCACTTTCCCCTGCTGCTTGTTCAGAGGGAGTCCTTTTTTATTGGGAAGGGTTTGTAAGGGGTTCTGTTTCTTGTGACTGCTGTTGCCTGACAAATTTTTCTGACCTGGTGTGACTACCTTTGCGCTACGTCTTGTTGGTGTGTCTTCTTGTTCAAATGGCTTTTTTGGTTTCCTCTGCCTCACTTCCCGGCGCGGCGTGTCCTTGTTGGCTGCTTCAGATTCTTTCACTGGTGACTCTTTATCTTTTGTCCCGCTACTGTTTTGAACATTTGCTACTTCCCCGCCCAACACCACAGAGGCAGCATTTCCAGTTTTAATAGATGGTTCATGAATCTTAAAAGATTTTGTTTCCTCATTAGTAGAAGGGCTGGTAAAATTCTCAGAGCTCTTAGTCTGAACAGTGACCTCTGACCCCTGATTCTGTGGGGCCCCAGTTTCATATTTACCAGCAACTGCCAAGACATAACGCTCACTTGCTATTTCTGACAAAACCTTAAGACCATCCTCGCTCCTGGACATGTCCGACAGACACGTGGGCTGGCTTTCAGGGTAAGCCTGGCCACAGCCTCCAGCCTGGCTGTTGATCAGCCGTCTGGTTTCATGGTTTGAGTTTTCAGCAAACAGGGATTCTATCAGGCTGGTTTCTTTTTCTGTCCATCCTGCTGTGCATTGGGGCTGGTAGTCTTGAGCTGGTTGCATGATGAGTGAGTTGATAAGTGACTTGGTGTCCCTGGTGAGCTTCTGTGGCTGATAGAAGTTGGAAGCAGAAGGATAGAGCTGCATCTCCACAGTTGGTTTGTCTGATGATAAATCCTGGTGACTTTTGTCCCCAGAAGGTGTGCTCATCTCCTCTCTTCTGTACTGCTGTTGAGAAAACTGATCAAAAACAGTCTGGTCCAGGAGTCTGCTGTCTGTTTGAGGGCTGGGACTGGCTTGCAGTCCCTGGACATCTACCAGCTGAGA
This sequence comes from Omphiscola glabra, assembly GCA_964017045.1. NCBI lineage: Eukaryota > Metazoa > Mollusca > Gastropoda > Lymnaeidae > Omphiscola > Omphiscola glabra. The sequence goes on along the minus strand of OZ024805.1, from coordinate 1,721,006 downwards.
AGGGAACAAACCCATGGGTTTAGGAGCTTGGGGACTGCTCTCCGTGGATGGCAGTTGTGATACGGAATCCTGAATTTGTGTGTTGGACTTGTTGCCTTTACTCTGCATCTGCTGCCAGATGGGGCTCGCAGTCTCAGTTGAAGGCACAGGCACGTTTGAAGAAAGCACTGAGGGCGCCGCTAGTCTGGTAAATATCCCCCCAGGTGACCTTGATTTTCCCTGGGAGTGGCCGTGACGCGATTTCTTCTGCTCCTGCGGACGGTGGTGGATAATTTGACCAGGGCTGTAAACCTCGGCAGGCTGATTTGATGGAATGGAGATTGGGAGGCAGTGCAGCTCTGTGAGACTGGAAGCTTTCTCTGGAAGGAGCTGTTGGCTCAGTGACATGTGTGAGCCTGGTGAGTTGCCTGTGTCTCTTGTTTGGTCCGGTTGTGTCCCGAGACTCAATCCCACATCCCCAGATGACCTCATCTTTTCCAAATTGATGGTGATGGGCTGCCCAATGTGACTCTGGCTGTGTTTTTGTTGTTGAATGAGTTTGTGATCAGACAAGAGATAGGATGCCACCGTTTGTCCTATCTTTGCCTGTGGTTGCTGCAAGGAAGGGCTGGTGGGAGAAGGCTGAGATGGACTGACAGGCTGCCATGGACTAGCAGGTTGTCTGGGACTGACTGGCTGTTTGGGCTGCGGGCTGGCACTTAGTCTGACGGTGGAAGAATGAGGGACCGTCTGTTTTGATGACTGGCGTGGACTATTAGTCTGCCGAGGGTAAGGACTCACAAAATGACATGGGCTGATTGAAGAAGGATGTGGGCTGGCAGTGCGGCGCGGACTTACTGATTGCCTAGGACTTGCAGGCTGTCGAGGGCTGACTGGGGAATTAAGCATTTTGGCTATTTCCGGATGCTGCTGATTTAGCGGGGGATTATGATGAACCAAGGTCGGCGTAACAGATCTCAAAGAAGGCTGGTCTCTACGAGAGATAATATTTGGCCGACTCAGACTGTCTTGCTCCATCTTAGATTGCTGAATGATCTGGTCTACTTTATTTAGCTGGAGCAACTGTTCCGTCAGTTTCGTCACACCAAAGCCATGAGCCTGCTTTGATGATTCAAGAATGGCAGACCCGGTCTCTTGTTGCTGGAGTCTCTGAACTAACGGTTGCTGCTCATTGGTAGAGTTCCTCTCCAAAGAGGCATTTTTCACTTGTTCTTTAATGCTTTGTTGATGAGAAATCAGTGAGGTCTTAACCGTGTAATCTCTCACCAACTGTTGGCTTTGTTTGATCTGATTTTTCTCTGTCGGTATATTAGATTTCTGATTTCCCTCCCGACCCATTCCTTGGGCCACAACATTCAGCCCTACACCCTGCTGTTGATGATGAATTATCAGCCCTTGGTTTTTGTGAAAACCTGAATTTTTGGACCTGTCACCCCCTGAGGTGGATGACAGCTGCTGTTTCTGCTGTTGAACCAGCAGTTGTTTCTGCTGCTGCTGAGCCTGTTGCACAAGCTGCAACAAATATTGCTGCTGCGTCTGCTCCGTTTGTTGCTCTGTCTGATGCGCTGCTACACTCTGTGCCAGTTGCTGAAGCTGACTTCCTGTTTGATGAGGATTCATCTGACTGGCTGGTGCTGGTTTCTTAGCGACAGCCGTCAAAATGCCAGGCTGCTCCTGCTTCGGAAAACACCGCTGGTCCTGAAATTGCAGCTGGTTTTGCAGCTCTTGCTGCAGCAGGATATTGTTTTCATGAACTGCTGCATTGTACTGGCTCACCCCGGGGTCAGGCTTTATCTGCACATTGCTCACCTGGTACTGTATCTGCAGGCCCTGGTTAAATTGTAGGGGGTCCCCAGAGGTCTCACCGCAAACCGATGCAACAGCTTGAAAGCTGGAATCTGCACTTTCTGGCCTTTTTGCTGTGGACAGCTGAAGCATTCCAACAGGTATAAAATCATTGTCATCATCTTCATCATTAATGTTATCCACAGGCAATTTCTCTACAGCTTGTTTCTTTTTATTACCTCTTGATCTGGCTTTTTTGGGCTTTGCATGCTGCTGATTAGATTTATTGGAAACAAAGTGATGTGCCTCTGAGGAAGATGAACTGTCACCTTGTACATGAAAACGATCTTCACATTTTGCTGATGTGTCACAACTGTCAACATTTGGAAAAAAGGAACCCGGTCTCATCTTGGCCAAACTCCCACCCACTGATTTAAACTGGTGGAGGTTCTCAAATGTTTTTTCGCTGTATTTCACAGTGTCATTATTTGCTGTACTTTTCTTTCCAAATCCTGAAGTATTCTTTATGTAATCAAAATTGTATAATATACCAGAGGCTTCAGTTTCTTTTGGGTTGTCCTGAAAGCTGTCCAAGGATACTCCAGTTTTAGTATTTCTGGAATTTGTGTCACTAATTTGGGCCGAAGTTGAACTTTGAGCAGCTGTGGAAAAGTTCCAGTTCGTAACGGACCGCCCTGAGCCAGTCAAGTTCCTTTCACTGCTTTCACCACTTTCATGCAACGAGTCCGCAGCAGTTGCAGTCTGTGGATTGCCTTGTGATGTGTACACCACCGTCTGTGGATTGCCCTGTGATGTATACACCACCATCTGTGGATTTCCCTGTGATGCGTGTGCCTTCATCGGTGGATTTCCCTGTGATGTGTGTGCTGTTGTCTGTGGATTGCCCTGTGATGTGTGTGCGGTCGTCTGTGGATTGCCCAATGAAGTGTAAACCGCAGGATTTGGATATCCAGGGTTGAGTTTCACAGTTAAAGAAGTTGTGTCATTCTTAGATAAGTACAGCTGTGCGGGTCCACTCGATTGCAGTCCTTCACTTGATTGTGGTGTGTGTGCAGTTCTCTGCGTGTAGCTCGGGATAGTGTCAGTCTTGTCTACGTTGTTGTTGTTTTGGTGGGCTGTGGAGCTGATGGTGACCATCTGAGCAGCAGAACTCATGCTTGGTGAGGAAGTTGAAACTGCCATTTGATGTTCTTTAACACTGAAAGACCCACCATACTTTGCAGAGTTTATCCGTTCATGATGAATTGAAAGAGTCATACTGTCAAAACTTTCACACTGGGTATTTCTTTTCCCGGATGTCTGAGCCCACGGATGAGGCGAACTAGAGTTGGCCACCCCAGCCATATGCTCTGAGGGCCCATCAAAAGAATGGATATTTTCAAAACTAACATTCTCGCCGCTACCAATATCAGTGGTCCTCACCTCTGGCAGCGTATGTCTCTCTTGACCCTCAATATTGTGGGTGTATCCAGCCAGCTCCCCAGATCGTTGGTCATCTAAAAATGTTGCAATTCTTCCATGATTGACATTCTCTTGACCAGCAACTAGGTTTTTAGTGTGTGATCCACCCTTGTCCATTTTAAGAGCTTTGACCTATAAAACCATGACTAATCCACTGTGTCAGAATCTAGTTGAGTCCATTTTTAAATATATATATATATATATATTTGTGATGATGAAGAAAGGAAAAATCCATTTCAATTTTTATATCATACATCTACCAGCCTAAACTGAGGCTGTTAATTCCAACATTCTAATCTCCATCTGCAAAGAAATAGAAAGTGAATACATTAGAAAGTGAATACATTAGATTCTCTTATTATAGCAGAAAGAAACTCTGGGAAGTCCAAAAGTTGTGACTTTTTAGACAGAATAAATAATAGTGTAAAATTATTTACATGGAAAATGAATTTACATAATGTGTGATGAGATTTTTTTTAAAAGATGGTAAATTTTTAAGCTCTCTTAAATATTGTTATTTTTGTTTAATATTTTAAGTAAAAGTATCAGTTACCATCAACTAAAACAGTTGCATTGTGGGTGAATAAATGTACAACAGGATACAATTGCACTGGTTACAACCTAGTAAAATCTGGAGCTCCACCTTTGATTTCAAAGCATTATGTTTTTAGTGCATGCTTTAAACTATCTGTGAATAATTACTAACCATCCATTTAACCACTCATTACTAGCAATATCTCAAGTTGATGGTCTGGAGTTCAATCCCCACCAAAGCCCAGTCAAGCATACATCACCAGCACCCTGGGTGGATGGGACTCGTTAACCTTGGACGGCAACTCATCTAAGAGAAGGAAACTCTGAATTCAAACCGGGAGATGGAGTCCCCAAAGGCGGATAACATTGATATAATGAAACATTCAGACAACTCCTACGACGCCACTGGTGCCAAGCTGTTTATTCCATCCAGCGGCGTGGAGAGAGGCGATTTGCTGTTGGGAACCAGCTTATAATCCTAGAAGAATAATACCAGGCCTTGTGGATTTCGTCCTGCGAATTCCACACCATCGTCACCTTGTGACTGACGGATGATAACTAGCTAATAATATATGTTTAGTCAGATCGGTAAGGGGGAAAAAAGAGAACTTGAATCAAGTTTAACTGTCTAAGCCAGTGGTTCCTAGCCTGTGCACTTCTCAGGGGCTCTGCGGCCGCTCCAGGAAACTTTCAAACACTTGTCAGACATAGAAAATTATAATTAAAAGGGCTCCATGAGTCAAAAAGGTTGGGAACCACTGGTCTAAGCACCCCACACTGTATACTAACTGTAGAGCACAATAAATAGTTTGATAGAAAAATTATTTTACAAAATATACAACCTTTCCTGATGTGTCCCAGGTTGATAAACTTATATTTAATAAATAATTTGCCATTTAGTTTTGTCAAGGTGTTAGAATCCCTGAGAGTCATTGTTAAAAATGAGAACAATGAGAGTTAGGGCTACTCGATGCGGACTAGGCTTTGAACGTAGGGATACTATTAATAGGGGTATACTTAAGGGCTAGCAGCAGTAGTCAGATGGTCAGAAGTGCAGGTAAGAGCAAGAAAGGAGGAATGATGAACATAGAAGTGTTGTCGGTGATCCCATTAGTAGATGTAGATCTTCGGCTAGGTCTGTTAGCAGAAATTACATTACTAACGGGAGAAGTGTCAAGTGTTATTCTTGTGTACATGGGTAAGAATCATACCATAGACAAAGACAAGAAGACACACAACAAAATTCTTGACAACACTGTATTTCATATAGAAATTTTTAAATTGATAGTATGAACATACCCGATGATAAAAGAAAAAATTACAATTATTATTTCCAGAGGGAAAACTGCTACAGGTACCGGTAATGAAAAACTTTCTAGTAAGCTATCAATATAGACCAGTGGTTCCCAACCTCTTTGACTAGTGGAGCCCCGTTTTGAATCAATTTTTATTAGGAAGCCCCTATGCCCCACCTTATGTCTCACAAGTTGATGGTGTTAATTTAAATATTTAAAGAGCTGAAAGTTGTGATGAGGAACAAATTGTGTATCAAAAACCAAAAAGTAGCAGAGGGAATTCTTAAGTCAAGCAATGGCTCTGGGTGAAAGTATATTGTTTGAGGCTGAGTAGAATGGGGAATTAGGTGGGGGGGAACGTGTGTGAGTTGGGAGAATGCTAGGGGTAATAAATTGGTTGGGGAAAGTAGGAGTGACAGAACTGGGAGATGGTGGAAGCAACAGTGTAAACTATAGAAAAAAGGGCTGCAAATGTTTTTGATTTAACTTGTTAAAAGGTCAATGAATAAGAATTACGGTTGTTACGAGGCGTGGCTAGGCTAGGGTTAAAATAATCAACTCCTATTTTATAATATCAGTAAAACCCAATTTGAAAATTCGTTTAGTTTATGCTACAAACTGATAAAAACGAATGGTAAAGCTTAGACAGACTATATTTATGAAATTATTTAGGCTATAGTAAAAAAGGCCTAGACTTTGGACACTCTAGCACTAGTAGTTATATTTTATTATTTATACTAACTAACTAACTCAGTGGTTCTTAACCTGGGTTTGATCGAACCCCAGGGGTTCGGTGGAGGTCAAGACACACACACCCGACTCATATGAGACACACACCTGAGTCATATAAGACACACACCCAACTCATATGATTCGCGATCGGATTTTGTGCAGTGCGGACGATAGAACTAGCGCCGATGACAGTTCAAATACGACAGCGCGAGCGCGACAGCACTACATAGTAATAAAGTGCACCAGAGCGAGACAACACGTATCGGTATCGTTATATTTCTATATCGTGCAACCCTTGACGTCATGACACACATACATCACGAATTGTGTCAATGTCACCTATACAGGCACGCGTTGATCGTCTATACACGTGCTGTGACAAACATGCGCAGAACGAACTCAGTTTTGTACACCGACTGAGCATACCTTTTATTTCTATATCGAGGCCCCGTAGTCGACTTGTGACTGTCATGATGGTACATCGTGATTTCTTTATTAATATTTTAATCCCTTCATACTAACTAAGTCGAGCAAAAAAAGAAAGTGGTCGGACGAATATTGTCAATATGGATTCACATGTATAACGGAACGTGATGGGAGTCAGCATCGTAACTGCATGATTTGCAATGCCAAGTTGAGCAATTCTAGTCTAGCACCGGCAAAACTAAGAGAACACTTCCTTAAGCTGCATGGAGATGGGAAATACAAGAACACAACGCTTGCTGAATTTAATGATTCGATGAAAAGGCTACTCTGCTTGTTCTCGGCTTTGTACCCATCAACAAACCGATCCTCACAGCATCGTACGAAGTTGCTTACATGATCGCAAAGCAGCGCAAATCACACACCATTGGTGAAACACGGCAAACCACACACCATTGGTGAAACACGGCAAACCACACACCATTGGTGAAACACGGAAAACCACACACCATTGGTGAAACACTCATTAAAACCAGCTGTGTTGAAGATGGCGAATATCATGCTGGGAAAAGCGGCTGAAGTTATGTTATCCCAAATTCCTCTTTCACATGACACCATCAGCGACAGAATAGAGAAAATGAGCAAAGACATCTTGGCTCAAGTAGTTGCAGATCTGATTTCAAGCCCGGCAAAATTCAGCCTTCAACTCGATGAGACCACAGACGTTTCCAATCTAAGCCAGCTTGCTGTATTCGTGCGCTATGTGAAAGACGACGCGATAAAGGAAGATTTTTTATTTTGTAAGCCTCTTACAACAACTACTAAGGCAGCCGATGTGAAGAAACTTGTGGATGACTTCTTCAAAGACAACAATCTTTCATGGGATATGGTTTGTGCAGTTTGTTCGGACGGAGCTCCAGTCATGCTGGGAAGAAAGTCTGGTTTTGGTGTGCTAGTGAAAGCCGATGCACCACACATCATTGTTACGCATTGTATTCTGCACAGGCGTTGGCAACGAAAACATTGCCTCCAAACTGGCAGAAGTATTAAAAATTGTAGTGGAATGCGTGAACTATGTACGAAATAGTGCTCTGAGGCACTGCATCTTCAGTGAGCTGTGTAAAGAAATGGGCTCTGAATTCGGATACTTCTGTACCATTCTAACGTTCGGTGGTTATCCCGGGGACAGGTGCTGAATCGTTTTTTTGACGAGCATTTGGAATTAGCCCTGTTTTTACAAGAGCATCAAAATTGTCATGCAGATTGCTTCAAAAATTCTGAGTTCATTCTCATTTTAGCGTACATGGCTCATATCTTTGCAGCTGTAAATCAACAGATGCAGGGCGGTGGAGTCAACATCATCAAAGCGGAAGAAAACCTGAAGGCTTTTCAAAAAAGCTACCGTTATAGAAAAGACTTACAGAGAACGATAACTTGGCAAACTTTCCCCTGCTAGACGACTGTGTAAGTAAGATGGAAGATGCATCTGGAATCGGAGACATTTCTGTAGCCGTGGAACTGAAGCAAGCTATTGCCACGCACTTAGATGAGCTTTTTCTCAACGGAAACTTCCCTTCAAGAGAGTCATATCCAGCATGGGTGAGATTTCAATGATCGATACCTCGATGAAATAATTGAAATTCAGCAGAGCCAGATTCAACAGCAACTCTTCAGAACAACAACGCTCTCAACGTTTTGGTGTCAATAAATGGTAACGTACCCTGTTATTGCTAAGAAAGCTCTGGAGATTTTCATACCGTTTGTTACAACATATCTTTGAGAGCAATCCTTTTTGAGGGTGCTGGACATAAAAACGAAGAAAAGGAACAGACTCTGTTGCCAAAATGACATGAGAGTGGCACTTGCCAAGGTGAAGCCGCGCATTTCTGAACAGGTCTCTGAAAACAACAGCAGAAGTCACACTGATTTGCAGTAAATATTCATTATTATGATTTTGTGTGAAAATCATGTTTTAATGGTTTTGTTCTTTGAACACAGTGATGTTGATGCATGGTTCATTTTGTGCACCAGTAAAATATATACCTATGTTTTGAATTTGAAAAAAATCATATTTTATTTTTCCTATTAAGAAGGGTTTGGTGAATGCGTATATGAAACTGGTGGGGTTCAGTATCTCCAACAAGGTTAAGAACCACTGAACAAACTATTTACATTACACTATTATCATTCAACTATAATAATTCCAGTTATTTCTGTTATTAATTTTTTTTAAATGCTACATTAATATATTATGACAAGGTTGGGCTTTGCTTATAACTATAGGATTGGGGTCTATTTTAAGGTGGTCCATGGGTCAAAAATATTTTTTCTGTTTCTTAAGTTAGAAAAAAAAAATTGTACATACAAAACATACACAAACAGAAAGACAAAAAACCACTGAAGATTATTTTTAAAAAAACTTTTTTGACTTTTATTGAAAAAAATGATTTTTAAAAACCAATTTTGACAGTTACGCAAAATGATTAAAGAAGCTTTTTACACTGCAGTTATTGGAAGTGTTACAAATGGCATGTATGTGGGGTCACCTATATATGCGAGAAATTTTTAGAGGTAGCAAATGTAAAAATGTTACAAAAATTTTCTAGTTGGATATTTATAAAAAAAGCCTTTTGTAATGTGTAAAGAATATCAATGAAAAGAAGCATGCAAAGTTTGAAGCCTGTAGCTAGAATACTTTTCCTCCTGAATCATTTGGCGTTCCTAAAAAATCATGAAAATGCAAAATTGAGAAAAATGAAAAAGAAGTATAAAAATGTTTTAAAAAAAAATTACAGACTGCATGAACACTATTGGATGCACTTACCATGTACAAATACCATTCATGAATTAATAAACAATTTGAAAACATATAGACAGAAAAGATAGAAAAATAATTATCACACTTTTTCAAACTCCACCCCACGAGCCTAATAAATAAAATACACAAATAAAAAATTGAGAAAAATTTTCCTATGAGAAATTTGTTTAAAAACCATCCATCATTAAGTAAAGAATGTCAATATAAATAAGCATGCAAAGTTTCAATTATGTACTTCAAATACTATTCCTCCCGATTGATCTGACGTCAGAAAAAAATTGAAAATGCTAAGCTGGCAAAAGCTGAAAATGACACTGAAAATTCTTTATTAAAAAAAGTTAAGGTTAGTTGAACAATATTCGATGCATACATCATGAGCCCATACCATTCCTAAATAAAAAAAAAAATTAAGAAGATAGATATAAAAATAGAATATAAATGAATGCATTTTTCCAACATCCCACCAGCGCCGAGCCTAATAAAAATTAAAAACTCATAAAAAATTCTGAATTTTTTTTTTATGAGACATGTAATAACAAAACAGCAATCATTATGTAGAGAATATCAATAGAAACAACCATGCAAATTTTGAAGCATGTGGTAATAATACTTTTCCTCAAGATACATCTGACTTCAGAAATAAATGGAAAATCTAAGTAGAAATAACAAAAAAATGTTGTTATATGTTCATAAAAAATCACAGGCCATCTAAACAATTTAAAGGTTGCATTGGCTACATACGTATACTATTCATACTAAAGGATTTAAAAAAAACTGATACAAATTATAGAAAATTATCCTCAATGATAGCAAATGCAACCTCTGTAAAAAAAATAAAAAAATAATCAAACTATTTTTTAAAAAAGCTTGAAAAAAAACCTGGAAGTTAAAAGCCACAAGTCTTTATGTAGATAGAATCAAAGGAAATAAGCATGTCAAGTTTGAATCATGTAGCTCTAGATAGAATCAAAGGAAATAAGCATGTCAAGTTTGAATCATGTAGCTTTAGATACAATCAATGAAAATAAGCATGTCAAGTTTGAATCATGTAGCTTTAGATAGAATCAATAAAAATAAGCATGTCAAGTTTGAATCATGTAGCTCTAGATAGAATCAATGGAAATAAGCATGTCAAGTTTGAATCATGTAGCTCTAGATAGAATCAATGGAAATAAGCATGTCAAGTTTGAATCATGTAGCTCTAGATAGAATCAAAGGAAATAAGCATGTCAAGTTTGAATCATGTAGCTCTAGATAGTATCAATGGAAATAAGCATGTCAAGTTTGAATCATGTAGCTCTAGATAGAATCAATGGAAATAAGCATGTCAAGTTTGAATCATGTAGCTCTAGATAGAATCAAAGGAAATAAGCATGTCAAGTTTGAATCATGTAGCTCTAGATAGAATCAATGGAAATAAGCATGTCAAATTTGAATCATGTAGCTCTAGATAGAATCAAAGGAAATAAGCATGTCAAGTTTGAATCATGTAGCTCTAGATAGAATCAATGGAAACAAGCATGTCAAGTTTGAATCATGTAGCTCTAGATAGAATCAATGGAAATAAGCATGTCAAGTTTGAATCATGTAGCTTTAGATAGAATCAATGGAAATAAGCATGTCAAGTTTGAATCATGTAGCTTTAGATACAATCAATGAAAATAAGCATGTCAAGTTTGAATCATGTAGCTTTAGATAGAATCAATAAAAATAAGCATGTCAAGTTTGAATCATGTAGCTTTAGATACAATCAATGAAAATAAGCATGTCAAGTTTGAATCATGTAGCTTTAGATAGAATCAATAAAAATAAGCATGTCAAGTTTGAATCATGTAGCTCTAGATAGAATCAATGGAAATAAGCATGTCAAGTTTGAATCATGTAGCTCTAGATAGAATCAATGGAAATAAGCATGTCAAGTTTGAATCATGTAGCTCTAGATAGAATCAAAGGAAATAAGCATGTCAAGTTTGAATCATGTAGCTCTAGATAGTATCAATGGAAATAAGCATGTCAAGTTTGAATCATGTAGCTCTAGATAGAATCAATGGAAATAAGCATGTCAAGTTTGAATCATGTAGCTCTAGATAGAATCAAAGGAAATAAGCATGTCAAGTTTGAATCATGTAGCTCTAGATAGAATGAATGGAAATAAGCATGTCAAGTTTGAATCATGTAGCTCTAGATAGAATCAAAGGAAATAAGCATGTCAAGTTTGAATCATGTAGCTCTAGATAGAATCAATGGAAATAAGCATGTCAAGTTTGAATCATGTAGCTCTAGATAGAATCAAAGGAAATAAGCATGTCAAGTTTGAATCATGTAGCTCTAGATAGAATCAATGGAAATAAGCATGTCAAGTTTGAATCATGTAGCTCTAGATAGAATCAAAGGAAATAAGCATGTCAAGTTTGAATCATGTAGCTCTAGATAGAATCAATGGAAATAAGCATGTCAAGTTTGAATCATGTAGCTCTAGATAGAATCAATGGAAATAAGCATGTCAAGTTTGAATCATGTAGCTCTAGATAGAATCAATGGAAATAAGCATGTCAAGTTTGAATCATGTAGCTCTAGATAGAATCAATGGAAATAAGCATTTCAAGTTTGAATCATGTAGCTCTAGATAGAATCAATGGAAATAAGCATGTCAAGTTTGAATCATGTAGCTCTAATACTTTTGACCCCATTTCATCCGACGTCCTTTAAAAAATTGGAAAACGCAAACTAAAATAATATGAAACAGCTTATTCAAATGGCCACTTTTAATAGATAGGCTGTAAATTTACCTGTTGATGAATGAAATAATTGGATGCACCTTATAAAAGATTAAAAAGTATTTTATAAAATGCTGTAGAATTAAACATTGGAAATTTTATATTACATATTCACGACCCATACCATAGATGCTAAAAAAAATTTAAAATAAGTTATTAGTTAATTATGCATAGAAGGCAAAGTATCCATTCTGTATTCATCCTCTCATAGTCATAAACTTCTTTAGGGTGTAGGGTACCTCAGGATTCTTGATTAGACTGCAGACATGGCATTATGTTTCAGTTCTCATTGACAAAGAATGGCAGTCAGAAACTTTGTATTAGATTTGTTGTAGCCGAACGCATCTGTTCTGACATCATTATGGTTATTGAAAAATAGACCATGGCCATATTGCAAGTCTTTTGATACTAGCTTGGCTGTATTCTTATCCTATAGCCAATGTTCTTTTGTTTGTAAAGTCCAATAGTAATACTGATCACGTAACCCACTGCAGGTCTGAGTTGTATACCCGAAGCTCCATGTTGTAATGATATCAACACAGGCAGTGATACCCGTAGAAATTGAATGCATGTTCAAATGTTCACATACAACAGATGTGTTGTGATGTGTGTGAAGTAGCTCTTTGAAAATAAGGGGCTCATTAAATAGAATTAGAATCTATCATGAGAGCATGTTCAGGAAAGGCAGGCATTCGAGAGGAAAATGGAATCCTCGAAGGGACGAAGAAAATCCTTGATTATCCTTTGTAACTTGACTGCTCTTGGGTGGTATGATCCTTTATTCTTTAGGTTCAAGGAGATGCCAACAGATAATCTAGAGATGATAAAAAATAGTATGCCTATAATAATTTATAGAATAAAATCCTAGAATTTTTAAGACAATTTCAATGAAATTCAAAATAATTTGTAAACTTACAAACGATAGTCATATCATAAATAAAATTCATTTTAAAAATATTTAGGCAGAGGAAACTAAAAGTCCATAGTCCAGAGATGCTATATTTTAAGACTAATTTTTAAAATAACATTTTTAACTGTGGGCACGTGCAGTGGACTACGTTTCGTTTGCTAGGACTAGAGCTAGAACAGCATGGCATTACTGCGATATTTATATAAAAAATAAAAATAATGTTAAATAATTCGTGTAATCATTCATTAATTATAAAAATGCTTAAATCAACTTACCAACAATATGGCAGGGTACGTAAATCCACAAAAATGCTTAATATTTGATTTCTTGTGTCGATTTCGAGTCCATCGATTAAAATTAGCGATAATAGGTTCATTGAAAAATAACATCATAATTTCAGACAGAAAGCGGAAGTAGAAATGGAAATGTTCAAACCAAGTCAAATTTTAAAATATTTGACCAATGAGCTTCGTAAGAAAAGGAAAGGTCAAGGGGTCAATGCCTCGACCAATCATAAAGCTTAAAATACGTTTATAAAGTACGGAATAGCTTCGCTGTTAATTTTTTGCTATTTTATATCACGGAACCACCGCGTTCCCGCTCCATATCTCTTTCGATCGATACCAAATATGTGTGTGTAGCGCTGTTCCGAACTACCTGTAACTAAGGACTAAAAAGACAAACTTTGGCTTCCCAAGTTTAATTTTCCTCAAAATGTAGTCTTACCATACCACTTTTAAATACTTATTTAAGATCTTTAAAATATATATTTTTAAAAACCCTTAACAGAAAAGTATTCATAAGAGGTTAATCTAGCAGAAAAAAACGTAATCTCATTTTGTAAAAAAATAACCAAAGTATCGATTTTTTCACCCGTGGACCACCTTAAAACATAGGCATTGTCTACACGCCGGGCGACCGGACGTATAGTGCGGGAGATATACGTCCTGCGGGCCTGTCACGTGACCGCCGGACGACTAGTGGAAGATATTCCGGCGGCAGACATGTCATGTGACTGCCGGACGACTAGTAGGTGTTATTATTCCGTCAGGTCATGTGACAAGAGGTTGCCGGCAAAATAGTTCCATATGATATTCCAATATTGTGTAAAATAATTACATATACATATATTAGTAAGTATAATAAATAAATACTGAACATATTAATATATTCATATGCTATGAGATACATAAAGTGTACCGTAAGCATTTGACTTTGAATATTAAACTAGTCGGCCTATGCCTATACTTAACTAGTAGTATTACTATTACTACTAGTATTACTATTTGATTCCGACTCTTCAAAAAAAAAAAAAGTCCATTATATTTATGAACATAATATATTAAATATAAAATATTCTTTTAATTAAAATAAGAAAAAAAAAAAAGTAAAATTCTACCACAAGACCACACAAGTTACAAGTTCACATCTAACTGCCTTATCTTAAAACCAGGTCAATGAGTATTCGTCCGGCGGTCATGTGACTTGGTCGCCGGACGTATATCTCCCGCACTATACGTCCAGTCGCCAGACGTGTAGACACTTCGTAAAACATAATTATGAAATATCAATGAATTCAATGTAGACTTTTTATTACGTTATATATTCAGATTGAAAGCTAAAAAAATATGTTTGATTCTGTATCTAAGACTAAATTCAACTCGTGTCTACATAAATAATAAATAGTTAAGCCTAAGCCAAGCCCGGGGCTAGGAGCCTTCTACTTCTTAGACATAGCCTAGTTTATAGTTAAGTCTAAGGCAAGTCAATCAAGTCAATGTCACTAGTTAAGTTAGTCAGGCCTATAATTAATAGGACATACTACATACTTACACTTACACCTACCTGCCAAATTTAATAAAATTAAAATAATCCAGTCTGAACAAGGCCTAACAATTTTTAAGCAAAATTTCAAAATATAATAATAAATAAGATTATCAAAATTTATTAATCAAAAGATCTTTTTAAGTTTGTAAGCTAAATAAATACTAAATTAAAGGATTTTGGTGTGGAGGCTTACACATAGTATCTCTTTTAAAAACTTGGTAAAGTCATGAGAGCCACAATCACTAACTACACCGGCTGAAGTTATTATTTATTTAGCCTAGGCCTAGCCCTGCCTGGGATTGATATTTTTAAAAAATTACAAATATCTCCATAAAATATTAGACTTTCTTTTTTTACAAGACTGATTTTACAGCACTTTCAGTTTTATTAAAAGGCATTTAATTACTTAAAGCAATAACTGAAATGAACGAGAAACAGTATTAGTAATGCTTATCATCGCACACCTTGGAAATATACAATAACAGAATCAAATGTGCATCTGAAGCGAACTGACAACATTTGTGTTGTTGGCCATTCAGGAGACGCCATTGAAAACTAAATAGTCGATTCTCGGTTCCGGTTTTTTAAACATCAAATTAAACTTTATTCCATACCAGGTTTTCTTTATTATTTTTACCCCCCCCCCCCCCCCCCCCCGGCGTTTGGTTTGTCTAAAAAGAAAAAAAACATATTTTCAAGTCACTATATTTTCTCTCTATCTTTCTCTCTCCCCCACTCAATCTCTCTCTCTCTCTCTCTCTTTTAATAAAATGATGCACGATGCTTTGGTATGGATAAATGAGCAGAGCAAACCTACGGTGCATATTAATTTGTGTCTGCCAATAGGGGTGGTGAAAGTGTTGTAATGAAGAAATTACAAAGACACCATAAAAATCCATTGGATGGGAATTGTGTTGAAGTTAAAATTATTAGAGAATTTTTTTTTTTAATTTGACACCACTAACACGCACATATCAACCCAAACTCTCTCTCTCTCTCTCTCTCTCTCTCTCTCGCTCTCACTATATCTCTCTCTTTCTGTTTGTGTGTGTGTGTCACATGTACGCATATAATAGCAACCCGAATGTTCACCTCATCTTTGATAGTTAGCCTACACTTTGGGACAGTGTGCTGCCAAGGCAAGAGAAACTGTTTACCATGCATTTTACTTTGAGTTTGGGCTTGGTGTAAGGTTTTCGAGGAGCTTGTTGGTGCATGACACCAGTCTTTTTGTGTTCGTGGTAAAACCGAAGTTTGTGCAGGCATTCGAGAAAATTTTGCAACACTTCCAATTGCAAGAGCCACCGCCCCAATTGGGACATTGTCTAAGAATTTGTGGACAGTGAGAGGAATCATCAGCCAAACCAAAATAAAATTTTACGAGGCAGCTGTGCTCCCAACACTACTATATGCATGTGAAACATGGACAGACTATCAACGCCATGCTAGGAAACTAAACCACTATCACACGATGAGCCTGAGAAAAATCCTCAACATCAAATGGCAGGACAAGGTCCCAGACACTGAAGTACTAACACAAGCAGGTCTGACAGGACAAGGTCCAAGACACCTATGTACTAAAACAAGCAGGTCTGACGGGACAAGGTCCCAGACACTGAGGTACTAACACAAGCAGGTCTGACAGGACAAGGTCCCAGACACTGAAGTACTAACACAAGCAGGTATGACAGGACAAGGTCCCAGACACTGAGGTACTAACACAAGCAGGTCTGACAGGACAAGGTCCCAGACACTGAAGTACTAACACAAGCAGGTCTGACAGGACAAGGTCCAAGACACATATGTACTAAAACAAGCAGGTCTGACAGGACAAGGTCCCAGACACTGAAGTACTAACACAAGCAGGTCTGACAGGACAAGGTCCCAGACACTGAAGTACTAACACAAGCAGGTCTGACAGGACAAGGTCCCAGACACTGAAGTACTAACACAAGCAGGTCTGACAGGACAAGGTCCCAGACACTGAGGTACTAACACAAGCAGATCTATCCAACATATACACCTCATTAAAGCATTCACAGCTTGGTTGAGTGGGACATGTTTCGAGAATGTCAGACCACCACTTGCCCAAAAGAATATTTTATGACGAACTCGAGTCTGACAAGTGGTTTGCTGGGATACAGAAGAAACGTATTAAAGCATCTTTGAAAGCGTTTCACATCACCCTGACACGTGGGAAGAGTCCACAAAGGATCAACATACTTATAAATTGTTGATTCCCCCAATGGCTACATCTCCTTTAACGACATTCTTTTGCTGAGCAAATATAAAGCTGTTGTACTGCAAGGGCTAGAAGGGCGTCTAAACTAAAACTGATTGAAATTTTAATTTAAAATAGTCGTAGCTGCATCAGAGTTGCCAACTCATGAAATTAAAACTTACGGAAAGTTAAGCCTATTCTAAAGCTGCACAATGTCTACGGACAACTATTATCAACTAGGCTCATTACGGACAAGCACATTTTGTAAGACATATTTTAAAAATTAGCTTGTTAAACATATGAAGCTGAAAAAAGAAGAATATTTGTAATCTGTGACATTATGCACCAAGTAACCTTAAAGAACCTGCGGTCCTCAACTCAGTCCTTACTGAAAATTCCCAGTGTGGATGAACACAGAAAAAAGTCGTACGGAGTGCGCTCTTTTGAAGCGATAGCGCCAAAGTTATGGAATAGTTTACCTCCATCTTTGAGGAGTATTGAAAAGGATAGAAAATTATTTAGGAAACATTTAAAGACTTTTTTGTTGAAATAGATTTGAGTAAAACAGAGCGCAGTGAGCATGCTAAAGTAGCATGGATACCAGCGCTATAGAAGTATCCAAACAATCAATCCATCAAAGTCAAATATGCCTATGATTATTACTCTATGTCTTTTTACGCTGATGAGACGTGGCCTTATTTTTAGCGTTAGTTCCTTGCTCGGTATTCTACCAGCTTTTCTACTCATTGATATCACAGAAGTTTAAAGCAAGCAAGAAAAAAAGCTCTCATTATTTTTACGGGCATCTTCTTCTTCTTATGCCTTTTTACCCCGTCTGGGGCATAGGCCGTCCACAAGAATTTTCCACTCATCCCGGTCCTGTGCTTTCCTTTCCAATTGCTTCCAGTTGTATCCCATATTTTGCGTATCTGTCTCTAGTTCACGTCTCCATGTATTCTTAGGTCTTCCTCTCTTTCTTTTTCCCTGTGGATTCCATGTTAGACATTGTCTGGTGGTGCTATCTGGGGGTTTTCTCAGAGTATGCCCAATCCACCTCCATCTTTTCTTTATGATGTCTTCATCAATGGGCACCTGGTATGTCCTTTCTAATAGATCTTTGTTGGTGATGGTATTTGGCCATTTGATGTTAAGGATCTTTCTAAGGCATGTGTTTATGAATGTCTGCACTTTCTGTGTAATGCTCGCTGATGTTTTCCACGTTTCTGCTCCATAAAGTAGGACTGTTTTGACATTTGTATTAAAGATTCTGACTTTGGTTTGAAGTTTATTTTTTACGGACATCCTTAAACTTAAATCTTAATCTTAAAAATTGACTGGCTATTACATTTATTTGACAAATTTAATGAGTGTAGATTAGAATATGTAAATAGTTTTTAGGCTTTTAACAATATAAGATTTATTTAATGTGTGTCTGTGCACTGGTCAGAATGTTAGCACATTTTTTTAGTGCAAGAGAAGTCAAACGTTGGCCTCTCTTCACCTGTAGATTCTGTTTGTTGCAAATGACTTATAATGTGGTATATCTGCCATCGTGTTGCAGGTATGGAACAAGGAATAGGTTCAAATATCATGTGCAATCAAGATAAATGATATTGATAGAGCAGGAATGCGATATTTTGAGAATAGGGGGAAATTAAAGTGAGCAACAACTATAACATCGGATTCGCAAAATCTGTTACATCTATTTTGCATCACAAGTCATGTTAAAATAGCATGTTCAACAACACCGACAATGCATAAGAAATTACCCTTTGCTCCTCAACACAAAAAAAAAGGATTCGACTATTGCAAGTAGCTGCCAGGAGACAGAGAGAGCTATAGGCAATTATTGCTCACACTGACAATGTTTCTATTTTAATTGCTGAATGGTTAGATGAGGATGAGGTTGACTTGTCTGGTATATCAGTTCTGCAAGATGAAAATGATAAAATCAACTACTATGCCCATTGTTACGATAGAGTAACACCTGGCTACTCCATGTGAAGATGATGGCAGCTAGAAACTATGCTACAATTGTCAGCTATACTGACAGTAATCCTTTTTTTAAATCCACAAACAATGATATTTCGTCTTTAACAAACGTTTTATTGATTCTGCATTATAAAATTTAAGTGTGAAATCTTTTTAACTTGTTGATTAACAAGCTAAAGATGTAATAAAATGCGTTTCCTACAATTTTGTGTTATTAAAAAGATCAGCAAAAAGTAAAACGTATTTATATATTTATTTGTATTAAAAATAAGTTTGTGTGTGTCTGGGGGGGGGGGGTGTTATAAAAATGTTGACATAACTACTTTGGGGGGGGGGTCATTGAAAGTTTGATAGTTGTTGATATGAGGGGGTAGGGTGTCAAAAATTGCTTAAAAAGTGTTGCCATAATTAATGGACGCCCTTTGAGACTAACTACCTCTAAGAATTCATAAAACCCGCGATCAACTTATTAAGAAAACCTTGAAGGGCACTCCATGATGACTAGCCACGACTAACAATAAATAATCCATTTAACGTCAACCACGCAAACCCCATTTTTTTACAGTAATTTTTAAAAACAATTTAAGCTGACACAAATAGTTATTTTTTTGTAAGCTATTGCGGATTGCTGGTTTGCGATGTAATCCTGTGGAGTGGTGGATTTGCGGTGTAAGTCATGGCTTGGTGTGCATCATTACATCATTAATTTTACGCCACCATCTTTCCTACTCCCGGTTTGTAAATGCCAATAATTATATTTAGAAGGGGAAAAAACTTTTTTTTTATGGAATCATCAAGTGTATAAATGTGATAAGACCAGAACCACGCTCTTGTGTATAAAGTTCAGCTCTATGTAGATTTTGCGATATCAATATGATAAAACCTGTGCATGGTATAAGGGCCTACGTTTGAGCTACATATTGAATGCAGCAAAGCATTGGAAACCTCTCACAAAAAGCCCCCGTCAAAACAACGGAAATTAGAATTTTATTTTTTTTAAGTATGGGAAAACCTTTTTTTCAAAAAAGGAACGAAACAAAACAACGAACGTGTCGACCTGGAGCCTTCGTCAGCAACGAAACAACAGAAAAAAAAACAGAATTAAATTTAAAAAATACCCAGTAGCATTTAACCGAAAAGTAGTATCCGAGAAGGCAGCAAAAGAATAGCGTCAAAACAAAAAGTTTAACGACGATTTTATAGATCATATAATTACTTGCAAAGTTATCTGCTTCTTCATAATTAATTTAGCAAGAAACAAAGCGAAAGACAAAAAAAAAATTTTTTTGTATTTACAGATGCAGTCGTTTCAAATGTGACAATTTTTCCTTCATTTTTTTTTTCAGTTCCCAAAACATGCTTAATGAATGAACGGTATTTTAACATATCGAATGAGTATGGTAGCCATGTAGGAAGAGGCGACTTCAATATCCTCAGCTTAATTGGAAAAACAAAGACATTTGTCTTTAGAAAGGCGCCTTGCTTAAATAGCTTGCCCCCGACTTTGAGATAAAATAGTGGCTGTTTTTGAAAAGGTACTTAACAGTTGTCGGTGGAGGAACACTAATAGATATAAAATACGACATCATACAGGACCACTAATAGATTTAGAACATATGATCGTACAGGACCACTAATAGATGTAGAACATATGATCGTACAGGATCACTAATAGATGTAGAACATATGATCGTACAGGACCACTAATAAATGTAGAACATATGATCGTACAGGACCACTAATAGATGTAGAACATAAGATCGTACAGGACCCCTAATAGATGTAGAACATATGATCGTACTGGACCACTAATAGATGTAGAACATATGATCGTACTCCGTTGTGTAAACTGTGGCAACGTGATACATTATCACTTCTAGAAATGACCAACTGTACAAAACACGTTTTCATTTGCTGGGGCTATAGTAGGCTAAAACGTTAGGGTTTTGAGAGGGGTGGGTTTAGGTAGTAGAAATTTCATCCATCCCAATGGCGCTACCGCCCATGTAGGACTTTGGCCCGCCTCACTACTTCCTCCCTCTCAGACCTAACCGATGCTTTTCCTTTCCATGCTTGGGATCTCAGCTGCTGTAGATCTTTTTACACATCATCCATCCATCTAAGCCTGGGTGTGCCTTTGAGCCGTTTTCCTCTGGGGTGTTGGTGGAGCACCCTCTTCACTCATTTGGCATTCTCTCTAAGTGTCCTGCCCAGCTTAGCCTTCCCTTTTTTTAAATTTCTATTTACTAGCGTAGGATCCTGATACAGACCGTACAATGCCTGGTTGGTTCGTATTCTCCTTCCATATTCATTCTTTGTTGGTCCATATATTTTCCGGATAACTTTTCTCTCCCATGTTTTTAATAGGTTTGCAGATGTTTTTGATAGGGTTCAAGTTTCACTTGCGTAGTTAGTGATTATAGACCTGTTTACCTTCAAACTCTTAAAATCGTACAATATCTTCAAAAAATCTTAAGTTGTTTTTTCTTTTTAAAAAAAAAATATTTTGTCTCATTTTATTGACACTTACCTATGACAGGTCTGTTTCTATAAATGGTTTGTATCTTTAATCTTCTTTAGCTGCTGTCTGTTATGGTTGTTATTATCATTTGCAACAGCTGGTGCAAGAAGACGGGCTTGGGAGGCTCCAAAACGGCTTATATGATTTTTGTTTTGTTTTGGAAACAGCATTACCGGTACACTGAAAATAATATGAATGGCGCATGCTCGATGTGTACACTATATATTTTGTGGTGTGGTGGGGGAATTGAAGACTGCCCCTGGGCGTCATATACTCTAGCTAGACAATTTCTTATAAATCGTGGTCTTCTATCAGAGTTGCCAACTTAAAAACATAAAATTTACATACAAATATTGTTTCTTCAAAAAAAAAAAGTATGGACAAGAATAATTGTTTATAGGGGATGATCATTTTAGACATATTTTTTATTATTAATATTATTTAATTTTGATACTATTTTAAAGCAAACATATGTTTTTGGCTGTATCATGTCTATATGACCCTACGTAATATGATAATTATAGCTTTAGTTATCTTTATAACATTCTCATCTAAGCATTTTCCTTCTGATAATGATCATTCAAGTTTAAAACAAACACAAATTAAATGATAACCACCGAAATGTCAAATTTTGTTTTGCTTCAAAAGTTTTGGTCACTATCACTTTTTTACAAACATTCTAAAGTTTTTAGTTTTTAAGGACAATTATGTTAGGTCAATTCTTTACGACTATCAGTACATTTATGGACGACTGGCAACCCTGTCTTCTGTGAAACATTGAAGACGTTTAATAGTTTTAAAATAGTAGGCTATACGCCTTAAATGTTCATTTTTAAAAATAAAAGTTAATTATAATAATGCCCAAGCTTGGCTTAAAATTTGGTAAAATTTAAATTAATGCAAATAATATTCTCGGTAGTAGAATTAATTATAAATTACTTTCTCTCCAGTTTATTTGCTTTATTTATTGTTCATGACATGGTAATTAATTGGCTATAAGAGTTAACTTAAGACCATTTTTTCTGCTCATTAGAAGAAACCAACTCTCATTTGTCATATACAAAAGTCAAGTCAAGTTTGTAGATGAACGATCAGTTGTTTTTTTTAAAGTTCAGCTTATTTTATAGAACGGGTTTATTTGACTTTTGGAATAATTTTTGTCATTTGCATTCAACAAAATAACGATTTTCACATTATTATTTTTATTTATGCATTTAAATTTGATTTTGTTTTATTTCAGCAAAATTCTTGTAGACCTCGCTCGTTAATTAGACTAACTATAAAATAAGATAATATATTTCTTTTTTATTACTTTTTATTTGAAATATAGTAAATAAATATAATATTTAGTTTAAATAGTGCCCACCAATTTATAATTGAATATAAATCTATAAACTTATTTTATTGAGTCTCGCGTAAAGACTTGAGTGTGAGGTCGAAATGAACCCGAGCACGTAACTTCCTTTTTGTTCCACGCCGAGCAACATGCCTGTCGTAAGTAGAACTCGCTCTAAAAATTCATTGTTTATTTCTTATATCCGTAATTAGTAATACTTATTACTTACTGGGGCTACCGGTACGGTATACCACCGTTTCTTGCGCCTATTAAACAAATAAATATATTAGAGTTTAAATATTTAGGCCCTATGTCTTAACCCTTTACAGTCCAAGCCTATTCAGCCTTGTCTAGGTACTTCGCTAGGTACTTGGATAAAATTTTCAAATTGAATGAATTAAGAAATGAACACATCTGTAAGATAGCCCTTGTTAAATGAAGTAATAATATGTCTTCATTTTTTATGTAGCACTTTTTGTTAAAAAGTTTATGATTTTTTTCGTGAATAAAAACTCACTTTTTTTAACAGATTTGTGACCACTTTTCATAGGTACTTTGACAGAAATTTTCAATATTGTCCTATTGCCATAAATGATACATTATTTTAAAGGGCTAGCTATAAGCTTTGCAAAAATACCAATTTCATCTTTCTAGCTTTTATAGAAATGAAGTTATGATTTTTTTGGTGAATTTTTTAACCCCCTTCTTTATCTTTGTATTTAATTGTAAAAACTTGTGACCGACTTTCCAAATTTCTGCCTTATTTTGCCAACAACTTTTTTATTTGAAAAGATAATGCAACCAAATTTTCAGGAAACATTCTCAATGCAATATACAACTCAATGAACAACAAAACTTTTACATAACATCAAGAATTTGCATTTTGGATAATTTTATTTGTGGGTATGTTACGAAAAAAGTGAATGGAAAAATTGGAACAATCATTATTTCTGAAGAAAAAAAGCAGAAAATAATGTTTATTTAATTTAAACTAATTTTACTAAGCTTAAGCTATTGTTAAATTTTAAATCAATTGTCATATTTATAAAAAGGTAAGTATTCTTTTTTTATATCTAAAATTGATGGATATAATTATAAATAAAAATTACTCAAAAAAATTAAAATCATCCATAAGTCATAAGACTAATGGTAAGGACACACAGTAGGAAGGGTAAGTATTAGAATGTTACATTAACTTAACAATTATTTAAAATTTATATTTTAATATTTTATTAAATTATAAAGATACTAATAGGCATGTAAGTGTGGTTGTAATAGTTAGTAATAGTTAAATTTAGTATAATGTAGTAAATATATTCTGTTTAATATCCCTAGCGAAAGGATAAAATTATTATTATTCCTATTATTGGTTCAGTAAAGGAGAACAGATAAAATGTTTAGACATTAACTAAATAAACTTACAGTTTTTAACGTAATTTGATGCTATATTATGTATTAATTTACTATTATACCGTATAATAGCTATTTATGTATATCAAGGGACAAAACTTGTCAGAAATTCAACAGATTACAAAAACTAAAATTTATATAAACTTCTTGAATTATTCGGTTGTATTAACTTCTAATAATATTGTAAAACTGTTTCTCATTTATTAATTGGTTAGTGCTTAGCGGATTTTTCGATATAAACAATAATAAAAATATTTTTATATCATTATATAAAATTGATGAGAAGAGCCATTTCCGACAACCCAAGTTTTATTTGTAAAGGGGGATAACTGGTGACAACTGATAATTTCATTGAAGTTTGAAAATTCATAACTTTTTCTTGCAAGAACCATTCTTAACGAAGTAAAGTTATTCTTTTGTGTGAAGGATCACAGCATTACTACGGTAAAACCACTATGTCCTACGACTTTACACAAAAAAGTATTAAGCCATTAAAGTATATACCGATACAAAATAATAAATTTGATGACAGTCTCAAAATTCACCATGATGCAAATATATCGCCGTGTTTGGAAAAATATGCGCTCTACGTCACTGATGACAAAACAATTTATTCTTAGAAAACTGTGACGTAAAACGCAAAACAACGAAGTCCTCCCCGAGCCGAATGTAAAATGGCCACAACAGTTTTTCCGTCATTTTTCGGATGCGCAAACCGCGTGCGCGTGAGACCTTCAAAGTACCTACTTTTCAAAAAAAAATTATGAAAAGACACATAGCTTTATAGCAGAGTGGACAAATAATATAAAACTTTCCAGAAGTATTCAAAATTGTATTGTCAACATCTTTGTTACTTTAAAAAACGAAAAAATTAAATATAATATTTTAAAATATTTTTTAATGTCATTAAAAAAATTCCACAAAAAAAAGAAAAAAATTTCACAAAAAAAAGTAAGACCAAACGTAATTTATTTTAAAACAGGAAATATATACCGGCGATTTCACTATGAAAAATTATGAAAGTCAGAAATATCTTATAAAATATTAATTAATATGTCTATTATTGTAAAGATAATACAATAAAACCTAATATTAATTAAGATGGAACTTGATTGCTTTTAGCATTATAAATTTCTTGGGCTTTCTTATCTGTCAACTAGTCATAAATAGTACTGTTTCCGGTTTGTCACTTTCGTTTTCGGCCATTTTTTTTTTTTCAAGTCTTAACACTCGTTCTGGCCAAAAATAACATTGTTATGGCCATCTTAGAGACTTGAAATTTTACATGGTCATTTTAGATACAATTTTACAGGTACACCAGGTCGATTTAAAATGGGACAACGAATAGTTTTCAAAATATTGATAAATTAGACTTTGCTGATTTCTCACATTTTTTTTTCTTTACGACATACTAATATTACTGAAAACAAAATGGATGTCGTTAAAGCCCGTTCGTTAACGTAACTAGAACAGTAATTCGTTCGTTGATACGATGTTTCTAGCGCGAAAAAATAATTTTTTAGTGAACCCTATCATCCAGCACACACAAAAAAGCGTCTCAAAACCCTATGGGCCGTGATTGCGTCAAAATAGCCTCATATCCAAGTACCTAACTTCGCCGAAGCAAGGGACACTCCTAGAAAATTTGTATCGGAAATGGGGGTCGGCGTAATAGAATCTGAGTTTTTATTTTGTTTTACGTGAATGTAATTTTAATAACACAGGAGTCCTTTTGACCTATAATTAAGGTCTGACTCCGCCCATTTACTTTAGGAGAAATGTTTAGCTACATTCCCATTTATTTTTTTTGTTCTTTATATCAACTTTTAGTGAGGAAAATCGTATGTCAATATAAGGCGTCTTTCCCTCAAAAATTTTTATAGAAATTTAAAGATGATGCCTTTCATATTAAATTCTGAAAAACATTATATATTGATGTATATGTGTGCCAATTCTCATTGATGTAGGTCGTGTCCAACGTTCGCTACGCATGTCCCAGTAACCTGCATTACCATAAGGTCGCTCAGCCTAATTTCGACATGGCGTGGCCACGCCCCCTTTTAATTGGGGAAGATGCCGATACTTAGGAAATATTTAATTATTACTACTATTTACATCAAAATATTTGATAAATTATGTTTTAGAATGAACTTACATGTTATTTAAAGTATAATATTTTAATTTGAGGTTAAAAACCCGGTAGAGTCAATATTATAATGGGTCATCATTTGCTGTGTGCAAAATGTCATGGCCATTCACAGTCACTTGCATAATGGCTATACCGTACTACTATCTCATTCATAAAAGGTTGCCGTGTGCAAAAACGATTAAACTAGGCCAGTGAAAGCTTTAATTAATTAGTCATGCGCCAAAGTTGAAAGTTCAACATAAGTAGTTCCCGAACAGTAATAAGGGGATGCGTTGCCTTATATAGATTATATAGCATATGCCGGTATAAAGAACTCCGTGCCGTAGATTTGGTAAACAGAAAAGACTTATATTAATACATTATATTAAATTTACTGATATACATAGTGCATAGTTAAAATAAATTATAATTTATATATAATTGTATCATATTATTTTTAATACAGCATTAGTTATGTAAATAAAAGTCGTATAAAATTATCATTAAAACAAGTTATTTAGCTCGTGACGCGAACAGCGGAATCGGGTCACAGAATGTGGCGATGCGGTCCATGTTAAAAAAGGACAAACAAAGTCGTACTTTAAAAATTCATAACTTTAAAACTACAACAGCTAAAAATATGATTTTGGTGTTATAATTCTGTAAAAAATTAGCTCTATTCAAATATGCCATTGGTTTATTTTTACAAAATTTTTGAATTTTTTACCAAAGTATCTAGCCTTGTCTAATCCTAGCGACCAAGCAAAGGGTCATAACTCCATTCTAAATGAAGGTTCTTTATCTAATTAATTTACAGAAAATAAACTATAAGCAAGAAAATAAAATAAAAAATACCTAAATACAAAGAAATGATTAAAGCAAAAGTTGCACCAAAAAACAGTTTCAGGGACACTAGATTTATGAAATAGTGAAAGTGAAGCTTCATTAGTCCTAAGTTCTTTTAAAATTGTATCCAAGGCTTCGATAGCCATTTTTTAAATAGAAAAAATCAGCCCCTAAAGACACCGCGGTCAAACTAGTATCAAAATAAATGCCAACGATGCTTTCTTCCGGTAGAACTATAAATAGTAATGCGCAATGGATTTCCGCTGTGCTAAGAGCGAAAGTAAACAACCTCGAAGCGGGCGTGTTTGGCCGCAACGGACTGTAGGCTTAATGAAAAAATCGGCGCATTTCGGGCGCATCGGACTGTAAAGGGTTAAACTTACTGACTTACATTCATTAGGTACTTTGGTAAAATATTCAAAAACTTTGTATAAATAAACCAATGGCATAGTTGAATAGAGCTAATTTTTTTACAGAATTATAACACCAAAATCATATTTTTAGCTGTTGTAGTTTTAAAGTTATGAATTTTTGGTAAATTATGAGAGATGGGCCCCCCGTTTTTTACCATAGCCGCCATCTTGGTTGCCCCGACCCGCGAACTTTTACGTGTTCACGGGTCGGGACAACCAAGATGGCGGCCATGGAAAAACAAAATAACTCATGTTTTTGCTAAAATTACGAATAAAAAATTTTTAAAAATGAAAAAATGATCTAAATCTATCCCTCACCCTAACCTGAACCCTAAATTCCTCCCTAACAGGGTTTTGACCCTCTCCCTAACAGGGTTTTGACCCTCTCCCTAACAGGGTTTTGACCCTCTCCCTAACAGGGTTTTGACCCTATAGGAACCAGCGTTTTGACACTCTCCTTAGCCTAACGTGGCGCTGGGTTTTGACCCTGAAAAGTAGGAAAATTAAAAAAAAAACAAAGAAAAGTGGCCAAAATTAATTATAAAATAAAGAAGTAATGAAAACCCAACTTACATTGTCATGGAATACACTTTTACACACTTTATTTCAGGTTCCAACGAAAAGAATATCCAAACATTAATGAAACACGAATAAAACACGTGTGGTCATCTTCTTATGAAATGGCAGACATAAAATACTAAATCAGCCAACCAATCAAATTTTATCATTATATTTAATCAACCAATAAAAATTTAATTAAAAAACATGCCATCGTAATTTAAGGAAAATGTAACTCTAATAAAAAAAATAAGGGGAGTGAATCCACGCAAATGACGTCGGGGCTCCATAACTCAGAATCAGCCGAATTTTTAAAGTGCGACTTCATTTGTCCTTTTTTAACATGGACCGCATCGCCATATTCTGTGACCCAATTCAGCTGTTCGCGTCACGAGCTAAATAACTCTCGTTTTAATTATAATTTTATATGACTTTTATTTTCAGAACTATGCTGTATTAAAAAATAATTTTATACAATTATATATACTGGTACCTCTATCGCTCACCCTAACCCGAACCCTAAATCTATCATAAACAAAGGGCAGTGACTTCCAATGATGGACCACAGAAGCACATTAGCCGATTTATCTAACTATGCACTATCACTATGTATAACAGTAAATTTAATATATAATGTATTAATATAAGGCTTTTCTGTTTACCAAATCTACGGAGTCCATTATACCGGTATATGCTATATAGTTTATATAAGGCAATGCATCCCCTAAAATACTGTTTGGGATCTACTTATTTTGAACTTTCAACTTTGCCACATGACTAATTAATTAAAGCTTTCCTTGACTAACTGTGTGATAGTTTTGCACACTGCAACTTTTTATGAATGAAAATGAGATAGTATTCTACGGTATAGCCATTTGCAAGTGACTGAATGGCTGCCCATGCGCATGGCCATGACATTTTGCACACAGCAAATTATGATCATTTATAATATGGACGCTACCGTTTTCTTTAACCTCAAATTAAAATATTATTGTTTCAATTACATTTAAGTTCATTCTAAAACATAATTTATCAAATCTTTTGATGTAAATAGTGGTAATAGTTAAATATTTCCCAAGTATCGGCCAGGGGCAACGGTTGCACACTACACTACTTGATCAGATTCAACTAAGTGACTTCTTCACTTCATTACTCAGCTACCACATGACCCATATATATTCAGTATGTTTATTCAATGTTATGTATTAAGTTTTTACTGTTATTTCTAGTTGCAACTCTTAATATTTGTGTTGTAAAGATCAAGCATTTCTTAGTGTTTTATTGGTCATATCTGGCCTCTTTATAAGTGAAACGCATTTTACAGGTTGGGCCAATAAAAGTGAGAACATGTCGTAGCATGAGTTATTTCAAAATATAATTTAATTAATTATAATTCTTCATATATTTTTTTGCGAAATAGTTGGCTTATCAGAAATCATCTTCAATATGTAAGTAAGTAAATAAGTAAACTATTTAATCTAGTATGGGTATAGTTAAACTACTTTTATGTGATAAAATCACATTTTACGAGGTGCTCTCGCTTTTATTGGCCCACCTTACATCCTAACCTGTTGCGTAGCCCCCACAATTATTATTGATTGCACAGATTTTTAGGTTAAAATTGGCTTTAATAGATGCATATGAGTGTCAGAAATTCAAGATAATTATTAAATGTACGTTCTTTCTGCCGAACCCAACTCCCCTCCAACAACCGCTATACGCAGCAGTTTGCAAAATATATAGTGCAAAAATATATATTTGTCTTCTCATTTCTTATTTTCAAATTCAACATATACTTAAAATATTTCAATTGCTACACAATATTTGTACAATTCTCATATAACTACTTTTACAAATGAACATAATAAATTAAATATAAAATATACTTTAATTAAAATGAAGAAGAAAAAAAAAAGTAAAATTCGATCCCCATCTAGTAAATGATCACATAATATAAGATCGCTTAGCGTCTACTCTACCTCAAGACCACACAAGTTCACATCCAATAGCCTTATCTTAAAACCAGGTCAATGACACATTTTTGCCGCGGTGTACGCAGGCATAGGTCCATGGTTTCGTTAGGTACACCGCCGCGGTGGACGCATCCACTTCGTTTGAAAACACCATGTAACATGGGGGATTTTAGAAAAACACAGCACTGTAACAAGCTGTATAGCAAAGCAATTGGCCTGCGTTTACCCTGTTCATGGCGGAATTTTTCTCCAGAGTGGCAGGGCATGTGCTATTCTGATTTGCTGGGTAAAACGTTGGACAGGATTTACGCTATTTCAAGGTGTTTATTTTGTTTAGCAGAAAACCAACAGTGGCTAAGGACCTACACAAATCACAACCCTGGACAGGGGTTGTACACAAAATATGCCGGCACAACAAACTTACCCTTTGCATCCCCCCCTGTAGTGTTGCTATGTCCGCCGACACTTTTTACAGTGTGTAGTGCCAGTGCTATTAAAAAGAGCACAGATTCAATATATTTATATTTCTTAAATTAGTACGATAGAGGTCCATCCATGTATTATTTACGCACTACACTGGAAGGAGGAGGTTGATTTTGGATATTTTGCATACTGCTGCGTCTAGGGGTTGTTAAAGGGGAAGTGGGTTCGGCAGAAAGAACGTACACTTAAATTTAATAATTATCCTGAATTTCTGACACTCTAATACATCTAATAAGGTGGAGGGTACGCCACAAGTTACGATATTAAATGCGTTTTACTTACGAAGAGGCCAGATAAGACCAAAATGAAATACTAAGAAATGCTTTGCTCTTTATTAAAGAATGGAACTTACACCCAAATATCTTCCTCCCAAACCCCAAATCAAAAATAAAAATTTCCAAAGAATTAAAGTTAAAGTTTTACATGAACGTCGTTCCCCAAGACTCATGAAGGACTCAAGCCCTGCGCACAATAGAAATATCAGTACTACTTTTGTTGAATCTTGCAGGTATTAAATGATTTTTTCAGTTTTAAAAAGAGTATAACTTATAACATTAATTTTACAAGTACTGCATAGAGTTAAAGACTTGCAATGACCAAGGTTTTGCTGCTTAAATCGCCGCAGTTTGCGCAGGCCAAAGTCCATGGTTTTGCTAAGTACACCGCTGTGGTGTACGTAGTGCCAGCCTTATATGATTTATTAGTGATGGGACGATACCAAAATTTTTAACGATTCCGATTCTACCCAATTATCCCGATCCGATTCCTGTCCATTATTACATATATATGTATTATTGTGCCTAGGTATTAACATATTTAATTAATATAAAAGTTGAGAATTGATTAGAAAAGTTTATTAACTTGCTATTGAAGCTTTACAATATGCTTAATTAAAAAATCGGAAAAACGGGGCACCTTACCTTCAAATGCTTTACTTTTTTATCACTGCTAGCTTATTGACAACATTATTTAGTAGTACAGCAAAAAGATTGTTTACATTTTGCAGATAACATTTTAAATAAACTACCTAAAGAAAATACATGTTAAAAAATAGTTATAACGCGAAACAAAACTTGTCACCGGCTTACGGCCATGAATGAAAGATTACCTTGGCGCTGGGAGCAACTCATGGTAGTTGATCAGTCAAGAATCGTTTTGGTATCCGGTCTGAATTATTCAGCTCCGATACCGATTCCCGATGCTTTGGAAAAATCCTGATATTTTGATTATTCCGATACGATTCCGATTAATCGTCCCATCACTAGTAATTATATATCACATTTATATTCTGGAAAGCCAAATTAATGAAATAATAACACCACCGCCATCGGGCCACACACCAGCTGAATAGACAATAGCCAACCTTATCCATCAAGTGAATTTTAAAAAAAAATTCTTTTAAAATCAACTAATATACCTGACATACTAACTGGAAAACAAAAGAAAAAATCTTCTAAATTTGGGAGGCTTTAATGTTGTTCCATCAGGTAAATGAGTTTTTAATTTAAATCTCTTAAAATATTACCGGTACCTCAGAAGCTTAATTTTATATTTTAATGTTGTAATTCAAAGTAAGTAAAGATCTACTAAGTGTTATACTACAAAAATTTACATTATTTTCAGAAAGCTGTTAAACGCCCAGGAAAGGTCCAATCTGGAAAGGGTGGTAAGAAAAAGAAAACCACTCTGAAGTACACCATCGATTGTACTCACCCAGTTGAAGATGGCATCATGGATGCAGGAAACTTTGTAGGTTTTCAGAGTTATATTTTAAAATTAAAATGAATGGATTTATGTAATTTACCTTCTGTTTGAGTGAAGTACTAGTTTTAATATCCTCGGTGTATCTAGTGAAACCATGGACCTATGCCTGCGTACACCACGGCAAAAATGTGTCATTGACCTGGTTTTAAGATGAGGCAATAAAATTTATCATACCATGGAACTTCTTTCAAAGCCTAATGCTCATGGCATCCCTGCTTGGGTCAATGGCTTTTAAAAACATTATTATGCAACTTTAACAGGGTGTGAGCAAAATTATTTAACTACTATTTATAGCCTGCCAAACAATGGCTATACTTGAATCTCCCATCTACTACATGTCCTCAGATAATGCACTTTATAAGAATCCCAATAATTGCTAAACACCGTCTCCCTGGTAAGCACCACCGGCCTTTTTTTCACATCTTCAACTTTATTCTAATTCCCCCCCCCCCCCAGATTTATTATTTTGGGCACTGTTGAAATCACCTTTACACCATACTTCTTTAAATATATAGAGAATTTTATTGATTGGGGTTGAATAATGATCTACTTTTAATGAGTCAAATAATGAAGTCATAATTTAACACGATTAAAGTCTAGTTTGGTAGAATCTTTTTGAGAAGCCTGATTTCACAACCTGGATTTGATGGCTAAGTTGATATTCTCCTGTGATTTTCAGTGGACACTAAATTTCAATTAACATTAGTACTAGGCTTACAGCCACCTATATTTTTGAAGTAAAAGTAAAGTGGTCCTATTTTGGAAAAGTTGTATCATTTTTTCAAAGACCTTAATTGTTACATTAACAAAACATCCTGTCAGTCAACTCACTCATGTCCCATTTTGTATCCTCTTGCTGGTATCTTGTCCCAGGGAGCCGTATACTTGTCAAGTTGGTACCAGTGCATGTGTTAGTAGGCACATCCCAATAACAAATCACTCATTGTGAATGCAGTTACACTGTATACCTTACCAAGCTGAGAGCATGTAGAAAATCATGCAGCACATTCCAGTATTATGTGCCATTACAATTTCTTAGTCAGAATTTTAACTCATGTAACCGTTAAATCCTGCCAATATTCAATACTATTCAAAGCCGGCCACCTCAACATGCTGACATGTTGCAATATAGAAGGCTGAAATCTTGCCATCAAAATGAAAATATCGCAAAATTGGAGACCGGTGGAGATTGCTTCCAAATATTTTATAGCTTGAATGAGGAGTACTCAATATTTTAATGCCCATAGCAGATTATTTTTTTTTAACAATTGTACAGTAATTGTAATGATGAGTAGTTAACTTGGACATTAAAGAATTTATACAACAAAATCATTTGTAAATAATATGATACAACACAGTAGGCAGCCAGTTATGAATCTAAATATGGAGCTTTTCCTGTTTTGCTGCCGTGGGTAGAACTGGTTAAGGATCTCTTGAGGAGGAAACACTAGATGTTGATACTGTTACTGTTATTACATTATCCATTCAAATGGTCAATTTTAAGAATGTCTAAAAATGTATCAGTCTTGTGTTCTATTAACAGTTTTACTGTTACTTATGCAACATTTTCATGCTAGGGCTATCTTCCCTAGTGTAATATTAGGGTCAACTTCCCTAATATTTGGGGTGGCACACGCTGCCTATATTGTTTCTTCACAGGAGAAGTATCTCATTGAGCGAATCAAGGTTGAAGGAAAGACTGGCAACTTTGGTAACAATGTGTCACTTGAGCTTAGTAAAAACAAGATTACTCTCACAAGTGAAATCCCATTCTCCAAAAGGTAAACGCATCTAGAATCATACCAAATTTCATCAGTCACTAATTTGTCAATGTTAGTTAATGTTCTTGCTGGTTAAACGGCAGATATCTTTTACATTAATTCACATTTTGCTCTTACTTAAAGCAAACATAAGCCATCCCTTTTTTTGTTTTCTACACTTGTACTAGTACTACTAGTTGTACCGTTTTTTAAAACAAATCGCTTTTATTAACTTTTAACAGTCAAATGTGGTGCAGTGCTGGTAGTGGTATTTCAAATGCATAAAAACCATGCACCACATATATAATTATTCAAGAATATTAATTCTTTCAAATAACATGCCAATGGCCAACATTCTCACTTTTGTTAGAAAATAAGTCTACATGTATCCTACTAAACACATTTGTTTGTTTTTTGTAAAGTAAAAGTTATGATGTTTTAGTACAAATTTATACTGCCACGCTGAAGGTATGCGCAAAATAATGTGTTAACCCCCTTAGCTTAGCCAGGAAGAATAGCATTATATTTTATATTATTAATTTTTGAATCAGTACCAGGTATCTGTTTTTTTTTACATAAAATGAATTTCTCTGCCACTATACATCAGCAAACAACTCAGGCCTTCAAAACACATCTCTTTAAAATCTACTACCCCGACTAATTCCCCCCTGTGTCTGATAGACCATGCTGCCTGCCGTGTGAATATACTTTTTGTTTTGTTCAGCTGTTTTAATGTCACGGTTATCTCTTTTGCTAATATTTTTATGTAGAGCGCAGTGAGCCCAGGCTGGGGTACCCCGCTATAAAAGACCTAATAATATCAATCATTATTTTTTAATTAAAGGTACCTGAAATATCTGACAAAGAAGTACTTGAAGAAGAATAACCTTCGTGATTGGCTTCGAGTGGTTGCCTCTTCCAAAGAAGCTTTTGAACTGAGATACTTCCAGATTAACCAGGATGATGAAGAGGAGGAAGAAGATTAATTTATTCATTTTAATTTAATGCTTTTACTTTGACAGGATTAAATTTGATGTCAGAAAAATATTTTTTATTTTTTTAAATTTGTTTGCAAAGTTTGATCACTTGACATAGTGTGTGGCTTATTAAAAAGCAATGAATGTTCCTAATGAAATGTGCTTTTCAAACATCTAAGTTTAAGGAAGGTGACCTTTATTTTAAGATAAGGCATTCAAAGAAAATGGTATACTAAGTACAGGTAGCTGCTTTTATTAAACTAAACTAAATTTTAAAAATGTTCAGTAACTAAGTACAGGTAGCTGCTTTTATTAAACTAAACTAAATTTTAAAAATGTTCAGTAACTAAGTACAGGTAGCTGCTTTTATTAAACTAAACTAAATTTTAAAAATGTTCAGTAACTAAGTACAGGTAGCTGCTTTTATTAAACTAAACTAAATTTTAAAAATGTTCAGTAACTAAGTACAGGTGGCTGCTTTTATTTTTATTAATCTAAACTAAATTTAAAAAAGCTGAAAACTCCTTGACGGCAGTGAATACCAATTGTATTTTTATGGGTCAGTTTACTTTGGTCAAAATCGTAGGTAAATCATTGACTACATGATAACATGTCAATGATATTATAGGTTGGTTAGGGGTTAATATGTAATATCAAGCCCCAGTAGATCACTTATGCTTGCCTTATTCAAGTTAAAACTACAATTAAAGTATACTTGATAAATTGTTCCCTTCTGGATCGTGTTTACAAATAAAATTTTAAAATGTTCAATACCTACCTTGGTCTCAGATAAAGACTTGTTATATTAGGAAACGATATCACACTAGTGAAAACTCAAATAATTTAAATGAAGTGAAATATAATAGAATAGTTAAAAATGAGTGCAGTGGGGTCATATTTTCATATAGAAATAGAATGTTCTTGTTAGTTTTGAGAGACTAGCTATAGCCCGCAATACGTGGCCTTTCCATGTACCGGTACCGTACTAGTAAATACTAAAGTTACTTAACAAAATACATAATTCAAGAACCCATAGCGCACTTCATAAATATCTAATAAATCTGCAGTTTTCCCACTTTTATCAGTTTAATTTTAAGGTGGGGTATACTTAATTAAGCAGTCCCAAAGGGTGCGCTTCACGGAGGCTAGGAGTAGGAACCGCTGCCTTAGGGTATTGGTATGTAAATTGAGTAATACAATGGCGTTATTAGTACCGGGGTACCGTTACTATAACTATAAGTTCAAAGTGTTTTTTATACCGGGTAGTATTACCGTAGTAGAGACTGTCGGTGTCATTCTGTTTTGGGGGAGGTAGGACAGAAATAGTCAATGTGTTTTTTTGATCAATTAAAAATCCAGGGAGAAAATTAAATTTAAAGCGTGGTGGGGATTACGCATTGCACCAAGTGCTTTCTATAACGAAGTGGCTATTGGTACATGGCTACCAGAAGTGAGAGGTTGGGATGGCTGCACCTATTAGTACACGGCTACCAGAAGTGAGAGGTTGGGATTAAAAAACTATTTAAAATATTTTTGTTGGTTTTGTAAGACCAAATGAGGTTTCAAATTTAACTAAAATAAACTACCGTACCACAAATGACATCCCGGGTCCGAAAGGGGGCGCTGCGTGTCCGTGTACATTTTGACTAATGCTATTGCTATTTTATGCTTTTTATAATTAATTTGTAAACTGAATTCATTCCAGTTATGGCAGCCCCAGGGTATTCTTATGGTTCCATCTTAGTCTTAGTAAGATTCTTACTCTTACTTAGTTTAGTCCCCGTAGTGTTACTACATTGATGATAGGCGTGTAGGAGGGAGGCCAGGAAAGCAGAAATCTATGACTCCTGGGCAAAACTGGGATGGGTGTCACTGTGAGTCGTCAGCAAGAAAAGTGGCATCTCATAAATTCAAAAATTGGTGGGGGGGGGGGGGCTGCATTGTTTGATCATACGGTACCGGTAATTAAATTTATTTTTGCACCATTCTAATTCTACACTACCGTAGTTAATCTGAAAATGTAGAACAGTATTTAGGCGTCACTTGACCTTGTATTTACAATAAATACTGTATAATGTATATTTCAATTTGTTACACTAAATAATATTTCGTCCATTTATTTCGATAAGTTTTAGTGTACGGTACTAAGTTGTGCTCTTTCATTAATAATTTTTTAGTTTCGAAAAACATTTACATCTCCATGCCGGTACAAAAAGCTAAACCTAAATTATCTAGATCTTTTTAATAGACAATTTATGAAAAGAAAATTTTTCGAAAACTAGTACCAACAAAAATGTCATGCCCCCTCCCCCTCCTCTTGTTACGCTTGTATTTGAAGTTGTATATTTTTTGACCCACCCGGAGACGTGCAGAGGATTTTGGGCCCAGAGCAAACACATTTCAAAATAAGTGTTTGAAACGTAACTATCCAAAACAATCTGCCGTTAGGGCCCGAGTGATTTACTTGGTTGTCTCGGCACGCCCCTGGACACCCCCAAATACGTATGTGCAAAAGAGCTTTCACTTCACCCCTCGGCATCGGCACACGCCAATGCGCATGTACAAATGAACTTTCACTGGATTCATGCTAATTTATTGACAGTTATGACATGCAAGGCACTTAATTAAACAAAGATACCAGTGCTCCCAGAGGCTAGGCTAGGTAGAAGAAGACACTGTAATCTGAACCAGTGCTTCCCAACGGCTAGACCAGTGGTTGGCAAACTCATTAGTCATAAGAGTAAGAGCCAAATATCAGCATCAGGACGATTAAAAAAATGTCTTTTTAAGAACCATGTTTTTCCCGTATCCGGAAATTTGATCTAAAGAAATTTCGTCGACGGAAAATTGATCGACGGAAATGTGGTCGAATCTTTTTTTTAGTTTATACGTTAAAATTGTGCGCCAAATTTCTTTTTCAACGCATTATTTTGTTTTACTATATAGTATAGTGCGTTCAAAAAGAAATTTGACGAAAATTTTAACGTCTGAACTGAAAAAAAGATTCGATCAAATTTCCGTCGACGAAATTTCTTTCGATCAAATTTCCGGTAACCTGTTTTTTCCGAGTCA
Organism: Omphiscola glabra; assembly: GCA_964017045.1. Taxonomy (NCBI): domain Eukaryota; kingdom Metazoa; phylum Mollusca; class Gastropoda; family Lymnaeidae; genus Omphiscola; species Omphiscola glabra. The sequence goes on along the minus strand of OZ024805.1, from coordinate 1,682,969 downwards.
AAACCGATTTGTTGCCGGCTGCCCGAGCCCCTCTCACGTCACTAAAGAGCGCCGCGATTTTCCGACCAATGGGATAGGAAATTATATTATAAATTATAAGATTAGGATGAGACATTGAATCTCTGAGATAGGAAATGGTTTTAACTTTCAAAAAGCCAAATAGCAAATTTAAAAGAAGGTAACCGCTGTTTTCAATCTTCTTGTTTTTTTCATAACATCTTTATATCAAGCATTGTATTTTAATTTTAACCCACAATGTTGAATCTAATGGCATCAATTATCAATATTGACATTCAAATCACACAATGTTGAATCTAAAGACATCAACATTGACATTTAATATTCTTAACGGCAGCGTGGAAATCTATTATTTTAGATACCGGTACTCTACTAAAAGAGGGTGGGGGTAGTGTGTGTGTGGGGGGGGGGGGGCGTGACAGTAAACCTTTTTAGGTGTTGAGGTGGGGCGTGGGGCCAAAAACCTAAACCAATGGGGCAATAAACACAGAATCCAATAAGAAGAGGCTGGCATTTCTTGATACTCATGCGTGTTTTTAATTTTAAATAAACGGAAGTGGTGACGTAAGAGCGTCGCATCGAGCTTAATTTTTTTCTTTTTTAATTGTTTCGTGGACAAAATTATGTTACCGCTACCGCACTCTGGTTGAAAAAACAACATTTATGATTACATATGACCAGTGGCGTAGCGAGGGGGCATCATGCCCCGGGCGCTACTCACAAAGGGGCGCCAAATGGTATATTTTACATATAATATTGTATGGTTTTCGAATGGGGGGGGGGGCACTAAAAAGGTATTGTGCCCCGGGCGCGAGTTAAGCTCGCTACGCCACTGCATATGACGTCAGTTCATGAACTTTTCACTCCAACATGGCGAACTCCAGACACTTACCTTTCTGAAGTGATTTCTATTTCTTTGTTATTTATTGTTTTGATTCCGGCGTGGTAATCACTGGTAATAGGATGCGTGTTGAGACCCGCTGTTCCTCACTTGTGTGAGACCCGCTGGCTCACACAAACCTACCGGTCACTTGTCAGTCGCTTGTCACGTGATCGACTCAATTAGGCCAGTACTGATGATAATAATGACTCATAGTCAGAAACAATGGAAGTTCCCGGTCAACCAGAAAAATGGTCAGCGTGCGACCAAGCTTGTGACCTAGGGTCAGCTGATGAACCATTGGTTGACCAGGCGAAAAATTAGCATATAATATATTAATCATATGTATGACCCAGAGGTCACCGGTAACTGGACAGGTCAGCGTTAGGCTGGATCCCAGTATATATAGAGTTGTAAGTCAGTTAGTCGCTCTCTCTCGTCCCTGTAATTACGGTAGTGTAATTGACAGACAAGTCTGAGCCTGGCTTATGACTATTTGCTTTCTGGAGTGTGTCCAGTCAAGTGTCGTAGGGTTTGTAACATTATTATTGTTGTTAGTTCACATGTTTGTAATGTTAGCATTTTGTTAGAGGATAGGTTAGGATTATAGTTAGTTATCAAGTCATTGTTAGAATACTACGTTATATGTATGATTAGTAATATTGTGATAAGACTGTAATTCTTAGTTGTAGCTTATGTTGTATCTATTATTCTCTTTACAGCCAGTTAGTTAGTAGTTAGTTAGTACAGTTGAAGTAGTTAGTTTAGTAAGTTAATACAGTTAGTACGTTAGCTCAGTTCAGTCAGTTGAATGAGAGTAGGCTCAGGGCTATAGAAGCATATGCCATAGCAGAGCTCAGTAGACTAGAACTCAGTACTGTATAAGACGTCAGCGGTTAACAGTTTAACCCTGACGCAGTAACTGCACAAGGCAGATAATAACGAGCGAGTAACGCACTAGAGATATAAGGTCAGCAGACGACCCAAACAGAAGTGTTGTAGAGGTAGCAGAGCGTGGCGAGCAGTTCCTCCCCACCCCCTGCACACCTGAGTGACCAGTGGCGACCCTTCCAGGGCTTTGTTGTGTGCTGTAAGAGTCTGGCAGTGTGTATAGCAGACGAGAAGCAGGCAAGAGAGGGCAAGCCGAGACGACCGTTCCACCGAACGTCCGGCATTATAACATTGAGTTATTAGTAAAGCATTGTATTTGTATCGACATTAAGTATTACTATTTGTATGTGTCTCTATATGTATTTAGTATTTTACTAATTAAAATAATTATTTGTGGCTGAACCACTGGTGTTTTTAAGTAATAGTAACGTTATTGTTATAACTGTTGATTGTAGTAATTATTCCCTAGACTTAGTCATAGTAATACTAATCAACGTATCGCTAGGGACCTTTATCTATATATATATCCCCTGTTCTGAAAAGTAATTATTAGTGGTTCGACATTTTGGGGACCAGAAATATATAGATAAGAATAGAATTTTCGACATATTGGGGGCCCGTCTAAAACTTATACGTAGATTAAATTATTAGCATTTGTTTATCCAATTTTATTTTAAGTTAAATTTTATTTGTAATATTTAAGTTAGTTTATTGTTAAATTATTTGTTGTTAATTCCTCCACCTGTATAGTTAGCGGTGCGAATGTTTTGTTGAATGAAAAATTATTTTTATACCTTAGATAAATACTTTTCATTAATTATTACAAATATTCTCTCCACATATTCCTGTGTGTTATAAACCGGAGTCAGATCACGGTCTAGCAGTTTGAAGCTGGTATTTGAATAACTGGGTATTAAAGAGTCCTCGTCTCCTTGCATTTGATCTTGGGCTGCATTTGAGTGGGGCTACAGTTTGACAGAAGGTTTGATTTATAATTTCCACCTTTGTCACCTCACGGTCCACCACACCAATTGGGTTATATTTATTCTTCGTTTTGTGTTATTTGTTATTCAATTTGTGTGGCATTGTAAGTATCTTTTCCTGTATTTGAAAAGATAGTTTTAATGCTCCTACTTCTATTAGGGTACTGTAGATCTATATAGATAAAATTCGTATACCCGTAAGAGCGATAAAGTTCGCTGGGGATTTTATTCTATATATCTCTTCATTAGTGTTAGCTGTAGTGTCAGTTGTTCTTAAGGGTTAAGTTACGTGGCGTCTACTATCTTCTCTTTTCTTTGTGTCTGGATTACAAAATATTTTTTTTTTCAGCCTTGTCTTGTCCATCGTGTTTGTAGGGAATTGTTAAGGGACATTGTTATTGTTTCGTCAAGTCTTACGTTCACAGTTGTCTTGTATACGTTTGTTGTCCATAATACTATTTTAATCTTTTATATTTTAAATTAACTTACTGGTACCGTTTTATATAAACGGTATATTTATTATTAGCTCAGTATAAAGACAATGAAGTCAATTCAGCAACTTAAAGATGAAGCCACCGAAATGGGGCTAACTGGTAAAGAGTTAGCGCATTATGTAAAAGAAGAAAAAGCTAAACAGGAACAACAAGATAAGGAAGAAAAAGCTAAACAGGAACAACAAGATAAGGAAGAAAAAGCTAAACAGGAACAAATACAAGAAAGATTACGTCTTGAAGAAAGGGAAGACAGAATACGTACAGAAGAAAAAGATAGAGAAGAAAAATTAGCGCTAAGAGAATATGAGATGAGAAAGTTAGAGTTAGAAGAAAAAGAAAGGGAACGACAGTACCAACTCGCTATGGCACGCATAAGTTGTCAAGATAACTTAGGAGCCAACTTAGCATTAGAGAATGTAGGTTACGCTAGCCACCTGTGTGTACCTATTGTAACAATGACCGCTACCGCATCTAATCAGTGTTTACCGACAAGGGCGATCATCCATGACGCGCCTGACCATAATAAACAAATACAGCAGTTGACCTCTCAGAGTAGTGTAGGCATAGACAATAGGACTGTCTGTCAGGAAAAGTTAGCTGACCCAGAAATTAGGTCACACTCAGAACTACTAGGTAAAGTGACCATGCTAAAGGTAGAGTCAAGCACAGAAACAGAAAGCAATGTTAGTCTTAATCCAGAGTTAATTGAGAGTCAAAGGGAGGATCACATAATAGAGTTAGGGAAAGTATCTATTTGTTCAAATGAGGCAGAATTTAATGTAAAACAATCTGAATTAAAACTAGAGCTCGACAGCATAAAATGTTTAAGACATAAAGTACAAAAAGGTTCGTTACAACCTTATAACAGTGATAAAATCAAAAGGCTACAACAACCTAAAACTAAGAAGCAACTCAGACGATTAGCTAGATTAGCATACTACAGTAAATTCAGGCAAGGGTTCGCGTCCTTAATCACATCGCTCACCGGACTCAAAAACAAAGGTAAGTCCAATAAGGTTGTGTGGACTGTTGAGCGTGATAAGGCATGGAAGAGTTTTCAAACACTTCTGGTTCAGAACCCTATTCTTAAGTTGCCTAGCAAAAATATACCTTTTATTGTTAATCCATCTAGCAAAGGCTTAGAATATGCATTATGCAATAGAAACGAGAGATGTCACAGTCATTCAGGTACAAAAGCAGAAAACTATTGGTTCATGAAACAAATACTTAGGTGCTAAGTTTACACTTCAATGTGACCATAAATGTCTTAGTTATTTAAAAACTTCAAATTTTGCCAATCCACGAATCTGTAGATGGGCATTAGCCTTACAAGAATTTGTTTTTGACATACATTATATAAAAGGACAGGATAATGTTGTAGCGGATTTTCTTTCTCGGGTTGGAGAATAGTCATTAATCGTTGAAATATACTATAATTGCATTTTCCATTTGATTTCTTATCATCCTCTCAGGTTTAATTATCACTATAATTATTTATCATTATGTATTTTAAATGTTATTATTGCTACTATTGAAAAAAATTTGTAACATTTACTGACATGTAATATTGTACTTGCAATTGATATTATTCTTGTATGCACTATGAATGCATGTTTGATATGTATATTCATACACTGAGAATGTATGTTTGATAGGTATATTGGTTACCATTTCTATTCAAGTTAAAATGTATAATTTCAAGTCTTAGAATGTCCTAGTTAAGTAAAGTGTGACAATACGGGGTATTGTCCCAAAGTGAAGAAGGGGGGAGTGTTGAGACCCGCTGGTCCTCACTTGTGTGAGACCCGCTGGCTCACACAAACCTACCGGTCACTTGTCAGTCGCTTGTCACGTGATCGACTCAATTAGGCCAGTACTGATGATAATAATGACTCATAGTCAGAAACAATGGAAGTTCCCGGTCAACCAGAAAAATGGTCAGCGTGCGACCAAGCTTGTGACCTAGGGTCAGCTGATGAACCATTGGTTGACCAGGCGAAAAATTAGCATATAATATATTAATCATATGTATGACCCAGAGGTCACCGGTAACTGGACAGGTCAGCGTTAGGCTGGATCCCAGTATATATAGAGTTGTAAGTCAGTTAGTCGCTCTCTCTCGTCCCTGTAATTACGGTAGTGTAATTGACAGACAAGTCTGAGCCTGGCTTATGACTATTTGCTTTCTGGAGTGTGTCCAGTCAAGTGTCGTAGGGTTTGTAACATTATTATTGTTGTTAGTTCACATGTTTGTAATGTTAGCATTTTGTTAGAGGATAGGTTAGGATTATAGTTAGTTATCAAGTCATTGTTAGAATACTACGTTATATGTATGATTAGTAATATTGTGATAAGACTGTAATTCTTAGTTGTAGCTTATGTTGTATCTATTATTCTCTTTACAGCCAGTTAGTTAGTAGTTAGTTAGTACAGTTGAAGTAGTTAGTTTAGTAAGTTAATACAGTTAGTACGTTAGCTCAGTTCAGTCAGTTGAATGAGAGTAGGCTCAGGGCTATAGAAGCATATGCCATAGCAGAGCTCAGTAGACTAGAACTCAGTACTGTATAAGACGTCAGCGGTTAACAGTTTAACCCTGACGCAGTAACTGCACAAGGCAGATAATAACGAGCGAGTAACGCACTAGAGATATAAGGTCAGCAGACGACCCAAACAGAAGTGTTGTAGAGGTAGCAGAGCGTGGCGAGCAGTTCCTCCCCACCCCCTGCACACCTGAGTGACCAGTGGCGACCCTTCCAGGGCTTTGTTGTGTGCTGTAAGAGTCTGGCAGTGTGTATAGCAGACGAGAAGCAGGCAAGAGAGGGCAAGCCGAGACGACCGTTCCACCGAACGTCCGGCATTATAACATTGAGTTATTAGTAAAGCATTGTATTTGTATCGACATTAAGTATTACTATTTGTATGTGTCTCTATATGTATTTAGTATTTTACTAATTAAAATAATTATTTGTGGCTGAACCACTGGTGTTTTTAAGTAATAGTAACGTTATTGTTATAACTGTTGATTGTAGTAATTATTCCCTAGACTTAGTCATAGTAATACTAATCAACGTATCGCTAGGGACCTTTATCTATATATATATCCCCTGTTCTGAAAAGTAATTATTAGTGGTTCGACATTTTGGGGACCAGAAATATATAGATAAGAATAGAATTTTCGACATATTGGGGGCCCGTCTAAAACTTATACGTAGATTAAATTATTAGCATTTGTTTATCCAATTTTATTTTAAGTTAAATTTTATTTGTAATATTTAAGTTAGTTTATTGTTAAATTATTTGTTGTTAATTCCTCCACCTGTATAGTTAGCGGTGCGAATGTTTTGTTGAATGAAAAATTATTTTTATACCTTAGATAAATACTTTTCATTAATTATTACAAATATTCTCTCCACATATTCCTGTGTGTTATAAACCGGAGTCAGATCACGGTCTAGCAGTTTGAAGCTGGTATTTGAATAACTGGGTATTAAAGAGTCCTCGTCTCCTTGCATTTGATCTTGGGCTGCATTTGAGTGGGGCTACAGTTTGACAGAAGGTTTGATTTATAATTTCCACCTTTGTCACCTCACGGTCCACCACACCAATTGGGTTATATTTATTCTTCGTTTTGTGTTATTTGTTATTCAATTTGTGTGGCATTGTAAGTATCTTTTCCTGTATTTGAAAAGATAGTTTTAATGCTCCTACTTCTATTAGGGTACTGTAGATCTATATAGATAAAATTCGTATACCCGTAAGAGCGATAAAGTTCGCTGGGGATTTTATTCTATATATCTCTTCATTAGTGTTAGCTGTAGTGTCAGTTGTTCTTAAGGGTTAAGTTACGTGGCGTCTACTATCTTCTCTTTTCTTTGTGTCTGGATTACAAAATATTTTTTTTTTCAGCCTTGTCTTGTCCATCGTGTTTGTAGGGAATTGTTAAGGGACATTGTTATTGTTTCGTCAAGTCTTACGTTCACAGTTGTCTTGTATACGTTTGTTGTCCATAATACTATTTTAATCTTTTATATTTTAAATTAACTTACTGGTACCGTTTTATATAAACGGTATATTTATTATTAGCTCAGTATAAAGACAATGAAGTCAATTCAGCAACTTAAAGATGAAGCCACCGAAATGGGGCTAACTGGTAAAGAGTTAGCGCATTATGTAAAAGAAGAAAAAGCTAAACAGGAACAACAAGATAAGGAAGAAAAAGCTAAACAGGAACAACAAGATAAGGAAGAAAAAGCTAAACAGGAACAAATACAAGAAAGATTACGTCTTGAAGAAAGGGAAGACAGAATACGTACAGAAGAAAAAGATAGAGAAGAAAAATTAGCGCTAAGAGAATATGAGATGAGAAAGTTAGAGTTAGAAGAAAAAGAAAGGGAACGACAGTACCAACTCGCTATGGCACGCATAAGTTGTCAAGATAACTTAGGAGCCAACTTAGCATTAGAGAATGTAGGTTACGCTAGCCACCTGTGTGTACCTATTGTAACAATGACCGCTACCGCATCTAATCAGTGTTTACCGACAAGGGCGATCATCCATGACGCGCCTGACCATAATAAACAAATACAGCAGTTGACCTCTCAGAGTAGTGTAGGCATAGACAATAGGACTGTCTGTCAGGAAAAGTTAGCTGACCCAGAAATTAGGTCACACTCAGAACTACTAGGTAAAGTGACCATGCTAAAGGTAGAGTCAAGCACAGAAACAGAAAGCAATGTTAGTCTTAATCCAGAGTTAATTGAGAGTCAAAGGGAGGATCACATAATAGAGTTAGGGAAAGTATCTATTTGTTCAAATGAGGCAGAATTTAATGTAAAACAATCTGAATTAAAACTAGAGCTCGACAGCATAAAATGTTTAAGACATAAAGTACAAAAAGGTTCGTTACAACCTTATAACAGTGATAAAATCAAAAGGCTACAACAACCTAAAACTAAGAAGCAACTCAGACGATTAGCTAGATTAGCATACTACAGTAAATTCAGGCAAGGGTTCGCGTCCTTAATCACATCGCTCACCGGACTCAAAAACAAAGGTAAGTCCAATAAGGTTGTGTGGACTGTTGAGCGTGATAAGGCATGGAAGAGTTTTCAAACACTTCTGGTTCAGAACCCTATTCTTAAGTTGCCTAGCAAAAATATACCTTTTATTGTTAATCCATCTAGCAAAGGCTTAGAATATGCATTATGCAATAGAAACGAGAGATGTCACAGTCATTCAGGTACAAAAGCAGAAAACTATTGGTTCATGAAACAAATACTTAGGTGCTAAGTTTACACTTCAATGTGACCATAAATGTCTTAGTTATTTAAAAACTTCAAATTTTGCCAATCCACGAATCTGTAGATGGGCATTAGCCTTACAAGAATTTGTTTTTGACATACATTATATAAAAGGACAGGATAATGTTGTAGCGGATTTTCTTTCTCGGGTTGGAGAATAGTCATTAATCGTTGAAATATACTATAATTGCATTTTCCATTTGATTTCTTATCATCCTCTCAGGTTTAATTATCACTATAATTATTTATCATTATGTATTTTAAATGTTATTATTGCTACTATTGAAAAAAATTTGTAACATTTACTGACATGTAATATTGTACTTGCAATTGATATTATTCTTGTATGCACTATGAATGCATGTTTGATATGTATATTCATACACTGAGAATGTATGTTTGATAGGTATATTGGTTACCATTTCTATTCAAGTTAAAATGTATAATTTCAAGTCTTAGAATGTCCTAGTTAAGTAAAGTGTGACAATACGGGGTATTGTCCCAAAGTGAAGAAGGGGGGAGTGTTGAGACCCGCTGGTCCTCACTTGTGTGAGACCCGCTGGCTCACACAAACCTACCGGTCACTTGTCAGTCGCTTGTCACGTGATCGACTCAATTAGGCCAGTACTGATGATAATAATGACTCATAGTCAGAAACAATGGAAGTTCCCGGTCAACCAGAAAAATGGTCAGCGTGCGACCAAGCTTGTGACCTAGGGTCAGCTGATGAACCATTGGTTGACCAGGCGAAAAATTAGCATATAATATATTAATCATATGTATGACCCAGAGGTCACCGGTAACTGGACAGGTCAGCGTTAGGCTGGATCCCAGTATATATAGAGTTGTAAGTCAGTTAGTCGCTCTCTCTCGTCCCTGTAATTACGGTAGTGTAATTGACAGACAAGTCTGAGCCTGGCTTATGACTATTTGCTTTCTGGAGTGTGTCCAGTCAAGTGTCGTAGGGTTTGTAACATTATTATTGTTGTTAGTTCACATGTTTGTAATGTTAGCATTTTGTTAGAGGATAGGTTAGGATTATAGTTAGTTATCAAGTCATTGTTAGAATACTACGTTATATGTATGATTAGTAATATTGTGATAAGACTGTAATTCTTAGTTGTAGCTTATGTTGTATCTATTATTCTCTTTACAGCCAGTTAGTTAGTAGTTAGTTAGTACAGTTGAAGTAGTTAGTTTAGTAAGTTAATACAGTTAGTACGTTAGCTCAGTTCAGTCAGTTGAATGAGAGTAGGCTCAGGGCTATAGAAGCATATGCCATAGCAGAGCTCAGTAGACTAGAACTCAGTACTGTATAAGACGTCAGCGGTTAACAGTTTAACCCTGACGCAGTAACTGCACAAGGCAGATAATAACGAGCGAGTAACGCACTAGAGATATAAGGTCAGCAGACGACCCAAACAGAAGTGTTGTAGAGGTAGCAGAGCGTGGCGAGCAGTTCCTCCCCACCCCCTGCACACCTGAGTGACCAGTGGCGACCCTTCCAGGGCTTTGTTGTGTGCTGTAAGAGTCTGGCAGTGTGTATAGCAGACGAGAAGCAGGCAAGAGAGGGCAAGCCGAGACGACCGTTCCACCGAACGTCCGGCATTATAACATTGAGTTATTAGTAAAGCATTGTATTTGTATCGACATTAAGTATTACTATTTGTATGTGTCTCTATATGTATTTAGTATTTTACTAATTAAAATAATTATTTGTGGCTGAACCACTGGTGTTTTTAAGTAATAGTAACGTTATTGTTATAACTGTTGATTGTAGTAATTATTCCCTAGACTTAGTCATAGTAATACTAATCAACGTATCGCTAGGGACCTTTATCTATATATATATCCCCTGTTCTGAAAAGTAATTATTAGTGGTTCGACATTTTGGGGACCAGAAATATATAGATAAGAATAGAATTTTCGACAATGCGGTAATCACGTCTGATGGTAAACGAGCAACCAATCCCTGGCTTGAACAATGTTCAGGAAAATTAGTTTTAAAAAACAACAACACCCTTAATAGACAAATCGCGCCATGACATCATTTACGTGTTTATTATAGGTTTAGGGTTCAGGTTAGGTTTAGGGATATGTGTAGGGTTCACGTTGGGTTTAGGGTTCAGTTTAAGGGTCAAGTTAGGGTGACCTATTACGGGTCGTGACAACCAAGATGGCGGCCGTGACGCGGATGGTCTGAATTTACAACAGAAAAAAATATTTTAAAAAATAGTTACGTCAGGTTGAACCCCCACCCCCACCCCCCCAAACCACCACCAAAAGCACCACCAAAAACACCACCAATATGCATGATGTGTTAAATGTGTTGGAGTCTGCGGCGCAAATATTTAGTACAGCGGTGTAAACACATTCCGACTACACCGTGATGACGTCACCGATCACCCAGTATGAAACGTTCATCTCCTGAATGTCACGTTGACACCCAATCAGGAGGTCACGTGCTCCTTGCTTTTATAGGAAATACGGCCATCACTCACAGCAGATAAAGACAGCCCTCCGTAGGCCATTACAGCAGATAAAGACAGTCCTCCGTAGGCCATTACAGCAGATAAAGACAGCCGTTAGGCCATTGCTCACAACATATAAAGGCAGCCCTCCTTAGGCCATTACAGCAGATAAAGACAGCCGTTAGGCCATTGCTCACAACATATAAAGACAGCCGTCCGTAGGCCATTTCTCACAGCATATAAAGACTGCCCTCCGTAGACCATTACAGCAGATAAAGATAGCCGTTAGGCCATTGCTCACAACATATAAAGACAGCCGTCCGTAGGTCATTGCTCACATCATATAAAGACTGCCCTCCGTAGGCCATTACTCCCAGCATATAAAGACTGCCCTCCGTAGGCCATTACAGCAGATAAAGACAGCCGTTAGGTCATTGCTCACAACATATAAAGACAGCCGCCTGTAGGCCATTACTCACAGCAGATAAAGACTGCCCTCCGTAGGCCATTTCTCACCACAGCATATAAAGACTGCCCTCCGTATGCCATTTCTCACAGCAGATAAGGACAGCCGTCCGTAGGCCATTACAGCAGATAAAGACAGCCGTTCGCAGGTCATTACTCACAGCAGATAAAGACAGCCGTCCGTAGGCCATTACTCACAGCAGATAAGGACAGCCGTCCGTAGGCCATTACAGCAGATAAAGACAGCCGTTCGCAGGTCATTACTCACAGCAGATAAAGACAGCCGTCCGTAGGCCATTACTCACAGCAGATAAGGACAGCCGTCCGTAGGCCATTACAGCAGATAAAGACAGCCGTTCGCAGGTCATTACTCACAGCAGATAAAGACAGCCGTCCGTAGGCCATTACTCACAGCAGATAAGGACAGCCGTCCGTAGGCCATTACAGCATATAAAGACAGCCGTCCGTAGGCAATTACTCACAGCATATAAAGGCAGCCGTCCGTAGGCAATTACTCACATCATATAAAGGCAGCCGTCCGTAGGCAATTACTCACAGCATATAAAGACAGCCGTCCGTAGGCAATTACTCACAGCATATAAAGGCAGCCGTCCGTAGGCAATTACTCACAGCATATAAAGACAGCCGTCCGTAGGCAATTACTCACAGCATATAAAGGCAGCCGTCCGTAGGCAATTACTCACAGCATATAAAGACAGCCGTCCGTAGGCAATTACTCACAGCATATAAAGGCAGCCGTCCGTAGGCAATTACTCACAGCATATAAAGACAGCCGTCCGTAGGCAATTACTCACAGCATATAAAGGCAGCCGTCCGTAGGCAATTACTCACAGCATATAAAGGCAGCCGTCCGTAGGCAATTACTCACAGCATATAAAGGCAGCCGTCCGTAGGCAATTACTCACAGCAGATAAAGGCTGCCCTCCGTAGGCAATTACTCACAGCATATAAAGGCTGCCCTCCCTAGCAAAGTAAAACAATAATTCATCGTCATATAATTTATATTGCGCAAAGAATAATAGGCCACCTATAAATACTACACTCTCCCCCCCCCCCCCCCAGGATTCCGGTCGACAAGTCTGTAGTGGCTTGCCGATTTGGAAGCGCTGGCCACCGACCCCCTCGGCGTTAACCCGGGGCACATAACCACCATTGCGTGTCCCGCGTGGCAGACAGGGACATGCATGGTAGTTGCTGGATTAAACGGCGCCTAAAGGGCTGCCACCTGTGATACTTCACAGGGGGGAAGAAAAGGCAAACACATGGTAGGGATCATGATTACAAGTTGCCGTTAAGGGATATGAGGCGATAGGCTGTGGTGGAAGCCTATGGCCGATGATTATAAATATGCAGCCCTGAGAAAGCTGCTCCTAGGCAACCGTTTCGTCCCAGCTACTTCGCGAATTAGTTGCGATGTGGAAACCCACTGTAGAATCCCTCTTAGAGGGCGTCCGATGCTTCCCCGGGACGGGTGGGGGAGATATTAGGACGTTAATTTACCGTCCCGGCCCCTAGGAAAGTGGACTGCGGACGCTTTAAGCGCAGCGTCTTCGGTCGACCAGATGTCTCCGGGCGGGGAGGGTCCCCGTCGGCAAACCCGATCGAGCGGTTGCTGGTGGGGACGTTTCACGCCCAGGGAGGTCTCTGGCGTTCCCTCGCACGGCCCGACGTCGGGGAAACCCGGCACCTGGCAGGTGTGGGTGGGCGCCAGGGAGAGCATAAGGCGCGCGAGCTCGACGGCCCGCTGACGCCATTTCCTAATGAGACATTTCAAATACTACAATGTAACCGGGCATACAATATGTGGATGGAAGAAAAGAAAGAGCAGACATTTTATGAAAATGACATTGCTATGTTGTCATTTTTGGGTAGGCCCAATTGATTTATTGATAACTGTACTGACTCTGTCATGTGGCACCCGCCCTGGGTCCCTATCGAAACTTCTCGTTATGCAGGTGTGAGGTAAGATTAATAATTATTGTGACGTACTGTACGCATGCGCAAGAAGAGGTGACATGAAAGAACCTGCCTTCCCCAAGCATTGATAGTGACATGTCAGTTGATAGTGACACTAATTGTGTTCCACTAACAATACCTCTTCACAAGTCAGACAATTCGTGGAGTGTTAGTCACTGTTAGTGGAATTAATTCATTAGCTCGTCTGTCCATCAGATAACTCTTTCAACTGAACAGAAAAACAACAAAACATCTAGTTGTTTGCAACGCCTACTTCGGTAAGAGGCCATCCATAAATGACGTCACGCCACTGGTGGACAATTTTTCATCTGTTTAGAGGCGCATTTTCAGCGAACTTAAGATTTTATCGGTTTGGGGGCGGGGGGGGGGGGGGGTGGCACTAAACCAAGCTGCGCCACTGCGTCACGCGCCTGAGATGGCGCTTGTGTGTGGGGAGGGGGGTTACGAATTTGTGACGATGTGTAATGAGGCTGCATCAATTTTGTGACAAATTTGTAAATAGCAAAATCAACCAAATAATCCCTAATAATTCTGGATATTTTTTTTTTAAATCTGAACTACCATATTATGACTCAGACTTGACCAGAGGCGTAGCTAGAGTGTTTGGCGCTCGGGGAGGAGATTCGCACCCGGGGACAAGATTCATTTTAAAGCGCCCTTTTGTCTTTTTTCAACCCTTAAACCCATTATTTTCATCAATAAATTAATATCAAAGCACATTTTGGCGCCCCTAACTATCTGGCGCCCGGGGACATCTGTCCCCCCTTCGCTACGCCTCTGGACTTGACTATAGCTCACACGCTTTTCAATGAGTACGGTATACTACAATTAATGTATAAGTATTATTAGCCTCCAGATCAGCACGGGACAGCCACGCACAGCACAGTGTCTGTTCGCCATTTTATCTGCGCCCGGCGAATGTGTTAAAAAAAAAAGTAGGGCCCGAGTCACAAATGAGTCATCCCTTGAAGCCGCGCGTGTGTGTTTGTGTATTCGCGTATCCGATGTGTAAGTGCGTGCGTGTCGCGTAAGTGTGGCTCTCTTGCCTGAATCATAAACATCAAGCAGATGGCTAGGATGTGAAGGGGCACACAACCCCTGCACTACACAACAACACACAACGGAGCTCTCTCTTTTTCTCCCCCAATCTTTGTGGTTTCGAGTAACCTCCCCTTTAGTTACACTCTTTATTTATTTTTTCCGTTACTCAAGACTAGAGCGCAACACACACACACATTTTGCAGCAGACGATACACCAACCAACCACAATGGCGGATTGTTTACGTTCCTTCGAGCTCATCATTCTGACCACCTCAGGAATAGTTTCATGCCGTGTCAGGTGAAATCACTATTTCAAGTCTTTTAGCACCGAGCGGAAGCTGGCGGGCGGAGGATCACCAAACACCAGCAGAGACAGACGCGCTGGGTTCGTCCCGTTTAGTCTAGTGAGTGTCATTCCTTGAACAGCTGTGCACACGAGGGGTGAGTAATCCAAGTAGTTAAACGTTATCACCGATAATATAATACAGATAATAAGTACACGGACGTGCTGTCTGTGTTTCTCGGTGTGTTGGATGAAATCTCTTATCAACAAGCATCGTGGCCTTAGCTATAGTAACAATATTAATAATAAAATAATATTAACTAACAAGGATCATAAGAGTTAGACCCATTATTATTATTATTACTATTACTATTATTCTCTACTCTACTACTATTACTATATTACCATTGTGCTAACTATTATTATTTTAGGTGCCATAACATATCACACGGCTGCCATTTTGGTTGCCACGACCGTGACATCTTATAATTCACTGTCACTAAACATTAATAACCTGAATCCTAAATGTATCCCTAAACCTAACCTGAACCCTAAAAAATCATACTAAATGTATCCCTAATGGCACCAATAGCCTGAATTAGCCTTATTGTATAATCGGGTCCACCACTGTTATGTTACTTTATTATTTTTATAAATTGAAATTATTAACCAATCACACGATGACAAAATCTATTAACTATAAGACCTACATTTTTTATAAGTTTAAGCTATACTATATAGACTATACTATACTAAAAGTTTTAACTAAGACCCTTAAACCTAATAGCGGTACCGGTAACAAACATTGCTTTCCGGTGAGTAGTAATTACTATGTAACTATACTGCAGTAAGTCTAAACCACGTTTATTTGTAAGTGGTATGATGACTCGGTGAATCACGAGAAAGAGCATCACACTCGAACTCTACGCTCATGGTCATGCTAATACTAAAGTGTGTTTCTGAAGGTCACTTAAGTCTAGCACCACCACCATCATAATCACGGGAAGCTCCGTCAAATTGTATTTAAAACAACAACAAACGAACATTAAGTTTAAATTTCATTTCGTACCATAAATTAATAAAGCAAAAAGGCGAAGCCGTTCAGAATTACTTGCATGTCCTTGGCATAGGACTCCGGTCATGGTACATGACGTCACGTATAGTATAATACATATAATTGATGAATGACGTCATATAATATATTACACATATGACGTAAACAAGACTGATCCCCCTTTTTAGCTATTGTTTACTCCTTTACAGCTATAGTGTACACCGTTTCAGCTATTGTGTACATCGTTTTAGCCATTGACATTGTGTACACCGTTTGTTCCGATTAGTGTAATTATTTGTGATTTATTAACTTCCGTATGTTAAACAACACATTTGCGGTCACTCTTGTAGCTTAGGACATGATCAGGAAGCGTCTTTCTTAGTTGGGCATTCTCGTCGTGTGTGTGTGTGGGGGGGGGGCGAGGGGTGGGGGTGAGATGCTGGGAGTTGTTTATCTTTTGCTGCTCCAATGCATTACCTTTGGCTGTGATTGTTGTCATTACATCTGGATTTTGTAATGAACATCGGGTCATTACATCTTGATGTCTTGTAATATACATCGAGTCATTACATCTGGATGTCTTGTAATGTACATTGGGTCATTACATCTGGATGTCTTGTAATGTACATTGGGTCATTACATCTGGATGTCTTGTAATGTACATCGCCCCCCCCCAACCATGGACATATAACTCTATGTAACATTTATAGTACACATATACTCTACTGTTGTAATACTTGGGAATATCCACTTGTGTACATCTAATGCTGGTGTGTACTAGGTAAATCCACTTGTGTACATCTAATGCTGGTGTGTGCTAGGTCAATCCACAGTTGTACATCTAATGCTGGTGTGTGCTAAACTGCTAGGGCAATCCACTTGTGTACATCTAATGCTGGTGTGTGCTAAACTGCTAGGGCAATCCACTTGTGCGGATCTATAAAATAAGTTATCTGTGAACATGTCTATTACGGATCCCTAGTGTACATTTATAACTGTTGTTTAGTGTACACCTCTTAATGGTACTTGTATCAATGGTACTTGTGTCAATGCTGTGTTGTGTGTTTGTGGACAATCGATAATCCCAACACAATTCCAAAATCCTGAATCATATGACGTCACGTGATAGACCAAACCTTACTCCTGATAACCAAACTCTTTTCCCCACTTTCCCTTTAATGACGTTATCAATGACTTTACTTCCTAACTGTTTACTTCATGACTGTATCAATGACTTGACGTCATGACCGTATCATTGACTTGACTTCCTGACTGTATCAATGACTTGACTTCATGACCGTATCAGTGACTTAACTTCATGACCGTATCAGTCACTTGACTGACCGTATCAATGACTTTACTTCCTGACTGTAACAATGACTTTACTGACTGTATCAATGACTTGACTGACCGTATCAATGACTTTACTTCCTGACTGTATCAATGACTTGACTGACCTATCAATGACTTTACTTCCTGGCTGTATCTATGACTTGACTGACCCCATCAATTACTTTACTTCCTGACTGTATCTATGACTTGACTGACAGTATCAATGACTTGACTGACCATATCACTGACTTGAATGACCATATCAATGACTTGACTGACCGTAATCAATGACTTGACTGACCATATCAATGACTTGACTGACCATATCAATGACTTGACTGACCGTATCAATGACTTGACTGACCGTATCAATGACTTGACTGACCGTACCAATGACTTGACTGACTGCATCAATTACTTTACTTCCTGACTGTATCAATGACTTTACTGACTATATCAATGACTTGACTGACCGCATCAATTACTTTACTTCCTGACGGTATCAATGACTTTACTGACTATATCAATGACTTTAATGACTATATCAATGACTTGACTGACCTATCAATGACTTGACTGACAGTATCTATGACTTGACTGACTGCATCAATTACTTTACTTCCTGACTGTATCTATGACTTGACTGACAGTATCAATGACTTGACTGACCATATCACTGACTTGAATGACCGTATCAATGACTTGACTGACCGTAATCAATGACTTGACTGACCATATCAATGACTTGACTGACCGTATCAATGACTTGACTGACCGTATCAATGATTTGACTGACCGTACCAATGACTTGACTGACTGCATCAATTACTTTACTTCCTGACTGTATCAATGACTTTACTGACTATATCAATGACTTGACTGACCGCATCAATTACTTTACTTCCTGACTGTATCAATGACTTTACTTCCTAACTGTTTACTTCATGACTGTATCAATGACTTAACTTCATGACCGTATCAGTCACTTGACTGACCGTATCAATGACTTTACTTCCTGACTGTATCAATGACTTTACTGACTGTATCAATGACTTGACTGACCGTATCAATGACTTTACTTCCTGACTGTATCAATGACTTGACTGACCTATCAATGACTTTACTTCCTGGCTGTATCTATGACTTGACTGACCGCATCAATTACTTTACTTCCTGACTGTATCTATGACTTGACTGACAGTATCAATGACTTGACTGACCATATCACTGACTTGAATGACCGTATCAATGACTTGACTGACCGTAATCAATGACTTGACTGACCATATCAATGACTTGACTGACCATATCAATGACTTGACTGACCGTATCAATGACTTGACTGACCGTATCAATGACTTGACTGACCGTACCAATGACTTGACTGACTGCATCAATTACTTTACTTCCTGACTGTATCAATGACTTTACTGACTATATCAATGACTTGACTGACCGCATCAATTACTTTACTTCTTGACTGTATCAATGACTTTACTGACTATATCAATGACTTTAATGACTATATCAATGACTTGACTGACCGTATCAATGACTTGACTGACCGTACCAATGACTTGACTGACTGCATCAATTACTTTACTTCCTGACTGTATCTATGACTTGACTGGCCGTATCAATGACTTGACTGACCATATCAATGACTTGACTGACCATATCAATGACTTGACTGACCGTATCAATGACTTGACTGACCGTATCAATGACTTGACTGACCATACCAATGACTTGACTGACTGCATCAATTACTTTACTTCCTGACTGAATCAATGACTTTACTGACTATATCAATGACTTGACTGACCGCATCAATTACTTTACTTCCTGACTGTATTAATGACTTGACTGACCGTATCAATTACTTTACTTCCTGACTGTATAAATGACTTGACTGACCGTATCAATGACTTGACTGACCATATCAATGACTTTACTTCCTGACTGTATTCAACGACTTTATTTTCACGATTGTACAATATGAACTATTTATTTACTGTGCGTGTAGTGTTTGTATCAGTTAAATGACTGGCGGCGGCATGGCGATTGTGAGATGTTTTGTTAGCGTAGATAGTGAGGTCATAGGTGAAATTGGTTCGTGAGGAGCTTTAATGTAGCTGGGTGGGGGAGGGGGGGGGTGAACAGACGAGGGGATAAAAATTGTGAGCTGGGTAGTTGAGTTTTTAGTAGAGCCAGGAGGTAGTTGAGAGAGAGTAGAGCCAGAGTAGATCGTTAGAGTTAGTGTAGAGTCGAGAGTAGTTAGAGAGAATAGAGTTATTATTATCTACATTGATGAATTGACATTGGCAGAGAATAGATCATGTAATAAAAATCTTCATTGTTTTGGTCTATTATGAATCTGGTGTGACAGAGTATATTCGTCAACCTTGTAGAAGACCCTAGACTATCGAAAGTAGACAGCAACGGAGTAAACTGTAACAACCCCCACACCATAAAATTATTTTCGTTGCTACTTCATAAATATCTGTTTTCCGATAGTCTTAGGCGATCCCTGTGTCACGGTCGTTCGACCCCCAAGGTAATGACCTAAATAAAATTGGTATCATTCTGTGCACCGCACATGTTAACAATTAACAATGAAAGTTTACTCATATTTATAAGATTTTATTTAGTCTGGAGTTTTGTCTATTTAGTGTGTATCTCTATTTAGTGTGTTTGTCTGTTTAGTGTGTATCTCTGTTTAGTGTGTATCTCTATTTAGTGTGTATCTCTATTTAGTGTGTTTCTCTATTTAGTGTGTTTCTCTATTTAGTGTGTTTCTCTATTTAGTGTGTTTCTCTATATAGTGTGTTTCTCTATTTAGTGTGTATCTCTATTTAGTGTGTATCTCTATTTAGTGTGTTTGTCTATGTAGTGTGTTTGTCTATTAAGTGTGTTTGTCTGTTTAGTGTGTTTGTCTGTTTAGTGTGTATCTCTATTTAGTGTGTATCTCTATTTAGTGTGTTTTTCTATTTAGTGTGTTTCTCTATATAGTGTGTTTCTCTATTTAGTGTGTTTCTCTATTTAGTGTGTTTCTCTATTTAGTGTGTTTCTCTATTTAGTGTGTTTCTCTATGTAGTGTGTTTATATAGTGTGTTTCTCTATTTAGTGTGTTTCTCTATGTAGTGTGTCTCTCTATTTAGTGTGTTTCTCTATTTAGTGTGTTTCTCTATATAGTGTGTTTCTCTGTTTAGTGTGTTTCTCTGTTTAGTGTGTTTCTCTATTTAGTGTGTTTCTCTGTTTAGTGTGTTTCTCTGTTTAGTGTGTTTGTCTGTTTAATGCGTTTGTCTGTTTAGTGTGTTTGTCTGTTTAATGTGTTTGTCTGTTTATTGTGTTTGCCTGGGTCAAATGTCCTCACTCATTGTTTAAACTGTTTCCTCCGTCCGGTGGACCTGCTATTTTGCATGGTCACTCAATTCCGGTGCCAGCACAACCTTACTTGACCAGCAGGTCGGTGGTGACCTTCACCGAATCTTGAGTGACCTCTGCGGGTTAAATCTCGCAATTAAATTTTGACCGCCATCCTGATGTCCAATTGAGCTGAAACTTTGTACAACTACCCACCCGCAATTACAATACAACCAAGCAATAACTTAACCCACCCGCCCACCCACAATAACAACACAATCAGGCCATAAGTAAATCAATGATAATAAAAAAAAAGTAATTTTAAAATTTAAAAAAAAATGTTTTAAAAAAAAAAACACTTTTATTAAAAAAAAAAAATAAAAAAAAAAAAAAAATAAAAAATAAAAAAACAATAATTTTTTATTAAAATTCACAAATGTAGACTAATGTGTTGAGACACCAGAATTTTCTTAAAAAAATAGAAGTGTCGGCACCAAGCATGGAAGGAGGTGAGAAGTAAAAACTTAAGAAGATGCAATACAGAGTAAGTATAGCAAACATGGAGACAGCTGTGCCGCCATTTGTATTCTTTAATGTTGTGCAGCGAAACTTCTTAGGAACATGGAGATTCTAAATTTTAGCTTTTAAACACACCGAGATCACGTTTGGAACGCCTGGAGATCACGGTTGGAATGCCTGGAGATCACGTTTGGAACGCCTGGAGATCACGTTTGGAACACCTGGAGATCACGTTTGGAACGACTGGAGATCACGTTTTGAACGCCTGGAGATCACATTTGGAAGACTTCGATATCACGTTTGGAACGCCTGGATATCACGTTTGGAACACCTCGATATCACGTTTGGAACGTCTGTCTTTAACGTATTTGTCTTTCTTGTAGTATTCCATTCCATGCTTGGCCTTCGTGCTTTTAGTTGTCTGGACGCGAGTTGTTGTAAGAAAATCCCGGTGTGTCTCAAACAAATTAGTTTGAACTGTTGAAGCTTTGAGTGCGTTTTAATAAAAGAGTGTTTTAAAAAAAAGGTAAATTAAAATAATAAATATATTTATTAGCATTGAATTTGTTTGACGCAATTACAGATTATGAGTTTTAGGAGTTCTCACGTCTTAGTCCAGTGTTTTACCTAAGTCGGAGACACCGCCCCCAAGGATGCTTGAGAGATTCCGCTGTAGTTGGAGACATCGCCCCCAAGGATGCTTGAGATATTCCGCTGTAGTTGGAGACATCGCCCCCAAGGATGCTTGAGATATTCCGCTGTAGTTGGAGACATCGCCCCCAAGGATGCTTGAGAGATTCCGCTGTAGTGAGGCGAAAACACACTGGAAGCCACTGGCGTAGACTGCGTTTGGCAAGGGTGGCCCAACCGCAGGCCGCATGAGGCCCGGTACGCTCAGTGTTCTGAAAATTTTGATATAATGTGTTGTCATCGGCAACGAGTCCGTGTGCCAAGTTTCAGCCCGATAGGTTGACGGGAGGTGATTCAATTAGCCGCGTTAAAAAAAAAACGAATTCTAACTCAATTACATCTATACAACTTAATTTAGTTGTGTTGGAAAGGCACATGTAAATTTGTTATAGTCGGTTTACAGGAATTTGTTTGAAAGAAATTTCGTCGACGGAAAATTGATCGACGGAAGTTTGATAGATAATTTTTTTTTCAGTTCACACGATGAAATTTTGCGTCAAATTTCTATTTGAACCCACTATACTATAAAGTAAAAAAAAATTATGCGTCGATCAAGTTTCCGTCGACGAAATTTCTTTCAAACAAATTTCCGGATATGGTTCTAATCTGATAATCAAGTACATTAAATAGGATTAATTAGGTATGTATTGTTTTGTATGTCACATGCGCACTGCGAAGTGTTAAGTTGCGATCAAAATGGCCCGTGCTGCCATTTAATTGGGTCGGTCACTCCTGGTGTGAGGGTCTAAAACATCACGTCACACACACATAATGACATAGGTGCACATAAAACTACTTGTGTGCACAAATTGTAATTAAAAAAAAAAGAAGTGGCTTAAATTTATGTCGACACATTTAAGTCTTACAACAAAGATGTCGCATCACATGCAGGGGCGTAGAAAGGAGGTATGGAGGTGGCGGTCCTTACCGAGTGGCCCTTTTCCCATAAATGAGGGCGGGGGGGGGGAGGGCATTGTCGGACAAGTGCAGAGTTTTTTTTTACGTAGAAAGGGTGGCAAAAAGCTTGACCCCGCTCCAGGCGGCACTAGCTCTAGCTACGCCACTGATCACAAGCCTGGCTGCGTCCCTCCCCCGCCCCCCTCTTGTGTGTGTGTGTATAACAGCACCCCCCCCCCCCTTTTTCAATCACATTAAATCATAATTACGCGATGGATACTCATTCAGAACCGGAACCAGAAAGACACAGAGGTTTATCAAATGGAGCCTGGTCAGCAAATCGTCATGGCTCGGCCACTCCATGTTATGTTCTGTGTCTACACACCTCTTTAACACCGTATTACTATAATTACAAACGCCTCTTTGTGTACGCCTTTGTCATCACCGCGATCCGTGAGTCAGTACGTACGCCTGCACTGACTCACGCCGTGCGCATTTGTCGGGTTGCTCACGGGCGAGGGGTTGCAGGCGAGGGGGTTGCAGTCGTGGGGGTTGCAGGCAGCCTGACTGGCTACAAGTTACATGAAAATCTTTTTTTTATTCTTTCTTTTGTATGGTTAGGGGCGTTATCGATGACAACAGGTAGGTTGTGGAACACACTCTTAAAAGTCGCGTAGACAAGAATGTTGAACGAGCAGCCAGTAGCCACTTGGACCAGTGGAAAAAAGACTTCACAGAGGAAAGGATTACCCGAGGTGCTCGGCGGAAGAGGGTCAAAGGTTACGTGCCGACCTCGTGACCGCGAAGCCAAGAATTTCTCTGCTCCACCTACTCCATTTCTTCGTTTATAAACAAGTGGTTATTTTTAGGCTGGAGAGAATGGTTCGCATCCCCCAACTCCTAACCCTTTGTTCGCAGTGTGTGTGTGTGTGGGTGCGTGTGTGTGTGCTTGCTTGTTTTTGGTGGATTCGTTTGGTGGATGCTTATTGGTCTATGCTTTCAGTCGATGTCTTAGGTGGATGATTTTGGTGGAACACGTTGAAGGGTGGTGGAGTGGGGAGAAAAAATGCGTATGTTATAAATCGTTTCGGAAAATGTGAGGGGGGTGGGGTGGAGGGGAGTCCGATTAACAAACAATGTTATATTAAATCCAACCCACCTGAATACGCCAGTGCTTAAGCCCTTACGGTGGCGTTTTTGTTATAGTTGTAAGCAACAGATCCATTCATCCACAAAGCATTTCTCAACAGATCCATTCATCCACAAAGCATTTCTCAACAGATCCATTCATCCACAAAGCATTTCTCAACAGATCCATTCATCCACAAAGCATTTCTCAACAGATCCATTCATCCACAAAGCATTTCTCAACAGATCCATTCATCCACAAAGCATTTCTCAACAGATCCATTCATCCACAAAGCATTTCTCAAACTGCCAAACCCAATGACGTCACCAGGTAAAAACGAGACGGTTTCTTTCAGCATGTTCAGTGACGTTATCTTTTAAATCCTGCTCAGTGACGTCATTTTTTAAATCATGCCCGGTGACGTCATCTTTTAATCCTGCTCAGCGACGTCATCTTTTCCATCCTGCCCTGTGACGTCATCTGTTAAATCCTGCTCAGTGACGTCATCTTTTAAATCCCGCTCAGTGACGTCATTTTTAAAAATCCTGACCAGTGACGTCATCTGTAAATCCTGTCCAGTGACGCCATCCTTAATCCTGCCCGGTGACGTCATCTTTTAAATCCTGCTCAGTGACGTAATATTTTAAATCCTGCACATTGACGTCATTTTTTAAATCCTGCCCAGTGACGTCATCTTTTAATCATACTCAGTGACATCATTTTTAAAATCCTTCTCAGTGACGTCATCTTTTAATACTGCTCAGTGACGTCAT
The DNA here is from genome assembly GCA_964017045.1 of Omphiscola glabra. Lineage (NCBI taxonomy): Eukaryota > Metazoa > Mollusca > Gastropoda > Lymnaeidae > Omphiscola > Omphiscola glabra. Next base: position 1,658,385 of record OZ024805.1, on the reverse strand, counting down.
CTTTTCCATCCTGCCCTGTGACGTCATCTTTTCCATCCTGCCCTGTGACGTCATCTTTTCATCCTGCTCAGTGACGTTACCCTCTTGACCCATGCCCTGTCTTATAACAGCATCAATGCGTCACTTTCGTGTTATTGTTTTCCCCTCTGCGTCATTTCAAAATAAGGAGCTAAACTTTGAGGTCAGCCTACGCCTCTGATCGTACTAATGACCTCCCTAATTGATCACGTTTGGCTTCTACGTGACACCTTAATGACCCCTCCTCCACGTATAACTGCCCCCTTCCCCCTCCCAAAGTATCTTCGACACCCCCTTCAATTGGTCAAAATATTCCACCACTGCTTTTTGGTTGGAACTCCAGACCCCCAAATAAATCCACGCGCAAGTTATTGTTGGGGGGGGGGGGAGGGGGAGGAAGTGACGTCATTTCTATAACTAATCTCCCCCTCCTCTCCTTGTGATCTTTACACAGGAATCCACTCTCGCCTCAACTCAACGTAGGGTTGCTGGTGCCGTCATCTGAGCAACGTGGAGTTGCTGGTGCCGTCATCTGAACAACGTGGAGTTGCTGGTGCCGTCATTTGAACTCAATCCGGCGTTGCTGGTGCCGTCATCTGAATAACGCGGAGTTCTGGTGCCGTCATCTCAACTCAACTCGGGGTTGCTGGTGCCGTCATCTCAACCCGACGTGGGGCTGCTGGTGCCGTCATCTCAACCCAACGTGGGGCTGCTGGTGCCGTCATCTCAACCCAACGTGGGGTTGCTGGTGCCGTCATCTCAACCCAACGTGGGGTTGCTGGTTCCGTTTTAAATGCATTACCTGCTTTCTCACCTTCCTCCTCAATTATAATCCAACTCACTGGTCTACGTCATTCCCATCCCACCTGTCAGCATGCTCCTCAACCCACCCCGCCTCGCCCTCCACCCCGCCTCGCCCTCCACCCACCTCCACCCCACCTCCCCCTCCACCCCACCCCCTCCACCCCACCTCCCCCTCCACCTCCCCCTCCACCCCACCTCCCCCTCCACCCCATGCTTACATGTTTCCGATTGGGGCACGCCGTTGTTTCCCCCAAACCCAAGAGCAGGTAAGTGATACCTGATCGGGGGTGGGGGGTATGTGCAAATTAACGTTTCGGGGCGGTGGTGAAGCGAGGTGTGAGTCTGAAATTTTTCATGACACGGGAAGTTAAGATATGACATGACTCACCCACCCCGAAACCGCCCCTCCCCTTTCTGGACCTTGGCGCCTTTAATCGCATCTTAAGCCATGGGTGCCATGTTTGAATATGTTATATGTCACATAAGCATAGGTATGTATACTTTGTATATGTTTGTACGTCACATAAGTATAGGTATACCGGTATATACTTCGTGCGTGTTTGTATTTGACATAACGCTATAGATTTGTATTTGGTTTGGATATGTTTTCCGTCATAGTCATACATATGTTGATATGCTCTGTAGGCGCACATACGACTAGGCGTGTTTTCTTTGTTAGATGGAAGACGGTGGCAATGATAGGCCAGTGATGTTTAAGTGTGGGGATATAATGTAGTTCCTGTGATAGACGGTGGCAATGATAGGCCAGTGATGTTTAAGTGTGGTGATATAATGTAGTTCCTGTGATAGACGATGGCAATGCTAATGGTGGGCCAGTGATGTTTAAGTGTGGTGATATAATGTAGTTCCTGGGATAGACGGTAGCAATGCTAATGGTGGGCCAGTGATGTTTAAGTGTGGTGATATAATGTAGTTCCTGGGATAGGTGATAGAGGGTGGTGATGTGTAGTTCCTGGGATATGTGATAGAGGGTGGTGATGTGTAGTTCCTGGGATAGGTGATAGAGGGTGGTGATGTGTAGTTCCTGGGATAGACTGTGGCAATGCTAATGGTGGGCCAGTGATGTTTAAGTGTGGTGATATAATGTAGTTCCTGTGATAGGTGATATAGGGTGGTGATGTGTAGTTCCTGGGATAGGTGATAGAGGGTGGTGATCTGTAGTTCCTGGGATAGGTGATAGAGGGTGGTGATCTGTAGTTCCTGGGATAGGTGATAGAGGGTTGTGATGTGTAGTTCCTGGATAGGTGATAGAGGGTGGCGATGTGTAGTTCCTGGGATAGGTGATATAGGTTGGTGATGCGTAGTTCCTGGGATAGGTGATAGAGGGTGGTGATGTGTAGTTCCTGGGATAGGTGATAGAGGGTGGTGATGTGTAGTTCCTGGGATAGGTGATATAGGTTGGTGATGTGTAGTTCCTGGGATAGGTGATAGAGGGTGGTGATGTGTAGAGTTCCTGGGATAGGTGATAGAGGGTGGTGATCTTTAAGTGAGTCAGTGACGTGTGATTAAATGCTGTGTTAAAGGTGTATCAATTATGTTTGTTATTTGTGGCATGTGAATGATTGTTGAAATGATATAGGTTCTGTGGTATGTGAATGATTGTTTGAAATGATATAGTGTCTGTGGTATGTGAATGATTGTTGAAATGATATAGGTTCTGTGGTATGTGAATGATTGTTGAAATGATATAGGTTCTGTGGCAGGTGAATGACTTCATGTGGTAACCTTTCTGCGATGAAGACTTACTTAAACTTAGAACACGTCTAGAAATCATGTCTCTCAGGAACTCGACGCAAAAGTGCACACCACAAATTCTGTTGTACAGAGAATCGTGCACATGGCTATTTTTAAACACTTGCATCCGGTCGAAGTGCGTATAGACTGCGCAGATTGGCAGTTTGGTTTGTGTTTATTCTCCTTGAAAACTATCTTAGAAACCCGGCTCTCTTTCGTTCTTTCTTTCAACTTTATTTCTCCCCCCTCTCTCTCTCTCTCTTTATTTCTTTTTTCTTTCTTTCCTACATTTTATTTATTTTCGTTTCTTTATTACTATTCTTTACTTTTTTCTATTATTTTCTCTCTATTCTTTCTTTATATTTTTTCCAACGTTCTATTTTTCTTTCTTTCTATCGTATCTTTCTTTCTTTTTCTATCTTTCTTTCTTTTTATCTTTCTTTTTTTCTTTTTTTCGTTCTTGCTTTTTTTTCTTCGTTCTTTCTTTCTTTCATTGCCCTTTTCCTCGCTTTTCTTTCTTTCTTTCTTTCCTTGCTTTTCTTCTTTTCTTTTCTTTTCCTTTTTCAAGACTTTATTTCTACTTTACACCTAAAACGTGTGGATGTGTGTATGTGGATGTGTGGATGTGGATGTGTGTATGGAGCGTTATTTTTGTTTACACACGTGACATTTTCGCAAAGCTGCCTGCTAAACAAAGCATCACCCGATAGCATTCTTTAGAACACAGTATCCGAACGTAAACAACCTTTTCCCAATCAAGGGAGGGGTGGGTACAAAGTATTGACTCTACACATTTAATCGGTAAGGTCAATATCCAAACAAAAAAGGGGGAAGGAAGGTAATGTTGTATACCACAGTTTGTGGTGAATAAAAACTCGGTCAATATACAGGCTTTAACGGTTGGTATGAAAACGTTATACACAGACACAACAAAGTGAAGAATTCATTGAACGAGAGAATTTCTTTAACGCGGTCAATTTTATGTGGGAGTGGTTCGCATTATCTTCATTTTTAATTTTACACAAAACATCAGTCCCATGACGTCACTAGGAGTGCAACACAAACATCAGTACCATGACGTCACTAGGAGTGCAACACAAACATCAGTACCATGACGTCACTAGGAGTACAACACAAACATCAGTCCCATGACGTCACTAGGAGTGCAACACAAACATCAGTACCATGACGTCACTAGGAGTGCAACACAAACATCAGTCCCATGACGTCACTAGGAGTGCAATGCAAACATCAGTACCATTACGTCACTATGAGTGCAACACAAACATCAATACCATGTTGTCACTAGGAGTGCAACACAAATATCAGTACCATGACGTCACTAGGAGTACAACACAAACATCAGTAACATGACGTCACTAGGAGTGCAACACAAACATCAGTACCATGACGTCACTAGGAGTACAACACAAACATCAGTACCATGACGTCACTAGGAGTGCAACACAAACATCAATACCATGACGTCACTAGGAGTGCAACACAAACATCAATACCATGACGTCACTAGGAGTACAACACAAACATCAATACCATTACGTCACTATGAGTACAACACAAACATCAATACCATGACGTCACTAGGAGTACAACACAAACATCAGTACCATGACGTCACTAGGAAAAAACACAAACATCAATACCATGACGTCACTAGGAGTACAACACAAACACCAGTACCATGACGTCACTAGGAGTACAACACAAATATCAGTCCCATGACGTCACTAGGAGTGCAATGCAAACATCAGTACCATGGCGTCACTAGGAGGGCAATGCAAACTTCAGTACCATGACGTCACTAGGAGTACAACACAAACATCAGTACCATGACGACACTAGGAGTGCAACACAAACATCAGTACCATGACGTCACTATGAGTACAACACAAACATAAGTACCATGACGTCACTAGGAGTGCAACACAAACATTAGTACCATGACGTCACTAGGAGTACAACACAAACATCAGTACCATGACGTCACTAGGAGTACAACACAAACATCAATACCATGACGTCACTAGGAGTACAACTCAAACATCAGTACCATGACGTAACTAGGAGTACAACACAAACATCAGTACCAGGACGTCACTAGGAGTACAACACAAACATCAGTACCATGGCGTCACTAGGAGTACAACACAAACATCAGTTCCATGACGTCACTAGGAGTACAACACAAATATCAGTTCCATGACGTCACTAGGAGTACAACACAAACATCAGTACCATGAAGTCACTAGGAGTGCAATGCAAACATCAGTACCATGACGTCACTAGGAGTACAACACAAACATCAGTACCATGAAGTCACTAGGAGTACAACACAAACATCAGTACCATGAAGTCACTAGGAGTGCAACACAAATATCAGTACCATGAAGTCACTAGGAGTACAACACAAACATCAGTACCATGAAGTCACTAGGAGTACAACACAAACATCAGTACCATGAAGTCACTAGGAGTGCAACACAAAAATCAATACCACGCCTTTACTAGGAGTGCAACACAAATATCAGTCCCATGACGTCACTAGGAGTGCAACACAAACATCAGTATTAACATAGCGACTCTGTACCATAATCTTTCTGTACCATAATCTTGCTGTACCATAATCTTGCTATACCATAATCTTGCTGTGCCATAATCTTGCTGTACCATAATCTTGCTGTACCATAATCTTGCTGTACCATAATCTTGCTGTACCATGTTATTGTTATCATTCGAATGTATCTTATTTTTATTCAAATGTATGTTATTGTCATTTTAATGTAAGTTATTGACATTCAAATGTATGTTGTTGTCATTCAAATGTATGTTTTTGTCATTCAAATGTATGTTGTTGTCATTCAAATGCATTATCCAGCCATATGGCGTGTTGTTATGTCCGGCCATAAAACGTGTTGTTATGTCCAGCCATAAAACGTGTCGTTATGTCCAGCCATAACGACATAAACATAGTTAGAGAGACATACATGTGGATACATGGATGGATGGATAAATGGATGGATGGACGGACATACAAAATGTACAAACACACAGTTAAATTAATATGCATTTCTTCTTATTTTATTTTATATTAAAAGTCTAATGACCCACCCAATTTTACCCAGCAGATTTATTACACTGACCATTACAGAAAATCAAAAGACAATACTACGCAGCAAACGCACCTGTCATATTAAAAAAAAAGATTTTTTTCTAGCGCAGTTATCGGGAATTTTATTTCATGATATTAGTGGCATTATATTTCCTTCATCTTCCCCTTGAAAATCAGGAAAAAATATGAAATACATATTTTTGGGGGTGAGGTTGAAAATTTGATAGAATGTGCCAATTTAGCGCGATAGGTTGACGGGACGTAGGTCTGTTAGCCGTCCGAATATTTTGCCAGCCAGAAACACTATAAGAAAAGCGAATTTTATAAAGGATTTAAAAATCTGGATTGATTTATTGACGACATATAACCATTGAATGACCAAGTTTATAGGGATCTAATTTATTAGATTTGTTTGTCCAAATTTGCATTTCAATTTAAAAAAAAAAAAGATAATGCGTTTAGTCCTTGGACCTCTATTCTGAGTGTGTACTGACCGATTGTTTTTGAACACGTTCACTGAATAGGTAAGTTATTATTAGGGGGCACAAAATCTCATTAAGAGATGCCATGGACAAATGTCATAGAAAGGTGTCATACAGATGTCAAAGACAAAAAGAAATATGATTTAAAAGGTCATTATAAAAAATATTTTGTTCATAAGAATCTCATTGGTAGTTTTACAACCCCCTCAACTATTACAACCCTTCAACTATTACAACCCCTCAACTATTACAACCCCTCAACTTTTACAACACCTCAACTCTTACAAGCATCCCACTGTCCTAGCGCCCCCCCCCCCCCACAACCCAATGTCTTCTAACTCTTAACTGTCTTCCACGTGCCTGACCGCCTTCTGCCTTCCACTAATCGCGTCATATCGATGACCTCATCTTGAGCTCAGAGCTCAGGTGGTGCGCGCCCTCGGTAGCCTAGTTTTCTCTTTACCTGGAAATCTCTCGCTGCTCTGAGCACGGATACTGTGAGGCTTGGTGAGTTTTCGCGCGAAGGAGTTTACAGAGCATAGGGAGAGAGTTGACAGAATAGAGAGAGAGTTGACAGAATAGGGAGAGTGTTGACAGAGAATAGGGAGAGTGTTGACAGAGAATAGGGAGAGTGTTGACAGAGAATAGGGAGGGTGTTGACAGAGCATAGTGAGAGAGTTGACAGAATAGGGAGAGTGTTGACAGAGAATAGGGAGAGTGTTGACAGAGAATAGGGAGAGCGTTGACAGAGAAGGGGATAAAGTCGACAGAATTGTGAGAGTTGATATAGAATTATGAGGATGTTCACAGAGAATTTATTATTATTATTATTATTATGGGTAGTTTTCTATAGCTCACCACGCTGTACATACAAATTAAAATGAACTTAAAAAATATAAATTAAAAACCAACCATTCCATATCAATTTACATGTGAAGCCATGGACGGCACTCCGCAGCATCGTTTAACTTTCAGAGGGGGAATCAGTCAGGATAGTAAAGTTTAAAGAGGTGTGTTTTGAGTGCAGTTTTGAAGGCTGTGATGGTTGATATATTTCTGATGTGTAGTGGAAGAGAATTCCATTGTTTGGGGGCACAGTAAGAGAAAGATCTTTCACCGTATGTTTTTGTGCGAGTCTTAGGGACAGAAAGAATACGATCGTCTGCGGAGGAGCGAAGCTGTCGAAGGGGTGAATAGACAGAGAGAATTTCGGTTAGATAGGAAGGGCAGGAATTCGAGAAAAAGTTGTGGCACAGAACAGAGAGTTTATAATCAATCCATGCTTGTACAGGTAGCCAATGAAGTGAATGAAGTAGTGGTGTGACGTGATCACGTTTTTTTGCCTTTAAAACTAGCCTAGCAGCTGAGTTTTGAACCTTTTGTAATCTTTCTAAGAAGTGTTTAGGTGAGCCTGATAGAAGAGAGTTGCAGTAGTCAAGACGAGAGAGAACAAGAGCACAGACTAAGGTTTTTGTTGCACTAACTGTGAGGTAGTGGCGGATGGAGCTGATCTGACGGATAGCAGTGTATGCAGAGTGACAAATGTGAGATATATGTTTATCTAGAGACATGTTGTTAGACAGAATATAACCAAGATTCCTAGTTGAGTATGTAAACTGTATGTCTGAGTTACCTACTTGAAATGAAGTGGGGAGAGCTGAGTTAGAGGATGATTTGTGATCATGAATAAGAAGTGCTTCCGTTTTGTCATCGTTAAGGGAGCGGGAGTAGACTAGAGAACTGTGAAGAAATTGAATATTGTGAGGAAGTTGACATAGAGTTGGTGCGCCCCCTCCCCACCCCCCCCCCCACAAAAGAAAAGTATTCACAAATTATCCTAGTTCAACTTTACACTCATTTATGTTACTTTACAGGAGTGTGGTTGGTTTGTTTGTCGTGGTTGGACTGGTTGTCGTGGTTGGACTGGTTGTTTGTCGTGGTTGGACTGGTTGTTTGTCGTGGTTGGACTGGTTGTTTGTCGTGGTTGGACTGGTTGTTTGTCGTGGTTGGACTGGTTGTTTGTCGTGGTTGGACTGTTTGTTTTTCGTGGTTGGACTGGTTGTTTGTCGTGGTTGGACTGGTTGTTTGTCGTGGTTGGACTGGTTGTTTGTCGTGGTTGGACTGGTTGTTTTTCGTGGTTGGACTGGTTGTTTGTCGTGGTTGGACTGGTTGTTTGTCGTGGTTGGACTGGTTGTTTGTCGTGGTTGGACTGGTTGTTTGTCGTGGTTGGACTGGTTGTTTGTCGTGGTTGGACTGGTTGTTTGTCGTGGTTGGACTGGTTGTTTGTCGTGGTTGGACTGGTTGTTTGTCGTGGTTGAACTGGTTGTTTGTCGTGGTTGGACTGGTTGTTTGTCGTGGTTGGACTGGTTGTTTTTCGTGGTTGGACTGGTTGTTTGTCGTGGTTGGACTGGTTGTTTGTCGTGGTTGGACTGGTTGTTTGTCGTGGTTGGACTGGTTGTTTGTCGTGGTTGGACTGGTTGTTTGTCGTGGTTGGACTGGTTGTTTGTCGTGGTTGGACTGGTTGTTTGTCGTGGTTGGACTGGTTGTTTGTCGTGGTTGGACTGGTTGTTTGTCGTGGTTGAACTGGTTGTTTGTCGTGGTTGGACTGGTTGTTTGTCGTGGTTGGACTGGTTGTCTGTCGTGGTTGGACTGGTTGTTGGTCGTGGTTGGACTGGTTGTTTTTCGTGGTTGGACTGGTTGTCGTGGTTGAACTGGTTGTTTGTCGTGGTTGGACTGGTTGTTTGTCGTGGTTGGACTGGTTGTTTTTCGTGGTTGGACTGGTTGTTTGTCGTGGTTGGACTGGTTGTCGTGGTTGGACACATTTTACGAGCTAAAAGTTCTTTAACAGCTTTGTCTTACTGACAATGTTAATGTAATAAATCTTAACAAACCCTGTATCGTCCCCTTCTCTTAACGTCTGGCTCAATCTAAATACTCTCACACCAACTGTTTGCAATAGAGTGGCAGAGATGACCGTAAAGGACATGTGCTGAAGCGGCACTGAGCACGAGGCTCTTGGCCGACCACTCACGAAGAGCGGCGTCCCCAACCCCGATCCGGCGCTTCGTAACCGTTACAGCCGAACCGAGGCCGAAGGCCTCCCCGCTGCTAATCAGCGGTTGCGAGAAAGCTTGGCTCACGACCCCCCCCCCCCCACGTGAAATGGGGGCCGCAGAGATGACCAGACTACGACAGATATCGGTTTAGAGCAGCGGTTCTCAACCTGTTGGTCGCGACCCCTTTGGGGGTCGAATGACCCTTTCTCAGGGGTCGGCTAAGACTATCGGAAAACACATATACTCATCAGTTATGAAGACGCAACGAAAATAATTTTGTGGCTGGGGATCGCCACAACACAAGGAACTGGTTTAAATGGTCGCGGCATTAGGAAGGTCATATACAATTTAAAAAATGGTACGGTACTTAAATTTAAACCAAAAAATTTCCTTGTCTGGTTTTTAACACTGTAAGTCACTTTTGGCCTTGACCTTGCAATAACAACAGACGTTTTATTCGTGTCTGTGACACATAGCGACCCCAGACTTGACCCCAGACCCGACCCAAACGTCAAAACTCTTAAACCACCGCCTTAGTCCTCGAGATGTAGCAAAGTTTGTGTCTAAGTCTAACGTAGTACGCTCCATCTCCTACCCTGACTGCACGCGCCAGTCATGTACCATGGTTGTGATAGTCAACAAGGGCGTGGGTGCATGAGTAATTACTGGCCCACTTTTCGCCACAGTCCCCAGCCCTGTCCAACCCGTACCTTTGTTTCACTGCGCTCTCGGGAATCAAGGCAAACAATAGCAACAAGCAGGACCGTACGAAGGGGGAACCCACTCCGGCCCACCAATCCCGGGCACACCGGCTCTTGGCGCACCAACTCCTACGCTTGATTAAGTTTTATTAAATAATCTGTTTAATAGATTTGATGAAACCAGGGTGCAGTGAGCATGCTAAAGTAGCATGGATACCAGCGCTATAGAAGTATCCAATCAATCAAACCAACTCTGGTCGCACCAACTCTGGTCGCACCAACTCCGGGCCCACCGGCTCTGGGTGCACCAACTCCGATACGCCGGCCCTGGGTGACACTTTTAACCTAGCAATTCCATTGCTTGCGCGCAAAATTCCGAGGGTGATTGAATGGTTATAGGGCTTGTCATTTAATGGCGGAAATCTATAAATAGAATTGATGTAATCATCCGGGTAATTATGCGGACAAAATGTCAACACTGTTCTGTACTGCTATGTTAGCGAAGTGACTCTTAACCTAAATCAAAACATTGTTTTCAACTATATTTAATGAAATATTTACACCACTTTAAAAAATCCACATTCTCAATAATAAAATGACATAATACTTTTTGAGAGAGATTGAGAGAAACACACTAATTTATGTGGTGTTAGGGGATTGGGATCATCCGAACGCAGGTCCAAAATTCATAACACTAGTAGTAGTCCTAATTCATACCACTAGTAGTAGTAGGCCTAACTCGAATGTCAGTTTAATAATGTTTTACCATGAGCAAATGGTCAAATGTGATAATAGTCACTTAACAACTGTCGGAACATGTTCAAGTTGTGTGTGTGTCTTTCTCTTTCTTACTCTCTCTCTCTCTCTCTGTGTGTGTTGGGGTGCGTGTGTGGGTGGGTGGGTTTGTTGGTTTGTTGGTCTTTGTGTTTGTGTATGTGTCTGTGTTTGTTTGTGTGTATGTGTGTTTGTTTGTTTGTGTATGTTTGTGTGTTTGTTTGTGTGTGTGTTTGTGTGTGTAAGTGAAAGCGCCACTGGAAAGCACACAATGAAGTAGTTTGGAAACAGGCCAATTTACGCTTGACCTGCACCCAAAGTCCATCAATAGTATTTGTGTGGATTCCTGGGTGAAAGGGTGTACGAAATCTTGGGCATCTTTTAACATATAGCACGAACACTTACAAAAATTGATATTTTAAAAAACAAAAATTAAGAATTTAACGGGTTCTTACAAATAAGGCACTTTTCATCGATTATTATTGTGTTATTTGTGTTTTCTTCAAATTTGCTACTTGTGTAACACAGTTTCCTAAATAACATAGTTTAAAAAAAATCTTAGCCTATAGTTATTAAATTGCCCACTGTTTTCTTATCTTTTTATTTTCAGAATAATAAACAATCTGCCCCGCCCATTTGCATTCATTTTTATTTTAATGATTTCTTTTTAGATGACAATCTTATAGTAGAAAGCTAAACGAAAGCCAAAAAAGTTTGTGAACTAACATTTTGATTATCATTCCAATTTCAATTTTTGTTTATCGTTGGGGACTAGTTGTAGAAAAAATTCTTCGTTGTATACCGTGTTTTCAGATTTATTTGTCCGCCGTTCTAAAAATAGTAAGATTACGTAGTGCGCTATGACGTTTTCCGGTCTGAGAAATGACAAGCCCTATTAAATCCAAATATGTGTATAAAAATATACTCAGGCTTTGCCTTGGTCGCAGCTTTTGCTTACCACGGACCTGGTAACCACACTACAAACCAAGGAAGGGTTGTGAAGTTTTATGTCACCCGACTCCTGGGGCAATGACGTTAACCCGAGTTCACGTTGGCTTGAGTTGGCAGCTTGGTTACAAACAAAACATGACACTCTAATTTTTATTATATGGCATAGCTTAATGTTTTTGTGCACATTGTTATCATGGGCGTCCACGCATATTTAGATTGTTGTTTGGATTTGGGGGAGGGGGGGCAAAAACCACTTAAATTTTACAGTTAGATTAGAATTAAATAAGAAAAATAGAAGTTAATGTCTTTTTTAAAAAGCTGACGCAAAATATAGCGTGGGAGGGTAAATGCATGTCTCTTCCCCCCCCCCCCCCAATTGGCAGACGCCCGTGATACCTGGAGTTCTTTGCTATTCTGCGGTAACAAATATCTTTACTTCCTCTCCTCGGCGCGGACTCGTGTCTCCAAAGAAACAAACGGCCCACGAGATTTTTGACTAGCAGAAATGGGTGTGTGTGAATAATGATGCTGCGTTGTGATGTATCGTGTGTGTGTGTGTGAGTGAGAGAGAGAGAGCGCGCATGGGGTTTATTCCCCCTGCCAGTGGTGCGCGCCAGGTTAATTCCCCCTTGATTCTAGCCTCCCCGTGACGTTATTCACAAGAAGGGCGGGGGAAAGCGGCAGTGACGTCATGGCATCGGAATGCGGTGGCCTTATGTCGCTACTGTTGCGTGAGGTTGGCAGTGTCTGGTTTTTACCAATTTTTGTTTCTTTTTATTTAAATTAAATATACCCCCCCTCAACTCCCCCTCCCCATTCTCCAGAACAAGCGATGCGACTTTGTTTAATATTTTTAAAAAGTGTGGAGCCAGGGAACAATTAATGTTGTTGGTGGGCGGTCAGTCACGTTCTGGGATGCATATTCAGAGTTTTCGTCATGGAATCTGGACACCCCCACCCCTCCAACCCACCAGTTTAAAAACAAATCATGCACCCAATCGAATCAATTTATTTTATCATCCCAACAATAATTTTTAATTTTTAAAAAATTAGTTGAACTTTCAATTTTATATTTATAAAATTTATTATTAAATGAAATTAATTTCAAGGGAAATAAATGTCATAAAAATAATTGAAAAATATTTGTAGCAAAATAGCCTCCCTGATTTAAAACACTTAAATTTTTTTTACATTGCTTTAACTTTAAAATGAATGAATGTTACAAAAAATAAATAAAACAAATGATAAGAAAATATTTTTTTAAAAAAACTTTGAAGTAGCGAACTCCTCTACAAATGGAAATGATTCTTACAAAAGATTTTACAAAATAAACATTAAATAATCGAGATGTGAGTTATTATATCGATATTTTAGTGAAGAATTTTTTTCCAAGAAAGCACGTAATCAGTAAAGTTGAAAGCAAGTATGCACAATACATGAGACTTAAAAACGTATATAAATATTATTAAACCATTTACATCGAGTGCACCGTGACGCAGTCAAAGAACTTCTATCAAGTAAGGAAGCGAATGGTTCGAGAATAACAATGGGGGAGAATATTCAGTGGCAGGCGAGTCGGGTGTGGGGCGTTGATATGTGTTTGCGTGTGGTGGGAAGGGTTGCGCAGCACCCTAGCATACATAAATATACAATTTATTTTACAATTTCGTGATTTCTAACGTCTATTGCAGCTTCAGGTGTGACTATAGTTTGCGTACTCCGTTTTATACGACGGCATTAAAAATAGATTTAAACAAAAGTAAAGACAACACATTTTACTTTGTAGCGAATTTTACAGTAAACTTTTATATAAGCGTGCCAGAGGAGTGATCATTGATTGGCGTTTTTAAAGTCAAATCTCCTATTTGCCAGATGGAACTACATTTTTTGTCTTCCAACTTTTTTGTCTTTTATTTTCGTTGGTTTTTAAATGGATTTTCAATATATTAGTTTTCCCTATACTTGTATACCGGTATCACAATGGCGCCGTGAAAGAAAAATGCATGGGGTTCACTTTTTTTATCTCGTCCATTTGGTTTAATCGTCTTTGGAAAAAAAGACGATATTTAACGTACAAAATCCTTTTAATAATGAAATAAGTTGATTATTACTATAAAAAAAAGTTAACTGTGAAATTTAGAAACAAAAAACAAACATACTTTTCCATTTGCCTTTTGCATTGAAATGGTACGCTAAAATAAGAAATTAACCAAGAGTAGCATCCTATGATTTATTTGGTCTAAGATTAAGAGTTGTAATGGTTTCTTGCTCCCCCCCCCCCCCCACTCTCTCTCTCTCACACAGTTGATTTGATCCAAACAACGCCTAGGGACAGAAATCTGGCCTGTCATGATAACCTCGCATCTGCGTCTAAGCTCCCGGCACACTTCCCGTTTGGTGCCACTCTGATTTATGGAATTCAAAACTTAAATTAGGTGAGTTGTGAGATTAGAATGTATTTTTAAACCCCGGGCTTGTATTTATATCTAGTAAAAAAAAATTACATCCTGATAGAGGGCACGGGTCTCGGCTCTGTCTCTGGTACCGGTAGTAATAGTAATATTAATATTTAATGTAATTTAATATAGACTGTCTATAGTCTATTGATACTCTATTGACTATTGGCATTGGGTGTCTACGGACAATTATGTGTAGTGTAATTGAAGTAAGAAAGGGGTTAGCGCGTCTACCAGCATTTAGGTTCACAGCTCAGCAACGGTCATGTGCCCATTACTTAACTAAAAGGCAGGCAATGGACCAAAAAGCTCCTAGTCCTAGCATCATAAGCATGTCATCTGTGCTAAACTCCTAGTGACTGATGTTTCAGATTCATCTATCCCAACCTCCTTCAAACTCGTTGCGTTTCATCTGTCCCGACCTCCTTGTGTTTAATCAAACTTAAATCCCCTGCATAACTTTTCAATCTACCAGTGCCATATAACCCTACTTATAGCATGTCCCTCTTTTTTCCCAACCTCCACGCAGAGCATGTGTCCCAACTTCCTAACACTAACACTAACATATTATGTACTCAAACCTCATAATCATAACAGGTATAAATATATACTATATTATAATGTGTTTAAACCTCCCAGCACCCCATATGTCCAAACCTACGAGCACCCCATGTGTCCAAACCTACCAGCAGATCATGTGTCCAAACCTTGCAGTCATGTATCCTAACATCCCATCATGTCATAAACCAAATCAAGTGATACATCCCATTAGGTCATGTATCCCAATATTACATCAGGTCATACATCCATCCCATCAGGTCATACGTCCCACCAGGTCATACATCCCAACATCCCAGCAAGTCATGAATCTCAGAATCCCATCAAGTCATGTTTCAAAACCTCAAAAGACTTACATTTAAGATTTCATTATTTTTTTGGATTCTATGAATAATTTAAATTATCAAATATTATAATTAGATGTTGATAGTATCAAATATCAGTATTAGCTGTTGACAGTATCAAATACCATTATTAGCTGTTGACAGTATCAAATATAATTTCAGACTATGGGAGCTGCACAGAGCAAGAGGAGACGCAAGGAAAGAAAGAGGAAGAAAAAAATACACATGGGATTACCCAATTTTGATGTGCCTCGCAGTGCCAGTGCTGATGTCATCCGCACGCTCAGCCTGACCACAGCTTTCTGTCCTTACTGCCAACACGGCTGTGGGCGACGAACCTACTCAGGATCATTAGAGAGTTCCCATCCATTTGGGTGTCCTCGCTGTCTGAGTGGTCAAAGTGATGACATTAGAGGAGATGGTTATGACTCGTGTCCAAGTTATTCTAATTCTAACTGCTGCCTCAATCCCTCAAACCCGATGGGCTCTGGTCTTGTACCGACAACCAGCTTGAGATTGGACAGGAGCACGATGTCATTGAACAGAAATCTGGATGGGAGAATTTCAAAGATCCCCCAATCCAAAAGTTCAGACTTTTCTGAGATTCTTGACTTACTGAGACTTCACGAGGACAAAAAGAGGGAGCTGTCTTTGCTCCTTACCTCGCCTCCGCTCCTAACCCCACCCCAAGAGAGTTCCTCAGAGAATGTCACACCAACCATTGCAGTGACTGAGGACATTAATCAGTTCCCAGGATTAACCACCACACAGTCTGTAGAATTAGCCACTGCACAGTCTGTAGAATTAGCCACTGCACAGTCTGTAGAATTAGCCACTGCACAGTCTGTAGAATTAGCCACTGCACAGTCTGTAGAATTAGCCACTGCACAGTCTGTAGAATTAGCCGTCAGAGAATCCTCAGGATTAGCCACACAACAACCTCACTCGGAAAAGCCCCCCACTAAAAAAGCAATTACGTTACTGGAGGATGAAGCATCCAGGCTGGCCAGATGGCAGAAACAGAAACAAATGGCACAGCAGCTGCGAACCCTCCGAAAACACATACAATTGCAGGAAGCCACTCATCGCCTGGTCCCTTTCCCAATTTTAGGCAACCCCACTGCGTCATCACAGAGTGATCTGCCCTGCTCATCCAAGGAACGACTAACAACATCTAAGCACACTCAGCAGGAGGCCCCCGCTTCCTTTGACAATTCAAAGACTATTCTGGTCACTGTGGAGAATAATCGGCGGTCGTTCAGGAGTAAGTTTTCCAAGATGAGCAACTACAAATACTTGGACAGCCATCCAGTTTTATCCAAGCTTCAGAATGAACAAAACAATCGGCTCGAGAGCATGGAGAGACGAATGAAGGAGATCCGTGCCAGTGCCATGCAGGAGGCGGAGAGGAGGAAGTTTGCAGAAATCTTTCCTGCAAAAGAGGACAACTCCAAGACGGAGAAGATGATGCAAGAGGCGAGAGAGATGCTGGAGAGGATAAAGGAGGAGAGGAAGAAGAAGAGGGAAGAGGGAGAGAAGCAGAGTGTCCAAACTCAGAGCTGTGGCGGCAGCAGTCAAATTCTGTCTGGAATCAATGATCAGGATTCAAGAAATGCTGAAGATTCAGGGGAGATTATTCCTGTACACATCTTGACAACAAGGGGAGCTAAATCTGTTTTAACAGTAATGAGCTCAGTTCAGCAGGAGGCCCAACAAAATCCAGGAGAAAAAGATGAGGAGTCGAGTAAGCTGAGAGAGAAATCTGATTGGCTGAATAATGCATGGCCAAATATGAACCTTGGTAAGTGTAATATAAACACTAATGTAAACAAGTTGTATGGACCAGTTAAAAACTAAAAGTAAATTAAAAAGCTGTTCCAGAGGTCCTCAACCTTGGAACCAGAAGTTATAATTTTGTAATTTGTCATTTAAAAGTTAACTTTACTTTAAAGCAAAGTTGAGATGATTTAAATCAACCCATTTAAATCATTTATTTAAATTTATTTAAATCATGATTTAAATCTTACCAATAAGAATCATTATTTAAAGAAAAAATTGTTATGTTAATTGATGTTAATCATATATATTTATATAATATATTTATATTTAAAGGCACTAGCTGAAAGTTTGTTTTTATACATTTGTCACTTAATGTATTATTTATTTCTTAATATATAATTATTATTGCATGATTTTTTAATGATACATTATACATTTTCTTTTTATTCAGTTAAACTTTTCAGTTTTTAGAAATTTGAAATCATCTTTGGGTTGAGACAGCAGGAATTTTTCTTTTCTATTCAAATTATTTTATCAGAAGCCTTTAGTGAAATCGAATGAAACTGAATTGAAATTCATATTCATGTGTTTCCATATTTTTTAGAATTGTAAATTCAAAAATACTATAGTCTGCATACGTGATTGCTTACTTCCGGTTATAATAGTATTACTATGGTGCTAGCCCCAGTTTGTCAATTAAAAACTTTTTTATAAATTGGATATAGCGCATAAAAAATATTTGTAGGGACTTAATGAAAGTTTACCCATTTTATGATTTTTTTTATAACAAGTTCGTTAAAATGTCTTGAAAAAATAACTTTTTATATCAAGAAGAAGCTATCCCCAGTTTCTGTATTTTTTAGAATCAGAAATTTAAAACCCGCAGCTATGCCTGTTAAATATTTATATTAGAATTATGAAATGCTTTAAATTTGGCTCATGTTGGAGTCTCAGAAACAATTAGTTATGTAAATTTTATATCATTTCCTTACAAAAACATAGCCTGGAGATTTTTATCAACTAAAATTGAGTGCCAGCTAAACTTATAAAATATACATTAATATAAAAAAACAAGGTATTGGAAAACCCCTTATCATTTCGAAAACGGAATGATGGGGACCCATTTTCAACAAGAAGGCTGCGGCCTTGGTATTTCTAAATCCCGCCCTACGAAACTCATCAATAGATTAAATAGAGACTATATTATTGAGCTTATGACTATCGTTGATTATAAGTTTTAAAAACATTTTTTAGTTAATTATTTGATATTCATTTTTATTATAATATAATGAGAAATTTTACTTTGGGAAATTAATTAGACACAAACAATTTGTGTAAATAAAACAATATATGTTCATCTTTAATGATGATTTTACAAAATACAAATGTAAACGTTTGCCAAATGCCTTCATCAATAAGAAAATCAAAACATTTAAATAAGTATAAATTAAATTTCCATAATATATATAGATACATCTGTCCTATTTAAAAAATAGAAAAGGATAAGAGTTTCTTATTTTTAGGGCTATTAATCTACTTTAAAGATTTATCGCAAACCAACACTCTTACAGATTTGAAAAAAGTATGAAAATACTATAGTATTATTGATTTATTTAAGATTTTATAAATTTTTCTATTATTTTACTTAAGTTACTTAAATTTAAATCAGGATGTTTAAATGCAATCAAAATCCAAAAAATTGATTTAAATAATATTAATTACATATTGTTTAATAATATTTAAAACATTTATAATTTATATACTTCAATATCTATAGAAATACTTTTTAAAAAATATTTGAAATTTAAATTTTGAAAATCTGATTTTAATTTAAAAATATTAAAATTTATAAACATTACAGTTTTAAAATTGAAGTAAAAACCATTTACTATATAACATATTATTATTTTTTGTTTATTAACCATGCATTAAATAATAGTCAATAGTCAAAGTTAAAACTAACCTGACAACATAAGATTGGTTGTTGCTGAGGCAGCAGACTGATGGCTTCATTTAATTTCAGTTCTGAAACCATGGTCTTCATTTTTGTACTTGTGCCACCACAATATTGTAGACCTCCAATTTTATTTATTTATGTCCTTCTCAGCCTTCTGACTGCAGTTTGATGTTCGATATCTTGTACATTTGTAGCTTATTAAACATTTTTCAGTCACCCAAAAGGGGGTTAACACATTGTGTTTTACATTAACTGAAGACGCCCTAAATGTTTGGCAGTACTGTTGACACAATTTATTATTGAGGAAGGTTATCTTACAGGGTCCATTAACAAAGGAAACATAAGATGTGTTTTAATTACATCAGAACCAATAATTAATTGTTTGCCTAGGGCTGTGCTATAGTCTAGTCTGTGGCTCTGATGTAAGAATCCCAAATAATGTTCAATTTTTTTTCTTTCTACAGGCCAACCTCTGACCTGGATCCTGCTGCCTTTCCTTCTGTTTCCTTTGATTTTACGTCTGCTGCTGTCTCTTCTTATAAACACTGGCGGTGGGAACAACCGCAGCAGCAGTGCCAGCAGTCGAGAGACAAAGCCAAGAAAGTGACCTTCTCGCCTCATACAAGCGCCATGCCATACTTAATATTATTATCGCTAAAGGAATGGCAGCCTTGTAATCAACTCTAGTGGTCTGTTGTCTGCTCTTAGCAAAAGACTTTAAAAAACTCTGCTGTACAAGGATGTTCCTTTCACGACTTTTTGAGAGGGATATGACTTGATCCTAAAGTCACACACCCATTGGAAAGCATCTATACTTTTTTTGACAGGATGCAATTCAATTTTGTGACCGCTCTGAGCAAAAGTTTCCCCTAAGCTGTGCCCCCAGTGCACAATCACATGAACTGAAAAGTCAGTCACATTTTAGAGGATGCACTCAAAATTTACAACTTGATTGGATTTTATGGATTTAATTTTTCTTCCTAACCTTGCAGATAATAAAAAAAAAAAGCTTTGCTATTAAAAATTATAAACAATTTAAGACTTACAAACGGTTGTACTGTATAAAACAACGGCACACATTTTTGCATCCTTTTAGGGTTTGTTTCATTTCATTGCAAACTTAAGTATTCCTAAAAATGATTGTGCAGGCAGCATCAACTAAATTAGAGGAAACATTGGCTCAGAGTGTCAGGATGCTAAACATAAACTTAACACTACACATGCAAGAAAACTGCTTTATATTTCAAGTGCAATGTCCTGTACAAATGTTCAAACCAAATTGTTTCCATGGTAACCCCGGTGAGGCCAAGACCACTTCTTAATTGTACATCTGATATGGTAGCAAGTTGTGTCATGGTAACAAACTGTACTTTTATCAAAAAAGGAGTTGTACCATAATTGTAATGAGCTATGCCACTTTGTTAACAAGCTGTGCTGTCATGGTAACCATTGAGTATACCATTATGGGAATGAGTTGAACTTGTTGATAGGTGTCAAGTGTCTGAGAGTCCCAACAGTTGCTGGTCATATTCTGCATTCCTAACAAAACTGTTTGTGAATGCAGAAAATATTGAATATGACACCAGGCAGTGAATTTATTCTGATACATTAATGGACTTAGGGACAGTTTGATGGCATTTCTTTAAAACATAACAAGTATTATCCTAATTATTATTATTATTTTTTACAATTAATGGACGGCAATATTTTATTAAAAATATGTAACTCAATGATTATACTCATGCAATATTGTTAAGAAGCTGTATGTGGTGATGTGTGCCATTAGTAATTGAAATATTGATATAGAATTATATTGCTTGTTAGTTGTTGGTTATTAAGACTCGTTAATAATGTGGAGCACCAGTGGTTCTCAAAATAAGACACGTTAATAATGTGGAGCACCAGTGGCTCTCTAATTAAGACTCATTAATAATGTGGAGCACCAGTGGTTCTCTAATTAAGACTCATTAATGTGAGGTATGAGTGGTTTTTCTGATTATGACTTCATTATTATGGAATGTCAGTGATTCTCAAACTTAAGACCAAAAGGAACATCAAAGAGTTTTTTTTACTTATTCCTTTTGTCCTAATGTTGTCTTATAAAATTTACAACTAATTTATATATAAAAACATGACAATCTAAGAGAACTATTGCCAGGGACCTTCTTTGGCCCAACAGGAGGTCACTCTCATCTGTCCTCCTTTAATCTATTTTGTTGATGAGAAAATTGTAGATAATTTCATTTTTTGCTAAGCTAATGTTCAAACTAATTCATGACAGATGAGTCCAAATGGATACGTTTGGAAAATTGGAGCTACCAAAGAAATATTTGCAACAATGATATCAGTTCATAACAGTTATGTCATTAAAAAACTCATCTAAATGGATCTTAAACTGGGCAGATTTTTTAATGCCCAAGATTATTATTAAAAACTACTGCAAGGTGGGAAGCCTATACAAAAGTTATTTTATGGCAATAAAAAAATTGAAGCATCAGAAAAAACAACAACTGAGAAATCCAACTCCTCCCCCCAAGCCACATCCCCACCTGCCTGACCTTAGTTACACCACAATTTCAAGTGAAAAGTTATTTTAAGTGTCTCATGGTGATCTGTACTGACAAATGAACAACTCTATAACTAGCTGCAGCTACTTAAAAAAACAAAAAAGATTTGTGATGATATTTCTGTCAACTATTTGTTTTTATACCCACACACCAACATCCTGTTCACAGGTATTTGGCGATACTACGCGTTATATTATTAAATTTGTATTCATATTATTGGAAACGTAAAACATTTTGATGTGATATGATACCTAGTCACCTCTATGCATCTTGCCTTGTCACCTATTTTTTTATGACATTGTACATATGGAAAAAAAACAACTATAAATCATATTTTTTATATTTACACATCTCTTGATAATCATTACTATGCAATGCAATGTTTATGTGACCCATTTGTGCAATTTTAGCTTTGGAATATTTAAAAAAAAAATTAAAATTCAAACTCATTAGAGTTAGTGAATAGTATTCATAAATTATAAAGGATTCCTGGGCTGTCCTAGTCAGAACTTATTTGTACTATTGCAAATCTGAGACTCATATGGACTCTCACTTGGCCTTTGATGCCACCAACAATATATCAGAATGAACTCAGCATGAAACCTTTTTTTTTTCCTCTTGAAAGTTTGATTTTTATGATGCTATATATCCCCACCACCTGCACAGGCCAAGAATTTTTGACCCCCCCCCAATTTAATTTCCACTGCCCAGGAATGAGATAACTTTTGATGATCAAACTATTGTAAACATGTTAGAATTACTGATCAGTGATCATTTTAACAGAGGGCTACTTTAGTGAAAAATATATTTCCTCTTTCTCCTCTTCCTGTGAAATTTATGTATCAATGAATATGCTCTAGATAAGTTTTGGAAACTTTCCCTTGATTTAAATACACATGAATTTATTTTTATGTTACAATACAATATATAATATGTATAAATCTCTATGATATTGTACCATAATAATGCTTATTTAATGGCGTATATAACACAAATAATGGTAATGAGCGTATTTGCTTCCTACGGGTACAGACCTCTGACAAACTATAAGTTCATCAGGGAGATTTCGTTTCGACTATGTCAACAAATGTAAGCCAAGAAAAAATCATCCCCCCCCCCCCCCCCCCAATTTATGAAAGTCTTCCTTTATACTGTACATTTATCCAGTACATCATACCAGAGCCGTCACATGACTTTTGGAAACCATCACATGACTTTTGGAAACAGTCACATGACTTTTGGAAACAGTCACATGACTTTTGGAAACAGTCACATGACTTTTGGAAACAATCACATGACTTTTGGAATATGTCACATGACTTTTGGAAACCGTCACATGACTTTTGGAAACTGTCACATGACTTTTGGAAACTGTCACATGACTTTTGGAAACTGTCACATGCCTTTTGGAAACCATCACATGACTTTTGGAACCCCCTGCCACTTTTCGGTTTTGTTCCATTCAAAGTTGATAGGTAAACATTTTGTCCACTTCACAACTTTGGCTCCTTAAATATCTGAGGCTCCCAGCAACCGCAGGGGTTGCAGGGCACATGTGATGGCTCTTTATTATGCACAACAATTTTGCTGAATAAGAAACTGAAAATTGGAAAATACAAATATTTAATAGTATTAACTTTTTCTCTTATGGAAAAATATAATCTTGGCTCTAATTAATTTTCGCTTTAATGATGCCACATAGGAACAAAGTAACATAGTAACAAGGTACATTTTTCTTAAAATTATCACAGGCATGTTCGTTTCGATATAAAATTGTAACAAATTGTCATCAGGATGGTTTAAATTGTTGTTTATGATGTATGTCACAGAGACTGGCTGCCAACCTTTTTGAACTGTAACATCCCAATTTTCTATTAGTCTTTAGCTCTTTGACCCCACTACCACACTTCCAGGATCGGTAAAACATATTTGAACCCAACCTCTTCTCCTTGCCAGAAAATTTGATACACTACCACTGTTTGAGAACCCCTGAAAAAAATTAAATTGTTGGCGGCTGAATTGTGGTACATTTTTTACTATTTTGTTAGACATCTTCAAAATCCTAACATTTTGCCCACTCTTAGACATCTTCAAAATCCTAACATTTTGCCCACAGTTAGACATCTTCAAAATCCTAACATTTTGCCCACAGTTAGACATCTTCAAAATCCTAACATTTTGCCCACAGTTAGACATCTTCAAAATCCTAACATTTTGCCCACAGTTAGTAGACATCTTCAAAATCCTAACATTTTGCCAACAGTTAGACATCTTCAAAATCCTAACATTTTGCCCACAGTTAGACATCTTCAAAATCCTAACATTTTGTTATACATCTTCAACATCCTAACATTTTGCCCACAGTTAGACATCTTCAAAATCCTAACATTTTGCCCAGTTAGACATCTTCAAAATCCTAACATTTTGTTATACATCTTCAACATCCTAACATTTTGCCCACAGTTATACATCTTCAACATCCTAACATTTTGCCCACAATTTATTTGAATGGAATACTTGGTTATTGCGTCAATAAAGAACACTTTATGGAAAACCTGAAAACACATAAAAATGTTTGCATTAAGCCCTGCCAGAGAATCTCCAAGTACAAATTTGTGAGAGATCTCTTTATACCGTAATTAAATATTAAAATTGCAAAATAATTTTGCTATAAAGATATTTTACCACTTTTTAAGTTAAAAAAATGCTTGACCATAGTCCAGACGAGATATTTACTACATTAAATGAGTCAAACCTTCACGTAAATGTTGGGCTGAAATTGATGGAAAGTTTCCTCCTAATACAATATTACAATGAACAGGAAATACTTAACATCACTCACAGAAGTTTAAGTATCATCTATTTGTTAGTTGTAGGATGATTCAGACTAACACCCTTGTTGTCATACACTTGAACTTCAAGCAGTGGCCTAGAAAGTGGGGAAGTATTTATTTATATTGAGTTCAGCTTTTTCAGCCAACTTCAGAAGTTTTTTTCGTGGATAGGGTAGGCAAAAAAGCTTGGTCTGCCCCAGGCGGCACTAACCTTAGCCACGCCACCGACTACAAGCTGTACATATGGGTGAGTTGTGAGTTGATTTACGGGACATGGGCACTAGTATTGGTAACTTGCTTAGACTTTCTCTGCCAGCTCATTTCACTTGGTCATTTGTTGCAAAAACTATGACATGGTATCCACCAGGTTACTTGTATTTGTCAATGTTGTTGCTATCAATTTCAGCAAAATTGAGTTTGCAGTTTAAAAAGTTAAGTTTAATAGTTGCTGCTGTATTAGTGTAAGAGTGATTAGTTTATTAGTGTAAGAGTGATTAGTTTATTAGTGTAAGAGTGATTAGTTAATTAGTGTAAGAGTGATTAGTTTATTAGTGTAAGAGTGATTAGTTTATTAGTGTAAGAGTGATTAGTTTATTAGTGTAAGAGTGATTAGTTAATTAGTGTAAGAGTGATTAGTTTATTAGTGTAAGAGTGATTAGTTTATTAGTGTACTAATTGTTATAAAAACAGTATTTATGAAGAAGTTAAAACTCTGTTAAATTTGTATATATAATAAATCATTCATTGTGTATTTATGTACTATATAAGTCTTAGTGTAGAGAATATAGTGTTGTTGTTTTTTACTTGTAGATAATGTATTATACAATGTAATGTAACTAGATAGCAAATGTATTATACAATGTAACTAGATAGCATAATTCAGTACAGAATGAAAATGTTGATGTGCAATTTACTGTCCACCTGCAAATACATGTCATCTAGATTTATAAAAAAAAAGTATTTTTTCTATCCGTTCTTTTTTTTAAAATTAGGTGAAATAAAAACTACTATTATTTTTTGTTTATCAAGTCCTCATTGATGGTAGTGTTTCCTTGACATTGTATTATTATTATTATTTTCACAGCAGTTTAGTTTGAGGCCTTGAACAAAAGTAAATAGATTTGTGCAATTAAAAGTTTATTAACTTAACCCCCCCTGGAGCTTTTTTTTTTAAAATTCAGTTGTGCAAATGTTTATGTTTACTTAGACAATCATTTGTGTGTGTAGCATAGACAAGTTTTATTTTCACACATTTCAAACAACTAGTTACCCAAATACCAGGGGAGGGTGGTGGGGTATTAGACCTAAACAAATTGGGACCCACCAACTCTCTGTTATGAGGCACTAGGCAGATGTACAAATATTGTGCCACAGGGCTGCTTATGTCTGTTCTCCAATATACTAGTCTGCTCATAAAGTTAGGTATTATGTCTTTGTTTCAAGTAAGCATTTTGAAATAGTGCGATGTTCATGGTGGAGGTATTGAAGTTATTTTCAGAAACGTTTTACAAATAAAACAACTAAAAATAATCCAAGGAAACAAATTGTTTTCATTTAATTCTCTCCAAGATTAAAAATATTACTTATGTTGATTAAATTATCATTTCAAATAATAGGAATAACCTTTAAAAAAAACAACTTTTAAAAGTTGACCTTTTATTTAGAATGATAAAGAAATAGCACTGGGTTTTCTTATTCAATATAAATATGGAGTCGATCGCCTGGAGTAATCATATGGTAATGGTATATGGAATCAAACTTTTACCATAGCATTGTGCTCACCACAGTGGTGTGTTTGGAATCAAACCCTTACCCTTACATTCAAATAGTGACATCTGCTTTTCTTAGACTTTTTTTTTATCTTGGTGAGATTATTTTCGCTCACAAATTTATAATTATCTTTTTCAAAAAATTTAAACAAGGATCAGTCTTAATCTGTATACCTTTAAATTTATTTGTAAAGAAATAAATTTGGCAGTTAAAATAAGATGTGCTTTCTTCTTCTATGCTTTCAGGGCCCACGATCAATGCATTGATCATTATGGCTCCTATGGTTCAGGCATGTATGTAACCTAGATGCATTGTCTAGATGTTTTGATTGGTAGAATTATTTATCTCACAATCACTTCTGTTGCTAACCTAGAATGTTAGTCATGTGCTGTCTTGCGTAATATTGTACTGAGCTATTTACAATTTGTATTTTTAACTAACTTATTTAAAAAATAAATAAAATGTGTATAAACTCGACTTACTTTTTCTCTGATTATAACTAATCAGACTTGGTGATTTAAGGGCAGTTCTTTCATTTGCGTAGCTTTTCTAGGCAGTACCTTCATTTGCATAGCTTTACCAGGCAGTACCTTTATTTGCATAGCTTTGCCAGGCAGTACCTTCATTTGTATAGCTTTGCCAGGCAGTCCCTTCATTTGTATAGCTTTGCCAGGCAGTACCTTCATTTGCATAGCTTTGCCAGTCAGTACCTTCATTTTTATAGCTGTATCATAACAATTTGTTAACTTTGGCTTCAACCTGGATTATTCATGTAGAAAACCAATAATTTAACCAAATATGTTTTCTCAAAATTATAATTGTCACCAAATGGCTGCCTGTTGCTGAAGGTAAATATTATTTTAACTTTCAATTTTTTTCAATACTTCACTGAGACTACAGGAATATGTCAAAGGAGCTGATAGGGGAAGCTGGTCTACGAGAATTGTGAATGTGTGTAAAGAAATGCACATTTACTGCATCTAATTCATAACTTTGCACTCCTTTATCTAGGTGGGCTTTTAATGTAACTGTTGAGATGATAATGTGACTCTACAGATAATGTGACTATTCAGATATCCTGTTAAGCAGAAATTTAAACAATCTAAGTATATGTTTTAAATCACCTTTTGGCTAACAAATAATACAATAAAACTCATTGTGCAAACACAGCATTCATTTTTTTGCCTGGTACAGAAAGTTAAAGCAGAAATAGTCAAACGCAACAAAATGACCAAAACCGCTGATGAAGAAATATAAAGAATGCATAATTTTATTCACATAATCATAATCATTAACTCATGCGCTGGACATGCACACAAAATAATTTTTAAAAAAAACATCACTTTATAATGTTTACTCGTTTCAAAGGTTTCCTGGTAGTTTCAAACGTTCCCTGGTAGTTTAAAACGTTCCCTGGTAGTTTCTACCATACCTCAGTAGTTTCAAACACACCCCTTTAGTTTCAAACAGAAAAAAATGAAGTATAAAATGGTATTTAACTGAAAAATTCAAAAAATATGAGCAGATGTATTCAACAAAAAAAAAAAAATGAAATGCTTTAAGTCTTGCTTGAAACGTGACTTTAAGTCTTGCTTGAAACGTGACTTTAAGTCTTGCTTGAAATGTGACTTTAAGTCTTGCTTGAAACGTGACATTAAGTCTTGCTTGAAATGTGACTTTAAGTTTTTTCTTATTTAATAAATAAATCATTATTATTATTTAGTCAGCTAATTCTTTAAAAAAAAAAATGAAATTAATTAAAAAAATATTTTGTTTTTCTTTCCAAAAATTGGCTAAAACAGTTCATGAACAGATTGCATCAGATGACCGACAGAATACTATAGAAATTAGAGGCATTTGAATATTGTTGGTAATGCAATGTGGGATTCTTTGATTTTATGTCATAAATCATACTACCTCGGCCCACCATCAAATATTAACAGCAATCACATCCAGAGACAGGAAAAATGGTTTGGAAAATACAATTTATCCAATTTTTTTTTTTTTTTTACCTTTTTATTTATCAAAGATGTTTTGATTTTATCTACAGTAATTCATCCAGTGCGGGGAGGGGGAGGGAGGGAGGGTGGGGCGTAGCCCTCAGATGATTTCAACATGAAATAAATATAATGACATATTTACATATGGCTATATACAATTAACTCTGTACATGGATGACATTTTCTGAGCCATGACTGTGCCAATGATGTCTGTAAATGTTTGGCAGGGGATCAAACTCTTGCTATTTCTCTGAGAAATTTTCACTCATTGAAAAAAAAAAAGTAATTCCTTTGTACAAATATTCATGTGACAGGATAAAAAATACCATTCCATTTTTTTTTGTCTATAACACTTTAAAAAAAATGCTGAATTTATAAGTGAATTCCTCTTCTTGTAGAATGTCCCACCTGAGTACAGGATTGAAAAATAATATTCTTTTCAGAATTCAAAATTGTTTTGGGGGAAATTTGCAATCCTATTCCTATTTTTTTAAAAAATCCCATACGTTTCCAAACTAAGAGTGTTAGGGAGACATCACGGCAAATCCAGTCAATCTGGTTGTTGTGGGGATGTCACAGTGTCAAACAAAGCACACTGAACATATCGGATGACGAGCTTACTATTCTCAAGAAAACATCCGGGACATCAATTTCATCCGGACCAGATGCTGGCACAGTCTGTGTTTGTTTTTAATGAGCTTAAACCAGGGCAGTGGGGTTACATGCTGCAAATGATTGTAAGAGGCTGGAAGTGGATTGTGAAATTGCAGTGAACTGCAAAGTTGAAATGATTGGTGAATTAGATTTTGAAGTTGAAATGTATGGTGAAATTGAAGTGAAATGTAAGTTGAACAAGATGGTGGAGCGGGAGTTTGAGTATTTAAAGTGGAAAAGTTGGAAAATAAAAAAAAAAAAAAAAAAGAATTATCTCCCCTGCCCTGGTTGATATTAAAGACACTTAAAATGACCTTACAGCAGACTCAACACAAATATGCATGCAAAGGGAAATTTTGTAATATATATATATATATATATATATACAGAAGTTATCATTGTAGCATTTGATGCCATTCATTGTAGCATTTGATGCCATTTTTTAAAAATATTTACAACAGCATTCAAATCAAAGTGAAATAAAAATTCCTGATAAAAAAAAATTCTTCCTAAATAAAGAAAACACAATCAATTGATTAATGGATGTGTCAAAATGAAAGTGTGAGGACAGAACAGTGACAGCTTCTTTCTTATGAGGACAGAATAGTGACAGCTTCTTATAAGGGACTGCAACTTCCCTTGTCACCTAGAGGTATCGTTCATACCGGGGAGTACAAAGAACATACAAAGATGGCTGCTCACATGGCTAAAACAGCATTTGAGACCTTGCGAGTTGAAGAAATAAGAAATGTTTACGGGAATTGCATCAGCCGGTATCTGGAAATAAAGCAGAACTTGTAGATTGGGCACGCGGCTGTGTAGCGTTGCGAATTTGTGGGGGAAAAAAACCGTACATTTTTCTAATTTATAGGTGAAACAGATTAACAAGGGCAAAAACCCCTGCTTTTTCAGACCGTTGCAGTGTTCTATTGGGACAGAATAGTGCCAGCTTCTTTTACTTTCAGATTCACATTTATGAAATAATTCATGCATATAATATTGAAATGTATGTGCACATACTTAACTTGTCATATTTTGAACATCTGTGGCATCCCCCCAGTCAGTTAAACTTAAACCTATAGTTCGACATTCAGGGAAAAATGCAGGGGACAAAAAAGAGATTATCAATTAAGTAACTGGATTTTTTAACATAAAAAAAAAAATGTAAAGAACATACGACATAAAGCAACACTGAACAAAACAAAAATTCATAAACCTTGACCTTGGTGAATTTGTTAAAAAGCTGAATTATAAAAGGGGAGGACAAAAAAAAAAGGTCTTTTGATTAACAAAATCAAATGAAATAAACATGACAGACACAGTGGTTCTTAAACTATTCTTAATTTGTAGAGCTTAAAAAATGTAAAAGCGCAGTCCATAAGAATAAAACATTACTGAATTATGGTCATGTGATCGAATTCCCAAAAGTTAACTCAACAAAAATTAAGATCTGAAGACTAATTATAAAGTGAAGAAATTATTTTTTTTACCAAGTTAATTTCATAATTTTTGTTCTCATATTATTTGATCAAAATAACAAACTTGATCATCTTAAATATTGTTTAGGGGAAATAATTTCTAGCATTTAAAACAAAAAATTGCTCTCAATCATCAAATATGTGATCAAGGATTGCATCCATTCATCAATCATGTAATCTAGGATTGCATCCATTAATCAATCATGTGATCTAGGATTGCATCCATTCATCAATCATGTGATCTAGGATTGGAAAGGATTCACCCTTAATAAATGTAAAACAAAAACTAATTAAAAAGAAATATATCTCCCCCAAAAATGTATATAATTTTATCAGACACATGGTGGAGCAGTACTCTACTATATAACTTGATTAAAGTTCTACACATGACCAATGTTAGTGCTTTAGTGCTGGTCAAGAAGTCTTTCACATAATTTAGATCAACATTTTGATATTTTTTTATAAAATTAATCACAGGAAGTTAAAATTTAATCCAACTAATAATTCAACATAAAATAAATTTGAAATCAATATCCGTTTTAAATTAATTTCCTCCTTTTGCTCTTCACAGAAAGAAACTTTACATTTTGTCCAGATTAAGCAGCACTGGAACTGTCTCAAAAATATCCATGTTAAATTAAGTTGAAGAAAATTCCTCAAGTTCATAGCCTCACAGAATTAGAAAGAGAATTTTGTAAAATTAAGTCAACGTGTCCAGGTAAATTAAAAAATTTAATTTTAACAATCTTTTTTTGATCGAGACTTTAGGTTGTGTCCGATGTTTAACATTCCTTGGGTCGTGTCCCTTCTTGAAATATTCAAGGGATATTCTCCACCTCGAGAACTGGTTTCCCCAAACATTCATGACCTTGACCCTTGCAGTCCTAACACATTTTCACACCAAGTTGCTCATGATCTTGACCCTTGCGGTCCTCAATATTTTAACTTTAGAACTGTTAACCAGGGAAATTAGAAACCCAACTTAGCAAAGCCAGGTCATCAGAGGTCAGTGCATATGAAATGGTTGTATTTTCACAGAGAAGCTCCCTCACACTTTCATTTTGGTGATGTGATCAAAATAAAATACTTGATCAATCTCTTTGCAAATTGGAAAAGAATTGTTGTTTCCATATATGCAGCAAATTTTATTTTTGTAACAAAGGTGAGTAATCTTTGTGTGTTGACTTTCATAACTCTGGTTGAAGAGTCCAGGTAGAGAAATCAAGTGACCCCACTGCTTCTACTTATAAGTGTCGCATATTGCCCCACTGCTTCTACTTATAAGCCTAGCATAGTGCCCCACTGCTTCTACTTATAAGCCTAGCATAGTGCCCCACTGCTTCTACTTATAAGCGTAGCATAGTGCCTCACTGCTTCTACTTATAAGCGTAGCATAGTGCCTCACTGCTTCTACTTATGAGCGTAGCATAGTGCCCCACAGCTTCTACTTATAAGCGTAGCATAGTGCCCCCACTGCTTCTACTTATAAGCGTAGCATAGTGCCTCACTGCTTCTACTTATAAGCGTAGCATAGTGCCTCACTGCTTCTACTTATAAGCATAGCATAGTGCCTCACTGTTTTTTATGAAGCTATAAGTACAAGCTTGATGCAAAAAAAAAAAAAAAAAAATTAAATTTTAAAAAAGGGATTTAATTTTTGTGAAGTTTTTCTAGATCTCTCATCTACTTTGAACTAAGCTAAGTACATGTACACAGATCTATATAGATATATATCATTATTATATAACACATTGTGTCAGGTCTATCAATAAATAAATAGTCACTGAGGTTCATGTCTTCAAATTGCACTGTCAAAAAAAACAACACTCTGTCTGTAGGTTAAGGGGAATCATCTGCCTAGTAGATTAGTTCCCTTGAATCCTTCCTCTGGCCTTGTGGGTACTGTCAAGCAAAAGAAAAAAAGAATTTGTAACTATTTACTTGCTGCCAACAATAACAGTGAGCTTATCATACAAAAACCAGGCTTCATAATTAAACTCAGATAAATAAGTATTTAAAAAAAATTTACAGTAAAATCTACTCTCAGATTATTAAGTATTAAAAAAAAATTAACAGTAAAATCTAGTCTCAGATAAATATTTTTTTAAAGATTACAGTAAAATCTAATCTCAGATAAATAAGTATTTTTAAAAAGTTTACAGTAAATTCTAGAAAATATCCACACTTTGCAAAGCTTTCATCACCCAAATAATTTGTTCTCCTCAACCATTTCAACTGCTCTTTCAACTGTTCTTGAACATAGAGTACTCCAACAAAAAAGCCTGACATTGGGCCATGCTATTTATAGTGTTGCATATAAAGTACCCAGTTGTAAGACTGCCAAGTAATACACTTGATATTTTATAACAGTAGCAATCACAAGTTCCTTTATTCATTCTTGGACAGTAAAATTTTGTCCAACAAAAAAGAGATCTAATGTTATGGACACCAGTAACACATGTTATGGACACCAGTAACACATGTTATGGACACCAGTAACACATGTTATGGACACCAGTAACACATGTTATGGACACCAGTAACACATGTTATGGACACCAGTAACACATGTTATGGACACCAGTAACACATGTTATGGACACCAGTAACACATGTTATGGACACCAGTAACACATGTTATGGACACCAGTAACACATGTTATGGACACCAGTAACACATGTTATGGACACCAGTAACACATGTTATGGACACCAGTAACACATGTTATGGACACCAGTAACACATGTTAAAAAAACAACAACCAAACAGTTAAGAAAATCGTCTCACCACTCAAATAGTCATCAACAGAAGCAGTAATCTCCCCTGTGGGTTCATCCGCCTTTAAAATAAGAAGAAAAAAAGAAAGGGGGTTGGGGGGGGGTGTGTTGGGGTTAACTAAACTGAAAGTATTGAAACTACTTCAATAATAAGATTGAAAAATAAAACTTTTTTAAATTCATGACATCTTTTAGTATTAAAATGGTATTAAGTAGAACTAAATTTTTATTGAGTGAAGGTTTCAAGTTATCAAATTAATTATCTTTATTTCTCTTTTAATTCATTTTAGTTAGGACAAGACAGCAGGTCTGTAAGGACAATGAAACAGCAGGTCTATAAATAGGACAAGACAGCAGGGCTATAAGGACAATGAGACAGCAGGGCTATAAGGACAATGAGACACCAGGTCTATAAATAGGACAAGACAGCAGGGCTATAAGTAGGACAAGACAGCAGGTCTATAAGGACGATGAGACAGAAGGTCTATCAGTAGGATGAGACAGTAGATCTATAAGTAGGAAAAGACAGTAGATCTATACGTAGAAAAAGACAGCAGGTCTATAAGGACAATGAGACAGCAGGTCTATAAGTAGGATAAAACAGTAGGTCTATAAGTAGGACTAGACAGCAGGTCTGTAAGTACTTGGCTTTCATATAATAATTACATATTATTCACATAATAACTACATGGTATGATGTATCAAAATTTGAACAATAAAACAGATGCACAAGGTAAATTAATCAACAAAATGTTAACATTCTAGGATATGGGAAGTTTTCTACAAAATGTTAACATTCTAGCATATGGGAAGTTTTCTACAAAATGTTAACATTCTAGGATATGGGAAGTTTTCTACAAAATGTTAACATTATAGCATATGGAAAGTTTTCTACAAAAAGACATGAAAAAAAATTTAGGCAGAGATTATTCATGATTAGAAGGATAATGATAAAATATTTTGGATTCCTTTACTTCATTCAAGTCCGCATCTAAAAGAAATATTTGTAAAGTATTTTTTAAAAATAGAAAAGAAAATAACAAAAAGTTCTGACCTTCATGAAGATGACACACTGTGGGTAGACTTTGAGGTCCTGTAATGTTGTGGAATCATTCTTCAAACTCCTGCCGTCCAGAGATAAGTTCTGATCAAATGGAGGCACACTGCATAGATTGAACAACTGGGGAAAAACACACTGCATAGATTGAACAACTGGGGAAAAACACACTGCATAGATTGAACAACTGGGGAAAAATTACTGTCCATGATTCAAAGTAAATAATTCTGAAAGGTTTGAGAAGCATTGGCCTAATTAACACATGAACAGGTCTTGGCATATCATTAGATGACATCATATGTACAGGTCTTGGCATATCATTAGATGGAAACATATGTACAGGTCTTGGCATATCATTAGATGACATCATATGTACAGGTATTGGCATATCATTAGATGACATCATATGTACAGGTCTTGGCATATCATTAGATGACATCATATGTACAGGTCTTGGCATATCATTAGATGACATCATATGTACAGGTCTTGGCATATCATTAGATGACATCATATGTACAGGTCTTGGCATATCGTTAGATGACATCATATGTACAGGTCTTGGCATATCATTAAATTACATCATATGTACAGGTATTGGCATATCATTAGATGACATCATATGTACAGGTCTTGGCATATCATTAAATGACATCATATGTACAGGTATTGGCATATCATTAGATGACATCATATGTACATGTATTGGCATATCATTAGATGACATCATATGTACAGGTATTGGCAGATCATAACGTGGGAGCACAATTAGACAGAAATGAAAAACTCACCTGAATTTTCAGCTCTTTGAGAGTCATATTGGAGGATACAACTAGCTCCTTCTCCCCCCTTGTTTTCCGGTGACGTGAGCTTTTCCTCGGGGCGATGTTGTCGAGCTTGGCTTGCTTCTCAGGAGGGGGCTCAGCTCCCCTGCCTTTGTTCAACTTTTGTCCGGGCTGCGAGAGAAAGATTAATATCACAGTATTAGTATCTTCTTGCATCATGACTTGGAAAGGGGTGTGGTGGGGGGGGGACTTGGGGCAGGGGATGGAACAGACAAAGGAGGAGGGTTTGTTCGTGGAGATAAAAGACACTTTGTGTTTAAAAGATTTCAGAATGAGAAATTTGAGAAAACTTAACGGAAGACATCGTTATTGTTCAGTTCGATAAAAGAGATTGGGGTCTGGGGTGTGTGTGTGGGGAAGGGGGTTATGTTTGTGTGTGAATGAATGCTAAACATTATGATTTACAGTGTTAAGAATAATGTATCCATTACTCACAGGGGCACTGAACTCAGGATCATAGTTGTATCCCTTGCCGTTCTCCTTGGACTCCTCTCCCCTGAGGATGGCCTCAATGCTGGTTCCATCGACAATCTTTCTGACGTAGATGGTCTCCCTTGAGAAGATGAACTTGCCTTCTTCCTCTTGACGAATTCTTTCATTTAAACATGTACCGCAAACCTCTGTGTGAAAACAACGGGAGACTCATGGAGACATTGTCACAACCTTTGTGTGAAAACAATGGGAGACTCATAGGGACATTGTCACAACCTTTGTGTGAAAACAACGGGAGACTCATAGGGACATTGTCACAACCTTTGTGTGAAAACAACGGGAGACTCATGGGGACATTGTCACAACCTTTGTGTGAAAACAACGGGAGACTCATGGTGACATTGTCACAACCTTTGTGTGAAAACAACGGGAGACTCATGGTGACATTGTCACAACCTTTGTGTGAAAACAACGGGAGACTCATGGGGACATTGTCACAACCTTTGTGTGAAAACAACGGGAGACTCATAGGGACATTGTCACAGCCTTTGTGTGAAAACAATGGGAGACTCATAGGGACATTGTCACAACCTTTGTGTGAAAACGGGACAATCATGGGGACATTGTCACAACCTCTGTGTGAAAACAACGGGAGACTCATAGGGACATTGTCAAACATAACAAGTTATGTGTCTGACAATCTTTTATTTCAGAATGAGTACAACACTCATTTGTACCACAAGGTCAAACTATCTTAGTACAACACTCACTTGCACCACAAGGTCAAACTATCTTAGTTCAACACTCACTTGTACCACAAGGTCAAACTATCTTAGTTCAACACTCACTTGTACCACAAGGTCAAACTATCTTAGTACAACACTCACTTGTACCACAAGGTCAAACTATCTTAGAACAACACTCACTTGTACCACACGGTCAAACTATCTTAGTACAACACCCACTTGTACCACACGGTCAAACTATCTTAGTACAACACCCACTTGTACCACAAGATCAAACTATCTTAGTTCAACACTCACTTGTACCACAAGGTCAAACTATCTTAGTTCAACACTCACTTGTACCACAAGGTCAAACTATCTTAGTTCAACACTCACTTGTACCACAAGGTCAAACTATCTTAGTTCAACACTCACTTGTACCACAAGGTCAAACTATCTTAGAACAACACTCACTTGTACCACAAGGTCAAACTATCTTAGTACAACACCCACTTGTACCACAAGGTCAAACTATCTTAGTTCAACACTGACTTGTACCACAAGGTCAAACTATCTTAGTTCAACACTCACTTGTACCACAAGGTCAAACTATCTTAGTACAACACTCACTTGTACCACAAGGTCAAACTATCTTAGTACAACACTCACTTGTACACAAGGTCAAACTATCTTAGAACAAAACTCACTTGTACCACACGGTCAAACTATCTTAGTACAACACTCACTTGTACACAAGGTCAAACTATCTTAGTACAACACTCACTTGTACCACAAGGTCAAACTATCTTAGTACAACACTCACTTGTACACAAGGTCAAACTATCTTAGTACAACACTCACTTGTACACAAGGTCAAACTATCTTAGTACAACACTCACTTGTACCACAAGGTCAAACTATCTTAGTACAACACTCACTTGTACACAAGGTCAAACTATCTTAGTACAACACTCACTTGTACCACAAGGTCAAACTATCTTAGTACAACACTCACTTGTACACAAGGTCAAACTATCTTAGTACAACACTCACTTGTACCACAAGGTCAAACTATCTTAGTACAACACTCACTTGTACACAAGGTCAAACTATCTTAGTACAACACTCACTTGTACCACAAGGTCAAACTATCTTGTGACACTATGAGCATTGAAAATGGGGAATGTCTCCACAACTTGGTTTGGACAGTTTGGTGGGAAATGCATTAAACCAAAACTTTGTAGCATTACTGTCGTAAACACAAAATGATATTTTAATATGTTGCTATATTTTAAAATCCCAAACTACAGTCGAACCCGCTTATCTCGACCTCGGTTAATTCGCCAACCCTATTAAGTTGATGTTTTTGAAGCGGAACCGCCCAATTCTCTCTTTGTCTTAGCATTTTCTCATCGGTTATGTCGATTCTTTTATGTCGCCGAACCCTAATATCTCGAGCACAAAAGAGGGCCAAATTTGCCACTTAACGTTGGTTATCTCGATCCCCGTGACCAATCGCCAGCTTTTGAAAAGTTAGTTATCGATGCCACTTCACCATCTCACTACCGTATTTGTGCGTTTGTATCGACAACCCCATCTTAGCAGTGTATTGTTGGTTGTCAAGGAAATTTGTGGCATACGAGACACATGGGTAGGGGGATTGGTAGGTGTGTCAAAGGTTACAAAAATATCACCGCAACGTATCGTATTGATCGTGACAGTGTGTTGTGACCATGTCATGTTAAATATTACCACTACAGCAATCTCTTTATGGAAACACAAAGCAATAGTATATGCAGTGACGTAGCGAGCTTGACCCGCGCCCGGGGCACAATACCTTTTTAGCGCCCCCCCCCTCTATTAGAAAATAATACAATATTATATGTAAAATATACCATTTGGCGCTCCTTTGTGAGTAGCGCCCGGGGCATGATGCCCCCCTCGCTACGGCACTGAGTATACGGGCATACAATATAAGCGAACATGTTGTTAGCAAACATGTATGTACATTTTTATAGCATAGCGATCGCTTCAAACAAATAACGGCAACGCTGTTGTGTAAAAAAACCCTCCAAAAACACGTGCATGTACATTCTCATATATTAACGTACATCATGTACATAGAGACATTTCAAGCACATGTTAATATATTGCCGCCATATTGGTTTTCGTTTATCTAGATCCTCAGTTATCTCGACGCCTTTTGGCATACCCCGTGGCCGTCGACATAACCGGGTTCTAGTGTATTTAACACAAAAAAAAACCTTACAGTTTTTCTAGTTGGCTTTTCTACACCAAGAGGTCAGGGACCACTGTCTTACATCAAGAGGTCAGGGACCACTGTCTTACATCAAGAGGTCATGGATCACTGTCTTACACCAAGAGGTCATGGATCACTGTCTTACGCCAAGAGGTCAGGGACCACTGTCTTACGCCAAGAGGTCAGGTACCACTGTCTTACACCAAGAGGTCAGGGACCACTGTCTTACATCAAGAGGTCAGGGACCACTGTCTTACATCAAGAGGTCAGAGACCACTGTCTTACACCAAGAGGTCAGGGACCACTGTCTTACATCAAGAGGTCAGGGACCACTGTCTTACATCAAGAGGTCAGGGACCACTGTCTTACATCAAGAGGTCAGGGACCACTGTCTTACATCAAGAGGTCAGGGACCACTGTCTTACATCAAGAGGTCAGGGACCACTGTCTTACATCAAGAGGTCATGGATCACTGTCTTACACCAAGAGGTCAGGGACCACTGTCTTACATCAAGAGGTCAGGGACCACTGTCTTACATCAAGAGGTCAGGGACCACTGTCTTACATCAAGAGGTCAGGGACCACTGTCTTACATCAAGAGGTCAGGGACCACTGTCTTACATCAAGAGGTCAGGGACCACTGTCTTACATCAAGAGGTCAGGGACCACTGTCTTACATCAAGAGGTCAGGGACCACTGTCTTACATCAAGAGGTCAGGGACCACTGTCTTACATCAAGAGGTCAGGGACCACTGTCTTACATCAAGAGGTCATGGATCACTGTCTTACATCAAGAGGTCAGGGACCACTGTCTTACATCAAGAGGTCAGGGACCACTGTCTTACACCAAGAGGTCAGGGACCACTGTCTTACATCAAGAGGTCAGGGACCACTGTCTTACATCAAGAGGTCATGGATCACTGTCTTACATCAAGAGGTCAGGGACCACTGTCTTACATCAAGAGGTCATGGATCACTGTCTTACACCAAGAGGTCATGGATCACGGTCTTACACCAAGAGGTCATGGATCACTGTCTTACACCAAGAGGTCATGGATCACTGTCTTACACCAAGAGGTCATGAATCACTGTCTTACACCAAGAGGTCATGGATCACTGTCTTACACCAAGAGGTCATGGATCACTGTCTTACACCAAGAGGTCATGGATCATTTCAAAAAGACACAAAACACTTTTTGTGCATCTCTATCAACAAACCTGGTATTGTTGCAACAGTCATTCTGCCATTTTCCTCCATCAGTTGCAGTACTGTTATGTCCACGTCAAAGGCGAAGTAGCGGATCAGCTTCTCCCATTCTTCATCCCAGACCAAGGTGAATCTGTCCACAAATATCCAATCTATTTATTTCTTTTTGCTTTGTATCAAACAAAATTAGTGACATTGCTGGCTAAACAATTTATTTGGTAATTTTAAAACAATTGTATGTGTGATTGAAGATGGGAATGATGGCGTGGGTGCAAGGAGGGGTGAGAGCCATCAAAAAGGTTGGGGGGGGGGGGTGTAGAGAGCCATCACAATAGTTAAAAGTCAACTAGCTTTTATATAAAAAAAACAAGCACCCATTCTATATCAACTACAACTCTCTATATCAACTACAACTCTCTATATCAACTACAACTTTCTATATCAACTACAACTTTCTATATCAACTACAACTTTCTATATCAACTACAACTCTCTATATCAACTACAACATTCTATATCAACTACAACTCTCTATATCAACTACAACTTTCTATATCAACTACAACTTTCTATATCAACTACAACTTTCTATATCAACTACAACTTTCTATATCAACTACAACTCTCTATATCAACTACAACTCTCTATATCAACTACAACTCTCTATATCAACTACAACTTTCTATATCAACTACAACTTTCTATATCAACTACAACTTTCTATATCAACTACGTTACTTTAAAACAGATATCCCTCTTTTTACATAGAGCAACAATAAAAGAAATTGAAAATAAATAACTTTGCTGGTCTGATAGAAATTTTTGTTTGCGTCTCTTTATCAATTTTTGAAGTAATTAACAACTTAAGTTACCCATAACAAACAATAAATTATTACAGCATTATTGTATCACAGGTTCAACTACAACCTACCTGGTAGCATTGTCAGACAGGTTCAACTACAACCTACCTGGTAGCATTGTCAGACAGGTTGAACTACAACCTACCTGGTAGCATTGTCAGACAGGTTGAACTACAACCTACCTGGTAGCATTGTCAGGTGAATTCATGTCCTCAGGTTTGTACAGAAGTAAACTGTGCTCACACAGCAGTGGGGCATTGACGATCTCCTGAACTGATTCACTCCTCACAGACTGTCTGGCGAAGAAAGAGATATCTGTCAGCAAAGCAAATAATCTTTTTTTATGGCCTCTGCTTTAAAAGATTATGATTACAAATGACCAATCAGGTTCAACAAAGATTATGATTACAAATGACCAATCAGGTTCAACAAAGATTATGATTACAAATGACCAATCAGGTTCAACAAAGATTATGATTACAAATGACCAATCAGGTTCAACAAACATTATGATTACAAATGACCAATCAGGTTCAACAAACATTATGATTACAAATGACCAATCAGGTTCAACAAAGATTATGATTACAAATGACCAATCACTTCTTGTATATATTAAAGGGGTAAAAGCAGAAAATGTAACAAAATTTTTACATAATAATTTTTATAATTTCACCCAAGTAGTGCCAATTGGAATAAATAGATAACAAGTGTCTGTGCTTCAAATGGCCCATAATACAAATCACAATGATCTAACAATAATGAAAATACAACAGCCTATGAATAATATATCGTGAATATATATTTATAAACTGGAATATGAATGTGGCGCAGCCGTCACAATTTTCGGTCACTCACCAACAATAACTGAGTTTAAATCAATGACGGAAAAAGACTTCACAGATGGAACTAAAGTAACCACTATGTGGATGTTTTGTAACAGTATGTATTTTTTAATGTAGTATGATATGCATTTACAAATGTAGTATGTAATGAAGTATGTAATTCAGTTTGTAATGTAGTATGTAATGAAGTTTGTAATGTAGTATGTAATGTAGTATGTAATGAAATATGTAATGAAATATGTAAATTGTGTTTAAAGTTGGTTGAAACTTAAGGGACACAACAATGCTTAAAAAATTATTTTAACAAAATAAAACGTGAATTATCCTCCTTGGGGACAATGACTTTTAATTTGTTTTTGACAACACATGACTGGAAATATGAAAAAAATATGAGAAATTAGGGCTTAACCGGGTGCAGTTTTTACACAGGGTCCAGGCAATTTGAGAAAATACCAGATGTTACAAAAAATAGTTAACTTCTCATTTTCTATAATATATGCCCGCCTTTAAAGAATCGATAGACCTACAGACAGTCCTACATGCTACCTGCCGGCCTTTAAAGAATCAATAGACCTACAGACAGTCCTACATGCTACCTGCCGGTCTTTAAAGAATCAATAGACCTACAGACAGTCCTACATGCTACCTGCCGGCCTTTAAAGAATCAATAGACCTACAGACAGTCCTACATGCTACCTGCCGGCCTTTAAAGAATCGATAGACCTACAGACAGTCTTACATGCTACCTACATGCTACCTGCCGGCCTTTAAAGAATCAATAGACCTACAGACAGTCCAACACCATACCTGTGGCTCTTGATTAATATAATAATTACCTCCAACTAAAGGGAAAACCCCAACTATTTACAGGAGTTCAGCCGCCAGGCATGAAGATGTCTGTGTGAGAACCTTTTTTTCCCTCATTCAGTACTAATCACATCTCAAACATAAAGATTATCACATACATAAGAGATTTTCACATACATAAGAGATTTTCACATACATAAGACACTTTCACATAAATAAGAGATTATCACATACATAAGATATTATTATATATATAAGAGATGATCACATCACATATCTACTCTGGTGAAGACAACATGTCATCTTCTTACAGACAGGAGAAATCAACTGCAATAACTCACTTGACAAACTTCCTCCATCCTTCCACAAAGTTGGCACTGACGACATATGCCACACGACCGCCCCAGTTCTCACCGATTTTAGGTCGGTTTTTCATATGGTAAAGATTCTGCAGGTCATCTTTCTGACCTTGACCTGCTAACTTCCTTGTTTCCTTCAACTGTTGCTCAAACTGCTGGAGGGACTGCAAGGACAAATGATGTACATATTGGGGCTGTCACATAACAGACATGTCACATAATAGAGATGTCACATAACAGACATGTCACATAACAGAGATGTCACATATCCAGGCTGTAACATATCAGGGTTGTCACATATTGGGGCTGTCATATTTAAGGGCTGTCATACAGGACATTTATAAGCTCATAGAGACTGTCACATTGTATGTATACATGGGCTGTCACTAGGAAAATGAAAGGCGATTTCAGATAGCACACACATTAGATGTTACTTAGTACATAGAGGTGTCATATAGTACATAGGCTGTCCTGTAGATGTCACATAGTACATAGGATGTCCTGTAGATGTCACATAGTACATAGGATGTCCTGTAGATGTCACATAGTACATAGGATGTCCTGTAGATGTCATATAGTACACATCAAAATATAAGCCTTGATAATTTTAAACCAACCGCTCTCAACTAACTGACATGACGCAAAGTGAGACCTCACCAAACACACACACACAATTAAGGACACAAACACACACACAATTAAGGACACAAACACACACACAGTTAAGGACACAAACACACACACAGTTAAGGACACAAACACACACAATTAAGGACACAAACACACACACAATTAAGGACACAAACACACACACAATTAAGGACACAAACACACACACAGTTAAGGACACAAACACACACACAATTAAGGACACAAACACACACACAATTAAGGACACAAACACACACACAGTTAAGGACACACACACAATTAAGGACACAAACACACACACAGTTAAGGACACAAACACACACACAATTAAGGACACAAACTCACACACAGTTAAGGACACAAACTCACCAAACATTCCTCACACACAGGTGAGGACAACGGAAACGGCTTCATGTGAGGGAAGTAATACTGCAGCCTCTCCCAGACCATCTTAGACACGGCTCGTCTGCCAATCTCATCAACTCTTAGGTTACCTAAACAAACAACGTTAACAATATAGTGTTTAATGTAGGAGACTAGGATCTAAAATTCAAAGTGCCAGGCATCTACCTGACTGCCAACCATATCTACCTAACTGCCAACCACATCTACCTAACTGCCAACCACATCTACCTGACTGCCAACAATATCTACCTGACTACCAACCATATTTACCTGACTACCAACCATATCTACCTGACTACCAACAATATTTACCTGACTACCAACAATATTTACCTGACTGCCAACCATATCTACCTGACTGCCAACCATATCTACCTGACTGTCAACCACATCTACCTGACTGCCAACCACATCTACCTGACTGCCAACCACATCTACCTGACTGCCAACCATATCTACCTGACTGCCAACCATATCTACCTGACTGCCAACCATATCTACCTGACTGCCAACCATATCTACCTGACTGCCAACCATATCTACCTGACTGCCAACCATATCTACCTGACTACCAACCATATTTACCTGACTACCAACCATATCTACCTGACTACCAACCATATCTACCTGACTGCCAACCATATCTCCCTGACTGCCAACCATATCTACCTGACTACCAACCATATCTACCTGACTGCCAACCATATCTCCCTGACTGCCAACCAATTCTACCTGACTACCAACCATATCTACCTGACTGCCAACCATATCTACCTGACTGCCAACCATATCTACCTGACTGCCAACCATATCTACCTGACTGCCAACCATATCTACCTGACTGCCAACCACATCAGGTTCTTAAACTACCTTAAACAATCCACAACAGCTCAAAAGTTGTAGTGTCAAATAAATAGTACGTTTAATGTTGAAACTTGGTGAAAGAATTGAACACTTGCCATCAACTTGTTGATTGTAATGGGGTAGCCTTCTGTCTACCACCCTTGGGACCCTTAAGGGGGGAGGACTATATAATCTCTTTTGTTTACCAAGTTGTTTCATTAAAATGTTTTTCTCAGTGGAGCCAGCAATTTGATTGTTTTCACAGGAGTGGCAAGAGAAAATATGCCACAAGTTAAATCTTCAAGTAACACCCCATTAAGTTTTTTTCTGATATCTAACTAAACTACACCACAT
Source organism: Omphiscola glabra (assembly GCA_964017045.1). Lineage (NCBI taxonomy): Eukaryota > Metazoa > Mollusca > Gastropoda > Lymnaeidae > Omphiscola > Omphiscola glabra. The sequence goes on along the minus strand of OZ024805.1, from coordinate 1,613,888 downwards.
TATTTTAATCTCAATAGGAATCTTCAAGAGAAAAAAAAAATGTTTTATAAATTCTTCTTATTTTGACATCCCCTGCCGTAATGAATATTCAAGAATGAAAAATATGACAGGGAAGAACATATTGGAAATCTTGGAATCAAGGTTTGAAATTTCAAATAATTCTGATGAAAATAAATTATGGCATGGAAACAGAATAAATATCCTGCGTACTTAAGCATAATTATCACTGCCATTCTGACAGCACGTCCTCACTGCCATTCTGACAGCACGTCCTCATTGCCATTCTGACAGCACGTCATCACTGACATTCTGACAGCACATCATCACTGACATTCTGACAGCACATCATCACTGACATTCTGACAGCACATCATCACTGCCATTCTGACAGCACATCATCACTGACAGTACATCATCACTGCCATTCTGACAGCACATCATCACTGACAGTCTGACAGCACATCATCACTGACATTTTGACAGCATGTCATTACTGACATTTTAATACCACATCATCAAAATTAAATCTAGATTAAAAACAAAATCATTGATGGTTGATAATAACTGTAGAATCTGTTTTCAAACTAAAGATTAAATCTTTATCATTGTCTCGACTGTCTGGGTTAACAACTCAAGCTGTGCCTAGATGTCAGGGTCACTGAGGTCAAACTACTAGATTCCTTGACATTTAGCGCTGGATAAAGTAAAACTGTCAAAATCTGAGACATGAACAAATGGTCACTCAAAATGTCAACTCTTTAGGTCAGCGATCGGCAACCCATGGCTCCGCAGCCGCATCCAAGCTCTTAAAAGGAATGTGAGAAAGGTTGCCAATCCCTGCTTTAGGCTTTGGGGGAAGTGGGTTAAATATGTCCCTAAAACAAAACTCGGGTCAAGGATTAAAAACCGCAGTGTCGTTGCATCAAGAATTATATTTCTATAGCGGTGCTTCATTTCAGAATATTACAAATGATTTCAATGCCTGTCCCAAGGAATTACATGAACACATTTTGTCACTCTCTGAGATTATTGGATAAAACCATTTTGGAAAAGTCATCTATGACCTCCCCCCCCCCCTCAATCTACCCTTAGGCTAACATTTCCACACTTACCGTGTTCACACAGGATATCATCATTGAACTTCTCCTCATCGTCCTGAGTCTCCTCTTGTCTCCCTTCTTCACCGCTCCCGTCTCTATCCTCCATGTGACCATTGCACCTGCTCCAGCGGTCCAGGTCCTTTGCCTCCTCAGGTGTCTGGTTTTCAGTGCAGTCGTCTGTCCCTATAACAGTATCACCTAAATGACCGTGACCCGTTTTTCTAAGAATAATGGTACCACTGTCTGAACTTTCACACGCATCCATGAAAATCTGGTCACATGATGCAGATTCAGTACCATTGCTTTTGGCCGGGGCCCGTTTCTTGGCCAAGGACCTTTTCCCAGATCGCCGTTTTGAAATTCGAGCACCATCAGCTTCGGGTATTTGAAGACAACTCGACGATACCTCTCCCTCCATACCATCTGAAACTCCTCTGAATGAGTTCAGCAGGGTCAGAGGAGCTGTGTCCCGAGAGGACTCACCGACCTCTTGCTTTCTCAGTCCTGTGTGCCGGGGTAAAAATGATGAGTTTACCGGGCAGAGTTCTTGTCCCAAAGGATGGAGCAGAGGCGGCTGTTCACACAGGGTAAAAGACTGGCACTCCTGGTGGCTGCTATTGTTTACATTGCAACCGGTGCCGGAGTTTGAAGAGACGGAGGAGGAGGACGCTTCCTGATCGCTGGAGAGGAACGGTGACGGCATGATGTCAAAACTTGTGCATTGTTTAGAGGGCCCGGGCTGGGAGCCCTGTGTCGCGGCGGGCTTGATGGCTATCTCGTCTATGGCGTACTTCTTCCAACTGCGGAGGTGCTTTGTACTGACCCAGAAATACTCTTCACTGAAGAAAAACAAGGAAATAGGGCTACAATGTGGCTATATAGGGCTGCAATGTGGCTATATAGGGCTACAATGTTGCTATATATGGCTACAATGTGGCTAAGAGGGTTACAATGTGGCTAAGAGGGCTACAATGTGGATATATAGGGCTAAAATGTAGCTATATATGACTACAATGTGGGTACATAGGGCTATAATGTGGCTATAGATGTATAAAAAACGTAATAAGGGGGAGAGACTGCAATCAGGATAGCAAAGAAGAAAATGAGTGAAACAATGAATGGGAATACGTGAAAACCTTGTTACGTCCCTTTTTTCGGGTTTTCCCACACTCTGTTTCACTCATTTCCTTTTTTATAATAACATTGTGTGTGAAATAAAATTGTGTGTGAAATTATATTGTGTGAAATAACATTGAGTGTGAAATAACGATGTGTGTGAAATAACATTGTGTGTGAAATAACATTGTGTGTGAAATAACATTGTGTGAAATTTATTGAGGGATAATATATTGAGCGTGAAATAAAATTGTGTGTGAAATAACATTGTGTGTGAAATACATCATGTCCATAAATAAAGTCAAATTTGTAGTTGTGACGTTACCATGACGACTCAAATTGCCAGTTAAGTTACTCATCTTGCCAGTTACTATGATAAATCATATTGCAAGGTAAAAATGCTCATATTGCCAGTTACTCACTCTGGATCCAGAGTGCTGATATTCTTTGTGCTGCTAAAAAGTTTGTCGTCATCAGACATACACAAACGGAATCTAATCTCTCTACACTTTTGACGAATGCAGTTCTCACACAGCAGGGACTCCCTGGGGCAGCAAAGAAACATTTACTTTCATTGTGAGATGCTTTTTAAATAAATAAATAAAGAAAGAAAGATTATTTTAATCCGAATCTGCTCCAACTCCCTGGTTCAGCTGTTGGTTTAAATAAAATTAATTAATTGAAATAATCATTAATTAATAAAGATATTTTAATCAAACTTCCCTGAAACTAAGCGCGTTAAACAGAGAAGGATACACACACATACATACACACACATATCAATCAATTACTTTAGAACTTGAAACTAAACAAATAACCCAATAAAAGCAATATAAATGTTAGTTAGCATTGTCAAAAGCACAGATTAAACTGTGCACACACTAGACTTACCCTGCACACACTAGACTTACCCTGAACATATGAGATTTAGCCTGCACACACAAGACTTACCCTGAACACACTAGACTTACCCTGAACACACTAGACTTACCCTGAACACACTAGACTTACCCTGAACACACTAGACCTACCCTGAACACACTAGACTTACCCTGAACACACTAGACTTACCCTGCACACACTAGACTTACCCTGTATGTCTGTTTTCAATGGGGTACTTGCTAAATAACATCTCAGCCTATAAGTGAAAATAAAAACACAACCTTGCAACAAAACTGAGGAATATGATTGGTCGAAAAAGAACAATGTGTGGTGTATGTGAAGAATATGATTGGTTGCAGATCTGAAGAATAAAAAATAGGTTGCATATTTGATGAATACAACAGGTTGCATTTTTTAAGAATATGATAGGTTGTTTATCTGAAAAGCCTGATCCGCTATATAATTGTTAATATAAAATGTATTGATATCAGTATATCAAATTTTATTAATATAAAATGTATTGATATCAGTATATCAAATTTTATTAATATAAAATGTATTTAAAAATGCTATATGGAGTTTTTGGTTGTAAATTTAAGATTAAGTTTTCAAAACTTTTAGAGGGAAAGAAATTTAGTTTAGGGTGGGCTCAACTTTCAACAATTTTAGAATACAAGACATCTAAAGTATTTCTCTAGCATAGAAATCAGCCGTCGCTGAACTCCTTTAGTGACAATAATGATTTAATTAGTGATCATTTACATTTAGCAATTTATGGTCATGTTTAGAGAGGAAACAAATTTAGTTTACGGGCAGGATAGACATAAAATATATAGCATAAAAATACTTCTTAAAACTTTTAATGATGTTAGAAACATAAACTTCTAGATACTTCTTTTTAAAATAAGGAATTGTGATGAGTATTAGCAATAATAGCAGGTAGAAATTATCCAACAGTGCCTGCCATTATTATCTCGATAACATCGGGTGATATTTTCTAGTATTTAATACTGATGGATTTTGACCCCCCAACACTAGATATTTTAAAAATAGCCCCCCAAAAAATAGATATTGTTGGACACTGACACCCAACACTAGATATTGATGGGTACTGATCCCCAGCTAGGGGTATCATTTCAGGTTTTTTCAAGGTGGGGGGGGGCCCAAACTTGTTAGGCTTGTTAAGTTGTTTATTACTGGAGGCGCCACAGTACATAGCAATTTAAAAAATTGACACTGACCCCAACACTCGTTATACACTTCATCTTGACCACATCGTCAGGTGGGAGCCGGTCATGTGGACACTTGGGTATCTTGTTGGTGGCTTGCTTCATTTTGGTCGGGTCGGCCAGCCACTTGGTCAGCCACTCCAGGGTCACCCACTCCCAGGGTTCATCTGGATAAAAGAAATGAAGCGACTCAAGACGAGGAAGCTATTGGATGCTATCAAGACAAGGAAGCTATTGGATGCTATCAAGACAAGGAAGCTACTGGATGCTATCAAGACAAGGAAGCTATTGGATGCTATCAAGACAAGGAAGCTATTGGATGCTATCAAGACAAGGAAGCTATCGGATGCTATCAAGACCAGGAAGCTATCGGATGCTATCAAACTCTTTCAAAACTTTCATAGTTATCTATACATAGTTTTCTAGACAGGCTTATCTATACATAGTTTTCTAGACAGGCTTATCTATACATAGTTTTCTAGACAGGCTTATCTATACATAGTTTTTTTAGACAGGCTTATCTATACATAGTTTTCTAGACAAGCTTATCTATACATAGTTTTCTAGACAGGCTTATCTATACATAGTTTTCTAGACAGGCTTATCTATACATAGTTTTCTAGACAGGCTTATCTATACATAGTTTTCTAGACAGGCATGTGTTCTCAGTACAAAATTCATGCAAAATAGACCCCTTGAGTGCCCTTTGCTTTTATAACATAATTACAACTAGAACATATATGTACAACAATTAGTAGGGCTCTAATAGAACCAATGGTCTACTAAATATCAGTTATTAGCTAAATATCAGTTATTAGCTAAATATCAGTTATTAGCTAAATATCAGTTATTAGCTAAATATCAGTTATTAGCTAAATATCAGTTATTAGCTAAATATCAGTTATTAGCTAAATATCAGTTATTAGCTAAATATCAGTTATTAGCTAAATATCAGTTATTAGCTAAATATCAGTTATTAGCTAAATATCAGTTATTAGCTAAATATCAGTTATTAGCTAAATATCAGTTATTAGCTAAATATCAGTTATTAGCTAAATATCAGTTATTAGCTAAATATCAGTTATTAGCTAAATATCAGTTATTAGCTAAATATCAGTTATTAGCTAAATATCAGTTATTAGCTAAATATCAGTTATTAGCTAAATATCAGTTATTAGCTAAATATCAGTTATTAGCTAAATATCAGTTATTAGCTAAATATCAGTTATTAGCTAAATATCAGTTATTAGCTAAATATCAGTTATTAGCTAAATATCAGTTATTAGCTAAATATCAGTTATTAGCTAAATATCAGTTATTAGCTAAATATCAGTTATTAGCTAAATATCAGTTATTAGCTAAATATCAGTTATTAGCTAAATATCAGTTATTAGCTAAATATCAGTTATTAGCTAAATATCAGTTATTAGCTAAATATCAGTTATTAGCTAAATATCAGTTATTAGCTAAATATCAGTTATTAGCTAAATATCAGTTATTAGCTAAATATCAGTTATTAGCTAAATATCAGTTATTAGCTAAATATCAGTTATTAGCTAAATATCAGTTATTAAGGCTATAGAAATATCACCACAATGTTTTGCGGTCATCGTCATACTAATGCTTTGTGTTTTCATAAATAGCTGGCAAGATATCGCTGTAGTAATATTTAGCCTCGTACCAACACAATAGTCTTTCCGTGCTGGTGACGTAATTATTTCGTTCGGTGACCTCCCTCCCTCACCCCCATTGGGGGGGGGAAACAATTGTTTTTAACCGTGTCTCTTAAAATTGTTGTTCTGAAGGAGTATTGCTAGAAGGAGTATTGCTAGAAGGAGTATTGCTAAAGTCATCTAAATTGGTTGCCAAAATGATAAAAGTAAACAGGTCTGCAGTAGGCCTACTACATAATCATAATATGAACCCGTGATACATGAACACGTTTGTTATTTAAAAAAATAACATGTTTATCAGTATGATAATGATGAATTTCAAGAAATGAATGAATTATGCAGTAGGCCTACTACATAATCATAATATGAACCCGTGATACATGAACACGTTTGTTATTTAAAAAAATAACAATGTTTATCAGTATGATCATGATGAATTTCAAGAAATGAATGAATTTAAAAAGCCTAAGTTTCCTTAATTTGTATTTTTTTAAATAAAAATTAAAAAAAAATTATAATGGAAATATTACCATTCCCTAGGATTATTCAATATTATTCACCTTTGCCTACGCCAACATTGATGAGCATGATAATGATAAATCAACATGAATTTCAGACTCGAATGAACTGAATAAAACTAGGGTTCCAAATTGTATTTTTTAAAACATTAAAACAAAAATAATGATATAAATATAACCCATAGTTTTACTTCCACAAAACTGTTTACATTTGTCTTGACCTAATTGAAATTTAATTTTTTAGAAATAAAGGACAAGTAGGTCATCATGCAGCTGTGAGCAGTTTTATCAGAGTATTAATCATATAACAGCAAGATGTAGAGCAATAATGAATATCGGACTGCCGGCCTAGAGACAGACAGACAGTCTGACTTCTGGTAGAATGACCAAAAACCTCAGTCACTTTCGGCGGAATCCAAAATTAAACCGAAAGTTAACTTTTACTGTTTTGGCCAAAACCATGCCAAAAGTGATCCAATGGCAACTTTCGGTGCCAAAACCGAAGCCAAAATTTGGTCACTCTCTAGTGTGTACCTGGTGACCAGTATCTAAAGTGTACATTGTACCAAGGTAAAGATTTAAAACTATTCCAAAAACTCCCCAACTACATAATGAACACAGAATATACTACTTACCTAAAGATTTAACACGCAGTGCTGTGTAGATGTTCCTCATTTCTTCATACCTTTCTTTAACGTTATTGATATTCTTCTCCTTTATGAGATAAGGAAAAAAAATTATTATTTTATCAAAAATATAAATCTATTATTTTATCAAAAGTATAAATCTATAATTTAACCAAATTATAAATCAATTATTTTATCAAAAGTATAAATCAATTATTCTATCAAAAGATCCAGGATTGAAAGTGTAGTAACATGTGAAATAAACTAACAAGATCAATGTATGAACACTTAACAAAATGTTAACTAAGCCTTTGCGTGAACTCGAGTGTTACGATTGGATTTACTGTGTGAAGTAGGGAGACTTGGATGGTAACATTGGATTTACTGTGTGAACTAAAATCTCTCTAGTTTGATAACATTCAATAAATTGCTGGTTTCCTGTTTTCTAGTTAGTTTAGATACAAAAACAACAACCAAAAACCCTTCACCTGTGGGATGGAAAGGCTGACAGTACAATAGCTAGCAGTTGTTGGAACTACTGGGCTATGTTAGCACATAACACATTTATGTTAGCACATAACACATTTATGTTAGCACATAACACATTTATGTTAGCACATAACACATTTATGTTAGCACATAACACATTTATGTTAGCACATAACACATTTATGTTAGCACATAACACATTTATGTTAGCACATAACACATTTATGTTAGCACATAACACATTTATGTTAGCACATAACACATTTATGTTAGCACATAACACATTTATGTTAGCACATAACACATTTATGTTAGCACATAACACATTTATGTTAGCACATAACACATTTATGTTAGCACATAACACATTTATGTTAGCACATAACACATTTATGTTAGCACATAACACATTTATGTTAGCACATAACATTTTATGTTAGCACATAACACATTTATGTTTTCACATAACACATTTATGTTAGCACATAACACATTTATGTTTTCACATAACACATTTATGTTAGCACATAACACATTTATGTTAGCACATAACACATTTATGTTAGCACATAACACATTTATGTTAGCACATTACATTTTATGTTAGCACATAACATTTTATGTTAGCACATAACACATTTATGTTAGCACATAACATTTTATATTAGCACATAACATTTTATATTAGCACATAACATTTTGCTACCAATGGAACAAATCCTGAACCATTTTTTGTCATTATAAAATCGATATTAAACTGAGAAGTGTTCATGATTCAAATAAGAATCCTAGGCTTGGTGCTTTTAGCTCAAAATCTTAAGGAATGTTGATGTCAAAGAAATGTCTGTTATTTATGTCAGTATGACTACTAGAGATTTTTTAGCACTGGGGGCTCCACTCCCCACTGCAGCAGAGCACCTAGATGATATAAAGGACATCAACATCATGTTCCCCTGCAGATGCTGAAAGACCGACAGTGAGTTTATTTTTAACCGAGCTTGCAGCCGTATCGCGCCTAACTCCTAACATGACAGGAAGTGATGTTTTCTTTACCCGAGCTTGCAGCTGTTTAAACCCCTACTTGACAGGAAGTAACATTAAATTTACCTGCGCTTGAAGCATCTCTGTGATCCAGTCCTCGAACTCTTGATTGTCATGTTGTACATATCCTTTCACAGCTGCCGGCAACACATCTTCAGACACTGCAGCTGGTGCTGAATTTTCTCCTGAGTAATGTTCAAACAAACAACCAAAAACCATTTAAGCATTTTATAAAAAATTAGCCATGTGAAATCTTAGGTTAAAAAAAAAAAATTGTTAAAGTTTAGACAAATTAAATTCCTGATCAGAAAAAAAAAAAGAACAAGACAGATTCCATAAAACTTTACAATACTCCTAAATTACTGAATTGTGACTAAAACAGGCACTTCCATAAAACTTTACAATACTCTAAATTACTGAGTTGTGACTAAAACTGGCACTTCCATAAAACTTTACATTACTCTAAATTACTGATTTGTGACTAAAACTGGCACTTCCATAAAACTTTACAATACTCTAAATTACTGAATTGTGACTAAAACTGGCTCTTCCACACCAACCTAACACACACACACAGATGTAGAAAAAAATTAAATAAAACTCCACCGATTAATTATGAGGTTAAAAATAAAACAGTTTTAAATAATGTCATTACTTTTGTTTTCCCCCATATTGTATGTGAATGATATGATGTCTGTGTCATTCTTTAGACAGCAATGCAAGAACCACACAAAGTACGTACCATTATCACTTTTTTTGCATCTGCTGTAAACAAGCATGTAAGCATTCCGTGATGAGTGGTTCCCCTTACTGACCTTTGGTGCCTTTTCTGAATTACTTTCTGTTGTAGCTTCAAAATAAAATGAAATATTTTTTGGGGTCAGTTAAAATGCCCCATTAATATTGGGACAAGTCTGAAAGTTAGAGAAACTTTTCTTGTTCACTTGAGGTGACCAAACTTTCATTAACATGTATGTATGACATCTGACACATTTACTAAGATATTGACATCTGACACAATTACTAAGATATTTGACATCTGACACATTTACTAAGGTGTATGAGATTTACATACTCCAACCAAGAAAACAGACAATAACATGCTTAGCATATGACCACAGACAATAACATGCTTCGAATTTGACAGCAGATAATTATTTATTCCAACGCCACAACAGGGCACTAAATATATTCCAACACTTAGATGAACCGCACCTTGGTCAAATAACAACATTTTATTGGTAAAGCTGAACTCTAAAATAGACTCACCAGAGTCATCTAAAAATAAACGCATCCATGTCATTTAAAATAGACTCAACCATGTCATTTACAATAGACTCACCCATGTCATTTAAAATAGACTCACCCATATCATTTAAAATAGACTCACCCATGTAATTTAAAATACACCAAACAAAGTGATCTAAAAATAGACTCACTTAAGTAAACAACACATAAAAACAGAGTTTTTCGGAAATATATCCTTTATAAAATGTAATAAGGAGCAATTGGGGGGGGGGGGGGGCTGAATTTGTGACTAAACATGCATTCTACTTTAAAAGAATCCAAATTACTGTCTCCCCACCCTAAGACACACCACCAATGATAGGTTGACGGAAAGCGGGTCAATTAGCCGTCCACAAATTTCACCATAAACCAGGCCAGAAAGAAACATACAAACAAAAGCAAATTTAATATAAAATATTTGAAAGTATACTCAACCATGTCATTTAAAATAGACTCATCTTTAAAAAAAAAATGAACTCACCCAAGTCATCTAAAAATAGACACACTCGTTGTCTAAAAATAGACTCACCCAAGTCATATACAATTGACTCACCCATGTCATTTAAAATAGACTCATCTTTCTAAAAAAAAAAGATCACCCAAGTCATATAAAATTGACTCAGCCAAGTCATCTAAAAATAGACTCATCCAAGTCATATAAACTTGAATCACCCATGTCATTTAAAATAGACTCATCTTTCTAAAAAAAAAGATCACCCAAGTCATATAAAATTGACTCAGCCAATTCATCTAAAAAATAGACTCACCCATGGCATCTAAAAATAGACTCACTCAGGCATATAAAAATAGACTCACCCAAGGCATCTAAAAATAGACTCACCCAAGGCATCTAAAAATAGACTCACCCAAGGCATCTAAAAATAGACTCACCCAAGGCATCTAAAAATAGACTCACCCAAGGCATCCTCTTCTTTACCCAGCTCCAGCTTCTTATTCTTCATCTTCTCAATCTCCTCGTCATTGTACTTGTACCAGGCCCCTGCCTCCCCCTGCTCCCGTATGTGGGCAATGTAATGGCCACTGAAATTTGGTCCAAAGAAAAGATCATGTCAAATACAAAATGATTTTTAAAAAAAGGTTGCTTACATATTTTATTCCTTTTTCTCTCTCTATCCTGGAAGCATTGACAATAATAAAAATGATATTAATACTTCAAAGAACCTTGTTCATGAAGCTATGTGACCTTGTTCATGAAGCTACGCGACCTTGTTCATGAAGCTATGTGACCTTGTTCATGAAGCTACATGACCTTGTTCATGAAGCTATGTGACCTTGTTCATGAAGCTACGTGACCTTGTTCATGAAGCTATGTAACCTTGTTCATGAAGCTACATGACCTTGTTCATGAAGCTATGTAACCTTGTTCATGAAGCTACATGACCTTGTTCATCAAGCTACATGACCTTGTTCATGAAGCTATGCAACCTTGTTCATGAAGCTACATGACCTTGTTCATGAAGCTATGTGACCTTGTTCATGCGGTTTGACCTCTGTGTATGAGAAGTGCTGTCCGAGCGGTGCTCAATGACATAAGCAGTTTACCTGTATGCGGTTGGACCTCGGTGTATGAGAACTGCCGTCAGCTCGTAGACTGCCTCGTCCCCTCCCATCTCCAGGTACTGTGACATGTCGAGTGTTTCAGGAAACTGGATAAAACTGCTCAGTTTTTTCTTGTGACCTTTATTCCTGGGGGCGGGGGAGAGAAAGGGAGAGGGGGGGAGATATTAAAGGTGTTTCAAGAGATGATGTCATGCTGACTAAAATCATTAGACTTAAGAGGAGATTAATGTGATGTATTCTTGTCATCACACATACTTAACTGTCACATTCAACAACAAATATTTCAAATAGACATTTTCCAAACTGTGTCGATGAACAAAATTGTTTCTGCTCGATGTAAAGCATGACCTGACACGTTGAATGGGGAGTGCAAAAATAATAATTAAAATTAATCAACCCCTAAAAACAAAGTTTCTTGTATAAATCCTTTATATGCATTTTTGTTTGCATCTATGTATTTGTACGTAATTTATCATTTTTTTTGGAAGTGGTTATGTAATTGGGTAAACATCTGGCGAAAACACGTTTCATACATTCCATACACGTTTCCTTCATTTTCCTACAAAAATACATTTTATTTTTACTGCATACCCAAATACGCCACAAATAAAAAGCTCATAGCTAAAGCTTCACAATTAATCTCCACATCAAAACATGCACCCATTGAAAAAATGGCTGAAAATTTGATAGAATGTGTTGTCATCAGCAACGAGTCTATCTATGTGCCAAGCTTCAGTTGGGAAGTGGGTCAATTAGCTGTCCAAATTATTTTGCCTTAAACACAAGAACTAAAGCGAAGTTAATATAAACATTAAAAAAAATTCTCTGACAACCACTTCTACCAGGTCAACAGCAACTCACTTGTCAAAGACAAATCTGAGCAGCTGTAGGTTGAGCACTGGCGGCAGCTTCTTCAGTTTGATGGTCCTGGTGGCATTCTGTTTACTGTTACATACACTGCACATGTACTGATTGTCTCCCTCTAGTTTTTCCTCCTGGTCACCAATGAGACAATGGTCAGTTAGTACAAGTGCTTATAGGGACAGTTGGTGCACACAATGGTCAGTTGGTACCAAGTGGACAGTTGGTGCACACAATGGTCAGTTAGTACCAAGTGCACAGTTGGTGCACACAATGGTCAGTTAGTACCAAGTGGACAGTTGGTGCACACAATGGTCAGTTAGTACCAAGTGCACAGTTGGTGCACACAATGGTCAGTTAGTACCAAGTGGACAGTTGGTGCACACAATGGTGGATAAATAATTAATGTATCTAAAAAAAGTATTAAATATTGACAGTTGAAATTGTTACACATTTTGAACTATACTGCGGAAAATTACCATTCGACCCATTTGAGAATTTGTGACAAAAGTGTGACAAGGTAAATAGGCTTTTCCCCCGTTCTTTATTTTACTTGTTAACATCTCATAGGATTTTCACCTGTTCTTCATTTTACTTGTTAACATCTCATAGGCTTTTCCCCCGTTCTTCATTTTACTTGTTAACATCTCATAGGATTTTCCCCCGTTCTTTATTTTACTTGTTAACATCTCATAGGATTTTCCCCCGTTCTTCATTTTACTTGTTAACATCTCATAGGATTTTCCCCCTTCTTTATTTTACTTGTTAACATCTCATAGGCTTTTCCCCCGTTCTTTATTTTACTTGTTAACATCTTATAGGCTTTTCCACCGTTCTTTATTTTACTTAACATCTCATAGGATTTTCCCCCGTTCTTCATTTTACTTGTTAACATCTCATAGGCTTTTCCCCCGTTCTTTATTTTACTTGTTAACATCTCATAGGATTTTGTTGAATTCTATCAGGCACATAAATTCAGTATATCTTACGCCAAAGTGGTGCCACGGTTAGTGAATGAAATATGCCTAAGTGGTGCCATGGTTAGTGAATGAAATATGCCTAAGTGGTGCCACGGTTAGTGAATGAAAAATGCCTAAATGGTGCCACGGTTAGTGAATGAAATATGCCTAAGTGGTGCCACGGTTAGTGAATGAAATATGCCTAAGTGGTGCCATGGTTAGTGAATGAAATATGCCTAAGTGGTGCAATGGTTAGTGAATGAAATATGCCTAAGTGGTGCAATGGTTAGTGAATGAAATATGCCTAAGTGGTGCAATGGTTAGTGAATAAAATATGCCTAAGTGGTGCAAGGGTTAGTGAATGAAATATGATTAGTGGTGCAATGGTTAGTGAATGAAATATGCCTAAGTGGTGCAATGGTTTGTGAATGAAATATGCCTAAGTGGTCCTACAGTTGGTGAATGAGATATGCCTAAGTGGTCCTACAGTTGGTGAATGAGATCAGTTCTGGTTTAAGAAAGCTGACAGAGAAAAATTCACCTGAAGGAAGTCTTTGATGGAGGCAGCCAGTGTGGAGTGACCTCTGATGTTCAAGTCCAGTTCATAAAATGTGGCGGGAGTCTCAGATTCACTTCTGCAGTTTTGACAGCTGAAAATATAAGACACTCAAGTTGTATTTACCAGGTAACAGATGCCAACTACGGTTGCCAGAGAGAATATCATAAATGTAAGGGTGAAACGAACATTTTTTTTTTATAAACAATGCTTGGTCAATATATTTATACAACAAAATACTTGTCAAGATTTTATTGTAAAAATTTAAGACAGTTGAGACTGGAACAGAAGGGGCTGAGTGCAAATTGAAATTGATCCTATTGATATAAAGACATTTCTATTGATATGAAGACATTGCTAATGTTATGAAGACATTGCTATTGATATGAAGACATTTCTATTGATATGAAGGCATTGCTAATGATTTGAAGACATTTCTATTGATATGAAGACATTTCTAATGATATGAAGACATTGCTAATGATATGAAGACATTGCTAATGATATGAAGACATTGCTAATGATATTAAGACATTTCTATTGATATGAAGGCATTGCTAATGATATGAAGGCATTGCTAATGATATGAAGACATTTCTATTGATATGAAGGCATTGCTAATGATATGAAGACATTGCTAATGATATGAAGACATTTCTATTGATATGAAGACATTTCTAATGATATGAAGACATTTCTATTGATATGAAGACATTGCTAATGATATGAAGGCATTGCTAATGATATGAAGACATTTCTATTGATATGAAGGCATTGCTAATTATATGAAGACATTGCTAATGATATGAAGACATTTCTATTGATATGAAGGCATTGCTAATGATATGAAGACATTGCTAATGATATGAAGGCATTTCTATTGATATGAAGGCATTGCTAATGATATGAAGGCATTGCTAATGATATGAAGACATTTCTATTGATATGAGGGCATTGCTAATGATATGAAGGCATTGCTAATGATATGAAGACATTTCTATTGATATGAAGGCATTTCTATTGATATGAAGGCATTGCTAATGATATGAAGACATTGCTAATGATATGAAGACATTTCTATTGATATGAAGGCATTGCTAATGATATGAAGGCATTGCTAATGATATGAAGACATTTCTATTGATATGAAGGCATTGCTAATGATATGAAGGCATTGCTAATGATATGAAGACATTTCTATTGATATGAAGGCATTGCTAATGATATGAAGACATTGCTAATGATATGAAGACATTTCTATTGATATGAAGGCATTGCTAATGATATGAAGGCATTGCTAATGATATGAAGACATTTCTATTGATATGAAGGCATTGCTAATGATATGAAGGCATTGCTAATGATATGAAGACATTTCTATTGATATGAAGACATTGCTAATGATATGAAGACATTGCTAATGATATGAAGACATTTCTATTGATATGAAGACATTGCTAATGATATGAAGACATTGCTAATGATATGAAGATGTTTCTAATGATATGAAGATGTTTCTAATGATATGAAGACATTTCATGATATGAAGACATTGCTAATGATATGAAGACATTGCTAATGATATGAAGACATTGCTAATGATATGAAGACATTGCTAATGATATGAAGATGTTTCTAATGATATGAAGACATTTCATGATATGAAGACTTTGCTATTGAAATATTACAATCACTGTTTGGGACTGAGCTATTGCTCTTTAATGGCCCCAGCAAGTATGTTGCCTGCTGCATCTGCTGGGCTATGCCGTAAATCAGTGTCAACGTGGTTGGCCGGGAGCACCCCAGTCATTAGTGTCGGGCACTCGGCTTGTAAGTGGTTGACCGTCTCTGGCGCCTGTGCACAGTGATGGCAGCTCGGGTCCCGCAGTGGGTGTGACCTATTCAAGTAGCTATGAGTAGGGCAATGCCCTGTCCTCATCTGCGTGATGAGGCTCTGCTGGGGTCGTTTAAGACGCCACCATTGATCACCCTTTCTGTTAGTTTTAGGCTTGTTCCGGTAGACTTTGCTAATGATATGAAGACATTTCATGATATGAAGACATTGCTATTTATATAAAGACATGGCTATTAATATCAAGATTGCATGGAGATATCAAGACATTGCATAATGATATGAAGATGTTGACCAGTTGACCTCTAACGACTACAAGTTGGCTTACACTGTCACATAGCAGTAGCTTCCACAGAACTGTTGCACTATGACGTTGTGTCTCTCGGGGACGACACCCGCCAGAGCAGCCTCAAGATGGTGGAGAAACAGCTTAGAGAACTCTTGGGCATCCTGCAGTTAAGAAAGCAAATATGTAAGGTTTGTTTCATTTCTATTGGATACCGATTTTGAATTTTATTTAAAAACATTGTTTTTTCTCTGTCAGTGTTTTAAATAGATCAATCTTGATAGAGCCAATACATTAAAATTGTAATCTTGATAGAAAATACATTAAAATTTTATAACTTTTGTAAATAAGTCTGATTTAAAGAATAGTTTTTAATGAAAATGTTTCTTCAAATGATCTTTGAATGCATCTTTTCTTTGAAATATACATTGTTAACAATGGTCTAGAATTTGGTATTTTTTAAATAATTGATTTTTAATGTCATAATGTATCAAATGGAATTTATATTCCATTACATCAAAAATGTTTCATGAATGTAAATTCTTTTGTAGAAGATGAAAGTGAAGCCATTAAATTCTTGAGTTCTCATGATTCTAGGCAGAGTTCTCATGATTCTAGGCAGAGTTCTCATGATTCTAGGTAGAGTTCTCATGATTCTAGGCAGAGTTCTCATGATTCTAGGCAGAGTTCTCATGATTCTAGGCAGAGTTCTCATGATTCTAATGATTCTCATGATTCTAGGTAGAGTTCTCATGATTCTAGGTAGAGTTCTCATGATTGTAGGTAGATCTTTCCTTATTCTAGGTTGAGTTCTCATGATTCTAGTTAGAGTTCTCATGATCTCTTGGCAGAATACAAATACAATCAAGTTAACACCTTTATTACTGCAGCTTGTTTTTTTTATACACATTTATTTCAATTTTTTGGTTTATTTATTTTTGCTTTTAGCATCTGCAAACTCCCACAGCCTAACTGGCCCTTTTAGATATTAAGTTTTGGTACTCCTGGCCCAGATTCAGACTCTGAGCGTCAACAAGATAATGTAAGACATAAAACTATTTGATGAACTATTTTATATCATTGCTTAATGATGTCATCTGGTTAAGAAAATAAATAAATAGAAGGGGAAAAGAAGACAGATAAAAGAAATAGAATCAATTTGGGACGGTAGAAAATAGGTTGAGGTTGTAGTGTCATTACTTTGGGTCAAGGCAAGCGGTGTCAGTGTATTGGTCAAAATTAAAGTTAGTGTACACTCACATTGTGGCGCAGTCAATGTAATGCAAGAAAACATGTTTCTAGACCCTAACACTGATTTTTATCCAAAAGTAAATACATTTAAACAATGTTTTGGAACAAAAACAAAACTATTTGTTGCAGTGTGTGTTCATAACGTGACCTCTTGTGTGACCTCTTGATTAGCATATTCCAAAGCTTTATTCAATGCTGAAATTTATTAGTCATGTGTTAATGTTCAAAAAATGTGTTTTACAAAATTGAAAATACGCCTAGTGTACTGAAGAATTAACTGAGTAAAAAAAGCATGGGAACTGGTAGAAGGGGTTAAAAAGTATGGACTTAAAGGTTCAGGATAAAACCAATAATGAATGACATGAAAGAGAAAGATGGTCAGTAAGGGGTTAAAAAGGCTAGACTTAAAGGTTCAGGATAAAACCATCAATGAATGACATGAAAGAGAAAGATGGTCAGTAAGGGGTTAAACCAAATCTTCATTTATAAGCTTAAGCTAGAACTTAGAGCACCCTGGTGGTCACATGACAATATTGATGTAGTTGGTTTCTAAAAAAAAAAAAATATTAAAAATAAATATGTTCCCTGCAAACCTACCTGCTGCTCTCCTGTGTCGAGTCCTATGCATTCAATCAGAGCGCTTGGATCCACATAACTGAAAAGTAAGAAAGCACCAGATGAGCTTTAACGACAAAATGGACCCAAAAAATAATGAAGAGTCTAATGGTACCCGGGTGCAAATGGCGGCGCTGCGTGTCCGGGTCCATTTTGACTAATGCTATTCGGGTGTCATTTGTAGTAGTTTACTTTAGTTAAACTGAAGAATTAAGTTTACAAATGTGGTGTACATTCAATTATCTTTCTTTTGATACCTCATTTGGTCTTACAAACCCAACAATAATATTTTAAATCGTTTTTTAATCCCAACCTCTCAATTCTGGTACCCGGGTACCAAAAAGTGCAGCCCAATAAATAAAATCAGCCAAATTTTCCAAGAACAGATTTTTTGTTTTAGTTAAGATGAAAATTGGAATATTTTTTTTCTACGCTCTGCACTGTTGGTAAATGAGCTATCAGTAAATGGAAATCATGCTGTGACACGCAGCCACACTTTGTTTATTGCTGTGACACGCAGCCACACTTTGTTTATTGCTGTGACACGCAGCCACACTTTGTTTATTGCTGTGACACGCAGCCACACTTTGTTTATTGCTGTGACACGCAGCCACACTTTGTTTATTGCTGTGACACGCAGCCACGCTTTGTTTATTGCTGTGACACGCAGCCACACTTTGTTTATTGCTGTGACACGCAGCCACACTTTGTTTATCCATTAAAATGTAAGAGCAGATATTTACAAAATAGAAAGATTAACCGTCAAGTCATGATGAAATAAAAGTCACATGACTTTCAACTCTGTAGCATTCAGCAACACCATAGAAACACGCTGTTGAATGTTGTCAACAAAACCTAACGTCAAAACCTAACGTCAAAACCTAACGTTAAAACCTAACGTCAAAACCTAACGTCAAAACCTAACGTCAAAACCTAACGTCAAAACCTAACGTTAAAACCTAACGAGGCCAAGTACATTACAAATCCACAACATAAAGTAAATTGAAGGATGGTAGAGATACAGTCAGGCACAAGCATGGTATGACATTGCTCTCTCCCTTGGTCTTTTGAAGGATGGTAGAGATACAGTCAGGCACAAGCATGGTATGACATTGCTCTCTCCCTTGGTCTTTTGAAGGATGGTAGAGATACAGTCAGGCACAAGCATGGTATGACATTGCTCTCTCCCTTGGTCTTTTGAAGGATGGTAGAGATACAGTCAGGCACAAGCATGGTATGACATTGTTCTCTCCCCTGGTCTTTTTTTTCTTTTAGGCATATATTGTATACAATATTTGATTATAAAAGGCTTACAAGTCAATCACTGTCATTTTTTGCTAAACAGAGCATCCTAAAACCCATGTGCTTGGAAGGTGACCAGTTGGAAGGTGTTACCAGTTGGAAGGTGACCAGTTGGAAGGTGACCAGTTGGAAAGTTACCAATTGGAAGATGACCAGTTACATAAAGGGCTGTGTAGACAAAAGAATAATCAATATTCAGATTTGAAATAGTGGTAGCCAATATCATTCTCCCATCTTCTACAGCTATGGCCACTACCAGTGTAACATTGTTTTAAGTGATAATGCTGAGATAGGATCCTGTTAGGAAGATCTGCCAGTGCTGAGAAAGGATCCTGTTAGGAAGATCTGCCAGTGCTGAGATAGGATCCTGTTAGGAAGATCTGCCAGTGCTCAGATAGGATCCAGTTAGCAAGATCTGTCAGTGCTGAGATAGGATCCAGTTATGAGATATTCCAGTGCTGAGATAGGATCCTGTTAGGAAGATCTGCCAGTGCTGAGATAGGATCCTATTAGGAAGATCTTCCAGCGCTGAGATAGGATCTTATTAGGAAGATCTGCCCAGGAAACAGAGATTCAGCAATAAACAGCAGTAAAAAGAATTGCGTAAACTGATTGATCCAATTGTAGCAGCGGGACTTTGAACATAAACTAATACCTACCATCTTTTGCTGGACTGTAGCAATGCAAATATAACTTGGAGGTGCCCGCAGATTGAATCAGGTTTCCAACCCTCATCTGGTGAAAAATGTGAAATTCATTGAAATGACTTTGTTCTTATAGCGATGTATGTTCTGACTTTGTTCTTATAGCGATGTATGTTCTGACTTTGTTCTTATAGCGATGTATGTTCTGACTTTGTTCTTATAGCGATGTATGTTCTGACTTTGTTCTTATAGCGATGTATGTTCTGACTTTGTTCTTATAGCGATGTATGTTCTGACTTTGTTCTTATAGCGATGTATGTTCTGACTTTGTTCTTATGGCGATGTATGTTCTGACTTTGTTCTTATGGCGATGTATGTTCTGACTTTGTTCTTATAGCGATGTATGTTCTGACTTTGTTCTTATGGCGATGTATGTTCTGACTTTGTTCTTATAGCGATGTATGTTCTGACTTTGTTCTTATAGCGATGTATGTTCTGACTTTGTTCTTATGGCGATGTATGTTCTGACTTTGTTCTTATAGCGATGTATGTTCTGACTTTTTTGTTATAAGTGGCATGTTTTTTTTGTAAACAAGGAATCTTGTAACACACACTCAAACAGATGTATTTCTATTTCTCTTGTAACTACACTCAAACAGATGTATTTCTATTTCTCTAGTAACACACACTCAAACAGATGTATTTCTATTTCTCTTGTAACACACACTCAAACAGATGTATTTCTATTTCTCTTGTAACACACACTCAAACAGATGTATTTCTATTTCTCTTGTAACTCACACTCAAACAGATGTATTTCTATTTCTCTTGTAACACACACTCAAACAGATGTATTTCTATTTCTCTTGTAACACACACTCAAACAGTGTATTTCTATTTCTCTTGTAACATACACTCAAACAGATGTATTTCTATTTCTCTTGTAACACACACTCAAACTGATGTATTTCTATTTCTCTTGTAACACACACTCAAACAGATGTATTTCTATTTCTCTTGTAACACACACTCAAACAGATGTATTTCTATTTCTCTTGTAACACACACTCAAACAGATGTATTTCTATTTCTCTAGTAACACACACTCAAACAGATGTATTTCTATTTCTCTTGTAACACACACTCAAACAGATGTATTTCTATTTCTCTTGTAACACACACTCAAACAGATGTATTTCTATTTCTCTTGTAACACACACTCAAACAGATGTATTTCTATTTCTCTTGTAACACACACTCAAACAGTGTATTTCTATTTCTCTTGTAACATACACTCAAACAGATGTATTTCTATTTCTCTTGTAACACACACTCAAACTGATGTATTTCTATTTCTCTTGTAACACACACTCAAACAGATGTATTTCTATTTCTCTTGTAACACACACTCAAACAGATGTATTTCTATTTCTCTTGTAACACACACTCAAACAGATGTATTTCTATTTCTCTTGTAACACACACTCAAACAGATGTATTTCTATTTCTCTTGTAACACACACTCAAACAGATGTATTTCTATTTCTCTTGTAACACATCCAGGGTTGTTGCAAGCTATGCTTAAAATACTTTGTTTGAATAGTCTTGTTAGCCATGTAATATAAGTCAACTATTTTTGGGGAGATGGGAATGCTGTTCAACAACTCCATTAGACACGAGGTCAGGGCTAAAATAGTTTGCTTTAGATTGGGACATCTTGGCACACAACAAAGAAGCTATACATAGTGACAAAGAAACAACTTACAGTAGTCACTAGGCAGGGTTGGCTCCCTCCACTCGTAAACTGCTCGTCTAATTATTGGATTATGAAACCAGAGCTGTAGAAATGTGTTGACATAGCAAGTTGCTCCCAAATTTTTTAAGCCGACAAAGTGGCCCTGGTGAAAAAATAATAAATGTAAATAAATAATTTAAACAACTTAATTATTTACAATTTTTAAGTACATTTTTGCCATATAGTTATAGAGTTGTAAAAATGTACATTCTTGCCAGTCGCTCGCTCACATATAGAGTGGATGTGACTTTCTTTTCAAGAAGCATAAAAGGAATAATGTCATGAAATGTTCAAACTACTGAACTTAAAAGAGGCTTCTTGAAGTAAGTACAAAAAATGAATTTCTGTCTTAGCTGCATAAAAAATAAATCTTCCTCATTAGAGAAATGTGTTTTGAAGTTTTTATTTCATAGCCCAGCAATTTTTCAAACTTTTGCTAAACCCTAGAAGAATGTTTAATTATGAATGTTACAATCAAATATTTCCCTTAAAGGTTGAGATTATCCATTTATTATTATTCAGTCTTGGATTTTACTATCCTTGTAATGAAATCAATCCCTATAGATAAAAAGCTTCGTAATTCAATCACAGAAAAAAAGGGAAGCAATTTAATTTGTTGTTACGGAATAATTCATATTATAAGTATACTTCATTATTCTTACTGTTTTGAGAAAATCTCACTAAGCAAGAATATAATTTGAAAATTTCTAAGTGTTGATATAACTAAAGACCATTTCAAAATAAACAAATTTATTGCCTTACTAAAAAATAAAACATTTAGATCAAAATATTTAATGACACATTTCAACTTAATTTGAAATAAATGAAATATCTTTTTCTGCATTTTTTAATCACCTTTTACTGTGCAAGGGCTAAAAATGGAACTTACTTTTTGTCTACGTTCAGAATCTGGATCAAAATTTTGCCACTTTGTTTCATCAACTGTGCAGTACCACTTTTTCTCTCCCAGATTATTCAAACAAAATGGATTACCTTTGCAGTTCCGCCTGAACAAATTGGCAGTGGAAATATAATAAACATTTTATCTTACTAGGTAGATTAATTAGACACAAACAATTTGTGTAAATATAACAATACACAATCAACTTATGTAAAACAAATGTAAAAGTTTTGGCAAATGCCTTTATCAGCACAAACAAAAAATTTAAATAAGTATAAATTAAATTTTACATAAATAAAGCTGAACATATATGGTTTTATTTACACAATTTGTTTGTGTCTAATTATTCTACTTGAAAGCTTTATCGCAGTCCAACACTATTTTATAATTAGAATCTTACTTGGTCAAAAGAGAATTTTTTCTCTCCAAAATTCATTTATATAAATATAAAAATTCTTTTTTTTATCCAATTACTGCTATGGAAAAAAAAAACCAACATTTTTATAATTTAATAAAGATTTATATCAATTTTCTTGAAAATATCCATGAAATACTTTGGTAAGAATTTGAAATTGAGAAGAAAAAACAAATGTACTAAATAGGCTGTAAATGTGTAAAAGTAATTCATCAATTTAGTGAGTTGAAAAATGCTGACGAAAGTATTTAAACTTTACATTTTATTTTATTTTCAGAAAAATTTAAGAACTTTCTTGAAGAAGCTATGGCAAAAGTTGGCTTTGATGATACTTTAATGCATTGATGTAATATACATTCATATTTAAAAATGTACATACTTGCAAGTCGCTCGCTCACATGTTGAAAGATTAACTCTATAGGCCATCTTGACATGTTCCTCTGTGACATTAGTGTAATCTGTAGTTTCTGCCCATTGCCAAGCACCTTTGTCAAGCTGTACTTTCTGTTTAGGAGGCATGCTTTTACTTTCAGATATCTGCTGATTAAAAAATGAGATTTTATCTACCCATGATCGATATATTTAAAAAAATGTTAATAAGATATTGTGCAATACCAGTAGATTTAACTCAATCATCAATTGGTAGTTCTGGTTCAGTAGTTGTATAAAATAACCTAAATTGCTAACGAAGGCTTCCTGCCTTGTTTTGTTGCGTTCCTTTTTTCAGCTATAAAACTGTACTTTGTTTTACTAATTTTCTATTGGACCTAAAGCCTATATATAGTATAATTATTAAGAAAAAATATCAATTCTAAATTAGGCATTAGGCCTACAAAAATAATTTATAATATATCATATTATACAGGCTTACAGCTAAGGGCTTAGGCCTAGACCTAGAGATATATTATATTAAAATCTAGTCTAGGCCTAGAGTTAAAGAAGTATATAAATAAACTTAACTGTATTATTATAATTACTAATAATAAATAATAATAAGGCCAGGCTATGTTCTAGTTACGGGCCTTTGCTGATATACATTATAGAAATAGACCTAGGCATAGTCATATAAATATAATATTAATTATTATTATATTAATCATTAGGTCTAAAAATTGTTATTAAATTAAATTATGCTAGGCCTATCAATATAAAAGTGTTGGACTGCATTAAAGCTTTAAAATAGATTAAATAGACACGCACAATCTGTGTCGATATAACAATATATATTGAGCTTTAATAATAATTTTACATTACAAATAATTAAACGTTTCGGCACTTGCCTTCATCAGTACAATCAATGACAATGAATATTATACTGTAGTAACTAGACTAGTGTAGAGTGTAGGCTAGTAAGTAGGCATTTGAAGCCTACTCTGTCCAGTAAAAAGATGGCATGGGCCTACCGATGCTGGTATCTAGTCGCTGCCCTTACAAACTACTTAGACTGGCACTCCTCAGAATGGCGGTCCCAAATTAAAAATAGAATACTTTTCTTTAGAAAGTGTCCGGCTACCAGCCTAATAACCGCCGATAATTATTGACGTAATTTTTTACGTCAAATTTTGTTTCCAGGCAAATTATTGCATATAATAATATAAAATAAACAATACCATGGCCGGCAGACGGCAAGCGCCGGTTCATATTTCACATAATGTTTTGTTAGGAAACATTCTAAAAATGCTGAAGGCTCTACTGCATTACTATATAATTTATTTTTGGTTAGTGTGGCTTGCTGAACAGTAACGAACACCAAATAGAAAACATCAATTCAACAGAGATAAATTTTGTTTCTCTTTTCCATTTTTCTTTTTTTTTTTCAGGAGATAATGATGATGAAGAGCCAGATGAAGAGGCTTATAAAGATCATGATCTTTAAAAAAATGAATACATTAAGTCACCAATTATCGGCGCCTATTGCTAATTAGGCTGGTAGCTGGACAATTTCAAATGAAAGGTATTATGACAAAGTATTATATTTTTAATTTTGGACCGCCGTTTTGAGGAGTGCCCTTAGACTTAATATTCTTGAATTCTTTTCAGTTCTATTTGAAAAATAGCCTATCTGATCGTCCACTCTGTATGATAGTTTAATCATGATAAAATTAAATACTGAAGACATCTACAATTAATTAATCTACACTTTCATATATATCAATACATAAATAATTATGAAACTATTATTTATTATAAATTATATAGTAACTTATTTACTTGTGGCATAATTTTTTATTTGTAGTATTTATTTATTATCATGAAAGTGTGGATTATTTAATTTTAGATGTCTTCAGCAATTCATTTTATCCCAATATAGCTATCATACAGAGTAGACGACCAGGTATCCTTCAAATAGAAAGAAGAATTTCTAATTTTTTTACCTATTATATTACGATGACACTATGACTGAGGCTTCGTAGTTAGGCCAACTCATTTAATTTAACTAATACTAATTTTGATAAACCAACTTTTTACTTTTTGTTACTTACCACTATCTATTGCTACATTTACCTTAGTAACTTATATTTTAATGTATTTTTTTAGCCCTGAAATTTTAACGGAATGTATACCTGAAATTTGAATGCTCACATGACAAAAACTTGATTTAAGTGTAATTAAAAATCATAAAATAATCATTTCATTACCGCTTGATTGGGTATAGAATTTGTTAGGATCGTAAAGAGTGGTCCTAAAGAGGTCAGGAGGTCCCCTTGTTTACTTCCGGTGGATATATCATGTTATTTATAGAAAGTGGGAGTAATCATTTAAAAGTTTTGTTAGACTAAGAAGTGAAGAACCTTAGTCTCATACTTAAATTGAGTATCACTTTCATAAACCCCAGTGACTGGAGTTAAAATTCGTCGATTTAAGAATCTCTTCTCTTCCCCTCCTCATATTAAAATTCCATGTACTCACGTATCGTAAACCCTTTAAACGTTAATAAAGTTCTCGCAGATTCATGCCACATCTCATACTTTTCCATCAAGAGTTTGCTAACGTTGGCTAACATCAAAATTATTTGCTTTTATATATATATAGGCTATCGTTTATTCCTAGCTTTGATAAAAATGAAATCAAATGTCATAGTTTCAAATGAGTTTCTGTGTGGATTTGAAAAGTCATTGGGAAAACTGACATAATTTAAATGAATATACTGTTATAGATTGGAGACTATTGGCATTTTCAATAATTTGTTTAATTTACTGAACATTTAATTCCTAAAAAGAAAACTGGAATATTCATATTCTATGAGTATAATGACGATGTTAACTGAAACTAGTCGCTTTGGCCTGGAAATTCATAGCGGAAAATGTAAAATTCTGTAATATTCTGCAAAACCAGAATTTACAGACTGCGAGTTTTTTAAAAACTCAGACAGACTCTCTCTCTCTCACACACACGCACACGCACACACACACACTCACACACATCTTCGGCTTCATACATGTTTCGACTTTGAAATTAATCGTCTTTATCGTCAGTATAAAATGTTATCCGACTTCTTTTCGCTTTTAATGGTGAGGCGGTGTTTTTGGGGGTATGTGGGGGGGGGGGGGGTGTTATAGTTGACGGAATGCCGCAATGGGTGAGGACTGTTGGAGCTTTGTGTCGTGGATTTTTGAGGTGTTCTGAACAGTAGCCAAGGATGTCCATGGAGGTCTTGTACTTACTTTTAGAGCTATTGTATGCGGCCAGACCAATTAATTTGTGTTGGGCAATATGCTGGCTGATGACACAAACCATTGGTCTTGTTTCCTGGTTCCAAATGTGGTCCATTGTTGTTTTACCATCTGTTCCCCTTAAACAGCTCATCTCGCAGACGAATATTTTTCTCTCGAGGCCAATATTAAGAGACCAGGTTTGATTGATTGATTCAATATTTATATAGCGCTTGTATCCATTTTACTTTAGCATGCTCACAGCGCTCTGATGTTCTTAAATCTATTTAAAACAAAAAAAGTCTTTAAATGTTTCTAAAAGACTCATTTGGTAGCTGATTGCATTTGGTAGCTGATTGCATTTGGTAGCTGACTGCATTTAGCAGCTGACTGCATTTGGTAGCTGATTGCATTTGGTAGCTGACTGCATTTGGTAGCTGACTGCATTTGGTAGCTGAATGCATTTGGTAGCTGACTGCATTTGGTAGCTGACTGCATTTGGCAGCTGATTGCATTTGTTAGCTGATTGCATTTGGTAGCTGACTGCATTTGGTAGCTGATTGCATTTGGTAGCTGATTGCATTTGGCAGCTGATTGCATTTGGCAGCTGATTGCATTTGGTAGCTGACTGTATTTGGTAGCTGATTGCATTTGGTAGCTGATTGCATTTGGCAGCTGATTGCATTTGGTAGCTGATTGCATTTGGTAGCTGATTGCATTTGGTAGCTGACTGCATTTGGTAGCTGACTGCATTTGGTAGCTGACTGCATTTGGTAGCTGACTGCATTTATTAGCTGACTGCATTTGGCAGCTGACTGCATTTTTTAGCTGACTGCATTTGGCAGCTGATTGCATTTGTTAGCTGATTGCATTTGGTAGTTGACTGCATTTGGTAGCTGATTGCATTTGGTAGCTGATTGCATTTGGAAGCTGATGGCATTTGGCAGCTGATTGCATTTGGTAGCTGACTGTATTTGGTAGCTGATTGCATTTGGTAGCTGATTGCATTTGGCAGCTGATTGCATTTGGTAGCTGATTGCATTTGGTAGCTGACTGCATTTGGCAGCTGACTGCATTTGGTAGCTGATTGCATTTGGTAGCTGATTGCATTTGGTAGCTGATTGCATTTGGCAGCTGATTGCATTTGGCAGCTGATTGCATTTGGTAGCTGACTGCATTTGGCAGCTGATTGCATTTGGTAGCTGATTGCATTTGGCAGATGATTGCATTTGGCAGCTGATTGCATTTGGTAGCTGACTGCATTTGGCAGCTGATTGCATTTGGTAGCTGATTGCATTTGGCAGCTGATTGCATTTGGTAGCTGACTGCATTTGGCAGCTGATTGCATTTGGTAGCTGATTGCATTTGGCAGCTGATTGCATTTGGTAGCTGATTGCATTTGGTAGCTGATTGCATTTGGCAGCTGATTGCATTTGGTAGCTGATTGCATTTGGTAGCTGATTGCATTTGGTAGCTGATTGCATTTGGTAGCTGATTGCATTTGGCAGCTGATTGCATTTGGTAGATCTGCTGCATGTGGTAGCTCTGCTGCATGTTTCCTAGATATTTAAACTCCTGCTTTTGATGGACCACCTGACCATTGATATCTATGTCTACTTTTTCTAGAGTCTGGCCTACTGACATGACCTCGGCCTACTGACATGACCTCAGCATCTGACATGACCTCGGCCTACTGACATGACCTTGGCCTACTGACATGACCTCGGCCTACTGACATGACCTCGGGTTCCTGACATGACCTCAGTCTACTGACATGACCTCGGGTTACTGACATGACCTCAGCATCTGACATGACCTCGGCCTACTGACATGACCTTGGCCTACTGACTTGACCTCGGCCTACTGACATGACCTCGGCCTACTGACATGACCTAGGTCTACTGAAACAACCTCGGTCTTAGATTTTCTTATTTTCATTCCATGAAACTCGCAGGTACTGTTCAGTAAATTGTTTTGCATTTTTTCCTTGTTATCATTCAGGAGACATTGTTCATCTGCAAATGGCACTTCATTGAGTTTCTCGAATTTAGATTGGCATCCTTTATAATATTTTCCATGTCTATAATGAACAGCAACGGCGATAGAACGCAGCATTGTATGACTCCAGATTTTTCCTTCAAAGCACCTAGAGAGTCCATTTGGGCCAAGCCATGACCTACTATAAGTTCTCGTAGGTCGTGGCCAAGCACAGCACCGAGGCTTCTTGTATTGACCACCCTGATGCTATCGAGATGTTATCCTTTTACTCCGTGTGTTTTCAGCGCCCCATATAGCTTATTCCCGCCCACCCTGTCAAAGTCAGACGGAAGCTTGTTCACACAGACGGCGAAGGGTGACGATGTCATCCGAGCAACCTCTTCGTTTTTTTTTTTAAATATACCGTATATACCATTATAAAAAAACATTAATAACGTAAAAAAAAAAACAATAAATACACTTTTAAGACGGTTAACATAATTTTGAAAAGGGAAATAAGGGGAGAGATTGCAATCAGGTTTACAAAAAAAAAAAAAAAAAGGAAATAAGTAAAACAGAGTTTGATCAAATCTGAAAAAAGAAACGCTAAACAATTCTTTTGCTGCCCTCTCGGATACTACTTCTCGGTTAAGTGCTATTTTAAAAATGTGGGCATTGCTGAATAGAAAACTACTGCATCCTCAGACTTAAACATATCGAAAAATTGTATGTTACCCCCCACCCCCGGCCTACAAAGCCCTAGTGTAAACCACAACACATTGAAACAGTAGATGCTAACCTACGGGGGTCCTACAAAGCCCTAGTGTCAATCACAACACATTGAAACAGCAGATGCTACAATGCTGACCTACAGGAGTCTCTATAGCTTCCGGCGCCCAGTGTACTTTGTGAAACATCCTGGGCCATGCCGAGGAAAAGCGACGCCCTGGGTGAAGCCTGAAAATTGTGCCCCTCAATGTATAAGGAAAAAAGGTGATATCCGGGTGCACCAGTAAACAGACGATTTTGACGACCATCCTTGTGAACTAATGGGATTTTATTGTTGTTTTCTCTATTAAGTGCCTATTAAGACAATTTGACGCGCCTCTCCCACGATGTTTGCGCCCAGGGCGAGTGCCCCCCTCGCCCCCTCTTATAACACGGTCCTGCCAACATGCACAATACTGACAATAGATGTTATTTTTTAAAAAGTTATATTATTAATGAACACTGTTACGATTATTTTAAGGAATGATCCCTGTAAGTGCGCTTCATAAAAGGGATTCCCCACAGTGACATCACTAGTAATTGACAATATAAGCGAACAAATAATTATTTAATAAAACACGAAATTTTAAAGATAAATGCAAAATTAAAGGGAATTAAAATATATAGTTAATAAATATAAAAATAAACTTTAATAGAATTAGGTAATTGGCGCCTAAAAAGCTTATTTCAAAAACGGAAATAAACTCCATCTACGTCACATAGTTATGTCCCCTGCATAAAAAAAAATGTAGCGAATGACCGGATGAGACCCTTTAAAAATGTTTTTAATTTTTTTATATTTCCCCTATTTATCATTTGAAGAACCGGAGAAGATTTAATACAATAAATAGACAAAACACTATACACAGTGGCTATTGATGAACCGTCTCTAAAACAAATTGATGCATTTGAACTAATGGTATTAACTATACTATAGTAATAGTATTTTTAAGTGCACAATCAGCGCCAACGCATGGCGTTTTGGAGCTCGCTGACACTTTTTGGTTTTGTGCTCCATGCATTCAAAGTTGATATTTAATTTTAAAATCACGTATATTAACTTCCCTTATGTGTGTTTAGGACAAAATATTCGGACGGCTACTTGGCCTACTTTGCGTCCACCTATCGAGCTGAAACTTGGCTCATGACTCTTAGATTCGTTGCCTTTGACAACACATTTAATCAGATTTTCAGCCCCAACCCTACCCCTAAAAGTCAGTTGTTGAAATTTTTTTTCAAGAGAAAGATTAATGAAATATTATGCCACTAATTTCATGAAATATATATATATATTTTTTTTTTTAACTATCGCAAGTGCGTTTACTTAAATTTTCTCTTTTTTTTCTGAAATGGTGAAAAAAATCTTCGGTCTAATAGCGGGTGGGACATTAGAATATTAATATAAAATAAAATTTAAAAATGCATATCCAGGATTAATACCAACAACTTTTTTTTAGGTGTAGTTTAATTCTATTTTACAGATAACAACTGTGGACCCCTAAATATCAAAGGCCCAATGAGTTTCAGGGTCCATCTTACGGCTATGAGCCTAATAAGTCATGCCACCGTAAAAGAAAATTAAAAAATTAAAAATATCTCCTGAACTGATACCTATCGATATATTGCCCCCCTCCCCATCTTTTCCCCCAAACAGCCAAAGCGAAACACTTGTTGTTATGGGCGTTTCAGTGGCACAGCTAGAGTTAGTGCCACTCGGGACTTGTTATGGGCGTTTCAGTGGCACATCTAGGGTTAGTGCCACTCGGGACTTTTTGTTATGGGCGTTTCAGTGGCACAGCTAGGGTTAGTGCCACTCGGGACTTGTTGTTATGGGCGTTTCAGTGGCACAGCTAGGGTTAGTGTCACTCGGGGTGTGCCAAAAAGTGCCGCCCCTTTCACCCCACCCTTCCTTCGCCAGTCGTGCTTTTATTCAGTAAATGATTCGATTTTGTTGATAAGCTTTTGAGTTACCGGTCCTTACTTTGTGGGACTAGAGCAGTGATTCTCAACATACCTAATGCTACGACCCTATAATACAGTTTCAATCTTGTGGTGACCCCCCCCCCCAACCTCCCCCCCCCCCAATCATAGTATTATTTTCTTAGCTGCTTCATAAATATGTTTTTTTCACGATGGTCTTAGGCGACTCCTGTGTAAGGGTTGTTCGACCACGACAGGGATCGCGACCCATAGGTTGAGAACCGGTGGACTAGAGGAAACTGTGTTATAACCTAAGTTCAGCGAGGACCATCCCAGATTGCGTCGTGTGTTTTAACTAGGGCAACTGATAATACTTCATTTTAATAATGTTTACATTAAATATAGTCTTAGAAATATTTAAAGGGCTGGGGTAATAAATGCTAGATACGAACAATGTGACACCTTTCTATTATTATAATTATTATTTATTTTTTTTTTAAATAAAAACCGAACTTTGTAAAGATTTGTGTGAAGCTAGATTGGACTTTTATTGGAAAAAAATTGATTCGTTAATTTTATTAATATAACAATATAGCATCATAATCATTTGTTTCCGATATTTAAACAACAGAACCATGGGCGCCCGCAAGAAGTGGCAAGGTGGGGCACTTGCACCCCCCCCCCCCCTGGATTGATTGATTAAAATTTTTTTTAGACAAAAATAGACAAAAAATTTATTCAAGTAGAGAGAAAATAAAGAGAAAATATTTTGCCCCCCCTAGAAAATATTTTGCCCCCCCCCTAGAAAATATTTTGCCCCCCCTAGAAAATATTTGCCACCCCCCCCCCCTTAGAAAATTTTCTGCGGGCGCCCATGAACAGAATAACCTTGAAATTAAAAACGATACTGCCTGTCAATATGATGATAGTGACGGGGTCAAAGGGAGGGAACCCAGCATACGCGGTCGTCTTTACTTTTTCAATCGGTTGCGTTTCAAAATACATTTTAAGAAATATAGAGACAAACCTCAGAGTTTTAGTTTTAATTTCTCAAAGCAAAATAAAATAAATTCCTTTAAATTTGTTCGACTCAGTTAAATGTTTTCAACGTGTCAACAACAAAAAAATATTTTAAGACACAATACTGACAATACAACTAATCAAAACAAAGTATTTTACGACACTCTAGAGCTAATCAATATAAAATATTTTGTTTATGTAAGAAGAGTATCGAAAGATAAAAATTATATTATGAAAGGCTATCGCTATAAGTCTCTGTCGTGGAATTCACTTGCCAGTAGGAAGAGAAGAAGACAACAGAGCATAAAGAGAATGAACATCGATTGAGAGAGAGAGAGAGAGAGGGGGTGAGAGAGTGGGGGTGAGAGAGTGGGGGTGAGAGAGTGGGAGAAGTGGCGAGAAGTGAAATTATCTGGAAGGGACACAAAGATAAATGGACGTACGTTTTGTTTGGTCTGTGCAACATTAGGGGCTAATACGGGCACCATTAGGGGCAAATACGAGCACCATTAGGGGCAAATACGGGCCACATTAGGGGCAAATACGGGCACCATTAGGGGACAATACGGCAAAGTGAAATACACCGAGGACACTTTGTCCATCTAATTTTTAAGGTAAAACCTCTTGAGACACACTGGTCGAGGTCTTGAGGCACATTTGTCGAGATCTTGAGACACACTGGTCGAGATCTTGAGACACACTGGTCGAGATCTTGAGACACACTGTCGAGATCTTGAGACACACTGGTCGAGATCTTGAGACACACTGGTCGAGATCTTGAGTCACACTGGCCGATGCACAGAAAAATCTTTATTTCAGATAAAGGGGTGCAGGGGGTTACATATGTCCCAGGGTGCCAAAAAGAGGCTTACAACGTTACATTATTTTAATAAGTAAACAAGAGTAATAAATCAGTCACAAGATCAGTGCAGCGGCTCAGCAGACGTGTCATCTGATCCCCTA
Source organism: Omphiscola glabra (assembly GCA_964017045.1). Taxonomy (NCBI): domain Eukaryota; kingdom Metazoa; phylum Mollusca; class Gastropoda; family Lymnaeidae; genus Omphiscola; species Omphiscola glabra. The sequence goes on along the minus strand of OZ024805.1, from coordinate 1,580,608 downwards.
CTTATTTTGTTGCATTGGCGTGGGTCACTGGAACAGGATCGTCTCAGAGATCTTGATCTTCTTAGCTGTTGAAAGAGGAACATTGGAAGAAACCGACTTTGATTGCGTAATTGACCAGTTCGCGACAGTGAATTCTTTTGTAGACTATGTAAACCAGTCTCCAACAGTGACTGGGTGGGTCCTGTACTATAATTTCTATAAATTTGCTTATTTAAATTCAATGTTTTATTAAATTTTAATATGTTTTCCTTACTCAATGTAATAGAAAAATGTGTTTAAAATTGGTTAGGGGGGGGGGGGGGGGTTGGTACGGACGACCGCGCCAATGTTATAATTTATCACCGAGCGCAAAATATCATAATAGCTACGCTCTGAAGTGAGAAGCCATGATTTTTAAAATTTATTTTAAATTTTATAAATGTATTTACATTCTTTAAATTCTTCATTAATTTTTTTTTCCATGATCTAATAATAATTATAGACTCTCTCTCTCTCTCTTTCTCTCTCTCTCTCTCTATATATATATATATATATATATATATTATTAAAAAGTTTTAACATTTTTTTTGTAATTCATTTTTAAAATTATTATTTTTAAAATTAGAAGTTTTTTTTTTATAAATTTAAATGTATGGGCTTATTTACACGGGAAATGAGAGACTCAGTCAAACACGCCAGAGTTCTCATAGGTCGTGAAAGGGTGCGAAGTATACAAAAGTTTGGGAAACATCTGGTCTGTGCAGTTGTATAATCATTTGTTTTATGAGAATGTGTTGATGCTGGCATTGTTGGAAGGTTTATGATGACGCTAAATGCTGTTTGTGTATGGCTGGGACAAATTTGCAAACTTTACTTTCAATAAAAAGAATGATGCCTCGCGCATTTATTTACAGGGAAACTGAAGCTATTTCGACGTCTATAAATAAACATTAAGGTTTTTTCCTAAGGCAACCGCACCCTATCCTTAACCTTGCCGCACCCCAATAATCGCGAATTTTTTAAAAGCTAATCTCATTATTCCTGTAAGTTACAATAATCACGAAATGAAAAGAGTCGTTGCGTGAGGCATGATGAAACACTATTTCATTCTTAGTATGTCATCATGGAATGTGGTATATAAATACGATAATGTAGGAAAATGATGCTTTTAATTAGAAAGAAACATTTTCATCTTATTTATATTTTTATAAGTGATTTGATTAATTTAAAAATTGGAAAACTGTTTTCAGACACATATTCTTTCGACTTTGCGTAACTACAACATTTATAATTTAGGAAAAATCCGGAAATCGATTTCCAGCCAATAGAAAGGCGCAGACACCGCTAGATTACAACTACTACTGTATACCTCTTTCCGTCTAAGTCTAAGGCAGTAAGAAATTTTGTCTCTTTACAGGCATCAGAGATTTATTATTTGTGTTAAGATCTTAACGGACGAAGATGCCAGACAAATGGGTATATGTCACTCGAAACATCCCACAGCCAGGGCTAGCGAAATTAGCTGAACAATTTAATATAGAGACATATCAAAGTGATGAAGCGATTCCTCACGATGTTTTAGTTTCAGCTATGAAGGGAAAACGTTACGATGCTCTACTATGCATGCTGACAGATCAAATAGACGAAGAAGTTTTGGATGCTGCTGGTGAGTCTGTGTTTTATATTGTTTTAATTTATTTTGACGAAAATAGAAAAAAAAATGGTTATGCACCAGTGCATCAGACAGCGAAACTGGCCTTGAACTTGACTGAGCTTAATTATACCGACGGCACTTTATATTTATATTATTGACTTTTCGGTAACTTTTCTACTTTTTAAATTTTAATAATGATACGCTTTTAGTGTTACTGTCACAGGCATACCTATTTTATATTTTGGATAATATAATACTAATATTTTTATGAGTAGCGGAAAAGAGGTTGTTAGTTGTATTCACCTTGTTGAAGGTCTAGGTCATTACAAAAACAGACAATGCTCGAGTCGGGCACATAGCCATAGCCGGTGTCAGCTGTCAATTCAAGTTAAAATTTAAATATAAATAGTTTCATACACTGGTTGCCCATATTCATCGAAGACGGATACAATAAGAAAATATGGGGGAGCAGAAGATACGTCCATTATTTACAGCATATTTTTTGTAAGGACACATTAATTAAACTTTGTCTGGGTTTTGTCCTATGAGTGCGCGAAGGCCAAGGCCAAAGGTCATCAAGTTCAAGCCGGTTTAAGTTTATGCCCACATTTTCCACCATAGTCATATATAAGTGAAAATTTGTTGACTTGTGGCTTTGTTCCACAGTCTTTTACACGGATTGATGGATCTTGACCAAACTTGGCACATCATATATCCATCATTATCCAGAATCAAATACTGGGGTGGGGGGAGTGGTTATGATTATTATGAACTTTCTATTTAACATTCCGTTTGAGGCTGGAGGCCCAAATTGTCGTTTTTTCCTATATTTATATGCACTATAAATAAAAAAAATGCTCCTACATGAACGGATGGATCTTGACCAAACTTTGAACACATGACATACACTTTATTATCCATATTCAAATACCGACGATCACCGAAGGGTACCGAACTCATAATATCCATTGCCTCTGGGGTCAGGGGCCCCATTTCATTTTTTCTATATAAGCTATATAAATATCAATAGGCTTAGACCAGGGGTGGGCAAACTTTTTGACTCGCGGGCCACAATGGTTTCTAAAATTTGACAGAGGGGCCGGGTCAGAATGGGAGATTGGTGTGTTTATGTGAACTAATATATATTAAATGTAAAAATCATTACATGAAAAGATTTGGCCTTTCATATGCAGCAAAACACCATTGTGCTTAGTTTATTGTAAAAATTGTTTTACAAATTTATTAATTTAATAACGTAGTAATAAACTCCCATTCAGTTTCAGTGGGAACAGTGTTGTTGGTCTCCTTTTTTTGCAAGTGCATCAATGTCTGGCATTATATTTGTTTTGGCAATTCTCAAGATAGATCCGAGTTGTTGGTCAGTTAACTTAGATCTGTGACGGGCTTTGTTGATGTTCATGATGCTGAATGTCTGTTCACACACATAGGTTGAGCCAAACAACGTCAGCATCTTCTGTGCCATCCTCCGGAGGTTTGGAAACGTGGCTTCGTTAAGTGAAGCATAAAAGTTGTTCAGTTTAAGAGAGTTAAACTTCTCCTTCAATACAGAGTCAGACTGAAGATCTATCAGTTCAAACTGCAGCTCCTGTGGTGCTGTTTCAGGGTCTCGTGACAGGGGACAGGACACGAGCTGAAGTGACTTTTCAATTTTTTCAAAGTCACAGAAACGACGGCAGAATTCTCCGTGCAGGTCTTCCAGTGATTTGCTGTATTTCTGCCGCCTCTTTCTGTATGACTAGAGTGGGGAAATGAACGCAGTGTGCGTTGCTCAGCAGCGAAATAGTTAATAATATAACGTGGATGAGTTCGGCGGGCCGGATTAAAAAGCCCAACGGGTCGTATATGGCCCGCGGGCCGTAGTTTGCCCATGTCTGGCTTAGACACTATATGTTTTATGTGAATTTTTGAATGTAGGCCTAGCTTGGTAGCAATATGCTTCATTGTCCTTGTTGAAATATAGGTGGATTTAAAATGAATAATAATATCCAATCCATTCATGGCCGGTCTAGACTAAGCAATTGGGCAATACGATGACCTCCTGGTGCTGGTAAAAAAGCGAAAACTTGAATGGTTTGGCCACGTAACAAGGAAACAAGGGCTCGCCAAAGAAATCATGCAGGGCACAACTAGAGGAGGGAGAAGAAGAGGAAGACACAGAAAAAGATGGGAAGATAACATCAAAGAATGGACGGGATTAAAACTAGGCGATGCTGTACGTTGTGCAGAAGACAGAGAGGAATGGAGAAGGATAGTTTTCATGTCATCTGTGGCGCCCCAACGGTCCAAGGACTAAGGGACATGATGATGATGATGATGAGACTATTCCAGAAAGTTCAATAATTAAAAAAAATCTTTATTTATGGCAATTTTAAACCGATTTTAATGGGAAAACTTTTAAATTTTAACTCTATTATTTATTTGACTTATTTTTATAGGAACCCCCATCACAGGCAAAAGTAAATCAGTACAATTATGGAATAGGTCCCCCGCCAGGGCCCCCTTTCATTTTAAATTTACAATAGTTATATTAGTGCATTAAGTTGAATAATTTTCGTATTCTATATATAATTACGAAGACATGTCCCAATGGGATCACACAGGGATAATGATCCCACCTGGATTGTAGTCCAGTCATGATTGGGATCCATACCAGGTCGGGATCCGAACGGGATGCCTTCGGAAAACAGAAAAAGCCTGTAGAATGCAATTTTTCCAAATGCAATCCCGAGCTATGGCGGGTATATTGGCTACTTATCATTTATAGTATAGATTGTTAAATAAATTTTAAAAAATATTCTTCTAGAAATCAATCTATTATAGATGAACTGGAAAAAACGGGACACACCCAGGAGGTTTGTTTGGGGGGATACCTTCCAGTTAAAGAGGGGTCCGGGGGCCTCCGCCATAAACTGTTTATTGAAATATGCTTATTTTAAGACCTAGAAATCTTTTTAAATTTACCTTCACTTTTGTAATTTAATACTCTGAGGCATATCATTAACGAAAACAATAATTTTGCAGTGAATACATATTTTACAACATAATACAACGAAACAAATCAAATTTCTCTAGTCTAAGATTTAAATTGAGGATATTTGGCTTTTGTCTCAGCTATTGTTCAAACTTCCTTCTTATCGAATATAAAGTTGTAAAAACTAGAACAGTCCATTTCGAAATTCTAGAGAAGCTGCAGGATTGCAGAAAGGTTCTCCACTCTCATCTTGTTTGTTTCGCTATACATATAAAATCTATGGCAGGGACACTGTTGTTTACGCAGCATCGGCAGAGTGGTGGAGGGGGAACATTGCAGCCATCACGGACGAGCCCACATCATTACTGGCACTGGCTACGCAGCTAGCAGAAATATTACTTGAAGTTATAATATAAATTAAGAAGTTTTAGTTATTTGAAAATGTGTTTGGTCTTAGAAATGTGACATTTAGGCGTCCCGGGAGACTTTTTCGGGACACCGGGTATGATTGTGAAAAAGCGGGAGAATCCCGTTTTTATGGGACACTTGGTCACCCTAGCATAGCCTGACTTTGATGGTTGGGATTGGGATATGCTGATGCACTAACTCACTAGCTGTTTCCTAGTCTTCTTTGATCTAGCTCTAAAATGACTGCTACCATGAAGCCTATGTCAAGGCCATGTGACATGTGTATGTGATAGGAGTAACATTGACAAGAGTTGCAACATTACTCTGGTGTCCAACAGGCAACATCAGTGTCCTTGTCAGTGAACTACCTTGACTGTGAAATCTTGTCAATTACCAATTCTCAATACAGACAATTGCTTAGTTAGTCATGTCACTTGTGTATGGAACACTTTTATATTGAGTCCCCTTTAGTTTTAGTCCTAACTGTCTAAGTCTAAACATTAATATTAAAATCTAAATAAAGGTTTACGATGTGCTGGAGTCGAATCTTAACAGTAAGACCAAGATGATATATATTAAAAAAATGTTTTTAAGAAATAGTATATATATAAAAATAAAATATAATTAATATATTTATTTGCTCCATCCATGTTCTGATATGTTTGGCCTTGTATTTAAAATGTTTGTATTTTTCTTTGATTAGGACCACAGCTGAAAATTGTTGCAACTATGTCAGTTGGCTACGAACACATTAACATTCAAGAATGCGGGAAAAGAAATATTTTAGTAAGTTCCATGGAAACCCTTTCTTCTTATCCCTGACCCATTTGGGGTGTAGTGACATCGACATTTGAGATAATTTATGTCATGTGGAGCTGGGAGTCATAAAACATAGAATTAGGACAACCACATGAAGTGGGATGGCATGGAAAATGGTTGGGATGGGGGGACATCTTAGTAAATGTTCTAGGGCAGGAATGATTCACTTTCAAACTGCAAAATTTGCCCAACCTCATTTATGGATTGCCCAACATCATTTATGGATTGCCCCTAAGATCTAAAGTAATCAGATTTAACAGCACAAATAACCGAAAAATGGTAATTTAGATTAATCGATGCTGAAAGGAGAATGTACCCTATATCTAAAACTTGTATTGCAATGGGTATAATATTAATATAATAAAGTATGCACAATAAAATAACAGAGTGCTCATATTAATTATTATCTTGTGTACTTTGATGGAGAACTATTAAGATTTATCAGATACTTCTACATGTCATGGTAGACATGAAGGATTCTTGCCACAGAAATTATTTGAGATGGACATTCTAATTTGACTATGTGCAAATTCTTGTAAATGTAATGTACATAATGTACATTTTCCTTTTTTTTTCTCCACCATTCACTGAACAAATTAAATTCTGTGTCTGCTTTTCTTTTCTGCCAGGTTGCCAACACACCAGGAGTTTCTACAGATAGCGTTGCTGAACTCACAGCTACTCTTCTGTTAATGACAGCACGTAGAGTTACAGAAGGTAGAATTTATATTTATTTAACAGTTGGGGTTCAGCTGTCTGCTGTTCTTTGGGGTGTATTCCCCCTAGAAGTTAAAAAAATAATAATTAAAAGCTGTTATCGATTCCACCATGTTCTTCACTGTCAGGTGTTGAGGCGGTGAAAAGAGGAGAATGGGGACCATGGAAGCCGATGTGGCTGTGTGGTACTGAGCTCACTGGAAGAGTCTTGGGTATCTATGGTCTTGGAAGGATTGGCTTCAATGTTGGACGCAGGCTTAAACCATTCGGCTTCTCTAAAATATACTACACTGATGTGCATGAGGTCAGTTTGTTACATAACATAGACTTGAATCTTTGAAAATATACAACACTGGTGTGCATGAGGTAATTTGTTACATAACATAATTTTTAACCTTTTTGATGTGTTTAAAATATACTATAATGGGACTGAGTATCAACACATTTATTTTTCATGTATTTTTTTGTGTGTCTACTGTAACTGTCTATCAGCATCTTTAAAAAAGCACAAGGTGTGTAAACTTTAATAAACTCAAGTCAAACAATAAAGGTTTGGTCTAGAAGCATCAGTCAAGTCAAACAATAAAGGTTTGGTCTAGAAGCATCAGTCAAGTCAAACAATAAAGGTTTGGTCTAGAAGCATCAGTCAAGTCAAACAATAAAGGTTTGGTCTAGAAGCATCAGTCAAGTCAAACAATAAAGGTTTGGTCTAGAAGCATCAGTCAAGTCAAACAATAAAGGTTTGGTCTAGAAGCATCAGTCAAGTCAAACAATAAAAGTTTGGTCTAGAAGCATCAGTCAAGTCAAACAATAAAGGTTTGGTCTAGAAGCATCAGTCAAGTCAAACAATAAAGGTTTGGTCTAGAAGCATCAGTCACGTCAAACAATAAAGGTTTGGTCTAGAAGCATCAGTCAAGTCAAACAATAAAGGTTTGGTCTAGAAGCATTAGTCACGTCAAACAATAAAGGTTTGGTCTAGAAGCATCAGTCACGTCAAACAATAAGGGTTTTGACTAGAAGCATCGTTGATGGGAAGGGCAGAAAAAAATTATCTATATGAGAAACAATAGGATAAAAAGTTATTTTATTTCTGTTTGTTTATTTCAAACCAAATCCACAATTTTAGGTACCTGCCATGTCTTTTTCCTGTTTGGTTTTAAAATTGTACTTCCACTCACTTCCTTTCTGTGTGTTAACTTTGTTTTTGTCAGGGTTTGCGCCCACTCTTATTCTTTTCCATCTTTTAGGTAGGATACATGTATAGATATATTATGTAAATTTAATTTATACTTATTTAAATGTTTTGTTTTTCGTACTGATGAAGGCATTTGCCAAAACATTTACATTTGTATTTTGTAAAATCATCATTACAGCTGAAGGGATATTGTTTTAGTGACACAAACAAGTGTCAAATCAATCTTGTTTATTTCAGGTCAGCTACGCCAAAGATATTGATGCCGAGTTTGTCGACTTTGATGGTCTCATTGAGAAATGTGATTTCATCTGTGTCTGCTGTAATCTTACACCACAGGTTTGTTCATTTCTCACATCTTATTGTTTTGTGTGTGTGTTGAATGTTTGGTCTACAAGCTCTTATGTGGACCAGTGGCTCTACCTTTTTTGCTTGTGGCCCCCCTTGCCTATTAATTAATATGAAAAGTTACTCATATAATTGGTCCTTTTTAAAAAGTTTTAGTGGCTACAAGGAAACATGCAGTGACCACTTCGGAAATGCTGCTGAAAAGTTTAGGAATTTAACATGTGGAGACTATAGGTATCTGTACGTACAGCTGCATACACAGACTAGAGATGACCTTGGCCCTAATTACACTGTTGAAACGACCTTGTTCCTTGTGACACAGACTAGAGATGACCTTGGCCCTAATTACACTGTTGAAACGACCTTGTTCCTTGTGACACTGACTAGAGATGACCTTGGTTCTTATGAAGCTCTGTTGGGGGGGGGGGGGGGCAGAATGACCCCATTTTTTGTGTGCAGGTGTTGGCAACCTTCTTTGAGTGGGGATCCATTTTTTATAAGTTATATCGGTTGAGAGAATTTTTGGGGGATGTAAAAAGAGCATCTATCCCTTCTCACACATCCATCACACCTATCCCATCTGCCTATCCCTTCTCTCACATCCATCACACATATCCCATATGTCTATCCCTTCTCTCACATCTATCCCACTCACCCATCTGTCTATCCCTTCTGTCCCACCTATTCCATCTGTCTAACCCCTATCCCATCTATCCCACCTGTCTATCCCCCTATCCCATCTGTCTATCCCATCTATCACATCCATCCCACCTATCCCATCTGTCTATCCCACCCATCCCATCTGTCTATCCCACCTATCCCTTCTATCGATCCCTTTCAAGAATGGCATGCAGTTCCAGAGATGTTGTCTAACACTACTCATGTTAGTGTACCTAAATAAGGATCATGTTGCATGGGGAACATGTGTCATTACATCATTAACGTGTCCATCTACCAGTTAAATTAAATGATGGCACTCATCAAGATGGACATAGGATAGCTCATTATGATTGCTCTGGATTTGTTTAGATACTAGCCAGTTGCATGCCATGTAATATGAATGCAACAAGTTTCAAATATTTGTTTGTGTTTCAAATATTTGTTTGTGTGGCATGAACTTCTTGTTAGTCACAAATTTCAAGTAGTTTGTAACCAAGTTTCTTTGCTTTGGAAGAGCTAAATATAGAGACCAACTTAGAATTATCAACCATTTTAACTTTTCAAAATTTGAAACATATTAGGAATTTAAAAATTAAATTTTTAAATAAATGTATGGCTGGAATGTTATATGTTTAATGCTGAAGTGTTTAATGTGTTTTTCCTCACAGACAAGGCATATGTTTAATGCCGAAGTGTTCAAGAGGATGAAGAAGGGTGCAATCCTCATCAACACAGGAAGAGGTGGTGTGATTGACCACGAGGCTTTAACAGAGGCGCTCAGGAACGGGGACATCACCGGTGCGGGCTTGGACGTGACCGAGCCCGAACCGCTCCCCCCAACTCACCCTTTGGTCTCCTTGCCCAACTGCGTTATACTGCCCCACATGGGCAGCAACACCTGGGATTCCCGCAACGCCATGGCCGAGATCGCAGCAAAGAATTGTATCGCTGCTGTATCAGATCAAACCCCCGAAGGAATTGTCACCGCCTAAAAAAATGTTACCGCCATTGTTAACACATGATTTCAATAGCTGTAATGGACCCTCTCTTTACCTTATCTATTCTTACGAAATCTCAATATATTTCAGCCTATGAACTATGAAAAATTTGTTGTTTCAAAGAAAAGCCCTAGTTATTTATATGTGTTTTATTTCAGTTATGTTTTTTGTTTCAATGATCTGAAAGCAATTTTTACTTATCTCTGGTGTATGATCTTATCAGTTATTTCAAGTCAACTTGTGTGTAGTTCTATCATATTGCTGGCATTCAAATACATTTTAAATCAATGTGCCATTCAGTTTATTTAGGTACACCATGTTTTAGAACAACTTGACACCCTTTGTGTAATATGAGATTTTCTTTCATTAATTAGTTATATATTTATATACATAAGTGTATCTGTTGTTCCTTTACCTGTGTGGTTTCCAAACTGTATATTACCATGTCTCATGAGATCATAAATTATATAGGGACATATGATCTATTGGCCTATGTCAAGTATTTACTTTTTGTGCACCCCAAGTTTGGAAACTCCTGCCTTCCATCCATCAAGATCAAAGAAAGCATTTAAACATTTCATGTTCAATTCTGGTTTGCGTCACTATGACATCTGGACTCAAAACAGAACAAAAACAATTGTTTATGAAGTAGTCTTTAATGACGTCAATTCTTATTTTGAAGACATGTTTGATAATATTAATACTACAAGACTGTGGCCCTGTATTTGCATTCCAATACTTTTATTATTAGGTCTTGGAGGAATGAGAAGAAATCATTATGTCAGCAACAACAAAAAACTGAAAAAATCCAATAATAAAGGGTGAAATTATAGGAGTTACAAAAAAATTGTCAAACAAAGTAACAAAGAAATTAAAAAAAAAAAAAGTCCTAGTTACAATTTTGTCATTTATCTTTTCAAAGACAAACAAATCATTATTTCTGTTTATGAGATTGAGGAAACTTTTTAAATTTTCACCTGTTGAAGTTTGATATTACTTTTTTCTTCAAGTTCTCTTTGAAGTTTTATTTCAAATTAAATTTAAATACTTCAAATAAACTAAGATCTTTTTGACTTAAGTACAATTATTTCATGAAGGAGTTTGTAGCTTAGGATTGTGCTAGTGTTAAATTAGAAACCATAGTTGGATGGGATGAAAGTAAGATTAGATTTATTGTTGAGTTATTATTATAATTTTTTGGGTTAACTCTAACTCTAAAATATCAATACTCTTTTGAAGATCACCTACAAAATAATGGGAAAGCTTGACAGAATATTTTATGTTTACATTCAAAAAATTGTCTTTTTATAGACATTTACTAGATAATTATATAAAAAAAATATTTGTTTGAGAGCTTTTATTACCACAATGTTCATCTAAGTCAGCGGTTCTCAACCTGTGGGTCGCGACCCCTTTGGGAGTCGACCACTTGGGGGTCGCCTAAGACCATCGGAAAACACATATTATACTTCACAGTTATGAAGCAGAAATGATACTAATTTTTTAGTTAGGGGTCGCCGCAACATGACGTGTCTTAAAGGGTCACGGCACTAGGAAGGTTGAGAACCACTGATCTAAGTTCTTATTCTTTCACGTGGACAGTTAAAAATACAACTTTCAAAGGAATGAAGGAAAGTTAAAGACCAAACCAAAGATTTTTTAAATTGGCTACATTTCCAAAGCATACTATGCTTAATAATGTAACAGCATAAACAATTTTTAAAAATTTATCCTTTTCATTTTCAGTCATTATTAATTTCAAATTTTACTGAACCTTTCAGGGACAATAATGACTGTAAATGTTTGTATAAAAAAAGAAAAGAATTTTGTCTCCCTTTTTAACTAAATTGAAATTTGGGTAAATTAACGTTTTGGGAAAATATTTTGAATAAATAAGAACAAAAAATTACTGTGATACCTATTCATATTGCTCTTATAAAGGGTCATGACCCCAAGGGTAAAATTTTTTAAAAGTATGTAATTAAAAAAATGTTTATTTTCTCTTGACAGGCCAGTGTAGTCATATTATGAAATGATTAGGATTTATGATGGTATCATAAATCATGAAATAATTCCTTGTTCATCAAGGCAAAATAATTAAGTATGCTTATTTTTTGCTGGAAAAAAATTGTTTTATTTCTTGGGAATTTTACTAACCAACCCTCACACCCCACTTTTGTATACATACAATTCCAATTTCCTGTATGGATATGAATATTTGTTATTGAATTAATATTTATACTTAGGGTCTAAAATATATTTTCTTTCAATTTAAGCACATTTTTTACGCTGTAAAATATTATCTTTGTAGATTACAATACCTGGTGATTCTTTTACATTCTGTTCTATTTTCTAATTATTTTATTCAGCTTCGAACAAAAAAGAAGGTTGTTTTTTTTTAAAAAAATGTTCTTTTAATTAATGGTGAGATTTGCAGCCATGTTTATTTCATTTTCATTAACTAATAGAATGGAATACAAGAGCAATAACAATGATGACCTTTTTCTCAAACTAAACAAATATGGGTTGTATCCCTTTATTTTTCATGTGTCAAGCAGACTTTATCTGAAGCATGAAACACTCCCAGTTTGAGAACCACTTTTTCATCATTTAAAATTTTTTTTTTAGATGTGATATGTCCATTTTTCTTCATTTCAATTTTTCTTCATTTCAATGTGCACATAAAATGTGCTCAATTCTAAAAATGTTGCACACCCAAAATTTATTCTGTACACTCCATACAAGAAGTGTAATAACTAGATAGCCTTCCAGCACATCCTGTGTCTGTTTCTGTTGTCTGATTTATGTATAGTCTGCTGTCCTGAAAATGTGAATTTGTTAGCTTGCTTTTTATTTGTATATTTTTCCCAGCTAGAATATGGGTTTCAAATAGGTGCTTTGCTATAAGTCCATTTCACTGCATTTTTGTGTATTTTCCATAATGGTTTGTCTCTTTAGAGGAGTATCTCTTTCATAGTAGACTGTCTTTGACTCGACGTCAATTTGACCCACCGCTGGGGCATCTCTTTCAAAGTAGACAGCTTTGGCTCGACATCGGTGGACCCACCATTGGGGCATCTCTTTCAAAGTAAACCGTCTTTGGCTCGACATCGGTGGACCCAACGCTGGGGCATCTCTTTCAAAGTAGACTGTTTTTTATGGCTTGGTTTTACATCAGTAGATGCACCGCTTGGGCATCTCTTTCATGGTAGACTGTCTTGACATTAGTGGAGCCACCGTTGGCATCACAAGATGATAATATATGCCAGATAAATAATTTGTTGAACTGATTGGCCGTATGTGTTGGGACTCTTCAAAAACAGGACTTTGAGATCCATAACTACCGCACCCTGGGAGCCTCTAACTACAGCACCCCGGGAGCCTCTTAACTACCACACCCTGGGAGCCTCTAACTGCAGCACCCTGGGAGCCTCTAACTACAGCACCCTGGGAGCCTCTAACTACCGCACCCTGGGAGCCTCTAACTACCGCACCCAGGGAGACTCTAACTACAGCACCCTGGTTTTATTATGTCATCTTACCAATGTCTTATCAACATTTATATATTTATTGAAAATTTCTTTGCTCCTGTCAAAACTATTAATGATTACACTTTGTACACTATAGTTTTAATCTCTAATCAGCCTTTTTTGGTCTTCTGTTAGTTATAAGTTATATGTAGAATGCGTTTTTTTCCATGTCCTTTACCCCTGCTGTATGTACATTGACTGCTAAGCTTCTAATAAAGAAATAATTATTGTTTAAAGTTGAAATGGCTTTCCCCAAACTTTTTGTGTGTGTGTTCAAGATTTAATTAAAGTTAGGTTATATGAAAACAGTTTCAGTTCATTTTAATGCTGGCACACTGAACCACAGATTAACTAACACACTTCACACAGATGTCAAAACTACAATTTTCGTACTACACTTATATTAAGATTTTCATGGAGTATGAGCTACGTTCAAATTTTTGTAAAACAGAGTAGCTTGCCCGTGGTTGCCGCCTACTTTTATCACTTATAAGTTATATGTTGGTTCCAAAATCATGTTTGTTTCTAAACTCGATCCCAGTAAGCTAAGTAGGGTTAATCCAAACATACCCAAGAATAATTATAGTACAGTTTTTAAAATAAAATGAATACTTTTACTCTGAATTATAATTTCTTTCCTCTCAATTCAACCATGCCACCCACCAATGATATGAAAGCGGAAATGGTATACACCAACCCACAATGCTCTTTTCTCTCCGAAAATAAATATTTGTCGTCCCCCCCCCCCCCCCCCCCATTGTGAACGTCTCCAATTGCCCCAATAGAGTCATACCATGTCAGCCCGTCTCTATCATCTATGGTTTATTTACAGCAGCGGTTCTCAACCTGTGGGTCGCGACCCCTCTGGGGTTCGAATGAACCTTTCCCAGGGGTCGCCTAAGACAATCGGAAAACAAATATACTCTACAGTTATGAAGTAGCAACGAAAATAATTGTGTGGTTGGGGGTCGCCACAACATGAGGAACTCTATTCAAGGGTCGTGGTATTAGGAAGGCTGAGAACCACTGATTTACAGGGAATAGTCATAACATTAAAAATAATGCCTACGTTCCAACCTACCGTACCACTCCCCCCACCCCCCCCCCCCCCCACACATTTAAATAAAATACGTCATCTCTTCCTGGAGTAATCACAAAATAGTCCCATGTTTTAAAGTGTTAAAGAAAACATCTGTCTATGTCATCTTTTCCTGGAGTCATCACAAAATAGTCCCATGTTTTAAAGTGTTCAAGAAAACTTTTGTCTACGTCATCTTTTCCTGGAGTAATCACAAAATAGTCCCATGTTTTAAAGTGTTAAAGAAAACAAGTCAGGTATGCGATTTCAATTCGATTCAATCAATTTTGCATTGGACATTTCAAAGACAGTCAAATAGTTTGTTTTTTTAAAAGCAGGCTTATTGCGCAGCTGTTTTGGAAAACCACCGAAGTGAAGTCACGTGAGTGCCATAAATATAGCTTGGTTGTTAACTTGTAAACAACTCATACCCCCAAAAAGCAAATATTGCACCAAAGGAATTCAATAATGTGTTTTGCTCTCCTTACTAACAGAATCTCCAAACTTCTGACGTAGGTAGACTGGCTCACGCATGCATTACGTCTGTTCATCATCGGCTTGTGCCGGTGCCAACACTCTGCCTTTGAACGCATTTAACTATTATTATACGAGCGTTTGCGCACCACCTGCGTAGAAAGTCGGGCAGAATCTTGTTCCCGGAAATGTGCTCCATTTTGTAGGTCTTTTATTCTTTCAAATTACCATTACGTGTCATTAATTACGTCATAAAAAGTTCATCATGGTGTTTAAGTCATTACTTCTGAAAGCAGTGCCATTACAAAGACGCACCCCCCCCCGGTAGCCAACTTCAGAGGCGCTCAAATCGTAAATTATTCATCTCTCTTTATTTAAAAAGCCAAATACCACCCACTGACTGACTGATTCCCCCCCCCCGCCCCCAAACAAATACCCACCAATCATTGAATGACACCCCCCTACCCTCCAATCAACCTCATTTCCCATGGAAAGACAGAACTAATAATAATAATAGTTCGGTGTTAAAATTCCCAAATTTTCTATACCGTATTACTAAGCTTTTCAAAGAGTTTAGACAAGAATTTAAAATAAAAATAGCAGACTCTTCTAGAAAGCAGATCCAAGTGAGAAATGTGAAAGTATAAATAGACTTCTCTCCTGAATTAGGTCAACTCAACACCCATCATTTGGCGGGTTTTTGTTTAGACCTGGTGTGATACGTGGATTCGTATGGAAACAAGTGCTGGGAATCGAACCCGAACACACCGCACTCGAACCCTGCTGACGACCGAACCCGAACTGAATCCCACAGACGATCTAACCCAGTGGTTCTCAGCCTTCCTAATGCCGCGACCCTTTAATACAGTTCCTCATGTTGCGGTGACCCCCAACCATAAAATTATTTTCGTTGCTACTTCATAAATGTGTGTTTTCTGATGGTCTTAGGCGACCCACATGTTGAGAGCAGCTGATCTAACCGGAACCAAACTTCTAGTAGAGGATTCGATTCCCATCTCTAAGAGAGACTTACCCCGGACGGATTCCCAAAGTTGAGCCCCATCTCAGTACCGGGTAATAAACGTTTTAAAGAGTGTCGCTAGTGGGCTCCCTATGGGTACGCCACTGGTGATGACTGTCAACCAGGGATGACTGTCAACCAGGGATGACTGTCAACCAGGGATGACTGACAACCAGGGATGACTCTCAACCAGGGATGACTCTCAACCAGGGATGACTCTCAACCAGGGATGACTCTCAACCAGGGATGACTGTCAACCAGGGATGACTGTCAACCAGGGATGACTCTCAACCAGGGATGACTCTCAACCAGGGATGACTGTCAACCAGGGATGACTGTCAACCAGGGATGACTCTCAACCAGGGATGACTACACCGTCACTTAGAGATTTGATAGAGTCAACAAAAAATAATTATTAAAAAAATTATAATAACACAAGAGTTTGACGCATAAGTAAACAGACACATAGGAAGGATGGGCGAAATGGGGAAGGGGGGGGGGTGCCATAGGTGGCACTACTTCCTATATATCAATGGACTGCATTATCGGCCATCTGCCGAGTTTTTCCTGGGGGGGGGGGGGAATCTTTGCCCATTCCGGGCAGCACCATCTCTTGCTACACCATTGCCTCTTAATTTGTTTCGTTTTTTTAAATATTAAAAATACAATGTTTTCAATGTAATATTGTAATCAGACCAGTTAGGTGTAGCCTATACATCTTTTTGAATATAAACCAGATTTTCAATAATTTTAGCAACTATATTAATGAGCTGCTCGACAAATGACGAGAAGAAACAACAAAACATTGGAGTTGTAATATAGGCGTCTTAAAGTGAAAAAAATATAATTAAAAGACAAAAAATGAGACGAATAAATGATTTTGCTGATCACTTCCTGTTAGACTATTGCCCCCCCCCCCCACCCAAAAAAAAAAAAAAAAAAAAAAAGAAAAAAAAAACAACACAAAAAAACAAACAAACAAATTTATTATAATAACAAACAAAATCAAAGCAACTTATTTATACCTGTGATTGGAATATTTTGTTCCAGCCAACAGAGGTGAAGAAATGTATTTGATTAAAGTCGAAGAGGTAAGACATACGTCATACACTGCTAATAGTTATAGTTCGTAGGTCAAACTTTAAACTTTAAGTCAATGTTGGCTTCAATGAAATTAATCTCATATGTCAAATTATCCTTTATGGGGGCGTCCATAAACGCATTTAAGGGTGGGACACGAATTTGTGACGATTTGTGGGTGGGGGGACTAATATCTTTAAAATAGCTTGACGCCCTTTATGGACCCTCGCGCACAAACTTTTTTAGTACTAAGTATTTTGTGATACACAAAATGTATTGATTTTA
This sequence comes from Omphiscola glabra, assembly GCA_964017045.1. Taxonomy (NCBI): domain Eukaryota; kingdom Metazoa; phylum Mollusca; class Gastropoda; family Lymnaeidae; genus Omphiscola; species Omphiscola glabra. Next base: position 1,563,373 of record OZ024805.1, on the reverse strand, counting down.
TTTCAAATACTTCGGTGACCATAATTTCTAAATTTAAACATATGTTACAAACATTCATCTAGTAGAAGTACAGCAATGGCAAGATATATTGACCTCAGCAGAGAAAGTTGTGTGTGCATATGTAAAAAAAGGGGGGGGGGGGGGTCACAGCAGAATTCGTCTTGGCTACGATAAAGAAATCATTGGGAAAAGTCAGCATTAAATATATGACACTTTATTTCAAACTTATGACGTCAGTTATACACACAAGTATATGAAGAGACTGTCGTTATCACATTAAGACAAACTCATATAATGTCTAAGCAAAATAATTCCGCAAGACGAGCTCATATAATGCTCATATAATCAGCTCAAATAATCAGCTCATATAATCAGATCATATAATAAGCTCATATAATCAGCTCATATAAACAGCTCATATAATCAGATCATACAATCAGCTCATATAATCAGCTCATATAACCAGCTCATATAATCAGCTCATATAATCAGATCATATAACCAGCTCATATAATCAGCTCATATAATCAGCTCATATAATCAGCTCATATAATCAGATCGTATAGCCAGCTCATATAACCAGCTCATATATTCAGCTCTTTTAATCAGCTCATATAATCATATAATCAGCTCAGGGTCTGGCATGCTGCTTTAAGGGCCACCATGAGGTACTACAACATCAACACAAACCTAACCAGAATGATATGCAGCCTCTATGATAAGGCCACCAGTGCAGTCTTCTTCAACAACAACATCGGAGAATGGTTCAGATCCACGGTTGGAGTACGACAAGGCTTCTTGCTCTCCCCCACCCTGTTCAACATCTTCTTGGAGAGAATTATGTCAGATGCACTGGAAACGCATGTAGAGACAGTCAGCATTGGTGGCAGAACAATCACCAACCTACGCTTTGCGAATGATATAGACCAGTGGTTCTCAACCTTCCTAATGCCGCGACCCTTTAATACAGTTCTTCGTGTTGTGGCGACCCCCAGCCACAAAATTCCTTTTGTTTCTACTTCACAACTGTAGAGTATATGTGTTTTCAAATGGTCTTAGGCGACCCCTGGGAAAGGGTCATGCAAACCCCCAAATGGGTCGCGACCCTCAGGTTGAGAACTGCTGATATAGACGGATTGGCCGGAAGCGGAGAAGAGCTAGCCAACCTTGTAAAGCGTCTCGACAAGACTTCATCGTCCGTTGGCATGCAAATCAGTGCAGAAAAGACAACAATGATGACGAATAACACCACTGGCATCGCCACTGAAATTAAGGTCGGGGAGGAAAGACTAGAGACAGTTGGCAGTTTCAAATACCTAGGAACAATTGTTTCGGAAGAAGGCTCCAAGCCCGAATTGATGGCCAGGATTGCGCAGACCACAACAGCACTAAAGAGGCTCAAGAAAATATGGAACGACAAAAATATAGCCCCCAGCACCTAAATCAGGCTGATGCGCTCATTAATCCACTCCATTTTCTTGTATGCCTGTGAGTCCTGGACATTAACAGCAGAACTTGAAAGGAAAATAAAGGCGATGGAGATGAGATGTTACAGAGGCATTCTTGGCATCTGCTATAGAGACCACATCACCAATGAACAAGTGAAAGAAAGGATTCGTAAAGCAACTGGGCAGTACGATGACCTCCTGGTTTTGGTAAAAAAAAAGCGCAAACTTGAATGGTTTGGCCACGTAACAAGAAAACAAGGGCTCGCCAGAGAAATCATGCAGGGCACAACTAGAGGAGGAAGAAGAAGAGGAAGACAGAGAAAAAGATGGGAAGATAACATCAAAGAATGGACGGGATTAAAACTAGGCGATGCTATGCGTAGTGCAGAAGACAGAGAGGAATGGAGAAGAATAGTTTTCATGTCATCTGTGGCGCCCCAACGGTCCAACGACGAAGGGACATGATGATGATGATGATGATGAGTGATGCGATCAGACACACACTTTTCAAGAATTCAGGACGAATTCATTCATTTCTATATTCATTTTCAGAAGACTACTATTGAATTTCGAATGTTTATCTTAATTAGAATAAAGCTCTTTTTTAGTACATTAAATTTAGATGGGCGATCTTTGTGGAGATCCTCCCCGATTCGTACAACTAACTACACAATGGCATTGACCTCCTGTGTTTCCCACATTACTAATGACACCAATGACAATGTGGAATCAGAAATCGTTTTATAAAACAATACAATAGCATAGGCAAATGCTAATAATAGACTCAATGTTTTTATTTGGCTTAATGTTTATTAAGCTCGGTGTTTTCTATACAAACAAAACCTTAATTTTTTTGCCTTAAACAGAAATTCATTTTCGTAAATGAAAATGAATTGTGTGGGTTAAATAAGTCCAAATAAAACTATTTGTTTTGTGCGAGTGCCGGTAAAATTGCCAGCTCGTGCAGCTTTTTTCTGACCTGGAAACGCGAAGAGAGGAAACAACGTGACCGACTGTTTGTTTACACCGCAGCAAGTCCTGATTTTACCCAATCTATCAAACCAATAGTTTGCCAGTATTTAGTCACTCCCCCATTTTGAGCCAATCGGCAAGCTCGAGCCCGGAATAACAACTTAAAATAGCTCAAGGCTTCGACCATGCTGTTTCTTCCAGACGATTCAGCTGTTAGTGTTAACAAATTTTAAGCCAAATTGTAAGCATTCATGCCGAGATAAAAACTGTGCATTCTAACAAGATTGCACACTAGCGACTTGATACACATTCATTTGGTCCATTTTGGCTATATTGCAAGTGAGGGGAGCAACGCAAATAAATTCGTAGCGTTCTGCCAGCAGACTGCCGACGTCGAGTTCGTTCGCTCACCAGCTTAAAATCTAGGACTACACACTTGAAACCGCACGGCTACGAAGTTTACCATTTCGGTGTTGTTGTGTTCATACCAACTGTCTTCATAACTGAGTGAAAACCTATCGTCCGAACTTCTCACAGACCGTGAGTTTACAACTTCTACATCATTTTATTTATTTATTTATCTAGAACTAGAACGAATTGATAAACATTGATGATAGTCTCTATAACTATACTATGATTGATGTTGATGGCATGTTTTTAAATATTATATTGTTTACCTACAAGGCAACTTTCGGTGTCTGTAGTTTCAGCAGCGGATACTCATCGCCTAATTTAAAAGTGCCATTTTCAGAAACATAACAGAGCAGGGACATATGAAAGACCATAATTGGTGCGAAAGAAATGCAACATATTAAATTAATGTATGAGATTATTGTAATACTATTTTAGTATACTTATACTTAGTTATAGGAAAGACCTACTTAATTTCCAGCTTAAACTATCAAAGTTCATGAATGCTGTATCTGTACTATAACAAATAGCTAGAAAAAGAGACAACGACTAAATATCAACAAGACATTGAAAGTGTCATTTGTAGATCATTGCCACTGCCATAATTTATAAATTTTTATAATAATAATAATACAGCTTAAATTCATGGATTATGGACTGGGAACAAAGACTTTGATTAGGTAACATATTTATTGGGGCTGTCCACTGGCGGATCCCTGAGAAGGATGAAACAATTCAAACTAAACGCGTTGATTTTTTAAAAATTAGTGGCATAGGAAAATAGGACAAATATAGTTAAACATGCACTTTTGAAAAATAATAATCTGGAGCCTGCATAACACGCACCCCCCCTCCACCCACAAACGATGGCTCACAATACCAGTCAGTATCCTTAGTCCTCTTTCCTTATATTCTCACCTATTTGCCATGACTGTCTAAGCATGAGCTTTGAAGTTGATTGTTATTTTAAATCATACTTAAATCATTATTATCATTATTCATTGCTGCTGTTATGATATTACTATTATTGCTGAGAAGAAAGACATATATAGACACATTATAATTTTACCCATATGTTGCCATAAGAGAACTATGGGACCATCCACATGTAGTATGTAGTCATGATATTTGATGGAAAAAAAAACTTCCTCCCTGCCCCCCTCTGTCAAAAATCTCAGTGACCCCCCCCCCCCCCCAAAATCACAAATATCAGCCCCCATCCCCTTTTCGGGCCTTGATGTACCACAATTTTCTGAGTTAAAATACTTACTTTTAACAAAGGGACAAATTTAAAAACTTGTTCAAATTTAATGTAAAACACTAACTATTATAATTAATCCATTATTAAATGCATAAAAGTGAAATCTTTCTGTCAGAATACATCCATCACAACAGAATGTTTAATGTCACTGTCCAGTTCAGGTTATATTTGTATGATAAAAAAATATAAAATATCTGACGTCACACAATATCTTATCTTTAACCCCCCCACCCCACCCCCCCTTTTTTTTTTGTTGTTGCGGATGTGGCAAACTATCAATCCCTATAATAGTAATATTATTATAATTTCACGCAGAAGAGAAAGATATTTAGAATCTGGTTATAATTTTACTTCGCAGAAAAAAATAAAATAAACATGCCTCTCAAGTCTCAAGCATAAAAAAAAAAAAGAGGCGTTGTGACCCGGGTTGACTCCCTTTCCTCCACCGTAGTTTAAACTGACCTACTTTTGTGTGTGTAGATGTCAAGTTGCGTTCATGGCCTGCAGGCTGTCGACCTTTTCCTGCTCTTTTTCTGCTGCTCTTTTCTACTTCTACTCTAGGTAGGTATATTAGATATCACTAAGATAAAAACATAAACGTATGCTAGAGTTAAATTTATGCTGTTGGTTTAAAATAAAAGATAATTCATTTTTTTTAAAAAGTGTTTTTTTTTGGGGGGGGGGGGGGGGGGGTGTTCCCGGAAAAACTGCCTGACAAATGATTAAATAGATAAAAGGCTCTTAATTTATTGGAGTACATTTTGTCTGGGAGACTGACATGTACGAAAGGAAACGAAAAGTTGGTTATATTAAAGAGTACCTAAAATTAAAATATTGAGGCTTTCACCGACATCAAAATCTTGAGGCTTTCACTGACATCAAAATCTTGAGGCTTTCACTGACATCAAAATCTTGAGGCTTTCACTGACATCAAAATCTTGAGGCTTTCACTGACATCAAAATCTTGAGGCTTTCACTGACATCAAAATCTTGAGGCTTTCACTGACATCAAATCTTGAGGCTTTCACTGACATCAAATCTTGAGGTTTTCACTGCCATGAAATCTTGAGGCTTTCACTGACATCAAATATTGAGGCTTTCCCTGACATCAAATATTGAGGCTTTAATTGACATCAAATATTGAGGCTTTCACTGACATCAACTCTTGAGGCTTTCATTGATATCAAATCTTGAGGCTTTCATTGATATCAAATCTTGAGGCTTTCATTGACATCAAATCTTGAGGCGTTCATTGACATCAAATCTTGAGGCTTTCATTGACATCAAATCGTATAAATTAAAAAAAAACACAATACAAATGTTAGATTATAGAATACTAATTTCTAGTGTTTGTAAGCATATTTCACCCGTTTCTCAGGGCACATTTCACAAATATGTAGTTGACATGCCACAACATTGTAGTTGACACGCCACAACATTGTAGTTGACACGCCACAACATTGTAGTTGACACGCCACAACATTGTAGTTGACACGCCACAACATTGTAGTTGACACGCCACAACATTGTAGTTGACACGCCACAACATTGTAGTTGACACGCCACAACATTGTAGTTGACACGCCACAACATTGTAGTTGACACGCCACAACGTTGTAGTTGTCACGCACGCGTGCACCGACCAGCTATTCGAGTTCAATTCTAAATTTCTGTTTAGATTAAAAGGTTCTTTTTTTTTTTGGGGGGGGGGGGGGGGCTGAATATATCCACAATATTATCTATAATCCAGTTATCCACATTGTGTTTGTTACATTTACATTCAAAGTATCCACAGTTGACATGTCACATTGGTAGCCATGTATCTACATTATGGTAGCCACACTTGTAATCCTTTCATGGGGTAAGTCCAAATATTAGTAAAACAGAGTCGCTTGCCATTAGACGATGTCCTCTGTATTAAATCCTTAATATTAACATCGCTTTTGGTGGCGGACTGGCAAAATCTCAGGATGGCTAATTGTCCCACTTTCCTTCAGTCTATCGAGCTGAAACTTGGCACATAGACTCGTGGATACAACACATTCTTTCTCATTTTCAGCCCCAACCCCCAAAATATCCGTTTGTTTCTGTTTTTCAAGTGAAAATTCCCGATAACTGCGCTAAAATTCCCGATAACTGCGCTAAAATTCCCGATAACTGCGCTAAATGAGATTCATAAAAGAAAATGTAAAACAAAATCACACGTATTGATACTAATATTTTCTGACGTTTTTCTGAAATAGTTGTTGAAATGAACCTGCGGTGTAAAAGCGGGTGGGTCATTAATATAGTATGATTCAGAGGCGGGAAAAAATGTTCGGCTGCGAGCTTTGTGTGTGCGTGTGTGTGGGGGGGGGGGGGGGAGCACAAATGTGATTCATTTAAAGTGCCTACGAGAATGCATGATTTGTCAAATTTTTAGCCCCCATACCTAAAACATGGCGGGTGCAGTGAGCTTAATGGAAATCTACACAGTTATCTTTGACGCACTAACAAAGAAAATTGCCGACTTTCACGGTAAACAAAACACAAACAAAATAATCTGCGACACTCTTTAAAAGAAAGATTAAGTTTGTATATAAACTGTTTTCTTAATATTTCTTTTTTTTTTTTTTAAACAAAAGATTTGGCTTAGGAACCATCCATAATGACGTCACGCTATTTTAGCTGATTTTTAAAATTAATTCCCCCATCCCCATCGTAGACATTGTTATCACACAATGTCGTCAATGTAACACTTTCATCACACACTGGACACTTACAACACAATAGACACTGCTTTCCAACAATAGACACAGTTATCACACAATAGACACTTATAACACAAAAGACACTGCTATCAAACAATAGACACAGTTATCACACAATAGACACTTATAACACAAAAGACACTGCTATCAAACAATAGACAACGTTATCACATAAAAAGACACTTATCACACAATAGACACTTATCACACTATAGACACTGCTATCACAGATTGTCACACATTTGTGGAGCGCCCCGCCCCCCTCCCCGCGCCCTCTCTAGACCTGTGACGTTGTTTATGGATTGCCCCCCTTAGTAGCATCAAGCTTTGTCAGAATTATTGGACAATCTACGGTAGGTCCTAGCCTCCATTGATATTTATTACAAATTATGCTCTTATCCCCCCCCCCCTCCTCCCCCTTTTTATACCTATTTTCTTGTTTTTCCTAAGGCATTACCTTTATAAAATGCTGAATTTCGATTGGCTGAACATATTTGTGTTACATCATCCGGTGACGCACAATTATTGGACGAAAGTCTTGCAACAGAATAATTTGAAGGAACAACGAAAAACTAAAACAAGGATTTTGAAGTGAACAAAAATATGTGCGGTGAAAGAACAAAACAACGAATTTCCATTTATTTGTATCAATAAAATAACGTATCTATCTATCTCATTTTATACGTGTGAGGTTGACGATTTGGCTTTCTGGCATCATCTCTACTCCCTACTTCTTAGCACTAATCAACCTTTAACCGTGTGTCTGGCGACGAGCCATAACGAACAGGTGATTCTCCAAGCCGCAGTAAGTGAACTAACTCTGCAACACCATAATTCGACCAACTTGTTTTTATGAACAAACAAAATTAAGTGAAGGGAGAAGAACATTTGTTCAAAAATTGTCCCATTTCTCTCTCTTTTCTTGTGTCAGATATTACTCTTGGGCTGTCTTGTCTTCCTTTGTTCTTGTGTCAGGTTATACTATTTGACTGTCTTCCTTTCTTATCGCTTGTGGCAAACGTGAACCTAGATTGCATATTGTCTGATTGTAACAACTCACAGAACTTGTCGACCTACCATAACTCACCGTTACGATCTGAAAACAACTTGCAAACAAAACGAAGACTTTCACTGAGACCCAAAGAGTTGTACATTGATTGAAACGTTCATAAAGCTTGTAACATGACGGAGACATTAATTATGACTGTAACATTGGACTTTAGCACTATGACTGCAAGAGTTGTAATATGACTTTAAGACTGACTGCAAGAGTTGTAATATGAATTTAAGACTATGACTGCAAGAGTTATAATATGACTTTAAAACTATGACTGCAGTAGTTGTAATATGACTTTAAGACTATGACTGCAAGAGTTGTAATATGACTTTAAGACCATGACTGCAAGAGTTGTAATATGACTTTAAGACTAAGATTGCAATAGTTGTAATATTACTTTAAGACTGACTGCAAGAGTTGTAATATGACTTTAAGACTGACTTCAAGAGTTGTAACATGACCTTAAGACTATGCCTGCAATATTTGTAATATGACTTTAAGACTGACTGCAAGAGTTGTAATATGACCTTAAAACCACGACTGCAAGACGTGTTACAAGACTTTAAGAATTTTAATATGACTTTAACTAGACCAATAGTAGATCATAACCTTTTGACTAAAGACTTTTAATAGGACTTTAATTAGACCAATAGTAGATCATAACATTTTTAATTAGACCAATAGTAGATCATAACATTTTTAATTAGACCAATAGTAGATCATAACATTTTTAATTAGACCAAATAGTAGATCATAACATTTTTAATTAAACCAATAGTTGATCATAACCATTTAGACACCCGGATTCAGTTTCTTGTGGGGGGAGGGGCGTTATGCCTACTCTCTATGTCTATGTCTTAATGTAAATTATTGATTTAGAGTTTCCTGAAGTGGCCGCGGAGCCCCTGAGATATCACGCGGAGTACAGGTTGAGAACCACTGCCTTAAACTTTATGATGACTGTCAAACTTGTTATACGTCTTTATCATGACTGAACGGCATTGCACGTTCAACCTTGGTCCAATGCAAGATTTAATCAATAGGCCCAGTCTTTAGCTCATTGGAAGGATTGAAAAAGGGAGGGGGGGTCTCTATTACTGAACGCATTTCTTAAAAATAAACAAACCGTTGACTGCAGAGTGACCTTGACCCCCAGACCGAACCGCATTCGTAAAGGGTTAATCTCGGGACGCGTTCAGCCTCCAAGATAAAGAATGTAGATTACATTGGTTTATTTTCTCTGTCAACGCCAACATCGGTGCACAAAATAAACAAACAAAACAACATCTTTTTGCTCGGTCCAAAGTCGACCCCATCACGCTACTACTACATCAGGCTACTACAGTGACGTAGCGAGCTTAACTCGCGCCCGGGGCACAATACCTTTTTAGCGCCCCTCCCCATACCTTTTTAGCGCCCCCCCCTTTATTCGAAAACCATACAATATATAGTAAAATATACCATTTGGCGCCCCTTTGTGAGTAGCGCCCGGGGCATGATGCCTCCCTTGCTCCCCCCTCACTACGCCACTGGGCTACTACTACACCAGGCTACTACTACATCAGGCTACTACTACATCACGCTACTACTACATCAGGCTACTACTACATCAGGCTACTACTACATCAGGCTACTATTGCATCAGGCTACTACTACATCAGGCTACTACTACATCAGGCTACTACTACATCACGCTACTACTACATCAGACTACTACTACACCAGGCTACTACTACATCAGGCTACTACTACAGAGACTACAGCACATATTCTTCACACTAATATTGCTCGACTCTGACCTTGAAGAACCCGTCGAGGGTTAAGGGGTCAAGGCCTAGATTTTGCACGCCGTGTTTAACGTGCCGGTGGTGGTTTCTTTGTTGCCACTTGAACCCACCTTTGAACCCACCCACCTTTCCCCGAAACACCAGCCCTACCCCGCCCCTTTTGCGACCCTTACCAAGGAATATGGGTAGAAGGTGAGTTGCAATAAATAAATAAACTGTTACAAAAGTTACGTTTGGAATACAGTTACAAAAGATATGTTTGGTATACTGTTACAGAAATGTATGATTGGTATACTCTTACATTAAGATATGTTTGGTATACTGTTACAGAAATGTATGATTGGTATACTCTTACAGTAAGATGTGTTTGGTATGCTGTTACAGAAATGTATGATTGGTATACTCTTACATTAAGATATGTTTGGTATACTGTTACAGAAATGTATGATTGGTATACTCTTACATTAAGATATGTTTGGTATACTGTTACAGAAATGTATGATTGGTATACTCTTACAGTAAGATATGTTTTATATACTGTTACATAAATGTATGATTGGTATACTCTTACAGTAAGATATGTTTGGTATGCTGTTACAGAAATGTATGATTGGTATACTCTTACATTAAGATATGTTTGGTATACTGTTACAGAAATGTATGATTGGTATACTCTTACATTAAGATATGTTTGATATACTGTTACAGAAATGTATGATTGGTATACTCTTACAGTAAGATATGTTTGGTATACTGTTACAGAAATGTATGATTGGTATACTCTTACAGTAAGATATGTTTGGTATACTGTTACATAAATGTATGATTGATATACTCTTAAAGTAAGATATGTTTGGTATACTGTTACAGAAATGTATGATTGGTATACTCTTACATTAAGATATGTTTGGTATACTGTTACAGAAATGTATGATTGGTATACTCTTACATTAAGATATGTTTGGTATACTGTTACAGAAATGTATGATTGATATACTCTTACATTAAGATATGTTTGATATACTGTTACAGAAATGTATGATTGGTATACTCTTACAGTAAGATATGTTTGGTATACTGTTACAGAAATGTATGATTGGTATACTCTTACAGTAAGATATGTTTGGTATACTGTTACATAAATGTATGATTGGTATACTCTTACAGTAAGATATGTTTGGTATACTGTTACAGAAATGTATGATTGGTATACTCTTACAGTAAGATATGTTTGATATACTGTCACAGAAATGTATGATTGATATACTCTTACAGTAAGATATGTTTGATATACTGTTACAGAAATGTATGATTGGTATACTCTTACATTAAGATATGTTTGGTATACTGTTACAGAAATGTATGATTGGTATACTCTTACATTAAGATATTTTTGGTATGGAACGTGTAAGATTGTGAAACACATCTACAGAAGGGTGCGAATTTGTGAACCCAAGTAGGGTTGGATGTGAACACACCTGTATTGGGATGAGAACACACCTGTATTGGGATGAGAACACGCCTGTAATGGGATGTGTACACACCTGTATGTGGATGTGAGCACACCTGTATGTGGATGTGAGCACACCTGTATTGGGATGTGAACACACCTGTATTGGGATGTAAACACCTATTTGCGTTGTGATACCTTGTTATGAGGTTGTTGTCATGTTTGCTTATAATGACTTGCATTCGTTTTAAGGCCAACATACCCATGATGATAGAGTTGGTGTCCAGATAGTATACATTCGGGTCAAGATAGCATATTTTGTGTCCAAGAGGGTATACCTAGTGTCCAAGATAATATAACTGGTGTCTAAGATAGTATAATTGGGGTCTAAGATGGTATCATTGGGCTCTAAGATAGTATAATTGGGGTCTAAGATAGTATAATTGGGGTCTAAGATAGTATAATTGGGGTCTAATATTGTAAATTTCGTGTCCAAGATTGTAAACTTTTTTCCAAGGTAGTGATGACATGTGTGTAGGTCGACCGATGACGCTGCGTTTAAAGGGTGCGCAGTCCACTCTCCGAGGGTCAGGACGGGTTTGCTTCCACTACGGAGGGAAGGTGTTGCTTTACCACCCCCCCACCGCCCTGGGAGTCTTTCGGTTGGGACGAGTAGTGGCGGTACGAAACGGTTGCCAAAGGAGCGGCTTTCTCACGGCCGCGGATCTAAAATCATCGGCATGGGTTTTGCCGCCACCCAAGCCTCATATCCATCAACGGCAACATGTAATCATGTTAGTCGCTGCTCCCGTTGCGTTGGGAGTCATGCGTTTGGCCGGGGTATTTGCTTCGGGTGGACAAGTCCCCCCTATTAGTCTGCCACGCCACGAAGAGGCAAACCCCATGTGGACGCCCCCAAGTCTCCTCGGGGGCGCTGCCGCTTACGCAGCACAGATCATTTCTTTACTAGATTGTTCTGTTGCAATACCTTTATCTACGCGGCAGCTTTCCTAGTAGCCAGAGACAATTTTTGTCTATACTTCTTAGACATACCCGGGACGTTACATAATTGCTATATTGTACTCTTGATGTGTGTCTGTAAATTATTAGTAGTATTTTTCGAGGTTTGTACCATTTCACTTGCTGTGCTGTAATTTGATATAGTTCTTTGTTTCGGTATACAGACCTGTTTACCCTCAAACTCTTAAAATCGTACAATGTCATCACAAAATCGTTCAATACATTATCTTAATAGTAAAAATTAAACATACAGTATATATAATGTATACACCTCAAAATCGTACATTGTACGCCAAAATCGTAGAAGTAAACAGGTTTGTACGGTATATTTGAAGTTGCATTTTTAAAGAAATTTAATAGCATAATTAAATGGAATATTGTTGTTATCGCTAGCTATCGTTTTCTTTGTATGCTTGTTCTCGGTCCTGTATTACGTTCTTTGTATGCTTGTTCTCAGTCCGGTATTACGTTCTTTGTATGCTTGTTCTCAGTCCGGTATTACGTTCTTTGTATGCTTTAAGATGGTATACTTGGACTCAAGGATGTTATATACTTGGGCTCTAAGATGGTATACTTGGGCTCTATGATGGTATTATTGAGGGTCTAAGATGGTATACTTGATGGTCTAAGATGGTATACTTGATGGTCTAAGATGGTATACTTGAGGGTCTAAGATGGTATACTTGATGGTCTAAGATGGTATACTAAATGGTCTAAGATGGTATAAAGAGGGTATACTTGATGGTCTAAGATGGTAAACTAAATGGTCTAAGATGGTATACTAAATGGTCTAAGATGGTATCAAGATGGTATACTTGAGGGTCTAAGATGGTATACTTGATGGTCTAAGATGGTATACTAAATGGTCTAAGATGGTATAAAGATGGTATACTTGAGGGTCCAACGACAGTATTCATTACATTGGGCAACTTAACCATTAGTTTTGGTGATACAATTGCTGCATGTCTGTCAATATATTCATTTCTCACCCACCTATCTGCTGATTAATGGAAGCTTACAATTATAATGACGAGTACTGCCCCCCCCCCCCCCCCCAAACCTCCTCCACGGAATGAGAGATGCACATGTACATTACTTTTGCTATTGTGGAACTGAAAGGAACTCTGCCAACAAAGAGGAATAACCCTTATGAGAGTTACCTCCACTACAGACCAGACCCACCGTGTTGGCAACGGGGTGGGGAATATATACTTCCACGAGTTGTTTACCATTCCGCCTAACCCATGACTCCTTCAATAGATACGTCCAGTTACCTTTACCCTTCAATAGATACGTCCTTTTACCTTTACCCTTCAATAGATACGCCTATTTACCAAACCCTTCAATAGATATGTCCATTTACCTTTATCCTCCAATAGAGAGGCCCATTTACCTTTACCCTTCAATAAAGGCCCATTTACTTTTACCCTTCAATAGATACGTCTATTTACCTTTACCCTTCAATACATACGCCAATTTACCCTTAACCCTTCAATAGATACGCCCATTTGACTTCCCCCTTTAATAATTACGCCCATGTATAAATAATATATATATATATATTTATTTCGTGAGGACCCCTCCTCTCATATTAAAATAACTAGAAAAAAAATGATACGCTATCCCAGGCCATAATTGTGTCACTACTGACTTATCATGACATGACAGTTTGTCCAAGCTAAGTTGTCAGTACTGACTTATCATGACATGACAGTTTGTCCAACCTCAGCCTACAGAGGTGATAATTGACAAGTTGTTGTTTTGAGTTCCCATCCCATCATTGGCCTCGGTCCTCCATCGTCTGCCACGTTCAGAAAGTTCAGCTCTGTTCTGATCTCCATCGTCTGCCACGTTCAGAAAGTTCAGCTCTGTTCTGATCTCCATCGTCTGCCGCGTTCAGAAAGTTCAGCTCTGTTCTGATCTCCATCGTCTGCCACGTTCAGAAAGTTCAGCTCTGTTCTGATCTCCATCGTCTGCCACGTTCAGAAAGTTCAGCTCTGTTCGGATCTCCATCGTCTGCCACGTTCAGAAAGTTCAGCTCTGTTCTGATCTCCATCGTCTGCCACGTTCAGAAAGTTCAGCTCTGTTCTGATCTCCATCGTCTGCCACGTTCAGGAAGTTCAGCTCTGTTCTGATCTCCATCATCTGCCGTATTGATTGGACACATTTTGGTGGAGATCTCGGAGCCTCTTTGGCGAGGGACTTGGACAACTGTCATGAAATCTTGAACGCTTAAAAGTCTGGACAATTTGGGGATTTATGTCGTCATTCCAGGACATTCTATTTTTAGCGGCGATGACCTCTTTGCGTGACGTAATTTTTCTGCGTTGTATTTGCCGTAGTTGGATAGTTGGTAGTGAGGATTCTATATTATGTCTGATCATAGTAGGATAGAGATTTGGTACTGAGGATTCTTTATTATGTCTGATCATATGTATAGTTAATCAGTTTTCAAATCTAGGGGGCAATCGTCCCATAACCTTGTGGGTTTAAATTAAATAAATATATACATAAGACAGACCCAGTTGCGAAGCGAAAGTGGCAGCTGTCCCCGGAAGCCAAAGTAGTTAGGGCACAAAAATGCCGTAAATGGGCTTTTTGGTATTTTAATGATGAAAATAATGGTTTTTAGAGTTAAAGGGGCGTGAAAATGACCACCCCTCCGCTCCAAACACTCTAGCTACGCCTCTGGACAGACCCTTCCCTCGTTTAGTCAAATCCTAGAGTTAAATATACACACGCGCATAAACACATAACGTCACATAACTTTAAGTATGACTAGATCCGCCCTCGCTACGTGTTGAAGTACAAGAGTGACAACAGTCCTCAATGCTTAAAGTCTGTACACCCGGAGCCAGCTACGGTTAAACATAGTAACGACTGTACGGGCTTGGTCTGTTCACCAACCGTGACCGCGCAGACCAAACGCACGGTGAACGCCTCCATCACTTTGATTGTACTCGTTAATCATTCGGCGTTTCATCGTGCCCAACACGCCTTGCACGGACCTAGTTCCGGAGTTGTCTATTTTTAACTCGTGAATTGAATTTATTGGGGCGTCCCCAGGTGTATCTTTGGTTTATTATAGAGCAAAATTTGGTTTTGGACTGGGGTCGGCAAACGAGGGACCCTTGGCCACATCCGGCCCGCCAGATCGATTTATCCGACCGGCCAGTTAGGTTTATCCGGCCGCCAGTTCGGTTTATCCGGCCCACCAGTTCGGTTTACCCGGCCCGCCAGTTCGGTTTATCCGGCCCGCCAGTTTGGTTTATCCGGCCCGCCAGTTTGGTTTATCCGGCCCGCCAGTTCAGTTTATCCGGCCGCCTGTTCGGTTTATCCGGCCTGTGGAATCAATAGTGATTTTGAAGAGACGGGAGAATGTGCGTTTGTGTCTAGTCCTCCCCCCCCCCCCCTTTCCATCCCTCTCCACGAGACGATGGTCTGGTTTTCACTGGACGAAATCACAAGGCCTGGGGGGTCTATTATGGAGAATAAGCTGGTCCGCGGTCAGCAGACCCCCCTCTCCTGACCCTCTCGTAACCCTAACAACTGGAGAACCCATGGGAACAGGGGTTGTAATTTTTTTTTAATCTGTCCCCGGCATTAAAACGTCCGGGGGGGGGGGGGGCAGCAAGAACAAACAAACCCAAAGGCGTAGATTACGCTCCATATACGCCTTTGATTCACTGAACCTCTCTCTGGAATGTGAGTTTTAACAATTTGTGACAAGTGCTATGATACGGTATGCTGTGACAAGTGCTATGGTATGGTATGCTGTGACAAGTGCTATGATACTGCGATATGCTGTGAAAAGCGCTATTGTACGGTATGCTATGCGATGACTGTTGTCAAGAGTTGTGTCGAAGAACCAGGCTACGTTCCTTAGATAAGTACCGAACTATAGCTGTCTTTTGATCAGTCTGCAGTGCAATGACAACCCAAACATAAAAAACACAACATAACAACATCGCTATCTTATCAGCACTAACGATGTCGGCCGGCGAATTGTGTCGTCACCGCCCGATCAGAGTTCACGTTATACCACGGGGTGGGATAACTTTGATGGCTACCTGGTGATAGGCCCAGAGGTATGGCTACCTAGTGATAGGCCCATAGGTATGGCTGCATGGTGATAGGCCCAGGGGTATGGCTATCGAGTGATAGGCCTAGAGGTATGGCTGCCGAGTAATAGGCCCAGAAGTATGGCTGCCGAGTGATAGGCCCATAAGTATGGCTGCCTAGTGATAGGCCCAGAGGTATGGCTGCCGAGTGATAGGCCCAGAGGTATCGCTGCCGAGTGATTGGCTCAGAGGTATGGCTACCGAGTGATATGCCCAGAGGTATGGCTGCCGAGTGATAGGCCCAGAAGTATGGCTGCCTAGTGATAGGCCCAGACGACTAGCACAGGAGATGCTCAAAATTAATTCAAATAACTGGACAGAGTTTGGGATAATTACGACCAGAAAAAAACGCGAATATGGCGTCATCTTGCCTATGGCATCATCTTGCCAATGATCTGGTTCACCCATTTCGACTTACTGATCCTTCATCCTATTTTTTAGTTTACAGGCAGTGGTCGTATATTAGTTTGGGTTGGCTTTGTGATTTTTGGCTTAAGTGGATTTGATGGGAAGGGGCTGGTATCTCAGAAATAATATATATATATAATACATTGGAAGATAAATCTACAAGGACTTTATTATAAAACAAGTAAGCCGTCTACAACGCCTTGCCAAACAGCAAGTGTTATATAAAGCATGTTTCTTCATTGAAATAATCCATATATTACCTGCTCAGAGATAGATATACAACGACTTAGTGTTTCAAAATTACCCGTGACTTAAAGCTGGGCAAAACAGCTAGTAGATTTATAAAAAAAACGCGAGGAGTACACAGAAAATAGTTTTAGGACCCCCCCCCCCCATTTCGATGTTTAGAACCTCTCTGTCACTCTCTCTCTCTCCCCCCCCCCCTCTTTTGACGTTCAGAACAGCTCTATAAATTGGTCCATACTACAAACATTTGGTTGAGTATGTTGACGGACGTTCCTGGTTGGAGCATTGCTGTTTTGTGTTCGCTACATTGAAAGATCGTGTTTGTAAACGTGGCCAGTCTAATGAGCTGGTAATGAATAATGGTGTTTTGTTATATGAACTGGTGTTCAGCTGAACGTCAAGAATGGCGTAGCGGCAGAGACTCGTGTGTCATCCTGTTCAGTTCGTTACATTTAATTATGGGTTATTATTACACGTTTTCATGTTTGGATATTTTAACATGTTTCATTCCGGGTTTTTGTTGATGTTGTTGGTGTCTATTTACGTGGATCAATCATTGTGTTACCTTTATCATGAACACATCTGTCAGGAATGTTGTAGTAACATAACACAACTGACATCGTATAGGTTTTTAAATCACACAGCTCCAAGAGACAACCTACTGAAATAGTAACATCCAACCACACTGCTCCAAGAGACAACCTACTGAAATAGCGACATCCAACCACACTGCTGCTGCTTATATATTTAATCTATTCCATGAACTTGCTCTTCTTAGACTTCCCCATGTTACACTTTCAACCTGAACACAGACCTCCCCATGTTACACTTTCAACCTGAACACAGTCCTCCCAATGTTACACTTTCAACCTGAACACAGACCTCCCAATGTTACACTTTGAACCTGAACACAGACCTCTCCATGTTACACTTTGAGCCTGAACACAGACCTCCCCATGTTACACTTTCAACCTGAACACAGACCTCCCCATGTTACACTTTCAACCTGAACACAGACCTCCCCATGTTACACTTTCATCCTGAACACAGACCTCCCCATGTTACTTTTTCATCCTGAACACAGACCTCTCCATGTTACACGTTCAACCTGAACACAGACCTCTCCATGTTAAACTTTCACCCTGAACACAGACCTCCCCATGTTACACTTTCACCCTGCACACATTCCTCTCGATGTTACAGTTCAAGGCCCGGGCTATGTTAGTTTGATGACTCTGCTTTAAGACAAACTGAAATTCGAACCCGGTTATTCTATCGATTAAATACTTGACTATAAAATATGTAACACTTTCTGGTGATTCTACTCTGTCTACAGGATCTGAGCTGCCATTGTACTGCTACACCGGATGTCATACTAAACTCGGTGCCGCCAGTCCGGACATTCCCGAACAGTCCTGTCGTCTGTACGAGAACCACACCTCAGACCAATCTCATCCTTCTCGGAGTACCCCCTCACCCCCAGCCCCCACCAGCAAACCCACTCGTATGATGATATCCCACACCTCGTCGATTCTCTCACCATAACCCATAAATGAAACTATTTGACGACCAGGAGACTAGCGCGTTCATTCACTCCAAGGTTTCGGCCAAACGCAAACAGCAGACATTATTGTCCACCAATAGGTTTCTCGGCACCATTTAGTCTCAAGCATCTGTGATAGCAGGCCGCATTCCACATTGGTGTAGGAATTACTTTCTATTGTCTAGTCATTCCCCCCCCCCCCCCTTAAATTGATTGAACTTCCACGAAGCCAAAGTCCAAGGCTGGGGCCAAGCTCAATTTAAATAAACCAACACAAGCACACACGATTTGAAGGCAGGGATCTTACCAGCTGATATTTGCTGATAGTCATCATTCCAAAGTCCTCGGTCATTTTTTTTTAAAATTTCGTAATCGGAGATTAGAGTCGAATATTTTGGTGTAATCGGATACCATAAAAATCAACGCTTATTCCAACATGGATGCTCCGACGACATCGTCCCAGATGACCTCGACCCTGAAGTCCAGTCGCCAGGCCAACCGGCCGCTGGTGTACATCAGCAGGCGCATCCCCCAGGAGGGGCTGGAGATCATCCTGCAGGCGTGCGACGTTAAGCAGTGGGACTCTGAGCTTGCAGTGCCGCGGGGCGAGTTTCTCTACAGCGTGGCCGGCGTGGAGGCTATCCTGTGCATGCAGGGTGACGTCATCGACGTGGACGTCCTCAAGGCGGCGGGTGAGTTGAAGTTGTTAAATTAGTCTGTTTGATTTCATTGTTAACTGCCGTATCTTACGTATCTTACTTATCTTACGTATCTTACGTATCTTACGTATCTTACTTATCTTACTTATCTTACGTATCTTATGTATCTTATGTATCTTACGTATCTTATGTATCTTATGTATCTTACGTATCTTAAGCTTAACTTTAGAGTTGTCCCCCCCCACGGGGGCCACGTTGTTACTTAGTCTGGTGTTAAACATCTCTAAGTTGAAATGGTTCTTTATGTTCCTCTTGTCCCAGATTGGTAACATTTGATACACAGCTTAACCTAGCGACACATTAGACACACGGCTTAACCTAGCGACACATTTGACACACGGCTTAACCTAGCGACACATTTGACACACGGCTTAACCTAGCGACACATTTGACACACGGCTTAACCTAGCGACACATTTGACACACTGCTTAACCTAGCGACACATTTGACACACGGCTTAACCTAGTGACACATTTGACACACGGCTTAACCTAGCGACACATTTGACACACAGCTTAACCTAGCGACACATTTGACACACGGCTTAACCTAGCGACACATTAGACACACGGCTCAACCTAGCGACACATCAGACACACGGTTTAACCTAGCGACACATCAGACACACGGTTTAACCTAACGACACATTTTCATTGAAAGCACTGCGGGTCCCCCCTTTACCTAACCAACATGCATAGGTTTAATTTGATAATTTGGATTGTGACAGTGTGTCCTGAACACTAAATGGTGTCAGTTCTTCAAATGTAGATTATCCACTAAAATTTGTGTTCGGGGTTTTTAATATCACTTGCACTAAAGCATCAGTTTAATGAGGCATGGGAGACATGTTAGGGTTAGTTTCATCACGGCATCCCGTATTTGATCTACCAGCATATACCCTCCCCCAACCTTACTTCCCCAACCTTACTCCCCTCCCCAACCTTACTCTCCTCTCCAACCTTACTCTCCTCTCCAACCTCACTCCCCACAATTTTAACCTTACTCCACCTTTCCCCCACCTTAACTCCACTCCCCCAACCTCACTCCACCCTTCCACCGACTTTACTCCCCCTCCCCAACCTTACTCCCCCTCCCCAACCTTACTCCTTTTCATGTAAGGATATAAAGTAAGAGATTGTTTCACTGCTTAGCAGTGCTGACGTAACGGTTTGACATGTGGACATGATATCATATCAGGCCAAGGAAGTAAACAAAGGGGCCAGACATTAATCTTATCAAAGTCAACCTTTGGCCGGCCCAGGGCCTGTCAGCAAGTAAACACGAGCAATAAAAACAACAATAATGATAGCTACAAAGTCCAACAGCAGGCCAGTCATGTCATGTGCATATTTTTATATGATGTAGCGCCCCTAAGACCAACAGCAGGCCAGTCATGTCATGTGCATATTTTTATATGATGTAGCGCCCCTAAGACCAACAGCAGGCCAGTCATGTCATGTGCATATTTGTATATGATGTAGCGCCCCTAAGACCAACAGCAGGCCAGTCATGTCATGTGCATATGTTTATATGATGTAGCGCCCCTAAAACCAACAGCAGGCCAGCCATGTCATGTGCATATGTTTATATGATGTAGCGCCCCTAAGACCAACAGCAGGCCAGCCATGTCATGTGCATGTTTATATGATGTAGCTGCTGTAAGACCAACAATAGGCCAGTCATATCATGTGCATATGTTTATATGATGTAGCTGTTGTAAGACCAACAGCAGGCCAGTAATGTATTTCTTCACATGCCTTGTTCTACGGCTCTACGTCTTTGAAGACAATTCTAACCAACTTTCTTATATCCTAAACATACGAAATTTGGTGCATTGCCTTGACCTTATTTTCACGGAGCCATTTACTATGGGGGACCCGTAGGCCCTGCCTATGTCTTACTATGGGGGCCCCCTAGGTCTACCCTATGGCCTACTATGGGCCCCTAGGCATACAAATATCTTACAAGTTAATGGTGTTAGGTGATTATTTAATTTACTGGGGCTCCTGCGGAACCCCTGAGAATTGTACGCGGATCCCTTGGCGGAGTACAGGCTGAGAACCACTGGCCCAGACAATAGAATCTATTAAGTTTTCTTCTAGGAGCCATATCGTTCTCTCCCCCGAATTACCGTCAACCAGAGGTGTAGCTAGGACTTGTGCTGCCTTGGGCGTGCAGACTTTGTTCAATTACTTAAACCATTTATTTTTCCATTTAACTAAAGTGGTATAACATTTAAAAGGACTGAGAACACCTGATATATTGTATTCATTTCTTCATTCATCGTGCACCGACTGGTGCACCGATTGGTGCTCGGGCTGACTGCTAAGAAACGCCCGTCTACCAGCTGTTTCTCTAGGAGCTGTCTGTAAGAGCATGCTTCTTTTCCACAGACGCTACAGTCTTCAGCAGCTGTTTCTCTAGGAGCTGTCTGTAAGAGCATGCTTCTTTTCCACAGACGCTACAGTCTTCTGCAGCTGTTTCTCTAGGAGCTGTCTGTAAGAGCATGCTTCTTTTCCACAGACGCTACAGTCTTCTGCAGCTGTTTCTCTAGGAGCTGTCTGTAAGAGCATGCTTCTTTTCCACAGACGCTACAGTCTTCTGCACATGCTTTCTTGAAGTATTCCAAGAAATACGCTTGCATTCAGTGTTAATGATTTTTGGGGCCGCCACCCCCTTCTGACTCTGAGCTTTAAGTCAGGGGCTCTTAACCTTTTTGATTCGCCCCACTCCCATCTGGATTTCAAGCCATGATTCCCGCACCCTCCACGATAATGAATGCAAATAAAAATCAACCAAATTGTCTAGGTCTTCCTCAAACAGCCCACCACACCGGGGGGGGGGGGGGAAAGAGAGGCACCCCTGGTTAATAGTCTCTGCCATAAATTATGTTTACATTGGCATGGCTTAGTCTCTGTTATAAATTTTGTTTACATTGGCAGGGCTTGCGACTGTACAAGGTTAGGCTTGGTATTATTAGCTTGCAACTGTACAAGGTTAGGCTTGGTATTATTAGCTTGCAACTGTACCAGGTTAGGCTTGGTATTATTAGCTTGCAACTGTACCAGGTTAGGCTTGGTATTATTAGCTTGCAACTGTACCAGGTTAGGCTTGGTATTATTAGCTTGCAACTGTACCAGGTTAGGCTTGGTATTATTAGCTTGCAACTGTACCAGGTTAGGCTTGGTATTATTATAATGGCAATGAGAAATGTTTAAGACAATTAATAGAATAAGAATAAAATTTTACCAAATGCAAATAATAATAAGACTCTGAAAGGGATTAACCCCACCAACGAGAAACCTGGTTCTAACATCTGCTTGAGAACCATTGTTCCAACATCTGCTTTGGAACCATTGTTCAAACAAAATCTTGAGAACATTTGTTCTAAAATCTGCTTGAGAACCATTGTTCCAGCATCTGCTTGAAAACCATTATTTTAACACGTGCTTGAGAACCATTTTTTTAACATGTGCTTGAGAACCATTGTTCTAACATCTGCTTGAGAACAATTTTCTAACATCTCCTTGAGAACCATTGTTCTACCATCTGCTTGAGAACCATTGTTCCAGCATCTGCTTGAGAACCCTTGTTCCAGCATCTGCTTGAGAACCCTTGTTCCAGCATCTGCTTGAGAACCCTTGTTCCAGCATCTGCTTGAGAACCCTTGTTCCAGCATCTGCTTGAGAACCCTTGTTCCAGCATCTGCTTGAGAACCCTTGTTCTAACATGTGTTGCTGTCGGCAAAGGAAACGTTATTCTCAATCTTACCTGCGGACGTTAGCTGTCAAACATGGTCGGGTTGTTATACAGGTGTGTTCTACTTATGGCAACTTTTTGATGGATTTTTTTGGTTTCAACAAAATCTGTACTGGAGGAGCCCCCCCCCCCCCCCTTTCCCAATTTTGATTTTGTTTTTTTAAAAAGTGAATAATTATGCCGAACATGTAAATCTTTCTCATCAACATGCACATCCTCTTTCATCAACATGCACATCCTCTCTCATCAACATGCACATCCTCTCTCATCAACATGCACATCCTCTTTCATCAACATGCACATCCTCTCTCATCAACATGCACATCTCTCATCAACATGCACATCCTCTTTCATCAACATGCACAGCCTCTCTCATCAAAATGCACATCTCTCTCATTAACATGCACAACTCTCAACAACATGCACATCTCTCAACAACATGCACAGCCTCTCACCAACATGCACATTTCTCACCAACATGCACAGCCTCTCTCACCAACATGCACAGCCTCTCACCAACATGCACAGCCTCTCACCAACATGCACATCCTCTAACCAACATGCACAACCTCTCTCACAAACATACACAGCCTCTCACTAACATGCACAGCTTTTCTCATCAACATGCACAGCCTCTCATCAACATGCACAGCCTCTCTTATGAACATGCAATGACTCTCTCATCAACATGCACATCCTATTTCACCAACATGCACAACTTCTCTCACCAACATGCACAGCCTCTTACCAACATGCACAGCATCTCTCACAAACGTGATACGGCGGTGTCGTTATTACAGACACATTTATATTAGCCCCGCAGGATGTCGAGGGATCATTGAGCCCCGCAGGATGTCGAGGGATCATTGAGCCCCGCAGGATGTCGAGGGATCATTGAGCCCCGCAGGATGTCGAGGGATCATTGAGCCCCGCAGGATGTCGAGGGATCATTGAGCCCCGCAGGATGTCGAGGGATCATTGAGCCCCGCAGGATGTCGAGGGATCATTGAGCCACGCAGGTTGTCGAGGGATCATTGAGCCCCGCAGGATGTCGAGGGATCATTGAGCCCCGCAGGATGTCGAGGGATCATTGAGCCACGCGGGATGTCAAGGGATCATTGAGCCCCGCAGGATGTCGAGGGATCATTGAGCCCCGCAGGATGTCGAGGGATCATTGAGCCCCGCAGGTTGTCGAGGGATCATTGAGCCACGCAGGATGTCGAGGGATCATTGAGCCCCACATGTTGTCGAGGGATCATTGAGCCCCGCAGGGTGTCGAGGGATCATTGAGCCACGCAGGATGTCAAGGGATCATTGAGCCCCGCAGGATGTCGAGGGATCATTGAGCCCCGCAGGATGTCGAGGGATCATTGAGCCCCGCAGGATGTCGAGGGATCATTGAGCCACGCAGGATGTCGAGGGATCATTGAGCCACGCAGGATGTCGAGGGATCATTGAGCCACGCAGGATGTTGAGGGATCATTGAGCCAAGCAGGATGTCGAGGGATCATTGAGCCCCACAGGTTGTCGAGGGATCATTGAGCCCCGCAGGATGTCGAGGGATCAAAGACGAAAAGAAAATAGTTCATTTTTATATACATATATATACAAGTTCCCTTTCAAAATAACTCTAGTGTAATATGTAAGAACTTTTTCTTTCAATAGATTTTAGGACATCATATTATGGACACAAGCGCTGTACAAAGACAAAGTACTCAATCATCATTATCATGTAGATTTCTTTGTTGTTAAGAAAACAAGGGTAACTGGGCTTAGTTGGAATTCAAATTACTGCAACTAAATGATGGCCTCGTTATGGGACAACTCAGATCAAAGGACCCCTCTTCGTTGGCATCGCAATTGGTCAGCTCATATCAAAGGACCCCTCTATGTTGACGTCGCCTTTGGACAGCTCAAATGAAAGGATCCCCTGATAGCGGCTACTTCAGTTCCGACCAGCACAGAAAAGGAACATCGCAGTTGACCGACTTTAATCCGCAGAGCCGGCAAACCCAACCTTATTGTATTTATAGAAATGAAATATTGATTATGAATACAGGTGTCATCTGTCATACAACCACTGACCGACTTTTTGCTTCAAGTCACATTTCTTACGTGTCAGAGAGAGAGAGAGAGAGAGAGAGAGAGAGACCCGGTTTTGCGTTGTCTGAAACTTGAAAGGTTTCAATGAATAATGTTATCGCTTGCGAAATCACCGGCCTTCAAACTGTTGGCACGCGATCGACTGATCGTTGTAATGCGTGGTTCTCACTTTGGGAAAGACAGCCCTGTAAGTGTCGCCAATCTCAGGCACACTGAAGCCCCCCCCCCCCCCCCACCCCTTGCTCAAATGTTTGGACCGAGGAGGGCGAATGAATTAAACAAACAAATTCGGGCCCATTTTGTTTGCACATTTAATTGGCACCCGTGGCCCGTGGGATCAGTGGCGGAGGGAGTGGTCAGCCCCTGATGGCACTCTATCTGAACAGATGCCTGTCAATTTCCCTATCTCGCTTCACCGTAACTTCGCCTCTGTGGAAAGAAATGAAGCAGAATGAACTCAAAATGTTCAAACTATCTTGTGTTGAAATAACGATCCAAGCCGCCCCCCCCCCCCAATGATGCGTTGGTAAGGTGAGCAGAGACCATACTAATTTAGGGTAAATTTATGGCTATCAGGTAATTTTGGGAAAGTGTTACGGCGGTTAAGATTGTGACACTCTCACTACAAAGATCCAGTTCACCTCACCGAAAATTTCGTCGTGAGAACCGCATATTCAGCACTACACCACGATTGGCTGAGAAGTAACACACCCCTTGCGACCTTGACCAACACATTCACCCCGGCAACAGCAGGGTCAATGTCAGCCGTGCGCGTGAATCAATGCCATACAGATAGTTGCCCAATCACGCAACTAGTGCCCAAATTGTGTTAACCTGGTTGGTTTTGACAGCAATATTCTTTCCACTAATTTGTAGCACGCCACGTCAAGGGCGTATCCCCTCCTAGTCACGTGGGTATCGGGGTTCCCTGAGCTGTGTGGGACGTCGCTAGTGTTTAATACATTGGCAATTGGCCTACGAAGAGGGTGGCCGGGTGGGGCGGTGCGCCCAGGGCGCCACGTTTTCCCCAAAGGGGCGGCGTTTTCGGCCAATGTGAAATAAGTGTGTTGGAGGGGGGGGGGGGAGTGGTAAGTAATCATTTTGAGCGAAAACATAGTTTCAACCGGAAATAGAAACATTCAAAGATGGCATGCAGCGGGAATATAAAAATGTCTTCCACCGGGAAATTTTAAAATCAGATCTACCGGGAATTTTAAAATGACATCCACCAGAAATATAGCAATTCGTAGAAATAACAAAAATAAATTAAAATTTTTTTTTTAAAAGGAGGTAAATCAATTTTAAAAATCAATCAATTGCTATTTTCTTTAAATTTAAAAAAAAAAAAATTGAGGTAGGTCTACTGATACAGAACTGACTGTTTCTCTAGGATATTTTTACATTAAACCATCAAACTTTTAACACGCTCAGAAAGATGTCAACCAGGATCTGTCCCTCCCTGGAGTCGGTTTTTATTGAGATCACGTTTGCTTATTTTGCATGATATTTTTAGATGTTTAGTCATTTTTTAAAATAACTTAAGATAAGCCTCTACTTCTAAGAATAATTCAAAAGAATGTTTGAAAAGGAAAAAGGTTGGGGTGAAAAAGGGGGGGGGGGCGGCATTACTCCAGACTACTCCAGTTAAAGGATAAGAAAGATTCCTTCCCCGTAAATAAAAAAAAAAACATAAGAAAAAACGAACTCAAAACAGGAAGGTGATAATTATGCACGCTGTCTTGAGTTTTCTCTGACGTAACTAGGCATTCCACTAGGTAAATACCCGGTGTCGGCGTTGACCTCATTTTGATGGCATTCAGTCGTAAGTGAGGGACATTGTCAGGTCTTTTCATATGGCTGTACGGCGCAATAAGCCAAACTATGACATGAATAATGAATGAAGTAACGCAATGCCTGTTGAAGAGATGTGTTCTTGTTAGTGGAGTAAGGCGAACTCTTGATAACACTGATATTGGTATGGGCCTGACAGTCTGAAAACTTAGACCTGTGTGAGTCTGACAGTCTGAACACTGATTATACCAGCCCCATAGCAACTGACATAATAACCAGCCCCATAACAACTAACATAACAACCATAAGAATATTATTTTTGCGTTTTCATTATTTTAAGGACCATTCAATACCAGATCTCTAAATTAAAAAAATAAATATTTTATTTTAAACCGTGTTGTCTCCCTTAGGTCCCCAGCTGAGGGTGATCGCCACCATGACGTCACACACCAAACACATCGACATGAACGAGTGTGTTGCTCGAGGTATCCAAGTGATCACCTGCCCTGACCAGCCCACTGATGTCCTGGCAGAACTGTCCCTTGTCCTAGTGCTGCTGACCATCAAAGAAATGCAGACTGGTATGTCAACAAATATATGTGGGGATGGATACATCCTTACTCTTTAATTAGAGCACTAAGTATAATGATTAATCCATTTGACAAGTAGAACACCTATTATCTATTTGGCAGCTGGGATCCCTCTAAATCTGTTTGGTAGCTGGGATCCCTCTTAATCTGTTTGGCAGATGGGATCCCTCTAAATCTGTTTGGCAGCTGGGATCTCTCTAAATCTATTTGGCAGCTGGGATCCCTCTAAAATCTATTTGGCAGCTGGGATTTCTCTAAATCTAATTGGCAGCTGGGATCCCTTACTTTGTCACCCGACCTTCCCCTGATTAATGTTACATTAGCATTTGACTTGAAACTGTTCCATCCTCTCTGTTATCATCACAACCTTTTAAACTCTGTGAAGAGATTATTGAACTCTCCAACTTCTGGGGACCAGGAATTAATCTACAGCATTTCAATGGGCTGGGGGGGGGGGGGGGGGAGGTGGCATTTTAAAATTAATTGGATTCTTTCACAAAGACTAAATTGATGAGATTTTTACTTCTCAATAAGACAGTGTCTGTTGTAAAGACATGCATGGTCCCATTTAGAGTCCCAGTGTCTGTTGTAAAGACATGCATAGTCCCATTTAGAGTCCCAGTGTCTGTTGTAAAGACATGCATGGTCCCATTTAGAGTCCCAGTGTCTGTTGTAAAGACATGCATAGTCCCATTTAGAGTCCCAGTGTCTGTTGTAAAGACATGCATAGTCCCATTTAGAGTCCCAGTGTCTCTTGTAAAGACATGCATAGTCCCATTTAGAGTCCCAGTGTTTGTTGTAAAGACATGCATAGTCCCATTTAGAGTCCCAGTGTCTGTTGTAAAGACATGCATGGTCCCATTTAGAGTCCCAGTGTCTGTTGTAAAGACATGCATAGTCCCATTTAGAGTCCCAGTGTCTGTTGTAAAGACATGCATAGTCCCATTTAGAGTCCCAGTGTCTCTTGTAAAGACATGCATAGTCCCATTTAGAGTCCCAGTGTCTGTTGTAAAGACATGCATGGTCCCATTTAGAGTCCCAGTGTCTGTTGTAAAGACATGCATAGTCCCATTTAGAGTCCCAGTGTTTGTTGTAAAGACATGCATAGTCCCATTTAGAGTCCCAGTGTCTGTTGTAAAGACATGCATAGTCCCATTTAGAGTCCCAGTGTTTGTTGTAAAGACATGCATAGTCCCATTTAGAGTCCCAGTGTTTGTTGTAAAGACATGCATAGTCCCATTTAGAGTCCCAGTGTCTGTTTTAAAGACATGCATAGTCCCATTTAGAGTCCCAGTGTCTGTTGTAAAGACATGCATAGTCCCATTTAGAGTCCCAGTGTTTGTTGTAAAGACATGCATAGTCCCATTTAGAGTCCCAGTGTCTGTTGTAAAGACATGCATAGTCCCATTTAGAGTTCCAGTGTTTGTTGTAAAGACATGGATAGTCCCATTTAGAGTCCCAGTGTCTGTTGTAAAGACATGCATAGTCCCATTTAGAGTCCCAGTGTCTGTTGTAAAGACATGCATAGTCCCATTTAAAGTCCCAGTGTTTGTTGTAAAGACATGCATAGTCCCATTTAGAGTCCCAGTGTTTGTTGTAAAGCCATGCATAGTCCCATTTAGAGTCCCAGTGTCTGTTGTAAAGACATGCATAGTCCCATTTAGAGTCCCAGTGTCTGTTGTAAAGACATGCATAGTCCCATTTAGAGTCCCAGTGTTTGTTGTAAAGACATGCATAGTCCCATTTAGAGTCCCAGTGTCTCTTGTAAAGACATGCATAGTCCCATTTAGAGTCCCAGTGTCTCTTGTAAAGACATGCATAGTCCCATTTAGAGTCCCAGTGTTTGTTGTAAAGACATGCATAGTCCCATTTAGAGTCCCAGTGTTTGTTGTAAAGACATGCATAGTCCCATTTAGAGTCCCAGTGTTTGTTGTAAAGACATGCATAGTCCCATTTAGAGTCCCAGTGTTTGTTGTAAAGACATGCATAGTCCCATTTAGAGTCCCAGTGTTTGTTGTAAAGACATGCATAGTCCCATTTAGAGTCCCAGTGTTTGTTGTAAAGACATGCATAGTCCCATTTAGAGTCCCAGTGTTTGTTGTAAAGACATGCATAGTCCCATTTAGAGTCCCAGTGTTTGTTGTAAAGACATGCATAGTCCCATTTAGAGTCCCAGTGTTTGTTGTAAAGACATGCATAGTCCCATTTAGAGTCCCAGTGTTTGTTGTAAAGACATGCATAGTCCCATTTAGAGTCCCAGTGTTTGTTGTAAAGACATGCATAGTCCCATTTAGAGTCCCAGTGTTTGTTGTAAAGACATGCATAGTCCCATTTAGAGTCACAGTGTTTGTTGTAAAGACATGCATAGTCCCATTTAGAGTCCCAGTGTTTGTTGTAAAGACATGCATAGTCCCATTTAGAGTCCCAGTGTTTGTTGTAAAGACATGCATAGTCCCATTTAGAGTCCCAGTGTTTGTTGTAAAGACATGCATAGTCCCATTTAAAGTCCCAGTGTTTGTTGTAAAGACATGCATAGTCCCATTTAGAGTCCCAGTGTTTGTTGTAAAGACATGCATAGTCCCATTTAGAGTCCCAGTGTTTGTTGTAAAGACATGCATAGTCCCATTTAGAGTCCCAGTGTTTGTTGTAAAGACATGCATAGTCCCATTTAGAGTCCCAGTGTTTGTTGTAAAGACATGCATAGTCCCATTTAGAGTCCCAGTGTTTGTTGTAAAGACATGCATAGTCCCATTTAGAGTCCCAGTGTTTGTTGTAAAGACATGCATAGTCCCATTTAGAGTCCCAGTGTTTGTTGTAAAGACATGCATAGTCCCATTTAGAGTCCCAGTGTTTGTTGTAAAGACATGCATGGTCCCATTTAGAGTCCCAGTGTTTGTTGTAAAGACATGCATGGTCCCATTTAGAGTCCCAGTGTTTGTTGTAAAGACATGCATAGTCCCATTTAGAGTCCCAGTGTTTGTTGTAAAGACATGCATGGTCCCATTTAGAGTCCCAGTGTTTGTTGTAAAGACATGCATGGTCCCATTTAGAGTCCCAGTGTTTGTTGTAAAGACATGCATGGTCCCATTTAGAGTCCCAGTGTTTGTTGTAAAGACATGCATAGTCCCATTTAGAGTCACAGTGTTTGTTGTAAAGACATGCATAGTCCCATTTAGAGTCCCAGTGTTTGTTGTAAAGACATGCATAGTCCCATTTAGAGTCCCAGTGTTTGTTATAAAGACATGCATAGTCCCATTTAGAGTCCCAGTGTTTGTTGTAAAGACATGCATAGTCCCATTTAAAGTCCCAGTGTTTGTTGTAAAGACATGCATAGTCCCATTTAGAGTCCCAGTGTTTGTTGTAAAGACATGCATAGTCCCATTTAGAGTCCCAGTGTTTGTTGTAAAGGCATGCATAGTCCCATTTAGAGTCCCAGTGTTTGTTGTAAATACATGCATGGTCCCATTTAGAGTCCCAGTGTTTGTTGTAAAGACATGCATGGTCCCATTTAGAGTCCCAGTGTTTGTTGTAAAGACATGCATAGTCCCATTTAGAGTCCCAGTGTTTGTTGTAAAGACATGCATAGTCCCATTTAGAGTCCCAGTGTTTGTTGTAAAGACATGCATGGTCCCATTTAGAGTCCCAGTGTTTGTTGTAAAGACATGCATGGTCCCATTTAGAGTCCCAGTGTTTGTTGTAAAGACATGCATGGTCCCATTTAGAGTCCCAGTGTTTGTTGTAAAGACATGCATAGTCCCATTTAGAGTCCCAGTGTTTGTTGTAAAGACATGCATAGTCCCATTTAGAGTCCCAGTGTTTGTTGTAAAGACATGCATAGTCCCATTTAGAGTCCCAGTGTTTGTTGTAAAGACATGCATAGTCCCATTTAGAGTCCCAGTGTTTGTTGTAAAGACATGCATAGTCCCATTTAAAGTCCCAGAGACATGTGATTCTCAGTGATGACACAATCCAGCAGGAATTTATCCCCATTGCCACAATAACTCTCAACAAATTATTGTTCTATCTTAAATTGTTCACATTATTTGTTCTCATTTTTCTGAGACAACTTAGTTCTATATATATGGGCACAGATATACAATAGCTTAGTTCTGTATATATGGGCATACATATACAACAACTTGTTCTACATATAGGGGCATAAATATACAACTTAGTTCTAGATGTAGGGGCAGAGGCACATTTTGTCATATTTTAAAAACTCATTATTTTCAGAAGAGGAGAAAGCATTCCGAATGGATGAGCCACGCCCAGACCTGATTTCCAACAGCCCTGATGACCTGTCTGGCACATGGATCAATAACAGGCCCCAACTCATGAGACAGCAATCTGAGGACCGGCTGGCCTTCCAGTGGACAAACGGGAAACCGGGTAACATGAACTGCCCAACCTGGAAAAAAATTACCCAGAAAATATTCGGAGTCTACGGCATGACCAAACTCGGGCGCAGCGTAGTGAAACTGCTGAAAAAGGTGGGAGTCGGCAATGTCCTCATCGCTGATAAAGAAACGGAGCTCGACAACTCGCCCTTCAGCACAGATGAAAATGATTGCCAGGTTGTATCGTTTGATGACTTGCTGAAGTTGTCCGACATTATCTGTGTGTGCGGGTCGGCTGGAGCTCAGTCGGAGGGCCTGTTTTGCCGAGAGGCTTTCAAGAAAATGAAGAGTGACGCCATACTGGTGACTTCGCAGAGTGATGAGCAAGCCATAGACTACGTGGATCTGTACGCGGCGCTCCGAGATGGGCACATCAAGGCGGCTGGGCTCAACGACTGCAACCAGGAGCCGGTCCCGTTCAAAACTCCCCTCCTCGGCCTGAAGAATTGCATTTTCTTACCCCAGACCGAAGAGAGCGTCTACGACATGAGACACAAGGTCTCTGTTCTCATCTCTAAGAATCTCACCGAGGCGCTCAAGAAGCAGAAGTAACTAACAAAATTTACAATGCACACTCCCTAAAAGCCAAGCACCAATATTGGGTACCTCTATAATTCGACTGGTTTGCTAATGTTAACGAAGATGTGTTCAAAACCAGGGTTAACTTTCCTGTTTTGTGTCGTCCAGATATAGTATCATGCAGTTCTTAAAATATCTTTTTAAATCCCAACATGTAAGCTCAACCCCA
Source organism: Omphiscola glabra (assembly GCA_964017045.1). Taxonomy (NCBI): domain Eukaryota; kingdom Metazoa; phylum Mollusca; class Gastropoda; family Lymnaeidae; genus Omphiscola; species Omphiscola glabra. The sequence continues at coordinate 1,530,791 of OZ024805.1, read as the reverse complement.
TCCTATCAACAAGTCATCCCACATCCTATGACAATTCAAATCACAAATTTTCCAGTCCCTGTATCAACTTTTAAAAACCACATAGAAATAGTTGTTTTTTCTGGGTGGTGGAGGCAGGGGTCAGAAATGAGAACAATAATAATCAATGATTTTTTTTAGTCAAAAACAGATGGTGTTTGTCAAGATTTAATAGAAAATAAAAATATGTTGTTTTGGCATTGGAAAAAAAAAATTGCATCAATCTAAAAAATGGGAGGAAAAAAGAAATCTATTTAAAAAAAGGAAAATGGGTAAAGTTTTGTTTCTTCAACTGCCCTCCCCCCCCTCAACCACCTTTTTTTTTCCCCCTCTGGGACCTGCATGATATAATGTCTGAGCAACCATTAAAAGATTGTAGTAAAACTTCTTGCTCATTTACTTTATCTACTTAACACTGGTAAACCTTTATTAGATGAATTCAATGTTTGGGTGGCCGCACGGCAGCCTGAAGTCTTAAATATTTCAAGAATGATTTGGGGGAAAGAGAGGTGGGGTGGATGTCGGCCTGTGGTACACGGGGGACGGGATGTCAGCCTGTGGTACACGGGGGACGGGATGTCAGCCTGTGGTACACGGGGGACGAGATGTCAGCCTGTGGTACACGGGGGACGGGATGTCAGCCTGTGGTACACGGGGGACGGGATGTCAGCCTGTGGTACACGGGGGACGAGATGTCAGCCTGTGGTACACGGGGGACGGGATGTCGGCCTGTGGTACACGGGGGACGGGATGTCAGCCTGTGGTACACGGGGGACGGGATGTCAGCCTGTGGTACATGGGGGACGGGATGTCGGCCTGTGGTACACGAGGGATGGGATGTCGGCCTGTGGTACGGGGGGGGGATGAGATGTCGGCCTGTGGTATGGGGGGGGATGAGATGTCGGCCTGTGGTACGGGGGGGGGGATGAGATGTCGGCCTGTGGTACGGGGGGGGGATGAGATGTCGGCCTGTGGTACGGGGTATGGGATGTCGGCCTGTGGTACGGGGGGATGGGATGTCGGCCTGTGGTGCGGGGGGGATGGGATGTCGGCCTGTGGTACACGAGCAGTCAGTGATTGCAGTGTGGACATTTCAAGTTTTCATCTTGAATTGTATTGATGAAAGAATATTGTAGCAATCATATAACATGTGGTATATATTATACGTGACTGTAATAACATGTTGATCTCATGCAAGTATATTTACGCCAATGTCATACCAAACAACGTATACATTTTTTTATGCATGAATATCAAATTTTTAATCTTCATTATGCCAAAGTACGCTGTGTAAGGAGATCTAACTGAACTGCTGTGTATGTGGAGATCTCCATGTGAGATCCACTGCTGCGTATGTGGAGATCTCCATATGAGATCCACTGCTGTGTATGTGGAGATCTCCATGTGAGATCTGCTGCGTATGTGGAGATCTCCATGAGCGCAATGGTGATCTTCATTTACATTACAGTTTATTAGGAGATTGTACATTATCCCAAGGACTGGCAACTTCATCATTTAAACAAAAAGAACACTTGTTGACATGCTACTCAACTTTTTCATTAAGCGGTGAAAAAAAAAAAGTGTACCTACAACCACGATGACTTATTAATACATGTTTTAATTTCTGCTTTAAAAACAAAATGGTTCATGAACAATGCTCGGACTGTGTTGATGTTGTTTTGATCTAACTTTGTAGTAGGGTAGATGTTAACAGTTTTTTTACATTAAAAGAAATCACAGGCCTTATCACTATGCGTAGTGAATGTGGTGTTAGTGAAAGATGTGTATTGAATCATGTAATGGTGAATCATGTAATGGTGAATCATGTAATGGTGAATCATGTAATGGTGAATCACGTAATGGTGAATCATGTAATGGTGAATCATGTAATGGTGAATCACGTAATGGTGAATCACGTAATGGTGAATCACGTAATGGCGAATCATGTAATGGCAAATCATGTAATGGTGAATCATGTAATGGTGAATCATGTAATGGTGAATCATGTAATGGTGAACCATAATTAATAGTACTTATTTTCCACCAATCATCAAACCATCTTACTGAGTGAGTGCGGTACTGTTCTGTGTTCCCACTAACTTTTCTGAGGCGCAGTAGTGTCCTTAAAACATTGTAACAGTTGATTCTATTTTTTTTACTCAATGAAATTAATCAAAATCTACGGCTTGCCTTAGAATCCACTTAGTAACTATTAATCAACTTAATTTTTAAATTAAAAAGATTTAAAGAAAATTTTTTTTTTTTTCCAATTCACAGGTCTCAATATTTGAAAGATATTGGATTCTAAGATAGTTACTTTTGTATGCGTACGCAGGCTTTGCCGATCATGTGTGCACATAGGTATGCGTATCTTAGAGTTAGAGTTAGAGGGACAACTGCTTCTTTCTATAATCAACCCAATAGATTCATTTCATAAGAATGTTTATGTCTTACTGGGACAGGCGAAGTAATAAGAAATAAAGGGATGTAAATGGCATGGTTGTTTTCAAAAATTAAGTGAAACAATAACATTATTCTGTGTGTGTGTTAATGTTATTATTTGACCCTATGATTAATGAATTATATTTCATTGTTGCTGAACATATTTTACTTGTAACACTAACCTAACGGGGTCGTAATTTCACCATAGGGCCGATAAGTGGCACATAAATACTATCAACTTCTTGTAACTGTAAGCATGTGTCATACAATTTCTTTAAATTTTTGTGGATGTATTTCATTATTTTAATTAAAAATGCGGGTTTCTTAAATTGTTTAACCCCAGGGTTTCACAAAAAGACTAATTTCATTGATAAAATCTGAATTATAACTGAAACCATACATTACAAATTGTTCCAATGCAATTATGTACCTGAAGACTATTTGGTTTAAAAAAGATATAAAACTAGTAGTCTGTGAAGCCATGCTGTAAATGTGTTCTATATTATTTCTATGTGATCATTTTTGTTTACGTTGTACATTTTTGTTCTGCTTGATCTGAGAATATGAGTTACCAATATCATGTTAATTGAAGTTCATTCAAATAAAATTCTTTAAAAAAAAACTTTTATCACTTATTTTTCTCCTTCTTTGGTTTCACTTGTTGCTCATCAAATGTGTTTTTGTGTAAAAGGTAACATCAATCACTTGGTACATCAATCACTTGGTAGGTACATCAATCACTTGGTACATCAATCACTTGGTACATCAATCACTTGGTACATCAATCACTTGGTGCATCAATCACTTGGTACATCAATCACTTGGTACATCAAGCAATTGGTACATCAAGCAATTGGTATGTCAAGCAATTTGTACATCAAGCACTTGGTACATCAAGCAATTGGTACATCAAGCAATTGGTATGTCAAGCAATTGGTACATCAAGCACTTGGTACATCAAGCAATTGGTATGTCAAGCAATTGGTACATCAAGCACTTGGTACATCAAGCAATTGGTATGTCAAGCAATTGGTACATCAAGCACTTGGTATGTCAAGCAATTGGTACATCAAGCACTTGGTACATCAAGCAATTGGTATGTCAAGCAATTGGTACATGCGTGTCTAACCTTGTCATGAGAAAAAATAAAACTTCTTGTGATTAAAATAATAGTGAAAGACAGATGAAGCCTCTATACCAGTGGAAGTGACATGAAGCATCTATACCAGTGGCCAGTGGAAGTGAGATGAAACCTCTATACCAGTGGAAGTGAGATGAAGCCTCTATACCAGTGGAAGTGAGATGAAGCCTCTGTACCAGTGGAAGTGAGATGAAGCCTCTATACCAGTGGAAGTGAGATAAAACCTCTATACCAGTGGAAGTGAGATGAAGCCTCTATACCAGTGGAAGTCAGATGAAGCCTCTATACCCGTGGCCAGTGGAAGTCAGATGAAGCCTCTATACCAGTGGCCAGTGGAAGTGAGATGAAGCGTCTATAACAGTGGAAGTGAGATGAAGCGTCTATACCAGTGGCCAGTGGAAGTGAGATAAAGCCTCTATACCAGTGGCCAGTGGAAGTGAGATGAAGCCTCTATACCAGTGGAAGTGAGATGAAGCGTCTATACCAGTGGAAGTGAGATGAAGCGTCTACACCAGTGTCCAGTGGAAGTGAGATAAAGCCTCTATACCAGTGGAAGTGAGATAAAGCCTCTATACCAGTGGAAGTGAGATGAAGCGTCTATACCAGTGGAAGTGAGATAAAGCCTCTATACCAGTGGCCAGTGGAAGTGAGATGAAGCCTCTATTCCAGTCGAAGGGAGATGAAGCGTCTATACCAGTGGAAGTGAGATGAAGCCTCTATACCAGTGGCCATTGGAAGTGAGATGAACCCTCTATACCGGTGGAAGTGAGATGAAGCCTCTATACCAGTGGAAGTGAGATAAAGTCTCTATACCAGTGGCCAGTGGAAGTGAGATGAAGCCTCTATACCAGTGGAAGTGAGATAAAGTCTCTATACCAGAGGAAGTGAGATGAAGCCTCTATACCAGTGGAAGTGAGATGAAGCCTCTATACCAGTGGAAGTGAGATGAAGCCTCTATACCAGTGAACTACACTGTATTACTCTATTTACAATATTTTTAAAAAAAACATACGGTGAAAGATCTTTCTCTTACTGTGCCCCCAAACAATGGAATTCTCTTCCACTACACATCCGCAATATGTCAACTATCACAGCCTTCAAAACTGCACTCAAAACACATCTCTTTAAACTCTACTACCCCAACTGATTCCCCACATCTGACCGATAAACGCTGCTGCTGGCCGCCGTCCATGGCTTGTCATGTAAAAGTTCTGGTGTGGATGAGGTGAATATGCATTAGATTTCGTTTTGTCTCTATACATCTGTTCTTTATTACATATATGTATTTTATGTTATTGTCACGATTATGTCTCTTTTTCGAATATTTTTATGTACAGCGCGGTGAGCCTAGCCCTAGGCTGTGGTACCGCGCTATATAAGACAAATAATAATAATAATATGCTTACTGTGAACTTGACTGTGGACTGTGGGTAATAAAATGTTTAGTTTAGGTCTAAAGATTGGCGTGATTTCACTTAGCCCAAGATTACTTAAATTTATAATAATTAAGTATATGATTATTGAAATAAAAATGACATGGAGTACTGTCAGAGCCTTGTGAAAGGGGCACTCGCCCCGGGCTCCAACATTGGTGGGGCGCCATAATATTTGACTGGTCCGCTCCGGGCGGCACTTTTTTCTTTTCCTTATGCCTTATATATATGGGTAGGCTGGGTAGGCGACAATTTCACACGTGACACTGACTTGGCCTTGGGCGCCGCTTTTCCTTGGCAATGTCCTGATCATACTTATACTATTCGTCTTTGTTTTTCTAATTTATTTTTAAATACAGATTTTAACTGAGGTTTTGGGGGTGGTATCTAATTTATGCAACTCGGGAGTCTTAATTTGCTCACCCTTGATTACATATTGTCATTAACACTAGTCATTCTGTTTTGCAAGTCGTGTTGTGTCTATTGCCCTGAACCTGGATAAGTATTACATTTCCTAGTATAAGGACCTTCACCTTGCAAAGTAGTGACCTTAACCCGTGTCTTCTTGTGAAGGTCGCCGACTGAGTCTTACCGGTCTCCACACTAAAAGAGTAATTACATTTAATTAACTGTACAGTAGCTTGATAAAGTTGCTTTAGGTTTTAGAAGCTAACATAAATATTAACAGGTGAGTTATTTATATTTGGTGGTATTATGAAAGTTAATTGGGTTACCAGTTAATTGTATTTTTATTGGATTGTGAGAATGTGATCAACTCTAATATTAATAGTATAATAGTCACACAACGTTCCAGATTTTGTTTATTTTGAAAATGATATACTGAAACTGACATAACCAGCTTTAAATTTAAGGGTGACAAGATCATCATCATATTCATAGTCATAGAGTTAGAAGAGGAATAGGCCGAGATGAAATCTGCTATTGGGTATTAGTATTAGTTATTAGTATTACTTAACAATTGAGTTAGTCTACTTTTACTTCTAGTTCTTTTACTATTTTAAACTATTTATTAATTTATTGAAAAACAAAGAAGAAAATCGGCCAAATTTATAGCCCAAACCTAAATTAAATATTATGATCTGTAGATGTTCTGAATTTATTTGAGTAAATCCATAATTATTATATAGTAAACTGATAATAATATTACAGTCATGGGGTCGTCCATTAATTATGTAAACAATTTGTACGCAATTTTTGACCCCGCCCCCCCTTTTTGTCAACAACTCACTGTCAAACTTTCAATGATTCAATGCCCCCCACACCTATTTATGTAAACATTTTCTTATATCCCCCCCCCCCTCAAAAACAATGAATTGTAATATAAATACATTTTACTTTGTGCTGATCTGTTTTAATAACACACAATTATAGGAAAAAACATTTTATTACATCTTTAGCTTGTTAACAAGTTAAAAAGTTTTTACACTTAAATTTTATAATGCAGAATCAATTAAAAGGTTGTTAAGGACTAAATATCATTGTTTGTGGTATAAATGTGATTATTGTCAGTAAAGCTGACAATTATAGTATAGTTTCTAGCTGCTGTCATCTTCTCATGGAGTTACCAGTTGTTGCTGTATCGTAACAATGCGCATCAGGGACATCATTTGGGTAGGGCAAGGGGGGAATTGGCAGGTTTTATTTCAATTGCTATGTACTGTGGCACCTCCAGTAATAAACAACGTAACAAACAGACCAAGTTTTGGTTTAGCTCCCCCCCCCCCCCCTGATGGGCATAGTGTATTCTAGTTGATCTGTCATTGTCATCTTGCGGAACTGATTTACCAGACACGTCAACATCATCCTCATCTAACCATTCAGCACTTAAAATAGAAGCATTGTCAGTGTGACAATAATTGTCACAAGCTCTCTCTATCTCCTTGCAGCTACTCGCATTTGGTCGTATTCTCTTTTGTTGAGGAGCAGATGCTAATTTCTTATGCTCAAGATGTTTTTATTGCTACTCACATGACTTTCCCCTATTTCTCAAAATATCGTATTCCTACTTTATCAATATCATTTATCTTGACTGCACATGGACATAACACGTGAACCTTGTCCTTGTTCCATACCTGCAACATGATCGCAAACATGCCACCCTAGTCATTTGCGACATTCTACAGGTGAAGAGAGGCCAACTTTTGACTTCCCTTGCACTAACTAAGTGTGCTAACATTCTGACCAGGCATCTGCAGTGCACAGACAGATACACATTAAATAAATCTTATATTGTTCAAAGCCTAAAAATTATTTGACTATTTTAATTTACATTCATTAAATTTTTTAAAATAATGTAATAACCAGTCAATTTTTAAGATTATAATTTTAATAGAGAAAACATGATTGTTGATGTCAACTAATCTAATCCCCTTCCTCTGTCAACAACTGTCAATCATTTCCAAACCCCCTCCCCCCTATTTTTTTGACATAATTAATGGACGCCCCCATACAGTAGTGCCTCCGTCTACGAAGAAAAAAAAAAGGGGGCGGGGGTGGTAGTTTAGGTTCCTAGGATCCCAAACACAGTGATATGAGAAAATTCGCAAGATATATTTCATTTACGAAGTGGCTATTTGGACCCAGGATTAAATGGCTATTCAGAGCTGATAGTCTTAATAATTGAACTATTTTTCAGTATTTTTAGCCCAGTGAGCCTACCCTTAGACTGGGGTACCGCGCTTTATGAGACCACTTAAATAATAATGATAATAGTAACACACATATTCTGTTGAGGGTCTGAGATTACTCTCTTATAACCCCGGCCAGTGCAATGGCAATCCACTTCATCGGCTAAGCTGTGCCAGCTAGTACATTGGCAATCTACTTCATCGGCTGAGCTGTGCCATTTAACAATTTCTTCATGTAGGGCTCTTCCACCCATTGGCCTCCCCTGAAACATCTAGTGATTGGCATTGGGTCAACGGATGCGCTAGCATTCCTGTGACCAGCCTGCAATGCTGGCAGGTACGGTCCCTGTTACGATAAAGCCTTTTGAAGTATGTGTTGATAGGACAAAGCTCAGTTCGCATTTGTGTCACTAGACTCTGCTGTCTAAGACCTAACCTCCACCAAGGGTTTTGTCTGCTAGGAGACAGCATGTTAGCAAAGATACCTCTGGCCTTTGTGCAGTCTGCCCACTGCTTGTGCCATTTGTGCAAAAATTGTCTGCCAACCTGTTTTTGATACCTCGGTATGATACTGGCACATCTGGTTGAGTGGTACGATACTGGTACATCTGGTTGAAGCTAGGCAGCCCCGGTTTTTGCCAGGTGTCTGCTTTTTCATTGCCACTGACGTTAACATGCCCTGGAATCCACTGAACTGTTACTGTTCCTCCGATCTAGCCCACATCATTTAGAATGGCGCTGAGTTGTCCCGCCTCCTTACTCAGGTTCTCAAGTCAAGAGCAGATATAGAGTCGGAGTAGATGACGATGTTGAGTTCAACAAGCTCCCACCTCTGCAGAGTGTGGTACATACTTTCCAGGGCCCTGTGGATAGCCTCCAGCTCTTCATTGAAATTTGATGGTTCAGTCCTATAGGGCACTGAAAGCTCATTCATTTTTTCCTCCAGTTGGGTATGGGATGAGCGCACCATAACCGTGTTTCTTTCTCTCCTAATAACGGAAAACTTTCACAGGGGTTTTAATAAACCATTCCATGTCTTTAAGGCAGCCGCTTACTGTCCATGTGCGGGACCTAACTTAAGGCAGCTGCTTACTTTACATGTGCAGGGCCTAAATTATTTAATTATTTTCATATATAAATATAATTTATATGGGATGGGGCTGCAGCACAGCAAAAAGCCTAAGAATCCCTGCCCTAGACCCTCTTCTAAGATCATCCCTCCACCCCTCACCCTGGTCAACGTTTTTCATTTCATCCCACTTCACCAGGTAGTCCTAATTGTGACTCCCGTCTCCACATTAAGACATAAATCCTCACGACTGTCACTGAACCCCATTTCTCCTCCTCCGTGACGGCCTGTAATGTGATCAGAGGCCATTTGTGGACCTCGCATATCGGCACTGATTCTCTCAGTGATTGTACTTTAAAAATAAAATAATTATAATTGTTGTATAAAAGAATAATCTTCAAATTGCAATTTTCCCCCCACTTATAACGATACGTCACATTGCTTACCCCCCCTCTAGTCACACATCATCACAAAAATGTGACCCCCCCCCCCCCCCCAAATCCCCCTAGATGCGTGACGTCATTTATGGATGGCCCCCCTTATTGAAATTTTCATTTAGAATACCTAATTAATCCATAAAGTAAGTGTGTAATTAAATCTTTAACTGAAAAAAAAGAGATAAATCTAAATTACTAAGTGATTAAATTTTAAAACTTTTCTAAAAATCTATTGAAACTAAATTTATCTTTACCGTAAAAAGCCTGTTCTTCAAATATGGCTAAAAAACATACCCCTTTAATCAAAAGGGACCCGCCCTGGGTCCATATAACTCTTTAATCTAAAGGGACCTGCCCCGGGTCTGAATACCCCTTTAATCTAAAGGGATCTGCCCCTGGTCCAAATACCCATTTAATCTAATGGGACCTGCCCTGGGTCCAGATACCCCTTTAATCTAAAGAGACCTGCCCCAGGTCCAGATACCTCTTTAATCTAAAGAGACCTGCCCCAGGTCCAAATACCCCTTTAATCTAAAGGGTGATGCCCAGTGTTCGAATAACCATTTAATCTAAAGGGTGATGCCCAGTGTTCGAATAACCATTTAATCTAAAGGGTGATGCCCAGTGTTCGAATAACCATTTAATCTAAAGGGTGATGCCCAGTGTTCGAATAACCATTTAATCTAAAGGGTGATGCCCAGTGTTCGAATAACCATTTAATCTAAAGGGTGATGCCCAGTGTTCGAATAACCATTTAATCTAAAGGGTGATGCCCAGTGTTCGAATAACCATTTAATCTAAAGGGTGATGCCCAGTGTTCGAATAACCATTTAATCTAAAGGGTGATGCCCAGTGTTCGAATAACCATTTAATCTAAAGGGTGATGCCCAGTGTTCGAATAACCATTTAATCTAAAGGGTGATGCCCAGTGTTCGAATAACCATTTAATCTAAAGGGTGATGCCCAGTGTTCGAATAACCATTTAATCTAAAGGGTGATGCCCAGTGTTCGAATAACCATTTAATCTAAAGGGTGATGCCCAGTGTTCGAATAACCATTTAATCTAAAGGGTGATGCCCAGTGTTCGAATAACCATTTAATCTAAAGGGTGATGCCCAGTGTTCGAATAACCATTTAATCTAAAGGGTGATGCCCAGTGTTCGAATAACCATTTAATCTAAAGGGACCCGCCCGGGGGTGAATAGCTATTCATGTAAGAAAGCTATCAGTGATCAGTGCCATATTAAGGCCTCCGAAGGGCCTTATAAATAATTTGATCTGTGCGTTTGTGGGATGAACTTTTGGGAGTTAGGGAATAATGCACTTAAAATTTTTAAAAATTCAATCCTTGCCTACCATCATTGCCTGCCATCATTGCCTACCATCATCAAAAGACAACAGTCAAAATGTTCCCTTTGAATATTGCAGTCTCACCCCCCCCCCCCCCCCACCAAATTCTGTTACTCATTACTATGTAGATGTCTGAGGTGCCCATCAGTGTTTCCCAAACTTTTAAGTTGGTGGACCATTTATTTTTATATTATGTTAAATTAGGACCTAAATATAATCCCTCTAGTTTCTTGACCCCCAAATACAATGAATGTTTTGTTGCTGTAGGATGACTCGTCCAAAGGTGTTGGTCACAAGGAAAGTCCACCAGCAAGCCATTGACCTCCTGAAAGAACAATGTGAGCTGGACATTTGGGACAGTGATCAGGTCATTCCAAGAGATGTTCTTTTGAAGAAGGTCAAGGGCGTCAGTGCTATTTTCTGTACCATCAGCGATGTCATTGATGCGCCAGTATTGGACGCCGCAGGTAAAGTTAATTTATCTGTTGTAATATTTAAGAAGATATGCGAGGAATTTTCTTCGAGAGTGATGATTTAGTAGCTCAAGAGGTGGGGAATGTTGCAAATGGTGGGGGTGTAAGAACGAGAGAACTTGTTCTGGTTCTAGCCATGTCTTCAATCTTATCCTTCAGGTAACACGCTAAAAACTGTTGCAACCATGTCGGTGGGAACTCATCACATCAGCATTTATGATTGTAAAAAACGTGACATCTACGTGGCAAACACTCCGGATGTGGCTGCTGACAGTGCCGCTGAATTCACTGTGACGCTGCTGCTCATGGCTGCCAGAAGATGCTTAGAAGGTGAGGAAGTCTTAAATGTAAACAGTGGTGGCAATAACATCACATCATATCGGCAATGTTACAATGTGGTGGCAATAGCATCACGTCATATCGGCAATGTTACAATGTGGTGGCAATAGCATCACGTCATATCGGCAATGTTACAACGGTGTTTGCCAATGTCTCATAGATGATATATAGTGTTTCAGTAGGCAAACAGAATAATATTTTTCAGGAAGCAAATGTTTGCACTGCAGTTCAATAAACACAATCTTGTGGACATGTCCCAATGTTTAAACGCTAGAACTATATTATTAATGAACTGGAAACAGATAAATTGTACCAGTTATGGAGATGTTTAAAATTTTTTTTTAAATTATCAGCTTAACAAAAATGATGACACAGTCTTATCAATTCAAACACCAGGTGTGACAGCTGTGGAAAAAGGGGAGTGGGGACTGTGGAAACCCATGTGGATTTGTGGGACAGAAATCGTCAACCGAACACTGGGCATACTTGGTTTTGGCAGAGTCGGCTTTGGCGTCGCCCGCCGAATGAAGCCCTTTGGCGTCAAGAGGATTTTGTACAATGACATGGTGCGTGCATCTTTCGGAGATGACCTCAACGCTGAGTATGTTGATCAGGACACGTTATTCAGAGAATCTGATTTTCTCGTCATTTCCTGTGCCCTGAATGGACTCACCCGTAATCTGATCAACAAGAAAGTCTTTGATAAAATGAAACCAACGGCCATCTTGATCAACACCTCTCGTGGTCCCGTCGTGGACACCGACGATTTAGTAGAGGCCCTGAAGACAGGCAAAATCACAGCGGCCGCGGTTGATGTCACTGAACCACAACCACTGCCGGTAGACCACCCGCTCGTCAGCATGCCCAATTGCATCGTCACCCCCCATCTGGCTACTAACTCCACCAAAGCCAGGCTTGACATGGCTGTTAATACATCAAGGAATATTTTGGCAGTCTTGTTCCGGTAATTGATTTGCTCTCCAGAACTTGTATCTCGGCATTAAGGAATAGGCATGGCTTAGAAATTTAGTTATTAAAAAAATTGAGTTATTTGATTGTTAAAATTACGTGGCCCAAGTTTTTAGTGTTAAAATTACGTGGCCCAAGTTTTTAGTGTTAAAATTACGTGGCCCAAGCTTTTAGTGTTAAAATTACGTGGCCCAAGTTTTTAGTGTTAAAGATGTAAGCTTTGAGCATAATTTATGTAGTGTTTTGAAATAATCCGTCATAATTGTGTATTGGGTTACTGTTCAATATAAGGTAGTAAGATCTAACAACACACTTATCATCTTTCAAATGTTGACATTTGGAGAAAAATAATAATTTTACTACGGTATTTACTGAGGGAGAAAGATTATAAAAGTTATATATATTTTGTTTACATAGTAAAAATCTTGTTTGAAATTTTCTAAACATGTATTTTGTTATATTTAATTAAGATTTAGTTTTGTTGTTGTCAAGATGTCTCAGTTCAATGACCTTGAAAGAGGCTACCGACCTTGAAAGAGGCATACACTTTATTTATTAAGTAGATTTTTATTTTTTTGTTTTGCTGCTTATCTTCTGAAATATTTTTTGCCTGATATTTTGTTGAATTTTAAATGAAGAGACTGTAGAAGTAGACGAAGAGTTGCTGCTGTGAATGACTTAATATCTTCACCAGACACGCCAGGATCTTTCTGGCTGTATATAATCTCATCATCAATTTACTCTTGACTTCAAAATGTTAATTTTGTTTAAGGTTGTTGGTGGTGGGACAAAATGTGTTTCCCTGTGTCTCAATTATTGTAACTTAAATTGTTAGTAGTATTCTATCTAAATTTATTTTATACATTCTTTAACTAGAACAAATGTTGTAAAATGATTTATTTGAGACTTGGACCATTGAGAATGTTATCGCTGGAATTTTATATGGAATGTAAACCCTGGAATGTTAGCTTTGGAATCTTACCTCGGAATCTTACCTCGGAAGGTCACCTCGGAATGTCACCTCTGGAACAGAGTTTGCTTTTGTTTTTCCAAAGGATAAATGTAATCCTAACAATAAATTTAAACTGATGCAAAAAAAAAAAAGTGCAACAAAATCCTTTGCTATATCCTTATGCTGGGAATTAATCAACTTGATTTCAAGTATTTATTACCAAGTTTTTGCACGAAGATTTACCTTTTCTTAAAACTTTTAGCTTTTTGCAATTTGAAGCTGTAGCCGGCCGTCTTATCTGAGAATTGTTGTACATACTGTTCAATAAGGACATTATTTTATTATTGTAAAATAATTGACTTGAACAGCAAATAATACATTTTTTTCTGTGTTAATGGGAAATGTATTTTCTGCACTAATATTTATATAAATATCTTTTTACTTATATAGTATATGTTAACATGCTCAGTCTCTTTATCGGCTTGATATGCTTTATATCTATTTATCTATTTCCACAATTATTTTGCTTCTACTGTTTAAGTAAATAAGAAATGAGAAATGAATTGTCTATTCAGTATTTATTATATAATACTTATTATAAAAAAAGAAATAATTTTGTTCAAGGATAATGAACTGTTAAGACAGTAAGACTGACATTTATATTAGAGCTGTGACGCTTTATGTTGCCCCTTTGTCCACATTTGCCAAGTAGAGTTATTTGCCCTTTTAATTTTTTGATTTATTTGGCTTAATTAGTTTGAAGAACTTTTTAGTTTTCAGGTAGACAGTCTGTGTGTGTTCTCTGCTTGATTAAGTTGCATGCGGTCATCTGCTTTTTATAGATTCAAGATGATCTGATTCTCACATTGTCTGTATGTAAAGGTCTAATAAACTTTATTTCTCCCACCTTTGTTTTTTGTTTTGTATTTTTACATTGACTTTAGATTGTTAAACAAAAATTTACTATTTTGAACAAAACAATTTAAGGTGATCTTTGCTATCTAACCTGAAGAAATCTTTGCTTTTTAGGTTGCCTTCTGGCAGAAATGTTGAGATGTGTACACCATATTTTAGTATGTCTTCTGGCAGGATATATGAGATAGAAAATATGTACCACCAAAATATGATACTATCAGTACACTGAGACCACCACCAAAATATGACACTATTAACACACTGTCACTACTATCACTATGCTGTCACCTTTATCTATACGATACTGTCACTACTATCAACACTGTCACTACTATCAACACTGTCACTACTACCAACACTGTCACTACTATCAACACTGTCACTACTGTCAACACTGTCACTACTATCAACACTGTGATGGGTAGTTTTTTAATTTTATAGAAAATCTTCGTCACAAAGTGCTATACTTCCAACAGAGTTTTACTCTTGGCGTCTAGGGCCATAGTGTTGACCGAGGAGTCTCAATTTATCCCGTTAGGGGTTTAAAATCGTAGATTATTACACACACACTAATTTTATTTATTTTTTAAAGCTTTTTTTTATAATTTGACAAAATTTTGAGTTTCATTAATTGGCCATCAACTGAGTTCATTAATTGGCCATCAACTGAGTTCATTAATTGGCCATCAACTGAGTTCATTAATTGGCCATCAACTGAGTTCATTAATTGGCCATCAACTGAGTTCATTAATTGGCCATCAACTGAGTTCATTAATTGGCCATCAACTGAGTTCATTAATTGGCCATCAACTGAGTTCATTAATTGGCCATCAACTGAGTTCATTAATTGGCCATCAACTGAGTTCATTAATTGGCCATCAACTGAGTTCATTAATTGGCCATCAACTGAGTTCATTAATTGGCCATCAACTGAGTTCATTAATTGGCCATCAACTGAGTTCATTAATTGGCCATCAACTGAGTTCATTAATTGGCCATCGACTGAGTTCATTAATTGGCCATCAACTGAGTTCATTAATTGGCCATCAACTGAGTTCATTAATTGGCCATCAACTGAGTTCATTAATTGGCCATCAACTGAGTTCATTAATTGGCCATCGACTGAGTTCATTAATTGGCCATCAACTGAGTTCATTAATTGGCCATCGACTGAGTTCATGTATGGCCATCGACTGAGTTCATGTATGGCCATCGACTGAGTTCATTAATTGGCCATCAACTGAGTTCATTAATTGGCCATCAACTGAGTTCATTAATTGGCCATCAACTGAGTTCATTAATTGGCCATCAACTGAGTTCATTAATTGGCCATCAACTGAGTTCATTAATTGGCCATCAACTGAGTTCATTAATTGGCCATCAACTGAGTTCATTAATTGGCCATCAACTGAGTTCATTAATTGGCCATCGACTGAGTTCATTAATTGGCCATCAACTGAGTTCATTAATTGGCCATCAACTGAGTTCATTAATTGGCCATCAACTGAGTTCATTAATTGGCCATCAACTGAGTTCATTAATTGGCCATCAACTGAGTTCATTAATTGGCCATCAACTGAGTTCATTAATTGGCCATCGACTGAGTTCATTAATTGGCCATCGACTGAGTTCATTAATTGGCCATCGACTGAGTTCATTAATTGGCCATCCACTGAGTTCATTAATTGGCCATCCACTGAGTTCATTAATTGGCCATCAACTGAGTTCATTAATTGGCCATCGACTGAGTTCATTAATTGGCCATCGACTGAGTTCATTAATTGGCCATCGACTGAGTTCATTAATTGGCCATCAACTGAGTTCATTAATTGGCCATCAACTGAGTTCATTAATTGGCCATCAACTGAGTTCATTAATTGGCCATCAACTGAGTTCATTAATTGGCCATCAACTGAGTTCATTAATTGGCCATCAACTGAGTTCATTAATTGGCCATCAACTGAGTTCATTAATTGGCCATCAACTGAGTTCATTAATTGGCCATCAACTGAGTTCATTAATTGGCCATCAACTGAGTTCATTAATTGGCCATCAACTGAGTTCATTAATTGGCCATCAACTGAGTTCATTAATTGGCCATCAACTGAGTTCATTAATTGGCCATCAACTGAGTTCATTAATTGGCCATCAACTGAGTTCATTAATTGGCCATCAACTGAGTTCATTAATTGGCCATCGACTGAGTTCATTAATTGGCCATCAACTGAGTTCATTAATTGGCCATCAACTGAGTTCATTAATTGGCCATCAACTGAGTTCATTATTTGGCCATCAACTGAGTTCATTAATTGGCCATCGACTGAGTTCATTAATTGGCCATCGACTGAGTTCATGTATGGCCATCGACTGAGTTCATGTATGGCCATCGACTGAGTTCATTAATTGGCCATCAACTGAGTTCATTAATTGGCCATCAACTGAGTTCATTAATTGGCCATCAACTGAGTTCATTAATTGGCCATCAACTGAGTTCATTAATTGGCCATCAACTGAGTTCATTAATTGGCCATCAACTAAGTTCATTAATTGGCCATCAACTGAGTTCATTAATTGGCCATCAACTGAGTTCATTAATTGGCCATCGACTGAGTTCATTAATTGGCCATCGACTGAGTTCATTAATTGGCCATCGACTGAGTTCATTAATTGGCCATCGACTGAGTTCATTAATTGGCCATCCACTGAGTTCATTAATTGGCCATCAACTGAGTTCATTAATTGGCCATCGACTGAGTTCATTAATTGGCCATCGACTGAGTTCATTAATTGGCCATCAACTGAGTTCATTAATTGGCCATCGACTGAGTTCATTAATTGGCCATCGACTGAGTTCATTAATTGGCCATCGACTGAGTTCATTAATTGGCCATCGACTGAGTTCATTAATTGGCCATCAACTGAGTTCATTAATTGGCCATCGACTGAGTTCATGTATGGCCATCGACTGAGTTCATGTATGGCCATCGACTGAGTTCATTAATTGGCCATCGACTGAGTTCATGTATGGCCATCGACTGAGTTCATGTATGGCCATCGACTGAGTTCATGTATGGCCATCGACTGAGTTCATTAATTGGCCATCAACTGAGTTCATTAATTGGCCATCGACTGAGTTCATGTATGGCCATCGACTGAGTTCATGTATGGCCATCGACTGAGTTCATTAATTGGCCATCGACTGAGTTCATGTATGGCCATCGACTGAGTTCATGTATGGCCATCGACTGAGTTCATGTATGGCCATCGACTGAGTTCATTAATTGGCCATCGACTGAGTTCATGTATGGCCATCGACTGAGTTCATGTATGGCCATCGACTGAGTTCATGTATGGCCATCGACTGAGTTCATGTATGGCCATCGACTGAGTTCATGTATGGCCATCGACTGAGTTCATGTATGGCCATCGACTGAGTTCATGTATGGCCATCAACTGAGTTCATGTATGGCCATCGACTGAGTTCATGTATGGCCATCAACTGAGTTCATGTATGGCCATCAACTGAGTTCATGTATGGCCATCAACTGAGTTCATGTATGGCCATCAACTAAATCATGTTCATGTCTTCTTTGCTATGGGCAGTGTGACTCTAGGGATTCAGAATTCGAAAATAAGAATTTTCAAATTATTCGAAACATTTAAAAACAGGTTATAGGAATTAATTGGTCAGAATGCATGTCAACCAAACTGCATTACAGGCTTGCAAAGGCGTTGACTCTGGTTACAGGACCAGAGGAAGACATTGCAGGCTTACAAAGGCGTTGACTCTGGTTACAGTACCAGAGAAGACATTGCAGGCTTACAAAGGTGTTGACTCTGGTTACAGGACCAGAGGAACATTGCAGGCGTACAAAGGCGTTGACTCTGGTTACAGGACCAGAGGAGGACGTTGCAGGCGTACAAAGGCGTTGACTCTGGTTACAGGACCAGAGGAAGACATTGCAGGCTTACAAAGGCGTTGACTCTGGTTACAGGACCAGAGGAAGACATTGCAGGCTTACAAAGGCGTTGACTCTGGTTACAGGACCAGAGAAAGACATTGCAGGCTTACAAAGGCGTTGACTCTGGTTACAGGACCAGAGAAGACATTGCAGGCTTACAAAGGCGTTGACTCTGGTTACAGGACCAGAGGAAGACTACGGCTCAGATAGCATCTCCGATAGAAGCGGACAGAAAAAGAATATTACACTGACTCTCTTTAAACCCTTTGGGTGGGTTGGGGGGTCCTTAAACCTCGGGAGACCTGGGCACGATGCCGACCTTACCCTCTGAATAACGCGGCCTTGGGGGATAGTGTACGGCCTGGCCCTGTAGTGACCTTGGCCTCAGATTTGCGTACCATTCCAAAACCAACACGAACGTAATAACTGGGTGATCATTTTATGGGCACGTAAATTTTCTCCATTGCTTGATTCAGGTGCGCACGGCTACGAACTGTAGCGAAGTGGGCGCACACAAAATATTATGCAGCGATCACCAGGATATTCAGCATTAAATCTAACTTTTTAAAAATAACATCTTCACTGAAAAATAATTGAAACCTCAATGAAAGAAATAGTCCAGCCACTTTATCTTTAAGTAAACGCTCTTTGAATAGCTTATATTATTACATGATGTTTAGTCTTTAAATTCCTTCATTCTTCGAGGAATTGTCCGCCACCTGATGCTAGAGCCACTGATGAAGGAATGCTGTACTTCTGTCTGTCTGATGTAGGAGTAGAAGATGTCTGCTCGGACAGGTTTATATTACGCAGATATTTCTCTAGTGTCCTGCGCCTAGAGTCGTTGGGGTTCTATTGGGGTTCTGTTGGGGTTCGCGTAGTTTGATTATTTCATGAGCAGTTCCATCCTAGTTGTACAGTATTTTTTTTGTATTCTCAGAATGGATCATCCGTGGCCGCCATGTTCGGGGGGAGGGGGGGTTGCTGTTGCAGTATGGGTGTTATTGTGGTTACAATGTGCACCCACGTGTGTTAATGTGTTTACAATGTGCTCCTATTGGTGTTAATGTGGTTACAATGTGCACCCATTGGTGTTGATGTGGTTAAAATGTGCATCCATTGGTGTTAATGTGGTTACAATGTGCACCCAGTGATGTTAATGTGGTTGCAATGTGCACATATTGGTGTTAATTTGGTTACAATGTGCATCCATTGGTGTCAATGTGGTTACAATGTGCACCCATTGGTGTTAATGTGGTTACAATGTGCATCCACTGATGTCAACTGGGTAACGTTATAGTATTTAACAAAATTGCTTTTGTATTTATTCATCAGAGTTTTAAGGTGCACACTTCTGATTGATACTAACTGATTCTTCGGCTAAAGCACCAATCAATTACATCCATTCAGAAACGCGTTGTTTAAAAATCCTTTTACTTTAAGTAAAGAACAAACCATCCAGAATGAGTGCGTTGTACGCCTGCATCTGTGGCCGGCCAATGGGAGAAGAGCACGGGTTGATGCACCAGCAGGGAGACGAGTTGGTCAAGGACGTTCCCAAGCGCACGTCTTCGTCCCTCAAGAAGATCTTCATCACCAGAAGCTTTGATGCTGACGCCATAGGAGAGCTAAAGAAGGGAGGCAACATCTCCGTCGACATCTGGAACTCTGAGAGTGTGGTACGATAGTCTTCCTGTGTGAGACTTGCAGCGGCTGTCAATGATTGGTTGATAGCAGAGACTGTCAATGATAGGTTGATAGCAGAGATTGTCAATGATTGGTTGATAGCAGAGATTGTCAATGATTGGTTGATAGCAGAGGCTGTCAATGACAGGTTGATAGCAGAGATTGTCAATGATTGGTTGATAGCAGAGATTGTCAATGATTGGTTGATAGCAGAGATTGTCAATGATTGGTTGATAACTTGATATGGTTTTAAATTTTATCATTGTACAGGGGTTAAATGTTGGTAGTGGACAGCGGTTTTAACTTTTGGAAGTAAATAGGGTTAAAATACACTTATCCACATACACCACAGAGTGTCACCCAGCAAGAGATGCCGTTACCAAACATTTTGAGAACCCCTGCCCACCATAGAACAAATAATGAGTCTCATCTCCCTCATTTAATATCAACCACCGAGAATCTCATCCATATATCCCTTTTAAAAAATATCCATCCATCCCTGTGGCACTACAGCCCCCGTAGGGCTCTGGCCTGCCTCACCACACCCTTCCACTCAGACCTAACTAATGATTTTCTGCTCCATACTTGGATTCCCAGTTGTGGAACTTTTTCCACATCATCCACCCATCTAAGCCTAGGTCTGACTTTGAGTCGTTTCCTCTGGGGTTTTGGTGGTGCACCCTCTTCACTCCGCTGTCATTTGACATTTTTCCTAAGTGTCCGCCCATGTGTCCGATGTATGTCTTTCTAAGTGTCCGCCCATGTGTCCCACCATGTGTCCGATGTGTGTCTCTCTAAGTGTCCGCTCATGAGTTCGATGTATGTCTTTGATTAAAATGGAAACATTTGAATTGAATTGTTTGACTTTCATTCAGATCTCAAGAGAGCAGTTGTTGAGCGATGTGGTTGGAGCTTCGGTAATTTTATGCACTATATCTGACGTCATTGATGCTGAGGTGCTAGATGCCGCAGGTGGGTCTGTGCATTAAATGGGGGAGGGGGAGCTTGAGGAGGAAGGTAGGTTGGGGTTGGTGTGGTGATTATATGTGCAGAGGGGGATGTGTAGGGTGGTGTGGGCTAAAGATGGGGAATGTGTTGGATGGTGTAGGCTAAAGATGGGGATGTGTAGTATGGTGTGGGCTAAAGATGGGGATGTGTAGTATGGTGTGGGCTAAAGATGGGGATGTTTAGGATGGTGTGGGCTAAAAATGAGGATATGTAGGATGGTGTGGGCTAAAGATTGGGATGTGTAGTATGGTGTGGGTTAAAGATGGGGATGTGTAGGATGGTGTAGGGTGGAGGTACTTTGAGATGGAAGATGGTTTGGATTCGGGGATAACCTAAGAATGCTAGGTCCTGTTGGTGGGGAAGGTAAATGTTGAGGATTGTATAGGATGGGATAGATTAGAATGGGATTGCTATTATATAGTGATCTATTTCAATACATACGTGGATGTCAATCTATTGGGCCCTAGATTAGTTCAGACCGTTTGTTACGGTCTAATATGTTGCGGTCTACTTTCAATAGTCTAGGATCTTCTACAAGGTTGACGAATATACTCTGTCACACCAGATTCATAATAGACCAAAACAACTGTGTCCAAAGTAAATCCTGTATTTATTTCTGTATACTAACTATACACTTGTTACTCAATTACATCTCGCAGTAACACAGCATAATCAGGCAACAAGCCCTACAGTGACTCTAATAAACCTATTATCTCTCTTACTACTCTACTCTACACTAACGCTAATGATCTACTCTGGACTCCTTTCTCAATTAACTCATGGCTCTGCTATATCTCTCAACTACCAGCTCACAACTTGTATCCCCTCAATACCCTGCCCGACCAGACATTCATTAACGAACCAATTTCACCTCTGACCTCACAATCAACCCTAACAAAACACTCTCACGGTCGCCATGTCGCCAGACCAGACATTCATAACAATCCAGGTCGTATAACACCGTTCAATCACTTGTTGATTAGATGACACCATTCAATCACTTGTTGATTGGTTCACACCGTTCATTTACTTGATTAGATCAGACCGTTCAATCACTTGTTGATTGGTTCACACCGTTCATTCACTTGATTTGCTCACACCGTTCAATCACTTGTTGATTGGCTCACACCGTTCAATCACTTGTTGATTGGCTCACACCGTTCAATCACTTGTTGATTGGCTCACACCGTTCAATCACTTGTTGATTGGCTCACACCGTTCAATCACTTGTTGATTTGCTCACATCGTTCATTTACTTGATTGGCTCACACCGTTCATTCACTTGATCCCCCCTCCCCTCCCCCAGGTCCTAACCTATCCCTTGTTTGCTGTATGGCCGCCGACTTCAGCCCTGTTGACGTCACGGCGTGTCAGAGGAGAAACGTGGAAGTTCAATGTGTTGCTGATGTGTGTGCCGAGGCCAACGCCGAGATGACCTGCGCCTTGCTGTTGATAACAGCCAGGAGAGTCATGGAAGGTCTTTGTTTCATGTGCTTGTAGAAGATGTTAGAAGGTCTTTGTTTCATGTGTTTGTAGAAGATGTTAGAAGGTCTTTGTTTCATGTGCTTGTTGAAGATGTTAGAAGGTATTTGTTTCATGTGTTTGTAGAAGATGTTAGAAGGTATTTGTTTCATGTGTTTGTAGAAGATGTTAGAAGGTCTTTGTTTCATGTGTTTGTAGAAGATGTTAGAAGGTCTTTGTTTCATGTGTTTGTAGAAGATGTTAGAAGGTCTTTGTTTCACGTGCTTGTAGAAGATGTTAGAAGGTCTTTATATGATGAGCTTTATATATTAGTTGGAAGGTTGTTTATATTTATGAGGTGCGAGGTGCTTGATGGGATGGTTTAGGAATTTGATCGACGTTCCTAATTAGTATAATTTATATCCAAGAGCAATAGGAACCCACAAGTAGCCTTATAAATAAAATTAAAAAAATGGATTTTTGAACAGCTTTTAACCAAATTTAAATCCAATATATAATCTGAACTACTTGACTCACTACTGGACTCACTACTTGACTCACTGTTCAAAGTATTTAAGAGAAGAGAAGCCAAGCCTCACCCACAAGATGATTGAACCCCTTCTCACCAAATACAAAAACCAACCCTTCCATATTTCCACGTCAAAGGTCACAATGAGGTCAGGGCCGGTGAATGGGGCCCCTGGCAGCCCATGCATCTATGTGGCATTGAAATGACAGGCCGGACTTTGGGCATCCTGGGCTTTGGACGAGTGGGCTTGGGGGTGGCTACCAGGATGCAGCCTTTTGGGCTTTCCCGGATAATATACTTGTAAGCATTTTCTCTCTTTCGCTCTCTTCAAACCACCTCTCGCTATCACCGTCTCTATCCTCCCCTCTCTATCTGTCTCCCCCTGTCTATGTCTGTCGTTCTCTCTCCCAGTCTATCTCTTTCTCTCTGTCTCTCTCTCTTTGTCTATCTCTCGCTCACCACCTCTCCCTCTTTCTCTTTATATATATATGTCTCTTTCTGTCTCTCTCTCTACCTGCCCCTCTCCATCTGTCTTCCTCTTTTGTTCCTCACACACACAAACACTCATACACACTCACTCATGTCACTCAGTCACTAGCTTTCATCGTTAAGTGGTTCAACAATGTGCCACAAGTTTGAGAACCTTTCATCTGGAGTTGCTGTCACTGTCATGTTTCAGTGACAAGGACGCACACCCCCTGGCCGGGGCCGTTGACGCCGAGAAGGTCGAGGTCGAGGACGTCTTCCGGGACGCTGACTTTATCGTCTGCACGCTGCCCTTGACACCGGAAACCCACAAAATTGTGGACTGTGAGGTTTGTGATCAGGAACATATCACCACATGTGGTACAGCACGGGCAGGGGCGTTGTTACAGCATGGGCAGGGGCGTTGTTACAGCATGGGGCAGGGGCGGTGCTACAGCACGGGGCAGGGGAATTGCTGCAGCATGGGCAGGGCGGTGCTACAACACGGGGCAGGGGTGGTGCTACAAAACACGGGGCAGGGGCGGTGCTACAACATGGGGCAGGGGCGGTGCTACAACATAGGCAGGGGCGGTGCTACAGCATGGGCAGGGGCGGTGCTACAGCATGGGCAGGGGCGGTGCTACAACATTGGCAGGGGCGGTGCTACAGCATGGGCAGGGGCGTTGTTACAGCATGGGCAGGGGCGTTGTTACAGCATGGAAAGGGGCGGGTATACAACATTGACAGGGGCGGTGCTACAACATTGACAGGGGCGGTGCTACAACATGGGCAGGGGCGTTGTTACAACATGGAAAGGGGCGTAATTACAGCATGGAAAGGGGCGTTGTTAAAACAGGAGCAGGGGCGTTGTTACAGCATGGACAAGGGCGGTGTTACAGCATGGACATGGATGGTGTGCACGACCTCTAAGCTAGAGTAGCTGTGCCATGACACGGTAGCACTCGATGCAGACCAGTATAAGTATGATCCCCCCCCCCCCCTTTTTGTCTTTGTGAAATAATGTGCTTTTTATAATTTATTTTCATATTAAGGTCCTATCTAAGAATGATTTCGGTGCCCACCCCCCCCTTCCCCGATGCTGGCGAAACTCTTAAGTTTGCACCCGGGGCAATAGCCCCCTTTCGCAGGGCCTTAGGTCAGTGTTTCTTTCAGAAATTTTCCCCCGAGGGGGCACTTTTGACGTTCGGGGGGGCAGTGCCAGTTTTTCAGTGGCCAGAGGCGTAGCTAAGGGGTGGCAGATGGGACATATGTCCCCGGGCGCCAGACTAGCGGGGGCATCTAATGGGCTATAGTGTTAATGGATGAAAATAATAGGTTCCAGAGTTTAGCGGGGGTTGGGGGGGGGGGGGGTGAGTGTAAAAATGAATCTTGCCCCCTGTCATCAAAGACTCACGTCAGTGACGTAGAAGTGGGGGGGGGGGCGAACATTTGGTCTTCCCAGGTGTCATTTTTTCTTTATATAGAGCGGCGGGATTTTCGGACATCTGCAGAGTTTCTATCGAGAAAGCTAGCGTGGCAAAAAAGTTAACCCACCTAGGGTGGCGCTAACACTAGGCACGCCGCTGGGCAGTGTATATATCAGCACCAAATTTGGCTGTCATGGCAAGTAATTTTTATCGGGAAGTAGGGCAGCAGAAAATGTGTGATTGTTTAACAATCAAAAGGTGCATTTTGGAGAATACATGATTCGAATGTTTTGATAAGACTTTCATTTGATCGGGGGAAATAATTTTTCAAGCGTCGGGGGAGGCATTATGGCGCCAGTGCCAGACACAAACTTAATTCATTCTGGTTGTGGTGTGCCGAAGAAAATCATTTGACACAAGATTAGATTCAACCCGGTAGTCAAGGAAAAAAAAAAAAAGGGGGGGGGGTAGCAGAAATTGAGGAATCCGAAGAGTTTGAGCAAAAGTGAGGGCAGGGGTCACCTTAATTTAAAAATAATAAATTCAAAATGCAGTGATGCATTGTGGTGCAAATTTTTCTTCTTCTTTTTCTGTCTATTAAGGGCCCACGATCAATTTATTGATCATTATGGCTCCTATGAATGTAGATGGGATTTGCAATGTTTCTGTGCCTGGTGTTGATACGGATATTTCACTGGTAACAAGAGTTACCTAGTGAGGGTATCATGCACTGTATGCAATGTGTGAAGGGGCATTTCAAACGTTCATATATTTACTGTTAGATGTCTCGTAGAAAAATACTAAGAATACATCAACATACACCAACTATATGTGGACTACAAATCAGGTTATGATAGCATAGACAGGAAATACATGAACGATGCTGTGCTGGAACTTGGAGTCCTTAACAAACTTACCCGACTCATACATATGACGATGGATAACTACAAAAGTATAATCTCAGTACAGAGGGAGTACTTGAGGGAGTTCCCAATCAATCTGGGCCTCAGACAAGGAAATCCGTGTATCATTTTCAACATCACTTTAGAAAAAAAGCATTAGAAACATACGTGTGAGCACCTGAGAGGTGGTACAGAACAACCATAAGGAACTTTATAAAGCCATCCACAGCAATACCTGGCCTACACAGACGATGTAGCGCTACTTGGTAGAAACAGCATTGATGATATAATTAAAACTTTCAGGGATTTTGAAGATGTGACGGTCAAAGCTGGTCTTGATGTAAATAAAGCGAAGGCAATATTTATGATCATGTCAGGAAATACGCACTGATGACTTCATCAATATGAACATCTACGCCTTTGAGAGGGTAGCTACTTTCAAATATCTAGGGGTGACTATAAATAAGCAAGAGGAAATACAATCGGAGGTGCAAGAAAGAATAACAGCATGCAACCGTTCTTATTTCAATTTACAAAAGCTACTTCAAAGCAAAAACCTCGCTAAGGGAACAAAGAAGCAGTATACACCACTATCACAAGACCAGTAGTGAGACTTGGTTCCTACCAGAAAAGCAGAGAACCTGCTAAATATATGTCCCGATGATAGACAAATTTGTTTTGGGAATCCGTACAAACTAAGAGCTATATCAATTGTACAAATACCCATCCATAGTCACAACAATATAAAAAAAGACAGACTGCCCTAGGCAGGACACATTGAAAGGATGCCGGATTCTGGAGCAACAAAAACGATCTACAGGCAGAAACCTAGGGGCAGACGGCTCACCTGTCGACCAAGACTGAGATGGATTGACGATGTAGAGAAGGGCTTACAAAGGTTGGGGTTCGCACATGGAGGTGTAAAGCGATGAATCGATCCCAATAGAAGAATGGGGTGGAGCAGGCCAAGGCCCTAAATGGGATGAAGCGCCACTGATGTAAACATTTCAGACATTTGGGTGGGAAGCGCTAGAAATAACGATAATAACAGGACATCACTAACTCTTCCACCAGCACAATATTAAATAAATTCAATCCAGTTGGGAGCCCTTAGGGTATGTTTTTTATCGAGAGATACTACCAGAAAAGCAGAGAACCTGCTAAATATATGTCCTGATGATAGACAAATACCCATCCATAGTCACAACAATATAAAAAAAGGCAGACTGCCCTAGGCAGGACACATTGAAAGGATGCCGGATTCTGGAGCAACAAAAACGATCTTTAAAGTTATTATTTTAAAATATTTTTGGGATCAACTACATAAAAATAATGAATTTACTACAAAATATTTTTAAAATTAAGAAAAAAGAATTCCTTCCAAAAAAGGTATCCATCCCAAAAAAGAAATGCTAAAATAGTTTTACATTTTGAACGAAAAAGAAAAACCAAAAACATATGTTTATTTCAAAATATTTCCAAGTTTCACCAAAGTCAAAAAGAAAAAAAGCTTTTCTGTACAAAAGGCTAAAGACTATATCTTTATGGGTTTTCAAAATTGGTATTTATTTATAAATCATATGTAACCGACACAATTGTTCAGAAGTCAAGAATTGTTTACAAAAGACTCATATATTTATTAATGTGTGATTTTTTTCTTATAATTTATTAAAGTTTCAATTCTCAATATTCAGTTGATTGAAATGTCAATTAAGAAATTTAGACTACTATAATTTGCTTCAGATCATTACAACTTGCCTCTTCGATATTATACTTGAAAACAATTTTTTTACCAATTCCATATACTTTTTTTTTAACTACTACCAAAAATGGCATTTACAAGATAATCGAAATACTCGATTTTTTTTAATTCGTTGTTTAAATATATATTATATTCTTTCTACTGGATTATCATCTTAAAATATTTTTTTTTAAATAGTTCAAACAGCTGGGGAAGATTGTTTATTATTATTATATTAACAGAGAAAGTCATTGGGGATTTAATAAATAAAGACTATTTTTAAAAAAATCATTTTACTCTGTTCCCGAAACTGTGTTAAAAAACTAGAAACACTCGATTTAATAATTATGATGAAATGTCCACTATTTGTATGTAACCGGTAAATTCCTAATTTTGTGTTTTAAAATTATTATTATTATTATGTTTAAATTTTCATTTTATCTATGACAGCATACATCTATGGAATCTACTACATTAAAATGTTTGCTAAAAATGATTTTTTAAAGCATGATGCTATTATACAATATAATTTGAAAATAGATTGCATATGTTTATTTCTTAGCAAGAACTATATTTAATTTACAGACATTTATATCGATGAAAAGGTAGTTTAATACAGGGTTATTAAAAAGTCTTTCAACTTTTGCAGCTGCAAAATGTAATTAAATAAAAGATACCGATATCTGCGAATCAGAAAAGTAAAATTTAGCTTATGATCAGGAGCGGCCAATTTTCAAAACAATACCATGTTTATAATCGATTTCTGCGAGCCTTTAACAAGATTAACCTGAACGCTATGGATCATCAATATATATCGAACAAAGCGATATTTTATATGTTCCAATAATTGTAATCGATTAAAGGCACACATTTCAATAACTTTTAAAAATTATATTAAAAATTAAATTTAGAGTATTTTTTTTTGTTTTTATTTTGTTTTCTTACACATTTTCCCCCGGGGGGGCACTTGACTTGCTCCGGGGGGGGGGGGGCAGTATCCCCCCGGAGGTATGCCTGAAAGAAACACTGCCTTAGGTGCACCCACCAATCCCACGATGATGAAACTACACAGTCTTCTGCGGGGTTAAAACCTACCGGGTAGATCGTCGCCCACTCTAGAAATCAGAAACTGTGAGCTTGCTAAAATAGCATGGATACAAGCGCTATAAAAGTATTCAATTAAAAACACAAACCCACAAAACTGTTTACTTTTAACCAATAGTTGACGCATTATTATTTCTTGTCCCCGCCCCCCCCCCCCCTTTTTTCCAAATTCCTTTTCCAGAAACTTAACCTATGCAAACCTGAGTGCATTTTCATCAACACGTCTCGGGGCGCCCTGGTTGATCATGAGGATCTCTACATGGCTCTGGTGTCGAGGACGATTACGGGCGCTGGTCTGGACGTGACTGACCCGGAACCCCTTCCCCCGACGCACCCGCTGCTGTCCCTGCCAAACTGCATCGTGACACCACATCTCGGCACGGCCACGACGAGAACAAGACACAAGATGGCCGTCGCGATGATCACGGCCGCCATTAACAAGCTGGATTAATCGCAATGGGCGTATCCAATAGCCCGTGCATTTGGGGGTGGACACCTTGGAATTTTTATTATTTATTTTACAATAATTTAAGGACATAAGCAGCACTCCCGGGAGTCGTCACAAATGTTTTAGTGGAACAAACCAGAGTTATTTCCCAAGGGGAAATAAGCCAGAGTTATTTCCTAAGGGGAACTAAGCCTGAGCTATTTCCCAAGGGGAAATAAGCCAGAGCTATTTCCTGAGGGGAACTAAGCCAGCGTTATTTCCTAGGGGGAACTAAGCCAGCGTTATTTCCTGAGGGGAACTAAGCCAGCGTTATTTCCTAAGAGGAACTAAGCCAGCGCTATTTCCTGAGGGGAACTAAGCCAGCGTTATTTCCTGAGGGGAACTAAGCCAGCGTTAGCTCAGTGTACAAATTTGAACTGATGTTTTTTTTTTTTTAAATTCTTCAAAAGAAAAAAAAATATTGTGCTACCTCGACTTACGAGCTTGATTCGTTCCTGATTGTGGTTCGTAACTCGAAAGTTCAGATTTAAAATAATCCAATACAAAAAAAGAACTTCTCTCGCCTGCATTAAGAAAATGCAAAGAATTGGACGAGGAGTGAGGAGGGGCATTTGTGGCAATGGATAAAGAGGGGGGGGGGATGTTTAGACAATAAATCAGTTGTAGCTCTTCCTCAAAGAATACAGGATGCTGTGGTGACGTGAATAATAAGCGGTGGAGCTTGTGACAATTACGTATTCCGATCGCACTTTTATCGATTACTTCATGTTCTTAGATCGACCGGCCTTGGCCTTCAAATGCGTTGGCAGACGTGAAAGTTAGATACCGTCCTCTTGCGGTCCGCCGTATTTATCTTAAGCATTTTTGCCTGACGTACAGCTTCGTACGCACACATAAACACACACACACACACAGACCCTTTCACCCCGAACCCGCGTGTCCCTGTCGTTCTGTCATTCATGCCATAGACCACACAAAAAGAAATACATCATGCAGTACGTATATTTTAATTATTTAATACAAACCTAGAAAACGCTTCACTAATTAGACAATATTGTTTGATTACACGGATACTGAAATGTTTGATTACACGGATACTGAAATGTTTGATCACACGGATACTGAAATGTTTGATCACACGGATACTGAAATGTTTGATTACACGGATACTGAAATGTTTGATTACACGGATACTGAAATGTTTGATTACACGGATACTGAAATGTTTGATTACACGGATACTGAAATGTTTGATTACACGGATACTGAAATGTTTGATTACACGGATACTGAAATGTTTGATTACACGGATACTGAAATGTTTGATCACACGGATACTGAAATGTTTGATCACACGGATACTGAAATGTTTGATCACACGGATACTGAAATGTTTGATCACACGGATACTGAAATGTTTGATCACACGGATACTGAAATGTTTGATCACACGGATACTGAAATGTTTGATCACACGGATACTGAAATGTTTGATCACACGGATACTGAAATGTTTGATCACACGGATACTGAAATGTTTGATTACACGGATACTGAAATGTTTGATTACACGGATACTGAAATGTTTGATTACACGGATACTGAAATGTTTGATTACACGGATACTGAAATGTTTGATTACACGGATACTGAAATGTTTGATTACACGGATACTGAAATAGATGCACATTAAAAACAACTACAAAAGAACAATGATGTACCTGCAACATGCGTCGCACCACTTGTTGGCCACACGCACCACTTGTTGGCCACACGCACCACTTGTTGGCCACACGCACCACTTGTTGGCCACACGCACCACTTGTTGGCCACACGCACCACTTGTTGGCCACACGCACCACTTGTTGGTCACACGCACCACTTGTTGGCCACACGCACCACTTGTTGGCCACACGCACCACATGTTGGTCACACGCACCACTTGTTGGTCACACGCACCACTTGTTGGTCACACGCACCACTTGTTGGCCACACGCACCACTTGTTGGCCACACGCACCACATGTTGGTCACACGCACCACTTGTTGGTCACACACACCACTTGTTGGTCACACAAACCACTTGTTGGCCACACGCACCACTTGTTGGTCACACGCACCACTTGTTGGTCACACACACCACTTGTTGGTAACACACACCACTTGTTGGTCACACGCACCACATGTTGGTCACACGCACCACTTGTTGGTCACACACACCACATGTTGGTCACACGCACCACATGTTGGTCACACGCACCACTTGTTGGTCACACGCACCACTTGTTGGTCACACGCACCACTTGTTGGTCACACGCACCACTTGTTGGTCACACGCACCACTTGTTGGTCACACGCACCACTTGTTGGTCACACGCACCACTTGTTGGTCACACGCACCACTTGTTGGTCACACGCACCACTTGTTGGTCACACGCACCACTTGTTGGTCACACGCACCACTTGTTGGTCACACGCACCACTTGTTGGTCACACGCACCACTTGTTGGTCACACACACCACTTGTTGGTCACACGCACCACATGTTGGTCACACGCACCACTTGTTGGTCACACGCACCACTTGTTGGTCACACGCACCACTTGTTGGTCACACGCACCACATGTTGGTCACACGCACCACATGTTGGTCACACGCACCACTTGTTGGTCACACGCACCACATGTTGGTCACACGCACCACATGTTGGTCATACGCACCACTTGTTGGTCACACGCACCACTTGTTGGTCACACGCACCACTTGTTGGTCACACACACCACTTGTTGGTCACACACACCACATGTTGGTCACACACACCACATGTTGGTCACACCCACCACTTGTTGGTCACACGCACCACTTGTTGGTCACACGCACCACATGTTGGTCACACAAACCACATGTTGGTCACACACACCACATGTTGGTCACACACACCACTTGTTGGTCACACGCACCACATGTTGGTCACACGCACCACTTGTTGGTCACACGCAACACTTGTTGGTCACACGCACCACATGTTTGTCACACGCACCACTTGTTGGTCACACGCACCACTTGTTGGTCACACGCACCAAATGTTGGTCACACGCACCACTTGTTGG
Source organism: Omphiscola glabra (assembly GCA_964017045.1). Classification (NCBI taxonomy): domain Eukaryota; kingdom Metazoa; phylum Mollusca; class Gastropoda; family Lymnaeidae; genus Omphiscola; species Omphiscola glabra. Next base: position 1,498,763 of record OZ024805.1, on the reverse strand, counting down.
TCACACAAACCACATGTTGGCCACACGCACCACATGTTGGTCACACGCACCACTTGTTGGTCACACAAACCACATGTTGGCCACACGCACCACATGTTGGCCACACGCACCACTTGTTGGTCACACTTACAACTTGTTGGTCACACACACCACTTGTTGGCCACACACACCACTTGTTGGCCACACACCACTTGTTGGCCACACAACCACATGTTGGCCACACACAATTTTGTTGGCCACACACACCACATGTTGGCCACACACACCACTCGTTACGTCATATACCAGATAAATGTGACGTAGTAACAACAAACACTACAAGTAAAGCACGCGCGCATGAGTAGTGCATCATGGTTCGTATCGCGAATCTAGGTTCGTATGTAGTTGTTAAAATGGGATGTGAAAATAGCTCGTATCTCGAAAAGTTCTTATGTAGAACAATTCCTAAGTCGAGGTACCACTGTACTTTATTAACTTTATACAGTGCGGTTCGTAAGTCGAGGTACCATTGCACATTAATTCTTTCATAAGGGACGCAACTTTAGCCATCCAACAACAGAGATTTTGAAGATCTTGTTGCAGATTTCTAGTGGTCTCCCTTCTTTATCATATTTAATGTCAAACGGCTCAGGTCATACAATTTTTTTTTTTTTTTTCAATTCCAATCCATCTAGTCTTGAACTTATTCAAGATCAAATAAAATAATAAATATTCTGCTAAAACAAAACCCAGTGTCCGACACATGTGTCATAATACTGTTTGAAAGTGTGCAAAATGAATTTGAGAATAATTCCATTTTTCTGTGGAGTATTTTACATGGGGCCATTTGATGATAGGAAATCCTGCCACAAGTTCTGAATGAGGCTGTCATAGTTTCTTTGAGGCTGTAAATGTTTCTTTGAGGCTGTCATGGTTTCTTTGAGGCTGTCATAGTTTCTTTGAGGCTGTCAAAGTTTATTTGAGGCTGTCAAAGTTTCTTTGAGGCTGTCATAGTTTATTTGAGGCTGTCAAAGTTTCTTTGAGGCTGTCATAGTTTCTTTGATGCTGTCATAGTTTCTTTGAGGCTGTCAGTTTCTTTGAGGCTGTCATAGTTTCTTTGAGGCTGTAAAAGTTTCTTTGAGGCTGTCATAGTGTCTTTGAGGCTGTCATAGTTTCTTTGAGGCTGTCAAAGTTTCTTTGAGGCTGTCAAAGTTTCTTTGAGGCTGTCATAGTTTCTTTGAGGCTGTAAAAGTTTCTTTGATGCTGTCATAGTTTCTTTGAGGCTGTCATAGTTTCTTTGATGCTGTCATAGTTTCTTTGAGGCTGTACAAGTTTTTTGAGGCTGTAAAAGTTTCTTTGAGGCTGTCATAGTTTCTTTGAGGCTGTCATAGTTTCTTTGAGGCTGTCATAGTTTCTTTGATGCTGTCATAGTTTCTTTGAGGCTGTACAAGTTTTTTTGAGGCTGTAAAAGTTTCTTTGAGGCTGTCATAGTTTCTTTGAGGCTGTAAACGTTTCTTTGAGATGTCATAGTTTCTTTGAGGCTGTAAAAGTTTCTTTGAGGCTCTCGTAGTTTATATAATAGTAGTCAGTGCAAGATGCTTTGAAAGCCATGTTACTTTATTCAGTGTATGTTGTCCAAGTGGCTAAACATTGTGTATGTTGTCCAAGTGGCTAAACATTGTGTATGTTGTCCAAGTGGCTAAACATTGTGTATGTTGTCCAAGTGGCTAAACATTGTGTATGTTGGCTGAGTGGCTAAACATTGTGTGTGTTGTCCAAGTGGCTAAACATTGTGTGTGTTGTCCAAGTGGCTAAACATTGTGTATGTTGGCTGAGTGGCTAAACATTGTGTATGTTGGATGAGTGGCTAAACATTGTGTATGTTGGCTGAGTGGCTAAACATACTGTTACAGCTTCACGCAGCCATTTAATTCCTTCCAGTGTCTCGGTTTTTGAGTCCTGTTGAAAGCTGGGTTTACTTTAAGAAACAGTTAAGAACAATATGTTTAGGGGCCTTAAAGAGTAGAGATATAAAAATTTTGTGTGCTTCAGTTTTCCCCTCTGTATGCACAAACCTTTTCCCATGTGCACACACACCTTTTCCCTTGCATGCACCACAACTTATATGAAACATTGCCTGTAACACCGCAACTTCATGTGTAACAAGTGACTCAGGATGTAACACTAGCCCCATGTGTAACAAGTGACTCAGGATGTAACACTAGCCCCATGTGTAACAAGTGACTCAGGATGTAACACTAGCCCCATGTGTAACAAGTGACTCAGGATGTAACACTAGCCCCATGTGTAACAAGTGACTCAGGATGTAACACTAGCCCCATGTGTAACAAGTGACTCAGGATGTAACACTAGCCCCATGTGTAACAAGTGACTCAGGATGTAACACTAGCCCCATGTGTAACAAGTGACACAGGATGTAACACTAACCCCATGTGTAGTCATGTGACCACAGATAAAACACAGAAGTGAAACACAAAAACAATGGCCCCCCCAAAAAACAACTTTAAAATATTTTTATTTATTTATTCAATTTGGCTTCGGTTATTTCAGTTTCAGATCCAGTTTCACATCTAAAACTAAAACACAAAAACCAATCAGTTTGTCCTCACAATGGCACGAATACAAAAATGTTACATCCAATATTTCAATGACACCTCCCTATGAACATAAACATCAAACATGTCAAAAACGCTTCCTTGTGCACATGACGCTAAGTCAACTGTTTGCAAGCACTGTGATCATCTTCCACACATTGACTTAATTCTCATCACCTAAGAAATGTCCGTAAACATTTGGATCCGACATAGTTTAAGCCTGATCACACACAATCTATCCACACATCACACACAATCTATCCACACATCACACACATTCTATCCACACATCACTAATAATAATAAAAAACCTCAAAAGAAAAATATTCTAACACTCGCAACTAAATTTTGACTCACATAATTCAGGGATTCTCAAATATCATTCATGTTTTTAAAAAAATACTACAATAACTCTTATTATCCTGGACATATTTACCTAATTTGGATCAGTTATCTATATATGAAGAGATTATTTTCAAAACGCGGTATCCACCATTTTTAAAAAAATGAAATAACCTAACCATTTTGTAGAGCAAACCAGGTTCGTTTAGGACATGGTAAATTCTATATACTAAACACATTATATTCCGATTTTATTCGTGTCTAAAAATGATTTAATCCTCTAAACGCTTTATTAATTTTTTGTAAAAAGTTGAATAATCTCAAAACTTCCAAAATGGATATACAGCATTTTGAAAATCAGCTCTTCATATGTACTTGACTTTTTGTTACATTTCACATCACCATGCACCACTTAAAACACTCAGTGTAGCATAAGGGCTACATGTACATTAGTTAGAGAATGCCTGACCAACAATTATCCATTTATTTCAGCTGTAACAACTTGGTTTTACATCAATTGCCCCATTTATTTCAGCTGTAACTGTAACAACTTGGTTTACACACAAAAAACATTTTGTACAAAAAGAAATGAACAATCTGACACAGGACTCCATCATTTATGAACTTGTTCGATCATGTCTCTTGTGATGACACCACTCGGTGTGGGCTTTGTGACAATGGCCAGGCCTTGCTGCAACGACTCACTGTGCTTCTTTTTCACAAACTCACATAGGCTCTGGAAATAGTGAACAGATTTTCAATATGTACACACTACTATTCAATTAGTGTACGCAGATCTTACAGTTGTACAGTACAATTAAATTAGTGTACACATAGCTAAGCCAACAAAAGCTACAGGATGTACCTCAACGTTAAAAAAATTTTAAGGGTATTTTAAGACGTGGTAAATTTGAGTGCACACAACTTGGTGAAGAAAACAATTCTCTAAATTCAATTCAGTGATTTAGAAATTCAACTTTCTGGTTGCAACATGCTATTTCAATTCAACAATTCTGTCTTTAAATCTGCAAACACTTTTCCAAAAGTCTCTCTGGGTCTGATTCTGATACATGGAACAAACTAAAAGTGCAGACAGAAATTGATAAGTAATTTTAAAACTAGACAAATTGTCCAGTCGACTATAAACAAATATTTTTTCTTTACCTAAATGAAAATGGAATGACGGTTGAATTGAAATTTAAACTTTTGACATATGAAGTTTCATTTAATTCACAACCATAGGGGTTCCCTCCCATTACACATCCGCAATATAACAACCATCACAGCCTTCAAAACCGCCCTAAAGATCCATCTCTTCAAACTCTAGTACACCGACTCCTTCTCACCCTCACCCCTCTGACTTATAAACGCTCTATTCTGCTTGGTGCTGTCCATGGCTGGACAGGGGTAGATAGTACTTGGGTGGGTGCTGTCCATGGCTGGACAGGGGTAAATAGTACTTGGGTGGGTGCTGTCCATGGCTGGACAGGGGTAAATAGTACTTGGGTGGGTGCTGTCCATGGCTGGACAGGGGTAAATAGTACTTGGGTGGGTGCTGTCCATGGCTGGACAGGGGTAAATAGTACTTGGGTGGGTGCTGTCCATGGCTGGACAGGGGTAAATAGTACTTGGGTGGGTGCTGTCCATGGCTGGACAGGGGTAAATAGTACTTGGGTGGGTGCTGTCCATGGCTGGACAGGGGTAAATAGTACTTGGGTGGGTGCTGTCCATGGCTGGACAGGGGTAAATAGTACTTGGGTGGGTGCTGTCCATGGCTGGACAGGGGTAAATAGTACTTGGGTGGGTGCTGTCCATGGCTGGACAGGGGTAAATAGTACTTGGGTGGGTGCTGTCCATGGCTGGACAGGGGTAGATAGTACTTGGGTGGGTGCTGTCCATGGCTGGACAGGGGTAGATAGTACTTGGGTGGGTGCTGTCCATGGCTGGACAGGGGTAAATAGTACTTGGGTGGGTGCTGTCCATGGCTGGACAGGGGTAAATAGTACTTGGGTGGGTGCTGTCCATGGCTGGACAGGGGTAGATAGTACTTGGGTGGGTGCTGTCCATGGCTGGACAGGGGTAAATAGTACTTGGGTGGGTGCTGTCCATGGCTGGACAGGGGTAGATAGTACTTGGGTGGGTGCTGTCCATGGCTGGACAGGGGTAAATAGTACTTGGGTGGGTGCTGTCCATGGCTGGACAGGGGTAAATAGTACTTGGGTGGGTGCTGTCCATGGCTGGACAGGGGTAAATAGTACTTGGGTGGGTGCTGTCCATGGCTGGACAGGGGTAGATAGTACTTGGGTGGGTGCTGTCCATGGCTGGACAGGGGTAAATAGTACTTGGGTGGGTGCTGTCCATGGCTGGACAGGGGTAGATAGTACTTGGGTGGGTGCTGTCCATGGCTGGACAGGGGTAGATAGTACTTGGGTGGGTGCTGTCCATGGCTAGACAGGGGTAGATAGTACTTGGGTGGGTGCTGTCCATGGCTAGACAGGGGTAGATAGTACTTGGGTGGGTGCTGTCCATGGCTGGACAGGGGTAGATAGTACTTGGGTGGGTGCTGTCCATGGCTAGACAGGGGTAGATAGTACTTGGGTGGGTGCTGTCCATGGCTAGACAGGGGTAGATAGTACTTGGGTGGGTGCTGTCCATGGCTGGACAGGGGTAGATAGTACTTGGGTGGGTGCTGTCCATGGCTGGACAGGGGTAAATAGTACTTGGGTGGGTGCTGTCCATGGCTAGACAGGGGTAGATAGCACTTGGGTGGGTGCTGTCCATGGCTAGACAGGGGTAAATAGTACTTGGGTGGGTGCTGTCCATGGCTAGACAGGGGTAGATAGTACTTGGGTGGGTGCTGTCCATGGCTGGACAGGGGTAGATAGTACTTGGGTGGGTGCTGTCCATGGCTGGACAGGGGTAGATAGCACTTGGGTGGGTGCTGTCCATGGCTAGACAGGGGTAAATAGTACTTGGGTGGGTGCTGTCCATGGCTAGACAGGGGTAGATAGTACTTGGGTGGGTGCTGTCCATGGCTGGACAGGGGTAGATAGTACTTGGGTGGGTGCTGTCCATGGCTGGACAGGGGTAAATAGTACTTGGGTGGGTGCTGTCCATGGCTAGACAGGGGTAGATAGTACTTGGGTGGGTGCTGTCCATGGCTAGACAGGGGTAGATAGTACTTGGGTGGGTGCTGTCCATGGCTAGACAGGGGTAAATAGTACTTGGGTGGGTGCTGTCCATGGCTAGACAGGGGTAGATAGTACTTGGGTGGGTGCTGTCCATGGCTAGACAGGGGTAAATAGTACTTGGGTGGGTGCTGTCCATGGCTAGACAGGGGTAAATAGTACTTGGGTGGGTGCTGTCCATGGCTAGACAGGGGTAAATAGTACTTGGGTGGGTGCTGTCCATGGCTAGACAGGGGTAAATAGTACTTGGGTGGGTGCTGTCCATGGCTAGACAGGGGTAAATAGTACTTGGGTGGGTGCTGTCCATGGCTAGACAGGGGTAAATAGTACTTGGGTGGGTGCTGTCCATGGCTAGACAGGGGTAAATAGTACTTGGGTGGGTGCTGTCCATGGCTAGACAGGGGTAAATAGTACTTGGGTGGGTGCTGTCCATGGCTAGACAGGGGTAAATAGTACTTGGGTGGGTGCTGTCCATGGCTAGACAGGGGTAAATAGTACTTGGGTGGGCGAGGTCAAGCTTTTTACTAATTGTTTTTAAATGTATAATTTTCTCATTTTTATGTGAAGCGCAGTGAGCCTAGCCCTAGGCTGTGGTACTGCACTATATAAGTGAGCCTAGCCCTAGGCTGTGGTACTGCACTATATAAGTGAGCCTAGCCCTAGGCTGTGGTACTGCACTATATAAGTGAGCCTAGCCCTAGGCTGTGGTACTGCACTATATAAGTGAGCCTAGCCCTAGGCTGTGGTACTGCACTATATAAGTGAGCCTAGCCCTAGGCTGTGGTACTGCACTATATAAGTGAGCCTAGCCCTAGGCTGTGGTACTGCACTATATAAGTGAGCCCAGCCCTAGGCTGTGGTACTGCACTATATAAGTGAGCCTAGCCCTAGGCTGTGGTACTGCGCTATATAAGTGAGCCTAGCCCTAGGCTGTGGTACTGCGCTATATAAGTGAGCCTAGCCCTAGGCTGTGGTACTGCGCTATATAAGTGAGCCTAGCCCTAGGCTGTGGTACTGCACTATATAAGTGAGCCTAGCCCTAGGCTGTGGTACTGCACTATATAAGTGAGCCTAGCCCTAGGCTGTGGTACTGCACTATATAAGTGAGCCTAGCCCTAGGCTGTGGTACTGCACTATATAAGTGAGCCTAGCCCTAGGCTGTGGTACTGCACTATATAAGTGAGCCCAGCCCTAGGCTGTGGTACTGCACTATATAAGTGAGCCTAGCCCTAGGCTGTGGTACTGCGCTATATAAGTGAGCCTAGCCCTAGGCTGTGGTACTGCGCTATATAAGTGAGCCTAGCCCTAGGCTGTGGTACTGCGCTATATAAGTGAGCCTAGCCCTAGGCTGTGGTACTGCACTATATAAGTGAGCCTAGCCCTAGGCTGTGGTACTGCACTATATAAGTGAGCCTAGCCCTAGGCTGTGGTACTGCACTATATAAGTGAGCCTAGCCCTAGGCTGTGGTACTGCACTATATAAGTGAGCCTAGCCCTAGGCTGTGGTACTGCACTATATAAGTGAGCCTAGCCCTAGGCTGTGGTACTGCACTATATAAGTGAGCCTAGCCCTAGGCTGTGGTACTGCACTATATAAGTGAGCCTAGCCCTAGGCTGTGGTACTGCGCTATATAAGTGAGCCTAGCCCTAGGCTGTGGTACTGCGCTATATAAGTGAGCCTAGCCCTAGGCTGTGGTACTGCGCTATATAAGTGAGCCTAGCCCTAGGCTGTGGTACTGCACTATATAAGTGAGCCTAGCCCTAGGCTGTGGTACTGCACTATATAAGTGAGCCTAGCCCTAGGCTGTGGTACTGCACTATATAAGTGAGCCTAGCCCTAGGCTGGGGTACTGCGCTATATAAGTGAGCCTAGCCCTAGGCTGTGGTACTGCGCTATATAAGTGAGCCTAGCCCTAGGCTGTGGTACTGCACTATATAAGTGAGCCTAGCCCTAGGCTGTGGTACTGCACTATATAAGTGAGCCTAGCCCTAGGCTGTGGTACTGCACTATATAAGTGAGCCTAGCCCTAGGCTGTGGTACTGCACTATATAAGTGAGCCTAGCCCTAGGCTGTGGTACTGCACTATATAAGTGAGCCTAGCCCTAGGCTGTGGTACTGCACTATATAAGTGAGCCTAGCCCTAGGCTGTGGTACTGCACTATATAAGTGAGCCTAGCCCTAGGCTGTGGTACTGCACTATATAAGTGAGCCTAGCCCTAGGCTGTGGTACTGCACTATATAAGTGAGCCTAGCCCTAGGCTGGGGTACTGCGCTATATAAGTGAGCCTAGCCCTAGGCTGGGGTACTGCGCTATATAAGTGAGCCTAGCCCTAGGCTGTGGTACTGCGCTATATAAGTGAGCCTAGCCCTAGGCTGTGGTACTGCACTATATAAGTGAGCCTAGCCCTAGGCTGTGGTACTGCGCTATATAAGTGAGCCTAGCCCTAGGCTGTGGTACTGCGCTATATAAGTGAGCCTAGCCCTAGGCTGTGGTACTGCGCTATATAAGTGAGCCTAGCCCTAGGCTGTGGTACTGCACTATATAAGTGAGCCTAGCCCTAGGCTGTGGTACTGCGCTATATAAGTGAGCCTAGCCCTAGGCTGTGGTACTGCGCTATATAAGTGAGCCTAGCCCTAGGCTGTGGTACTGCACTATATAAGTGAGCCTAGCCCTAGGCTGTGGTACTGCACTATATAAGTGAGCCTAGCCCTAGGCTGTGGTACTGCACTATATAAGTGAGCCTAGCCCTAGGCTGTGGTACTGCGCTATATAAGTGAGCCTAGCCCTAGGCTGTGGTACTGCACTATATAAGTGAGCCTAGCCCTAGGCTGTGGTACTGCACTATATAAGTGAGCCTAGCCCTAGGCTGTGGTACTGCGCTATATAAGTGAGCCTAGCCCTAGGCTGTGGTACTGCACTATATAAGTGAGCCTAGCCCTAGGCTGTGGTACTGCACTATATAAGTGAGCCTAGCCCTAGGCTGTGGTACTGCGCTATATAAGTGAGCCTAGCCCTAGGCTGTGGTACTGCGCTATATAAGTGAGCCTAGCCCTAGGCTGTGGTACTGCACTATATAAGTGAGCCTAGCCCTAGGCTGTGGTACTGCGCTATATAAGTGAGCCTAGCCCTAGGCTGTGGTACTGCACTATATAAGTGAGCCTAGCCCTAGGCTGGGGTACTGCGCTATATAAGTGAGCCTAGCCCTAGGCTGTGGTACTGCGCTATATAAGTGAGCCTAGCCCTAGGCTGGGGTACTGCGCTATATAAGTGAGCCTAGCCCTAGGCTGTGGTACTGCGCTATATAAGTGAGCCTAGCCCTAGGCTGTGGTACTGCACTATATAAGTGAGCCTAGCCCTAGGCTGTGGTACTGCGCTATATAAGTGAGCCTAGCCCTAGGCTGTGGTACTGCACTATATAAGTGAGCCTAGCCCTAGGCTGGGGTACTGCGCTATATAAGTGAGCCTAGCCCTAGGCTGTGGTACTGCACTATATAAGTGAGCCTAGCCCTAGGCTGGGGTACTGCGCTATATAAGTGAGCCTAGCCCTAGGCTGTGGTACTGCGCTATATAAGTGAGCCTAGCCCTAGGCTGGGGTACTGCGCTATATAAGTGAGCCTAGCCCTAGGCTGGGGTACTGCGCTATATAAGTGAGCCTAGCCCTAGGCTGTGGTACTGCACTATATAAGTGAGCCTAGCCCTAGGCTGGGGTACTGCACTATATAAGTGAGCCTAGCCCTAGGCTGGGGTACTGCGCTATATAAGTGAGCCTAGCCCTAGGCTGGGGTACTGCGCTATATAAGTGAGCCTAGCCCTAGGCTGGGGTACTGCGCTATATAAGTGAGCCTAGCCCTAGGCTGGGGTACTGCGCTATATAAGTGAGCCCAGCCCTAGGCTGGGGTACTTGCTATATAAGTGAGCCCAGCCCTAGGCTGGGGTACTGCGCTATATAAGTGAGCCTAGCCCTAGGCTGTGGTACTGCACTATATAAGTGAGCCTAGCCCTAGGCTGGGGTACTGCGCTATATAAGTGAGCCTAGCCCTAGGCTGGGGTACTGCGCTATATAAGTGAGCCCAGCCCTAGGCTGGGGTACTGCGCTATATAAGTGAGCCTAGCCCTAGGCTGGGGTACTGCGCTATATAAGTGAGCCTAGCCCTAGGCTGGGGTACTGCGCTATATAAGTGAGCCCAGCCCTAGGCTGGGGTACTGCGCTATATAAGTGAGCCTAGCCCTAGGCTGGGGTACTGCGCTATATAAGTGAGCCCAGCCCTAGGCTGGGGTACTGCGCTATATAAGTGAGCCTAGCCCTAGGCTGGGGTACTGCGCTATATAAGTGAGCCTAGCCCTAGGCTGTGGTACTTGCTATATATGTGAGCCTAGCCCTAGGCTGTGGTACTTGCTATATATGTGAGCCTAGCCCTAGGCTGGGGTACTTGCTATATATGTGAGCCTAGCCCTAGGCTGGGGTACTTGCTATATATGTGAGCCTAGCCCTAGGCTGGGGTACTTGCTATATATGTGAGCCTAGCCCTAGGCTGGGGTACTTGCTATATATGTGAGCCTAGCCCTAGGCTGGGGTACTTGCTATATATGTGAGCCTAGCCCTAGGCTGGGGTACTTGCTATATATGTGAGCCTAGCCCTAGGCTGGGGTACTTGCTATATATGTGAGCCTAGCCCTAGGCTGGGGTACTTGCTATATATGTGAGCCTAGCCCTAGGCTGGGGTACTTGCTATATATGTGAGCCTAGCCCTAGGCTGGGGTACTTGCTATATATGTGAGCCTAGCCCTAGGCTGGGGTACTTGCTATATATGTGAGCCTAGCCCTAGGCTGGGGTACTTGCTATATATGTGAGCCTAGCCCTAGGCTGGGGTACTTGCTATATATGTGAGCCTAGCCCTAGGCTGGGGTACTTGCTATATATGTGAGCCTAGCCCTAGGCTGGGGTACTTGCTATATATGTGAGCCTAGCCCTAGGCTGGGGTACTTGCTATATATGTGAGCCTAGCCCTAGGCTGGGGTACTTGCTATATATGTGAGCCTAGCCCTAGGCTGGGGTACTTGCTATATATGTGAGCCTAGCCCTAGGCTGGGGTACTTGCTATATATGTGAGCCTAGCCCTAGGCTGGGGTACTTGCTATATATGTGAGCCTAGCCCTAGGCTAGGGTACTTGCTATATATGTGAGCCTAGCCCTAGGCTGGGGTACTTGCTATATATGTGAGCCTAGCCCTAGGCTGGGGTACTTGCTATATATGTGAGCCTAGCCCTAGGCTGGGGTACTTGCTATATATGTGAGCCTAGCCCTAGGCTGGGGTACTTGCTATATATGTGAGCCTAGCCCTAGGCTGGGGTACTTGCTATATATGTGAGCCTAGCCCTAGGCTGGGGTACTTGCTATATATGTGAGCCTAGCCCTAGGCTGGGGTACTTGCTATATATGTGAGCCTAGCCCTAGGCTGGGGTACTTGCTATATATGTGAGCCTAGCCCTAGGCTGGGGTACTTGCTATATATGTGAGCCTAGCCCTAGGCTAGGGTACTTGCTATATATGTGAGCCTAGCCCTAGGCTGGGGTACTTGCTATATATGTGAGCCTAGCCCTAGGCTGGGGTACTGCGCTATATATGTGAGCCTAGCCCTAGGCTAGGGTACTTGCTATATATGTGAGCCTAGCCCTAGGCTGGGGTACTTGCTATATATGTGAGCCTAGCCCTAGGCTGGGGTACTTGCTATATATGTGAGCCTAGCCCTAGGCTAGGGTACTTGCTATATATGTGAGCCTAGCCCTAGGCTGGGGTACTTGCTATATATGTGAGCCTAGCCCTAGGCTGGGGTACTGCGCTATATATGTGAGCCTAGCCCTAGGCTAGGGTACTTGCTATATATGTGAGCCTAGCCCTAGGCTAGGGTACTTGCTATATATGTGAGCCTAGCCCTAGGCTAGGGTACTTGCTATATATGTGAGCCTAGCCCTAGGCTAGGGTACTTGCTATATATGTGAGCCTAGCCCTAGGCTGGGGTACTTGCTATATATGTGAGCCTAGCCCTAGGCTGGGGTACTTGCTATATATGTGAGCCTAGCCCTAGGCTAGGGTACTTGCTATATATGTGAGCCTAGCCCTAGGCTGGGGTACTTGCTATATATGTGAGCCTAGCCCTAGGCTGGGGTACTGCGCTATATATGTGAGCCTAGCCCTAGGCTAGGGTACTTGCTATATATGTGAGCCTAGCCCTAGGCTAGGGTACTTGCTATATATGTGAGCCTAGCCCTAGGCTAGGGTACTTGCTATATATGTGAGCCTAGCCCTAGGCTGGGGTACTTGCTATATATGTGAGCCTAGCCCTAGGCTAGGGTACTGCGCTATATATGTGAGCCTAGCCCTAGGCTGGGGTACTTGCTATATATGTGAGCCTAGCCCTAGGCTGGGGTACTTGCTATATATGTGAGCCTAGCCCTAGGCTGGGGTACTTGCTATATATGTGAGCCTAGCCCTAGGCTAGGGTACTTGCTATATATGTGAGCCTAGCCCTAGGCTAGGGTACTGCGCTATATATGTGAGCCTAGCCCTAGGCTAGGGTACTGCGCTATATATGTGAGCCTAGCCCTAGGCTAGGGTACTTGCTATATATGTGAGCCTAGCCCTAGGCTAGGGTACTTGCTATATATGTGAGCCTAGCCCTAGGCTAGGGTACTTGCTATATATGTGAGCCTAGCCCTAGGCTAGGGTACTTGCTATATATGTGAGCCTAGCCCTAGGCTGGGGTACTGCGCTATATATGTGAGCCTAGCCCTAGGCTGGGGTACTTGCTATATATGTGAGCCTAGCCCTAGGCTGGGGTACTTGCTATATATGTGAGCCTAGCCCTAGGCTGGGGTACTGCGCTATATATGTGAGCCTAGCCCTAGGCTGGGGTACTGCGCTATATATGTGAGCCTAGCCCTAGGCTGGGGTACTGCGCTATATATGTGAGCCTAGCCCTAGGCTGGGGTACTTGCTATATATGTGAGCCTAGCCCTAGGCTAGGGTACTGCGCTATATATGTGAGCCTAGCCCTAGGCTGGGGTACTGCGCTATATAAGTGAGCCTAGCCCTAGGCTGGGGTACTTGCTATATATGTGAGCCTAGCCCTAGGCTGGGGTACTGCGCTATATATGTGAGCCTAGCCCTAGGCTAGGGTACTTGCTATATATGTGAGCCTAGCCCTAGGCTAGGGTACTTGCTATATATGTGAGCCTAGCCCTAGGCTAGGGTACTTGCTATATATGTGAGCCTAGCCCTAGGCTAGGGTACTTGCTATATATGTGAGCCTAGCCCTAGGCTGGGGTACTGCGCTATATATGTGAGCCTAGCCCTAGGCTGGGGTACTTGCTATATATGTGAGCCTAGCCCTAGGCTGGGGTACTTGCTATATATGTGAGCCTAGCCCTAGGCTGGGGTACTGCGCTATATATGTGAGCCTAGCCCTAGGCTGGGGTACTGCGCTATATATGTGAGCCTAGCCCTAGGCTGGGGTACTGCGCTATATATGTGAGCCTAGCCCTAGGCTGGGGTACTTGCTATATATGTGAGCCTAGCCCTAGGCTAGGGTACTGCGCTATATATGTGAGCCTAGCCCTAGGCTGGGGTACTGCGCTATATATGTGAGCCTAGCCCTAGGCTGGGGTACTTGCTATATATGTGAGCCTAGCCCTAGGCTAGGGTACTGCGCTATATATGTGAGCCTAGCCCTAGGCTAGGGTACTGCGCTATATATGTGAGCCTAGCCCTAGGCTAGGGTACTGCGCTATATATGTGAGCCTAGCCCTAGGCTAGGGTACTGCGCTATATATGTGAGCCTAGCCCTAGGCTAGGGTACTGCGCTATATATGTGAGCCTAGCCCTAGGCTAGGGTACTGCGCTATATATGTGAGCCTAGCCCTAGGCTAGGGTACTGCGCTATATATGTGAGCCTAGCCCTAGGCTGGGGTACTGCGCTATATAAGTGAGCCTAGCCCTAGGCTAGGGTACTGCGCTATATATGTGAGCCTAGCCCTAGGCTAGGGTACTGCGCTATATATGTGAGCCTAGCCCTAGGCTGGGGTACTGCGCTATATAAGTGAGCCTAGCCCTAGGCTAGGGTACTGCGCTATATATGTGAGCCTAGCCCTAGGCTGGGGTACTGCGCTATATAAGTGAGCCCAGCCCTAGGCTAGGGTACTGCGCTATATATGTGAGCCTAGCCCTAGGCTGGGGTACTGCGCTATATAAGTGAGCCCAGCCCTAGGCTAGGGTACTGCGCTATATATGTGAGCCTAGCCCTAGGCTGGGGTACTGCGCTATATAAGTGAGCCTAGCCCTAGGCTAGGGTACTGCGCTATATATGTGAGCCTAGCCCTAGGCTGGGGTACTTGCTATATATGTGAGCCTAGCCCTAGGCTGGGGTACTGCGCTACAAATGTGAGCCTAGCCCTAGGCTGGGGTACTTGCTATATATGTGAGCCTATCCCTAGGCTGGGGTACTGCGCTACAAATGTGAGCCTAGCCCTAGGCTGGGGTACTGCGCTATATAAGTGAGCCCAGCCCTAGGCTAGGGTACTGCGCTATATATGTGAGCCTAGCCCTAGGCTGGGGTACTGTGCTATATAAGTGAGCCTAGCCCTAGGCTAGGGTACTGCGCTATATATGTGAGCCTAGCCCTAGGCTGGGGTACTTGCTATATATGTGAGCCTAGCCCTAGGCTGGGGTACTGCGCTACAAATGTGAGCCTAGCCCTAGGCTGGGGTACTTGCTATATATGTGAGCCTATCCCTAGGCTGGGGTACTGCGCTACAAATGTGAGCCTAGCCCTAGGCTGGGGTACTGCGCTATATAAGTGAGCCCAGCCCTAGGCTAGGGTACTGCGCTATATATGTGAGCCTAGCCCTAGGCTGGGGTACTGCGCTATATAAGTGAGCCTAGCCCTAGGCTAGGGTACTGCGCTATATATGTGAGCCTAGCCCTAGGCTGGGGTACTTGCTATATATGTGAGCCTAGCCCTAGGCTGGGGTACTGCGCTACAAATGTGAGCCTAGCCCTAGGCTGGGGTACTTGCTATATATGTGAGCCTATCCCTAGGCTGGGGTACTGCGCTACAAATGTGAGCCTAGCCCTAGGCTGGGGTACTTGCTATATATGTGAGCCTATCCCTAGGCTGGGGTACTGCGCTACAAATGTGAGCCTAGCCCTAGGCTGGGGTACTTGCTATATATGTGAGCCTAGCCCTAGGCTGGGGTACTTGCTATATATGTGAGCCTAGCCCTAGGCTGGGGTACTTGCTATATATGTGAGCCTAGCCCTAGGCTGGGGTACTGCGCTATATAAAACCAACTAAGAATAATAAAATAGTTGTTTGTCCGTTTAATCGACTAGGACCATCCAGTTAGGGGGGTGGGTTATGTTGGGTTCGTAGGTGGCTGGCCAATCCTATAAGTGCTCGGAATAGTCTGTGGCACCGCGAGCAGGGGATAGTTGGTGCAGTCGTGGATTTTATAATGTTCTTTTGGGCTTGCCTGCGTGTCTCAATAGTGGCCATCCAATTGGCTTCATAAGATTTAGCCCTTATCTTGACCGCTGATCTCCACCTGACTCTGTCCTGAGCTGTCTGCTGCTCCCCTTTAAAAGTGTCGATGCTGAAGGCCTTTAGTGCAACTTTCAGTGAGTCTTTGTAACGTTTCTTTTGACCTCCTTGGGAGCGCTTGCCTGTTGTGAGTTCACCATAGAATATTTGTTTAGGGAGCCGGTGATTTTCCATACGGGCAACGTGTCCCATCCAGCGGAGTTGATACTGCATCAGGGTGGTGAAGATACTAGGTATGTTTGCTCTAGCGAGAACCTCTGTGTTAGACATTTTGTCTTGCCACCTGATGCCGAGGAGTTTCCTCAGGCTGGTTGTGTGAAAATGGTTCAGTTTTTTGGCGTGACGTTGGTAGACTGTCCACGTTTCACATTCGTAGAGCAATGTCGAGAGGACTGATGCGCTATAGACCTTGATCTTCGTTTCTCGTCTGATACCTCTCCTGTCCCAAACAGTGCTGCGGAGCCTGCCAAATATGGCACTAGCTTTTGCAAGTCTGGCATTCATTTCATCATCAATGATGACAGATCTGGAGAGGGTGCTGCCCAAGTAAGTCAATTTATCCACCACTTTAAGATGCTGTCTGCTGATGATGATGTTGGGTTTGGCGTAGGGCATACTGGGAGATGGCTGATACAACATCTCAGTCTTCTTCGCGTTGATTGTTAGGCCAAAGTTGTTGCAGGCCTCAGAGAAGATATCAACGCTTTGTTGCATGGCCGCTTCAGAGTCAGCATTGAGGGCACAATCGTCCGCAAACAGAAGCTCGTTGATGGTGGTATGTTTGACCTTTGTTTTAGTTTGAAGCTTCTTTAGGTTGAAGACAGATCCATCGGTGCGGAAAGGACTGGCAAGCCCATGGTGGAGTCCCTGAACGCATCAGACAGCATTGCAGAATACATAATACTGAAGAGCGTCGGAGCCAGGGCACAGCCCTGCTTCACACCGTTTGTGACAGGGAATGCTTGAGATGACTGACCGTTTCAATAATGACTTGACTTGTTCTCCAAAGTAGAGCAGAACTTGTGGTTCAACTTATACATGCATTCAAAATTATGATCAAAATTGAAAGGAACAAAACAGAGACTTAATTTTGCAAAGAACACTCAGTCCAAATGCTTCAGTTTCAAAGCTGATATATCGACTGACTGCAGGTAACCCTAACCAGTTTAACAGTCTCTTGTTTAGCTTAGGTAACCCTAACCAGTTTAACAGTCTCTTCTTTAGCTCAGGTAACCCTAACCAGTCCTTAACCAGTTTTACAGTCTTTTGTTCAGCTCAGGTAACCCTAACCAGTCCCTAACCAATTTAACAGTCTCTTCTTTAGCTGTACTCACCTGGAAAGTCCGAGGCTCATAAGTGGACAGGTGAGCCAACATTTTTCTGTTAAGTGCAATATTTGACTGAAGAAAAAGAGATAAATTATAACCATGTGTTACCTCTAGAGTTAAAACAATTTTTTAAAACCAAGAAAATTAAACAGCTCTCTGTGCCACAGGGAAACTTACTGCTTCTTCTGGCTAAAGATAAAAATAACATGAACCTCATGTCATGATAAATGTGTAAGACAAACCTCATTTCATGATAAATGTGTAAGACAAACCTCATTTCATGATAAATGTGTAAGACAAACCTCATGTCATGATAAATGTGTAAGACAAACCTCATTTCATGATAAATGTGTAAGACAAACCTCATTTCATGATAAATGTGTAAGACAAACCTCATGTCATGATAAATGTGTAAGACAAACCTCATATAAAGACTTCATGAAAGAGGAATACTGGACTCCATGCTGGGCACATCCTGCTGCAATTCTAAAGGAAAACAACTGAAAAAAAAAATGAGGAAATATGATTCCTATAATCTTTCTTCACACTGAGTCTACTAACACAATGTATGATTCTACTAACACGATGTATGATTCTACTCCCATAATGTATGATTCTACTAACACAATGTATGATTCTAACCACACAATGTGTGATTCTACTCACACAATGTATGATTCTACTCACACAATGTATGATTCTACTCACACAATGTATGATTCTACTCACACAATGTATGATTCTACCCACACAATGTATGATTCTGTCAGTATAAAATATTCAATGCTAAATATGTATTTGTATTATATTTTAAAAAAGAAATGTTTTATTTTATTTCTTGTGTTACGGTCGGTTCACATGATCAAATTTTCCTTCAAGCATTTGATGCAATTCGTGTACGAAGCCTTGTCACAACTTTCAAATTACTATTTAATTATATCAAATTCCCCAAAATAGAAACCACGCACAAAATAGTGCGTTCATACAACAATTTGATGCAAAATTTGATCGTGTGAACTGACGCAGATGTTTTTGCTGGCATCTGTCCGTCACAATGTGACGATGGTGTAGAATTTGCAGGATGAAATCCACAAGGCCTGGGATTATTCTTCTAGGAATATAAGCTGGTTCCCAACAGCAAATCGCCTCTCTCCACACCGCTTGATAACCCAAGGGAACATCATGTGGATAATACAGCTGATACAGTGGCGTCGCAGCAGTTGTCTGAATGTTTCATTGTACCAATGTTATCTGCCTATGGGACACCGGGTATGGGTTCAGAGTTTGCTTCTCTTAGATGAGTCAACATCCAAGGTTGGCGAGTCCCACCCACCCAGGGTGCTTTTGTTGTTTTTTGTTTGACTGGGCTTTGGTGGGGATTGAACTCCAGACCGTCAACTTGAGATTTGCTCAGTTTAGACCACTCTGCCACCTAGCACCCTATTAGGAAGGCTTTCCTGTAGACCAAGACTGAGATTGATTGACGTTGTAAAGAAGGACCTACTTAAGCTTGGGGTCCCCGCATTGAAGCAAAAAGCCATGGATCCATCCAATTAGAAGGATGTAGGATAGGATCCTTCATGGGCTATAGTCCCACTGATGATATGTTCATAATATTATTATTTTCTGTGTTGGTTTGGCGTAGACTACTGGTACTGACTTTTATTTCAACATGGCTATGTCTTCCGTAGTTGTTTCTTAAAGCTCACCTCCAGTCCATTTCAAGGATAGAAGCCTTACTTGGCTGACAATGCATACTACCCAGATATTTGCTCTTACTCATACAGAGGATGAGCCCAGACAAATTAAAAATGCTCTACATCTGTAGCCACCTGTTAAAATATTTCAACTTTTTAACTTTAGTTTATATAATAGCAAATTTTAATGTCGCACATTGAACTTTCATGACAGACCAGTTTAGAGGAGGGTAAGAGACTTTTCTTTAAAACCAAAAAATATTTTGACCACCGGGTATCT
Source organism: Omphiscola glabra (assembly GCA_964017045.1). Lineage (NCBI taxonomy): Eukaryota > Metazoa > Mollusca > Gastropoda > Lymnaeidae > Omphiscola > Omphiscola glabra. The sequence continues at coordinate 1,479,735 of OZ024805.1, read as the reverse complement.
CTAAGACATGCATAAGAAGTTACTTACATAGTTTATGTTCCTTCTAATGGTTGGCCTGGCAACTGTCCTCTTGTAAAGGACTTTTTTTATGGCTCTTCTTCCCAGTTTGTAGCAATTTCGTATTCTGCCTCTAAGAAACTGAAGAAAAAACAACATAATATTATAGCGATCTGCATTCAGAGGCAGTGGCATAGCTAGGGGGGTGCGGACCAACTCAGGGGTGACACCAAATTGAAAAATTGCACGTTAACAGAGCAGACTCTGCCCCGTCTCTAAGCATATGGTGAGTCTAACTCTAAGCATATGGTGACTCTAACTCTAAGCATATGGTGACTCTTACTCTAAGCATATGGTGACTCTGACTCTAAGCATATGGTGACTCTGACTCTAAGCATATGAATCAAATAGGTAAATATTAAAAGATAACTTTTTACCCATTTTAAGGTTAACAGAATAATATTTTACAAAAATGTTCATCTTATTTGATAATTAATTTAAATTTATTAAATGGTTTTTGAAACAAAATATACTGAAACACAGAAATACATAAATATTTTCTCCGATTCGTCACTGTCATGTCCCCAAAACATCTGAGCACGATTGTCATTAAGCACAAGGTCTTTTTACATGCTACCTTTGACTTTTGGCTCATCTACTTGACGAAGTTAATCTTACACAACAGTATCTGCAGACTAAAGGCTTTATTCTTGGCAAAGTGGTTGTTACCTACTGTTATCAATAGAGAGAATTTAATCTCTTATTTAAGTTTATAGCTTGTTGAAAAACACTACACAACAAAAGACGATACCATAAAATATATACAATAATAAAGAAAAAATACCCAAACTAGGGCTAATCACAATTAATAATTTTATTAAGGTAATAATAAATAAAAAAATCAAAAAGAAATAAAATTAAAGCTATTGACTTACAATATAATGATGGCTTGTACCGGTACAATGTTGAAGAAGATACAATGTTGTAAAAGGTACAATGTTGAAATAGAAAGATACACACACACACGGCAAAATATTAGAAAACAAAACTTTGATTCGTACAGCAAATCTCTATCGCAATAGCTTTTCACAAAAATATCTCTCTGCCGAGTATTTATAGTCTGTTTTACGGATATTTCTAGAAAGGGCTTACACATTGTATAAGCGCCTCAATCAATCTAGAATATTCTAAAGGATTCTAATACTACAGGCTATGGATTGTATTTATTTGTAATTGAGGTCAAGGGAGACTATTTTTAATTAGCCACACCGTAATAGCGCTGCTGAACTTGGGGTCAGCTTAAGTTCATTCACGAGAAAAGATGAATGACAGTAAATGAGACGCCTGTAACAGTGGTGACCAAACTAGAGGCCTTAAGATTGTTTCTGCATGAGAAGCGCTGTCATTTGGTGGAACATGCTATTGAAAAGGCACTTTTAAAATCAGACCAATATGGAATTTTGGTAGAGAGAAGATTAAGGTTTAAGAAGAGAATGGCGGTAGAACAATTAAGAGATGCTGGACTCACTCTGCGAGAAGAAAACAGAAGGGAGATGTTGGAGTGTATTAATCGCTTTCATTGTGAACTCCAGATCAGATCATCAGTGATCAAGAAAGTAGCAGGTATATTTGGGGTTGCTAAAACACAAGAGTCTACACCCACCAAATGAAGAAGATGATGAGTTATCAGAAGATGAACTTTTAACCTTTTCGTTACCACTGACATCGACGCGACATCACGATCACCCACTTTCATTTACCAAGGACGGCACATTGTCATCATAACAAAGAGGCAAAGAACTTTTCTAAAATACCACGGAAGTCACATTGACGTCATATTTCACAGCTGTATATTTCTTTATTCGTTAAATCATAGAGAAGTTAATAAGCGAATCGGGTAGAGAATGAAAAAATACAGGAAGTTTCATCTTTAAGTTTTTTAATTGTTGAGTCGACAAAAATCGATGACAAAACCAGCCGTAATAAAAGGGTTAGAAGACACCTAAAGACAGCTGATGTTGAATTTCATAAAGTCATGGACTGGTCAGTATTTGATGTTTTGAAATTCATAGCTGAATGGGACTTCCTAGAATCGCCTCTAATACTCTCGCTAAGCCTTCAATTGTTTCTTATGATCTGTGTGTCTGTGGCGTCATGTGAGCGGAGCTTTCAAAACTAAGGCTTATCAAGAACTATTTATGATCCACCATAAAACAGTTAAGGCTGATTTGTCTCTACTAACAATTGAAATTGAACGGTGAAGGATGTTGATTTTGATCAAGTGATTGACAGGTTTTTAGCTTTGAAGACAAGGAGATGAAAATTTTAAATAAAGTAAATTTAATATAAGAATAACTATAACTTAACGTTGTTACAGTTCTTAAATACATTGACTTCCTGACCTTCAGTTAATTAATTTTTGTTTTCGTCATTGCTTTACTGTGAAATTATTTGAACAAGAAGAAATCCAACGTGGAAGTCTGAGGATGGGGGGGGGGGGGGGGGGGGTGTGACACCATGAGTTTACGCACTGGGTGATACCAACCCTAGCTACGCCACTGTTCAGAGGGGATTCCCCACTTTCAGTAACAGTAGCAGCTGATTATGCAAAATGAACAATTTAACAGGCCTAAATGTTCACCAGAAATAACAGGCCTAAATGTTATCCAGAAATAATATTAAAACAGGCCAACACAACATTGACTACATTTTCATATATATTTAAAATGAGAACAGCGATTAACAAGTATTAACTCTTTCTGTGCCAGGGTGTTTTCCACGTTTTTGCCAGACCAGTTTTCGGCCAATGGAAATATTTTAGGGTGTTCTTATCTATTAAATGAATTTTAAATACCTTTTTTTTTAGTAAGATGGCTGTACAAGATGGCTGTACAAGATGGCCGTACAAGATGGCCGTACAAGATGGCCGTACAAGATGGCCGTACAAGATGGCTGTACAAGATGGCTGTACAAGATGGCCGTACAAGATGGCTGTACAAGATGGCTGTACAAGATGGCCGTACAAGATGGCTGTACAAGATGGCCGTACAAGATGGCCGTACAAGATGGCCGTACAAGATGGCCGTACAAGATGGCCGTACAAGATGGCTGTACAAGATGGCTGTACAAGATGGCTGTACAAGATGGCTGTACAAGATGGCTGTACAAGATGGCTGTACAAGATGGCTGTACAAGATGGACGTATAAGACAGCTGTACAAGATGGCTGTACAAGATGGCCGTACAAGATGGCCGTACAAGATAGCTGTACAAGATGGCTGTACAAGATGGCTGTACAAGATGGCTGTACAAGATGGCTGTACAAGATGGCTGTACAAGATGGCTGTATAAGATAGCTGTACGAGATAGCTGTACAAGATGGCTGTATGAGATAGCTGTATAAGATAGCTGTACAAGATGGCTGTATTTCATATCAAATTAAAGGAAATTATACAGAGAATAATAATATGTAAAAGATAAAACATTAAGACAATAATAGTTTGAATTTTATTGGTAATATTTTGAGATCAAAATAAAAAAAAGCAATAAAATTTGCACCAAATCTGAATTTATTAGACTAATATAATATGGTCTGTGTAGTTGGTACACTATTCTGCTTCAATCATCAGAAAGCATAACCATTTTTGATAGGAATGCATTTTACATTTTGAAAATATTCCATTTAGGGACAGCTATACAGATTTTTGTACACAAATGTCAAACACATTAGTTACAAAATATTTTACTTTGGTACAAATTTCTGTGTGATCCTTTCTGAAGCACTCATTAACACACAGATCAGGCCTTCCTGTGCATCCAATGCACACATAACAGCTGTTTTTGGTTATTGTGGAAGATAATATAAAAAAAAATGGACTGGATTACAACTAGGCGATGCTATGCGTAGGGCAGAAGACCGAGAGGAATGGAGAAGAATAGTGTACATGTCATCTGTGGCGCCCCAACGGTCGAAGGACTACGGGACCTGATGATGATTACCTGAATTGAGGTCCTTACTTAAAAATCATAACTTTTGAACCACTTGAGCTACAAAGCGGATCTTGGTGCTGTTGTAATGCATTCTCTAGGCTCTATACAGCTGTGGTATTTTTATATTTTAAAAAATGTTTTGAAATTTTTACCAAAGTGCAGACTGTCCCTACTACTACTATCATCTCCTCTATTTCCATTTGGCATTTACGACTCATCAGAAAGCTGAAAATCATCACTGGAATCAGATTCAAACGATTCAAGGTTATTGCCCGATTTTTTTAACATCAATAATTCACAATAAACATCTTTGTTTAAAAACTTGACTGTCTATGTGGTCTAGCAACAGCTGATGTGCTTGGAGTAAGCGTGACCATTTTTTTGTTTACATCAGTTTCAACACGAATCGAAAAAAGATGTCGCAAAAATCGGAAAAACAAAAGTAAACAAACCCTACTTCTAACTAGAAGGATGTAGGAAGAGTTATTGTTCATTTGAGAACATAAAAAGAAGGATTGATAGCCGTAGGCAGCAAAATAAACAAAAGACATTAAATTGACAATAGATCTTCTAGCTGGGGCTAGTCAATTTGCATGGAACAGGGGTGCCACTCACTGAAAGCTGTGAACACTGAAATCCTTTTCTAAAAATTTCTTGAAACCTGAAACTTCATTTACAAATTTTTCAGACCCTGAAACTTAACGAGACTAATAAAATTCATACACTGTCATTTTCATTTTCCAGACACTGCCATCGCCACTTGTTTTTAACAGTTTTCTCCAATGTGGCAATATTTTCTTTCACATCCACAAAACACATTTTTGAAAAAGTTTAAAAAAATATATATATACAACGGAAATGTGCTGTCTTCAAACTGTAGTTGGTAGTAATTTAAATGAAATGACAATTTTTTCATTGTCCACGCAAGTAACTTGACACAGCAAGAAGTGAGGTGCTTGCAAACGAAAGTGAGAGGCTTGCAAACAAAGACAAAAGTTAGAGGTCGTAGTACCTGTTTTATTTATAGCGAACCCGCTTTTCTCTGAATAGGCTTTTGCGCGTTCTTACACTTACACGATTTAAAAAAAAAAAAACAGAATCTGTATTTGAATAAACTGAACTGGCGAATCCGGAGTGAGAGAAAATAAAAACTTACAAATCCGGAGATAAAAAATATTTAGCCACACGAGCCGGCAATTTTAAAGCTTTTAATTAAGTACCGGTAACAGTAAAAGATTAAAAATTAAAACAACAATCTAACAGTCAACAGTATTGGGTCACAAAATGTGGAGGTACAGTCCACCATCCATAGATAACTAATGTTTTTTGGGTAATTTCACACTATTATTGCCGCAATGTCTCACACGGCCGCCAATCTTTAAGATTAAGAATAAACGTTAATAATAATGAAAAAATTTCCTATATGTATCCCTAAGCCTAACCTGAACCCTAAAGTTAAATCTATCCCTAAACCTCTAAAAAAATATATCCCTAAACTAAACCTAACCTAAACCCTAAGCAATCAAATCACGCTGGGCACTAATTGTGTGAAATAGCTGTTTTTTTGTTAGTAAAAATTTTAAACAGTGTAAAACAACTGGCATTTATTTCATAAAATAAATCATAGACCATTATCACATTCGGGTGTAATTGAGTTTATTGAGTGGTATGTTATTGTTAACTTAGAAAAGACTAACTTACTAAGTACTAATACTAATACTAATTGCAAGAAGGAATAGATTAATTTAGTTTTTAGTAAATAAACAAACCCATTGCAATCTACGATACATCTGACGTTTCCACTGTCTTTCGGGATGTGGTAACATTAACTTTTTAGGCATCAATAGCCTATGCATTAAAAACACCATTTTAACAGATCTGTAAATCTATTTCAGATATCATAAGCTCAAAAAGTCGATGCTATTGACAATTAGCAGTTTAAAATTATGGAGAAAGGCACGTTAACAAAGGTCAACAGTGTAGTGGTTCGTGTAATTGTCGAGTCTCTCATATGTTCATTAAAAGGCGAAATATAACTTTTTTTGGCATACTGCAAACTATAACAAGTAATTTTTTCACTCAAATGTAAATCCCACTAAACATATAATTATAATTCTGGCAAGGTTGAAAACATGAATCATAAAAATATTACAATTTGTGCGTCACACCTGGCTTCGTCACGGCACACCGGTTGGGGAGATCTGATATAATATCTGATATAAGGCCTATTATTCTATACTGAAACCAATTATTTTTGTCACAATTCCTTTTTAGAGCATTTTGCATCTAGTGGGAGTGAAGAGCTTGCGTGTCAAATCCAAACCCAAACGAATTAAGATAATTGAGTTCCAGCTTTCCCTGAATATTCTAATGTAGTGTATGTACATAAATTTACAAAATAACGAAACCTACTGAGAACCATTTGCAGCACACCAGTTGAAACCCAATGGCTCAAATTGACTCCGATCTTTATAATAGCTCCTCATTGTCATGTTATTTATGGATTAGGGATTAGGTGAGGCATTTCAGATGCTTGATCGGCAGTGGGAATAGAAAAAAGAGGGGGGGGGGATGGGGCGTTTCGTCCCAGGCCTCTTTTTTTTTTTCTTTTCATAGAGGTATGGAATTTTCGACCAACTAGTTTTATCATGGAAAGGGGCGGCACTTAGCCTAGCTGCGCCACTGCGGAAGTGCATCTATCAACACCACTATTAGGCATAATGGAGACCAGGGCCAGCTATAACTACTGCCCCTCCCCTTGCCCAAGATAAACTAAATTCATTCCAGTTTGTTACGCCCCCGAGGGTATGCTTTTGGCACCATCTTAGTTTCATCACTGGAATCTATATTACCCAAACTATATGTACAAAATTAAAGGAAAATAAACAAAATTGTCAGGTCAATAAAATCACTATAGTTACTAATATCCATCATCGTCATCAGTGGCGCTACAACCCATCTAGAGTCTTGCCCTCATTAAACACATCCTTCCAATCGGACATCATCCTCAGTAGCGCTACAGCCCATGTAGGGCCATGGTCAACTCCACCATATCCTTCCATTCGGATCGACGATCCATGGCTTTCCGCCTCCATGGACCTCCAGCTGGTGTACGCTCTTCTCTAAGGTGTCCCCTCCAGCCCAGTCTGTCGTTTTAAAGAATTTCTCTCTACTCGCATTTCTATCTTGTGGTGTGTTATTTTTGTTTTGCTTAAACATGTGATCGACAGCCTTTATGTTTTTACGAACAAAAGTACAACATACACTCATGAAACGAAAACAAAAAAAGATGTTTTAAAATGGAGAGCAATTATTGAGTAACCGTTTGTAAAGGGATTCTGCCAACATATTTCACTTAGTTTGAGAACCTCTGTTCTCCTCCATACGTTTACCAAAGTTTCAAAATTGATTCGGGATGTTTAATACTAAAATACTTGAACTAAAAATAGTCAGCATTTACAATACTTATAACTGTAATAGTCAGCCGTCACAAGACATATGACTGTAATAGTCAGCCGTCACAAGACATATGACTGTAATAGTCAGCCTTTACAAGACATATGACTGTAATAATCAGCCGTCACAAGAGATATGACTGTAATAGTCAGCCTTTACAAGACATATGACTGTAATAGTCAGCCGTCACAAGACATATGACTGTAATAGTCAGCCGTCACAAGACATATGACTGTAATAGTCAGCCTTTACAAGACATATGACTGTAATAGTCAGCCTTTACAAGACATATATTGTAACTGTAATAGTCAGCCTTTACAAGACATATATTGTAACTGTAATAGTCAGCCTTTACAAGACATATGACTGCAATATTCAGCCTTTGCAGTACTTATTATAACTAATAGTCATATATTATAACTGTAATAGTCAGCCTTTACAAGACATATAACTGTAATAGTCAGCCTTTACAAGACATATAACTGTAATAGTCAGCCTTTACAAGACATATAACTGTAATAGTCAGCCTTTACAAGACATATGACTGTAATAGTCAGCCTTTACAATACATATGACTGTAATAGTCAGCCTTTACAATACATATAACTGTAATAGTCAGCCTTTACAATACATATGACTGTAATAGTCAGCCTTTACAATACATAATATTATTACTGTAATATTTCAAAACTTTTTATATGCTTTTCCAGACAAAAGATAATTTGTCATTATCTAGGGCTGACAAATACTTTTAGGAAAATATCTGAGATTATCTGCATGGCAGCAATATCTGAGATTATCTTCATGGCAGCAATATCTGAGATTATCTGCATGGCAGTAGTATCTGAGATTATCTGCATGGCAGCAATATCTGAGATTATCTGCATGGCAGCTATGATGATGTATAGCCACCTTATTTAATTGTTGCAAAGTTTTGTTGTAGCTTCCCCCCCAGTGATAAATCTCTTTCAATTTTTTTAATTGTCACTTCTTATAAACTTTTAATGTTGTCAGTAAATAAACAAAGAAGAGAAAACAACACGACAGATTTTAACACCTCTGTAATGCAGTAGAATGTAATAGAATGTAGTAGAAAACAGTAGAATGTAATAGAATGTAGTAGAAAGCAGTAGAATGTAGTAGAATGCAATAGAACTTGGCCGCTGCTATAACGAACGATAATAAATTCCGAGGATACAAAAACAAAAAGCAAACAAACAAAAAACTAACAAATTTTATGAAGAACTAAGCAATGTCATCTCCAAAGTGCGAACATTAGATAATCTCATTATTCTTGGGGACTTCGGTGTCAGAGTTGAAACAGACCCAACCCGTTCACAAGAAAAGGGACTATCGGAAGACATGGACATGGAAAGTTGACTAGTGATGGTGTAGTGGTTCTAAACTCTTGCACAAGAAATGACCTCGCTATCGCCAACACGCTCTAACGCACAAGAAATGACCTCGTTATCGTTAACACGCTCTAACGCACAAGAAAAGACCTCGCTATCGCCAACACGCTCTAACGCACAAGAAATGACCTCGCTATCGCCAACACGCGCTAACGCACAAGAAATGACATCGCTATCGCCAACACGCTCTAACGCATAAGAAATGACATCGCTATCGCCAACACGCTCAATCGCACAAGAAAAGACCTCGCTATCGCCAACACGCTCTAACGCACAAGAAATGACCTCGCTATCGCCAACACGCGCTAACGCACAAGAAATGACCTTGCTATCGCCAACACGCTCTAACGCACAAGAAATGACCTCGTTATCGCCAACACGCTCTAACGCACAAGAAATGATCTCGCTATCGCCAACACGCTCTAACGCACAAGAAATGACATCGCTATCGCCAACACGCGCTAACGCACAAGAAATGACCTCGCTATCACCAACACGCTCTAACGCACAAGAAATGACCTCGTTATCGCCAACACGCTCTAACGCACAAGAAATGACCTTGCTCGCGCCAAATCGCGCTAACGCACAAGAAATGACCTCGCTAGCGCCAACACGCTCTAACGCACAAGAAGGGACCTCGCTAGCGCCAACACGCGCTAACTCACAAGAAATGACCTCGCTTTCGCCAACACGTTCTAACGCACAAGAAATGACCTCGCTATCACCAACACGATCTAACGCCTTCTCCACATAAAACAACACTTCCTGGATGCGTTCAAGACACTGCCACATAACTGACTACGTCCTGACCAGAAATAATGACCGAAAAGATGTTAGAGTAATAGTATTCATAATGACCTACAAGATGTTAGAGCAGTGGTTCTCAACCTTCTTAATGCCGCGACCCTTTAATACAGTTCCTCATGTTGTGGAGACCCCCAACCACAAAATTATTTTCGTTGCTACTTCATAACTGTAGAGTATATGTGTTTTCTGATGGTCTTAGGCGACCCCTGTGAAAGGGCCGTGCTACCCCCAAAGGGGTCGCGACCCACAGGTTGAGAACCGATGTGTTAGAGTAATAGTATCAAAATAATAGTTTCATCTCGTAGCCATGAGAAAACCTCAGAGCCAGAAATTTAAAACAAAGTTTAATGTCCAAAAGCTTAAGTGTACAAACATGGCTGACAATATTTCCATCGATCTCGAACGAAGACTGAGCGATGGTCCCTCGGAGGAAAATGAAAACATTGATTTCAAATGGTCTAAATTGTGAGATACTCTCTACTCCACTGCTCTAGAACACCTCCGACCAACAACCCAAGCAAATAAAGATTGGTTTGATGGAAATGATGTTGAGATACAGTCAATACTAAACGATAAACATCAGGTGCTGAGATCTTATCGGAATAACCTTACGTTCGGGGTAAACAAAGATGCTCTCAGCAAAATAAAACAGAATATACCAAAGCAATTTCGTGAATTGCAGGACTCGTAGCTCAGCAAGAAGGTTGTGTGAAATTCAGGGCTATGCCGATAGACATGATAGCAAACGTACGATGCCATACAAGTAGTCAATAGGCCACAGTTCTCAGGCCGCTTGCCTATCTTTTACAAAGATGGAACAGTGCTACTGACGACAAGAGTCCGATTTTTAGACAGATGGGTTGAACACTTTTGTCAAGCCCTTAACTGCCCGGCTGCTACAAACGATAATGCCATTGTTCGTTTTCCACAGGTGGAGATCAACCAAGAGCAAGGCACAGTCCCAATGAATGTGAAGTTGGGAGGGCAATCCAGCAACTCTCTTCAAATTATTATTATTAGAAGTTTTCAAATCATCAAATTAAGCCACATGACAAAATGCAATCGTGGTAGAAATCTACAAAGCAGGAGGCCCCGTCCTGTCAATGAACGGACAGACTTATTTGAGTCGATATGGAAAGATGGTACTGTCCCTGGAAAGATGGTACTGTCCCTGGAAAGATGGTACTGTCCCTCAACAATTCAAGGATTTAAATATAATACGAACATATAAGAGAAAGGGCAGAAACATGTGCCACTTATCGAAGCATTTTTCTACTTTCCATCGCTGAGAAGGTCTTGGCCAGGGCCCTACTTATTCGTTGACGACTACTGAAGTGTGACTTCTTTCTGAAAGCCAATGTGGATTCCATTCAGAACGGGGGCGCAGCTGGCTGACATGAAACTTGCAGCAGGCCAGCTCCAGGAAAAATAATCAAGAGCATCACAGCGGCCTGTTCATCACCTTCGTTGATCCGATCAAAGCATTTGACTCACTCAGTAGAGATGGCCTGTTCATCACCTTCGTTGATCCGACCAAAGCATCTTACTCACTCAGTAGAGATGACCCGTGGAAGATAATGGAGAAGTTCGGCTGCCCGAGTAGATTTATCAGTACGCCAACTCCATGATGGTATGATGGGCAGGGTGATGTTATGATGATATGATGGGCAGGGTGATGTCATGATTGTATATGATTGCCAGGGTGATGTCATGATAGGCAGGATGATGTCATGGTGGTATGATGGCCAGGGTCGTGGATTCTGGAGATGAGTCTGTGGCTCTTCCTGTAACCAATGACGTAAGACAAGACTATGTTTTAGGACCATCCCTTTTTAGCATGGTATTATCAGCAATGCTGACAAGTGATTTTCTTCTTCTCTATATGGTGACGGCATTCCTATAAGATACAGGACAGACGGAGAGCACGCGGGAATAAAAACGCTTCAAGGACTGTCTAAAAGCTTCACCCAATTCGTGGAAGACACTTGCCAGGTATCATACAAGCTGGCTTGGCAGACCCATATTTGGAGTACAATCCTCAGAGAATAAGAGCACTGCTCACGCCCCCCCCCCTCCCAAGAAAGGTAAAGCAAAATCAACTCAAACCCAACTAAGCCCCAAAAAAACGTGTGTCCCAAGTGCGGGAAAGTTCTCCGGACAAAAATATCACTGACAGCCCACTTGCCTACTCACTGTTGAATATAGCATTGGTTATCTTCACAAGCCACCTGCCTACTCACTGTGGAATATAGCCGTTGTTATCTTCACAAGCTACCTGCCTACTCACTGTGGAATATAGCCTTTGTTATCTTCACAAGCAACCTGCCTACTCACTTTTGAATATAGTCTTTGTTATCTTCACAAGCTACCTGCCTACTCACTGTTGAATATAGCCTTTGTTATCTTCACAAGCTACCTGCCTACTCACTTTTGAATATAGCCTTTTTTATCTTTACAAGCTACCTGCCTACTCGCCGTATAAGGACCCCCCCCCCCATTTTTACACACATACAAATTTCAACTCATAAGCTAACTTTGATTACCAGCGCTTAAGACTCACTCCTTATTTAACGCGCATACACCAACAGATACTGTTATATATACTTATAACGCTTATCAACTCATGTCTCCGAATGATTCTACGAATCCGCTGGGCCAACGTCATCACCAACGAGGATCTCTGGCGGCGCACACAACAAGAACCAGTGGAAGAGTTAGTCTGCCAGCGCAGTTGGAGATGGATTGGTCACACCCTCAGAAAGTCCACATCAAGTATCACGAGACAAGCCCTCACTTGGAACCCCCAGGGCAAGAGAAAAAGAGGTCGACCCAAAATGACTTGGAGAAGGGAGCTGGAGGCAGACACAAAAAGAGTGGGCACAACTGGGGACAGCTGGAGAGACTTGCCCAAGACCGGGATGCCTGGAGAGCCTTTGTTTGTGGCCTATGCCCCAGACGGGATGACAGGCGATTATGATGGTATACCTACCGTATAAATCTACTGTAAATATATACTGTACATATCTATATTGATCGATTTTAAAAACGTTCCTTTAGTCAGCGCTTTAAATGCCTATACTCTATCCAAACTACTGCACTCTCGACCACCGCCATCAACCAGTAATCACAAGACAAGTAATTGCAAGTTGTGTCGGTGTGTTTACTTTCTTTGCTTGACTCGCGCTTACCTCGCGCTGGCACCGCTTACCTCGCGCTGGCACCGCTGACCTAGAGTTAATACGTTCCAATGACATGGAGCGAGAAAATTGACTTTGGAAAATTGAGACTCGACAACTTAATCTGAATAAAAAAATTTGGTTACTCCTCAAATGCAGTCTTTAACTTTTCCTTCTGTAGTTAATTATAATAAGAATCTGATTGACTATAATGGAAGCAGTAGGATTGCCTCTTAACAGATCAATGAGAAAAATAGGATAGTTATATGGCAAATATATGATAACCATATTATTATGATGAACAAAGAAAAATGATCTCCACCCGGTATTGTATTTAAGATATTTAAAACACTCTTTAAAAAAGTTCATTTCGTTAAATCAGGCCCACGCACACACTAATGAAATCACACACACACACACACTCACCAGCTCAAATATTATTTTGGTTAAAAAAAAGAAATACTAATATAATATATAAACGAGTTTCCAGGAACAAAACCAACTATCAATTTGTTATGTAGTTGTTGTTTTAATCAAAGACGAAATGAACGACTCTAATAATATCAAACCAGAAATTGTCCACAGCTCGGAGGTTACCGCCCTTGTCAGCGACGATGTGCTGGAGTTATTTAACTTTGTTTTAGTCGTTCTGGTTCCGGTGCTGGTCGTGCCAGGCATCACCTTCAATGTCATTAACGTCATCGTCTTCGCCAGGATGGGTCTCACGGACACCATCAACATCTCACTGCTAGGTTTGTCCGTGGCAGACACATGCGTTTTGCTGACGATGTTGGGGTATTGCGTTCTTTTTAACCCCCTGACGATGGAAGCGGCGCCCTCTGCGGATATAATCTACGCCATCAACTACGTCGTCCTGGGCATCCCCCACATCCTATTCAGCCGGATATCCGGTCTGCTGACCGGGGTTGTAAGTCTGGAGAGGCTCATCTGCGTCACGTGGCCTCTACACATCAAAGCATTGGTCACGCGGAGAAGAATGTATTTCATCGTCTGCGGCACTTACGCTGTCATATTTTCCAGTTCCATCCCAGCATTCATCGCTCACAGAATAGGGCCAAGGTTCAACCCGGTGTTGAATACCACCGTTGTTGGGTTGATTCTAGCCTCGAATACCGAAGCGCTGGAGGACATCACCCTCGGCGTAAATGTGACGGCCCAGATGGCGTCTTTCGTCGTCGTCACGGCTTCCACACTTTTCCTGACGCGGTCACTCCACCGAGCCGCCCGGTGGCGAGGCGCCATGGCTCGCCAGGCTGCCGACGCGTCCCGCCGGGACAAGCAACTGATCGAGATGGTCATTTTGATGTCCACGGTCTTCATCGCCTGCTCGCTGCCCACAGTCCTGGTCATCGCGCTGATGCAGTATTTTCAAGAGTTCAGCTTGAAGGGGAGGGAGAAGAACTTATTTGTTCTGACGTGTGGAGTGTTCTTCGTGCTGCAGTCCATCAACGCTTCGGTCAACATTCTCATCTACCTGACCATGAGCTCTAAATTCAAACGGAACGTGTATTCCCTGTTTGGGATTGTATCCAGCTTCAGCAAGGTTCTGAATGATACAAAGTCTAGAGATGAATACAAGACATCAGTCTTCTGAATGATACAAAGTCCAGAGATGAATACAAGACATCAGTCTTCTAAATGATACAAACTCTAGAGATGAATACAAGAAAGAAATTTAATTGTCATTTATGGATGAGGGTGGTGTAAGTATTATATAAGACTATCATCTAAGATGAGCGAGACAAAAAAAGAAATGTGGTTTTTAGAAGTTTTTGGGGTACCATTATACCCTATGAAAAATAACTCGACGTCCACCCCAATCTCTAATGTATCCGATATTCAGTATTGCATTGATGTGTGCATATGCTTTACAGTATCGCATTGATGTGTGCATATGCTTTACAGTATCGCATTGATGTGTGCATAAGTTGTACAGATTGATGTGTGCATAGGTTGCACAGATTGATGTGTGCATAGGTTGTACAGATTGATGTGTGCATATGTTGCACATATTGATGTGTGCATATTATAGGTTGTACAGATTGATGTGTGCATATGTTGTACATATTGATGTGTGCATAGGTTGTACAGTATCGCATTGATGTGCACACAGGTTTTAGTCTCACATTGATGTGCTCACAGGTTTTAGTCTCACATTGATGTGCTCACAGGTTTTAGTCTCCATTGATGTGCACACAGGTTTTAGTCTCACATTGATGTGCACATAAGTTATACATGATGATGATGATTGAATACTTTTATTGTGTCCATACTATTCTAACATGCTCACGGCGATCTTGTGTCCATACTATTCTAACATGCACACAGCCATCTTGTGTCCATACTATTCTAACATGCTCACAGCGATCTTATGTCCATACTATTCTAACATGCTCACAGCGATCTTGTGTCCATACTATTCTAACATGCTCACAGCGATCTTGTGTCCATACTATTCTAACATGCTCACAGCGATCTTGTGTCCATACTATTCTAACATGCTCACAGCGATCTTGTGTCCATACTATTCTAACATGCTCACAGCGATCTTGTGTCCATACTATTCTAACATGCTCACAGCGATCTTGTGTCCATACTATTCTAACATGCTCACAGCGATCTTGTGTCCATACTATTCTAACATGCTCACAGCGATCTTGAGTCCATACTATTCTAACATGCTCACAGCGATCTTGTGTCCTAAAATCTATTTAAAGAAAAAAAAGTCTTTAAATATTTCTTAAATGATTTTTATCACTTTCTATTGCCCTCAAAGATTGAGGCAAACTGTCACATAATTAAGGCGCAAACGCTTCACATGAGCGCAAACCGTGAATTTTCAGTAAGAACTGTTGACGAGCTCAAGTTCTCTAAATATACGTGTTTAGAATTCGTTTTTGAAGATATTCAGGTGCAGAGCCTTCTATTCTATACAGCTGTACGCCAGGGTCAGAATATTGTGGTCAATGCGCTCACTCACATGCGCATAGATTGTTCAATATTGCATTGGTATGCGCTTCGTCTATTAAAAATGTTAACTAAGTGCCAAACTGCTTACATTAGTTATTTAATTCATGTTATTATAAAATCGCAGTTGAATTTTTACATTGGCCCAATATCTTGGCCATTTTTTAATTAAAAAAAAATTAAAAGTAGATTGAAATTAATGAATATTTTCTGTACATTATTTGTTCGGCCATTTTCTTTGTACATGTGAAATTTTGTGTACCTAGTATTATGGATGTCCCTCGTCATTGTTGGGCATAGGGGTCAATGTAATGGTTCTACATAGGGGTCAATGGAATGGTTGGACATAGGGGTCAATGTAATGGTTCTACATAGGGGTCAATGGAATGGTTGGACATAGGGGTCAATGTAATGGTTCTACATAGGGGTCAATGGAATGGTTGGACATAGGGGTCAATGGAATGGTTGGACATAGGGGTCAATGTATTGCCAACAACAAGGGAGGTAACTTTGGTAATTGTAGGGTGCGAGATTGAAAAGTGAGACATGATTCTTCTCATCTGAGACACTAAGTTGGTGCGCATCAGCTGAGACACTAAGTTGGTGCGCATCAGCTGAGACACTAAGTTGGTGCGCATCAGCTGTGACACTAAGTTGGTGCGCATCAGCTGAGACACTAAGTTGGTGCGCATCAGCTGAGACACTAAGTTGGTGCGTATCAGCTGAGACATTAAGTTGGTGCGCATCAGCTGAGACACTAAGTTGGTGCGCATCAGCTGAAACACTTCAATTGGTGCGCATCAGCTGAGACACTAAGTTGGTGCGCATCAGCTGAGACACTAAGTTGGTGCGTATCAGCTGAGACATTAAGTTGGTGCGCATCAGCTGAGACACTAAGTTGGTGCGCATCAGCTGAAACACTTCAATTGGTGCGCATCAGCTGAGACACTAAGTTGGTGCGCATCAGCTGAAACACTTCAATTGGTGCGCATACGCTGAGACACTAAGTTGGTGCGCATCAGCTGAGACACTTGGTGCGCATCAGCGACACTCATCGTGCTGGCGATGCTCCGTGGTACCTTCGTATGTTCTGTCACATTCCCCAGTACCTTTGTATGTTCTGTCATATTCCCCAGTACCTTCGTATGTTCTGTCACATTCCCCAGTACCTTCGTATGTTCTGTCACATTCCCCAGTACCTTCGTATGTTCTGTCACATTCCCCAGTACCTTCGTATGTTCTGTCACATTCCCCAGTACCTTCGTATGTTCTGTCACATTCCCCAGTACCTTCGTATGTTCTGTCACATTCCCCAGTACCTTCGTATGTTATGTCACATTCCCCAGTACCTTCGTATGTTCTGTCACATTCCCCAGTACCTTCTTATGTTCTGTCACATTCCCCAGTACCTTCATATGTTCTGTCACACTCCCCAGTACCTTCGTATGTTCTGTCACATTCCCCAGTACCTTCGTATGTTCTGTCACATTCCCCAGTACCTTCTTATGTTCTGTCACATTCCCCAGTACCTTCGTATGTTCTGTCACATTCCCCAGTACCTTCGTATGTTCTGTCACATTCCCCAGTACCTTCGTATGTTCTGTCACATTCCCCAGTACCTTCGTATGTTCTGTCACATCCCCAGTACCTTCATATGTTCTGTCACACTCCCCAGTAACTTCGTATGTTCTGTCACACTCCCCAGTAACTTCGTATGTTCTGTCACATTCCCCAGTATCGTCGTATGTTCTGCCGTGGATACGATGTTTACTGCATCGTGTTCCAACCACATCCACCATTTTTGTAATTTCCCCAAACATCGTAGCAAATCAAAGGCATTCAGCTAGTATTATATCAACTGTTGCTTTTAATACTGTCAATGGCATGAGAATCCCTGTTGTTGAGATCAACGCTTTTTGGTCCGTGAATTGTAGCATAAGTTATATCATTGTGTCTTAACTGTGATAGGTTGAACGGAAAATCATAAAAAACAAGTGTGTGACTATAAAGTGTGGGATCGAGAGTGGGATAGAGAGTGGGATAGAGAGTACACAGCAGTTAAGAGCTGAGTGTTCGTACACAAGGAGTTCACAGTTGCAGTTGATGTACAGTAGCCCAGGTGTGTGTGGCAAGTGAACGTGAGACACGGTAAGTCCAGATGTGTGGCCTGTGAAAGTGAGACAAGGTAAGTCCAGGTGTGTGGCCAGTGAAAGTGAGACAATTTAAGTCCAGGTGTGTATGGCCAGTGAAAGTGAGACAAGGTAAGTCCAGGTGTGTGGCCTGTGAAAGTGAGACAAGGTAAGTCCAGGTGTGTATGGCCAGTGAAAGTGAGACAATTTAAGTCCAGGTGTGTATGGCCAGTGAAAGTGAGACAATGTAAGTCCAGGTGTGTGGCCAGTGAAAGTGAGACAAGGTAAGTCCAGGTTTGTATGGCCAGTGAAAGTGAGACAAGGTAAGTCCAGGTGTGTGGCCAGTGAAAGTGAGACAAGGTAAGTCCAGGTGTGTGGCCAGTGAAAGTGAGACAATGTAAGTCCAGGTGTGTGGCCTGTGAAAGTAAGACAAGGTAAGTCCAGGTGTGTATGGCCAGTGAAAGTGAGACAATGTAAGTCCAGGTGTGTATGGCCAGTGAAAGTGAGACAATGTAAGTCCAGGTGTGTATGGCCAGTGAAAGTGAGACAAGGTAAGTCCAGGTGTGTGGCCAGTGAAAGTGAGACAAGGTAAGTCCCTGTCAGTTCGATAGGATGACGGGAAGGACCCCTAAATACAATTTATTTTGGTGGCCAGTTAGTAATAAATCATTGCATCATATTTCCCCTTAAAAAAACCCCTTATTTTAGGGTGTTGGGGCTGACAATTTGAGAAATTGTGTTGTCATCGGCAACGAATCATTGTGCCAGGTTTCAGCTCGATAGGATGACAGGAAGTGAGTCATTTAGCCTTCCGAAAATTTTGCCACAAACACAAGAAAACAAAGCGGAGCTTACTTAATATATATAAAAGATTGAAAAAGAGAATACATTTTCTCGTACTGAGCCACTCAACTTTTGACCAGAGCTGTCACGTGACTTTTGGAGGGGGCGCCATCCCTTTTTTTTGTTTTGTTCCCCCCTGCATTGAAAGGCCCCCCCCCCCCACCAATCACAACTTTGGGTCCCTTAAATATCCAAGATCACTGGCAGCCGTAGGGGTCTTAGGACCAATGCAAAGGCGCTGAGTTTGATTAGTTAGCAACAGATCCAATGAGACAGAGACCCAAACGAGACACAGACCAAATGAGACATAGACTCAAACGAGACACAGACCAAACGAGACACAGACCAAATGAGACAGAGACTCAAACGAGACACAGACCAAACGAGACACAGACCAAATGAGACAGAGACTCAAACAAGACACAGACCAAACGAGACACAGACCAAATGAGACACAGACCAAATGAGACACAGACCAAATGAGACACAGACCAAATGAGACACAGACCAAATGAGACACAGACCAAATGAGACACAGACCAAATGAGACACAGACCAAATGAGACACAGACCAAATGAGACACAGACCAAATGAGACACAGACCAAATGAGACACAGACCAAATGAGACACAGACCAAACAAGACACAATTTTCTCACTGACAGTTTATTCGATGCATAAACTTAAAAGTTGTCAAATAAAAAAAAAAATGTAAAAAACATTTATTTCCTATGAACATATGGCAGGTATAAATATTTATGATATAACCACTTGGCAGGTAGAAATAAAATGCTGTCCCATAAAACACAGAAGAAATTCTGTATATAATTGTAGTTATGTTGATAACTTGCTCTCATTCATCTCTTTCAAGTACCGTACTTACAATAATAATCATACAAAAACGGTAACCAGACAAAACGACAAGTGACTAAACGACAAGTGGGGCCATCCATAAATGACGTCACGCAATTTTTGACCCCCCCTCGTCACAAAAAGTTAGACCCCCCCCCTAACATATAACGTCACAAATCTCTACCCCCCCCCCCTTCTATAAAAAGTCCCTGTGTCCACTATTGTCCTTTACAAACCCTTAGGAGAGTCACCTCCCGTGGATATCAAATTACAGCACATGTGTCAAAAACACTTCACTAGAACAGTGGTTCTTATCCAGTGGTAAAGTACCTCCCCAGCTCTGAGGTGTGGTAGACTAGAAAAGTGCATTCAGTGGCGTAGCTAGAGGGGTGCAGACCTCACGGGGGTGAAACCATCTCAGGGGGTGACATCAAATTGAAAAATTGCGTATTTCCAGAGTACACACTGCTCGGTCTAACCGAAATCCACAAAAGGATTACAGATGACGCGTACATTTTCCACCCAAGTAACCAATAAAAATGCGTTTTTAATTAAAAGTTCAAAGTTGATGCGTCAGCAATTAGGTTACTCCAGAATAATATTAAGTCAGAAACACGTCGTTTTGACCATGTTTCAACGCCGAATGGAGTGTTCGTTAACTTTTGTAAGTGACATTAATCTATACCGGTATTCATCTAAATTCTGAGAAATAAAACTATCCTTTGATAACAATGAGTGATTCTAAGTACATGCCACAGTTCTTAAATACAATTAACTCATGGCCTTCAATTATTTTTTTTTGTTCTTGTATTTGTTATACTGTGGACTAAGTTTAACAAGAAGAATTACATCGTGAAAAGGGTGTGTGTGTGTGGGGGGTGACACTATGAGCTTACCGGACCGTGTGACACCAACCCTAGCTACGCCACTGATTGTAATTGCTAACTGTTGCTGCTTTCTTTGTAATCAGTTTGTGTGCATTTTGATTACAGCAGTAAATATTTTTCTTGTGAATTTTGATTACAGCAGTAAATGTTTTTCTTGTGCATTTTGATTACAGCAGTAAATGTTTTTCTTGTGCATTTTGATTACAGCAGTTAATGTTTTTCTTGTGCATTTTGATTACAGCAGTAAATGTTTTTCTTGTGCATTTTGATTACAGCAGTAAATGTTTTTCTTGTGCATTTTGATTACAGCAGTAAATGTTTTTCTTGTGCATTTTGATTACAGCAGTTAATGTTTTTCTTGTGCATTTTGATTACAGCAGTAAATGTTTTTCTTGTGCATTTTGATTACAGCAGTAAATGTTTTTCTTGTGCATTTTGATTACAGCAGTAAATGTTTTTCTTGTGAATTTTGATTACAGCAGTAAATGTTTTTCTTGTGCATTTTGATTACAGCAGTAAATGTTTTTCTTGTGAATTTTGATTACAGCAGTAAATGTTTTTCTTGTGAATTTTGATTACAGCAGTAAATGTTTTTCTGGTGAATTTTGATTACAGCAGTAAATGTTTTTCTGGTGAATTTTGATTACAGCAGTAAATGTTTTTCTGGTGAATTTTGATTACAGCAGTAAATGTTTTTCTGGTGAATTTTGATTACAGCAGTAAATGTTTTTCTGGTGAATTTTGATTACAGCAGTAAATGTTTTTCTGGTGAATTTTGATTACAGCAGTAAATGTTTTTCTGGTGAATTTTGTCGGCGCATTGCTTTTAATGGTCATTTTTTCCATTGTCTATAAAGTTAATTAAAGAAATAAAACTAAGATAACTAAATTGTTTAATTATTTTTAATTTTATTACAATATAACTTATACGTTGGGGTGTGTGTTTAAAACGGAGTGGGCCTGTAGCCCTGTAAAAAAATGTTAAGAATCCCTGCCCTAGATCATTTACTAAGATACCACCACCTCTCTCCCCACCCTGTCACGGTCAACCATTTGTTATCCTTCCACCCCACTTCCTGTGGTTGCTGTGGAATGCGAATTCTATGACTCCAGTGTCCGCCTTTAGCCATAAATTCTCACAGTCACAGATGTCATTGCAACTACACCCTGAGTTTCCTCCTATTTGGCGTCTTGTAATATGATCTGAGTCTGCTTGGACCTCGCATACCTGCACTGATTCTCTCAATGATAGCAGTTTAAAAATAAAATGATGGTTATTGTATAAATGAATATGTTAAAAATGTCTGTAATTTAGGGTTATTAAGTGCATTGATTTACTACAATATTCTACTTTTCATGTGACGTCACATTGCTTGAGGCCCCCCCCTCCCCCTCGTCACAAAAATCGGACCCCCCTCCCCCCTTAGACGCGTGACGTCATTTATGGAAGGCCCCAGTGACAAAACGACAAGGTGACAAAACAACAAGATGACAAAACGACAAGATGACAAAACGACAAGTCTTCAAAGCAAACACATCTACCATCTGTAATGCCTTACATACAATAAAGTAAGGTCAACTTTTAAAGATATTTTACATGCCTTATAGTTGCCGAAACACGGTATTCGGTTATCAGACTAGCGCATAATTACATTAAATAAAATGTAATTAATTACCATTAGAATTACATGACCTATTTTTGTAATTATCTATAATTTCCATTACTTCATTCAAAAGTGTAATTAATTACCATTACAAATTACTCCACTATTGACCTGTAACTACTATTACGTTTTTTTGCTTACAACATTTTTATATTGGGAATTTTTAAAAATTTGTTTCAATAACTTAAAACATCAACATTGTTTTACTAAGACATATTTTCTTTTACAGTGCAGTAACATGCACATTACTTGGAACCAGCTTTTGGATTTTATTGTTATACAAGAAAGTCAGAGAAGTTCATGAAATGATTTTACTGTATATCTGAATACACAATTATATTTTGTAGCAGACACTTAAAAATTTCCGTGATTGTCTGTGTGTATGAGCAAGCATGGCATACTGTACATTATATTTTTCAGCTTGCTCATTACTTGGAGAAAAATATATGTTGTATTGGGTCAAAGTACTATATGAGTATGTTGTAGGCCTATACCATGACATTATATTCATAAGGATGTTATTGTTATTTAGTATTTTCACTTTTGCTCTGAAAATAAACATTTACTGAGCAATTAAAAAAGGACAATTACATGAATAGTAATTAATTACAATTACTAATTACAGTAATTATAAATCAAATGTGTAATTAATTAAAGTTTTTATTAATTATCTCAAGTATGTCTGTTAGTATGCATAAGATTATGATCTCAAGAGGTGTATTACTATCTAATTACACTGTACAGGAAGCTGCACTAACACAGCACTACACTGTTGAACACCAACTCCAGCTTCTAGAGCACATGTGTCAAAATGAATGTATTTTTCCTCACGACTAACATAGAATTAGGCCGACGACTCTACTAAGAAAGTAACAATATTTCCGCCAACGCTGCGAACATCAAAGCTCTTTGATGTGACCGGCGCTTGAGTTATCATGTTTGCAACGGTAACCAGACAAAACGACAAGGTTTGGGGTTAGGGTTAGTCTGATAACCCAATACCGTGTTTCTCCAACTATAAGGCATGTTAAATATCTAAAAAAAAGTTGACCATACTTTATTTTATGCAAGGCACTGTTTCCCAAACTTTTTTGTGCCATGCCCCATCTAAACCTTTCTAAAATTCTTATGGCCCCATGTAACATATCCATAATTTTTAATATTCAAAAATACGGTTATTCACTGAAGAGGATTTAATGATAGGTTTTAGGAAGAAATCACAAGGAACTTGGTGAGGAAACATAGTAGGCCTAAGTAAATTTTCCAAACATATATGGAGAACTGACATTCAAGTATGAAATAATTTTCTATATTATTTTAATTAATAGTAATAATTTATTGTTTAACGTTAGTGAGATGTTTGTGTTTTCAAGTTCTTGTTGATAGCTCATTTTCAAATTGCCCCTCTGTGGGGCGTGGGCCCCCACGTTGGGAAACACCGATGTAAGGCATTAAAGACGGTGGAGGCGTTGGCGTTGAAGACTTGTCGTTTTGTCACCTTGTCGTATTGTCGCCTTGTTGTTTTGTCTTCTTGTCGTTTTGTCGCCTTGTCGTTTTGTCGCCTTGTCGTTTTGTCGCCTTGTCGTTTTGTCGCCTTGTTGTTTTGTCACCTTGTTGTTTTGTCACCTTGTCGTTTTGTCACTTGTCGTTTTGTCCCTTGTCATTTTGTCGCCTTGTTGTTTTGTCACCTTGTCATTTTGTCACCTTGTTGTTTTGTCACTTGTCGTTTTGTCCCTTGTCGTTTTGTCACTTGTCGTTTTGTCATGGAACCTACAAAAACAAGTTATGCCATTAAAATTAAATCGGTGGCGTTAAGATTTAATTAAAAGACAAATTTCAGATGTTTCGGGCGGTGCCCTCATTAGTACTAGTACCGGTGCCCTCATTAGTACTAGTACCGGTGCAAATAACAAAAACTTCCAAGAATTTAAATTAGATTTTACATAATATTTTTCTTGTACAAAATGAGGACACAGAAAATTGATTGAATATTAAGTAGGACTAGTCAAGTGTTACAAGTAGGACTAGTCAAGTGTTACAAGTAGGACTAGTCAAGTGTTACAAGTAGGACTAGTCAAGTGTTACAAGTAGGACTAGTCAAGTGTTACAAGTAGGACTAGTCAAGTGTTACAAGTAGGACTAGTCAAGTGTTACAAGTAGGACTAGTCAAGTGTTACAAGTAGGACTAGTCAAGTGTTACAAGTAGGACTAGTCAAGTGTTACAAGTAGGACTAGTCAAGTGTTACAAGTAGGACTAGTCAAGTGTTACAAATTAGAAGAAAAACAGATTACTTTAGAGATAACTATAAATATTATAATTATACCTATAAGTACTAATTCTTTAGAGATATGTACATGTATGATATGGGCCTAGAACAAGTTCTTAGGAGATATGTTTAATATATTCTATGGGCCTACAAGAACAAGTTCTTAAGAGATATGTATAAAAATTCTATGGGCCTTCAAGAACGATATGTATATATATTATATGGGTCTATCAATCAATACAAAAATCTTTAGAGATATGTATATATTATATGGGCATACAAGTTCTGTACTCAAACTTGTGAAGACAACATGCATGTTGGTGATTACTGAGATCAAATTCAACAATAACCTCAACATTAATAGTACAAGAATGACAGCACCAAACAATAACCTCAACATTAATAGTACAAGAATGACAGCACCAAACAATAACCTCAACATTAATAGTACAAGAATGACAGCACCAAACAATAACCTCAACATTAATAGTACAAGAACTGGAACCAATATAGTTTGCCAACAACCAAAGACTGAAATTTAAGAAAGTATGTTTGGCATTTTAGACTAGGCTATATTTTGGACTAAACTTTAGGTCCTAATCATATTTTGATATCTGATAAAATACACAAGCATAAATAAGTACGGTAATCATTTTTTTTCTTAGATTAATTCATTGTGCAGATTATTTTGGTACATCTCTTAAGGCAGTCTTAAATTTTTAATTAAATATTATATTTTAAAATGTTTTATGCTGACGCTTTGCATATTTCTGATCAAAACATTTTTGTTTACCTGTGCATGAAACACATTAAAATATAGAAATCTAAATAAACAACTTAATAAAAAAATAAAAATATACCTACAGATTAATTGAAAAACTTATGACCTAGTAACTTTAGTCTGACCTTCATAATACCTGGCAAATGTAATCTGGCCTTCATAATACCTGGCAAATGTAATCTGACCCCTCTTTAAAGGTACAAAAAGTATAGAGTTTGGGATCAAACCAATAAAAAGGTTTGAACACCACTGGCCTCGATAACACAAACTTGACTAAATACCCAATTGTGTATAGTGAGATGTACAAGAATACTTAAGTAAAAAGTATTTTGTATATAAGTGTGTACAAGAATAGATGAATGCACAATTGAGTGTTTATCAGTCTGTACAAAAATATGATCATTGTACCATATCAGTATATTACTACATATTGTAATTATGGATCATGGTAACATATATTACTACATATTGTAATGATGGTTCATTGTACCATATATTATTATTATTATTTGTTGTCTTATATAGCGCTGTACCCCAGCCTAGGGCTAGGCTCACCGCGCTGTACATAAAAATATTAAAAAAAGAGACATACTCGTGACAATAACATAAAATGTGTATAATATATTCATACATATGGGCATACAAGAACAAGTTCTTCAGATATATGTATATATATTATATGGGTCTATTTTCAGGTTTAACCTCACTGTGTTTTACTAATTTCCTATTTCACAGTACACAACTACCAAAAGATCTACTTCACAGTACACACCTAGCAAAAGATTTTGAACAATGCAATTGGCAGTACTCATAGTAGTGTTCAAAGAATAGTCAATCTTACAAAATCCAAGCTAAAACAAATTATTTTTAAAAATTTAATTAAGGACCAAGTGCATTAAGATGAACCCCCCTTTAGACGATGCTGTGTGCCAACTCCCCTTTAGACGATGCTGTGTGCCAACTCCCCTTTAGACGATGCTGTGTGCCAACTCCCCTTTAGACGATGCTGTGTGCCAACTCCCCTTTAGACGATGCTGTGTGCCAATTCCCCTTCAGATGATGCTGTGTGCCAACTCCCATTAAGTTTGAAAAACCTTTCCAATTTGTCTTTGATAAAGTGTCCATTTCTACAAGCTACAAAATCAGTGATAAAAGCAATTGCATTCTTAACTAGGGACAGTGTATATGTGTAGCCCTGCTGCTACTTCAGATTGTTGTACTGCTGTGTGCAAATGGGTGTGCATATCTGTCAGCACATGTGCTGGAAGCTGCAATTGAGCTGCTAATGCTGTGTGCATGCTGGTAAGCTGTTGCACTGGGGCAAGGTGCACAGATTGCATGGCTGGGCTCAGGTGATGAAGCTGAGAATTATTTCTCATGTCATTTTTAATCTGCAGCATTTGTTGATTGCTCTGATATTCCTTGCTGGGATGAACTTCTTGGCTCAGATGCTCTGATACATTTGCAATGACTTCTGTTTCTACTGGCTGCTGGGATGTTGCTTGCAAATAAGACCCACACTGCAGTTCTGCTTGAAGGCCACAAGGCAGTTGGGATATGGCGATGAGTGTGGCATCCTCGAGTGTCTGCATCGCTGGACTTTGTCCAAGAGATGATGAAGTACTCTGCAAGCTGTGGGTTCTTTTCAGGTGCTTTTTAAGGGAGGACCGTTTGGTGAACTTTGAGCCGCAGACATCACACCTGTGGGGTTTTTCACCCGAGTGAAGCTTTTCGTGACTTCTCATGTGTGACGAACAGGTGAAAGCTTTGCAGCAGACACTGCACTTGTACTTCCTCTCCCGGTTCTGGTCGTGCACCTTGACATGATCTCGGAGGTAGCCCTTCTGGGTGAAGCCAGCATCACATATTGTACATTTAAATGGCTTTTCTCCAGAGTGCTTTCTCATGTGGCCCTCCATGTAGGATTTTTGCAAGAAGCGACGGCCACAGATGGGACATTTGAAAGGCTCGTCACCACTGTGGACTTTCATGTGAGATGTCAGCTGGTGCTTCTCCCTATAGGTGGAGTTACATATCTTGCAAGTGAACGGACGCTCCCCCGTGTGCTTCATGAGATGAAGTTTTAATTTGCAAGAGTGCGTGAAAGACTGGCCACAGAACTCGCAAGAAAACCTGTCCTTGGGTTTGACACCCTCGTGGATCTGCTTTATGTGTTTCTTCATGCTGGAGAGCTGTGAAAACACAGCATTGCACACCTCGCACTTGAAGGGTTTCTCACCTGTGTGCTTCCGTTCATGATTTCTCAACTGCGCCGACTTTAAGAAGGCGGCGCCACAAGTAGAGCAGATGTGGGGCCTCTCCCTGCTCTCTTCATGAATTTTCAAGTGGCTTTTGAGGTAGTAGGATAGCTTGAAGCCCATCCCACATATGCCGCAGCAGTGGGGTTTCCTGTCTAAATGTGTCTGAATGTGGTTCTTCAACGTCGTCTTTAACAAAAATCTTCTGCCGCAGGTTGTGCACTCATGTTTCTTCTCCCCAGAGTGGATGTTTTTGTGATTGGTCAACATGTTCTGCTCGGCAAAGGATGACCCGCAGATTTCACACATGAACGGCTTCGTGGCATTGTGCTTGCTCATCAGGTGAAGTTTGAGTTTGGAAGGGTACGGGAAGTGCAGTCCGCACTTCTCACAGCTGTAACGAATATTCCTGTGCTCCTTCCTCCGATGCTGGAAATGCTCTCTCGTGGTTTTAAAAGTTTCCCCGCAATCATCGCACGTCATCTCGACCTGTTTAGAATGGGACAGTTTGTGCTGGTCGAGGGCGGTCTGCAGCTCAAATAACATGCCGCACTCTTCGCACTTTAACTTGAGAAGTTCGGGATGCATCAGCCGCATGTGCCTCGAGCGGCTACCAGAGTGAATGAAACCAGCATCGCAGATGTCACACTTGTAAAACCTCTGGCCAGAATGAGTTGACATGTGGCATTTCATGACATAGGCTGAGGTGCAGCTGACCCCACAGATCGGGCATGTCTTACTAGATCTACTCATCAGACCGGAATCTGCCTTATGTGATGTTGAGTCTACATCCTGACTACCACTATCATTATCATTGCCAGAGACCTCACAATCAAACTTCGCAACCTCTTCATCAAAGAAGTCCAAAGTCCTTTCATCTTGCTTTAATTGATTTTTAAGGTGAGGATTTTCAGCTGGTACGGTCATGCTGAAATCATACATAACATCTTCTGGAATGAAACCCAAAGCAGCATGCTTATCTGCCCCGTTCAGTTCTGTTTGATTTACACCTTCTAGAGCTGCACTGCTTTTTTCTATTGTAGTTTCTACTAAACAATCTTTGCTCTCACCTTTCAGAGTATTTTTTGCCAAACTCTCACCAACGGCAGACGTCGCCAAACTCTCATCAACGGCAGACATTGCCAAACTCTCACCAACTTTAGAAGTAACAACTTTGCTATGTGATCTGAGAAATTTTCTTAATTTAGTAACCGACCTCACTGTTCTAAGATCTTTTGGCGCAGAATTTAATGAGGATTCATGAAAGCCCATATTTAAGAGACCTAGATAGTCTGTTTGCTCTTTACGAGTCTTTCTTGGTTTTATGGCTGACATTTTTGTGGTGCTTTTATCTACATGGCTTCCCCTTTTTAGGACAACTTGATTATTAGAGGGAGATAATTCACACACTCCATTGTTTGAGCCTTTCTGTGAAATGGTCTTCATTGGACCAGCTGACTTCTCTCCCCTGACTTGCTTTTCTTTTCCCAACAATTTGAGCAACTTGTCTTTTCCTGAAACTTTAAGTGGGTTGTCTTTTCCTGAAACTTTAAGTGAGTTATCATTTCCTGAAACTTTAAGCAACTTGTCTTTTCCTGTAACTTTAAGTGAGTTGTCTTTTCCTGAAACGTTAAGTGATCTGCCCTTGATTTCAAAGCAAGTGTCTAGCACCTCAGTCAACATTAAATTCCTCTTGCTCTGTAGTTTTGTGCGTATCTCTTCATCCTTGACTCCATTTAAAATCCTCCTTTGAATGTATCGATCCATGTGGCCCTGAAACTCACAGTATCGGGCCAGATGTTTTACTTCTAAGATAAATTCACCGATGTCATCCTCTTCAGTCTGTTTGCATGTGAAAAATTTAAATCTTTCATATAGTAAAATAAATCTGGGCAGACAGAGATCCTCGATACTCTCCAGGAGGTTTTGAAAACTGTCGACATCTCGTTTAAAAAAGTCCCTGACCATTTTAGTGGCCTCCTCACCACCCAGGTGGATCAGTAGGGATTTTGAAAAAACATTTTTTAAAGAGACTCCATTTGCTTTTTTTTTGTCTGCCTTACAGAATCCATGACACCTTTGCTTTAAGTACTTCCAGCGGATATAAGATGCAGATGTTTCATCATCACACCTGGGCAACGGAAGGACAAGCTCCATACCTGACGGTACCTGGCCAAATAATGCATCAAGTATCAAGTGATGTCATCAATTCAACTTTGTTGTCACTGACGGCAGTAGAGTCAGGCTGGTAATATTTCATAGCAGTTTAAGCTTTGACTAGTTCGATACATTTGGAATATTTGGCGACCATTGCCCACATGACCTGTTGAAAAGAAAGCATTATTTATATTACAATGACCATAAGAAATACAATTATCTTGAGTTTGATTGATGAAATCTGTGTCGATATCATGATACTAGCTGTGTCTATATATGATAAAATCTGTGTCAATATCATGATACTAGCTGTGTCTATATATGATAAAATCTGTGTCAATATCATGATACTAGCTGTGTCTATATATGATAAAATCTGCGTTGATATTATGATACTAGATGTGTCTATATATGATAAAATCTGCGTTGATATCATGAT
This sequence comes from Omphiscola glabra, assembly GCA_964017045.1. Classification (NCBI taxonomy): domain Eukaryota; kingdom Metazoa; phylum Mollusca; class Gastropoda; family Lymnaeidae; genus Omphiscola; species Omphiscola glabra. The sequence goes on along the minus strand of OZ024805.1, from coordinate 1,449,633 downwards.
ACTAGCTGTGTCTATATATGATAAAATCTGTGTCAATATCATGATACTAGCTGTGTCTATATATGATAAAATCTGTGTCGATATCATGATACTAGCTGTGTCTATATATGATAAAATCTGCGTTGATATCATGATACTAGATGTGTCTATATATGATAAAATCTGCGCTGATATCATGATGCTAGCTGTGTCTATATATGATAAAATCTGTCGATATAATGATACTAGCTGTGTCTATATATGATAAAATCTGTGTCGATATCATGATACTAGCTGTGTCTATATATGATAAAATCTGTGTCGATATCATGATACTAGCTGTATCGATATATGATAAAATCTGTGTCGATATCATGATACTAGCTGTGTCCATATATGATAAAATCTGTGTCGATATCATGATACTAGCTGTGTCTATATATGATAAAATCTGCATCGATATCATGATACTAGCTGTGTCTATATATGATAAAATCTGTGTTGATATCATGATACTAGCTGTGTCTATATATGATAAAATCTGCGTCGATATCATGATACTAGCTGTGTCTATATATGATAAAATCTGTCAATATCATGATACTAGCTGTGTCTATATATTATAAAATCTGCATCGATATCATGATACTAGCTGTGTCTATATATGATAAAATCTGTGTCGATATCATGATACTAGCTTCGTCTATATATGATAAAATCTGTGTCGATATCATGATACTAGCTGTGTCTATATATGATAAAATCTGCGTCGATATCATGATACTAGCTGTGTCTATATATGATAAAATCTGCGTCGATATCATGATACTAGCTGTGTCTATATATGATAAAATCTGTGTCGATATCATGATACTAGCTGTGTCTATATATGATAAAATCTGTGTCGATATCATGATACTAGCTGTGTCTATATATGATAAAATCTGTGTCGATATCATGATACTAGCTGTGTCTATATATGATAAAATCTGTCTCCATATCATCACTAACACTGTTGAGTGTAATTTTAAATTAAACCAAACGTTAAAGAGATATTACAGAATCAATAATAATCCTTAAATATGAAGATTTCATGTTCAATAAACTTTTTACATCAGCATTTTACATCTTCCAAAATCAATTGATCTGTGTTCCCTGATATACCATTGCTTGCCAAAGCTTAATTCTAATTGTCTAATAAGTTTATTATTATAATCATAATTCTATTATTTTTAATACCAGTCATGATTTAATCAATAAGCCTGGTTTGTGTCTCCAGCTTGTCTGGCTTTGCTCTTTTAAATTGTTTTGTAAAATTATTTTTAACTTCGGCCTAATTATTAAATAAGTATAAGTTATAAGCTAATCAAGTTTAATAAATAATAAATTATAGGCCTATAGTCAGCACTGAGTCAATATATGGCTACTAAATTAGTAGAAATACTTTACTACCAATCTTAAGTTAAATCTATTAAGAAGATTTTAAATGTTAGTTCAATCAGCATTGACAATTAATAAATATAAACTTATATAAAGACTAGACACACTGTAAGTCAAGTAAGTGTACTTAACAGCTAAGGGCGAGGCCTACATGTCGGCAAACTTTAACTTTAAATTATTCTATGCAGTAAGAGTAAGTCTAAGTCAAGTGGTTACAATTTAGCTTCAACATTTATCATAATTCAGCAATCATGAATTGAATAACATTGGGCATTTAGTGATTGAAAACAATATTTAGGTTTAGGCCTAGTTCAAAATGACCAAGGTGTACCCAATAAAAATTTAAAAGACCATAATTTGCCCTGTCATTCTTGCTTTGGATGCAACTTCACTAAACGGACCTCACATTAATGAAGTGCACATTCGTACAAAATCCCATGTATATAGGACACTTGCAGGGTGGATTATGTAGAGCACATACAACAGTTAGGCTTACTCCTCAATATAATTAAAGTATATTCCTGTGCAAATGGTTTTCAAGAGTTTGACATGAAAAAACTAATTTTCAGTCAAAATAAAAGCACAATATCAAATAGGGGAAAAGTCAACCATTGTGTAGTTGGGAGCTTGGAGCATCCTCTACAAATACAATTATAGAGCGTAACTGTAACCTTCATCCCTTTGATGGCCTGGCGAGTCCACTGCGAGAGACAGTGGTAAAAAAAACTGGTAACTGAGAGTGAGAGGAAAATGAAGAGCTCAGGTTTTAAGCAGAATGGCTGCATGGCGGCTAACTTGATTGACTTCATTTCAAAAACGTAGTGAGTAAGTCTTACTTTAAGTTTATTGCTCTGTAAACAGTATGGTTTAAATCAGTTGTTCTCAACCTGTGGGTCGTGACCCCTTTGGGGGGGGTTAATCTCCCTCACACAGGGGTCGCCTGAGACCATCGGAAATCACATATATATGATGTATCAACAAAAATAATTGTATGGTTGAGGGGTCACCACAGCATGGGGAATATCATTAAGGGGTCGTAGCATTAGGAAGGTTGAAAACCACTGGTTCAATGGTTTAACATATTCAGCTGCATTAAATTTCTGTAGTTTATTATTTGCTAATGTTTTTGTCTCCAGGTATAAACAAGGATCAGGTGAACCTGGAGGCTTCATGGCATTTTTAAAGAAGGAAGGATTGAAACCTGGAGTGATGCTTTGATATTTCTGCAATCTACTACATGCAATATAACACAAGTCTGCAATCTACTACATGCAATGTAACACAAGTCTGCAATCTACTACATGTAATGTTTCACATGTCTGCAATTTACTTCATGTAATGATTCACATGTCTGCAAAGTCAAGTTGCTTGATTATTTTTAGCAAAAATATGGATGCACTAATTCACTGTGTGTAGTGATATACCATGGACATGAAGAACACCCATCTTTAAGCTCTTGGCCTCTTTTCAAAATTGTTCACCGGGCCATGGATGGTGTTAATTTACAACATTGAACGGAAGCGTTCCAATTTAGATCTGGTAAACTAAATATCCATTGGAAAAAATTAAGCTTCCATGAAGACAGCTTTGCTGTTGACATACTTAGCACTTTTATTGATGTCATTCTAGACATACTTAGCACTTTTATTGATGTCATTCTAAACATAGCACTTATATTTATGTCATTCTAGGCATAATTAGCACTTATAGTGATGTCCTGTACGCTTTAAAAAAATATTTTTTATTAATTTTATTTACAGGTAAAAGATAGAATGTTCAGCAAATGCATGAAGTCTCTATATGATTTAAAGTGAGTTCCTAAGCTTGCCATCTCATCTAAAAAGGTTGTTATTTGGACATTTTGTATCTGTTTCAATGTGACACATGAAACTGCTGGTCATCCACTGCATCCTGATCTATTTCCAGTCGTCTTGACTAAGTCTTGCCAATGGAAAAAATATGCAAGGAAAAGAGAGTAAGGCTGACGAATTGAGCAAATGTCCCTCACTTGAAACAAAATACAGCTCAAGTCAAGGCTACTACTCTAGTCGAAGCCTTGGTCATCTTCAAATGAAAGGGATGAGCAATAAAATATCTGATAACAACTCGATTGCAGCCTCACTGCGTAATCTGCCCTTCAAAGATGTGGATATACTTTTAAAAACAATACAGCCTTAGCAAAAATATGTAGCCAACTTTATCTGGATAAACTTCTCAGGGTTGCATCATCAGCTCCAGAGCAAAACATGTTGTAAGCAGAACCTACTTTAGGACTTGTTGATGCACTATGGAGAAGGGCTCCTAATGCATCTATAGCAGTGGATCTCAACCATCCTTATGCCGCGACCCTATAATATAGCTCCTCAAGTTATGGTGACCCCCAACCATAAAATTATTTTCGTTGCTACCTCATATCTGTGAGTATATGTGTTTTCCGTTGGTCATAGGCGACCCCTGATCTATAGGTTTCGTGGGAGGAAAAGTTAAAGGTGTCCAAAATGACACAATAAAATGACACAATAAGATGGCTTAATGATCAAATTGAATCATAATGGGAAAAATCGATCAAGTATGCAGTCAAACATGGGATGAAGTCAAGGCAGCTTTTTCAACAAAGTCAAGTCACACTGCAAAATGCCTATGCGAGAAAGCAAGATGACATTTTCAAAAGAGAGAAAAAGCTATCTGTGCCAAATTTGAAGAATTAATCACCAACACCTTAGAGCAATAGGGACCTGATTGAAAATTGGACATAATTTCAAATTTGGAAGAAGATCAAAAGTCCAAACTGCAGGAGTTTTAACATCATTCTCAAAAGAAGATCAAAAGTCCAAACTGCAGGAGTTTTAACATCATTCTCAAAAGAAGATCAAAAGTCCAAACTGCAGGAGTTTTAATATCATTCTCAAACAAATGAGCCTCGTAAATGTCCTGATTATTTACTCCATCATTTAAGGAGCCATGATGGTCAGTGGTCAGGTTGTAATGTATTTCAGAAAGATCAAGGGCGTTAAGAACAAAACCATTTATTCTAAGAGTGGAAAACAAATAGAAAAATAAAATTTCTTGATGTATTGGAAGGCTGGAGAGACTGATGACTCAAGTCAAGTGCTGTGTGTAATATGAACATTTTTCACCAGACTTTGCTCTTACCAGACTTTGATCTCACCAGACTTTGCTCTTACCAGACTTTGCTCTTACCAGACTTTGGAGATGTAACATTTATTTAATTTGTTTGAAGGACACTTCTGTTTAAAATTTCATAAATGCTATTTTTAAAAACATTTATTGCTCCCCCTTTTAATGCTATCAATTTGATCGAAATGATTCTATATTTTGGTTTTAAGAGTCATAGTTCAATATTACATAAGCAGCATGCAAATTTGTTGACCATTTTGAATATTAATGAGCTCATCATAAGTGCAGCATAATTTATTATATTTTATATGATGTGGGTTTAGATGCTATAGTCATTGTTATGGTGATCACAATGTTCACAGAAATATATGGTCTGTAAAGACTATCTTAATTGAATCCTCAAATGACTTCAATTTTCTGCTTTAACTTAATAACCGCTCTCACAAATTCTCTGCCCAGTTTTTATTATAATAATTAGTCAATTTCTTTTATATTTTCTTTTTATAATTATGTCTCATTAACAGAATTATCCCAAAATAATTCACGAAACAAAATCCTAACTTTCTCTTGAATTGACCAACAATCATAAATTTGTTATAATTTAATTGGATATTTCAAACCCTATCTCAGACTATCTGAAAAACTGGATCTTACAAACTGTTTCTTTTCCCAAGTACCTGATATTATGCAGCCCTTGAAGGCATTTAGAAATTTTAAAAATTACTATGTTTTTAAGCTATTTTGTTGAATTGTAAAGAATTTCATGTATCATTTCCTTATGATTGATTTAACATTTTTGATCAACTTTCTTTCTAATTTTCTATTTTTATTAACAGTCCTTGACTTTTGTCATGTAATGCTAAAATGCAAATTTACCGATTTTAATATAGAGAAATGTTAATCAACATGACATGTACAAATGGGGCGTAATATACATGCGGCCCACCCAATAGTAATAAATAGCGTTACATTTATCAATGTGGCCCTCCGCTCAAAAAGTTTGCCCACCCCAGGACTTCAGTACCAGTGTCCTGTACAATGTCTGTAAACTGTAAGTCACCCTGCCTAACTAAGCTTAAACTTTAAGAGTGATTCCTGATGATTGCCTTTTTTTTTAAATTTTTAGGCTTAGGCCTAGGGCAGGCCTATTAAAGTTATTGAAATGTAGCCAATAAAAATACCATAATTTGCGGTAAGGAAGGAACACTTCTTTTTAGAAGATGCAGTCCTGTTTACCCTCAAACTCTTAAAATCGTACCATAAATTGGCCATAACGACAATGACAATAATATCAATATCAACACTAGGCCTACACAAAATCGTACAATGCATTATCATTATCTCAACAGTAAAAAAACATAAACAGGTAATCCCTTATTTTGACGCAAATTATTATTTCGAACAGTACATTAAAAGCCTAATATATAATGTCTACTGTAACAGGTTTGAAGATATAAATATTAAATGTAAGTTTGGTTTGGGTCAGTTCATGTCAAGTTGTTTTCTATTCAGTTACTTCATAAGTTCATTCAATCGGCACGATATCAATGGATGCTGCAATTACCGAGAAACAAGTAATTTTATAGAAATCGGGAGTTCTTTTTAATTTTTTAGAATCTGGGCCACTTTTAATTTGAAAATAAATGAAATGACATTTTTATATCAAACTATGATTAATGTAAATTTAGTGAAATATTAATTTTAATTAAAAAGATGCATGTAAAAGATTTGCACTTATATATATTTTTTATTAAGCTTATCATTTATTTATTATCATTAAAAAATTCATAATGATGCCTAGCCTAACTCTAACAACTCTAGTTCATTTATCGTTTTGATCTTCATCTTTAGGAACTCTCCTATTTATTCTCTGAAGTCGCGCACTCGCCGCAATACCTTGCCGAGACTCAGCCATCGAACACTGGTGTGGTACAGTCGAGATTCAGATATCTAACACTGGTGTGGTACAGCCGAGACTCAGCCATCTAACACTGGTGTGGTACAGCCGAGATTCAGCCATCGAACCGTATTGTGGTATAGGACATCGAAATGTCCAGTTTCCAAATCGTCAAGTAATGCCTTGAACTGTCTGTGATTACGTCCTCTTGATCTGATGAGGTTGATGAATCTAGTTGAATCTTGATATTCAAAACAGTTTTACACAGACTTCCTTGATGGATCTGACAGTGAAGTGGTAATTATGCTTGGTCAGCCGACTTTCTTGCTGGATCTCACAGTGAAGTAGTAATAATGCCAGGTTAGCAGACTTTCTTGGTGGATCTCACAATGAAGTGGTTATAATGCTTGGTGAGGATATCCTGCTTTAATCTTATCACTCATCAACTTTACCAGACCTACATTTATCCAGTCAAAGCACAAGCTCTGTCAGTTGCCATCTTGTTCCAAACCAATTCAGTTCTTTCAATACAGTTAGTAACAACATTGAATATATCATGGCATGTGATTGTGTCTTTGAGTGACTCAACACTTTCAATTGTAACACTTTCCATCTTGTTCCAAACCAATGCAGTTCTTTCAATACAGTTAGTAACAGCATTGAATATATCATGGCATGTGATTGTGTCTTTGAGTGACTCAACACTTTCAATTGTAACACTTTCCATCTTGTTCCAAACCAATGCAGTTCTTTCAATACAGTTAGTAACAGCATTGAATATATCATGGCATGAGATTGTGTCTTTGAGTGACACAACTCTCAATTGTAACACTTTCCATCTTGTTCCAAACCAACCCAGTTCTTTCAATACAGTTTGTAACAGCATTGAATATATCATGGCATGGGATTGTGTCTTACACACCACTCAGTACCAGTAACTCTTCAGAGAGTTTGAAAGAAGTGTTTATTCCACATATAAATATCAATAATTGGGCAGTATCATGTGCATCATTACTCTCATTCAATTCAAGAGAGTGCTACAAAAATTGTTTACTTGTATCTTGAAGTTTATGCATCAAATTGCCACTTATCTTGTCAACACATCCAGACCTGTTTACCCTCAAACTCTTAAAATCGTACACTATCAATACAAAATCGTTCTTAATAGTAAAAAAAATAAACACACAGTTTATATGATGTTTACACCTCAAAATCGTACATTGTACTCCAAAATCGTAAGAGTAAACAGGTCTGCACATCTGACCACAGTTCTCCTTCATAGAGAAATATCAAATTTGTTTTGTTTTTTTGTTCTGGACAAAAATTGATTGCTGCATCTAGCAAACACTCTTTGATGAACTCACCATCAGAAAATTAAAGACTGTTAGCTTCTGTTTCAGTTTCAGCATCTTGAACTGAAGACTGTTCGCTTCTGTTTCAGTTTCAGCATCTTGAATTAAAGACTGTTAAGTGAAAACAGTTTGCCGTTTCTCCAAATTTTTCACCAGCTTCTCGCATGTCCTTTCTCTCTCTTTGGTTGTTAAATTGTATCCGAAATCGGATTTTTTAAAATTTGGTAATGTCTTTTTATATTGTACTCCTAGACAGCCCCGGACTCATGACAAAACAAGCAAACTGAATTGCTACCAACTTTTATATAACGGTACTTAGTAGTCCAGTCATCATTAATAAATACACGGTATTCCTTTTCAAGCTTACGTGACACTCATTGTTTTAATAAAATAATAACAAAATATCTACAAAACTTTAAAAATGAAATTAAATAAAAGCTACTTCCGGCTATGTGTGAAAATAAAATAGGGCTGCATCTATTGGTACCCGGGTACCAATAGCCACTTTGATACAATATTCGTAAAAAGACAAGGAGTGCAGCTTTCCCTATTGCTTGTTATGGGTTCCGGTTCCTTAGCACTGAATTTTTCATACAGCTGATTCTTACACATATCTACTGATGTGATCATATTTAATTCCTGGACAATTGAAAGTCTAACCTTAATAAAATATCTGGGACAATGCAAAAATGGTTATGCGTAATATGGCTTTAAAAACAATACATTTGTAATATACAAAAGACAAACTCCGCCGTAGCCGGTCCCAGGCCTGGGTGAGAAAGGAGGAGGGTGGGGCGAAGGGCTAGCAACCCTTCCTTGTTAAAAAAAGCCCTGCTATAAAAACACAAACGAAGATTCCAAGGGAAGCTCGGACCTTGGAAAGGATGGATCTCCTATAGAGAGTTAACGAAGTTGGGTGGCCAAAGCCAACTGAAACCACATGGCGGACAACCATTCTCTCCACTAGGACCACCCCCAGTCTAGGAACATAGAATGTAAGTACAAGTACAAGGTTCGAAACTGGAAAAACTGTCCAAGTTGCTGCTGAAATGCAGAGATACAAACTAGCCATCTTAGGAATAAGTGAGTCACGATGGACCAGCTCAGGTCAGATAAAGCTCAGCACAGGGGAAATGCTGCTATACTCGGGCCATGAAGATGAAAATGTCGCTCAAAACCAAGGAGTGGCACTCATGCTTTCCAGAACTGCCCAGAACGCACATAAAGGTTGGGAAGCTCATGACCCCCGTATAATCACGGCAAGACCAAAAAACGAAACGTCAATATGGACATCCTACAGGTATATGCTCCTACCAACGATAGTAAAGAAGAGGACAAATAGGACTTCTACAACAGACTGAGAACCCTTGTCCAAAAGTGTCCTAAGAGCAATGTGGTTATACTCATGGGTGATCTAAACGTAAAAATAGGCAGCAACAATAAAGGCTATGAAGAATGCATGGGAACACATGGCATGGGAGAGATGAATGAAAATGGTGACATATAGCAGATGTATGTGCTACAGATGGACTGGTCATCGGAGGAAGCCTCTTCATACATAGACATATCCACAAGGCGACATGGATATCATCAGTTATGTCAACGGCTAACCAAATTGACCATTTCTGTACATGCAATAAGTTTAGACGATCTCTCCAAGATGTTAGGTAAAAAGAAGGGCAGATGTAGCCTCAGACCATCATCAACTGATTGCCTAATTAAGGCTTAAACTGAAAAAGAACTGGACAAGGGAGGGAAGCAAGCGCCAACGTTTTAACACTAGACAAGCGAGGGAAGCAAGCGCCAATGTTTTAACACTAGACAAGCGAGGGAAGCAAGCGCCAACGTTTTAACACTAGACAAGTGAGGGAAGCAAGCGCCAATGTTTTAACACTGGACAAGCGAGGGAAGCAAGCGCCAACGTTTTAACACTAGACAAGTGAGGGAAGCAAGCGCCAACGTTTTAACACCAATCTCTTGAAAGACGAATTCAAACTAAATGAGTTTAAATTTACTATCTCCAACAAGTTCCAGATTCTACAAGAACTAGGCAATGGGGAAACAATTGACCAAAATTGGAAAGACATCAAAGAGATATTCACGACTACCTGCGAAGAAGTGTTGGGCCCTATGGAAAAAATCCAATGTAGGAAAAAGAAGAAGGCAAATCTAAAAAACAGCCCCACCAGAACCGAAAAGGCAAGAGTATCAACAGAATTCTCAGAAGCAAATAAAGAAGTTAAAAGTAGTATAAAGACTGAGAAAAAGAACTACATTGAAGGATTCGCAAGGGAAGCAGAAGAGGCAGCGTACCATGGAAACACAAGAGAATTATTCAGTACAATCAAAAAGTTATCTGGAAAGTTTAACAATCCAGAGAGACCAGTTAAAACTAAAGATAGGAAATCAATACCTGATGAAGAGGGTCAGAAAAAAAGATGAATAGAGCATTTTGAAGAACTCCTCTACCAGCCAGCCCCACAAAACACACTCAACATAGAGCCCGCTGAACAAGATCTAGAAATAGATCGCAGCACACCCAACAGAACAAGAGATATGCAGAGCAATTAAGGACAGGCAAGGGGCAGGTCCAGACAGAATACTGAAAGAAGCCTTGACAGCAGATATTATGACTAGCACTGAACAGTGAAATGTTACACACACTATTAAAGGAAAATATGGAAGGAAGAACAGATACCGATTGAGTGGAAAAAAGGAAACCTCATTAAGCTCCCGAAGAAAGGAGACCTTAGTTCTTCCTCTAACTATAGAGGAATAACCCTGCTGTCCATCCCCAGCAAAGTACTCAACAGAATGCTGCTAAACAGAATGAAGGAGGCAATAGATACCAATCTTAGGGACCAACAAGCAGTTTTCAGAAAAGACAGATCCTGCACATACCAGATTACATCACTGAGAATTATTGTGGAACAATCTCTGCAGTGGATCTCGCCACTACGCATCAAATTTATTGACTATGAGAAGGCGTTTGATAGTGTAGACAGACAGACTGTGTGGAAGCTAAGACACTACGGGGTACTACAAAAATTGACAGACATAATTAAGGCTTCTCACGAAGGACTGTCGTGCAGAATTGTTCATGGCCAGCAAACAACTGCGGCTTTTGGGGTACAGACCGGTGTCAGACAGGGGTGTCTGCTCTCGCCTTTCTTATTCCTGCTGACCATTGATTGAATAATGAAAATGTCTACAGAGCAGAAGAGAAATGGTATCCAGTGGACACTATGGAAACAGCTTGATGATCTGGATTTTGCGGATGATCTGGCCCTAATATCACACACAGCAACAGATGCAAAAGAAAACCAATTATGTAGCAAAGTACTCTGCTTACATCGGCCTGAACATCTATAGTGGAAAAAGCAAAGTCCTTAAAATGGTTACTGGAAATTTGATTGAAAGAAATTTCGTCGACAGAAAATTGATCGACGAAAATTTCATCGAACGGAAATTTGGTCGAATCTTTTTTTCAGTTCACATGTTAAAAATTTCGTCAAATTTATTTTTGAACGCACTATACTATACAGTAAAAAAAATAATGCGTTTAACAATAAATTTGACGCCTTAAAATCAATACATCAAGCAACACACCTATAGGAGGTGGATAGCTTTACATACCTCGGCAGCATCATTGACATACAAGGAGGGACAGACGCCGACATAAGAGTGAGAATTGGCAAGGCAAGAGCAACATTTAACCAGCTAAAAAAAGTCTTGAGCTGCAGCAACTTGACCCTCCAGACCAAGATCAGGATATTCAACACCTCAGTAAAACCTGTCTTGTTATATGGAGCAGAAACATGGCGAACAGCAGCTGGTTCAAAAGCTACAGATGTTTATCAACTCATGTCTTTGAATTATTCTACGAAACCGCTGGGCCAACGTAATTACCAATGAGGATCTCTGGCGGCGCACACATCAAGAACCAGTGGAAGAGTTAGTCTACCCGCGCAGTTGGAGATGGATTGGTCACACCCTCAGAAAGTCCACATCAAGTATAATGAGACAAGGCCTCACTTGGAACCCCAAGGGCAATAGAAAAAGAGGTCGACCCAAAATGACTTGGAGAAGGGAGCTGGATGCAGACACCAAAAAGAGTGGGCACAACTGGAGAGACTTGTCCAAGATCGGGATGCCTGGAGAGCCTTTGTTTGTGGCCTGTGCCCCAGAGGGGACGACAGGCGATGATGATACAAAAGACAATAAAAATTTAACACAAAATCATTACTTCATCAAAATCTAATCATATAGTTTAAGTATGAGATTAAAGAAGTTGAATAAACAAATAACTTGTTCAAAATGATTAAACAGAATAAAATAAATTTGATGTTTTATTATACTTTATTCATAATTTACATCAGCAAACAAATTTTACTCTTTATCTTTTTAAAAATCGAATACAAATGGCAATGGGAATTTTTTCTTTGCCAAAGCTTTCACAAGGAGTAATAATGCTTCACTTAACTCATTCCCGACGGCTGCGACTAAATGCGTCCTTTGCGGGTTTCGGCGGATGCGTCCAAATGCGTCTGGCCACACCCCCCTACTTTTCTTTTCTCCCTAGTTATAAAATCACGCATCCCCGAGATTACTAGTGATAACCTCGCGGTAGCGAGATTCCACGAGCATTCAATAAAAAAAACCGGAAGTTTTTATCTCGTTTCATTCATTTTCAAAGCTTGTCTCAAGCTAGTCGGATCACAGTGAAATTTTTTGTGACATTTTTTTGTGAAATTTTGAAAATGGCCTTCCAATTTCTACAATCCCTTATCGATGGAAATGAACAATTGCTAGACGAGGGTTCTGATATTGAAGTTAATGAACTGTTTTCAGAATCTAGTGATTCTGATGACGATTCTGTAAATGATAGTGTTACTTCTAACACGAACACTACTGGCGCGGAATGGTCCGATGGACTGTCCAATGTAACAGAAAATATGGGCGTATTTTCTGAATATGTAGGAAGTCTACTGGATATGCCAATTGGCAGCCTACCTATAAACTTTTTCAAGCTGTATCTGACGGACAAATGTATTGATGAGTTTGTTTTACAAACTAATTTGTATGCCAAGCAACAATTGGCCAAGCAGTCGGGCCCTAGGCCTAGGGCATCTACCATAACATGGACACCAGTAAATGCAGATGACATCTACAAATATATATATATCAATATCATGTTTGGCCTTCACCAAGTGCCAGATGTAAGACTGTACTGGTCTTCTGACAATATGTGGAGGGTCCCTGCAGTGGCTGACGTCATGAGCAGAGATCGTTTCCAGTTGATTCATCGGTTTTTCCATGTCAACGACAGCTCTCTTCAACCCGCCAAGGACAGCCCAAACTATGATCCCCTATACAAGGTGAGGCCCTTTCTGGACCACATAAGGCACCAATGCTCATCACAGTACAAGCCTCAGAGACAACTAAGTGTTGATGAAGCCATGGTCGGTTTTAGGGGAAGACTTGGGTTCAAGCAATATATGAAAGATAAGCCGACTCCCTGGGGCTTGAAGATTTGGTGTTGTGCCGAAGCCAAGACCGGTTACATTTTAAACTTTAAAGTGTACACTGGTAAAAGTGAGGTGAGCTCTACCAATGGTTTGGGCTATGATGTCGTCATGGCTATGGCCGAGCCCTATTTGGATAAAAGGCATGAGATTTTTTTTGACAATTTTTTTTCTTCGCCCAAGCTGGCAGAAGACCTACTTGCCCGTGACACCTATTGCTGTGCCACAATTAGGCCCAACCGCAAAGGCTGGCCTCTTAAAAAATCTAAACAAAGAAAAGGTGACTGCACAATGCAGCAAAAGGGACTACTTGTTGCCTGCCAATGGACAGACAAGCGCCAAGTAAATATGATATCAACAAATTCAAATCCACTGATGACAACCGTTGAGAGAAGATCCAAAGACGGGATAATTGAAGTGGAAATCCCCTGCAGTGTAGACTCATACAATTCATATATGTTTGGTGTGGATTTAGGAGATCAGCACCGTTCGTATTATCCTGTAGGACGACCTAGCCATAAATGGTGGAGGTACCTCTTCTGGTATTTAATCCAGGTATCCATTGTTAATGGTTATCTACTGATGAAAAGGGTGAACCCTGATTCCCCTTTTAGCAAGTGCCACCTCAAGTTTCGTTCAAAGTTGGCTCAACAGCTACTGAATTTAAAAACAAGAGTCACCCCATCAAGCTCTTCTTGCCTGAACAGGCCAAGTATTGCTGGCATTGCAAGACCTTTCAGCCCCAAGCATAGGCTCTCTACAATGCCAGGGAGAAAGCGCAGATGCTACCAGTGTGCCATGGTAGGAGCAAAAATGCCCAGCGGCAGAACAAAGGAAACCACCAAAGGCTGTTATTTATGTCAAGTGCATTTGCATGCTGGACAATGCTACAGCACTTACCATGAGAGCATAAAATAAACTTTAAGTGGTGTTAAAGTTGAATTAAATGTAGGAAAAAAGCGGTCAAAATATCATTTGTTACATTTTTATTAATTTTGTGTCGTCGTTTGGTCTTGTTGTACCAGTAATGTTATATATTTCTGAAATCTTATCCATTTCTGAATGCAATAATATTTTTTTGGTTTAAATTGGTTAATATTTAGGTACCAAAAACAATTTTATAAAATATATATATGGTAAAAAATCAGAGTAGCTTCCCTTTTCCAGGAAAATGAATATAAACAGGAAGTGAGTGCTCAGGGGGGAATGAGTTAAGTAGCTGTACTTGGATTATTTATGACACTGATTTCTTGGTTAACGGATTGACAAAATAATATTACAATAACGTGCAGACTCGGGTTGTGGAGTTTAACTCTGCGCTACATATTCATATCTTTTTTGTTGTTTCTTTTTGATAAAATAACATGATAAATATTCTATTTAAACTATTCAAATTTACTTGTAACATATAAGGAGCCTTTTTAAAGGCCAATTAGCCAAATAATGTAATTGATGACTAATAATTTGCAAATTAATTGGTGCAACATAAATATTCGATATTAAAATTATCATAACATAATTATCCCTGAGCTCTTAGTGGAGTCTGAGCTTACAGAAATTTTGTCCAAAGCAGAATCTTAGGAAACAAACAAAATCGCAGTAACTGAACAAATTTAATTATACTCCCCAACCCTTGTTAACACTACAGTTCCAACAAAATGTAATGTTATTTTTGTATGTTTAATTACACACTGGGACTAGATTGGCAGTATGCTAAATAATAATACAATGTAATCATATACATTTTCCATGGATTTGAATCTTGATTCAATTGAGAAATCTTTTAAAAATGCCAGGGTTGTCCCATTAAATGTGATGTAGTTTCTTTACAATGGAGTTACTCATCAGAACCATGAATTTAATTTCATATCAAAATAAGAGCAAAAGAAAATACAATAAAATTACATTACTACTGAAATATCAGTATGAACCGTAACATCAATCTCACAATATTTTGTGTGTATGTTTTGTCTCTAATTGAGTCATATAAGAACAACAAGCAAAGTCAGAAGATTCTTTTGGTTTGTCTTTTAAACTTGTAAATGTTTTCTTATATGTTTAGCTATTTTAGAAAAACTGACAAATGCAGCAGAACATGTGTCACATTTAAAGGGTTTGTCTCTAGTATGTATTGTTTTGTGCGCAATTAAAGCTGAACTTTGAGCAAATGCAGTAGAACAAATGTCACATTTAAAGGATTTCTCTCCAGTATGTATTGTTTTGTGTCGAGTTAAATGTGATCTCAAAGCAAATGCAGTAGAACATATGTCACATTTAAAGGGTTTGTCTTTAACAGTATGTCTTCTTTTGTGTACATTTAAATTTGATCTACTAGCAAATGCAGTAGAACAGACGTCACAAATAAATGGTTTCTCTCCAGTATGTCTTCTTTTGTGTTCAGTTAAGTGTGATCCATTAGAAAATGCAGCAGAACATGTGTCACATTTATAGGGTTTCTCTCCAGTATGTTTTCTTTTGTGTACATTTAAATGTGATCTCCTAGCAAATGCAGTAGAACAGACGTCACAAATAAATGGTTTCTCTCCAGTATGTCTTCTCTTGTGATCAGTTAAAACTGATTTCTTAGAAAATGCAGCAGAACATGTGTCACATTTAAAGGGTTTCTCTCCAGTATGTATTGTTTTGTGTCGAGTTAAATTTGATCTCAAAGCAAATGAAGCAGAACATATGTCACATTTAAAGGGTTTCTCTCCAGTATGTCTTCTTTTGTGTGCAATTAAAGTTGAACTTTGAGCAAATGCAGTAGAACAAATGTCACATTTAAAGGGTTTCTCTCCAGTATGTATTGTTTTGTGTCGAGTTAAATGTGATCTCAAAGCAAATGCAGCAGAACATATGTCACATTTAAAAGGTTTGTCTTCTACAGTATGTCTTCTTTTGTGTACATTTAAATTTGATCTCTTAGCAAATGCAGTAGAACAGACGTCACAAATAAATGGTTTCTCTCCAGTATGTCTTCTTTTGTGTTCAGTTAAGTGTGATCGATTAGAAAATGAAGCATAACATGTGTCACATTTATAGGGTTTCTCTCCAGTATGTTTTCTTTTGTGTACATTTAAATGTGATCTCCTAGCAAATGCAGTAGAACTGATGTCACAAATAAATGGTTTCTCTCCAGTATGTCTTCTCTTGTGATCAGTTAAAACTGATTTCTCAGAAAAAGCAGCAGAACATGTGTCACATTTAAAGGGTTTCTCTCCAGTATGTATTGTTTTGTGTCGAGTTAAATTTGATCTCAAAGCAAATGAAGCAGAACATATGTCACATTTAAAGGGTTTCTCTCCAGTATGTCTTCTTTTGTGTGCAATTAAAGTTGAACTTTGAGCAAATGCAGTAGAACAAATGTCACATTTAAAGGGTTTCTCTCCAGTATGTTTTGTTTTGTGTTGAGTTAAATGTGATCTCAAAGCAAATGCAGCAGAACATATGTCACATTTAAAGGGTTTCTCTCCAGTATGTCTTCTTTTGTGTGCAATTAAAGCTGAAATTTGAGCAAATGCAGCAGAACATATGTCACATTTAAAGGGTTTCTCTCCAGTATGTTTTCTTGTGTGAATAGCTAATTCAAGTTTTGTAACAAAGGAGGCAGAACAAATTTCACATAGGTATGGCTTGACTCCATCATGTCTTCTTTTGTGTTCAGTTAAGTGTGTTCGATTAGAAAATGCAGCATAACATATGTCACATTTAAAGCGTTTCTCTCCAGTATGTTTTCTTTTGTGTACATTTAAATGTGATCTCCTAGCAAATGCAGCAGAACATATGTCACATTTAAAGGGTTTCTCTCCAGTATGTTTTCTTGTGTGAATAGCTAATTCAAGTTTTGTAACAAAGGAGGCAGAACAAATTTCACATTTGTATGGTCTGTCTTCAGTATGTCTTCTTTTGTGTTCAGTTAATTGTGATCGATTAGCAAATGCAGCAGAGCATGTGTCACATTTAAAGGGTTTCTCTCCAGTATGTTTTCTTTTGTGTACATTGAAATATGATCTAGTAGCAAATGCAGAAGAACATGTGTCACATTTAAAATGTTTCTCTCCAGTACTGGTATGTTTGCTTTTGTGTCGCGTTAAATGTGATTTATTTGCAAATGCAGTAGAACAAATGTCACACTTAAAGGGTTTCTCTCCAGTATTTTTTCTTGTATGAATAGTTAATTCAGATTTAGTAAAAAAAGCATCAGAACAAATTTCACTTACATATGGTGTGTCTCCAGTATGTCTTATTTTGTGTTTAGTTAAAGCTGAACTATGAGAAAATGCAGTACAAGAAATGTCACATTTAAAGGGTTTCTCTCCAGTATGAATTCTTGCGTGAATAGTTATTTCAGATTTTGTAACAAAGGAGGCAGAACAAAGTTCACATTTGTACTGTTTTACTACAACTCTAGGATATTGTCTCTTGTGTAAAGCTAACTTTTGACTTTTAGCTAAAGCTGTGTAACAAATTTTACATTTATAAGACATTGATTCATCACAAGATTTTGTGGGTATCTGTGCAAATATGTGCAGAATGTCATCAAAAACTGCATTACATGTGTCACATTCATATGTATCCAGTTCTTTAGAGACAGCCACATGCGATTGTCCAGGTTCCAGGTTTGATGTAGAACTTATATTTTGAACATGCTGAATATTTTCAAGTAATGTTATCTCTGGTTCTTTCTCTTGAAAACAGGCCAGTTTTTCTTCTGTTAACTTTTCTAACATAGTTGTTGAAACACATATAGTTGAAAATGTTTTGAAATCCTGATCACTACAAAATCCTGTCTCCAACTTAATTTTTGCATGAACTAAACAGTCAGAGTCTGTATCTTGCCTTGGGTTAACATCATTATATATTTCTTTCTTTAGTTGTTTACTGAAGTCAATTTCTGCCTCTGTCTTTGGTACAAAATCTTGTTCCTTTATAAATAGCCTGGGATTAAACTTCAAATCAATTTTCTCCATTGTCAAGATCTGAAAACAAACAAAGTGTGAAGGCTTTGAAATCTGATCTGTATGCATGCATTTGTTTTGTCTATAAATCTCAATGAAATAATAAAACTGGCATTCCTGATAAATTTAAAACATCTGAAACAAATAAAAATAAAATAAATGAAAGAAATTGAAAAATATGTGCATTAGAAAAACAGTTTTGATTACACACATTTTCTGACACTGACAATGATTATAATCAAATTTTCTTAAATTGGTTATAATCAAGATTTCTAGCAATCAAATTTTCAAACAATGGTTATATCTAATTTTCTAATAATGATTATAATAAAATATTCTAACAATGGCTATAACAATAATAATTTTCTTAGAGTGGTTTTATTCAAATTTTCAAAAAATGGTTTATACTCATATTTCATGTAGTAATAAATTAAATTGAAATAAATGTATTCTGTTTCTTTAATATTGCTTAACTAGACCTATAGTTATAGCCTTGGCTAAAACAAAATAATTGGTTTTGCACAAATCACAAGATGTGAAAATTGAAATGTAATCTCTAAAATGTCCTTGACCTACAGGGTAACGATTTATCACTAAACTAAGCTGAAAATGTTATTACAATATCAGTATGTCAGGTGTGTATTGAGACCTATTACTATTAATAAGGAACCTGGGTGGAGTTGTCTAAACTGAGTGTATTCTTTACAATTTACAGTACAGCTCAAACTCAAGTTAAGGCTACTACTCAAGTAGAAGTTTGCCTTGGTCATATTCACATGTGAAAGAGGAATAATAATAATAATAATAATACAGTAAAACCTCCGTTTTGTGACCCTCTCTTAAACAACTTCCTCCAATATACGACTGAAAAAAATATACAGATGCTTTGTACTATATAAACAAGCTCTCTTAAACAACTCCCTCTAAAACACGATTTGCGACTTTCAAATAACTCAATTTTACGACGTAGTCCTTGAAAAAGTCAGATTCCAAAGCAATGCTATATTTTTGTTTACAACTTTTAACGGCAGACGATGAGTAAAGCAGCTAGGAAATTGTGCCTTCTTCACTGCTTTGAAATACTCCAATGAGCTTACTATGTTTGCCCTGAGCAGGGACCTTTCAGAACTTGCCGACACCATGTCTGTTTGCCCTGAGCAGGGACCTTTCAGGCTTTGTAGAAACCATGTCTGGTGTTTAAAGTGACATACTAAAAGAACATGCAAAAGGCAAACGGGTTGGGGGGGGGGGGGGATCATGCAAACAAAAACAGAAATAACAGCTTTCTTTCTTTCAACAAAAAATCTATTCAAGGATTGAATAGAAATAATTACAACAATATTAATCCACGTATCTTATACATAAATAGTTATAACTCTAATCATGTACTCAGCACTTACACATGCTTTAAATCAACTACCATACAAGTCAGCAATGATTATTATTTGGCAGTGTCTACACGTACGGCGCGCCCGACATATAGTGCGGGAGATATACGTCCGGCGGGCCTGTCACGTGACCCCCGGACAACTAATATGTCATTATTCCGTCAAGTTATGTGACAAGAGGTCACCGGCAAAATAGTTGCATTGCATATGATATTCCAATATTGTGTACAATAATTACATACATTAGTCAGATGATCCCTAGATAATAAATAAATACTGAACATGTTAATATATTCATATGCTATGACTATGAGATACATAAACTGTAAGCATTTGAATGTGAATATTAAACTAGTTGGCCTATACTTAACTAGTCATAGTACTATTACTACTAGTATTACTAACGATTTGATTCCGACTCTTAAAAAAAAAAAAAAGTCTGTTGTATTGGTTAAACATCTCATAAAGCTCTGACTACTGTTACAAATAAACATAAAAAGTTAAATATAAAATATACTTTTAATTAAAATAAGAAGAAAAAAAAGTAAAATTCGATCCCGATCCAGTAACCTAAACTATCATTAACTATCAAATAACATAAGTTCGCTAAGCGTCTATTCTACCACAAGACCACACAAGTTCACATTTAACTGTTTTATTTTTATCTTAAAACCAGGTCAGTACTGAGAAGTAGGGTTGGTCCCGCACTAAAACGTCTGGCGCACCGGATGTGTAGACATTTCGTTTTTATTTTGGAAATCTGAAGATAGAATTATGATCAATTATCAATTTCAATTAGAATAGTCACATAGTGACTGCTGAGACTGTATCATTTCATTGGAATATTGGTTGTGAGTTTAATCTATATTTCTGAACGAAAGATGCTAGATATTTGTACCATAACCCTATTTACTATATATCAATTTCGGTAATTTGATACATTTAAAGGGTTTGTCTAGTGCCGCAATGTCTCACATGGCCGCCATCTTGGTTGCTGCGACCCGTAAAATTAAGAATAAAACCTTAAATAATAATGAAAAAATTTCCTAAATGTATCCCTAAACCTAACCTGAACCCTAAACAATCACGCTGGGCACTAATTGTATCAAAAAGCCTCCATTTGTATTAAATATTTACTTAGTTTTACACATACGAATAATTTCCTTGTCTCTTAATGTGTAGCTGTAATATTTCTCATGCACCGAGCATTATCAAACATTTTGTTGAAACAGAGTAACTTGCCCATGGTTTAGCATACAAAAGTTATACCCTCTCCTCTAAAAATCGTTAAAATGAAACAAATAATCTACCCACCCCCATTATTCGTCTCCAATTTCTCTAATGTATTTATTTTTAACACAAACTCTATGTCATTTAATGTTTCTTTCAGTGTCAGGTATATTTCCTGGGGGGGGGGTTTAGGGGGAGCACTGTACACCCTTAGAAAGTCAAGCCCCCGACCTTCCCCCCCTCGGTCGAAGACTATTATGTGTACAACAATTATACCATTAAAACCTAAAAAATATTTTCTATCAAAACGACTAAATTTTAATTTGTAAAACACTTTAAATAATTTTAAAAGAATAACATTAACTGCTGCCTTACACTTACACCGATTACAATTATTGGAATCAATGAAATATCTCAACGCTCGAATATAAGTCACAATATAATTTTGTTACAGTTACAGGCTTACAGATCTGGATTACTAATATCGTAATGCGGTAATGTTCTGAAAATTGGTCTCTTCTGACTGATGATAGGTAAGCGAAAGTTTTATGTTCATTTGTTCTCATCGTTTGCTGCCCTCTTGGACACTACTTCTCAGCTAAGTGCTATATTATAATTTTCTGATATTTTTTAATTTTATCCGTTTCTTGGTTTGTTAGCTGATGAAGGCTTCCTGCCGACACGTTCGTTATTTTGTTGCGTTCCTTTTTTCAGGTTTAACCTTACTGTGTTTTACTAATCTTCATTTGTTCGCATGTATCGTTTTTTGTGTTTTGAAAACTGTGAGTGTGTCTATGTGCAACCTAGTGTAAACACAGTGAATACCACGGAATTAAAACAGTGGCGAAAGAAGGGAATGCGGAGGGGTGATCTGACCATGACCCACTAGAGTTCTAGTAGGTCGTTATCATTTTTCCCTCTGCATTGACAGGTGACATTTTCAGCCGCCAACTGCAATAATTTTTTGTGGAAATGGAAGGTTAAAAAAACTTTACCCGCCCCGGGCAGCCCTAGCACAAAATAAGCCACTGTAAACCACCTTTATATCAATATAAGGCTGATATAAGGTCCAAATTTTGATAAAGTTCTTGCTAAGTATCAAACATTTGAAATCTGTTGTCAACGTATATTTCCTCATAAAATATAAACTTTTAAAGTAGGGTAGCCTGTTAATTAAAAAATTGTATGATGATGTCATGATTTAAAAAATATAGGTATTAGCATAATTTTAAAATGCACTCGATTAGATGTGTGATCGGCTAGATAAAATGAAAATTTTTATGAAACTTTGATATATTTAAAGAAAATTAAATCAGGAATTAAATGGGCGCACTCCAAAATTGATTTTGTTTTATTAATAATTATAATTAAATTGAAAGTTTTTCTATTTTCTTTAAAGGTGATCATTTTGTTACATCGTTGATAAACATAGGAATTTTAAATATTTAACCTAGTAGACCTATATGTGTATTAAGTTCCAAACTGTTTTTAATTTAAAAAAAATGAATTTAACCCATCCTAAATACTCCATAAATTTGTAGTCCCGTAGGTAGCTGCCGTTTTTTAAATTTCTCAATTTTATTGACTTCAATATATTTTGTATCATACACAGATAATATAATTTAAGTGTGGAACATAACACTTTTTCAGACAAACTAAATGAAAACTGAAAAACTAAAAAAAATCTAGCAATTGATAGGAAGCCCAAAAACTAGTTGCATAATCATGTTATCTTAAAAGGAGTTTAAAAGAACCTACAATTTTAAACACAGTGTAGCATTAATTACATTCAGAATTTAAAAAAAAAGTAAAACTATCACTTTTCGAAAATTATTTTTACAAGAAAGAAGAATACCTAGTTCTGGTTCTGGTTCTGGTTCGGTACGTTGCTGCATCCATATACTGGCATATGTGCAACGGTTGGGGAAGCGATGTTGCCAATCTAACGGCTCCTAGCAGATGCCAGGGCGGCCTTGAAGCTTTCGATCGTTGTCGAGTTCACGGCGGTATTGTCCAGGTTGTTCCAAGCAATTATGGTGCGTGGAAAGAATGACTTTAGTTTTATTATCTGATTTGACTACAAGTGTCAAGGAATTTTGGCTCATCATCTTTTGGCATTTGTCTCAAGGTACTTCAGTAGGTGAGGTGATATGTAGTCCCGCAGTTCCTTTGCTCGAATTCCCTTGTCTTTCTCACTGGCGGGATTACTATCCCTCTTTTTTAAAATTGAGACAATATCAGGTTGAAAGGGATTCAACTCTCTTGGTGCCTACAATAAGATTTTGCGTGCATTGGCATATTACCATCTCATTCATTGATTTTAGCATCTCATCAAGAATAGCCAAATTCTTCTTTACATATTTTTACAGCATGAGTCTTCAAGCTTTTAATGATGACTTTGCGATCTTTGGTTGATCCTGACCACACACAATGCATGGCTATCTTTTGTGTGCACACGATTTGGAATGTGTTCTCTGTAGCCTTCAATCATCTCCTTCTTTGATTTGTCATCTGCGTGTGCAAAGAAGTCATGAAACACTTTGTGGACTAATGAATAACTGAGGATTTTCTTGTCAATAAGTGGCATAAGTGCCTCTCGCATACTCCTAATGACATTGTCTTTCTTTTCAGGCTGTTCCTCCATAATCTGATCAAGCGAATTGATACACACGTTCCTTAAACATAGAGAATGCTGGTCCATAAAACTCTTATAGAATGGCCAGTCTTTGTGGAAGCGTTGCATAATCATTAAAAGCATTCTCAATGATGTCTGATGCTTCGTTGTGTCTGATCAGCTTACGAACTTGACCATGGACACTTGTGAACATTTGAGCACGGAGCTCTTTTGAGCAATAATGAATCAACTTCCTTACAACATATTTGTCATACTTCTGCTTGCAAAGCTCACATATAACATTTTGCAATCATTCAAATATTATGTTGCGTTGCTCTTCTGTTCCATACTGAATAAGACATTGGGTCACTCGGGCTGAATCGTGAACCAGTGACAGATTTTAACTTTCCCACCACCATTTTCATTAAATTATCATAGATCTTTTGGCATACTCGATGAGGTCATAGTTATTTTTTTACCATTTAGCACTGCTGCCTTAACGCCTGACGAGTCTGTTTTGGAAAAAAGTTCCTTACATTCAGTACTTGTTTTTACTGATCACAATCCTCTATCATTTTTGAATAAGATGGTCTCCAAAATCAAAGATTATACGATGAAGTCTATTTTTACAAGAGTATAATTAGCACATAAAACATATTAAAGGAAAAGAAAATGTTACTGCTGATACTTTGTCCAGAAATTAATATTCACTGTACATAAATTATGTAATTGTTTTTAAGCTTTTAAAAGGCTTTTTTAAAAAATAGCCTGAAAGAAAGAAATGTATTTTATTTGACTTCTTTAATGGAAAAGAATTACTTTTTCGAAAAATGAAATGTTTTCTTTTAAGAGGGGAGGTGTTATGTAGACGACGTGTTTACTTTCTTCTTTCCCGAGAATGAACTCTACCTGACCCCAATCTCGGAACCTCATTTAGGGTGTGGCTAGCTGAAAATAGTCTCTATTGACCTTGTTTAGAAGTAAATAAAATTAATAGTCTGTTCCCTTTGAATAATGTAGAAAATTGTAGAAGTAACCAGAAAAGAATACAATGTGTAAGTCGATTCGAGTAGCTTCTAAAGAAACTGACTATATAAGGCCGATAGATTAAATGACAGAGGGAGCAGATCCTTTATCACGAGATACTATGAGCGTGTGTGTTATTTTTGCTAGGAGGCGAGATTTGTTTACTGTGTGTGTGTAGATTTATTTTTATTTACTGTACCCTTTCTGCAAATTGTGTCCATTCACATTCGTACCGGTACAAGCAAAACAGTGTACTGTAAGTCAATAGTTTTAATTATCAGTGTGTCAGTGTTCACCTCCCAACAATGAGGTGTGTCAGTGTGCACCTCCTATCCCTGAAGTGTGTCAGTGTTCACCTCCCACCCCTAAAGTGTGTCAGTATTCACCTCCCATCCCTGAAGTGTGTCAATGTTAACCTCCCATCCCTGTAGTGTTTTGAGTGTTCACCTCCCATCCCTGAAGTGTGACAGTATTCACCTCCCATCCCTGAAGTGTTTTGAGTGTTCACCTCCCATCCCTGAAGTGTGTCAGCTTTCACCTCCCATACCTGAAGTGTGTTAGTGTTCACCTCCAATCCCTGATGTGTGTCAGTGTTCACCTCCCATCCGTGAAGTGTTTTGAGTGTTCACCTCTCATCCATGAAGTGTGTCAGTATTCACCTCCCATCCCTGAAGTGTTTTGACTATTCACCTCCCATCCCTGAAGTGTGTTAGTGTTCACCTCCCATCCCTGAAGTGTGTTAGTGTTCACCTCCCATCCCTGAAGTGTGTTAGTGTTCACCTCCCATCCCTGAAGTGTGTTAGTGTTCACCTCCCATCCCTGAAGTGTGTTAGTGTTCACCCCCCATCCCTGAAGTGTGTTAGTGTTCACCTCCCATCCCTGAAGTGTGTTAGTGTTCACCTCCCATCCCTGAAGTGTGTTAGTGTTCACCTCCCATCCCTGAAGTGTGTTAGTGTTCACCTCCCATCCCTGAAGTATGTCAGTGTTCACCTCCCATCTCTGAAGTGTGTTAGTGTTCACCCCCCATCCCTGAAGTGTGTTAGTGTTCACATCCCATCTCTGAAGTGTGTCAGTGTTCACATCCCATCTCTGAAGTGTGTAAGTGTTCACATCCCATCTCTGAAGTGTGTCAGTGTTCACATCCCATCTCTGAAGTGTGTAAGTGTTCACATCCCATCCCTGAAGTGTGTCAGTGTTCTCCCATCTCTGAAGTGTGTCAGTGTTCACAGCGGACCATTTGGACGCTCTATAAGTGGAAGCAAATACGCCTTTTTTATTTCTGTGTTTGATTCGTAGAATGCAATAATTGTTATATGCTAGTAATGGAATATTTCTGTTCATGATTTATATTAGGCAGTGTTTTAATCACTTGTTAGCTCCGTCAATCGACGTGTAACAATGATGTTGTGATGGTTGAACATAACAGCCGTTCACTGAATTCTGAAATGGAATTAGATACCAGTGCATGTCAGCATAGCACGCAGCCGTTTTATCGTTCTGGTCACACATACTGCAATTTGCTTAAAAGCTATTGATGCAACAGTATACGACCAGCGTTAATACGTACAATTTATTGTGTAGTAGGCTACCTCTCCTGCCGTGTGCTATATTCTCACATAGAAAATGATGTATGTGTTAGGAGACTATTACCAGCTGCTTTTATATACTTAGACATTTCGCAATTTGCTTTTGTCTGAAAAAGACACAGCGATTGCGTGATGCATGTATCTAATCAATGGTGGTTATACCATACACCATTATAGTACCTGTCCTGCAATGGGTGCATCTTACATAGACCCCTTACATGGATGACAGTACCACCGTTAGACCTCTATGCTAGCCCTCACATCTCACACTGGTTCTTTGTGTAACACAATGTACGTGCTACAAGTTAAACACAGTGTACGTGCTACAAGTTAAACACAGTGTACGTGCTACAAGTTAAACACAGTGTACGTGCTACAAGTTAAACACAATGTACGTGCTACAAGTTAAACACAGTGTACGTGCCACAAGTTAAATACAGTGTACGTGCAATAAGTTAAACACTGTCACACGATATCTTTTGTCATGAAACATTATTAATAATATAATTTTAATTTCAAATGGTTTACCATGTACGCATACTCTATTCTTAGTTAGGTATATTTTGTCACACCCTGTATTTACAGGATTAGTTAATATGCTTATTTGTTAGCTGTGTTGGTCCGTGAAAGTTAGTCAGGACATGGTTAACCTGTACTATTTGTTTCTTTGCAGGTATTGTCCCCTTCCTTTACCTTTTCTTTGCTAGTTTTCAAATAAATAAAAGCTATAGTCCTCAAGACCTGAGTTTCTTTAGTGTATGGTAGTAAAACTGTAGCCACCATACCATCACCACCGCCAACATCTTATCACACTACTACATTAAGATCCTATCTAAAGAAGATTTTGGCTCCCGCTGTGTCTGCCCTCTTTGCCCCATTCTCATGGCTCTGCCCGAGGGCAACATGCACCCAGAGGGACGTATATCATAGGGACCACTGGGCTGGCCAAACTGTCGGCGGTATAAACCCTCGACGCATTTTTTAATAATTATTATTATTATTATTATTTGCTGTCTTATATAGCGCGGTACCCCAGCCTAGGGCTAGGCTCACCGCGCTGTACATAAAAAATATTTTTAAAAGAGACATAATCGTTACAATAACATAAAATACATATATGTAATAAAGAACAGCTGTATAGAGACTAAACAAAATCTAATGCATATTCACCTCATCCACACCAGAACTTTTACATGACAAGCCATGGACGACGAGCAGGAGCAGCGTTTATTGGTCAGATGTGAGTAATCAGTCGGGGTAGTAGAGTTTAAAGAGATGTGTTTTGAGTGCAGTTTTGAAGGCTGTGATAGTTGATATATTGCAGATGTGTAGTGGAAGAGAATTCCATTGTTTGGGGGCACAGTGACTTCAAAACAATCTATTACATTGATTTCTTTGGCGTTCACACAATTCATGTGCAAACACACCATTGTCCTGAAGTTTGAAATTCAGTTCATACAATTCATGTGCAAACACACCAATGCCCTGAAGTTTGAAATTCAGTTCATACAATTCATGTGCAAACACACCATTGTCATGAAATTAGACATTCAGTTCATACAATTCATGTGCAAACACACCATTGTCCTGAAGTTTAACATTCAGTTTATACAATTCATGAGCAAACACACCAGTGCCCTGAAGTTTTACATTAAGTTTATACAATTCATGTGCAAACACACCATTGTCCTGAAGTTTAACATTCAGTTCATACAATTCATGTGCAAACACACCATTGTCCTGAATTTTTACATTTAGTTCATACAATTCATGTGCAAACACACCATTGTCCTGAAGTTTGACATTCAGTTCAATCAATTCATGTGCAAACACACCATTGTCCTGAAGTTTGACATTTAGTTCATTTAACTTTTCAATAACTTTAATGGCAAGCTATTTTTTGACAATAATTGTATTAAAGTCACATTTAATGGTCTTCATCTTTAGGAACTCAGCCATCTAACACTGGTATGTTACAGCCGAGATTCAGCCATCTAACACTGGTGTAATACAGCCGAGACTCAGCCATCTAACTCTGGTGTGGTACAGCCGAGATTCAGATATCTAACACTGGTGTGGTACAGTCGAGATTCAGCCATCTAACACTGGTTTAATACAGTCGAGACTCAGCCATCTAGCACTGATGTGGTACAGCCGAGATTCAGCCCTTGAACCGTAGTGTGGTACAGGACAAATGGAATGTCCAGTTTCCAAATCGTCAAGTAATGCCTTGAACTGTCTGTGATGACGTCCTCTTGATCTGATGAGGTTGATGAATCTAGTTGTCAATAACATGCTTGATATTCAAAACAGTTTTACACAGACTTCCTTGATGGATCTGACAGTGAAGTGGTAATTATGCTTGGTCAGCCGACTTTCTTGCTGGATCTCACAGTGAAGTGGTAATAATGCCAGGTTAGCAGACTTTCTTGATGGATCTCACAGTGAAGTAGTAATAATGCCAGGTTAGCAGACTTTCTTGATGGATCTCACAGTGAAGTGGTAATAATGCCAGGTTAGCAGACTTTCTTGATGGATCTCACAGTGAAGTGGTAAGAATGCCAGGTTAGCAGACTTTCTTGATGGATCTCACAGTGAAGTGGTAATAATGCCAGGTTAGCAGACTTTCTTGATGGATCTCACAGTGAAGTGGTAATAATGCCAGGTTAGCAGACTTTCTTGATGGATCTCACAGTGAAGTGGTAATAATGCCAGATTAGCAGACTTTCTTGATGGATCTCACAGTGAAGTGGTAATAATGCCAGGTTAGCAGACTTTCTTGATGGATCTCACAATGAAGTGGTTATAATGCTTAGTGAGGATATCCTGCTTTAATCTTATCACTCATCAACTTTACCAGACCTACATTTATTCCCAGTCAAAGCACAAGCTCTGTCAGTTACCATCTTGTTCCAAACCAATTCAGTTCTTTCACTACAGTTAGTAACAACATTGAATATATCATGGCCTGTGGTTGTGTCTTTGAGTGACACAACTCTCAATTGTAACACTTACCATCTAGTTCCAAATCAACCCAGTTCTTTCACTACAGTTAGTAACAGCATTGAATATATCATGGCCTGTGATTGTGTCTTTGAGTGACACAACTCTCAATTGTAACACTTACCATCTAGTTCCAAATCAACCCAGTTCTTTCACTACAGTTAGTAACAGCATTGAATATATCATGGCCTGTGATTGTGTCTTTGAGTGACACAACTCTCAATTGTAACACTTACCATCTAGTTCCAAATCAACCCAGTTCTTTCACTACAGTTAGTAACAGCATTGAATATATCATGGCCTGTGATTGTGTCTTTGAGTGACACAACTCTCAATTGTAACACTTACCATCTAGTTCCAAATCAACCCAGTTCTTTCACTACAGTTAGTAACAGCATTGAATATATCATGGCCTGTGGTTGTGTCTTTGAGTGACACAACTCTCAATTGTAACACTTACCATCTAGTTCCAAACCAATTCAGTTCTTTCAATACAGTTAGTAACAACATTGAATATATCATGGCCTGTGGTTGTGTCTTTTAGTGACACAACTCTCAATTGTAACACTTACCATCTAGTTCCAAATCAACCCAGTTCTTTCACTACAGTTAGTAACAGCATTGAATATATCATGGCCTGTGATTGTGTCTTTGAGTGACACAACTCTCAATTGTAACACTTACCATCTAGTTCCAAATCAACCCAGTTCTTTCACTACAGTTAGTAACAGCATTGAATATATCATGGCCTGTGGTTGTGTCTTTGAGTGACACAACTCTCAATTGTAACACTTACCATCTAGTTCCAAATCAACCCAGTTCTTTCAGTACAGTTAGTAACAACATTGAATATATCATGGCCTGTGGTTGTGTCTTTGAGTGACACAACTCTCAATTGTAACACTTACCATCTAGTTCTAAATCAACCCAGTTCTTTCACTTCAGTTAGTAACAGCATTGAATATATCATGGCCTGTGGTTGTGTCTTTGAGTGACACAACTCTCAATTGTAACACTTACCATCTAGTTCCAAATCAACCCAGTTCTTTCACTACAGTTAGTAACAGCATTGAATATATCATGGCCTGTGATTGTGTCTTTGAGTGACACAACTCTCAATTGTAACACTTACCATCTAGTTCCAAATCAACCCAGTTCTTTCACTACAGTTAGTAACAGCATTGAATATATCATGGCCTGTGATTGTGTCTTTGAGTGACACAACTCTCAATTGTAACACTTACCATCTAGTTCCAAATCAACCCAGTTCTTTCACTACAGTTAGTAACAGCAATGAATATATCATGGCCTGTGATTGTGTCTTTGAGTGACACAACTCTCAATTGTAACACTTACCATCTAGTTCCAAATCAACCCAGTTCTTTCACTACAGTTAGTAACAGCATTGAATATATCATGGCCTGTGGTTGTGTCTTTGAGTGACACAACTCTCAATTGTAACACTTACCATCTAGTTCCAAATCAACCCAGTTCTTTCACTACAGTTAGTAACAACATTGAATATATCATGGCCTGTGGTTGTGTCTTTGAGTGACACAACTCTCAATTGTAACACTTACCATCTAGTTCCAAATCAACCCAGTTCTTTCACTACAGTTAGTAACAGCATTGAATATATCATGGCCTGTGATTGTGTCTTTGAGTGACACAACTCTCAATTGTAACACTTACCATCTAGTTCCAAATCAACCCAGTTCTTTCACTACAGTTAGTAACAGCATTGAATATATCATGGCCTGTGATTGTGTCTTTGAGTGACACAACTCTCAATTGTAACACTTACCATCTAGTTCCAAATCAACCCAGTTCTTTCACTACAGTTAGTAACAGCATTGAATATATCATGGCCTGTGGTTGTGTCTTTGAGTGACACAACTCTCAATTGTAACACTTACCATCTAGTTCCAAACCAATTCAGTTCTTTCAATACAGTTAGTAACAACATTGAATATATCATGGCCTGTGGTTGTGTCTTTGAGTGACACAACTCTCAATTGTAACACTTACCATCTAGTTCCAAATCAACCCAGTTCTTTCACTACAGTTAGTAACAGCATTGAATATATCATGGCCTGTGATTGTGTCTTTGAGTGACACAACTCTCAATTGTAACACTTACCATCTAGTTCCAAATCAACCCAGTTCTTTCACTACAGTTAGTAACAGCATTGAATATATCATGGCCTGTGATTGTGTCTTTGAGTGACACAACTCTCAATTGTAACACTTACCATCTAGTTCCAAATCAACCCAGTTCTTTCACTACAGTTAGTAACAGCATTGAATATATCATGGCCTGTGATTGTGTCTTTGAGTGACACAACTCTCAATTGTAACACTTACCATCTAGTTCCAAATCAACCCAGTTCTTTCACTACAGTTAGTAACAGCATTGAATATATCATGGCCTGTGATTGTGTCTTTGAGTGACACAACTCTCAATTGTAACACTTACCATCTAGTTCCAAATCAACCCAGTTCTTTCACTACAGTTAGTAACAGCATTGAATATATCATGGCCTGTGATTGTGTCTTTGAGTGACACAACTCTCAATTGTAACACTTACCATCTAGTTCCAAATCAACCCAGTTCTTTCACTACAGTTAGTAACAGCATTGAATATATCATGGCCTGTGGTTGTGTCTTTGAGTGACACAACTCTCAATTGTAACACTTACCATCTAGTTCCAAATCAACCCAGTTCTTTCACTACAGTTAGTAACAGCATTGAATATATCATGGCCTGTGATTGTGTCTTTGAGTGACACAACTCTCAATTGTAACACTTACCATCTAGTTCCAAATCAACCCAGTTCTTTCACTACAGTTAGTAACAGCATTGAATATATCATGGCCTGTGATTGTGTCTTTGAGTGACACAACTCTCAATTGTAACACTTACCATCTAGTTCCAAATCAACCCAGTTCTTTCACTACAGTTAGTAACAGCATTGAATATATCATGGCCTGTGGTTGTGTCTTTGAGTGACACAACTCTCAATTGTAACACTTACCATCTAGTTCCAAACCAATTCAGTTCTTTCAATACAGTTAGTAACAACATTGAATATATCATGGCCTGTGGTTGTGTCTTTGAGTGACACAACTCTCAATTGTAACACTTACCATCTAGTTCCAAATCAACCCAGTTCTTTCACTACAGTTAATAACAGCATTGAATATATCATGGCCTGTGGTTGTGTCTTTGAGTGACACAACTCTCAATTGTAACACTTACCATCTAGTTCCAAATCAACCCAGTTCTTTCACTACAGTTAGTAACAGCATTGAATATATCATGGCCTGTGATTGTGTCTTTGAGTGACACAACTCTCAATTGTAACACTTACCATCTAGTTCCAAATCAACCCAGTTCTTTCACTACAGTTAGTAACAGCATTGAATATATCATGGCCTGTGATTGTGTCTTTGAGTGACACAACTCTCAATTGTAACACTTACCATCTAGTTCCAAATCAACCCAGTTCTTTCACTACAGTTAGTAACAGCATTGAATATATCATGGCCTGTGGTTGTGTCTTTGAGTGACACAACTCTCAATTGTAACACTTACCATCTAGTTCCAAACCAATTCAGTTCTTTCAATACAGTTAGTAACAACATTGAATATATCATGGCCTGTGGTTGTGTCTTTGAGTGACACAACTCTCAATTGTAACACTTACCATCTAGTTCCAAATCAACCCAGTTCTTTCACTACAGTTAGTAACAGCATTGAATATATCATGGCCTGTGATTGTGTCTTTGAGTGACACAACTCTCAATTGTAACACTTACCATCTAGTTCCAAATCAACCCAGTTCTTTCACTACAGTTAGTAACAGCATTGAATATATCATGGCCTGTGGTTGTGTCTTTGAGTGACACAACTCTCAATTGTAACACTTACCATCTAGTTCCAAACCAATTCAGTTCTTTCAATACAGTTAGTAACAACATTGAATATATCATGGCCTGTGGTTGTGTCTTTGAGTGACACAACTCTCAATTGTAACACTTACCATCTAGTTCCAAATCAACCCAGTTCTTTCACTACAGTTAGTAACAGCATTGAATATATCATGGCCTGTGATTGTGTCTTTGAGTGACACAACTCTCAATTGTAACACTTACCATCTAGTTCCAAATCAACCCAGTTCTTTCAATACAGTTTGTAACAGCATTGAATATATCGTGGCATTTGATTGTGTCTTACATAGCACTCAGTACCGGTAACTCTTCAGAGAGTTTGAAAGAAGTGTTTATTCCACATATAAATATCAATAATTGGGCAGTATCATGCACATCATTACTCTCATCCAAATCAAGAGAGTACTACAAACATTGTTTACTTGCATCTTGAAGTTTATGCATCAAATTGCCACTTATCTTGTCAAAACGTCTGACCACAGTTCTCCTTCATAAAGAAATGTCAAATTTGTTGTTTTTTGTTTGTTCTGGACAAATAATGTTTGCTGCTTCTAGCAAACACTCCTTGATGAACTGACTGTCAGAAAATAGAGTGTTCTGTTTTACAATTCTGTGTGATAGTACCAGATTAGCTTCTGTTTCAGCATCTTGAATTGAAGATTGTTGCGTGAAAACAGTTTTCCGTTTCTCCAAATTTTTCACCAGCTTCTGACATTTCCTTTCTCTCTCTTTGGTTGCTAAATTGTATCCGAAATCGGAATATTTTGTTTAATTTGGCAATGTCTTTTTAAATTGTACTCCTAGACAGCCCCTGACTCATGACAAAACAAGCAAACTGATTTGCTACCAACTTTTATATAACGGTACTTAGAAGTCCATTCATCATTAACCACGGCTTTCATTTTCAAGCTTACGTTTTTTTTTCCATAAAATTAGAACAGAATTGTTACAAAACTTTAAAAATGAAATGAAATAAAACCTACTTCCGGCTATGTGTGAAAATAAAATATGGCTGCACCAATTGGTACCCGGGTACCAATAGCCACTTTGATACAATATTCGTATAAAACATGGAGTGCAGCTTTCCCTATTCCTTGTTATGGGTTCCGGTTCCTTAGCACTGAATTTTTCATACAGCTGATTCTTACACATATCTACTGATGTGATCATATTTAATTCCTGGACAATTGAAAGTCTAACCTTAAAAAAATATCTGGGACTATGCAAAAATGGTAATGCGTAATGTGGCTTTAAAAACAATACATTTGTAATATACAAAAGACAACTCCGCCG
This sequence comes from Omphiscola glabra, assembly GCA_964017045.1. Taxonomy (NCBI): domain Eukaryota; kingdom Metazoa; phylum Mollusca; class Gastropoda; family Lymnaeidae; genus Omphiscola; species Omphiscola glabra. The sequence goes on along the minus strand of OZ024805.1, from coordinate 1,415,252 downwards.
TAGCCGGTCCCAGGCCCGGGTGAGAACTCCGCCGTAGCCGGTCCCAGGCCCGGGTGAGAACTCCGCCGTAGCCGGTCCCAGGCCCGGGTGAGAAAGGAGGAGGGTGGGGCGAAGGGTTTGCAACCCTTCCTTGTAAAAAAAGCCCTGCTATAAAAACACAAGCAAAGATTCCAAAGGGAAGCTCGGACGTTGGAAAGGATGGATCTCCTATAGAGAGTTAACAAAGTTGGGTGGCCAAAGCCAACTGAAACCACATGGCGGACAACCATTCTCTCCACTAGGACCACCCCCAGTCTAGGAACATGGAACGTAAGTACAAGGTTCGAAACTGGAAAAACTGTCCAAGTTGATTCTGAAATGCAGAGATACAAAGTAATCATCTTAGGAATAAGTGAGTCTCGATGGACCGGCTCAGGTCAGATAAAGCTCAGCACATGGGAAATGCTGCTATACTCAGGCCATGAAGATGAAAATGCAGCTCACAACCAAGGAGTGGCACTCATGCTTTCCAGAACTGACCAGAATGCACTTATAGGGTGGGAAGCTCACGGCCCCCGTATAATCACTGCAAGATTTAAGACCAAAAAAACAAAAAGGCAATAATATGGACACCTTACAGGTATACTCTCCTACCAATGATAGTAAAGAAGAGGACAAAGAGGACTTCTACAACAGACTGCTAACCCTTGTCCAAAAGTGTCCTGAGAGCAATGTGGTTATACTCATGGGTGATCTAAATGCGAAAATATGCAGCAACAATAAAGGGTATGAAGAATGCATGGGAACACATGGCATGGGATAGATGAATGAAAATGGTGACATAGCAGATGTATGTGCTACAGATGGACTGGTCATCGGAGGAAGCCTCTTCATACATAGACATATCCACAAGGCGACATGGATATCATCAGTTATGTCAACGGCTAACCAAATTGACCATTTCTGTACCTGCAATAAGTTTAGACGATCTCTCTTCTTCGTCTTCTATATATTAAGTAGGTATTCTAAATGAAAATTTCATAATGAATATAAATGAAATTGAACAATTACCCTAAATAGAGCTTGGCTTCATCAGAACAGAACCACAAATTTTAACTCTCTATCTCCTATATTAAAAAAGTTATTAAATTTTTAAAAATCAGGAAGGGGGTCAATTTTTAGACGCCAGGAAAGTGTAGTTTTGACACCCGCTATCTTCTAAAATAAATAAGTTAGAACTTTCAAATCTCTTGTACACACAAACAGTTATACATATAACAAACTCAATTTTTTTCAGGGTTGTCACGAAAATGTAAATACAATTTTTATTAATCCGAAAACGAGCCGAAGCCCAATTTAAAAAAAATATTAAAAGGGAGACAAAAAGTCAATTTTAGTTAATTTTCAAAAACTCATAAAAAATCAATAAATTAAGCTATTCTAAATATACAGGAGTCAAGTAAAAGGTAATTTAAAGCAAAACAATGTAAAATCATCAGGCAAAGGTAAAACCAGCAAAATAATTTACAGAAATTCTTTCAGCAAGGCATGTACACAAAAAGTAAGAATTTCGAAGATTTTTAAAAATTCATAAAAAATTAACGAAGCAAGATAACTTAACAAATATTACACAGTATTGTAGAACATGTTAATCTTTTTAATAACAAAGCAACACCCTAAGGTTTAGGAAACAAAATTCTGCTCAAGAAATATTATTAAAATGGGTATGTTTGCTCCAAAAATTTATAATTTCCAGCACCTTAAAAAATGTTCATATCATATATATACATATATAAAAGTAATGGAAAATCTGTAGGAACCATTAACTATGAATTAGTAATGAAAATCAATTTACAAGAACAGGTGATCTGCAAGGATTATTTCAGCAAGGCATGTACACAAATATTAAGAATTTCATAGACTTTGAAATTTCATAAAAAATTAACAAAGCAAGATAGCTTAACAAATATTACACAGTATTGTAGAACATGTTAATCTTTTTAATAACAAAGCAACACCCTAAGGTTTAGGAAACAAAATTCTGCTCAAGAAATACATAGATTCTTAAATCAAATCACACAAAAATTAACAATGTTACATACCGGTACCAGAACTTATACAATTTACACTATATTGCAGTACATAATTATCTGTGAAAAAAAGGTTTGGAAATCAAAATATCCCTATCTCTGCAGTTCAGATTTAAGCATTGCAGTCATGAGATCTAAGGATCCAAACTGCAAACCCCTTCTACTTAAAACTGTTTTATGATATCTTATTTCATTTTTTATAATTTCCCTAATGACCGCCTGAGATTTATTTTTAATACTTAATCTATTTAAAAGTTCATCAACATCCTGTGATGTTTGACAAGGCCCACCATGTTTAGTTACTTTTTCTATGAGCAAGGATCTTTTGGCAATGACTTTGATTTCTTTTTGTATTTTTTTATCCTGATTACTAATGAATTTTTTCCTAACATTTAATTTAACCTGCTGTTCTGCTGCAACACTCTCTTTCTTTAAAACTCTAGACAATTTTCTGGCCTTACTAAATATCCTACTTTGATGACTAATACTTTTCCCCCCCAAAAATTGTACTGTTCTATTTCTCCTGACACAGTGTGTGGCTGACCTATTGTGTAAACTAGTATGTCTTCGCTTATTGATATCAAAATCCAAATCGCCAAAAGAACTCTCTCCTATTAAATTATTGAGTGAGCAATGTCTGAGTTGCTCACAATCGCTTTCACTTAAGTTTGTAAAATAGCCTGTGTTTAGAAAATCCCCAAGTTGTCTTTTTGACACATTCAAAGCTTCTTGACAAAGTTTAGTCAATACATTTAAAAGAAGAGATTCATCACATTGATGAATAAACACATGCACAGCATCATAAACATCTGACTGATGGTATGTTGAATTAGATATGTCTTGAAAAACAGACTTAAACTCCACATCTAACAGTTGATGAGGATCTTTTACACATTCTTCCAAAAATTCAACCATACATTTCACATATTTATAAAATTCAAAGTATTTGATATTAGACTTAGTAACAATATCCCAATATGGGCCAGTAAGCTTCAAATAAAATAGAGCAATACAACACACCAATGTCATTAAAACATTATCCTTTAAATCTAAAGTGACACTCTGTAATTTTAAATTGGGTGCATTTAGAATTCCACATGTGAAAAATGTCATTATCTTATTAAATTGAAAAATAATTGATGCAGCAGTCCTTAAAATGGTTATTGGAAATTTGATTGAAAGAAATTTCGTCAACAGAAAAATGATCGACGAAAATTTGATTAAACGGAAATTTGGTCGAATCTTTTTTTCAGTTCACACGTTAAAATGTTCGTCAAATTTCTCTTTTAACTCACTATACTATACAGTAAAACAAAATAATGCGTTGAAAAAAAAATTTGACAGACAAGGGAGAAGGGAGCTGGATGCAGGCACCAAAAAGAGTGGGCACAACTGGGGACAGCTGGAGAGACTTGCCCAAGACCGGGATGCCTGGAGAGCCTTTGTGGCTTATGCCCCAGACGTGACATCAGGCGATGATGATGATGATACAAAAGACAATAAAAATTAAACACAAAATGATTACTTCATCAAATATCTAATCATATAGTTTAAGTATGAGATTAAAGAAGTTGAATAAACAAATAACTCGTTCAAAATGATTAAACAGAATAAAATAAATTTCATGTTTTATACTTTATTCATAATTTACATCAGCAAAAAAATTATATCTTTATCTTTTTAAAAATCTAATGGCAATGGGAATTTTGTCTTTGCCAAAGCTTTGACAAGGAGTAATAATGAAATAATGCTTCACTTTAGTAGTTGTACTTGTATTATTTATGACACTGATTTCTTGGTTAACGGATTGACAAAATAATATTACAATAACGTGCAGACTCGGGTTGTGGAGCTTAACTCTGTGCTACATATTCTTTTCTTATTTGTTGTTTCTCTTTGATAAAATAACATGAAAAATATTCTATTTAAACTATTCAATTTTACTTGTAACATATAAGGAGCTTTTTTAAAAGGCCAATTAGCCAAATAATGTAATTGATTACCAATAATTTGCAGAGTAATTGGTGCAACATTAATATTCGATATTAAAATTAACAGAACATAATTATCCCTGAGCTCTTAGAGGAGTCTGAGCTTACAGAAATTTTGTCGAGAGCAGAATCTTATCAAACAAACAAAAAATCGTAGTAATGGAGCAAATTTTAGTATACTCCACAATGACCCACTACCCTTGTATACACTAGAGTGCCAACATGCTAAATAATTTAATTATAATACAATGTAATATTAACATACATTTTCTATGGATTTGATTTAATTGAGAAATCTTTTAAAAATGCCAGGGTTTTCCCATTAAATGTGATGTAGTTTCTTTACAATGGAGTTACTCATCAGAACCATGAATTTAATTTCATATTAAAATAAGAGAAATAGAAAATACAATAAAATTACATTACTACTGAAATATCAGTATGAAATGTAACATCAATCTCACAATATTTCTGTGTATGTATGTTTTGTCTCTAGCTGAGTCATATTAGAACAACAAGAAAAGTCAGAAGATTCTTTTGGTTTGTCTTCTAAACTTCTAAATGTTTTCTTATATGTTTAGCTATTTTAGAAAAACTGGAAAATGAAGCAGAACATATGTCACATTTAAAGGGTTTGTCTCTCGTATGTATTCTTGTGTGAATAGTTAATTCAGATTTAAGTACAAAAGCAGCAGAACAAATGACACATTTGTATGGTTTGTCTCCAGTATGTCTTCTTTTGTGCGCAGCAAATTCAGAAGAAAGAAGAAAAGCAGCAGAACAAATGACACATTTGTATGGTTTGTCTCCAGTATGTCTTTTTTTGTGTCTAATTAAATGTGATCTCGAAGCAAATGCAGCAGAACATATGTCACATTTAAAAGGTTTCTCTCCAGTATGTCTTCTTTTGTGTGCAATTAAAGCTGAACTTTGAGAATATGCAGTAGAACATATTTCACATTTAAAGGGTTTATCCCCAGTATGACTTCTGGTGTGAATAGCTAATTCAAGTTTTGTAAAAAAGGAGGCAGAACAAATTTCACATATGTGTGTTTTGACTCCAGCATGTCTTCTTTTGTGTTCAGTTAAATTTGATCTATAAGCAAATGCAGCAGAACATGTGTTACATTTAAAGGGTTTCTCTCCAGTATGTTTTCTTTTGTGTACATTTAATTTTGATCTATTGGCAAATGCAGCAGAACATATGTCACATTGAAAGGGTTTCTCTCCAGTATGTTTTCTTGTGTGCAAAGCTAATTCATGTTTTGTAAAAAAGGAGGCAGAACAAATTTCACATATGACTGTTTTGTCTCCAGAATGTCTTCTTCTTTTGTGTTCATTTAATTGTGATTTACTAGCAAATGCAGTAGAACAGATGTTACAAATATAGGGTTTCTCTCCAGTATGTTTTCTTTTGTGTACATTTAAATATGATCTCCTAGTAAAGGCAGTAGAACAGATGTCACAAATAAATGGTTTCTCTCCAGTATGTCTTCTTTTGTGATCAGTTAAAACTGATTTCTTAGCAAATGCAGCAGAACATGTGTCACATTTAAAAGGTTTCTCTCCAGTATGTCTCTTTATGTGTTCAGTTAATTGTGATCGATTAGAAAATGCTGCAGAACATGTGTCACATTTAAAGGGTTTCTCTCCAGTATGTCTTCTTTTGTGTACAGTTAAATGTGATGTAGTAGTAAATGCAGTAGAACAAATGTCACATTTAAAGGGTTTCTCTCCAGTATGTCTTCTTTTGTGTAGAGTTAAATGTGATCTAGTAGTAAATGCAGTAGAACAAACATCACATTTAAAAGATTTCTCTCCTGTGTGTATTCTTTTGTGTTCAGTTAAATGTGATCTATTCGTAAATGCATTAGAACAAATGTCACATTTAAAGGGTCTCTCTCCAGTATGTTTTCTTGTATGAATAGCTAATTTAGATTTAGTAAAATAAGCAGCAGAACATATATCACATTTAAAGGGTTTCTCTCCAGTATGACTTCTTGTGTGAATAGTTATTTCAGATTTTGTAACAAAGGAGGCAGAACAAATTTCACATTTGTATAGTTTTACTACAACTCTAGGATATTGTCTCTTGTGCAAAGCTAACTTTTGACTTTTAGCTAAAGCTGTGTAACAAATTTTACATTTATAAGACATCGATTCTTCACAAGATTTTGTTTGCACCTGTGCAAAAATGTGCAGAATGTCATCAAAAACTGCATTACATGTGTCACATTCATATGTATCCAGTTCTTTAGAGACAGCCACATGCGATTGTCCAGGTTCCAGGTTTGATGTAGAACTTATATTTTGAACATGCTGCATATTTTCAAGTAATGTTATCTCTGGTTCTTTCTCTTGAAAACAGGCCAGTTTTTCTTCTGTTAACTTTTCTGAGATATTTGTTGAAACACATATAGTTGAAAATGTTTTGATATCCTGATCACCACAAAATCCTGTCTCCAACTTAATTTTTGCATGAACTAAGCAGTCAGAGTCTGTATCTTGCCTTGGGTTAACATCATTATATATTTCTTTCTTTAGCTGTTTACTGAAGTCAATTTCTGCCTCTGTCTTTGGTATAAAGTCTTGTTCCTTTATAACTAGCCTGGGATTAAACTTCAAATCAATTTTCTCCATTGTCAAGATCTGAAAAAAACAAAAATTGAAGGCTTTGAAATCTGATCTGTATGTATAGATTTGTTTTGTCTATAAATCTCAGTGAAATAATACCACTGGCATTCTTGTTAAAACGTCTGAAACAAATAAAATAAATCAAAGAAATTGAAAAATATTTGCATTAGTCAAATATTTTTGATCACACACATTTTCTGACAATGATTATAATCAAATTTTCTTACTGTACAGCTCAAACTCAATTCAAGGCTACTACTCAAGTAGAAGTTTACCTTGGTCATATTCACGTGTGCAAGAGGAATAATAATAATAATACAGTAAAACCTCCGATTTGCGACCCTCTCTTAAACGACTTCCTTTAATATACGACTGAAAAAAATATACAGATGCTTTGTACTACATATAAAAAGCTCTCTTAAACTAATCGCACTAAAACGCGATTTGCGACTTTCAAATAATTCAATTTTATGACTTAGCCCTTGATAAATTCAGATTCCATAGCAATGCTATATTTGTCGCTTGAAGAAAACATTTTTGTGTACAACTTCTAATGGCAAACGATGACTAAAGCCAAAAGCAGCTAGGAAATAGTGCCTTCTCAACTGCTTTGAAATCAAATTTTCTTACTGTACAGCTCAGACTCAATTCAAGGCTACTACTCAAGTAGAAGTTTACCTTGGTCATATTCACGTGTGCAAGAGGAATAATAATAATAATACAGTAAAACCTCCGATTTGCGACCCTCTCTTAAACGACTTCCTTTAATATACGACTGAAAAAAATATACAGATGCTTTGTACTACATATAAAAAGCTCTCTTAAACTAATCGCACTAAAACGCGATTTGCGACTTTCAAATAATTCAATTTTATGACTTAGCCCTTGATAAATTCAGATTCCATAGCAATGCTATATTTGTCGCTTGAAGAAAACATTTTTGTGTACAACTTCTAATGGCAAACGATGACTAAAGCCAAAAGCAGCTAGGAAATAGTGCCTTCTCAACTGCTTTGAAATACTTTAATGAGCTTACTATATTTGCCCTGAGCAGGGCCCTTTCAGATCTTGCGGACACCATGTCTGGTGTTCAAAGTGACATACTAAATTTGACTAAAAGAACATGCAAAAGTCAAAATGGTGGGGTTGGGGGGGGGAGTGGCCGGGGGAAGATCGTGCAAACAAAAACATAAATATCAGCTTTCTTTCTTTCAACAAAAAATCCATTCAAGGATTGAATAAAAATAATTACAACAATATTAATGCTCTTATCTTATACATAAATAGTAATAACTCTAATCATGTACTCAGCACTTACACACGCATTAAAACAAGGCCTGCACTATGTGTACGTTCACCGCTATGGTGTACCTAGCAAAACCATGGACTTTGGCCTGCGTAAACCGGTAAAAGCAGTAAAACCTTGGTCTTTGCCAGTTTCTAACTCTATGCGGTACTTGTAAAATTAATGTTAAACTCTTGTTAAAACTAAAAACTATTTTTTAAAAATTATGTAATACCTGCAAGATTAAACAAAAGTAGAACTGATATTTTTATTGTGCGCTGGGCTTGAGGCCTGTATGAACGCACGTGAACGACGTTCCTGTAAAACTGTAACTCTAATAATGTTTTAAAATTTGGTAATATAAAAAAAAATTATTTTGGGGGTTGGGAGATATTTGGGCAAGTTCCAAACTTTTGAAAAGAGCAAGCATTTCTTAGTGTTTTATTGGTCGTATCAGGCTTCTTCGTAAGTGAAACGCATTTGATATCTTAACCTGTTGCGTACCCCCACAAATATTATTGATTGCACAGATTTTTAGGTTAAAATTGGCTTTAATAGATAAATTTGAGTATCAGAAATTCAAGATAATTATTAAATGTACGTTCTTTCTGCCGAACCCACCTCCCCTCCGACAACCGGTATACACAGCAGTTTGCAAAATATAGTGCAGAAAAGGATGGACCTATCTATATATCATACTTTCTATTTGTTTTCTCATTTCTTATTATTTACAAATTCAACATAGACATATACTTAAAATTTATAAATTGCTAAAAAAATATTTTTTAAATTCTCATAAAACCACTGTTACAAATGAACATAATAAATTAAATATAAAATATATTTTTAATTAAAATGAAGAAGAAAAAAAAAGTAAAATTCAATCCCCATCTAGTAAATGATCACAATATAAGATCACTTAGCATCTACTCTACCACAAGTTTTCATCCAACTGCCTTATTATATTAAAATCAGGTCAATGGCACATTTTTGCCGTGATGTACGCAGGCCTAGGTTCATGGTTTTGCTAGGTACACCGCAGCGATGGGCGCAGCCACTTCATTACAATACAACTACCATACCAACAATGATTTTTATTTTGGAAGATCTGAAGATAGAATTATCATTTAGAATGGTTTGAATGGTAGTGACTGCTGAGACTGTATCATTGGCGGATTGGTTGTGACACTGAATTTAATCTATATTTCTGAACGAAAGATGCTAGATATTTGTACCATAACCCTATTTACTATATATCAATTTGGGTAATTTGATTCAATTAGTGCCACGATGTCTCACACAGTCACAGCCGTCATCTTGATTGCCGCGACTCGTAAAATTAAGAAGAGAACGTTAAATAATAATGAACAAATTTCCTAAATGAATGTATCCCTAAACTCCTAAAATTAACAATCACGCTGGGCACTAATTCAATCAAAAAGCCTCAATTCGTATTAAATATTTACTTAGTTTTACTAGAACAAATAATTTCCTTGTCTCTTAATGTGTAGCTGTAATTTGTAATAGTTCTCAACTTCTCATGCACCGAGCATGATCAAACAGTTTGTTCAAACAGAGTAACTTGCCCATGGTTAAGTATACAAAAGTTTATACCCTCTCCCCTAAAAAATCGTTAAAATGAAACAAATAATCAACCCACCTCCATTATTAGTCTCCAATTTATTTATTTCTAACACAGAAATAAAATAAAATATCAATTTTTACCTCATGGAACTACATTAAAACACTTCAGTGGATATTATAACATGTATTTATCGTTTTCCGAATGTTTTGTCATTGGTTTTAAACTGAAATTTTAATATAAAACATGTATTTCCAGTGTCTGTCACTTGTTTGTTTTGTTTTGGTCAATTTAGCCGGTGTGCGGCCAGATTTTTTGCCAGTCTCAGACCACATGTATTATTCATACGGTTAAAGTAATGTAAAAATAATTGACAATTATGTCAGATTCGGGGCATCAGCTTACACTGGGGTGTAAGGACCGGGCTCTCTCGAGCGTTGAAGGTCCCGTCGTGATGTCCAGACACTGTATGCCGATTTAATGCATGAAGGTTAAAAATGTCATAGCTTGTTCAGCTGTTCAGGGGTCGCCTACAACCATCAGAAAAACTTATTTCTGAAGTAGTAATTTAATGATTGGGGGTCACCACAACATGAGGAACTGTATTAAAGGGTCGTGTCATTAGGAAGATTGAGAACCACTGTTCTAATGGATTTCCAACGTTTTGTTTTTATGAATCTGATAATCGGCATCACGCCCGCTACGCTCTTTCTTTCCCTCAGAGCGTGATCATCGGCATCACGTACGCTCCAATTTCTCTCCCCCCCCCCCTCTCTCTCTCTCTCAGTGCAATCGAAGTATACGGATAACCCCTTAAAGCCATGGTGGGGAGGAAGGGGAGGATTTGGAGTTGATTACCAGGGCAGCGGACACACACATCATCATTAACTTGTGAATAAAGCTATCTGACCAAAAGTGACCGGGACTTGGCATTATGTCACTATATCAAAGAATGACAACGAAGGAGTTTCAGGGGTGATGTAAGCTGACCAGAGAAACCGCGAAACAGTGGGCCAGGCAAAAGACGCCAAACTCAAAGTCTCGACGTAATAGGATTCAACCGACATCAAAGAGTGACCGATGTCCACGCCATCGACACGGGAACCAGAGACATGGCTGGAGCACGTGGTGTTGATGTAACACTTTTGTTTAACTAGGGCTGAAGTTAATAAATTAATAGCCCGTCCCGGGGGGGGGGGAGTTTGTGATAATGCGTCCACTTTTTTTTTTCAATTTATGGTGATGGAGAAATTGGGGGGGGGGGGGGGGGGGGGGAGATCGGCCATGATAGCGTTGGGTCAATACGTTGTCCGTGATTGGTCAGCTCTAATTTGAGCTCCCCTCCCCCTTTTTCGTATGCCAATGAGCTTAAGTTGACTGATTTGCGTTAAGTAAAATGAGGGTGAGGGCTGGTGATTTTATATAATAAGACGGACTCATTTTGCGGTATTAATGGTAGTGGGATCACTTCGTTGAAAATGGCAGGACGACCAAGGTTAACCCGAATTCAAATTGTTGATCCAACGGAAATTTTAAATGCTGCAGCAGTTCGGACTGGGATTTGGTTTATGCGCACACTATGTGAAGCAACAAATAATGTTAATACAACAATGGAATTTCTAGCAAGGCGCTCCCTTTTAAAGAACAAAATGGAATGCAACAATTGCAATGTGGCTTGTAAGCTGGCTACCTACAATCAAGGTATTGATAAACATATATGGAAGTGTTCAATTTGTGGTTTGAGGAAAAGTATACGAGATGGCTCATTTTTTACCAGGAGCCATCTACCATTATCTAAACTAGTCATTCTCATGTACTGTTTCGCCAATGATTTTCCTCAAGATGCTACAAAGCATGAGTCACAAATACAGAACCAAAACACGGTGATTGACTGGTTTAATTTTATTCGAGAGGATATAGGGATATATCTGAACCAGCATGCAACTCAGATTGGTGGCTTTGATGATAATGGGGAACCCATGGTGGTTGAGCTTGACGAATCCAAATATTTTCATAGGAAATACCACAGAGGAGCCTGGCGTCAAGGCCACTGGGTTTTTGGTGGAATAGAAAGGTCCACTGGAAAATGCTTCCTAGTGGAAGTTCCAGACAGAACAGCTGTAACCCTGGAAAACATTATCGTCCAACAGGTTTTGCCAGGGACACACATAATAACAGATGGATGGGCAGGCTATTAATGAGAATTTATGGCTAAATGTGGACACAGGAGTCATCCAGAGGAAGTGGAATTGAAAGAATACAATGGTTGACCTTGGGGTGGGTGGGTGGTGGTAAATGCTCTAGGGCAGGGGCCGGGGGGGGGTATCTTAGTACATGCTCTAGAGCAGGGATTCTTAACATTTTTTGCAACCCTGCTGGCCCACTCCGTTTTAAACACCCCCAAAACATATAAATTATATTGTAATAAAATTAAAAATAAATCAACAATTTAGTCATCGCAGTTTAATTTCTTTCATTAACTTTATAAGCAATGGGAAAAAAATTACAAATAAAAGCAATGCGACAACAAAATTCCCAAGAAAGACAGTTACTGCTGCTGATCAAAATGGATACAAACTATTTTTTTAAAAAAAGCAGCAACAGCTAGCAATGGCAGCAGTTACAACCAGTGGCGTAGCTAGGGTTGGTGTCACCCGGTCCAGTAAGCTAGTGGTGTCAACCCTCCACCCACGACTTCCACGATGTAATTCTCCTTGTTAAACTTAGTCCACAGTATTGAAGGTCATGAGTTAAATGTATTTAAGAACTGTGACATGTACTTAGAATCGCTTATTGTTATTAGAATGTTATCAAAGGATAGTTTTACTTCTCAGATTTTAGATAATTATAGCTTCCTGTCACATACAAAAGTTACCAAACACTTCATTCGGCGTTGAAACATGGTCAAAACGGTGTGTTTCTGACCTAATAATAAGGTAACCTAACTGCTGACGCATCACTTTGAAATTTTAATGAAAAACGAATCTTGTTTGGTTACATGGGTGGAAAATGTACGTGCCATCTGTTATCCTTTTATGAATTTCGGTTAGACCGAGCATTGTGTGCTCTGTAAATACGCAATTTTTCAATTTGATGTCACCCCCCCTGAGATGGTGTCACCCCTGTGCGGTCCGCACCCCTCTGGCTACGCCACTGAATGCACTTTTCTAGTCTCTTCCGCACCTCAGGGCTGGGGAGGTACTTTTACTACTGGATAAGAACCACTGTTCTAGTGAAGTGTTTCTGACACAGGGGCGGTAAATTGATATCCACGGGAGGTGACTTTCTTAAGGGCTTGTAAAGGACAGTAGTGGACACAGGGATTTTTATAGGGGGGGGGTGTAGAGATTTGTGACGTTATATTTTAGGGGGGGGGGGTCTAACTTTTTGTGACGATTTGTGACGATGGGGGGAGGGGGGGTCAAAAATCGGCAAAATTTGCGTGACGTCATTTATGGATGGCCCCTAAGTGTAAAAATGTCTCTGCCGCTGGGGCTTTTCATGAAATATTTTTTCTAACGTTGCATACATTTTTCTGATCTGCATTTTATTTATCTTAAATTTACCTTACTTTTAGATGGACATTATCTGTTTTTATGGAAAATTTTATAGCAACAGATTTATTGGTTTAGTAATTATGTCATTTTTTGACAAATTAAATTTTTTCCAATTATTGTCGTTATCCACGCCATATGCTCATAAAGTCATATTTAATCAAATATAATAAGTAAATTCACAATTCATGTGTTTTATTTTTGTTAAACATTGTATTGTAAATGTTGCCTCCAAATTAGATAGCTCTAACTTTAATAGCCAAAAAGATACAAGCAAAATAGTACCAAACGTTTAATAATGCGATCACGGTTTTAAAAATTAAATACAAAGTCGAATAGGGGGGAAAAATAAATCGCTAAAAAAATCATAACTTTTCTCCTATAAAAGATAGAAAGATTATCTTGGTGTCACTGGAAATCTTAAAGCCAGCTCATTCCAATGATATGCTCTTTGTCTATGTCAGATGTATTTGAAAATTTGAGTTGGAGTACCTCCGTTGGCGTTGGCAACGCTCAATAAAGTATATGTCACAATATCATCAATATGTGATAATATAAGGTTAATCTTGTTACATTTACAAGCTTTCATATTCGGATTACTAATATCGTAATGCGGTAATGTTCTGAAAATTGGTATCTTCTGACTGATGATAGATAAAATGATAAACGAAAGTTTTACGTTCATTAGTTCGCTTGTATCGTTATTTAAAATAAAAAAATGTGTGTCCTGCGTGAAACTTAACTAGTGTAAACACATGGAATACCTAGGAATTAAAACAGTGGCGAAAGAAGGGAATGCGGAGGGGTGATCTGACCATGACCGACTAGAGTTCTAGTAGGTCGTCATCTGACCCGGTCGGCATTTTCCCCCTTGCATTGTCTGATAGTTGGCATTTTCAGCCGCCGACTGCAATAATTTTTTTGTGGAAACGGAAGGAGGAAAAGCATTACCCGTCCCGGGCAGCACTAACCCTAAATACGCCCATGTAAACCACCTTTACATCAATATAAGGTCCACATTTTGATAGAGTTCTTGCTAAGTATCAAACATTTGCAATCTGTTGTCAACGTATATTTCCTCATAAAACATAAAGCTTTAAAGTAGGGTAGCCTGTTAATTAAAAAATTGTATGATGACGTCATTCTTTAAAAAATATATAATTATTAGCATAACTTTAAAATGCACACGATTCCATGTATGATTGGCTAGACAAAATGAAAATGTTATGAACTTTGATATTTAAAAAATAAATAAATCAAGAATTAAATGGGCGCAAGCCAAAATTGAATTTATTATTATAATTATTAAATTGAAAGTTGTTATATTTTCTTTAAAGGTCATTATTTTGTAATTCCATTATCGTTGATAAGCGATAGGAATTTTAAATATTTAACCTAGTAAGCCTATATGTTTATTAAGTTCCAAACTTTAAAAAAAAATAAATGAAATAACCCATCCTAAATACTCCATAAATTTGTAGTCAAGTAGGTAGCTGCCATTCTTTAAATTTCTCAATTTTATTGACTTCAGTATTTTTTGTATCAGACACAGTTAATGTAATTTCAGCGTGGAACAAAACACCTTTTTCAGACAAACTATATGTAAAGTGAAAAACTAAAATAAATCAGCAATTGATAGGAAGCCCAAAACTAGTTTCATAATCATGTTATCTTAAAAGGAGTAAAGAACCTACAATTTTAAAAACAGTTTAGCATTAATTACATTCAGAATTTAAAAAAATAGTAAAACGAACACTTCTCGGAAATTAATTTTACAAGAAAGAAGAAAACCTAGTTTTATTATTTGATGGACATTTCAATCATAATTAATATTCTCAAATTCATATTCTGAAACTTGCTGCAAACTTTACATGTACATGTGCCAAAGTTCTGAACTCTCTGGGTTTATTTGGATCCTCCAATATCGCTATCTGAATTACACCCACCCCCCAAAATAAAGATAAAATGGGGGGGGGGGGGGGAATATTTTAAATAGACTAGTTTACAACTACAACAAAAAAGTGAATAAAAGTAAAATGTTTAGAAAAAAAAGTTTAATAAATTCTAAATTATGAAATTAAAGTTATAAAAAAAGTAACATTGTTGACGTCAACTTTTCTTTACTCCCCCCTCCCCCTTGTCAACAATTGTCAAAAATTTTCAGACCACCCCTCCCCACTATTTTGTTGACATAATTAATGGACATCCCTTTCTGTGATTGTTGAGCAACCAACCCACAGAAGGTTCACTAGAATGAAACATCCGCTATTGCTTGCAGCCCAGACTTTAATTGCTTACTTTGGTAAAGCTTCCAAAAGAACTGACAAAAATAAAATGCCTTCGCCTGCTTCCGTTCTGGCCTTATCATTAGCTATAATCTTCTTTAAAGCTGCCTATGTGACAAGATGGATGTTCAATCATATTAATAGCCTCATCAGTGGTTGTGCATGGTCGTGCCAAAAATTCTTCTATGGTTCTCATTGCTGGAACATCTCCAGAGGCATGGGTGATGATAGATTTGACTACAAGGGTCAAGGAATTTTGGCTCATCATTGTTTTGGCATATGTCTCAAGGTACTTCAGTAGGTGAGGTGATATGTAGCCCCGCAGTTCCTTTGCTCGAATTGCCTTGTTTTTCTCACTAGTGGGATTACTTTTTGTAAAATTGAGACAATATCAGGATGAAAGGAATTCAACTCTCTTGGTGCCAACAGATACAATACGATTTTATGTGCATTGGCATTTATTACCATCTCATTCATTGATTTTAATGATGACTTTGCGATCTTTGGTTGATCCTGACCACACACAATGCATGGCTATCTTTTGTATGCACAAGATTTGGAATGTGTTCTCTGTAGCCTTCAATCATCTCCTTCTTTGATTTGTCATCTGCGTGTGCAAAGAAGTCATGAAACACTTTGTGGACTATTGAATAACTGATGTTTTTTTGGTCAATAAGTGCCTCTCGCATACTCCTAATGACATTGTCTTTCTTTTCAGGCTGTTCCTCCATAATCTGATCAAGCGAATGATACACACGTTACTTAAACATAGAGAAGGCTGGTCCATAAAACTCTTATAGAATGGCCAGTCTTTGTGGAAGCGTTGCATAATCATTAAAAGCATTCTCAATGATGTCTGATGCTTCATTGTGTCTGATCAGCTTACGAACTTGACCATGGACACTTGTGAACTTTTTTAGCACGGAGCTCTTTTGTGCAATAATGAATCAATTTCCTTACAACATATTTAGCATACTTCTGCTTGCAAAGCTCACATATATCATTTTTCAATACTTCAAATATTATGTTCCGTTGCTCATCTGTTCCATACTGAATAAGACATTGGGTCACTCGGGCTGAATAGTGAACCAGTGACAGATTTTTAACTTTGCCCACCACCATTTTCATTAAATCATCACATATCTTTCTCATTTTAGCTCCTGGAAGGTCAAGCCTTCGAAGTTCCTACCTCAATTTCTTGGCATACTCGATGAGGTCATAGTTTTTTTTTACCATTTAGCAGTGCTGCTTTAACGCCTTACGAGTCTGTTTTGGAAAAAAGTTCCTTACATTCAGTATTTGATTTTAATGATCACAATCCTCTAACATTTTTAAATAAGATGGTCTACAAAATCAAAGATTGTTACGATGGAGTCTATTTTTACAAGAGTATAATTTGGACATAAAACATATTAAAGGAAAAGATAATGTTACTGCTGATGCTTTGTCCAGGAATTAATTTTCACTGTACATAAAATATGTAATTGTTTTTAAGCTGTTAAACGGCTTTTAAAAAAATAATATTTTGAAAGAAAGAAATGTATTTTTTTTTAAACTTCTTTAATTGAAAAGAATTCCATTTTCAAAAAATGACATGTTTTCTTTTAAGAGGGGAGGAGTTATGTAGACGACGTGTTTACTTTCTTCTTTCCCGTGAATGAACTCTACCTGACCCCAATATCGGAATCTCATTTAGGGTGTGGGTAGCTGAAAATAGTCTCTCGCAATTTCGACTTTCAAAAACAAGAACTCAGTACAGGAGCTCCTCATTCCTGCCAAAGACAATAATGGACTGGAACAAGCTTCCAAAAGCAACAGTTGAGGCGACTACACTTGACACATTTGCGGCTCTTGCCTCCTGTCTTGCAACCAGTGAATTATCCCCTTAAAAACCACGCACATTAACATCGCGAACCCCTCTTAGGGAGATTTTTATTCGAGGTTTTAACCGCATCCTTGAAGTGTGTCAGTGTTAACCTCCCAACCCTGAAGTGTGTCAGTGTGCACCTCCCATCCCTGAAGTGTGTTAGTGTGCACCTCCCATCCCCGAAGTGTGTCAGTGTTCACTTCCCATCCCTGAAGTGTGTCAGTGTTCACTTCCCATCCCTGATGTGTGTCAGTGTTCACCTCCCAACCCTGAAGTGTGTCAGTGTGCACCTCCCATCCCTGAAGTGTGTTAGTGTGCACCTCCCATCCCCGAAGTGTGTCAGTGTTCACTTCCCATCCCTGAAGTGTGTCAGTGATCACCTCCCATCCCTGAAGTGTGTCAGTGTTCATCTCTCATCTCTGAAGTGTGTCAGTGTTCACCCCCCATCCCTGAAGTGTGTCAGTGTTCACCTCCCATCCCTGAAGTGTGTCAGTGTTCATCTCCCATCGCTGAAGTGTGTCAGTGTGCAATTCCCATCCCTGAAGTGCGTCAGTGTTCACAACGGCCCATTTGGACGCCCATCCCTGAAGTGTGTCAGTGTTCACAGCGAAGCATTTGGACGCTCTGTAAGTAGAAGCAAATACGCCTTTTTATTTCTGTATTTGATTCGTAGAATGCAATAATTGTTAGGGGCTAGTAATGAAATATTTCTGTTCATGATTTATATTAGGCAGTGTTTTAATCACTCCGTCAATCGACGCGTAACAATGATATTGTGATGGTTGAACACACAGCAGTCCATTGAAGTCTGAAATGGAATTAAATACCAATGCATGTCAGCATAGCATGCAGCCGTTTTATCGTTCTGGTCACACATATTGCAATGTGCTTAAAAGCTATTGATGCAACAGTATAGGACCAGCGTTAATACGTACAATTTATTGTGTAGTAGGCTACCTCTCCTGCCGTGTGCTATATTCTCAAATAGAAAATGGTGCATGTGTTAGGAGACTATTGCCAGCTGTATTAATATACTTAGACATTTCGCAATTTGCTTTTGTCTTAAAAAGACACAGCGATTGCATGATGCATGTATCTAACCAATGATTGTTATACCTTACACCATCATAGTACCTGTCCTGCTATGTGTGCATCTTACATCGACCCTTACATGGACGGTAGTACCACAGTTAGACCGCTATGTTAGCCCTCACATCTCACACTGGTTCTTTGTGTAACAGCTGTACGTGCTACAAGTTAAACCTTGCCACGTGATTACTTTTGTCAGGAAACATTATTAAAACAATATAATTTTAATTTTCAAATTGTTTACCATGTTCGTATACTTAATTATTATTTATAAGGTATATTTATTAATATTCTTATTTATTAGCTGTGTTAGTCCATGAATGTTAGTCAGGACATGGTTAACCTGTACTATTTGTTTCTTTGTAGGTATTGTCCCCTTCCTTTACCTTTTCTTTGCTAGTTTTCAAATAAATAAAAGCTATAGTCCTCAAGACCTGAGTTTCTGTAGTGTATGGTAGTAAAACTGTAGCCACCATACCATCACCACCACCAACATCTCATCACACTACTACATTAAGATCCTATCTAAAGAAGATTTTGGCTCCCGCTGTGACTGCCCTCTTTGCCCCCATTCTCATGGCTCTGCCCGAGGGCAACATGCACCCAGAGTGACGTATTTCATGGGGACCACTGGGCTGGCCAAACTGTAGGCGGTATAAACCCTCCACGCATTTTTTAATTCCTGTGACGTCAAAACAATCTATTACATTGATTTATTTGATGTTCACACAATTCATGTGCAAACACACCATTGCCATGAAGTTTGAAATTCAGTATATACAATTCATGTGCAAACAAACAATTTTCCTGAAGTTTGACATTCAGTTAATTTAACTTTTCCATAACTTCAATGGCAAGCTCTTTATTGACAATAATTAGTATTAAAGTCACATTTAATGGCCTTCATCTTTAGGAACTCAGCCATCTAATACTGGTATGGTACAGCCGAGACTCAGCCATCTAACACTGGTGTGGTACAGCCGAGATTCAGCCATCGAACACTGGTGTGATACAGCCGAGACTCAGCCATCGAACACTGGGGTGGTACAGTCGAGATTCAGATATCTAACACTGGTGTGGTACAGACGAGATTGAGCCCTTGAACCGTAGTGTGGTACAGGACAAATGGAATGTCCAGTTTCCAAATCGTCAAGTAATGACTTGAACTGTCTGTGATTACGTCCTCTTGATCTGATGAGGTTGATGAATCTAGTTGTCAATAACATGCTTGAGATTCAAAACAGTTTTACACAGACTTCCTTGATGAATCTCACAGTGAAGTGGTAATAGGGCTTGGTCAGCAGACTTTCTTGCTGGATCTCACAGTGAAGTGGTAATAGGGTTGGTCAGCAGACTTTCTTGATGGATCTGACAGTGATGTGGTAATAATGCTTGGTTAACATATCGTGCTTTAATCTTTTCACTCATCAACTTGACCAGACCTACATTTTTTCCAGTCAAAGCACACGCTCTGTCAGTTGCCATCTAGTTCCAAGCCAATCTAGTTCTTTCACTACAGTTAGTAACAACATTAAATATATATCATGGTATGTGATTGTGTCTTTGAGTGACTCAACACTTTCAATTGTAACACTTGCCATCTAGTTCCAAGCCAACCCAGTTCTTTCAATACAGTTAGTAACAACATTGAATATATCATGGCATGTGATTGTGTCTTTGAGTGACTCAACACTTTCAATTGTAACACTTGCCATCTAGTTCCAAACCAATGCAGTTCTTTCAATACAGTTTGTAACAACAGCATTGAATATATCATGGCATGTGATGTGTGTTACACAACACTCAGTACCGGTAACTCTTCAGAGAGTTTGAAAGAAGTGTTTATTGCACATATAAAAATCAATAATTGGGCAGTATCATGCACATCATTACTCTCATCCAATTCAAGAGAGTACTACAAACATTGTTTACTTGTATCTTCAAGTTTATGCATCAAATTGCCACTTATTATGTCAACACGTCTTACCACAGTTCTCCTTCATAAAGAAATGTCAAATATGTTTTTTGTTGTTGTTCTGGACACATAACTTTTGCTGCTTCTAGCAAACACTCCTTGATGAGCTCGCTATCAGAAAATGGAGTGTTCTGTTTTACAATTCTGTGTGACAGCACAAGATTAGCTTCTGTTTCAGCATCTTGAATTGAAGTTGAAGACTGTTACGTGAAAACAGTTATCCGTTTCTCCAAATTTTTCACCATTTTCTGGCATTTCCTTTCTCTTTCTTTGGTTGTTAAATTGTATCCGAAATCGGAATGTTTTGTTTAATTTGGTAATGTCTTTTTAAATTGTACTCCTAGACAGCCCCTGACTCATGACAAAACAAGCAAACTGAATTGCTACCAACGGTACTTAGCCACCGGGTACCAATAGCCACTTCGATAAAATATTCATAAAAAATTTCCCTATTCCTTATTATGGGTTCCGCTTCCTTAGTTCTGAATTTTTCTTACTGCTGATTCTTACAAATATCTACTGATGTAATCATATTTAATTCCTGGGACTATACACAAATGGTTAGTGTAAGATGGCTTTAAAAACAATACATTTGTAATATACAAATGACAAACTCCGCCGTAGCCGGTCCTAAGCCCGGGTGAGAAATGAGGAGGGTGGGGCGAAGGGCTAGCAACCCTTGTAAAAAAAAGCCTTGCTATTGCTATAAAAACACAAACAAAGATTTCAAAAGGAAGCTCGGACCTTGGAAAGGATGGATCTCCTAATAGAGAGTTAATGGAAACCACCCGGCGGACAACCATCCTCTCCACTAGGGACCACCACCAGTCTAAGAACATGGAATGTAAGGACAACCATCCTCTCCACTAGGACCACCCCCAGACTAGGAACATGGAACGTAAGGACAATGTTCGAAACTGGAAAAACTGCCTAAGTTGCTGCTGAAATGCAGAGATACAAACTAGCCATCTTAGGAATAAGTGAGTCTCGATGGACAGGCTCAGGGTAGATAAAGCTCAGCACAGGGGAAATGCTGCTATACTCAGGCCACGAAGATGGCACAGGGGAACAGCTGCTATACTCAGGCCACGAAGATGGCACAGGGGAACAGCTGCTATACTCAGGCCACGAAGATGGCACAGAGAACAGCTGCTATACTCAGGCCACGAAGATGAAAATGCGGCTCATAACCAAGGAGTGGCACTCATGCTTTCCAGAACTGCGTAGATCGCACTTAAAGGTTGGGGAGCTCATGACCCCCGTATAATCACGGCAAGATTTAAGACCAAAAAACGAAACGTCAATATGGACATCCTACAGGTATATGCTCCTACCAACGATAGTAAAGAAGAGGACAAAGAGGACTTCTACAACAGACTGAGAACCCTTTTCAAAAAGTGTCCAAAGAGCAATGTGGTTATACTCATGGGTTACCTAAATGCGAAAATAGGCAGCAACAATAAAGGATATGAAGAATGCATGGGAACACATGGCATGGGAGAGATGAATGAAAATGGTGACATATCAGATGTATGTGCTACAGATGGACTGGTCATCAGAGGATGCCTCTTCATGCATAGAAATATCCACAAGGCGACATGGATATCACCAGATATATCAACGGCTAACCAAATTGACCATTTCTGTACCTGCAATAAGTTTAGACGATCTCTCCAAGATGTTAGGGTAAAAAGAAGGGCAGATGTAGCCTCAGACCATCATCTACTGATTGCCAAATTAAGGCTTAAACTGAAAAAGAACTGGACAAGTGAGGGAAGCAAGCGCCAATGTTTTAACACCAATCTCTTGAAAGACGAATCCAAACTAAATGAGTTTAAATTTACTATCTCCAACAAGTTCCAGATTCTACAAGAACCAGGCAATGAGGAAACAATTGACCAAAATTTGGACAGACATCAAAGTGATATTGACGACTACCCGCGAAGAAGTGTTGGGTCCTAGGCAACAAACGCATAAAGAGTGGAGTTCTGCTGAAACCATGGGGAAAATCCAATGTAGGAAAAAGAAGAAGGCAAATCTAAACAATAGCCGCACCAGAACCGAAAAGGCCAGAGCATCAACAGAATACTCAGAAGCAAATAAAGAAGTTAAACGTAGTATAAAGACAGATAAAAAGAACTACATTGAAGGATTAGCAAGGGAAGCAGAAGAGGCAGCTTACCATGGAAACACAAGAGAATTATTCTGTACAATCAAAAAGTTGTCTGGAAAGTTTAACAATCCAGAGAGACCAGTTAAAACTAAAGATGGGAAATCAATACCTGATGAAAAGGGTCAGAAAAAAAAGATGGATAGAGCATTTTGAAGAACTCCTCAACCGGCCAGCCCCACAATACACACTCAACATAGAGCCAGCCGAACAAGATCTAGAAATAGATTGCAGCACACCCACAAAACAAGAGGTATACAGAGCAATTAAACAATTAAAGAAAGGCAAGGCGGCAGGTCCAGACAGAATACCGGCAGAAGTCTTGACAGCAGATATTACGACTAGCACTGAACAATGAAATGTTACACACACTATTCAAGAAAATATGGGAGGAAGAACAGATACCGATTAAGTGGAAAAAAGGAAACCTCATTAAGCTCCCGAAGAAAGAAGACCTTAGTTCTTGCTCTAACTATAGAGGAATAACCCTGCTGTCCATCCCCAGCAAAGTACTCAACAGAATGCTGCTAAACAGAATGAGGGAGGCAATAGATTCCAATCTTAGGGACGAACAAGCAGGTTTCAGAAAGGACAGATCCTGCACAGACCAGTTTGCCACATTGAGAATTATTGTGGAACAATCCCTGGAGTAGAACACGCCACTATACATCAACTTTATTGACTATGAGAAGGCTTTTGATATAGTGAAGACAGACAGACTCTATGGAAGCAGCTAAGACACTACGGGGTACCACAAAAATTGACTGACATAATTAAGGCTTCTCACGAAGGACTGTCCTGCAGAATTGTTCATGGCCAGCAAACAACTGCGGCTTTTAGGGTACAGACCGGTGTCAGACAGGGGTGTCTGCTCTCGCCTTTTTTATTCCTGCTGACCATTGATTTAATAATGAAAATGTCTACAGAGCAGAAGAGAAATGGTATCCAGTGGACACTATGGAAACAGCTTGATGATCTGGATTTTGCGGATGATCTGGCCCTAATATCACACACACAGCAACAGATGCAAGAGGAACCAATTACCGTATGTAGCACAGTACTCTGCTTACATTGGCCTGAACATCCATAAAGGAAAAAGCACAGTCCATAAAATGGTTACTGGAAATTTGATTGAAAGAAATTTCGTCAACAGAAAATTTGATCAAATCTTTTTTTCAGTTCACAAGTTAAAATTTGATGCACAATTTTAACGTTTAAACTAAAAAAAAAGAATCGTTCAAATTTCCGGATACGCCTTAAAATAAATACATCAAGCAACACATCTATAGCACTGGAAGGAACAAACCTTTAGGAGGTGGATAGCTTTACATACCTCGGCAGCATCATTGACATACAATCATACAAGGAGGGACAGACGCCGACATAAGAGTAAGAGTGAGAATTGGCAAGGCAAGAGCTGCATTTAACCAGCTAAAAAAAGTCTTGAGCTGCAGCAACTTGACTCTCCAGACCAAGGTGAGGATATTCAACACCACAGTGAAACCTGTCTTGCAATATGGAGCAGAAACATAGCGAACAACAGCAGCTGGTTCAAAAGCTACAGACGTTTATCAACTCATGTCTCCAAATGATTCTACGAATCCGCTGGCCCAACGTCATCACCAACGAGGTTCTCTGGCGGCGCACACAACAAGAACCAGTGGAAGAGTTAGTCTGCCAGCGCAGTTGGAGATGGATTGGTCACACCCTCAGAAAGTCCACATCAAGTGTCACGAGACAAGCCCTCACTTGGAACCCCCAGGGAAAGAGAAAAAGAGGTCGACCCAAAATGACTTGGAGAAGGGAGCTGGATGCAGACACAAAAAGAGTGGGCACAACTGGGGACAGCTGGAGAGACTTGCCCAAGACCGGGATGCCTGGAGAGCCTTTGTTTGTGGCCTATGCCCCAGACGGGACGACAGGCGATGATGATACAAAAGACAATAAAAATTTAACACAAAATGATTACTTCATCAAATTCAATTAAATATCTAATCATATAGTTCAAGTATGAGATTAAAAAAGTTGAATAAACAAATAACTTGTTGAAAACGATTAAACAGAATAAAATAAATTTGATGTTTTATACTTTATTCATAATTTACACCAGCAAACAAATTTTATCTTTATCTTGTTAAAAATCTAATACTAATGGCAATTTTTTCTTTGCTTTCACTTTCACAAGGAGTAATAATGCTTCACTTTAGTAGTTGTACTTGGATTATTTATGACACTGATTTCTTGGTTAACGGATTGGTAAAATAATATTACAATAACGTGCAGACTCGGGTTGTGGAGCTTACCTCTGCGCTACATATTCTTATCTTTTTGGTTATTTCTTTTTGATAAAATAACATGAAAAAAACGTTTCAAATTTACTTATAACGTATAAGGCTCATTAGCCAAATAATGTAACTGATTACCAATAATTTGCAGATTAATTGGTGCAACATTAATATTCGATATTAAAATTAACAGAACATAATTGTCCCTGAGCTCTTAGTGTCGATTGCAGAATCTTAGCAAAGAAAAAAATCGCAGTAACGGAGCAAATTTAATTATACTCCACAATGGTCCACTACCCTTGTATACACTAGAGTGTCAACAACATGTGATGTTATCTTTGTCTTTGTTTAATTACTTGTATACACTAGAGTGCCAACAAAATGTAATGTTATCTTTGTCTCTGTTTAATTACTTGTATACACAACAGTGCCAACAAAATGTAATGTTATTTTTGTCTGTTTAATTACACACTGGAAATAGATTGGCAGTTCAGTATGTTAAATAATAATACAATGTAATCACACACATTTTCCATGGATTTGATTCAGTTGAGAAATCTTTTAAAAATGCCAAGGCTTCACCATTAAATGTGATGTAGTTTCTTTACAATGGAGTTACTCATCAGAACTATGAATTTAATTATGGGGTTACTCATCAGAACCATGAATTTAATTATGGGGTTACTCATCAGAACCATGAATTTAATTATGGGGTTACTCATCAGAACCATGAATTTAATTATGGGGTTACTCATCAGAACCATGAATTTAATTATGGGGTTACTCATCAGAACCATGAATTTAATTATGGGGTTACTCATCAGAACCATGAATTTAATTATGGGGTTACTCATCAGAACCATGAATTTAATTATGGTGTTACTCATCAGAACCATGAATTTAATTATGGTGTTACTCATCAGAACCATGAATTTAATTATGGGGTTACTCATCATAACCATACATTTATTTATGGGGTTACTCATCAGAACCATGAATTTAATTATGTGGTTACTCATCAGAACCATGAATTTAATTATGGTGTTACTCATCAGAACCATGAATTTAATTATGGTGTTACTCATCAGAACCATGAATTTAATTATGGGGTTACTCATCAGAAACATGAATTTAATTATGGTGTTACTCATCAGAACAATGAATTTAATTATGGGATTACTGATCAGAACCATGAATTTAATTATGGGGTTACTCATCAGAACCATGAATTTAATTATGGGATTACTCATCAGAACCATGAATTTAATTATGGAGTTACTCATCAGAACCATGAATTTAATTATGGTGTTACTCATCAGAACCATGAATTTAATTATGGTGTTACTCATCAGAACCATGAATTTAATTATGGAGTTACTCATCAGAACCATGAATTTAATTATGGGGTTACTCATCAAAACCATGAATTTAATTATGGGGTTACTCATCAGAAACATGAATTTAATTATGGAGTTACTCATCAGAACCATGAATTTAATTATGGTGTTACTCATCAGAACCATGAATTTAATTATGGGGTTACTCATCAGAACCATGAATTTAATTATGGGGTTGCTCATCAGAACCATGAATTTAATTATGGTTTTACTCATCAGAACCATGAATTTAATTATGGTGTTACTCATCAGAACCATGAATTTAATTATGGTGTTACTCATCAAAACCATGAATTTAATTATGGTGTTACTCATCAGAACCATGAATTTAATTATGGTGTTACTCATCAGAACCATGAATTTAATTATGGGGTTACTCATCAGAACCATGAGTTTAATTATGGGGTTACTCATCAGAACCATACATATATTTATGGGGTTACTCATCAGAACCATACATTTATTTATGGGGTTACTCATCAGAACCATACATTTATTTATGGGGTTACTCATCAGAACCATACATTTATTTATGGGGTTACTCATCAGAACTATGAATTTAATTATGGGGTTACTCATCAGAACCATACATTTATTTATGGGGTTACTCATCAGAACTATGAATTTAATTATGGGGTTACTCATCAGAACCATACATTTATTTATGGGGTTACTCATCAGAACTATGAATTTAATTATGGGGTTACTCATCAGAACCATACATTTAATTATGGGGTTACTCATCAGAACCATAAATTTAATTATGGGGTTACTCATCAGAACCATACATTTATTTATGGGGTTGCTCTTCAGAACCATAAATTTAATTATGGGGTTACTCATCAGAACCATAAATTTAATTATGTGGTTACACATCAGAACCATGAATTTAATTATGGGTTTACTCATCAGAACCATGAATTTTTTTATGGGGTTATTCAGTTATTCATCATAACCATAAATTTAATTATGGGGTTACTCATCAGAACCATGAATTTAATTATGGGGTTACTCATCAGAATCATGAATTTAATTATGGGGTTACTCATCAGAACCATGAATTTAATTTTGGGGTTACTTATCAGAACCATGAATTTAATTTCATATTAAAATAAGAGCAATAGAAAATTCAACAAAAGTACATTAAAAACTGATATCTCAGGATGAACTGTAACTATAACATCAATCTCACAATATTTTTATATGTATGATTTGTCTCTAGCTGAGTAATATTAACAAGCAAATAAGAAGATTCTTTTGGTTTGTCTTCTAAACTTGTAAAGGTTTTTTTAAATGTTTAGCTATTTTAGAAAAACTGACAAATGCAGCAGAACATGTGTCACATTTAAAGGGTTTCTCTCTAGTATGTATTCTTGTATGAATAGTTAATTCAGATTTAAGTACAAAAGCAGCAGAACAAATGACACATTTGTATGGTTTGTCTCCAGCATGTCTTCTTTTGTGTCGAGTTAAATGTGATCTCCTCGCAAATGCAGCAGAACATATGTCACATTTAAAGGGTTTCTCTCCAGTATGTTTTCTTGTGTGAATAGCTAATTCAAGTTTTGTGACAAAGGAGGCAGAACAAATTTCACATACGTATGGCTTGTCTCCAGCATGTCTTCTTTTATGATCAGTTAACTATGATCTAAAAGCAAATGCAGCAGAACATATGTCACATTTAAAGGGTTTCTCTCCAGTATGTCTTCTTGTGTGAATAGCGTATTCAAGTTTTGTAACAAAGTAGGCAGAACAAATTTCACATTTGTATGGTCTGTCTTCAGTATGTCTTCTTTTGTGTTCAGTTAATTGTGATCGATTAGCAAATGCAGCAGAGTATGTGTCACATTTAAAGGGTTTCTCTCCAGTATGTCTTCTTTTGTGTTCAGTTAATTGTGATTGATTAGAAAATGCAAAAGAACATGTGTCACATTTAAAGGGTTTTCTCTCCAGTATGTTTTCTTTTGTGTACATTTAAATATGATCTAGAAGCAAATGCAGAAGAACATGTGTCACATTTAAAGGGTTTCTCTCCAGTACTGGTATGTCTGCTTTTGTGTCGCGTTAAATGTGATTTATTTGCAAATGCAGCAGAACAAATGTCACAAATAAATGGTTTCTCTCCAGTATGTCTTCTCTTGTGATCAGTTAAAACTGATTTCTTAGAAAATGCAGCAGAACATGTGCCACACTTAAAGGGTTTCTCTCCAGTATGTCTTCTTTTGTGTTCATTTAAATTTGATCTCCTAGCAAATGCAGCAGAACATATGTCACATTTAAAGGGTTTCTCTCCAGTATGTCTTCTTGTGTGAATAGCTAATTCAAGTTTTGTAACAAAGGAGGCAGAACAAATTTCACATTTGTATGGTCTGTCTTCAGTATGTCTTCTTTTGTGTTCAGTTAATTGTGATCGAATAGCAAATGCAGCAGAGCATGTGTCACATTTAAAGGGTTTCTCTCCAGTATGTCTTCTTTTGTGTGCAATTAAAGTTGAACTTTGAGCAAATGCAGTAGAACAAATGTCACATTTAAAGGGTTTCTCTCCAGTATGTTTTCTTTTGTGTACTTTTAAATCTGATCTAGAAGTAAATGCAGAAGAACATGTGTCACATTTAAAGGGTTTCTCTCCAGTACTGGTATGTTTGATTTTGTGTCGCGTTAAATATGATTTATTTGCAAATGCAGCAGAACAAATGTCACAAATAAATGGTTTCACTCCAGTATGTCTTCTCTTGTGATCAGTTAAAACTGATTTCTTAGAAAATGCAGCAGAACATGTGTCACATTTAAAGGGTTTCTCTCCAGTATGTCTTCTTTTGTGTAGAGTTAAATGTGATCTTCTAGCAAATGCAGCAGAACATATGTCACATTTAAAGGGTTTCTCACCAGTATGTCTTCTTGTGTGAATAGCTAATTCAAGTCTTGTAACAAAGGAGGCAGAACAAATTTCACATTTGTATGGTCTGTCTTCAGTATGTCTTCTTTTGTGTTCAGTTAATTGTGATCGAGTAGCAAATGCAGCAGAGCATGTGTCACATTTAAAGGGTTTCTCGCCAGTATGTCTTCTTTTGTGTGCAATTAAAGTTGAACTTTGAGCAAATGCAGTAGAACAAAAGTCACATTTAAAGGGTTTCTCTCCAGTATGTTTTCTTTTGTGAATAGCTAATTCAAGTTTTGTAACAAAGGAGGCAGAACAAATTTCACATTTGTATGGTCTGTCTTCAGTATGTCTTCTTTTGTGCACATTTAAATATGATCTAGAAGCAAATGCAGAAGAACATGAGTCACATTTAAAGGGTTTCTCTCCAGTACTGGTATGTCTGCTTTTGTGTCGCGTTAAATGTGATTTATTTGCAAATGCTGCAGAACAAATGTCACACTTAAAGGGTTTCTCTCCAGTATGTTTTCTTGTATGAACAGCTAAATCATATTTAGTAAAAAACGCAGCAGAACAAATTTCACTTACATATGGTGTGTCTCCAGTATGTCTTATTTTGTGTTTAGTTAAATCTGAACTATGAGAAAATGCAGTACAAGAAATGTCACATTTAAAGGGTTTCTCTCCAGTATGACTTCTTGTGTGAATAGTTATTTCTGATTTTGTAACAAAGGAGGCAGAACAAAGTTCACATTTGTACTGTTTTACTACAACTCTAGGATATTGTCTCTTGTGTAAAGCTAACTTTTGACTTTTAGCTGAAGAAGTGTAACAAATTTTACATTTATAAAACATTGATTCATCACAAGATTTTGTGGGTATCTGTACAAATATGTGCAGAATGTCATCAAAAACTGCATTACATGTGTCACATTCATATAGACTTCTTCCTGTGTTCAGTTCTTTAGAGACAGCCAAATGCGATTGTCCAGGTTCCAGGTTTGATGTAGAACTTATATTTTGAACATGCTGAATATTTTCAAATAATGTTATCTCCGGTTCTTTCTCTTGAACACAGGCCAGTTTTTCTTCTGTTAACTTTTCTAAGATATTTGTTGAAACACATACAGTTGACAATGTTTTGAAATCCTGATCACTACAAAATCCTGTCTCCAACTTAATTTTTGCATGAACTAAACAGTCAGAGTCTGTATCTTGCCTTGGGTTAACATCATTATATATTTCTTTCTTTAGCTGTTTACTGAAGTCAATTTCTGCCTCTATCTTTGGTATGAAGTCTTGTTCCTTTAAAATTAGCCTGGGATTAAACTTCAAATCAATTTTCTCCATTGTCAAGATCTGAAAACAAACAAAGTGTGAAGGCTTTGAAATCTGATCTGTATGCATGCATTTGTTTTGTCTATAAATCTCAGTGAAATAATAAAACTGGTATTCCTGATAAATTTAAAACATCAGAAACAAATAAAAATAAAATAAATGAAAGAAATTGAAAAATATGTGCATTAGAAAAACAGTTTTCATCAGACACATTTTCTGACAATGATTATAATCAAATTTTCTTAAATTGGTTATAATCAAGATTTCTAGCAATCAAATTTTCAAACAATGGTTACCCGTATATCTAATTTTCTAATAATGATTATAATAAAATATTCTAACAATGGCTATAACTATAATCACATTTTCTTAGAATGGTTTTATTCAAATTTTCAAAAAATGGTTTATAATCAATTGGTACCGCTCATTCCATCCCTAATTATGAATGTCATATTTCATGTTGTAATAGATTAAATTGAAAGAAATGGTTTATAATCAATTGGTACCGTTCATTTCATCACTGATTATGAATGTCATATTTCATGTTGTAATAGATTAAATTGAAAGAAATGGTTTATAATCAATTGGTACCCTTCATTTCATCACTGATTATGAATGTCATATTTCATGTTGTAATAAATTAAATTGAAATAAATGTATTCTGTTGCTTTAGTATTGCCTAACTAGACCTATAGCCTTGGCTAAAACAAAATAATTGGTTTTGCACAAATCACAAGATGTGAAAATTGAAATTTAATCTCTAAAATGTCCTTGACCCCCAGGGTAACCATTTATCACTATGCTGAAAATGTTATTACAATATCAGTGTGTCAGGTGAGTATTGAGTCCTATTGTTACTATTAATTAAGGATCCTGGGTGACCGAGTGGTTGTCTTAACTGAGTCTAGTCTTTACAATATACAGTACAGCTCAAACTCAAGTCAAGGCTACTACTCAAGTAGAAGTTTGCCTTGGTCATATTCACATTGTGCAACAGGAATAATCATACTAATATAGTAAAACCTCAGTTTTGCGACCCTCTCTCAAATGACTTCCTCCAATATACGACTGAAAAAAATGTATTATATAAACAAGCTCTCTTAAACAACTCCCTCTAAAACGCGATTTGCGACTTTAAAAAAATTCAATTTTACGATCTAGCCCTTGAAAAAGTCAGATTCCAAAGCAATGCTATATTTCTGCGCTTAAAGAAAACATTTTTGTTTACAACTTTTAAAGGCAGATGATGAGTAAAGCAGCTAGGAAATAGTGCCTTCTCCACTGGCTTGAAATACTCCAAGGAGCTAACTATATTTGCCATGAGCAGGGCCCTTTCAGACTTTGCTGACACAATGTCTGGTGTTCAAATTGACATACTACAAGAACATGCTAAAGGGTTGGGGGGGGGGGGGGCAATCATGCAAACAAAAACAGAAATAACAGCTTTCTTTCTTTTAACAAAAAATCCATTCATGGATTGAATAAAAATATTTGGTACATGCGAAGAGGTTTTTTACCATGGCCACCAACTTTATGGCGTGACCCATAAAATTAAGAATAAAAGGTTTAAAAATATTGAAAAATTTCCTAAACCTCACCTGAACCCTAAATCTATCCTTAAACCTAACCTGAACCCTAAATGTATGCAAATGAAGTCACGGTGCTATCTCTTCACATTAGCCAAATAATAATTACAACAATATTTATGCACTTTAACATAAATAGTTATAACTCTAATCATGTACTCAGCACTTACACAGGCTTTAAATTTAAAACAACTACCGCTAATGCTAAGAGATTGGCCCATGACAATGACGTCATTTGTGTGTTTTGTTAATTTGCTGTTTTATTATTTAAGTGGAGGTGTGGGTGAAAAATCTAAAATTTTTGTTTGGCTTCGTATGGGAATTTTTTTATCTACACCTTATTTGGTATTGTAAATGAGGTAGAAAACAGGTTTAAAAAAAAAAAAATTCCATTGGTTGCCTTTGTAACCCATAAAAACCTCCGCCATTTCAATTTTGTTGAAAAACACTAAGGCTTTTACAAATATTAAGTTATTGCCATCAGATTTTAAACATAGATTATTTAACCTATAATAAAACTTTGTATAACAGGACTTTTAGATGTAATAACTAGTTATAAATCAACAGGGTCACAAATTGTCCCGCCATTTTTAAAAAAAAAATAAGGGTGTGGGTGAATTCTTTTTGACATATTTCCTTTTCTATGATAGTTATCTTAATTCTAGGTTATTCAAATGTTTATTAATGGTCCATACACATACTGTGAAAATTTGGTGAGGTTTGGATAATAAATAAAAAAGTTATAGGAATATTGGTGACCAAAAATATTGAAAACGAGAAAACTGAAATAACGAAGAAAAACGACAAAAACAATGAAAATATCAATGAAAAATAAAATATTTATATTCAGATTGGACTGAAAACTTTTTATTGGCCTATTGTGGACATGTTTTATCCTTTTCCAGGTTGTTTTGTCTTTTTTCCTGACCACTCAACTTTTCCCTGCGATTGATGTATTATTATCTAGTATTCTGTTTTTGTCGAAAAAATAATAATTTTCTCACTTTGAAGAATTTCAGCTTTACAAAAGTCATCAAAACCATAAAATTAAGATATGTGAAAATGCAATTTCCAAATTGTTATTTGGCATAGTGAATGTATGCTGAAAATGAACCTCTTGGTCTTGTAGAAAAATTGTAAATTCAAATGACGGAATGAATATTGACATTCGTAAATTTTCTGATTTCCATCTCAGAACTTTTGAATCACTTGAGTTGCAACATGTATTTTCTCAAAAGTTTATTAACATGTTTTTTTGTGTGAGCCAGAAAACTCATGAGTGATCCCTCCATTGAAAAAAATTATTAGTTACTGTGTCAAATTTTAACACTAATCATGTTGCAAATCACATTGCATAGAGATACTATGTTGAAACAAGGTTATTATTGATATGTTCCTTTCAACTGCAGTCTTATTCTTTTTGTCCTTGAATAACATATGAGCCTTGTGAATTAATCTGTGTTAGTCTTCTCTTGTATCCTCTTCCTGAGTTTAATATTATTTCGATGTATCAAAAGTATGTTGCAATGAGGAATTTGTAACAAATGGAACACATACTTAGGGCACTCTTTCTTTTACTTTTTTCATGTAGAAATTGTCATTTGGGCTAAATGGACTAAGGCACAACAGATCAGTGTAGTTTATCAACATCAAATATAATGCATGTTGTATTCCATTGAGATCTGCAAACTCATTGCGCGTCTCCTCAATCATTCCTGAAAACGATAAATTTGTAGTTAGATATTTTTTATTAAAAGCTTTTCAACAATAAAATATAAGGCATAATAAGGCTAAGGACATTAGTGAATGATAATGATAGGTCGTACTTGTTGACAAGTATTTCAAGCAATTTTTGTTAGAATGTTAGGGCTTCAGAATAAAATAAAACAAAAGACAATGTCATGTGTGTGACGCGATAAGAAAAATAAGAAATTTAAAATATTAGTAATATAATAATATTACTATATCAATAGTCAATAGCTATACTATAAATATAGTTCAGTGTAGTTAAAATATCACATTTACTAAATTCATAAATTGTTTATTAGTCTACTGTAACTATCACTAAACTAACAGTAACAGTGTTTACTAAAAATAATAATAATAATAAGCATATTCATATAGGCATTATATAGGTAAGCCTTCATTCAACAAACATTGTAAAATTATAGTGAGTATACGCTTAGCCTAAGGACTAATTGATGTCGTATATTAAAATTAAATCTAAGTGACAAATAGATTTGATCTTCAACGACTTACCATTATTATTGGCATGGTATATTTCTATCTTCTTCCTGCTAGAGGTGCTTGAAGTGACTACGAGCTCAGTAGGACTAGTACTAGAGGACTCGTTAGTCTTAGTTTTAGTGGCGTAGTGTACTCGGTCTTAGTCTTCTCCGAAATAGAAGATGTATAATTAATTGTTTTTCTATGGCAAATAATCACAGCCAAATCATTTTGTTTGGTTATTTACTTATTTAGCGTTTTTTTTACCGCCTCAAATGTTTTTATTTGTGACAAATTACCATCGAAATTGCTAGGCCTCACGAAATTAGCAACAATTTTTTTATACCGGAAGTATTTATTACAAACAGAGTTCCTAAACAGGGACCAATCAAAATGGTTATTTTAATCAAAGTTCAGGGCTAGATCACGTGATACACGAAGAATGTCAGGAAAATCCCCAATTGTGCTAGATTTTATCGGAGATTGAAAGTTTCGGTTGCTTTCGTAATTTTCTTTGTGACAAAACGATGAGTTTATCTAAAACCGGAAATCATTAACTTTCCAACCATACCAAATACGTTGGGATTGGGTGGTTCCAAATAATCATAATAAAGTGGTAAAAACACTAAACAATCGGACAATTTTGACATGTTTCTGATTGATAGGGTCAGGAAAATTATAATTTACTATATTTTCCAACTTAATTTTGTAAAAACAAATATAAAATTTAAATAAAGAAATGGTTAATAAAGCCAAATAAACAATAATATTTTTTTTTTCAAAATTTGACATTTTCGCCCATTTCTCACCCGCACCTCCCCTTAAGTTTATTTTAGGTTCAGGTTAGGTTTAGAGACTGTATAGGGATAGATAGTAAGATAAATTTAGTGATTTAGGGTTCAGGTTAGGTTTAGGCAGTTTAGGGATACATTTAGTTCATTTAGGAAATTTTTTCATTATTTTTAAACGTTTTATTATTAATTTTAAGGGTCACGGCCACCAAGTTGGTGGCCATGGTAAAAAACGCGAGCCTATCTCCTCGCATTTACCCAACTACTATGAACATCATGCCATACCAGTGATATCAGTAATGATTTTTATTTTGGAAGATCCGAAGATACTGAAGCGTTAAATTCGAATAGATCGTACCGCGTTTTTTACCATGGCAGCCAACTTGATTGCCCTGACCCATAAAATTAAGAATAAAACGTTAAAAAATAATGAAAAGATTTCCTAAATGTGTCCCTAAACCTAACCTGAACCCTAAATCTATCACTAAACCTAACCTGAACCCTAAATCTATCCCTAATAAACTTAAACACCTAACTTTGAAATTTGAAATGAGGTACGATCTATCTTAATTAGCCACTGAGGCTGTATCATTGGCGTAATGGTTGTGATACAGAGTTTAATTTATATTTCTGAAGGAAAGATGTTAGATATTTGTACTATAACCCTATTTACTATATATCAATTTGGGTAATTTGATACAATAAGTCAAGTGCCGCGATGTCTTACACGGCCGCCATCTTGGTTGCTGCGACCCGTAAAATTAAGAATAAAACGTTAAATAATAATGAAAACATTTCCTAAATGTACCTGAACCCTGGGCACAAATTGTATCAAAAAGTTTCAATTTGTATTTACTTAGTTTTACTCAAACGAATAATTTCCTTGTCTCTTAATGTGTAACTGTAATATATCTTTTGCACCGAGCATGATCCAACATTTTGTTTAAACAGAGTAACTTGCCCATGGTTAAGTATACAAAAGTTTATACCCTCTCCCCTGAAAACATCGTTAAAATGAAACAAATAATCTACACACCCCTATCATTCTTCTCCAATTTCTCCAATTTATTTATTTAAAAAAAACAACTCTATGTCATTTAATGTTTCTTTCAAGGTCAGATATATTTCCTGGGGGATGGGGATGGTGTGGGGAGCACTGCACACCCGGAAAAAGTCAACGTCACCCCCCCCCCCCCCGGGTCGAATACTATGTGTACAACAATTATACCATTAAAACCTAAAAAATATTTTATATAAAACTAAATTTTAATTTGTATAACACTTAAAATAGTTTTAAAAAATAACAGTAACTGGTTCCTTACACCGATAACAATTATTGGAATCAATGAAATATCGCGAGGCTCGAGCCTCGATAAAGTCAGTTTAGTATATGTCACAATATCATCAATATGTGAAAATTTAAGTTTAAGGTTAATCAGTTAATCTTGTTAAAGTTACAGGCTTACAGATTTGGATTACTAATATCGTAATGCGGTTACGTTCTGAAAATTGGTCTCTTCTCACTGATGATAGATAAGCGAAAGTTTTATGTTCATTTTTTCGAATGTATCGTTATTTTTTTTTTTTTTTAAACTGTGTGTGTGTGTCTGTGTGCAACTTAACTAATGTAAACACATGGACTATCACAGAATTAAAACAGTGTCGACAGAAGGGGAATGCGCAATGTTATATTAGTAGTATTATGTCTAATACTCAATGAAATCTAACGCGTCTGTTCAGCTGCATGTCTATAACTTTAATGAATTTAATACCAACAACGAGCAAGCTCAAGTGACTTCTCAGCTCACATAACACGGACCTCACGCATTGACACGAAGGGACACAACTGTAACATTACAACAACAGTGATATCACAACATCCCCCTCTTTCTAGAAAGAGGTGGCCTAACCCATAAATAATACAAATGCATAAAACTTAGTACAATGTCTTTCTCTAATAATAAGTAAAGTCTTTCATCTTAGTGGTCTTTATCTCCCGTAATAATCGTGTTCTTTTTACATTGTCAGGACTTGTATTGGATGTATCAGTAGGGGCCGCCTCTAGGTGGTCCTCGGGATGTTCTGGCCCTGGAACTCTTTGGAATGCATGTAGAGGGGCCTCCGGTTGGTCCTCAGTATGTTGTGGCTCTGGAACTCTTTGGTATGCCGTCGGATCTTCCATTGGAGGAACTCTTCTCAGATGTGCTCGATTACGCCGATAAGTCCCACCATTCGAAGCAACTTCATATGATTTTATGCCAAGTTGTTTCGTGACGACTCCTTTTTCCCATCTCTTGCCTCGAGAATATGGTTCGAGTCTCACCACATCCTCCTCTTTAAGGAGTGGTAAGTCCTTGGCATGTTTATTGTAATATGTTGCTGATCTCATCTGCTTTTCTCTAAATATCGGCATATGCTTTTCGGGATCCGTCATGTGTGGTTTCAATAGGCTTGGGCGGTTGGTAGCAGTGTCCTGGTTCCTCTATTGAAAAATGAATGTGCTGGACTAGAACCCGTGTGATTTGGCGTATTGCGGTGATTCAGTAATGCTATAGGAACTGATCATCCTTATTCTTTATGATTATGTTTTTGATTATTTTCACTGCTGATTCTGCTTTCCCATTGGATCTTGGGTAGTGTGGATTACTTGTATGGTGATCGAAATCCCATTCTCTGGCGAATTTCGCAAAATTGTCTGATGAGAATTGCGGCCCATTGTCTCTGACAACCGTGCATGGGATGCCATACCTAGCAAACTGGGCCTTTATTTTTCTCACCACGCTTTCTGTTCTTGTGTTTTCTAGTCTATCAACCTCTGCAAAATTACTGAAATAGTCCACGCAGACTAGGTAATTTTTCCCGGTCAGTTCAAAAAGATCCACACCAACTTTTTCCCATGGGTGTTTTGGGATATCATGACTCATTAGAGTCTCTTTCTGTTGGTCGGGTTGAAAGGCTTGACATGTATCACACGTTGAAATGAAATGTTTGATTTGGTTGTGCATGGCTGTGCCACCAATTCTGCTACGACTCTCATTGCTACAACAACATCTCCAGAGGCATGGTGTCACAGAACGGTTGTTACGGAGGAGGGCTCCGATCCAGACTTATCACAAACTGTATTGATGAAGTCGTAATCAGTACAGGACCGCTCCTCTCTGTGATTTATACTGGGGGTATCTAGGCGTTGGGACAGACAAAAGCACAACGTAGACAAACGTAAACTGAACAACTCCAACTCCAGGTGTCCAGATGATAAAATAGAATACTTTTAATTCCACAAATAAAAAAGCTCTTCTATAGGCTTCACTAACTGTCAGCTACCTATATGAATCTCTAAAGCTATGACTGTTCACTGTTTCGTCTCAACTATTTCTATGTTCCACAAGTAAACTATCGTCTCCTGATCTCACTTGCAACTATTCCCTGTCAACTGCTCTCTTAGCTCTTTTCTTTCTACTTCCAACTCAGAGAACTTCTACCAACTTCTCGAACTCCTCATGTCAGGAAGAGTTCCGTCTTATATACCATTTCTCTACCTTCATAGGTGGCCCAGGAATGCTATCTAATGACACACCCCTGCCCCTTAATTTCCGGTCAATTAAAATCTCCATTCGTTAACACCAAAATTGTCATGCATAGTCAGGAAGGCCGGAGACAAAATATTTTGGAAATAAACATCCCCAAATCTAAAAGATGCACGACTCTGTTAACATTACCCTCGACCCCTTTAACAATGCTCTCCCAAAACTAACAGCAGTTTCCGTCCATCCTATAAGTTACCTGAAAAATGGAGCTCTGCCCTGTACCCTAGCACCAGTCATTTGTGACACATGGGTGATGATAAATTTGACTACTCAAAGTACTTCAATAGGTGAGGTGATATGTAGTCTCGCAGTTCCTTTGCTCAAATTGCCTTGTCTTTCTCACTGGTGGGATTACTATTCCCTTTTTTGTAAAATTGAGACAATATCAGACTGAAAGGGATTCAACTCTCTTGGTGCCAACAGATACAATAAGACTTTATGAGCATTGGCATTTATTACCATCTCATTCATTCATTTTAGCATCTTATCAAGAATAGCCTTTTGAATCAAGACTGTGGCATCAACGGTAAGAAAGATAGCCAAAAGTAATAGATGTCCAAATTTATCTTCACATATTTTTACAGCATGAGTCTTCAAGCTTTTAATGATGACTTTGCGATCTTTGGTTGATCCTGACCACACACAATGCCTGGCTATCTTTTGTATGCACAAGATTTGGAATGTGTTCTCTGGGGCCTTCAATCATCTCCTTCTTTGATTTGTCATCTGCGTGTGCAAAGAAGTCATGAAACACTTTGTGGACTAATGAATAACTGAGGATGTTCTTGTCAGTAAGTGGCATAAATGCCGCTTGCATACTCTTAATGACATTGTCTTTCTTTTCAGGCTGTTCCTCCATAATCTGATTGTAACAATGCATAAGTGTTCATACTTTATGCATGCTAACAAATTATTACTGTAATATGATGATACTTGTGATTGATAGCCTGTAACTGCGCATTAGTACTTATACTTGTTGAAGAATTGAATAAATCCAATGGAATAATTCACAGGGTACTTTATTACATGACAAATGATAAAATAACTCCTTGGCATTGTAACATCCTTGTAACTAACAAAGTTACAGTGTAAAGAATATCAAACACTTTAAATTATTATTATTATTATATGTTGTCTTATATAGCACGGTACCCCAGTCTAGGGCTAGGCTCACCGCGCTGTACATAAAAATATTAGCAAAGGAAACATAATCGTGACAATAAAATAAAATGCATTTATGTGATAAAAAAACAGCTGTATAGAGACAAAACAAAAACAAATTCATATTCACCCCACCCACCCCAGAACTTTTACATGACATACCATGGACGGCAGCTAGCAGCATCGTTTATCGGTCAGATGTGGGGAATCAGTCGAGGTAATAGAGTTTAAAGAGATGACTTGTGTTTTGAGTGCAGTTTTGAAGGCCTGCGTGGTTGGTATATTGCGAATGTGAAGTGGCAGACAATTCCATTGTTTGGGGGCGCAGAAAGAGAAAGATCGTTCACCATATGTTTTAGTACGTGTCTTAGCAACGGACAGAATACGCTTGTCTGCGGAGGAGCGAAGCTGTCGAAGGGGTGAATAGACAGAAAGAAGTTCTGTTAGATAGGAAGGGCAGGAATCGGAGAAAAAGTTATGACAGAGAACAGACAGCTTGTAATCAATGCGTGGCTGTATAGGAAGCCAATAAAGTGAGTGGAGTAGTGGAGTAACATGATCACGTTTTTTTGCCTTTAGAACTAGCCTAGCAGCATGTTAGTTCCTTATATTCAGTACTTGTTTTTACTGATCACTATCCTCTAACAATTTTGAATAAGATGTTCTCCAAAATCAAAGATTGTTACGATGGAGTCTATTTTTACAAGAGGATAATTTGGACATAAAACATATTAAAGGAAAAGATAATGTTACTGCTGATACTTTGTCCAGAAATTAATTTTTACTGTACATAAATTATGTAATTGTTTTTAAGCTGTTAAAAGGCTTTTTAAAAATAAGATATTTTGAAAGAAAGAAATGTATTTTCTTTGACTTCTTTAATGGAAAAGAATTCCATTTCTAAAAATGAAATGTTTTCTTCTATGATGGGAGGTGTTATGTAGACGACGTGTTTACTTTCTTCTTTCCCGAGAATGAACTCTACCTGACTCCAATCTCGGAACCTCATTTAGGGTGTGGGTAGCTGAAAATAGTCTCTCTTGACCTTGTTGACAACTAAATAAAATTATTAGTATAGTCTGTTCACTTTGAATAATGTAGAACATTGTAGAAGTATCAATAAAGGAATACAATGTGCAAATCCATTCGAGTAGCATCTAAAGAAACTGACTATTTAAGGCCGATAGATTAAATGACAGCGGGATCAGATCCTTTATCATGAGATAGTATGAGCGTGTGTGTTATTTTTGCTACGAGGCGAGATTTGTTTACTTTGTCTGGGTAGATTTCTTTTTATTATTGTACCCTTTTTGCACATTGTGTCTATTCACCGTCGTACCGTTACAAGCCAAACAGTATACTGAAAGTCAATAGTTTTAATTATATTTCTGTTGATTTTGTAATTCATTATAATTAGCATAAAAAACCTGAATAATTGTAATTGGCCCTGATTAAGAGTATCGTATTTTCTGTTGTTGTATTTATATGCAGTGGTGTAACAACGGCTTGGTATTGGGGCAGTTGCCAAGGGCGCCGGCCTGCGCCAGGTCAAAAAAGCGCCGCTAAATCTCAAATTTTGTAAATTTTGTAAATTTATCAAGGGCGCCAAAAATAAATTAGCTAAGGGCATCAAAAACACAGCTACGCCTCTGTTTATATGGTATCACCTTTTGTTGTGTACTGTTTTAGAAGGAGCCATACACTTAAATAAGAGATTAATTTATCCATACTGATAACAATACGTCACACAAAGCGTCCAAATTGGCCGCGGTGAACAATGGCGCACTTTAGGGATGCAAGGTGAACATATGCGCATTTTAGGGATGCAAGGTGAACAATAGCGCACGCTAGTGATGCGAAGTGAAAATTGGCGCACATTAGTGATGCGAAGTTAACAATGGCGCACTTTAGGGATGCGAGGTGAACATTGGCGCAATTTAGGGATGTTAGTTGAACAATGGCGCACTTTAGGGATGCGAGGTGAACATATGCGCATTTTAGGGATGCTAGTTGAACAATGGCGCACTTTAGGGATGCGAGGTGAACATATGCGCATTTTAGGGATGCGAGGTGAACAATAGCGCACGCTAGTGATGCGAGGTGAAAATTGGCGCACATTAGTGATGCGAGGTTAACAATGACATAATTTAGGGATGCGATTAAAACTTCGAATGAAAGCTCATTAGCGCGCGCCTTATAAATCAGTATGAGCGGACAGACTAGAGGACATGTACGTCACACTTGACACATCGACCAAGAGGGTCTGTTACTTGCCTTCTGGCAGATTTCCTGTAGTAAAATGACAATCTCTAGAGACTACAACCTGAATAAAAGTCAAAATCGCGGGAAAAATCCCTAAAGTATGTGTCTGTTCATGTTTTGCCTCTGCTATAGCTGGTAGGGAAAGCTCCGTTTTTTTTTATCGCGCACAACACAAACACTGTATTGAAATTTGACCTCGCCCAACACGGCATCAGAATGTTGACCTCGGGTCAATTTCACCCCATGCAGGCTGACTTGCGTCTCTCCCATATCGCGTAAAATTAGAATACTTAAATAGTGGGAACCACTTTGTGTGCTTTAGTAATAAGTTAAATAATTTATTTCTCGGCAACTCTAGTGTATCCTGCTATGAATGATATCTAATTGGGAAGCGGAGTTTATTCGCTATACTTTAGTTTATTTACACGTCTCCATCGTTATAGGGTATTTTCAATTTTAGTAATTAAGAGAGTTTTCCCATTCATTCATGGGGGGTCCGAAACCATTTTATTGAAATATCTAAAAAACCATATAACTCATAGAAATATAAGAATGTATCTTAGATAGCCGAGACAAAACTGAAAAGAACACATTCAGTCTTTAGGGATTGGATACGGGATATCAACTTTAATTCGGGTTGTGGTATCCAGGGTTTGTCTTTTGTCATTTTACCACAGAAAATCTGCCTGAAGACAAGTGTTTGACTGTT
Source organism: Omphiscola glabra (assembly GCA_964017045.1). Taxonomy (NCBI): domain Eukaryota; kingdom Metazoa; phylum Mollusca; class Gastropoda; family Lymnaeidae; genus Omphiscola; species Omphiscola glabra. The sequence goes on along the minus strand of OZ024805.1, from coordinate 1,372,531 downwards.
GAAGTCGGGGCGTGACGTCAGGTTTTCTGGTACGTTCTCGCGCGACTATTTAAGGCGGGCACATTAGGGAGATTTCTTATTCGAGGTTTTAACCACATCCCTGAAGTGTGTCAGTGTTCACCTCCCATCACTGAAGTGTGTCAGTGTTCACCTCCCATCCCTGAAGTGTGTCAGTGTTCACCTCCCATCCCTGAAGTGTGTCAGTGTTCACCTCCCATCCCTGAAGTGTGTCAGTGTTCACCTCCCATCCCTGAAGTGTGTCAGTGTTCACCTCCTATCTCGTGCGCATGTCAGAAAGATGCTGTATAGATGTACTTCCTGCCATGCAGAGTCATCACCGCGGCGTGCCTTCTGAATAGGGTTAACTTCAGTGTTTCTCAAACTGTTGATTCAGCGAAGCGTCCTTCAACTCAAAAGTCATTGCTGCTTGTCCACAGCTGTGTGTCAGTGTTCACCTCCCATCCCTGAAGTGTGTCAGTGTGCACCTCCCATCTCTTAAGTGTGTCAGTGTTCACCTCCCATCTCTTAAGTGTGTCAGTGTACACCTCCCATCTCTTAAGTGTGTCAGTGTACACCTCCCATCTCTGAAGTGTGTCAGTGTTCACCTCCCATCCCTGAAGTGTGTCAGTGTTCACCTCCCATCCCTGAAGTGTGTCAGTGTTCACCTCCCATCCCTGAAGTGTGTCAGTGTGCACCTCCCATCACTTAAGTGTGTCAGTGCTCACCTCCCATCTCTGAAGTGTGTCAGTGTTCACCTCCCATCCCTGAAGTGTGTCAGTGTTCACCTCCCATCCCTGAAGTGTGTCAGTGTGTACCTCCCATCTCTTAAGTGTGTCAGTGTTCACCTCCCATCTCTTAAGTGTGTCAGTGTACACCTCCCATCTCTGAAGTGTGTCAGTGTTCACCTCCCATCTCTGAAGTGTGTCAGTGTTCACCTCCCATCCCTGAAGTGTGTCAGTGTTCACCTCCCATCCCTGAAATGTGTCAGTATTCACCTCCCATCCCTGAAGTGTGTCAGTGTTCACCTCCCATCTCTAAAGTGTGTCAGTGTACACCTCCCATCTCTGAAGTGTGTCAGTGTACACCTCCCATCTCTGAAGTGTGTCAGTGTTCACCTCCCATCTCTGAAGTGTGTCAGTGTTCACCTGCCATCTCTGAGGTGTGTCAGTGTTCACAGCGGCCCATTGGGACGCTCTGTCAGTAGAAGCCTATATGTCTTTTTATTTCTGTGTTTGTAGAATGCAATTGTTAGTTGTTAGTAATTGAATATTTTTGGTCATGACTTATATTAAGCAGTGTTTTAGTCACTTGTTAGCTCCGTCAATTTGACGTGTAACAATGATGTTGTGATGGTTGAACACACAGCCGTCCACTGAATTCTGAAATGGAATTAGATACGGTACAAGAATACGTGAGCATAAGACGCAACCGTTATATCGTTCTGGTCACACATACTGCAATGTGATTAAAAGCTATTAATACAACAGTATACGACCAGCGAACATACATACAATATGTGGACTAGGCTAACTCTCCCGCCTTGTGCTAAATTCTCACATAGAAAATGGTGCATGGGTAATGATACTATTACCAGCTGTAAAAATGTAATTAGACATTTCGCAATTTGCTTTTGTCTTAAAAAGACACAGCAAGTGAGTGATTCAAGTATCTAACCAATGGTGATTATACCTTACACCATTATAGTACCTGTCCTGCTATGGGTGCATCTTACATAGACCCTTTACATGTAAAAGTTCTGGGGTGGTGGGGTGAATATGCATTAGTTTTTGTTTTGTCTTTATACAGCTGTTCTTTGTTACATACATGTATTTTATTTTATTGTCACGAAAATGTCTCTTTTTCTAATATTTTTATGTACAGCTCGGTGAGCCTAGCCTTAGGCTGGGGTACCGCGCTATATAAGACAACTAATAATAATAATAATAATGACAGTACCACTGTTAGACCTTTGTACTAGCCCTCACATCTCACACTGGTTCTTTGTATAACACAGTGTACGTGCTACAAGTTAAACACTGCCACGTAATTTCCTTTTATACTAAAGAAACATTATAAATTTTTTTTTTTTTTATTGCCAATTGTTTAACATGTACGCATACTCTATTTTTAGTTCAGTATATTTTGTATTCACAGGGTTAGTTAACATGTTTGTTTATTAGCTGTGTTATTCCATGTTAGTCAGGACACGTTTAACCTGTACTATTTGTTTCTTTTCAGATATTGTCCTTTTTCTTTAGCCTTGATTTTCCGTCATAGTACTTTTTCTTTAGTTTGTCGTGAGTTTATTTAAATAAATAATCTGTAGTCCTCAAGCATGGGCGCTCACACGTAGTGGCAAGGCGGGGCACTTGCCCCCCCCCCCCCCCGGATTGAATGATTAAAATTTTTTTTTAGACAAAAATAGACAAAAAATTTATTAAAAAAATAAAGAGAAAATAAAGAGAAAGTAACTAAGCTGATGGTGATCTCGTTTTACTGGGTAAATATTTTTATATTTTCTATATTAATTAGTTTTACAAAGTTTTATCCGGCTGTCAGGTATGCCTTACTAGTTTTGCTAACATTACAAGCAACAATATGTACGGTGGAGCGATCGTTCATTACATTACGTCGTGTAAAAACATGGCTTAGATCTACAATGTCAGATGAACGTCTGTCTGGGTTGTGCATGTTAAGCGTAAACAGAGACAAAGTGAACTGCAACAAAAAAGACAGTATGGTCACAATTGGAGATATGTTTGGTAGCGATAACAGATGACTCCAGTTCTTGTTTAAAGAATACGTTTTATTTTAAATTTTTAAGTAATATTTTTTGTTATATACATATATTGTGTTAATAAAAAATGTGTTGCTACAGTATGCCCTTCATTACTACAGTGTTCTGTCCGTTCGTTCACCATACAAATACGTTATAGTAAATTAAAACTACATTAAAACATTACTAAAAAATTTGGCCCCCCCCCCCTAGAAAATATTTTGCCCCCCCCTTATAAAATTTTCTACGGGCGCCCATGTCCTCAAGACCTTAGTTTCTTTAGTGTATGGTAGTAAAACTGTAGACACAGTCATCAGTACCATACCATTACCACATCATCACACTACTACTATATACTATCTAGGATACACTTTTTATATTTACATACGTTAAATGTTCTTTGAGATATTTTATATATAAGGGGTTGGGACCCCCCATGGCCATAGAAGATAGTGAAAACTCCTTTAATTATTTAAAGTTAATGGGGCATAATTTGAACAGATTGGATGACGATAAATTGCGAATATTTTTGGAAGACCATCTTTAAGAAGTGAAACCACTGGGCCTCAAATATGTATTTACTATAAAAATGTTAAGGCTAATGGTGAAAAGATGTGCTCATGAAAAATGCAAATCATTGCAATTGTGCTCAGATTTCATTGAAGTTGATGATCAGTGCTTTCACGAAATCACGATCTTTCTGACAAACGAGTGACAAAAATACTTGATCTTTTTTAAATTGACAGTTCCTGCAGAGAAACTTTTCTTTTTAGCAGAGAAGTAATAATTCACGTAAATTTGATTTAAGAAAGTATTTTTAGTGTTTTGATATTTTAATCAATAAATTAAAAATGTTCTTAATTGTTTCTTTTAGGTGTGAAAATGGCTGTTTTACTTCTGTTACTAATTAAGCTCAAATTTAAACATCTCTATACTTTTGTTGATGCTTAATTACTTCAATTTAACCATGTAAATATTTACATTTTATTCTAGGAAAGGGGAAACAATCATGGAACATGAACAATGAAATAATTGCACAGTTAAATCCTAGGCAGAGTAGTTGGACTTTGATCAATTAAAACAAATGTGCAAGAGAGAATCCTTTAGAAATAAAGCAAATTATTTCCTTTAAAAAAAAGTTAAAAAATATAATTTAAATCAGAGATAGTGAGTAAGACATGCATCCAGACTATATATGTGTACCTGTCTTTTGTCATTTTTAGTACTATAACTATAATATACTTGTTTATATGTTTTGTTGTACTGATGAAGGCATATGTCGAAACGTTTACTTATGTGTAATGTAAAATTATTATTAAAGCTTAATATATATTGTTAAAGTGACACAGATTGTTCGTGTCTATTTTTAAAGCTTTATCGCAGTCCGACACTTAAATAATTAGTTATTTAAATTTACACCATTGTTTTTGTTTTAAAAGGTAGTTTAAAAAAGTGTTCATCATTGATAAAGGCAAGCTACGTCTATATTTTCTTTAACTATTACCGTTTTTTACGATCCAATAAATTACGATCGAATATATAGACACTAGTGATTGTTTATTATTTGCAATATTCCACTAATTTTAATCAGTGCAAGTTGCCTTTTCCTACTTAATATATATGTTTATGTATATGCATATTGTGTATAGTTAGTCGACTTATGTATTGGCCAACACCATTATCTGCCATTCGGTCTAATTTTGTATTGACCAACACCCATTTATCTACAAAGTTGGTCTAATTTTGTGTTGACCAACACTCATTTATCTACAAAGTTGGTCTAATTTTGTGTTGACCAACACTCATTTATCTACAAAGCTGGTATCATTTTGTATTGACAACACCCCCCCCCCCCAACCATTTATCTGCAACGTTGGTCATTCAGCCAAAAAAATTAAATTAGCTACTGATGTTCCATGAGTTATTGTTTAAATATCAGAGGTTTCGATTATTGAATATATTTATTTGCTCTGCTATCTTGTTCCGAACAAGTTGTTTAGAGGTTATTTCAAGTTTTCTAAATTGTTCACCAAATGTACAGCATCTGCTCGGAGTTTTATTAATGCAGCTTTAAGTTACAGCTGCTTCAAATACACAATTCAAAAGAACAAAACAAAATAATTTTTTTTTGGGTAGTTTTCTATAGCTTGGTACCCCAGACTAGGCCTGAGCTCACCACGCTGTACATACAATTTAACAAACATAATCATGAACTTAAAAATTAAATTTACATTAATTAAAAAAACAAACAAAAAAAACAAATGTGTATTCGCTTCAACAATTCCATAACAATTTACATGTGAAGCCATGGACGGCACTCAGCAGCATCGTTTAACGGTCAGATTGGGAATATCAGTCGGGATAGTAGAGTTTAAATTAAGAGCCCAGTTAAAAGATAATTCCATCCATCCCTGTTGCGCTACAGCTCATGTGGGACTTTAACCTGCCTCACTACTTCCTTCCACTCAGACCTAAATGGCGCTTTCCTTTATCCATGCTTGTATTCCCAGCTGTTGTAGATCTTTTTCCACATCATCCATCTAAGCCTTGGTCTGCTTTTGATCTGTTTTCCACTGGTGTTTTGGTGATGCACCCTCTTTCCTCCTCTGCAATTGGCATTTTCTCTAAGTGTCCTGCACAGGGTAGCCTCCCTTTTTTAAAATGTATTTCTGCTACTATCGTGGAATCCTCATATGGACTGTATAATGCATGCATTGTTTCGTATTCTTCACTTATATTCATCATTTGTTGGTCCATATTATATTTTCCCGAGAGCCCACCAGATATGGAGGGTACATGGGAAATAAAATACCTGGGGCGGACCAAAACCAGAACCTACTGCCTGGTAGGAAGTGGAGTGTTCCACAAAGGCTGAGGAAACTTGACCAAGAAATAAGGCACCTACCTAGAGAGCTGTAAGGGACAGCCCCCCAGACGGTTGTGTGTAGGGCTAACAACCTGGCCATGTAAAAAAAAAAAGAAAATAAATATTACGAAAGCCAATCAACAGAATAAAAGATAATTACCAAAGCCAAAATTTTGTTCCTCCATTAGATTTAATCGTACAAAGTCACATTTCTGTTAGCTATATTCAATGATACTTTATGTCCACATAGATGACGTCATGGTCCCATCTTCAGCCAATAGCATCACATAAATTACGCCATGGTCTCATCTTCAGCCAATAGCTGCGCATATCTTACGTCATGGTCTCATCTTCAGCCAAACGCTGCCTTCTTTACAGTCTATACCGAAGACCAATCTGTGTGGGGTACGTTTTTAACACACTGATTATCTAGCTATAATGATGGATCTATTATGTTCTCAATATACGTTTTGGACGACTGTGATCATTGGTCACTTGATCAAGAAATGTCAAGTATGACTTAGCTGTTGTATACATCTTTACTTTGGTATACAACTTTATTGTTATATACAGCCTAATTAAGGTACATCGCTTACATGTTGTATAAAACGTCACTTTGGTATACAGCTTTATTGTTGAATACAACATTGTTGTGATATGCAACATTGTTTTGGTATAAACGATGGCGTAGCTAGGGCTACAGCCGCCCCGGTGTCTGCCAAGATTTTGCCACCCCTTACAACGAAAAAACTAAGCAGTTGGCCGAAAATGCCGCTCCTCCATATGATATAAAAAAAAAATACAATAAAAAGCCGACCTAGGCTGAACGCCCCCTCCGTACCCCTTTCATACGCCCCTGGGTATACAACGTTACAAAATTGGTGTGCTATACAACAGTAAATTTGATTTACAAGTTTACCCCGAAAACCGTGCCAGGAAGTTATTTACACAATGTTGTGTTTCAGATGAACTTAGGGCAGGACGGAAAACCCACTTCCGGCGCACTTGGAGCAGACGAAGTACGTCACAACAAGCACAGTATGAAACAATTGATTTTTGATAACAGTTTGATAGCCAATGAGTAGTTTCTAGTGGGAAACATTGACACACATACACACAAATTAGATGCCATTTAGTGAGGGACGAAGAGTACTCACATTCAAATCTAACAACGCCTTTACTGTTTTCAATTACAAACATTGAAACCTATAGACGCCCTTATTGTAACAAACATTCAACCTATAGACGCCATTATTGTCACAAGCATTCCAACCTATAGACGCCTTTCTAACAAGCATTCCAACCTATAGACGCCTTTCTAACAAGCATTCCAACCTATAGACGCCTTTCTAACAAGCATTCCAACCTATAGACGCCATTATTGTTGTTAATTACCATCGTTTAAACCCTTCAATACAGCACACAATGAAGCAAATGAAAACCCATAGATGCCCTTTATTTTGAGACACATTAAAACATTAGACACCCCCCACCCCTCCACAGTTTGTTGAATATGACACATGGCGTTCAAAGCTATAGAGTGATTGTGATAGGCAATAACTCAAACAAAACTTCAATTCGATAGTTTCCCTTTATTTTACAAAATCATGTTCAAATACAACAAAATAATATTCAAAAGAAAATGTTCAACATAAATCATGTTCAACAACTATAATCATGACATTTAGTTTCTTTGTTGAACATCCAAATCAGTCCATTTAGGATATATTCCGTTTTCAAAGCTATTATTAATTGAAAGTTTAATAGACTGGGGCCTGAGTTAAAGCTGTGTCGAATAAATAAATAGTCGAGCAAGATAGGTAGATAAACTAATTGACAGAAACAGAACAAACGGCGTTTCGGCTAAATGCCTTCTCAGCAAGCAATGCAAACTACAAGATAAAAAATAAACTTTAATTAATAATCACAATGTAGTTCTCTCCCTTCAGTGTTTCCAGATCACAATGTAGTTCTCTCCCTTACGTGTTCCCAGATCACAATGTAGTTCTCTCCCTTACGTGTTCCCAGATCACAATGTAGTTCTCTCCCTTAAGTGTTCCCAGATCACAATGTTGTTCTCTCTCTATGTTCGGTAGGAAGGTTAGAGGGCCGATGGCGATTCTAAACAATTTACTTACAAAGGAAGGCATTACAGAGGGAAATAAAACCATATATGAGTACTTGATATACCTCAAACATCGACTACAAACAGGGATATTAGAAACTCAGGCCAACACGAAAGTTAAGCTCGCACAAAACAAAAGTTACTATGATCGCAAGGCTGTTTCTAAAGATATAAACGAAGGGGATCTAGTTCTAGTATTGAAGCCTAAAAAGGGAAATAAACTGACATTACACCCGGAGGGCCCATTCGAGGTGATCAAGAAATTATCTAAATACAACATCGAAATTAAAAAGGGACGTAGGCATAAAGTATATCACCTCAACAGAGTAACAAAATGTTTGAACAGGGAAAACGACACAAATAGCAAGGGAGTTAACAATGATAATGTAAGGTACGGTGGGATGGCAGCTGTTATAACAGAGGAAGAAACCGAGACTCATAAGAAGGACAGAGATATGATCCTACCTACCTTTCACAACAGTAACAACCCTAACATAGACATTAATGAAGAACTTAACAGTAGTCAGAAAGAGGAACTAAGGGACATTATACGAGAATTTAGAGAAGTGATTTCTGATATTCCTAGCAAAACTTCAGTGGGATCACATAAAATAGAATTGTTAGACAAAAGGCCAATCGCACTGAAACCCTACACGGTACCACTTCATATGGTACACAAGCTAAATGAGGAAATCAAGACAATGTTGGATTTAGGCGTAATAGAAGAGTCGAAGTCATCGTATTCCTCCCCCCTTATATTAGGAAAAAAAAAAGATGGCTCTATACGTACATGTGTAGATTACAGGAAGCTTAACGCAATCACTAAAACTGTGGTTGAAGTCATGCCCAACCCAGACATTCTCTTGGCACAGTTATACAAAGCATCTTATTTTAGCAAATTGGATCTAACCAAGGGATACTGGCAAATACCTTTAGATGGCGCTAGCAGAGAATGCACTGCGTTTCAAGGTCCATCAGGACTGTACCAATATAAATATATGCCATTCGGATTAGCAACAGCGCCAGCTACATTCAATAACATTGTAAGAAAGCTATTTTCGGGGGTAAAACAAGTCATTACATACTATGACGATATCTGTGTTTATACCGACGACTGGGAGACACACTTGCAAGTACTCAGACAAGTGTTTGAAATCTTGAAGGAAGCTGGACTTACTGTCAAACCCTCGAAATTAGAGCTAGCAAAAAAATCCATAGATTTTCAAGGGCATTTGGTAGGTGCGGGTTTTCTATAGCCAGATAGTAAGAACCTAGATAAAATATTGAAAATAGAACGCCCTAGAAAAAAAAAACAAGTCACGGGACTGGTGGGGCTGATATCATATTATAATGAGTTCATACTCCAGCCACTCTGTCCTATTCACGCCTGGACTATTTCCATAAATTAGCTAAGGTACCTAACTAAAATCATCGGGGATTCTCATCTCGTCACCTATTTCATTATAGTGCATTTATTGCACTATTTATTTAACGTTTTATTAAACACTTGTTAAAATTATATATTGAATTATTTATAAAACTATTTTTTAGCTATTTATTTATTGAGTTATTTATTTATTGAACAATTTATTGAACTATTTATGAAATTATTTATTGAACTATATATGAAACTATTTATTGAACTATCTATTGAATTATTTATTGAACTGTTTTTCAAAATTCTTATTTAACAGTTAGTTGCATTATTAAGTTAACTATTTATTATAATAAAATTTCCCAAGATGACCAATGCTACATTTAACGTCGAGTACGCGTGAAGTTTGTAAGTCCTTTTTGTGCCTGGTAATCTTGCCTGCATGGAGTACACCACAGGAAATCTTGCCTACATGTAGTACACCACAGGAAATCTTGCCTGCATGTAGTACACCACATGAAATATGGCCTACATGTAGTACACCACAGAAAAATCTTGCCTGTATGTAGTACACCGCAGGAAATCGTGCCTGCATGTTGTACACCACAGGAAATCTTGCCCGCATGTTGTACACTGTGTTGGATCCACGGGAAATTGGGTGGCAACTGAGCTTCTCCTTGCTGCATGCTGTCCTTGGACGTGAGCGGGACGTTTACTCTCGGAATTGCGCGTCATTGGATCTCAATCAACCTTAAACAGTGCATCCATTCAATCAACCTTAAACAGTGCATCCATTGGATTCAATCAACCTTAAACAGTGCATCCATTGGATCTCAATCAACCTTAAACAGTGCATCCATTGGATTCAATCAACCTTAAACAGTGCATCCATTGGATCTCAATCAACCTTAAACAGTGCATCCATTGGATCTCAATCAACCTTAAACAGTGCATCCATTGGATCTCAATCAACCTTAAACAGTGCATCCATTCAATCAACCTTAAACAGTGCATCCATTGGATTCAATCAACCTTAAACAGTGCATCCATTGGATCTCAATCAACCTTAAACAGTGCATCCATTGGATTCAATCAACCTTAAACAGTGCATCTATTGGATCTCAATCAACCTTAAACAGTGCATCCATTGGATCTCAATCAACCTTAAACAGTGCATCCATTGGATCTCAATCAACCTTAAACAGTGCATCTATTGTAGGCTTACGAAGAAGATGAAGCTAACAAACACACTTCTTTTAAACTAAAGAAAGTACAAACAAAAGCAAGCATGAAACTAAACAAACACTTAAACAAATTTTTTCGTATGTAATACTGGGTATTTTTTTTTGGGGGGGGGGGGGGTTGGGGGGGGGTGGAATTTTGAAAAGAAAAAAAAATGCATAAAAGTAACACACTTTATAAGAATTAGTGCTCCCCCCCACCCACGGCTCGAAACTGCATGTTTTTTTCCCACGTCCGTTAACTAGATTAATATTCTAATGTACCAACCGCTTCTACACCAGAATTTCTTGCACAAACTATTTTTGTAAATCATAAGAAAATATCACGCAAAAAACGCCCTTTGGAATAATTTTTTTATTAAGAATTTCATTTAGAGCAGTTACAGGGGATTTTATATCGTGAAGTCAGTGGCATATAGTAGCGTAAAAACTGGGGTTTTTGGGAGTTTGGGGGTGGACTGGAAATTTGTTACAATCTGCTGTAATCAGCCATGAAGCTATGTGCCCAGTTTCAGCTCGATAGGATGACTTAAAGTGGGTCGATATGCTGTATGAAGATTTTGCCTTATGCGAACACACGAATAATAGCGAAGTTATAAAGAATTTTAAAATGCGCAAACTATTGGTGTGCATGAGGACTGGTTGATTACTTCCAATAGTTTCACGAATCTCCCACCCTCTCCACACACATTACACACACACGCGCACGCACCCACACACACGCACACACACGCACGCACGCACACACACGCCCGCACGCACACGCACGCACGCTCACACCAGAGGACTTGTTTTTTTAAAGTGTGCATATATCACGAAACAATTTGTGAATATTCGTTTATGAATTGATCAAGAGGAAGAAAATTACTCCCACGATCTGGACATTTGAACACAGTTCATTCCTGCATGGGAGAGTCAAGGATGGTGTCATACCCTTGAAGAGGCGTTCCTCTTGAAGAGCTACTCGCTGGTGTAACCTACTCTCAAAACAAAATAACGCAGTATTCGTACCAATGTCAAAGACGCCAACAGATCCAATACCCTTCTCACAAACCTCTACAATTGACCCTGTACGTCACCGTGGATGAGTCGATGTAATTTACATCCGGGGCACTTGAGTTACTTATAAACGGTGACGTCCACTCGTGAGCACTGCAAGAGTCTATCTGTGCGTCCGCCAGACGGTGACCAGTTGAGCTGAGCACAACGACCATGGATAGGCTAAAGGTTGCTGTTCACCATCTGTGCTTTGGTGTCTTGTTGATTTGTGAGTATTTGCCGTTTGTAAACTGTCCGTATTTCTCAATACTAACTGTTTAGAGTTGTCTCTGTTTACGCAAGCAATACATGTTTTTGTTCGGTCAGTAGGAAATCCCCAACATCTTTCTGTCTTGTTTTATAAATTTGTTTTCTATGAGCGTTTATATTAGAGAGTCTGTTTCTTGTCGGGACCTGTAACTAAACTTTATGATAATAAAGTGGGAGAGATCGTGCTCGGGTTTAGGTAGAGGGAAATGTGCAGAACACAGTACATGATTTTTTTTTAATGAAAAGGACGCGCCAAAACAACGAACGTTGCGGCAAGAAGCCTTCGTCAGCCGAAAAAGGACACGTTCGTTGTTTTGTTGCGTCCTTACTTTTTCCTCCCATGTTTTACCATAGCTTGGCTCAGATATTTCCTTTTAACCTTTGACAAATATTTTAAATAAGATGTGTTGAAAATTGAATAACAAAAAATGAAAGAAAAAAAAAAGAAAGCAAAAAGGTCGACTTGGCTGAATGTCTTTTCCCAACAACGTCAAACTAGAAAACAGGAAATAAGATGAACAACGCCAATAAGAATTTAAGTCAAAATGTAAAAATTACAGACTACGCTTAAGTTGTTTGAGAAGAAATATTAAATGTCAAATAATATTTTCCATTGCTTTAAAGCAATTCGGCTGTCTTGAATTGTCTAGCTTGTCTTTAAAACAGTCTCTGTTTTATTTTTTTTCTGCTAATTTTCTTGTGTTTTGTATTCTTTCGCTGGGGAACGATTTGTGTTAGTCTTGTTTAGCTATTCAAGCCTCAACATTATAACACTCATTGAACACAGTCTCTACTATAGCATCCAATCTACATTGCAACAATACTTGAACACAGTCTCTACTATAGCATCCCATCAAAATTGGAACAAGACTTGAACACAGTCTCTACTATAGCATCCCATCAAAATTGGAACAAGACTTGAACACAGTCTCTACTATAGCATCCCATCTAAATTGAAACAAGACTTGAACACAGTCTCTACTTTAGCATCCCATCAAAATTGGAACAAGACTTGAACACAGTCTCTACTATAGCATCCCATCAAAATTGGAACAAGACTTGAACACAGTCTCTACTATAGCATCCAATCTACATTGAAACAAGACTTGAACACAGTCTCTACTTAAGCATCCCATCAAAATTGGAACAAGACTTGAACACAGTCTCTACTATAGCATCCCATCAAAATTGGAACAAGACTTGAACACAGTCTCTACTATAGCATCCAATCTACATTGAAACAAGACTTGAACACAGTCTCTACTATAGCATCCCATCTAAATTGAAACAAGACTTGAACACAGTCTCTACTTTAGCATTCCATCAAAATTCGAACAAGACTTGAACACAGTCTCTACTATAGTTTCCCATCAAACTTTAAACCCAAAGAGTTTGTTTTGTTCACTCACACGTAGACCAGCGCACCAAATGTAAGGACACCACTTCAAGTCCCTAGAGACAGTTTGAATCGCTGGGCTAAGCCTGGGTACTCTGGGCCAAGCCTGGGCACTCTGGGCCAAGCCTGGGTACCCTGGGCTAAGCCTGGGTACTCGGGGCTAAGCCTGGGTACTCTGTGCCAAGCCTGGGTACTCTGTGCCAAGCCTGGGTACTCTGTGCCAAGCCTGGGTACTCTGGGCCAAGCCTGGGTACTCATTCAGCCTTTCAAAAAAAAAAAAAAAGCAATAAACAAGTGCAACTGGTCTCCCACGATGTAATTTACTTTATTATCCTGCTATCCACTGGCGTATGATATCCATTTGTATAGAATTTAAGCATCCGTTTTAATGTTTTTTTAGTCAATTAAAAATGTTTCCAAATTGTTTTATGACACACAACGTGTATATTGATTGAAAATTTCGTGACTAAATAAATAGTGTTTGACCACATGACATGGTGTGTAAGTCGCGTTTTATTTGAACACAATTTGTAGGCGTTATAACAAACGGAAGAGTTGTTTAACACAATTCTTTTAGCACTAGGTGACAGATATCAATATGGAGGCATCAATGATGATGATGATTGATCACATGTCTCAACGACATTCTAGCATGCTCAAAGCGCTCTGATATCATTAAATCTATGTAAAGAAAAAAGTCTTTAAATGTCTCTTCAATGATTTTTTTATTATTTTAAAATTACCCCAAAGACTAAAGAGCGCCTTCGGTATGACTTCTTTCTGGGTCCATCCACACTGGGGACTCTCAGTAAGGATTGTGTTGAACACCGCACTCCGTATGACTTCTTTCTGTGTCCATCCACACTGGGGACTCTCAGTAAGGATTGTGTTGAACACCGCACTCCGTATGACTTCTTTCTGTGTCCATCCACACTGGGGACTCTCAGTAAGGATTGTGTTGAAGACCGCAGGTTCTTTAAGGATACGTTTTCTGAAATCAGTTCTTTTAGATAATCAAGTGCACAGCCTTCCCTACAGCTATACACAGAACCTTCCCTACAGCTATACACAGAACCTTCCCTACAGCTGTACACAGAACCTTTCCCACAGCTGTACACAGAACCTTTCCCACAGCTGTACATAGAACCTTCACCATAGCTGTACACAGAAGCTTCCCTACAGCTGTACACAGAACCTTCACTACAGCTGTACACAGAACCTTCCCTACAGCTGTACACAGAACCTTCGCTGCAGCTGTAAACAGAACCATGGCATGGTCGCTGCTAACCCTGCAGCTGCCGGAGGCCCTCAGATATTTGAGGGGCCCAACGTTTCGATGTGGACAAATGTTAAACATCCCACTGGGAATACATGAGACACAACGCCGATACATGACAGGGGTCCTCAAAATAACACGCGACGGCTCTGGTCACACGCCAAAGAAATTGAGTTCAGACGACCGGAAACCGTGGATTCGAACTTTAAAAAAATCCACATCTGCATGCCCAAGGAAGATTTTCTTTTTTTTTCATTTCCCATCCATCCTTTAGGAACTGTCTGCCATTGTGCAACTTTTCATTATACTTGTCAGGATAGATGTTTGATGGTAGGTCCGTTCTCAACACCCATGATCATTTACCACTACAGTCTAAAGAGCTTAAATTTCACTAGGTAGCACTTATCATAACAGTCTAAAGAGCTTACATTTCTCTAGGTAGCACTTATCATAACAGTCTAAAGAGCTTACATTTCTCTAGGTAGCACTTATCATAACAGTCCTCAGAGCTTAAATTCTCTACCCAGCTAGGCAATGTTTACGATCCAATATTTGGCGAGTGATCGTTTTTTTCCCCAAATCCGAAATATGTACGTGTTTACATTATTGAATATTTATATCTCGGGGTAAAATACACGTCATTAAATATTTATATCTCTAAAGGAAAAATATACGTATTTAAAAAAATATTTTTTAACAGTGGCGTAGAAAGGGCGTTGGGGGGATTTTTCGTGAAATAAGGGTGGTAAAAACATTGGCTCGCCCCGGGCGACAGTAGCCACAGCTACGCCACAGCTACGCCATAGCTACGCCACTGGCCTTTAAATGTTTGATAGCTCTAGGTAATAATTACGAGATTTATTTCTTAGGAATCCACTTTAAAAGATATAACATTCCATTATTATTTCATTGAGATGCCTTGAACACGTCCAACAAAGAACGCGTCTATATTTTACCACCAGGTCATGTTTGCCTGACCCAAGAGTGCGAGCTGAGTTTCCATACAGAGGCGGAATCCTTGATGCTGCTCGCTGGACGGAGTGGGTCTATCGTCTGTGATGCAAGATGTTTTGCTGGCGAAGGTGTCGTGTCTGTTGTCTGGACAGACATGCTGGGAAACAAAGTGCAGGGGCGTGGTGAAAGGTAAAACATTAACGAAAGTAAATAACATGTTCAAACGAAGTTCATGGCTCCTCAAAAGTTTGAAGCTCAGAGGTTCTCAAACTTTGGGTCTCATCGGTGAACAACATACAAGTTTTTGCAATTAACAGTTCATAATTCAGACCAGTCAATTATTTATGTATTTTATGCTTAATAACTCTAATGACACCTGAAAGATCTAAGTGACATTTGAAAACTCTATTGACACCTGCAATATCTAAGTGACATTTAAGAACTCCAATGACACCTGAGAGATCTAAGTGACAATTGAGAGCTTATAATGACACCTCAAAGGTCTAAGTGACATTTGACAACTCTAATGACACCTGAAAGATGTAAGTGAAATTACGAATTCCACACACCGTCGTCACAATTGTGACGGACGGATGCAAGCAAAAAAAAAAAACAACTTAAAAGTTAACTACATTTACTTTCTAATTTAGATTCACAACTAATTGTACAGTATTTCATTGTAACTCTCTCTCTCTCTCTCTCTCTTCCTCTAAA
Organism: Omphiscola glabra; assembly: GCA_964017045.1. Classification (NCBI taxonomy): domain Eukaryota; kingdom Metazoa; phylum Mollusca; class Gastropoda; family Lymnaeidae; genus Omphiscola; species Omphiscola glabra. Next base: position 1,356,500 of record OZ024805.1, on the reverse strand, counting down.
AACATAGTGTGTACTCGGTGAGACATCAGCGAGGATTGGTCAGCGAGCTCGTCATTCATAGTGCAATGTCTGACGTCAGCGGCACGTATACATGTTCAGTGGCCTACGGCGGGCAACTCGTCCAATCGAAGTCAAAGAGTGTCATCGTCTTTGGTGAGATTACCGGCCTTAGAAATTCGGTGATAAACCGTATAATCTCTTATGGGGTTGTGTTTTTGGATTAAAAAAAAAAAAAAAACTTTTTCGTTCTCCCAAAAACCCCGAGAGAATAAATTAAACAACCCTAAAAAAAATAGGGTTTCCTATAAAATAAATCATTCATAAAAGGCAATATTGAGCAATGGTGTGTGTGTGGGGGTGGGTGGCCCGGGGGGGGGGGGCTGAAAATTTGTCAAACATGCATAAAAATAACGCACTTAATAAGAATCCCAATTAGTTCTCCCCCTCCACCCAAGGCTTGCATCTTACAACCGAACGGTTTTTTAGCGCCCCTGAACTATATTAACATTCTTATGACCCCCTCGCTTTCACATTGCAGATTTATTTCACCAACTATTTCAGAAAAACAAAAGAAAATATTACTCATCAAACACATTTTTTCGATATTTAAAAAAAAAAAAAAAAAAGAATATCATTTAGCACATTTATCGGATTTTTTGCTAGTGAAATGAGTGACATCATATTTCCTTCACCTTCCCCTTGTAGAAGTTGCATTTGTGGGGGTTGGGGGTTGGGGGGGGGTGAAAATTTAACAGAAAGTGTTGTCATCGGCAACGAGTCTATGTGCCAAGTCTCCGCTGGATAGGTTGACGGAAAGTGGGTAAATTAACCGTCCAAAGACTATGCCCGTCCACCACCCAGGAATCCAGGAACAAAGGCGACGTTACTATAAGGGATTTAATTATAGATACATTCATAGCTGAGGTGTGGGCCCTGCAACTAGAGGCGTCGTGTAGGCCCTGCAACTAGAGCCGTCGTGTGGGCCCTGCAACTAGAGCCGTCGACTGGGCCCTGCAACTATGGGCCTCGGACATTGAAGGGCCACAAAGTTGTGATGGGGGGAAAATTAACAATGAACTTTTTAGCCAAAATATGCAAGTTTCGTAAAAGTAATACCTGCCCTCATCCTGGGTATGACGTTAAAGGTGCCGCCCCCTCCCCCCCACCCCACCTCCCCCCACCCCACCACCGATTCTAGATTTGAGAGATTATTATTTGCCAATATAATTATATTATTCCAGCCATCTTTGCTCATGAAAGGCGTTAGTACTCACGGGTAAAGATTGGCGACAAATCTGTATTAATTTCAAACAAATATAAATGTTGCCTCAGTGAGGAGACCCAATCCATTGATTGTTTTCTAACATTATATAGAGCATCCATACAGTGTACACAATCCATCTATGTTTTTATGAAAAAGACACACACATTCTTGTTTGGCTTTGGAATTTCTAGGTATATGTAGATAATCGGGCAACACGGCACCTTTGAGTCGCGACACAACTGCCCCCCCCCACCCCACAAGCATAATGAAGCTGTAAAAATAATATAAAAAAACTTACACGATCTCTGAAATCTAAAGCACGGTATTATTAACCAGGGTTCTCTGCCCTTCCCGGTGTACGGGGAAACAATGTTAGGTGTGTCAGGTGTGTCAAGTATGTCAGGTGTGTCAAGTATGTCAGGTGTGTCAAGTATGTCAGGTGTGTCATGTATGTCAGGTGTGTCAAGTATGTCAGGTGTGTCAGCGTTGATGGAAGACACGGACATTTTTAAAGGAAAAAAAAACACAAACTTATTTCAATCATTTTGTTCACGGGAAGTGCTTCTGGGTGTGGGGGTGGGTTGGCAGGGTGGATGTTTTGAAATCAAGAGGGGGTAAGACCCCTTTCTAAAACGGTATGAACAAGTATCGCCAACTTAATTATTTCTTTATCTTTACAATCACAGAGAAAGTTCCACGCAAATCTCTGTTAATACCACGCTTCCTCACCGGACCCAGAAGAGGCGATCAGCTGATGCCGGAAGACATCAACTACCGTCCGGTCCGTTCGGCTAAATTGTCCACGGGTCCTCACGCACTCAATTCGGTGACCAGCAGGGCCAGGAACACCGGCGCTGAATGGCGTTCAGTAGAAGCAAGAGACGACATCAGAAGCACGTTCTCGCGTGAATATCGCGTCAACGAATTCGAGAGCGTCACTCCAGCCACGCGCGGCAATGACCTTGACATGGTGAGACCGACCGTGCGTGACAATGACCTCGACTTGATTGACGTCGACTACGACAGCCCGGAAGATCGAGATTACGCCCAGTTTGAATTGCTGGAGGCCATCGCGTGGAGGAAGAGGCTGGAGAAGATGGCTAAGGAGGTCCCGCTCCCAGACGCCGACAAGCACGTGCTTATCCAAGACCCTCGGAACGAGATGATCAGCAGACGACCCGTGAACCACGAGCTGCCACGCGGGAGCCATCGTTTGGGAGAAGACGCGACGTTTGAAGAAGTGTCCAGCAGGAGAGAAAACGGGGCCCGCACCGAGCATTCTATCATTTCATTCGGTCTATCGCGTCACAGACGGGACGGCAACACGAACGGATCTGATCCTCTCAACGGGACAGGCACAACCATGGAAAACACAAACAATGGCGCTACAGAAACCGATACGAATCCAGCAAATGAAACGTCTACAGTTGCCCCTTTTACCACAACAACAGCAACTGATTCCACGCGCAGAAACACATCTTCTGAAACCCCCGTCAGCACAAGCACACCAGAGGCTGATGCGACTGCGCCTGATGATAATAACAATGCTGGTGACTCGGACCCACAGAAAGGTACTGGGGAAGACAGCACGAAATGCCCAACTTCTCCAGAGCCGACCAACTTTGGCAAGTACGGCATACTGGCCTTTGCCGTGTCGCTCTCACTCGCCTTCCTCCTGCTCTACGCAATCCTCATGATTCTCTTCATGCCTAGGATTCTCGCACGCAGGAGCGCAAGGAAAAAGTCGGATGTAAGTAAAGATGTTGTACGTCATGTTTAGGGTCGGTTCACACGATTAAATTTTCCTTCCAGCATTTGATACAAATCGTGTATGAAGACTTGTCACAACTTTCAAATTACTATTTGATCAAATTCCCCCCAAAAGAAACCACGCACAAAATTGTGCGTTCATACAACAATTTGACGCGAAATTTGACCGTGGGAACTGACGCTTAATGTGATTTGTATGTGAAGCTGTCTCTGTTGTTGTATGTGAAGCTGTCTCTGTTGTTGTATGTGACGCTGTCTCTGTTGTTGTATGTGACGCTGTCTCTGTTGTTGTATGTGACGCTGTCTCTGTTGTTGTATGTGACGCTGTCTCTGTTGTTGTATGTGACGCTGTCTCTGTTGTTGTATGTGACGCTGTCTCTGTTGTTGTATGTGACACTGTCTCTGTTGTTGTATGTGAAGCTGTCTCTGTTGTTGTATGTGAAGCTGTCTCTGTTGTTGTATGTGACGCTGTCTCTGTTGTTGTATGTGACACTGTCTCTGTTGTTGTATGTGACGTTGTCTCTGTTGTTGTATGTGACGTTGTCTCTGTTGTTGTATGTGATGCTGTCTCTGTTGTTGTATGTGACACTGTCTCTGTTGTTGTATGTGACGCTGTCTCTGTTGTTGTATGTGACACTGTCTCTGTTGTTGTATGTGACGTTGTCTCTGTTGTTGTATGTGACGTTGTCTCTGTTGTTGTATGTGACACTGTCTCTGTTGTTGTATGTGACGTTGTCTCTGTTGTTGTATGTGACACTGTCTCTGTTGTTGTATGTGACGCTGTCTCTGTTGTTGTATGTGACGTTGTCTCTGTTGTTGTATGTGACACTGTCTCTGTTGTTGTATGTGACACTGTCTCTGTTGTTGTATGTGACACTGTCTCTGTTGTTGTATGTGACACTGTCTCTGTTGTTGTATGTGATGCTGTCTCTGTTGTTGTATGTCAAGCTGTCTCTGTTGTTGTATGTGACGCTGTCTCTGTTGTTGTATGTGACGCTGTCTCTGTTGTTGTATGTGACGCTGTCTCTGTTGTTGTATGTGAAGCTGTCTCTGTTGTTGTATGTGACGCTGTCTCTGTTGTTGTATGTGACGTTGTTTGTTATCTTGTGTAAAATGTCATATGTAATATTGTATGTGGTGTTATATGTAATGTCATATGTAATATTATATGTAATGTTATTAGCATGGCCACGAGAAAGGAGGGCGTAGGGCAGCCACCCCGGGTTCCATACTCAGTGGGGCGCCAAAATAGTAAATTATACTTATTTATAGACATATTATATAATATGTAAAAGTTCTGGGGTGGGTGGGGTGAATATGCATTTGGTTTTGTTTTGTTACTATACAGCTGTTCTTTATTACAAAAATTATTTTATTATCACGATTATGTCTCTTTTGCTAATATGTTTAGGGCTGGGTTACCGCGCTATATAAGACAACTAATAATAATAAATCATGTATCATTTGTTGGGGAAATCGGCCAGAGGTGGGGTACCGTTTACACCTTGTCACGGTACTGGATGTTATCAGGGGGGTGGGGTACCGTTTACACCTTGTCACGGTACTGGATGTTATCAGGGGGGTGGGGTACCGTTTACACCTTGTCACGGTATTGGATGTTATCAGGGGGGTGGGCTACCGTTTACACCTTGTCACGGTACTGAATGTTATCAGGGGGGTGGGGTACCGTTTACACCTTGTCACGGTACTGGATGTTATCAGGGGGGTGGGGTACCATTTCCACCTTGTCACGGTACTGGATGTTATCAGGGGGGTGGGGTACCATTTACACCTTGTCACGCTACTGGATGTTATCAGGGGGGTGGGGTACCATTTACACCTTGTCACGGTACTGGATGTTATCAGGGGGGTGGGCTACCATTTCCACCTTGTCACGGTACTGGATGTTATCAGGGGGGTGGGCTACCATTTACACCTTGTCACGGTACAGGATGTTATCAGGGGGTGGGGTACCATTTACACCTTGTCACGGTACAGGATGTTATCAGGGGGGTGGTCTACCATTTACACCTTGTCACGGTACAGGATGTTATCAGGGGGGTGGGCTACCATTTACACCTTGTCACGGTACTGGATGTTATCAGGGGGGTGGGGTACCATTTACACCTTGTCACGGTACTGGATGTTATCAGGGGGGTGGGGTACCATTTACACCTTGTCACGGTACTGGATGTTATCAGGGGGTGGGGTACCATTACACCTTGTCACGGTACTGGATGTTATCAGGGGGTGGGGTACCATTTACACCTTGTCACGGTACAGGATGTTATCCGGCGGGGTGGGGTACCATTTCCACCTTGTCACGGTACAGGATGTTATCAGGGGGGTGGGGTACCATTTACACCTTGTCACGGTACAGGATGTTATCAGGGGGGTGGGGTACCATTTACACCTTGTCACGGTAGTGGATGTTATCAGGGGGGTGGGGTACCATTACACCTTGTCACGGTACTGGATGTTATCAGGGGGTGGGGTACCATTACACCTTGTCACGGTACTGGATGTTATCAGGGGGTGGGGTACCATTTACACCTTGTCACGGTACAGGATGTTATCCGGCGGGGTGGGGTACCATTTACACCTTGTCATGGTACTGGATGTTATCAGGGGGGTGGGGTACCATTTACACCTTGTCACGGTACTGGATGTTATCAAGGGGTGGGGTACCATTACACCTTGTCACGGTACTGGATGTTATCAGGGGGTGGGGTACCATTTACACCTTGTCACGGTACAGGATGTTATCCGGCGGGCCGGGGTACCATTTCCACCTTGTCACGGTACTGGATGTTATCAGGGTGGTGGGGTACCATTTACACCTTGTCACGGTACTGGATGTTATCAGGGGGTGGGGTACCATTTACACATTTGTCACGGTACTTGATGTTATCAGGGGGGTGGGGTACCATTTACACCTTGTCATGGTACTGGATGTTATCAGGGGGTGGGGTACCATATACACCTTGTCACGGTACAGGATGTTATCAGTGGGTGGGGTACCATTTACACCTTGTCACGGTACAGGATGTTATCAGTGGGTGGGGTACCGTTTACACCTTGTCACGGTACAGGATGTTATCAGTGGGTGGGGTACCATTACACCTTGTCACGGTACTGGATGTTATCAGAGGGTGGGGTACCATTACACCTTGTCACGGTACAGGATGTTATCAGTGGGTGGGGTACCGTTTACACCTTGTCACGGTACAGGATGTTATCAGTGGGTGGGGTACCATTTACACCTTGTCACGGTACAGGATGTTATCAGTGGGTGGGGTACCGTTTACACCTTGTCACGGTACAGGATGTTATCAGTGGGTGGGGTACCATTACACCTTGTCACGGTACTGGATGTTATCAGAGGGTGGGGTACCATTACACCTTGTCACGGTACAGGATGTTATTGTTTTTTTAGCAGAGATGACCCGTGATTTTTTATGCTCTGTGCCACTTTCAGTTTTGTGCCTTAACAGATGACCTCTGACATGACCTAACAGATGACCCCTGACATGACCTAACAGATGACCTCTGACATGACCTAACAGATGACCCCTGACTGACCTATCAGATGACCCCTGACATGACCTAACAGATGACCCCTGAAATGACCTAACAGATGACCTCTGACATGACCTAACAGATGACCCCTGACTGACCTAACATATGACCCCTGACATGACCTAACAGATTACCCCTGACATGACCTAACAGATAACCCCTGACATGACCTAAAAGATGACCTTGACATGGCCTAACAGATGACCCCTGACATGACCGAACAGATGACCTCTGACATGACCTAACAGATGACCCCTGACTGACCTAACATATGACGTTTGACATGACCTAACAGATGACCTCTGACACGACCTAATAAATGATCTCTGACATGCCCTAACAGATGACCTCTGACATGCCCTAACAAATGACCTCTGACATGTCCCAACAAATGACCTTTGACATGCCCTAACAAATGACCTCTGACATGCCCTAACAAATGATCTCTGACATGACCTAACAAATGACCTCTGACACGCCCAAATAAATGACCTATGACATGCCCTAACAGATGACCTCTGACACGCCCAAATAAATTACCTCTGACATGCCCTAACAGATGACCTCTGACATGACCTAACAAATGACCTCTGACATGCCCTAACAAATGACCTCTGACACGACCTAATAAATGATCTCTGACATGATCTAACAAATGACCTCTGGCACGCCCTAATAAATGATCTCTGACATGCCCTAACAGATGACCTCTGACACGCCCAAATAAATTACCTCTGACATGCCCTAACAGATGACCTCTGACATGACCTAACAGATGACCTCTGACATGCCCTAACAAATGACCTCTGACATGCCCTAACAAATGACCTCTGACATGCCCTAATAAATGATCTCTGACATGATCTAACAAATGACCTCTGACACGCCCTAATAAATGATCTCTGACATGCCCTAACAGATGACCTCTGACACGCCCAAATAAATTACCTCTGACATGCCCTAACAGATGACCTCTGACATGCCCTAGCATATGACCACTTAAATGCCCTAACAAATAACCTCTGACATGCCCTAACAAATGACCTCTGACATGCCCTAACAAATGACCTCTGACACGCCCTAACATATGACTTGTGATAACATATATAAATTCACATCACAACTTTGGGTAAACTTAATATTCGAGGACCTCTGCAACGGCAGTGGTTCTAAAGCCCACTTACTATCCGTGGACCCATAAAGTCGCAGTGGTTGCAGTGCCCCCATTATATCCTAGGACCCCTTCAACAGCAGAGGTTCCATGGCCTACGTGACGACTCTTGTTATCAGATAGCTCAAATTTTATCAGAAAGCAGGCAACTACCAGACATCATGTTATAATCAAAATATGCCTTTGTTTATGTTCAGATCGAGGCTCCCATCTACCGGAAGAAACATTCTGACGTTGGGGAAATCCCGCCAATGCCAATCAATTTAAACGACACCACCCCCTCGGAGATTGACCTCAGCGATGCCAAGGAGAAGAGAGACCTGAACTCGTCCTTGACCTCGCAGAGCGTCAATGACGATGACGTCAAAAAGGAAGACACCGGGTAAAAGAAACATTGTTTAAAAAAAATAGAAGAAAACTCTAGACGGGGTTAAAGGTTATAATGCTATCTTTCTACCTTTGAATTTATGTGAAGGGGCAGGTGAGGGTGGGCCAGGTCACGTATATGTGAAGGGGGCAGGTGAGGGTGGACCAGGTAACGTATATGTGAAGGGGGCAGGTGAGGATGGACCAGGTAACGTATATGTGAAGGGGGCAGGTGAGGATGGACCAGGTAACGTATATGTGAAGGGGGCAGGTGAGAGCGGACCAGGTCACGTATATGTGAAGGGGGCAGGTGAGGGCGGACCAGGTCACGTATATTTAAAGGGAAATAGGTAAGCAAGGAATCAACCAATCAAAATAATGCACTGGACTTTTCACTGAGTCGGTTTGGCTAAACTTTCAGAAATAATTTATCTCTGAGATTTAATAGTTTTAGCAGGGTTGTTCCGCCATGAGGGGGCCAAGATTTTGCCGCCCCCAAATCCACGAAAAAAACAATGACGTTTGCCCGAAAAAGTTTCCCCACAATATACAAAACTGCCTACTGCGTCGGACCCCCCTCCCCCGGCAAGCCATTTCTTCACCCCTGAAAGGGGTGGGGGGAGGGGCGAATCAGTCAATCTTCATGTTCCCGGCAAACAAGCTCCATAAGTTTTGCTGTTCCATGTAACACATCTGCAGCAGGAAGTCATCTAGCTCCATAAGCTTTGCTGTTCCATGTAACACATCTTCAGCAGGAAGTCATCTAGCTCCATAAGCTTTGCTGTTCCATGTAACACATCTGCAGCAGGAAGTAATCTAGCTCCATAAGCTTTGCTGTTCCATGTAACACATCTGCAGCAGGAAGTCATGTAGCTCCATAGGCTTTGCTGTTCCATGTAACACATCTGCAGGAGGAAGTCATCTAGCTCCATAAGCTTTGCTGTTCCATGTAACACATCTGCAGGAGGAATTCATCTAGCTCCATAAGCTTTGCTGTTCCATGTAACACATATGCAGGAGGAAGACATCTAGCTCCATAAGCTTTGGTGTTCCATGTAACACATATGCAGGAGGAAGTCATCTAGCTCCTTAAGCTTTGCTGTTCCATGTAACACATCTGCAGGAGGAAGTCATCTAGCTCCATAAGCTTTGCTGTTCCATGTAACACATCTGCAGCAGGAAGGCATCTAGCTCCATAAGCTTTGCTGTTCCATGTAACACATCTGCAGCAGGAAATCATCTAGCTCCATAAGCTTTGCTGTTCCATTTCACACATCTGCAGCAGGAAGTCATCTAGCTACATAAGCTTTGCTGTTCCATGTAACACATCTGCAGCAGGAAGTCATCTAGCCGCCCCACTCTTTAATTCATAAGTCAACTTTATCATAATAAACCACCATATTTTCCCGAGGTCAAGTTCGGAGCACACGTCAACAAGCGTTCCACGGTTTCCAGGACTAGTCTACAATACCGGCAGTTCTGATCCCTGTTGTGTCGATTGTAATAAAACGTGAAAATATAAATATTTTTACTGTTCTTAGGGTTCGCTTCTTTTATTGTTAGTCTAATTTATATAGTTGTACACACATTACTAACTTTTCTGACCTCACCCCGTCTTTCCCTCCCCCCCCCCCCCCCAGGCCAGCCGTGTCAACGTTCCTACTCCGTCAGGCCAGCGTCAACCAAAAAGAGAACGAACCAGGCGATGCCAAAGAATCCTCCACAGACAATGACAAGAAAACGGAGGGCATCTCCCAAAACAAGACTGACCTACTTCCATCGGACAAACCAGAAGAAGCAGCAAAAGCTAAACCGGAAGCCGACAGCCTCTTAAGCAACATTTTAACGGACATCGCCAGCAGCCGTCCGGATACCAAGGACGCACCGGAACTGAAGGGAGACAACGCCGAGGTCAAGTCCAAAGTCCGGGAATCAGATTTCGACCTTCCGCCGTTCCCTGATCCCGCCGGTAGTGACGTCAACAAAGACATAATTGACGTGTAGGGGGTGAAGCGTTGCAAGTACGGTCACAGATCGCTATTCATCAAGACCAGTGCAGAAATGTTTACTAAGAATGCAATTATTTATTTCTAAAAATGTTTCTACATTCATTTTAAAAAAAAATGTACAAATAATGAAATGTCTGATAAAATCCAATCAAAATTTGTCTCATATAAAGTTAACCGCAGTGCTTCTCAATTTGTTTAATGGAAAGGATTAGCAGAAATGTACCTGTAAGTCTTCAGAGACCAGTACTCACTTTATTGAAGATTTTTCCTTAAAAAAAAAAATTAAAATAAATTCTCTTCACCACGTTGACCCGACGACGTATTGCCTACAGACCTGTGCGCTCCGCAAGCTAAAAACAATTTAGAGCCACTGATGTAACAAAAACCCGAACGGCTTTTATTAATTTATTTATACGCATACCAAATATATATATATATATCAAAATAGAGTTCCTTTAAACCCAGACGTTACCTATCATATTTCTGTGACACAAAATCCAGACATGCGCAATGATAGTGTATTGATATCTTTACGGATGTACTTTTCCGACAATTCGGCGTTGATTCAAATATTTCTTAGAAAAACAAGCCTTATAAGCTGTCTCCATATTTGCTTCATTTGAGAGCTTTGAAACAATGTCTTCGTGGCCAGATAACTGCTGCATTATTTCAACAAGGTGAATCTCCCCGGAAATCCCTGGAAAATTTTCCAAAGTCTTTTTAAAGATACTGGGAAATATCCTCCAACAAAATGTTTTGAAAATGTTATTTAAAAGTTTAAGACTTCGACTCTAGCCCATAAAATAGAAGTTGCCAATACAAGTGACATTTTAACCATTGCCATGAAGCATCCCTTTATTAAGGCAAATTATGGTATTATTCGAGACTGCGCTCCAGTGGCGTAGCGAGCTTAACTCGCGCCCTGGGCACAATACCCTTTTAGCGCCCCCAATGCCTTTTTAGCGCCCCCATTCGAAAACCATACAATATTATAGTAAAATATACCATTTGGCGCCCCTTTGTTAGTAGAGCCCGGGGCATGATGCCCCCCTTGTCCACCCCTCACTACGCCATTGCTGCGCTCCCTTACCCCCAAGAGATTGCCCCCCTACCCCGATAGATTACAAACGCTGGATAAATTTTACGTTTTAAACTGTGTCCCTTGATAGAAATTTAAAACTTCATTTTTTCCACCATCAGCTGTTGAAATATTTCATAAAACGAATCTAATCAACAGACATTTTATGAGTTTTTATCAAATATAATTTTAAAAACATATGTTTATCATTTTATTTATTTAAAAAAATACTATTTCCCATTTTCTTCATTTCAAACTGTCATCTTTTCTCAAGTGCATCATTGTACAGTACTTACAACAAAAAAAAAAACAACACAAAAAACACAACCAAATATGATGTAATATTGGACCATTCTAATATTTGGTCATTCTAATATTTGATCATTCTAATATTTGGTCATTCTAATATTTGGTCATTCTAATGTTTTGTAAATGATATTTTTTTACCATTGTTACATTTAACCATAGTTATAATTGTAATTAATGTTTTGTCTTGTTGGATTATTGTCATGAATGATTATTATAAAGTAAGATTATTGTCATGTAAGATTTTTTTAATGTAATATTATTTTCATGTGAGATTAATTCATGTAAGATTATTTTAAAATACGATTATTTAAAGTACGATTCTTGCCATGTGAGATTTTGTCATGTAAGTTTATTAGAAAGTAAGATTATTATCATGTAATATTATTGTCATGTGAGATAATTGTCCTGTAAGATTATTGTCATATAGATTATTTGTCATGTGAGATTAATGTCATGTACTATTATTGTCATGTAAGATTATTTTCATGTAAAATTATTGTCATGTGAGATTATTGTCATGTAGATTATTGTCATGTGAGATTATTGTCATGTGATATTATGTCATGTTTATATTTATGTCGAATGTTGCCATGTATGATATTTAAAAGTAGAGAGAGACACACAGAGAGAGAGAGAGAGAGAGAGAGAGAGAGGGAGAGGGCGATAGAAAGATAGCTCATACAAGCTATGTCAAGCTCCCGATTTTTGGATTATGGCCAGTGGCTAACTTTCTGTGACACACAGTTAACATTCGAAACAGTTGGACCTATCATATGTGTGTGACACAAACTTAACATTAGTTACAATAAGGTCTGTCGTATTTCTGTGTGCGTTACAGTTAGATGAGATTGTCAGATGAGAGTGTCAGATGAGAGTGTCATTTTCCCTTTCAATATATCCACAATTCTAGAGTGAATGGCAAGGACACGTGATGTGATCGAAATATAGGAGATAAGTCTTGAAACTTTTCTTATACATATATATAAATTTCATTTATTGTTTAAAAGCTATTTTTTAATTTATGAATAACGTTTTGATCAAACTATGGAAATAAAAGCCACACGATCATCATTATGTTATTTATGATTTTGTTACAATTTTTACAGGCCCCTTGGTTACAAGCCAATCAGTAACAATTGTTACAGGGCCATTAGTTACAAGTCAATCAGTAACAATTGTTACATGCCCATCAGTTACAAGCCAATCAGTAACAATTGTTACAGGCCCATCAGTTACAAGTCAATCAGTAACAATTGTTACATGCCCATCAGTTACAAGTCAATCAGTAACAATTGTTATAGGCCCATCAGTTACAAGCCAAGCAGTAACAATTGTTACAGGCCCATCAGTTACAAGTCAATCAGTAACAATTGTTATAGGCCCATCAGTTACAAGCCAAGCAGTAACAATTGTTACAGGCCCATCAGTTACAAGTCAATCAGTAACAATTATTACATGCCCATGAGTTACAAGCCAATCAATACCAATTGTTACAGGCCCATCAGTTACAAGTCAATCAGTAACAATTGTTACAGGCCCATGAGTTACAAGTCAATCAGTAACAATTGTTACAGGCCCATCAGTTACAAGTCAATCAGTAACAATTGTTACAGGTCCATCAGTTGCAAGTCAATCAATAACAATTATTACATGCCCATTATTTACAAGCCAATCAGTAACAATTGTTACAGGTCCATCAGTTACAACTCAATCAGTAACAATTGTTACAGGCCCATGAGTTACAAGCCAATCAGTAACAATTGTTACAGGCCCATCAGATACAAGCCAATCAGTAACAATTGTTACAGGCCCATCAGTTACAAGTCAATCAGTAACAATTGTTACAGGCCCATCAGTTACAAGTCAATCAGTAACAATTGTTATAGGCCCATCAGTTACAAGCCAATCAGTAACAATTGTTACAGGTCCATCAGTTACAAGTCAATCAGTAACAATTGTTATAGGCCCATCAGTTACAAGCCAATCAGTAACAATTGTTACAGGCCCATCAGATACAAGCCAATCAGTAACAATTGTTACAGGTCAATCAGTTACAAGTCAATCAGTACTAATTGTTACAGGCCCATCAGTTACAAGCCAATCAGTAACAATTGTTACAGGCCCATCAGTTACAAGTCAATCAGTAACAATTGTTACAGGTCCATCAGTTACAAGTCAATCAGTAACAATTGTTATAGGCCCATCAGTTACAAGTCAATCAGTAACAATTGTTACAGGCCCATCAGATACAAGCCAATCAGTAACAATTGTTACAGGCCCATCAGTTACAAGTCAATCAGTAACAATTGTTACAGGCCCATCAGTTACAAGTCAATCAGTAACAATTGTTACAGGCCCATGAGTTACAAGCCAATCAGTAACAATTGTTACAGGTCCATCAGTTACAAGTCAATCAGTAACAATTGTTACAGGCCCATCAGTTACAAGTCAATCAGTAACAATTGTTACAGGTCCATCAGTTACAAGTCAATCAGTAACAATTGTTACAGGCCCATCAGTTACAAGTCAATCAGTAACAATTGTTACAGGCCCATCAGTTACAAGTCAATCAGTAACAATTGTTACAGGTCCATCAGTTACAAGTCAATCAGTAACAATTGTTATAGGCCCATCAGTTACAAGTCAATCAGTAACAATTGTTACAGGCCCATCAGTTACAAGTCAATCAGTAACAATTGTTACAGGTCCATCAGTTACAAGTCAATCAGTAACAATTGTTATAGGCCCATCAGTTACAAGTCAATCAGTAACAATTGTTATAGGCCCATCAGTTACAAGTCAATCAGTAACAATTGTTATAGGCCCATCAGATACAAGCCAATCAGTAACAATTGTTACAGGTCCATCAGTTACAAGTCAATCAGTAACAATTGTTACAGGTCCATCAGTTACAAGTCAATCAGTAACAATTGTTACAGGTCCATCAGTTACAAGTCAAGCAGTAACAATTGTTACAGGTCCATCAGTTACAAGTCAATCAGTAACAATTGTTACAGGTCCATCAGTTACAAGTCAATCAGTAACAATTGTTACAGGCCCATCAGTTACAAGTCAATCAGTAACAATTGTTACAGGTCCATCAGTTACAAGTCAAGCAGTAACAATTGTTATAGGCCCATCAGTTACAAGTCAATCAGTAACAATTGTTACAGGTCCATCAGTTACAAGTCAAGCAGTAACAATTGTTATAGGCCCATCAGTTACAAGTCAAGCAGTAACAATTGTTACAGGTCCATCAGTTACAAGTCAATCAGTAACAATTGTTACAGGCCCATCAGTTACAAGTCAATCAGTAACAATTGTTATAGGCCCATCAGATACAAGCCAATCAGTAACAATTGTTATAGGCAGATTAGTTACAAGTCAATCAGTAACAATTGTTACAGGCCCATCAGTTACAAGTCAATCAGTACTAATTGTTACAGGTCCATCAGTTACAAGTCAATCAGTAACAATTGTTATAGGCCCATTAGTTACAAGCCAATCAGTAACAATTGTTACAGGCCCATCAGTTACAAGTCAAGCAGTAACAATTGTTACAGGCCCATTAGTTACAAGCCAATCAGTAACAATTGTTACAGGCCCATCAGTTACAAGTCAATCAGTAACAATTGTTACAGGCCCATTAGTTACAAGCCAATCAGTAACAATTGTTACAGGCCCATCAGTTACAAGTCAAGCAGTAACAATTGTTACAGGCCCATTAGTTACAAGCCAATCAGTAACAATTGTTACAGGCCCATCAGTTACAAGTCAAGCAGTAACAATTGTTACAGGCCCATTAGTTACAAGCCAATCAGTAACAATTGTTACAGGCCCATGAGTTACAAGCCAATCAGTAACAATTGTTACAGGCCCATCAGATACAAGCCAATCAGTAACAATTGTTACAGGCCCATCAGTTACAAGTCAATCAGTAACAATTGTTACAGGCCCATCAGATACAAGCCAATCAGTACTAATTGTTACAGGCCCATCAGTTACAAGCCAATCAGTAACAATTGTTACAGGCCCATCAGTTACAAGCCAATCAGTAACAATTGTTACAGGCCCATCAGATACAAGCCAATCAGTAACAATTGTTACAGGCCCATCAGTTACAAGCCAATCAGTAACAATTGTTACAGGTCCATCAGTTACAAGCCAATCAGTAACAATTGTTACAGGCCCATCAGTTACAAGCCAATCAGTAACAATTGTTACAGGCCCATCAGTTACAAGCCAATCAGTAACAATTGTTACAGGCCCATCAGTTACAAGCCAATCAGTAACAATTGTTACAGGCCCATCAGATACAAGCCAATCAGTAACAATTGTTACAGGTCCATCAGTTACAAGCCAATCAGTAACAATTGTTACAGGCCCATCAGATACAAGCCAATCAGTAACAATTGTTACAGGCCCATCAGTTACAAGCCAATCAGTAACAATTGTTACAGGCCCATCAGTTACAAGCCAATCAGTAACAATTGTTACAGGCCCATCAGTTACAAGTCAATCAGTAACAATTGTTACAGGCCCATCAGTTACAAGCCAATCAGTAACAATTGTTACAGGCCCATCAGTTACAAGCCAATCAGTAACAATTGTTACAGGCCCATCAGTTACAAGCCAATCAGTAACAATTGTTACAGGCCCATGAGTTACAAGTCAATCAGTAACAATTGTTACAGGCCCATCAGCCTATAAAGTCTTTGTCGCTTTTAATTACGCATCTTCAGGCTGGGACCCAATTACCCAGAAGAGCATCGACATGTTGGATGCGATCCAACGAGGGGCAGCACGCTTTTTCCTGAACCGCTACAGGAATACCTTTAGTGTTTTAAGCATGCTGAAAACACTGGGCTGGTCACCATTGGAGGATTATCTAGGTTCTCCATGATGAACAAAATAAATAATGGGCTGGTCCACTGCTCCAGCATTAAACAGGAACTCCTCCCCCCCCCTCCCCCGGGACAGCGACGAGGCCATGACAGGCAGTTCCGGCTGTACAGGAACTGCTCGTTCCTGTCAAATACAATCAGGGACTGGAACCTCATCGAGTAGCCCTTACAACCAGTGAAATATCCTCTTCAACACCAGGCACTGAAACATTGCAAATCCCTTCTACATTCATAGGAGCCAGAATGATCAATACATTGATCGTGGGCCCTTAATATACAGAAGAAGAAGAAGTCACACATTATATGTTTTAGGCCCATCAATAACAATTGGTTGAAGGGCCCATCAGTCACATGCTAAATTAGTTGAAATCTAATGTATTGTACCTAAATCAAGTTAATCTTAATTATCCTAAGGTTTATAGATAGATCAACTTCATTATCAAACCACTATTACCGTCCTAAACCACCATTACCTTCCTAAACCACCATTACCTTCCTAAACCACCATTACCTTCCTAAACCACCATTACCTTCCTAAACCACCATTACCTTCCTAAACCATCATTACCTTCCTAAACCACCACTACCTTCCAAAACTATTATTACCTTCCAAAACCATCATTACCTTCCTAATCGTTCAAAACCAAACTTATCTTCGTCATCTAAAATGAGAGCCCTAAGACCAACTTTATATTTAAATTTCTTAGCAAAACGCATCACCTTAATCTAAGTCCGAAGTTCATCTGTTCAATTTAAAAAAATGTTTGAAATGATAACTAGATCTAGGAACTAGGTGGTGATTTTATCTCTTAAACAAAAAGAGTTCCACAGAACCCACATGCCCCCCCCCCCCCAAAAAAAAATAATTAATCAAGGTACGTTATTTATTGTACGTTACAATTTATATTTAACTAGCGAGAACCCGGCATGCGTTGCAATGCCACTCAATGAAAAAAGTGTCTGTGTTTTAATTAAGTTTTAAAGTAATTTTTAAATAGAAAATATTTATTGTTTTTTTCGTCTAGTGCGTAAACAAATAAATAAGAAGTTTTTTCATCGTGTGAGCAGGCAACATACAGCTGTCCACGTGGATTTTCAAAATTTAGTCCACACACTTGTAGCGATTGAGCCACCGATGCAATAGCTCTGTTTTTTAGATGTCTCTGTCTGTCTCTCTGTCCCTGTCTGTCTATGTCTGTCTGTCTTTCTCTCTGTCTGTCTCTCTGTCTCTGTCTGTCTCTCTGTCTCTCTGTCATTCTGTCTGTCTCTCTATCCGTCTCTCTGTTTCTCTGTCTGTCTGTCTCTCTGTCTGTCGGTTTCTCAGTCTATCTCTCTGTCTGCTTATATATCTGTCTGTCCGTTTGTCTATTTATCTTTCTATCTATCTATCTAGCTATCATCTACCTATCTACCATCTACCATTTACCTGCCTTCATGCCTGCCTGCTCACCTGCCTACCTACCTAACCATCTATATACTATCTATCTACCCATCTATCTACTTAACTTCATACCTACCTACCAAACTACCTACCTACCTTTCTACCCACTCTTCCATCCATCCATCCTTTCATCCATCCTTTCATCCATCCTTTCATCCATCTTTTCTCCATCCTTTCATCCATCCGTCCATCTACCTACCCACCCATCCATCCATCTATCATCTAGCTGTCTATTTGTCTGTCTGCCTTTCTAACTATCTCTCTATCTAATAAAATCTTTATTTTGAAAATAAATTTTAACTTGTGTAAAATGATTGTGTTTTGATATTCATCGGTATAGTTATATTTTCTTAATTGGTAAACATAAGTTCATATGTAAAATTAGAATATAGCATTTATTTTTTACAACTGTAATGTCATTGGATTGAAAGATGTTGTCATCCAAGTAAAAATATTTAAACTCAATTTCCTACCCCCGATATGTATGTATCGAAGAAGGTTAATTATTTATCAAATTCATTCTGAGACGAATCTTGTGCTGCATTGGGCAAAATTAATATATCGTATTAATCCCCCCCCCCCCCCCCATTTTAAAAGAGTTAAAATAAATTAATCATCCACTGGATTGTAACATCCTTAAATACCAAAAAGATTTTTTTTTTGCATTTAATATGCTTTGTTCTTATTCATATGAGAGATAAGTGCAATAAAAATGTCATTTGCCTACGTAGTTTTGCTGCAC
Source organism: Omphiscola glabra (assembly GCA_964017045.1). Classification (NCBI taxonomy): domain Eukaryota; kingdom Metazoa; phylum Mollusca; class Gastropoda; family Lymnaeidae; genus Omphiscola; species Omphiscola glabra. The sequence goes on along the minus strand of OZ024805.1, from coordinate 1,337,867 downwards.
CAATTTAATTAATCGGCTTATTTGTATTAAAATTATTTTTAAATGTAGAGTTTTTACTATTTATAAATTTCATAAAAGTTTATTTTTGGAATTAATAAAAAGTTAAAACTTAATAAATATTGAAAGTACAAAGTTAAATTTGTTTTTAAGTTTATCAATTTAAAAAGCAATCGATGCTATTTATTAATTTTACTTTTAAGAAGGGGAATGTACATCATCAGTTTTGTTACTCTCTTTTATTAAATCAGAGAACTTTTAGCTTTGGCTAATTATCCAATTCGCACTCTGACGTCATTTGCGTGATTATTTAGAGCTAATTAATTTTAATTTTATTTCGCATTATTGACAACGCACTAAAGAACGCACTAATAACAACTGATGTTTAGGTTTTCCCGATAAATGTGATTACTATGAAATTCTTTGATCATATTTTTTTAATTTAATTTGTTTTCATAATTTTGAAACGCATTTAAAATGCTTAAAATAGTTCCTTAGTTGTTTCATTAAATATATTTGTAATTTATAATAATAATACTTAAACTTTTGCTAAAGTAAAAGGGCAAATATAATATTTCTTTGCGTATGAAAATTTATTCGATTAACGTAAAATAATAGAAAATAACTATGATTGTTTTTAAGAGTCTGAACAATCATTGCTATTGAAAAACATAATACGTTTACAAAGTCATATCCGATTCTAAAATACGTCACAAAAGTCAAGCTTATTTATAAAAACAACACAACTACTCTCTACACTAAACATGCAACAATGTGTTTTCTCTGCTCTTACTACAAATTTGCTGTCTGTTGGCATTTGTTCAAAGTTGGTTGTTTTGATGGCTCTGTTTGAAATTAAATTGATGAAGCTCATTTAAGAAAACAAAACGAATTTAAGGCCCCCGGCCCAAACGATATATTGTAAAATGGTTGCATTAATTCAGAAATCTACTTATTATGTAACACAAAAACTGAAATGTCGTTATTTGCATTTGATTCAATTTCATCCACCCATTAAATAGCTCTGTTTGAAATATAATTTTATAATTCAAATAAGAACAAATGGAATTTGAGGCCCCCGAGCCCAACGGGAATGTTGTGAAATGGTTGTAATAAATTGGAAACCATTGCGGGCATGCGCACAACAACTCGCCAACTTCTTATCGTAATGGGATGAATGGTAGAGGGGCGCAAACGGACATTTTATTTTTATAGCACCAATACACTGATGACCCAAAAACGGAATATTGAACAATGGTGGAACTAATCTAGAACCTACTTACTATGTAACATGCAAACTGAAATATCACTCTTTGTATTTGATTAAATTCAATCCACCTATGGAATAGCTCTGCATAAAATTATAGTTATAAAGCTCTTATCAGAAAAAAAAACGAATTTAGGGCCATTGGCCCAAACGGAATATTGTAAAATGTTGTTCTAATTTTCGGAAGTGCGCATTTCAATTCACCAACGTTTTATCGCAATCAGTTGAATGGCATAGGAATGCATAAGATAATTATAAAGACAATAAAAGGGTGGCAAACGCATGTAGGGCCCCGGCCACAAAGGAAATATTGTAGAATTGTTGTATTACTTCAGAAACCTACTTATTATGTCACACACACAGTTTAATGTTGCTATTTGTATATGATACAAAATCTATCCATTCATGCATTAGCTCCGTTTGAAATTATATTTGTATAGATCATATAGGAAAAATAGAACATAGGGCCCCTGGCTCAAACCGTATATTTTTAAACGGTTGTAATAATTCACAAACCTTTGCGGGCGTGCGCAAAACATCTTACTAAAGTTGTATCGCATTCACATGAATGGTAAAGGAGTGCATACGGAATTTTTTTTTTACAAAGCTCATATAAGAAAAATAAAAGATTTTGGGCCAACGGCCAAAAAGAGAATATTTTTAAAATGTTGTAATGAATTATTAAAATGTGCGAGCTTATGGTCAAAAGATTTAGCGCATTCAGATAAATGGTGTAGGAACGCAGACGGAAATACCTTTTACAAAGCTCATATAAGAAAAAAAACAACAAAATAAGGGTCAACGGCCAAAAGCGGAACATTTTATAAGTGTTGTAATGCCACAGTTAAATGCCCGGTTAGGTTGCCAACAACTAACCAAAGTTTTGGCGCAATCGGATGAATGGTGTGGGAGCGCATATGAGACATACAGACATACATTCATTTTTATATATATTGATTATTAAAATAAATACTTACTGTTTGGCTGTTAGACTAGAGCAGTGACTAGAGTTACGTTGTTACTATCGTATGACTGTTAGACTAGCATATGATTGTTAGACTAGCATATGATTGTTAGACTAACATATGATTGTTAGACTAGCATATGGTTGTTAGACTAGTATATGATTGTTAGACTAGCATATGATTGTTAGACTAGCATATGATTGTTAGACTAGCATATGACTGTTAGACTAGGCTTACAATGGTACTAGCATATGACTGTTAGACTAGAGTTACAATGGTACTAGCGTATGCCTGTTAGACTAAAGTTACAATGGTACTAGCATGACTGTTAGACTAGAGTTGTATTGGTTCTAGCGTATGACTGTTAGACTAGAGTTACAATGGTACTAGCGTATGACTGTTAGACTAGAGTTGTATTGGTTCTAGCGTATGACTGTTAGACTAGAGTTACAATGGTACTAGCATATGACTGTTAGACTAGAGTTACAATGGTACTAGCGTACGACTGTTAGACTAAAGTTACAATGGTACTAGCATATGACTGTTAGACTAGAGTTGTATTGGTTCTAGCGTATGACTGTTAGACTAGAGTTACAATGGTACTAGCGTATGACTGTTAAGACTAGAGTTGTATTGGTTCTAGCGTATGACTGTTAGACTAGAGTTACAATGGTACTAGCATATGACTGTTAGACTAGAGTTACAATGGTACTAGCGTATGACTGCTGGACTAGAGTTACAATGGTACTAGCATATGACTGTTAGACTAGAGTTACAATGGTACTAGCGTATGACTATTAGACTAGAGTTACAATGGTACTAGCATATGACTGTTAGACTAGAGTTATATTGGTACTAGCGTATGACTGTTAGACTAGAGTTACAATGGTACTAGCGTATGACTATTAGACTAGAGTTAAAATGGTACTAGCGTATGATTGTTTGGCTGGCGTATGATTGTAAGGCTGGCGTATGATTGTTTGGCTGGCGTATGATTGTTAGGCTGGCGTATGATTGTTTGGCTGGCGTATGATTGTTTGGCTGGCGTATGATTGTTAGGCTGGCGTATGATTGTTTGGCTGGCGTATGATTGTTAGGCTGGCGTATGATTGTTTGGCTGGCGTATGATTGTTAGGCTGGCGTATGATTGTTTGGCTAGCGTATGATTGTTTGGCTGGCGTATGATTGTTAGGCTGGCGTATGATTGTTTGGCTGGCGTATGATTGTTAGGCTGGCGTATGATTGTTTGGCTGGCGTATGATTGTTAGGCTGGCGTATGATTGTTAGGCTGGCGTATGATTGTTAGGCTGGTGTATGATTGTTAGACTAGAGCTACATTGGTTCATGCTACGGTATTCAAAAGTCTTAAGATATAAAAGCGTCACGGTTTATAAGGGAGATAACACAAAAATAGTTTGCCACAAATTATTTTGAGAGTTATCTTTTTCGAATCAGACCCTTGAAACTAGGAGCTGACAAAGTCAAATAAAATTAAGGTGACAGTGTTTCTGAAGTCAAGAGACACCGTTTTCTAAAGATACACTTTTTCTAAAGAGACACCGTTTTCTAAAGATACACTTTTTCTAAAGAGACACCGTTTTCTAAAGAGACACTTTTTCTAAAGAGACACCGTTTTCTAAAGAGACACTTTTTCTAAAGAGACACCGTTTTCTAAAGAGACACTTTTTCTAAAGAGACAATATTTCTAAAGAGACACTTTTTCTAAAGAGACACCGTTTTCTAAAGAGACACTTTTTCTAAAGAGACACTTTTTCTAAAGAGACACTTTTTCTAAAGAGACACTTTTTCTAAAGAGACACTTTTTCTAAAGAGACACTTTTTCTAAAGAGACACTTTTTCTAAAGAGACACTTTTTCCTAAATAGACCATCTTTTTCTCAGGAGATTGGACACTCTTTTGTTTAGGAGGACATATACTTTTTGTTAGGGAAATAAGCATTTTCCGCGAATTGTAACACTGGACATTGTGCTATGGATTTCAGAAAACTCCAACTTTGACATTTCATTTAAAATTACAAGTCCAACTCAATGTGTAGTCTATGACCAGCTTAAATTGACAAGGTAAAGAACACAGGTGAACCTTATTGTTACATATGTATTAGTTATTTCTTATTATAACATTTATATAATTTAAATCCCAAACTTTGTATATATATAACATGGTATGGCATGGTATGGCATGGTATGGCATGGTATGACATGGTATGACATGTTATGACATGGTATGGCATGGTATGACATGGTATAATAAAAGAAAATTAAATCCAAAAATAAAACCTGTTCATTTCTTCTCCGAAGAACCAAATAAACAATAATTAAAAAAAAAAAATTAAAATAATAAAAAAAAAAAAGGGTGAGGTGGGGGCATCCATAACGCCGGGAGAAGTGGGGTCAAGACGTTCTGGACGTGACGGGTTAAGCTGCTGAGCTTCATATAAACATGCACGTGCTGGCCTCGTCTTGGTTATGTCAACACCCGGTCTTGGTTATGTCAACACCCGGTAAGCTCGTGTTGCGTTGATGATATCTTCAACTTGTCAGTGATGGCGTGGGTCCTGGGTGTAAGGTGGGTCCTGGGTGTAAGGTGGGTCGTGGGTGTAAGGTGGGTTCTGGGTGTAGGGTGGGTCCTGGGTGTAAGGTGGGACCTGGGTGTAAGGTGGGTCCTGGGTGTATGGTGGATCCTGGGTGTAAGGTGGGTCCTTGGTGTAAGGTGGGTCCTGGTTGTAAGGTGGGTCCTGGGTGTAAGGTGTGTCCTGGGTGTAAGGTGGGTCCTGGGTGTATGGTGGGTCCTGGGTGTAGGTTGGGTCCTGGGTGTAAGGTGGGTCCTGGGTGTATGGTGGGTCCTGGGTGTAAGGTGGGTCCTGGTGTAAGGTGGATCCTGGGTGTAGGTTGGGTCCTGGGTGTAAGGTGGGTCCTGGGTGTATGGTGGGTCCTGGGTGTAAGGTGGGTCCTGGGTGTAAGGTGGGTCCTGGTTGTAAGGTGGGTCCTGGGTGTAAGATGGGGCCTGGGTGTATGGTGGGTCCTGGGTGTAAGGTGGGTCCTGGATGTAAGGCGGGTCCTGGGTGTAAGGTGGGTCCTGGGTGTAAGGTGGGTCCTGGGTTTTAAAGTGGGTCCTGGATGTAGGTTGGGTACTGGGTGTAAGGTGGGTCCTGGGTGTATGGTGGGTACTGGGTGTAAGGTGGGTCCTGGGTGTAAGGTGGGTCATGGGTATATGATGGGTCCTGGGTGTAAGGTGGGTCCTGGGTGTAAGGTGGGTCCTTGGTGTAAGGTGGGTCCTGGGTGCAAGGTGGGTCCTGGGTGTATGGTGGGTCCTGGGTGTAAGATGGGTCCTGGGTGTAAGGTCGGTCCTGGGTGTAAGGTGGGTGCTAGAGTGGGTTGGGGCCTTGGTTGAGGTGGATCCTTGGTGTTGTTACTGGGAGTGTGTCCTTGGGGTGAGGTGGCTTATGAGAGGGGCGGGATGGTGATGCGGCCTGGTGTGAGATGTTTTGTTCTTGTGGAGAAGGCATCTTGCCTAAACATTCTGTTGATTGTCCTGTCTTTTCATTTTAAGTTTTAACTTCCTTCTCCCCCCCCCCCTTCCCATTTCCTCAACACAGCAAAAACGTAGTTTCTCATCTTGTTTAAATATCTCGGTATTGCTTCTGGTTAGTCCTGCTTCCTTTATTACAACCACCAACAACCCCCACACCCCACTACTCCACGTGTTTTATACTAATAGCAGTGAGCGAAAAAAGCTATCCCGCAGCAAGCGTTCATGGTGACGGCTGAACTCTGGTAAAAATATTGAGTTTTTTTTCTTCAGTTTGGGGGCGACTACTAACTAACACACATATTCTGGTGAAGGTCATGAGATTACTCTCTTAAGACACCGGCTAGTAAATTGGCAACAAGCTCCATCTGCTGAGCTGTGCCATACAACATTTTCCTCACATAGGGTTCCTTCTCCGCCCTGGCCTCCCCCGGAAGCTCCAGTGAGGGACATTCGGTCAACAGATGCGTCAGTGTTTCCGGGGCCAGGTTGCAATGCCGGCAGGTAGGATCCCGATTGTTGTCTAGACGCCAGAAGGGGGCGACTACTATATCAATCAATCAAGAGCCACCGGTGTGGTGTAGGACTGTCTGTAGGACTGTCTGTAGGACTGTCTGTAGGACTGTCTGTAGGACTATTGTATAAAGGCTGGCAGGTAGGGTGTAGGACTGTCTGTAGGATTGTCTTTATGAATGTCTGTAGGCCTTTCTGTAGGACTATCTGTAGGGCTGTCCGTAGGACTTTCTGTAGGACTGTCTGTAGGACTTTTGTTTAAAGGCTCGCATATACTTTAGAAAATGTCAGGTTAATTTATTTTTTAACATTGTTGACCCACCTGACCCACCGGGTAATTTCTCCAAATACCCGAACCCAGTGTAATAAATCCAAGTTCCCCTGGTTAAGTCCTAGTATTCTATAAGTCCTAGTATTCTATAAGTCCTAGTATTATATATGTCCTAGTATTATATAAGTCCTAGTATTATATAAGTCCTAGCATTATATAAGTCCTAGTACTATATAAGTCCTAGTATTATATAATCCCTAGTATTATATAAGCCCTAGTAATATATAAGTCCTAGTATTTTATAAGTCCTAATATTATATAAGTACTAGTATGATATAAGTCCTATTTATATAAGTCCTAATATTATATTATTCTTGTAATTTTCGACAGTATATTCATGATTCATTTTTATAGCTGAAGTAGCTTGTGATCTCTTGCCTCATTTCCTGAGAAGAACAGGTGGCGCAACATGTTTGTCAAAGTAGCCATCTTTTATGATGCACACATTTAAACAAGAAACACTTTATTTTTTGTATACTTCTTATTAAATTGAAATGTTTACCTTACAAATATTTATTTATTTAAAATTATTTTAGTTTAGTTTTCAAGTAACAAATATTTAGTCACTTTTATTTCATCCCCGGATGTTCCTTGTCTTTTTTCATGTTGCCCAACACGCCAGTTCCAGCACGGATGGGGGATTAGTACATAATATGTTGCCCAACACGCCACAGGTGCCAGCACGGATGGGGGATTAGTACATAACATGTTGCCCAACACGCCACAGGTGCCATCACGGATGGCGAATTAATATAAAATATGGACCTTGAGTATGGCAAATGAAAAGGGGCGTCTTAGCACGTGCTGTCGATAGCGGAGTTGTTCCTCGGACATAACAGGGCTTTTCCCCGGACTTGTGACTATTTATACAACATTAACCCAACCCTCTCCCCCAACCGCCTATAGATTTTTGTTTTTTTGTTTCAATCTTTCTTGATCTGGATCTCAATTCGTAGCTGATGGCGTCTTACATAGAACCAAATACAATATGATGGAAGTAGACATACATTTCAACAGCTGTGAGGGATTGATCGATGTATGTATGTATGGATGGATGTATGTATGGATCGATGGATGGATGCATGGATGGATGGATGCATCTATGGATGGCTGGAAGGAATATTACACCAAAAACGGTTGAGTAAATCAATAGTTGGAATACATGGAGAAATGGATTGAGAGAGAGAGAGAGAGAGACAGAGAGATAGAGAGAGAAAGAGAAAGACAGAAAGTGATTGAAAGAATGAGACTAATTGAGAAGAAATCGAGAGAAACAGAGAGAGAAAGAGAGAGAGATAAGAGAGAAAGAGAAATAGTCAGAGAGAGATAGAGCGAGATAAAGAGATAGATAGAAGAGAGAGAAAGTTAGAGACAGCAAAAAGAGAAATATAGAGATAAAGAAAGTGGCAGATACCATGTAAGAGAACGAAGGAGAGTCTTAAAGGTGTGTTAAAGGCGAGTGTGTTAAAGGTGAGTGTGTTAAAGGTGAGTGTGTTAAAGGTGAGTGTGTTAAAGGTGAGTGTGTTAAAGGTGAGTGTGTTAAAGGTGAGTGTGTTAAAGGTGAGTGTGTTAAAGGTGAGTGTGTTAAAGGTGAGTGTGTTAAAGGTGGGTGTGTTAAAGGTGAGTGTGTTAAAGGTGAGTGTGTTAAAGGTGAGTGTGTTAAAGGTGAGTGTGTTAAAGGTGAGTGTGTTAAAGGTGAGTGTGTTAAAGGTGAGTGTGTTAAAGGTGAGTGTGTTAAAGGTGAGTGTGTTAAAGGTGAGTGTGTTAAAGGTGAGTGTGTTAAAGGTGAGTGTGTTAAAGGTGAGTGTGTTAAAGGTGAGTGTGTTAAAGGTGAGTGTGTTAAAGGTGGGTGTGTTAAAGGTGAGTGTGTTAAAGGTGAGTGTGTTAAAGGTGAGTGTGTTAAAGGTGAGTGTGTTAAAGGTGAGTGTGTTAAAGGTGAGTGTGTTAAAGGTGAGTGTGTTAAAGGTGAGTGTGTTAAAGGTGAGTGTGTTGAAGGTGAGTGTGTTAAAGGTGAGTGTGTTAAAGGTGAGTGTGTTAAAGGTGAGTGTGTTAAAGGTGAGTGTGGTAAAGGTGAGTGTGGTAAAGGTGAGTGTGTTAAAGGGGAGTGTGTTGAAGGTGAGTGTGTTAAAGGTGAGTGTGTTAAAGGTGAGTGTGTTGAAGGTGAGTGTGTTAAAGGTGAGTGTGTTGAAGGTGAGTGTGTTAAAGGTGAGTGTGTTAAAGGTGGGTGTGTTAAAGGTGAGTGTGTTGAAGGTGAGTGTGTTAAAGGTGAGTGTGTTGAAGGTGAGTGTGTTAAAGGTGAGTGTGTTGAAGGTGAGTGTGTTAAAGGTGAGTGTGTTAAAGGTGAGTGTGGTGAAGGTGAGTGTGGTAAAGGTGAGTGTGGTAAAGGTGAGTGTGGTAAAGGTGAGTGTGTTAAAGGTGAGTGTGTTAAAGGTGAGTGTGTTGAAGGTGAGTGTGTTGAAGGTGAGTGTGTTAAAGGTGAGTGTGTTAAAGGTGAGTGTGTTAAAGGTGAGTGTGTTAAAGGTGAGTGTGTTAAAGGTGAGTGTGTTAAAGGTGAGTGTGTTAAAGGTGAGTGTGTTAAAGGTGAGTGTGGTAAAGGTGAGTGTGGTAAAGGTGAGTGTGTTAAAGGTGAGTGTGTTGAAGGTGAGTGTGTTAAAGGTGAGTGTGTTAAAGGTGAGTGTGTTGAAGGTGAGTGTGTTAAAGGTGAGTGTGTTGAAGGTGAGTGTGTTAAAGGTGAGTGTGTTAAAGGTGGGTGTGTTAAAGGTGAGTGTGTTGAAGGTGAGTGTGTTAAAGGTGAGTGTGTTGAAGGTGAGTGTGTTAAAGGTGAGTGTGTTGAAGGTGAGTGTGTTAAAGGTGAGTGTGTTAAAGGTGAGTGTGGTAAAGGTGAGTGTGGTAAAGGTGAGTGTGGTAAAGGTGAGTGTGGTAAAGGTGAGTGTGTTAAAGGTGAGTGTGTTAAAGGTGAGTGTGTTGAAGGTGAGTGTGTTGAAGGTGAGTGTGTTAAAGGTGAGTGTGTTAAAGGTGAGTGTGTTAAAGGTGAGTGTGTTAAAGGTGAGTGTGTTAAAGGTGAGTGTGTTAAAGGTGAGTGTGTTAAAGGTGAGTGTGGTAAAGGTGAGTGTGTTAAAGGTGAGTGTGTTGAAGGTGAGTGTGTTGAAGGTGAGTGTGTTAAAGGTGAGTGTGTTAAAGGTGAGTGTGTTGAAGGTGAGTGTGTTAAAGGTGAGTGTGTTGAAGGTGAGTGTGTTAAAGGTGAGTGTGTTAAAGGTGGGTGTGTTAAAGGTGAGTGTGTTGAAGGTGAGTGTGTTAAAGGTGAGTGTGTTGAAGGTGAGTGTGTTAAAGGTGAGTGTGTTGAAGGTGAGTGTGTTAAAGGTGAGTGTGTTAAAGGTGAGTGTGGTAAAGGTGAGTGTGGTAAAGGTGAGTGTGGTAAAGGTGAGTGTGGTAAAGGTGAGTGTGTTAAAGGTGAGTGTGTTAAAGGTGAGTGTGTTGAAGGTGAGTGTGTTGAAGGTGAGTGTGTTAAAGGTGAGTGTGTTAAAGGTGAGTGTGTTGAAGGTGAGTGTGTTAAAGGTGAGTGTGTTAAAGGTGAGTGTGGTAAAGGTGAGTGTGGTAAAGGTGAGTGTGGTAAAGGTGAGTGTGGTAAAGGTGAGTGTGTTAAAGGTGAGTGTGTTAAAGGTGAGTGTGTTGAAGGTGAGTGTGTTGAAGGTGAGTGTGTTGAAGGTGAGTGTGTTAAAGGTGAGTTTGTTAAAGGTGAGTGTGTTAAAGGTGAGTGTGTTAAAGGTGAGTGTGTTAAAGGTGAGTGTGTTAAAGGTGAGTGTGTTAAAGGTGAGTGTGGTAAAGGTGAGTGTGTTAAAGGTGAGTGTGTTGAAGGTGAGTGTGTTGAAGGTGAGTGTGTTAAAGGTGAGTGTGTTAAAGGTGAGTGTGTTGAAGGTGAGTGTGTTAAAGGTGAGTGTGTTGAAGGTGAGTGTGTTAAAGGTGAGTGTGTTAAAGGTGGGTGTGTTAAAGGTGAGTGTGTTGAAGGTGAGTGTGTTAAAGGTGAGTGTGTTGAAGGTGAGTGTGTTAAAGGTGAGTGTGTTGAAGGTGAGTGTGTTAAAGGTGAGTGTGTTAAAGGTGAGTGTGGTAAAGGTGAGTGTGGTAAAGGTGAGTGTGGTAAAGGTGAGTGTGGTAAAGGTGAGTGTGTTAAAGGTGAGTGTGTTAAAGGTGAGTGTGTTGAAGGTGAGTGTGTTGAAGGTGAGTGTGTTAAAGGTGAGTGTGTTAAAGGTGAGTGTGTTAAAGGTGAGTGTGTTAAAGGTGAGTGTGTTAAAGGTGAGTGTGTTAAAGGTGAGTGTGTTAAAGGTGAGTGTGGTAAAGGTGAGTGTGTTAAAGGTGAGTGTGTTGAAGGTGAGTGTGTTAAAGGTGAGTGTGTTAAAGGTGAGTGTGTTGAAGGTGAGTGTGTTAAAGGTGAGTGTGTTGAAGGTGAGTGTGTTAAAGGTGAGTGTGTTGAAGGTGAGTGTGTTAAAGGTGAGTGTGTTAAAGGTGAGTGTGTTAAAGGTGATATAAGGGAAAGAAAGAGAAAGTGTGAGATTGAATGTAAAAATGACGCAGAGGAATATTTATCTACATAGAACAATTGAGAGAAAGATTGCAAAGGAGAGAGAGAGAGAGAGAGAGAGAGAGAGCGAATTATTGAAAAGGAAAGACTGTATGAGAGGAAGGTAGCCTAGTGTAAGAGAAGGATTGAAATAGAAAAAGAGAAGGGAGAAAGAGAGAAGGGGAAATAGTATGTGCATTGGAGGCAGAAAGTGACATTTTGAGAGAAGGAAATAAATAAATAACACTGTGGATTGTTACAGCCTGTGTGTTGACCTAACTTTGCTTCAACTTAGAACTGTAGCAGCCACAACTTAATTCCCCGCCTTTTTGCTTTGATCTTGACGTCACCGATTAAATGTGTATCGCTCTACCACTACCTACCCTTCCTTCGGTTGGGAAAAGCTTGTTTACGGTTGAATATGTTCTCAATGGAAGGGAGAGACTGCGCTCGGGTGATGCAATTTCTAGAATTTCTTTTCTGGAGGGTTCTAGCTCCCTTACTATAATCCGTCAGCTGTCCAAGTAGGCAGCAAGAGTGAGATAGATAGATGGATGGATGGATGGATGGATGAATGGATGGATGGATGGATGATGGATGATGGATGGATCGATCGATCGATAGATAGATAGATAGATAGATAGATAGATAGATAGATAGATAGATAGATAGATAGATAGATAGATAGATAGATAGATAGATAGATAGAGAGATAGATAAATATACAGATTTCCTAGACACTAGACATATACCGAGACGTTGTACGAAGCGCATAATATGTTACGCTTTGTGTGTGTGTGTGTATTAATGTTTGTAGTTTTCTAGTATTTTATTTTTCCACTTTCTAAGCTGCAAGTTGATATATTTTTTTACTGTATATCTGAGTTTGTATTTGTATCCCAAACTTAATGGTATAATTAAAGTGATAATTAATAGATTTGGTATAGTGTTTCTTTGTAAACTGGTGTCAGTACTTTGTTGATGGTTGTTCATTGTATGAGCCAACTCTTAGAAATAACAGTGCGTAAAAGGATAGTTAACTGTACTATGGTAAAAACCTGAGTTCACTGTACCGTGGTAAAAACCTGAGTTCACTGTACCGTGGTAAAAACCATGAGTTCACTGTACCGTGGTAAAAAAAACATGAGTTCACTGTACCGTGGTAAAAAAACATGAGTTCACTGTACCGTGGTAAAAAACATGAGTTCACTGTACCGTGGTAAAAACATGAGTTCACTGTACCGTGGTAAAAAAACATGAGTTCGCTGTACCGTGGTAAAAAACAATGAGTTCACTGTACCGTGGTAAAAAACATGAGTTCACTGTACCGTGGTAAAAACATGTGTTCACTGTACCGTGGTAAAAAAACATGAGTTCGCTGTCCCGTGGTAAAAAACTTAAGTTCACTGTACCGTGGTAAAAAACATGAGTTCACTGTACCGTGGTATAAAACATGAGTTCACTGTACCGTGGTAAAAAACCTGAGTTCACTGTACCGTGGTAAAAAACATGCTCAATTAAGACGCATACCGAAACAACTCTTCCTTTGTAACAAGTAACACCAGCATCGTCAAATTTTTAACCCAATTACAGCTAACCTTTGCCACGCCACTGAAACCACTTTCAAAGCCACCCAACCCCCCGCCACTGAAACCACATTGATCAACGTATGCTGCATCGACCACAGTGTTTTGAAACGAAAAGAAAAATTGGGAATTATGTTACATCAGGGAACCAGTAAACATGTTACGGAGATTTGGAAAGTCACAAAGTCGTCGACAAATAAGGGAATGACAGATGGATTGAATTGAGAGGAAGATGGTGACGAAAACAAAGGCGTGGAGGAGCGGATGAAGAGAAGGGTAGGCGAGAGATGTTGAGAGGAGGTATGTGAAGGGGAGGGATATAGAGAGGAGGGATGTGGATGGAGGGGAAGGATATGGAGAGGAGGGACGTGTAAGGAAGGGGGGGAATATGGAGAGTAGATACTTGGAAGGGATGGAATTGATGTGGAGAGGAGGGACGAGGAAGGGATGGGAGTGGTGTGGAGAGGAGGGACGTGGAAGGGAGGGGAGGAAAGAGGACGTGGGTTCCTCTGTGATGTGCTTGTAAACATGTTTATCCCGTGGAGTGGATGGAGTGGATCGTGAAGTAGAGATACGGAGGGCGAAATCGATCGTGCGGAGACAGGAAATATGGAAATTGTTCTAGAACGTATGCAATACCTGACAATTTTCGCTCGCCTTGGATTTTAACTCTTCCATACAATGATGTGAAGATGTGATGTGAAGATGTTGATCTATGATATTAAGGGAAATCTGCTGTCAAGCTGTGAAAACATCATTGACTTGATCACAACACAGTTTGTTAAGCCATCAACTGATCACGACACAGTTTGTTAAGCCATTCCACTGATCACGACACAGTTTGTTAAGCCATTCCACTGATCACAACACAATTTGTTCAACCATTAACTGATCACGACACAGTTTGTTAAACCATTAACTGATCACGACACAGTTTGTTAAACCATCAACTGATCACGACACAGTTTGTTAAACCATCAAGTGATCATAACACAGTTTGTTAAACCATTAACTGATCACGATAAAGTTTGTTAAACCATCAAGTGATCACGACACAGTTTGTTAAACCATTAACTGATCACGACACAGTTTGTTAAGCCATCAAGTGATCACGACACAGTTTGTTAAGCCATCAACTGATCACGACACAGTTTGTTAAGCCATTCCACTGATCACGACACAGTTTGTTAAGCCATTCCACTGATCACAACTCAATTTGTTAAACCATTAACTGATCACGACACAGTTTGTTAAACCATTAACTGATCACGACACAGTTTGTTAAACCATCAACTGATCACGACACAGTTTGTTAAACCATCAAGTGATCATAACACAGTTTGTTAAACCATTAACTGATCACGACACAGTTTGTTAAACCATCAAGTGATCACGACACAGTTTGTTAAACCATTAACTGATCACGACACAGTTTGTTAAGCCATCCACTGATCACGACACAGTTTGTTAAGCCATCAACTGATCACGACACAGTTTGTTAAGCCATTCCACTGATCACGACACAGTTTGTTAAGCCATTCCACTGATCAAGACACAGTTTGTTAAGCCATCAACTGATCACGACACAGTTTGTTAAGCCATTCCACTGATCACGACACAGTTTGTTAAACCATCAACTGATCACGATACAGTTTGTTAAGCCATCAACTGATCACGACACAGTTTGTTAAGCCATTCCACTGATCACGACACAGTTTGTTAAACCATTAACTGATCACGACACAGTTTGTTAAACCATTAACTGATCACTACACTGTTTGTTAAACCATTAACTGATCACGACACAGTTTGTTAAACCATCAACTGATAACGACACAGTTTGTTAAACCATTAACTGATCACGACACAGTTTGTTAAACCATCAACTGATCATGACACAGTTTGTTAAGCCATCAACTGATCATGACACACTTTGTTAAACCATCAACTGATCATGACACAGTTTGTTAAGCCATTCCACTAATCACGACACAGTTTGTTAAGCTATCGACTGATAACGACACAGTTTGTTAAATTATCAACTGATCATGACACAGTTTGTTAAGCCATCAACTGATCACGACACAGTTTGTTAAACCATCAACTGATCACGACACATTTTGTTAAACCATCAACTGATCACGACACAGTTTGTTAACCCATCAACTGCTCACGACACATTTTGTTAAACCATCAAGTGATCACGACACGGTTTGTTAAGCCATTCCACTGATCACAACACAATTTGTTAAACCATTAACTGATCACGACACAGTTTGTTAAACCATCAACTGATCACGACACATTTTGTAAACTATCAACTGATCACGACACAGTTTGTTAAACCATCAAGTGATCATAACACAGTTTGTTAAACCATTAACTGATCACGACACAGTTTGTTAAACCATCAACTGATCACGACACAGTTTGTTAGCCCATCAACTGCTCACGACACAGTTTGTTAAACCATCAACTGATCACGACACAGTTTGTTAAGCCATCAAGTGATCACGACACAGTTTGTTAAACCATCCACTGATCACGACACAGTTTGTTAAACCATCCACTGATCACGACACGGTTTGTTAAACCGTAAACTGACAGAGAACAAAAAACGTCTTCAAAATCAGGGGTACACGCAAGTGTAAAAGGGATCGCACTTTCACAATTTTGATAACTGACACATGACAACTGTCAAAGGACATTGAAAAAATGATATTTTGTGCAAACTATGGGCACATCCTAAATAGTATTATTTTTATTAACTTAAATGTATTCTTTATGTAAAACCGCCAGTCAAACATGTCATTTATTCTTTATGTAAAACCGCCAGTCAAACATGTCATTTATTCTTTATGTAAAACCGCCAGTCAAACATGTCATTTATTCTTTATGTAAAACCGCCAGTCAAACATGTCATTTATTCTTTATGTAAAACCGCCAGTCAAACATGTCATTTATTCTTTATGTAAAAACAACCAGTCACTCCTTATATATCTATATAAATATATATTTAACTTATAGTCGATCGCAACCTTCCATTTTAACCCTTAGCAAACAATGCAGACTTCTGTCCGTCATCTCTAGGGCATCTTTGGATTGCCTCCCGTCGTTAAGTCAAGCTAGCTTCCCAAGTCTCCTGTCCACAAAATGAGTGACCTCCCTTGAGACCGGGCTCTTTGCTGAAATATACTCTTCATCCTCCTCCCCCACCCCATTTCCCGACCCTCCTCTCCCCGGTCAAAGAGCTTGGATTTTGAGAATTTTTGAGCTAAAAGGGAGATAGCAAAGAAATAACGTTGACCGGATCAGATGCGTTTACTTCCCCCGATCAAATATTTATGGACCTGGTCAAGTTTTATGTGCCCGGCACATAGTTAATTGCACTCAATTGATCGCATCTGGTGCACACAGTACTTTCATGATCTTGCTAACACACGCAGTTACCTGGTGCCCTATATACTATCATGATCTTGCTGACACACGCAGTGACCTGGTGCACTCTGTACTTTCATGATCTTGCTGACGCACGCACTGAACTGGTCCACTCTGTACTTTCATGATCTTGCTGACACACGCAGTGACATGGTGCAACCAGTACTTGCATGATCTTGGTGACTTTAGGCTCATTAGCAATGTCGGGTCTTGGAATAAAAAGCATTGAGAATTGAGATTACAAGAAATGTTTAAACTAATAATTTAATGCAATGAAAAAGAAATTGATAAACAAATAAACACAGTTGTCTGTCTACCTTATTACCTTATCGAATTGAATGAGATGAGGAAGACAAAGAAACACAGTTGTCTGTCTATCTTATTATCTTATCGAATTGAATGAGATAAGGAAGACAAGGAAACACAGTTGTCTGTCTATCTTATTATCTTATCGAATTGAATGAGATAAGGAAGACAAGGAAATACAGTTGTATGTCTATCTTATTATCTTATCGAATTGAATGAGATAAATAAGACAAAGAAACACAGTTGTCTGTCTACCTTAATTTCTATTTGAATTGAATGAGATAAGGAAGCCAAAGAAAGGTTGTTGTAAAATTAACCGAGTTCTGTTTTAGCCACGTGCTCGGTCATGTGACCATTCAATAACCCAAGTGTCTGCTACGTGGATGGTCATGTGACCATTCAATAACCCAAGTGTCTCATATGTGGACGGTCATGTGACCATTCAATAACCCAATTGTCTTCTATGTGGATGGTCATGTGACCATTCAATAACCCAATTGTCTTCTATGTGGACGGCAATGTGACCATTCAATAACCCAATTGTCTTCTATGTGGACGGCCATGTGACCATTCAATAACTCAATTGTCTTCAATGTGGATGGTCATGTGACAATTCAATAACCCAAGTGTCTTCTATGTGGATGGTCATGTGACAATTCAATAACCCAAGTGTCTTCTATGTGGACGGTCATGTGACCATTCAATAACCCAAGTGTCTTCTATGTGGACGGTCATGTGACCATTCAATAACCCAAGTGTCTTCTATGTGGAGGGCCATGAGACCATTCAATAACCCAAGTTTCTCCTCATAAATAAAAACTTATTGCTATGTGTCTGCGATGTCTGATGATATTATGATAAACACACAATTATAAAATGATTTCCCCCTTCCTAACCCCCCCCCCCCCCGTAACTTGAAAATAAATGCATCGTTTCGATGGATTGAGTTCTACGACTTCTAGGAGGTCATTTCTCCCATCATCATCTAACACCTCGTGCGCCAACTGGTTCTTGTTTTGATAGATTGAGTTCCACGACTTCTAGGGGGTCATTTGTCTCATCATTATCTAACACCTCGTGCGCCAACTGGTTCTGGCGGCAGCAGACATGAATTGCACGTTTCTAACGGTATGTTTTGTTGGGAGCTGTCTACAGGGTCGGGTTGGTAGTCCAAGGGTTGCTTTCAACCTGTTCTGTCACCGGTCACTCTGCCGCTTCCGAGGTTTGGCTTTTCAGTGGCAGCCCTTCTTAGTGCTGTTCTGGGCTACCATCTTAGTGCTGTCCTGGGGTGTCCATCTTAATGCTGGCCTGGGGTGTCCATCTTAGTGCTGTCCTGGGGTGTCCATCTTAGTGCTGTTCTGGGGTGTCCATCTTAGTGCTGTCCAGGGGTGTCCATCATAACCCTGATTGAACCCTTCTCAACACTCTAACCTAACGACCACCACCTCCAAATTAGTCTTCGATTAAACTACAATAGAAGACCCACATCTGATCAATAGCAGACCCACATCTGATCAATAGCAGACCCACATCTGATCAATAGAAGACCCACATCTGATCAATAGCAGACCCACATCTGATCAATAGCAGACCCACATCTGATCAATAGCAGACCCACATCTGATCAATAGCATACCCACATCTGATCAATAGCATACCCACATCTGATCAATAGCAGACCCACATCTGATCAATAGCAGACCCACATCTGATCAATAGAAGACCCACATCTGATCAATAGCAGACCCACATCTGATCAATAGCATACCCACATCTGATCAATAGCAGACCCACATCTGATCAATATCATACCCACATCTGATCAATAGCAGACCCACATCTGATCAATAGCAACAAGAAAAAACAACAACAAATACATGTGTAGAGGCGGGTTCGAGGGGGGCAGTATCGATTAGTTTATTTAGGTGGGCGGCAGTATCGATTAGTTTATTTAGGTGGGCGGCAGTATCGATTAGTTTATTAAGGTCCTGGACCTAACTAGAATGATCTATACTTATTTTGATCTTCCCAGACAGTGACTACGGCAGTCATTAACTACGGCAGACACTAACAACGACAGACAGTACTACGGCAGACAGTACTACGGCAGACAGTACTAGTGCAGACAGTAGTAAGCCAGAAAGTATTACGGCAGACTGTATTACGGCAGACAGTAGCTACGGCAGACGTAGTTCTGCAGTCAGTAACTGCAAGAGGCAGTAACTACTGCAGACGGTACTACGACAGACAGTACTACGGCAGATAGTAATTCGGCAGACAGTAATACGACAGACGTACTTCTGCAGTCAGTAACTACGAGAGGCAGTAACTACCCCCAAAAAACTAGGACAACCTACACATTTTATTTCCTACAAAACGTTATCAAAGAAGGTGACGTTAGCAAAAAGATAGTTACATCAGACGTCGTGCGCACATATCCGAATTTTACAAACAAAGCAGCAAAAATGGTTTGTTAGATATGTGTTAGATATGTGAAACTAACGTTTTGTTTTCAAGATATTATCCTTGTTTGGATTTCTACATCTAATCAACAGAATGCCTTTCAAATGTTCATCTGTCAATCTCGTTCAATGGGTTAACTTTACAAACTTTATTTTTGAAAATGTTTGCTCACAGACATAAGTTGTTCCAAACACTGAAGCATCACCAGCGGCAAATTCATTCAGTTTCGGAAACTCAATATCAGGTTAGCAGTGGTAAAATTCAGCAAGTTTTTCTTCTTTTTGCTTCTCTTTCAATAAATCAGTTGCTTATACATCAATTAGCCCCAACTATAGTTTGACATAAATGGCAAAACATAAAGTCGTCTGTAACATCCACTTGCCAAGAAGTTTTAGGATCAGTGAAACAGAAACACAAAGACTGGCTCTCAATCAACACACTGCAAAAAATAAAAGAGAGAAAAGAAATGAAAAGTATAGTTAACAGCAGCCGCACCAGGGCAGAGAAAACAAAAGCGCAAGAGAAATATAAAGAAGCAAACCAAAAAGTAAAAAACAGCATAAAAAAAGATAAGAATGCCTACATAGATGGCCTAGCATCAACAGCAGAAGAAGCAGCCAAGAAGGGCAACCTGAGAGAGCTCTACGATATAACAAGAAAGCTGTCAGGGCGATACAAAAGGCCGGAGAGACCTGTCAAAGATAGAGAAGGTAGATCAATAACAGAAAGGAAAGAGCAACAAAAAAGATGGGTGGAATACTTTAAAGAACTATTAAACAGACCCCCACCCACAGACACACCAGACATACAACCAGCAAATGAAGACTTACAAATAGAAGAAAGCGCCCCAAATAGGGAAGAAATAGCTCTGGCCATCAAGCAGCTCAAATTAGGGAAAGCACCGGGACCGGACAACATCACAGCAGAGATGATGAGAGCTGATATAAATACAATAGTCAACATGCTGCACCCTCTGTTTGAAAAGATATGGGAAGAAGAGAGAGTTCCAAAAGATTGGAAAGAAGGATACCTCATCAAGATACCAAAGAAAGGGGATCTCAGCAACTGTGCAAATTACAGAGGAATCACACTGCTGTCCATACCAGGAAAGGTCTTTAACAGAATTATTTTGAATAGAATGAAAGACCAGGTCGACATGCAGCTACGAGATCAACAGGCTGGATTCCGCCAAAACAGATCATGCACAGATCAAATTGCAGCACTGAGAATCATTGTAGAACAATCCATCGAATGGAACTCCCCTTTATACATAAATTTTATAGACTACGAAAAGGCCTTTGATAGCCTGGACCGACAAACATTGTGGAAACTTCTTCGGCACTATGGTGTACCAGGGAAATTAGTCAGGATTATTCAGAGCTCTTATGAAGAAATGACATGCAGGGTGGTCCACGAAGGTAGACTCACAGATGCCTTTACAGTCGAAACAGGAGTCAGACAAGGATGCCTCTTGTCCCCATTTCTATTCATCCTTGCCATTGACTGGATAATGAAAAAATCCACAGACAAAAAAAGGAATGGGATACAGTGGACACTCTGGGAACAACTGAATGACCTAGACTTTGCAGATGACATTGCACTTCTGTCCCACAACCAGCAACAAATGCAGGAAAAAACAAAAGATGTAGCCACCTTTTCATCACAGCTCGGACTTAATATAAATAAAAGCAAGACGAAAATCATGAAGGTGAACTCATCCAACCAAGAGCATATCTGTCTGGAAGGAAAGGCACTGGAAGAAGTGGAGTCCTTCAATTACTTAGGCAGCACCATAGACACAAACGGCGGATCCGACGCAGACGTGAGGTCTAGAATTGGAAAAGCTAGATCAGCATTTGTGTTATTAAAGAAAATATGGGAGTCGAAGCAGCTGAAACTTCAAACCAAAGTCAGAATCTTTAATACAAATGTCAAAACAGTCCTACTTTATGGAGCAGAAACGTGGAAAACATCAGCGAGCATTACACAGAAAGTGCAGACATTCATAAACACATGCCTTAGAAAGATCCTTAACATCAAATGGCCAAATACCATCACCAACAAAGATCTATTAGAAAGGACATACCAGGTGCCCGTTGATGAAGACATCATAAAGAAAAGATGGAGGTGGATTGGGCATACTCTGAGAAAACCCCCAGATAGCACCACCAGACAATGTCTAACATGGAATCCACAGGGAAAAAGAAAGAGAGGAAGACCTAAGAATACATGGAGACGTGAACTAGAGACAGACACGCAAAATATGGGATACAACTGGAAGCAATTGGAAAGGAAAGCACAGGACCGGGATGAGTGGAAAATTCTTGTGGACGGCCTATGCCCCAGACGGGGTAAAAAGGCATAAGAAGAAGAAGAAGAAGATAGTTTGACTGCACATCATCAAGGTTACAATTCAACGGATTCTGGGACAAAAGAATCTCACTCTCAATTCTGTCAAGATCTGAAAATCTCTCCAAAAAAGGCTTCGTCAAGTCACTCAATAAGCAAACATTAGACTAAACAAGAAAATCTATATACAATAAATAAAAATGATAAATTTAAGGCACAAAGCAGCCAGAAGGTCTCCTAGTATTCTAATAATAACATTTAAATTGTATCACAAAGTCGCGTATTTCATAAGTTTTAAGTACCTTCTGCGGGCCTGATGAACTGACGTCGTGGGCCCTAGTCTTAAACCCTTGATATAGCAAACACTAGAATTGAATGCTGGGTAAGCACAACTGAATCAAAGTGGTCAAATAACCAATGGACACGTTTGTATCTGAACCAGAATCAGGGCCGTCAAGAGGCTGCCGACCTGTATCCCGCACATAATCAGTGCCGTCAAGAGGCTGCCGACCTGTATCCCGCACAAGGGATGTGTCCGTTTAAGATATGTTTCGTCCCAGGTCTCACACTTTCGACTTTGAAAGACGGTTGGTAGTCGACTTTCCCTGAACTAAATATAATTTGAAATAGGTTAACCGAGTTCCAGCTAAATTTGAAATAATAATAATAATACAGTGGTCTTATATAGCGCGATACCCCAGCTTAGGGCTGGGATCACCGCACTTCACTTAAAAATATTGGCAATAATAAACATGACATTAAAAAGTTTACATAAAGCTATTTATTTTAAAAAAATGCTTTATAAAAATATTGACCTCGCCCACTCCAGAACTATTTACATGTCAAGCCATGGACGGCACCCAGCAGCGTTTATCGGTCAGTTTGAGAAGGTGGGGTCAGAATCAGTCAGGATAGTACAGTTTGAAGTGATGTGTATTGAGTGCAGTTTTTAAAGGCTTGACGGTATATTACAGATGTGTAATGGAAGAGAATGCCATCGGTTTGGGGCGCAGAAATAGAAAGATCGTTCACCGTATGTTTTAGTGCGTGATATAGGAATATTAAAAATATGCAAAGAAATAGGTTAACAAAGGTCCGGCTAAACTTGAAAGATGAATGTGGGTCACCCTGACTGCTGTTCCAAAATCTGGCCCTGTACAACCAACGAATGGACCCATTAAAAACCGGGGCAAACAATGGCGCACTCAATCTATTGTTAAAATTTCATGGTAAAAGTGGTGGTAAAAATGTTAGCACACATGATAGGACAATGATTGTAAAAGTATGAGAAGAATCATTAAAAAATATGTTAAAAGTCGTGGCTTAAATCATGGTAAATATCATGCTTAAAAATGTGGTAAAATCAGGGATACATTTATGAAAAAAAATATTGCTGTAATCATGATGTATAATGGTAAAATCATGGTAAACATCATATATTTTTGGAGGTAAAATCATGATAAAAATAATGGAAAATCATGGTAAAATCTTTGTAAATATCACTGTAGAAATCATAGTGTCATTATAAATGTAGCAAAAATCATGGTTAAAATCATGGTTAAAACCATGTCTTCCAACTCCCAACCACGTCTTCCAACTCCCAACCACGTCTTCCAACTCCCAACCACGTCTTCCAACTCCCAACCACGTCTTCCAACTTCCAACCACGTCTTCCAACTCCCAACCACGTCTTCCAACTCCCAACCACGTCTTCCAACTCCCAACCACGTCTTCCAACTCCCAACCACGTCTTCCAACTCCCAACCACGTCTTCCAACTCCCAACCACGTCTTCCAACTCCCAACCACGTCTTTCAACTCCCAGTTATTCAATTAAAACAGGGAGGAAATAAAATCGATAGATTTAAAAGCTTCCTAACTTCATCATGTAGGCGTCCATCACTTTTCTTGTCTCAAGTCATTGGGGAAAGGGAGGGTGGTGGGGGGGACTAGTTGCTGTTTTGGGGTCAGCGGTGGGGTTTGTGGAAAGGGGTGGGCGAGGTGGAGAATTATAGCTACCTGGGAATCAGTCAAAGCTGGTCTTGATGTAAATGAATCAAGGACGTGCATGGAGGCGGAAAGCCATGGATCGTTCCAATTGGAAGGATGTGGTGGAGCAGGCCTGGGCTCTACAGTCCTTAGGATTTCAAAGATATAGTTTAAAAAAATAATTTGTTTCACACTATCATTTTCTAAAATCAAGACAAACAACTAGTGTCTCAGACTTCACCAAAGACGAGCTACTAGTATCTCAGACGTCACCCAAAACGAACTACTGGTGTCTCAGACGTCATCAAAGATCAACTACTGGTGTCTCAGACGTCATCAAAGATGAACTACTAGTGTCTCAGATGTCACCCAAGACGTCTCAGACGTCATAGTGTGTGCAATTAAATCATCCCATTGATGAGTGGATGCAGCAACGAAGGAAAATCTTCTCTCAAGAGTACCAAACCATATAATAAATGAAACATTTTCGTCAAAAGAGTGTCACTTACGAGAGTTACCGAACACTTCAATCGGTGTTTATCTGACCGACATACTGGGCCACCTCACTTCTGACGCATCAACGTTGAACTATTAATAAAACACGCATTTGGATTGGTTATATATGTGGACACTTAACGTGTGATCGGTTATTATTTTATGAAATTCGGTTAGATCGAGCAGTGTGCGTTATGTAATTATGCAATTTTTTAATTTGGTGTCACCCACTGAGATGGTGTCACCTGCTTAGCACCCACCTCCCCTTTTTTCCTGTATCCGAATTCGAAAATATGTCGTTTACACTTGTTTAGGCAATGAAAGCTTAACTTTTTGATCTCAGTAAACAAGTGTTCAGATTCCTAGCTGAGAAATTTGAGCATTTGAATAATATAAAGACCAGAATGCAAGAAATATGAAACAATATATGGAGAAAAGTACATCAAAGTTGTGATATGTAAGTCAAGATGGGGCAAAGGCGTAGTGAGGGGGGGCAGTGGGTACATATGTCCCCGGGCGTCAAAGTACAGGAGTGTCAAAATGAGGCTTGCAACGGTATATTATAATACGTAAACAAGGGTAATAAATCGGTCACAAGATCGGTGCAGCGGCTCAGCAGACGTGCCATCTGATGGCCTTCTTGTTTTGTGGCATTTTCATGCGTCAATGGGACAGGATATTCTGAGCGATCTTGCTCTTCTTAGCGTTGGAAGAGAAATATTGTGAAAAAACAGATTTTGATTGCGTAATTGACCAGTTTGCGACAGTGAAATCAAGAAAAATAAATATTTTGTAGACAATGTAAATCAGTCTACGACAGTGGCTGAGTGGATCATGTGCTATAATGTCTATAAATTTTCTCCTTTAAATACACTGTTTCATTAAAATTTATATTTCCTTATCATCGTAAAAGAAAAATGTGATGAAACGGGTAGGGGGTTGGGGCGCCAATTTAAAGTTTGTCCCCGCGTGCAAAATATCATAGCTACGCCTCTGACATTTGGATTTCGATATTGCAATAATAACATTCGAAAGTATTGCAAAAACAGCTGATTGTGAGCTAAAATGTGATGTTAAGCTCGCTAATTTTGGAGCTAATGACTGAACTTCTAGAGAAAGTTCATCTTAACTTCCCAAATGATAAAATCCGAAGCCAATGGTTAGAGTACGACACCATTTCCCTCGAGCGAGTTATGGATCTTTTAATCATTGAAAAAAGACGACGAGTTTACTTAAATAAGAAAGGATTGGAATCTGTAAATGACGAATGTAAGTAAATGACTGTAGCTCTGTCAAATATTTAATGCTGCTACCCTGTCCCATCTTTTAGTCTGCTACCCTGTCCCATCTTTAAGGCTACTACCCTGTCCCATCTCTTAGTCTGCTACCCTGTCCCATCTTTAAGGCTACTACCCTGTCCCATCTTTTAGTCTGCTACCCTGTCCCATCTTTTAGTCTGCTACCCTGTCCCATCTTTAAGGCTACTACCCTGTCCCATCTTTTAGTCTGCTACCCTGTCCCATCTTTAAGGCTACTACCCTGTCCCATCTTTTAGTCTGTTACCCTGTCCCATCTTTTAGTCTGCTACCCTGTCCCATCTTTTAGTCTGCTACCCTGTCCCATCTTTTAGTCTGCTACCCTGTCCCATCTTTTAGTCTGTTACCCTGTCCCATCTTTTAGTCTGTTACTCTGTCAAAAATTTAAGGTTTTATAAAGGTAAATGACTTATTTAGCTTTTCGAGTTGCTTCAAAATTTTGAAAATCTTGAAATCATATATTTTTATGAGATACGTTTTGTTAGGTTATGTTGAGTTATAATCTACTTTTGTTTATGTCCAAATATCTTTAAAGGTGCTAGTTTAGCCCCAACCCCCCAAATTATTTTAGTAAAATTGACTCACAGTGTCACAAAATGATGTACGTCAAAAGTTTTGTCAGCAACCTGTCATGGTTAACAACGACTGTAGCCATTTAATATATTTTACTTTTCTTATTCAAATTTACTTTACTAATATCGTACCAATTACTTTACTAATTCAGTACCATTAACTTTACTAATTCAGTACCATTAACTTTACTAATTCAATACCATTAACTTTACTAATTCAATACCATTAACTTTAATAATTCAATACCATTAACGTTACTAATTCAATACCATTAACTTTAATAATTCAATACCATTAACTTTACTAATTCAATACCATTAACTTTACTAATTCAATACCATTAACTTTACTAATTCAATACCATTAACTTTACTAATTCAATACCATTAACTTTACTAATTCAGTACCATTAACTTTACTAATTCAGAAACATTCAATTTACCAGTTCTTGTACCGTTATTAATTGAATTTAATGTACTGTACTGATCCGATGTATTATTGTCACTACTCGACCCAAGAGCTTACAAACTGCCAACGCAGCTCCTCACCGGTCTATCCCTACTTACCAATGCTAAGCCCATCTGTCGGCCGGACAGTACCAGACGGTACCCGGCACGGACGTCAAAGTCCGGACTCGTACCACGAACGTGCCCCCAGTCATGTACGGCCCACGGGTATTAAAAGATTAATATTTCCCATCGGGGTTTGTCCGAGTAAAAAAATGAAACAGGAGATGGTGTCCCAGTGTCTTGAGACGGTGCCCCACTGTCTTGAGACCGAATAAAACCAGACAACAGACAAACTGAAGTAAGACAACAGCCGACCGCAAGTCACGTGCCAGGTTGGTGTGTAGGGTGAACTGTAAATGTCCAATGTGACTGTCGGTGTGAGCTCTATACGTTTGAGCTCCAGGTGTGTTAGCTCCAGAAAGTTGAGCTCCTGATGGTTGAGCTTCAGATTTGGGATCTCCAGAGGGTTGAGCTCAAGATTTGTGATCTCCAGATGGGTTAGTCCCAGATGTGTGAGCCCCATGTGTGTTAGCCCCAGAAAGTTGAGCTCCTAATGGTTGAACTCCATATGGTTGAGCTCCATATGGTTGAGCTCCAGATCGCTGAGCTCCAGATTGGTCGTAGAAAAGCATCGTTAAAACTTTAAATACAGTAACATTTTCAAATAAGTCTTTATAACATTCTTTGAGATATCAACCTGCATTCCGAGTATAACACAATCTTTGATTTCAGTGGAAAATTGAACCCAGAACAAGATTTGATTTCAGTGGAAAATTGAACCCAGAACAAGATTTGATTTCAGCGGAAAATTGAACCCAGATCAAGATTTGATTTCAGCGGAAAATTGAACCCAGATCAAGATTTGATTTCAGCGGAAAATTGAACCCAGATCAAGATTTGATTTCAGTGGAAAATTGAACCCAGAACAAGATTTGATTTGAGTGGAAAATTGAACCTAGAACAAGATTTGATTTCAGTGGAAAATTGAACCCATATCAAGATTTGATTTCAGTGGAAAATTGAACCCAGAACAAGATTTGATTTCAGTGGAAAATTGAACCCAGAACAAGATTTGATTTGAGTGGAAAATTGAACCTAGAACAAGATTTGATTTCAGTGGAAAATTGAACCCAGAACAAGATTTGATTTCAGAGGAGAATTGAACCCAGAACAAGATTTGATTTCAGTGGAAAATTGAACCCAGATCAAGATTTGATTTCAGTGGAAAATTGAACCCAGATCAAGATTTGATTTCAGTGGAAAATTGAACCCACAACAAGATTTGATTTGAGTGGAAAATTGAACTGAGATCAATCTTTCATTTGAAAGTAAATTGTTTAACCAAACCAAAAGTGACCAAAGAAAAGGTGTCCAAATCAAAAGTGACCAAATCAAAATTGACCAAATCAAAAGTGACCAAAGCAAAAGTGACCAAATCTAAAGTCACCAGATAAATCTTTTACAAAAAACAACAACACCAAAACAACAACAAAATGTTTTTATATTTGTATAACCTCCCTTGACTGACCTATCGCCGGTCTCTAAGGCTGAATTATTGCTCTATTTATATTGAGCAATGATTGAGAAAATATTAGGACGATCTGACTCCGTTTACAATATGTGCCTAGAACCTAGTCGAGAGTGTCAGACGGCATCAAGTCACAACGCTCATTTCCTCCCTGCTTGGTGGTCTACCCCCGCCCCCATTCATTCCCCTCCCCAAAGTTGATGATGGCAAGTGGCCAGCACTTCAGTTGGACATCAGTTTCACGAGTTGTGGACGACCGTTCATCTACAAATCTCTGTCATAACCATACCCCCCACTACCCCCAATACTAGTTGATCCCTGGGTCCAGGGTCAGTTCATCATCCCCCAAACAATTATACATGCACGATGTCAAGTCAATATTATCACAATGAATGTGATGTCAATATTATCTCAATGAATGTGATGTCAATATTATCAAAATCAGTGTGATGACGCAAGTCTTAACATTGAGAAAAAAATGCAGCTGATCAAAATGGCGGATATCACAAAAAAAGTTTTTTTCGGATATGAAGCTATTACAACTAAAATTTTCAGATATGACGCAATTATATAAATATTTTTATGTGACGCAATTATATAAAACTTTTTATATGACACAATTATATAAAACATTTCGGATATGACGCCAGTTTTTACATTCCAGAAATGACGTAAAAATGAAATATTGTAAAATGACGTCTCTTCATTCGTTTTTATTGTTGACCATCGCAAAAATCCATTTTAGTTGTTCATATGAATTGTTCATGAGAGACAGGGTGAAGAGAGACAGAGTTAAGAGAAACAGGGTGAAGAGAGACAGAGTGAAGAAAGACAGGGTGAAGAGAGACAGGGTGAAAGAGACAGAGTGATGAGTGACAGGGTGAAGAGAGACAGAGTGAAGAGAGGAGGAAGAGAGATAGCGTGAAGAGAGACAGGATGAATAAAGACAAAGTTAAGAGAGACAGTGCAAAGAGAGACAGTGCAAAGAGAGACAGTGCAAAGAGAGACAGTGTGAATAGAGACCGTGTGAAGAGGGACTGACTGAAAAGAGACTGAGTGAAGAGGGACTGACTGAAAAGAGACTGAGTGAAGAGAGAATGGGCAATGAGAGTCAGGGTAAAGAGAGACAATGCTTGAATGGAGACAGCGTGAAGAGAGACCGTATGAAGAGAGACAGGATGAAGCGAGACATTTTAATGTATCGTTCTCAAAGAATTAAAACATGCTGAAAGATTATTAATTTTAGATTCATTTGGGAGCAAAAGCTTACTCTTTCCTCCACTCCCTTATCTCCCCCATACGCCACCCTCACCCCCCTAAATCTACCTCTCCTCCATCCATCCATAAAATCGATTATTTTGGCACCAGATTAGAGGCCTGCCTTCTTGATGATAAAATAATAATAATAACAATACAGAAATAAGATTAAAATGAAACAATCGGCTACAGCTCCGTATAAAAAAAACATATCTCAAGGCAATTTTTCTTCAGTCTGCAACTCAACGGATTTAAGCGATTTTAATATTTCCACCCCTTAATGCACCCAGTTTCTCATTGCACCTAGGGCGGCACGACGGCAATTTGTCTGTCTCATTGTCTGATGTTTTATTTCGATCTGGCTGGCAAATGTGTGGTATAGACGTGTGTGGCCTCCCCTTGGGGCGCAGTGGGGATGCTAATTTCTGTGCCCAGGTCTTTGTCTTATCTTAAATCAGTTCCAGGAAGTCAACAAGGATGCTTAGTAGGTTTATCACACAGTGGCGTCATGATATCACAGAGTGGCGTCATGGTATCACAGAGTGGCGTCATGATATCACAGAGTGGCGTCATGATATCACAGAGTGGCGTCATGATATCACAGAGTGGAGTCATGGTATCACACAGTGGCGTCATGATATCACAGAGTGGCGTCATGGTATCACACAGTGGCGTCATGATATCACAGAGTGGCGTCATGATATCACACAGTGGCGTCATGATATCACAGAGTGGCGTCATGATATCACAGAGTGGCGTCATGATATCACAGAGTGGCGTCATGGTATCACACAGTGGCATCATGATATCACACAGTGGCGTCATGATATCACAGAGTGGCATCATGATATCACAGAGTGGCGTCATGATATCACACAGTGGCGTCATGATATCACACAGTGGCGTCATGATATCACACAGTGGCGTCATGATATCACACAGTGGCGTCATGATATCACACAGTGGCATCATGATATCACACAGTGGCATCATGATATCACAGAGTGGCGTCATGATATCACAGAGTGGCGTCATGGTATCACACAGTGGCATCATGATATCACACAGTGGCGTCCTGATATCCAAATAATGTATCTACAGAAAAATGAAACTAATCAGGCTCCTTGTCTACTTTTGTTACGTCACCAAGTAAATATGCTGTGCCATTCCTTTCTCCCACCCTCCCTTGATTGGGCAAAGGTTGTTTAAGTTCCATGACGTTCTATTTGTTCTAAAGAAAACTATTTGGTGACGCAATTTGTAGAATTTATTTTCTGGATTTACTTATTTAATCTCTAGATGTAGGCCGGCAGTTTTCCTGGTCCCGGTTGGGGGGGGGGGGATTTTTGTCCCTATATTTCCAAGACCTGCACGAGACCTTCACAAGACCTTAATAAATGAATGAATTTAATAAGTCTGGGGTTTCATAATTTTCTTTAAAAAAAACTAAAACAAAAATGAGAATGGAAATGTTACCGTTCATTTGAATTTTTTTTTGTGTACAAAATATTACTTACCTTTGCCAATGACAACATTTATGAGCATGATAACAATAAATCAAAATGATTGTTAAAAATGAATTAATTGATTAAACGTAGGATTCCAAAATTTTATGAAAAACAAATAATAATAATATTAATGATAGAAAATTATATTTCCACTCCCTTAGTTTCTTTCTACAAAAAAAACAACAACAAACAAACAAACAAAACAAAACAATTTACCTTTGCCAAATGGTCATTGGACAAGTAGGTCAGTAGGTCATCATGCAACTGTGAGCAGTGTTCGCAGAGATTAGTCACATATCATAATATGATGACAGCAAGACATTCTGCAATAATGAATATCGGATTGCCGGTCGACAGACATAGTGACAGTTCAGACGTAGTGACAGTACTGGCATAGTGACAGTACAGACATAGAAAATGACATAGTGACAGTCTGACTTGTGGTGGATGAACGAAACCGAATATCAACAGAAAGGTAACTTTTTTGTTTCGGCCGTAACCGAAATTACGCCTCTAGTCCATTTGTTATGATACACTTGACCTCATTTGACTCCACGGCCATCAATATTCTCTTATTATTTATGTTTTCTGTTACCCTCAGCCTTATTAATATATTCACTATACAATTATTTTTTTGTTTGTGGCGTGTTCTGTAGAGCTACAACGTAGGTGTGCAGCGTGTTCTGTAGAGCTACAACGTAGGTTTGCAGCGTGTTTTGTGGAGCTACAACATAGGTGTGCAGCGTGTTCTGTGGAGCTACAATGTAGGTGTGCAGCGTCTTCTGTAGAGCTACAACGTAGGTGTGTAGTGTGTTCTGTAGAGCTACAACGTAGGTGTGTAACGTGTTCTGTAGAGCTACAACGTAGGTGTGTAGCGTGTTCTGTGGAGCTACAACGTAGGTGTGTTTAGCGTGTTCTGTGGCGCTAAAACGCAGGTGTGTAGCTTGTTCAGTGGAGCAACAACGTAGGTGTGTAGCGTGTTCTGTGGAGTTACAACGTAGGTTTATCAAACGAAGTTTAGATATGTGTTACTAAGTGTAATTTACTAGTGGCTGTGATTGTAATGTGGTGTGACTGGTGGCTGTGATTGTAATGCGGGGTGACTGGTGGCTGTGATTGTAATGCGGAGTGACTGGTGGCTGTGATTGTAATGTGGGGTGACTGATGGCTGTGATTGTAATGTGGTGTGACTGGTGGCTGTGATTGTAATGCGGGGTGACTGGTGGCTGTGATTGTAATGTGGGGTGATTGGTGGCTGTGATTGTAATGTGGGGTGACTGGGGGATGTGATTGTAATGTGGTGTGACTGGTGGATGTGATTGTAATGTGGGGTGACTGGTGAATGTGATTGTAACGTGGGGTGACTGGTGAATGTGATTGTAACGTGGGGTGACTGGTGGATGTGATTGTAATGTGGGTGACTGGTGGCTGTGATTGTAATGTGGGGTGACTGGTGGCTGTGATTGTAATGCGGGGTGACTGGTGGCTGTGATTGTAATGTGGGGTGACTGGTGGCTGTGATTGTAATGTGGGGTGACTGGTGGATGTGATTGTAATGTGGTGTGACTGGTGGCTGTGATTGTAATGCGGGGTGACTGGTGGATGTGATTGTAATGTGGGGTGATTGGAGGCTGTGATTTTAATGTGGGGTGACTGGTGGCTGTGATTGTAAGGCGGGGTGACTGGTGGCTGTGATTGTAATGTGGGGTGATTGGTGGCTGTGATTGTAATGTGGGGTGACTGGGGGATGTGATTGTAATGTGGTGTGACTGGTGGATGTGATTGTAATGTGGGGTGACTGGTGAATGTGATTGTAACGTGAGGTGACTGGTGGAAGTGATTGTAACGTGGGGTGACTGGTGGATGTGATTGTAATGTGGTGTGACTGGTGGATGTGATTGTAATGTGGGTGACTGGTGGCTGTGATTGTAATGTGGGGTGACTGGTGGCTGTGATTGTAATGCGGGGTGACTGGTGGCTGTGATTGTAATGTGGGGTGACTGGTGGCTGTGATTGTAATGTGGGGTGACTGGTGGATGTGATTGTAATGTGGTGTGACTGGTGGCTGTGATTGTAATGCGGGGTGACTGGTGGATGTGATTGTAATGTGGGGTGATTGGTGGCTGTGATTTTAATGTGGGGTGACTGGTGGCTGTGATTGTAATGTGGTGTGACTGGTGGCTGTGATTGTAATGCGGGGTGACTGGTGGCTGTGATTGTAATGTGGGGTGATGGGTGGCTGTGATTGTAATGTGGGGGGGACTGGTGGCTGTGATTGTAATGTGGTGTGACTGGTGGATGTGATTGTAATGCGGGTTGACTGGTGGCTGTGATTGTAATGTGGGGTGATTGGGGGCTGTGATTGTAATGTGGGGTGACTGGTGGATGTGATTGTAATGTGGTGTGACTGGTGGATGTGATTGTAATGTGGGGTGACTGGTGAATGTGATTGTAACGTGGGGTGACTGGTGGATGTGATTGTAACGTGGGGTGACTGGTGGATGTGATTGTAATGTGGTGTGACTGGTGGATGTGATTGTAATGTGGGTGACTGGTGGCTGTGATTGTAATGTGGGGTGACTGGTGGCTGTGATTATAATGCGGGGTGACTGGTGGCTGTGATTGTAATGCGGGGTGACTGGTGGCTGTGATTGTAATGTGGGTTGACTGATGGATGTGATTGTAATGTGGTGTGACTGTTGGTTGTGATTGTAACGTGGGTTGACTGATGGCTGTGATTATAATGTGGGGTGACTGGTGGCTGTGATTGTAATGTGGGGTGACTGGTGGCTGTGATTGTAATGTGGGGTGACTGGTGGCTGTGATTGTAATGTGGTGTGACTGGTGGCTGTGATTGTAATGTGGGTTGACTGATGGCTGTGATTGCAATGTGAGGTGACTCATGATTGTGATTGTAATGTGGTGTGACGGGAGGCTGTGTAGTCAAGTGTGTTGACATCATACAATGACACTCAAGATTGATCTCAAACCAAAGATAGCCGTACAACGGCAATGACCACCTTTTAATCTTCGGTGGTCACAAATCTGAAGGCAAGACAGCTCCAAATACAAAATTATTTCGCTTGTACTTGAAGAAAGAAGAGAAAAACACTTGATGAATCACCAACGTTACGGCATATCCCTAACCTTACAGCAGATCTACACATGTCGAACAGATGGATAACTGTACGGCAGATCTAGAAATGTACAGCAGATGGATAACTGTACGGCAGATCTACAAATGTAAAGCAGATGGATAACTGTACGGCAGATCTACAAATGTACAGCAGATGGATAACTGTACAGCAGATCTACAAATGTACAGCAGATGGATAACTGTACGGCAGATCTACAAATGTAAAGCAGATGGATAACTGTACAGCAGATCTACAAATGTACAGCAGATGGATAACTGTACAGCAGATCTACAAATGTACAGCAGATGGATAACTGTACAGCAGATCTACAAATGTACAGCAGATGGATAACTGTACGGCAGATCTACAAATGTACAGCAGATGGATAACTGTACAGCAGATCTACAAATGTACAGCAGATGGATAACTGTACAGCAGATCTACAAATGTACAGCAGATGGATAACTGTACAGCAGATCTACAAATGTACAGCAGATGGATAACTGTACAGCAGATCTACAAATGTACAGCAGATGGTTAACTGTACAGCAGATCTGCTAACTGTACGGCGCATCACTTGCAAATGTTACACCGCACGACGCCGTCCGTGTACAGGCGAACAGAACAAAAACAAATATAATGTCATTAAAAATGAGTCAATCTTTTAGAGCACTGCACCCAATGACAGACATGTCTATGAATGTGTCTCATTCTTGATATATCAAGTGCACTCAATCAAATAGGAAGTAAAAACAATATGGATGACACTGATGAAGATCATTGTGGATATGGATTCAACGAAAAATAAAAATAAAAAGTTTACTGACATATTAGAGAATGCGTGTATTTGAAAAGGAAATTATCAAAGAAACAATGGTGTGAGCGAAAGGAGCCAAAAGTGCTGTTCACGGCAGGAAGATAGTGATGACATGTAGACTATTTCTCCTAGTCAATGTAGTTTTGTTGTTGTTTATGGAAGGCACACTTTCTAACAAGAGTTCACACTAGTCTCTTAGCCAAAATGTCATGTTGCTAAGAAACGACTATCAACAAATGACAGTCAACGTCTAATTATAAAACAGATTACGAAAGACACCGGTCATCATGGGTAACCATCGGGAAACCCCTCCGGGGTAATTCTATAAATAGCCCTGTGATCGTTTATTTTTAGGTCTCTTTATTTATGGTAGGCCCTATTTAGAGCCGTTGGTACAAATGAGGTACAACCATTCCAGTTAATAAAGAGAGATCTTGACGCACGTCAAAACACTGAGTCATTTCAAAGAATCGAAGTTAAGGAATCAGATTCAAAGCCATATACAGTTTAAATCAGCGGTTCTCAACCTGTGGGTCGTGACGCCTTTGGGGGAAAGAGGCTTGCGTAGCTAGAATGTTGGGCGCCCGGGGACAAGTTTCATTTAAAAGAGCCTCCCTTTCTTTTTTCAACTCTCAAACCCATAATTTTCATCAATAAAATAATCAAAACACATATTAGCGCCCCTGGCTAGTGTGGCGCCCATGGACATCTGTCACCCCCCCCCCCCCCGCCTTAGCTACGCCTCCTTAGCTACGCCTTACACAGGGGTCGCCTAAGACCACCGGAAAACACATATTTATGAAGTAGCAACGAAAATAATTTTATGATTGGAGGTCACCACAACATGAGGAACTGTATTAAAGGGTCGAGACATTAGTAAGGTTGAGAACCACTGGTTTAAATGAATTCAATTATAATGTTCACGGTTGGAATGGAAGGGAATGTATTTGAACGATATTTGGAACACAAATAATTTGGCTCCCTAATCTGCGTAACTCACTCGGGATTGATGACTTCCCGGCGCGGGAATGCGATCTGCACTTTTAGGAAATTTCCCGATCGCCCAGACGTGTGCACGTTAAATCCGTTATCCTACACGGACCAGTGCGAAGAAAACAACAAAATATTGTATAACATGACAAGTGGCAATTTTAGCATTGCAGAATGAGACATGTCTCTATTTGGGGGCAATCACATAACCGACTGGTGGGACACGGAGACAATGACCTATACATGAGTGTCAAGTTGAGGAAATGACGTCTAAGATGGACGTCAATGACAATGACATATACATCGCGTGACAAGTTGAAGTAATGTCATCTAAGATGGACGTCAATGACTATGACATATAAATCGCGTGTCAAGTTGAAGAAATGACAGCTAAGATTGGCATCAATGACATATACATCGCGAGACAAGTTGAAAAAATGCCATCTAAGATGGGTGTCTGTGTTGAGGTATTTTCGACATCTTTGGCTGATGACATCAGTGACATCTGGCATTCAATGCCATTCGCTTACGCGAGATGTACAGAGAAACCCGAAGCCGTTTCGATATTTTTATCCTGAAATTAGAAGACGGCTGTGGGCATGTCTAAAATTTCATTGCTTTGACGTCAGGGATGCAATTAAAATATGAACTGGTTTTGTGGAATGACGTTTATCAAACTAATTTACAAACATAATGTTAACGAATATAGTTTGTTTAGTTGCACACACAGGCGTAGCTAGGGTGGGCGGAGGGGGGGTCCGCACCCGGTATGAACTATTTTCTTTTTTTTTTAATTGAGGGATTTCCAAAACGTTGGACAGTGTTGACACTATGTTGGCTATTTCCTACTTGTTGTATATTTTAAACATGTTGTATATTTCCAACATTATGCTGTATATTTCCAACATGGTGTATATTTCCAACATGTTGTATATTTCCAACATGTTGTATATTTCCAACATGGTGTATATTTCCAACATGGTGTATATTTCCAACATGGTGTATATTTCCAACATGGTGTATATTTCCAACATGGTGTATATTTCCAACATGTTGTAGAGTTTAAGCATTATGCTGTATATTTTCAAACATGCTGTATATTTCCAATATCAAATATTCTTTGATCCGTAAGAATATTCTCGTTGTCTAGGCATTGCTGCTAATGACATTACTTCACAATAAAGGTCTCTCTCTCTCTCTCTCTGATATGAAAGAACCACACGGTCCAAGGTATACTAACATCTTTATTACATAATCACGAATCCACTTGGACATCAGTGAATGTATACATGCATAATTACAATGTACAAGAACTCGATATTCACAGGCTTGCACTCAAACTTCAGCTATCCAACGTCCATCCATTAGAGAGCGAATAAAATACCTCAGCTCTCGAAACAAGTTTTCTCTCGCAGTCACGATCGTTCACTCTCCAAGTTCGTGAACATATTAGCCTCTCTATCGAACATACTAATCTCTCTCTCTCTCGAACATAACAGTTAACCCCCCTTTTATACCTTAAACATCTCACAAGTCATTCACCCATCCGTGACATGACAATCGTTCACCTCGCTCACATACCTCATTTCTCCCAAATCAACCCACACACTCTGCCACTGATTCCATGACCTTGACATCTAACATGTTGTATATTTCAAACTTTTTGTAGAGTTTTAACATTATGTTGTATATTTACAAAATGTATATTTTAAACATGTTGCATATTTCCAACATGTTGTATATTTCTAACATGTTGTATATTTCCAAAAGGTCTATATTTCCAACATGTTGTATATTTCCAAGAGGCTGATGTCTGCATTCGTTCTATCAAGCATGGAATACTCAATGCTCTCATGGTGGGTCTTCCAGCTACGCTCCTGGATAAAATTCAAAAAAGCACAGAATAATGCGGTTTGAATTGTTCTTCGTAAACGCAAATTCGACCATGCTAAAACTCTTCTGAGAGAACGGCATTGGCTGCCGGTCCGCGCTCGCATAGAGTACAAAATCGCAACTCTGTGCTACCGCTGCTTGCATGACCTGGCGCCGTCCTATCTCCAAGCGCTCATGACGCCTTATGTACCCACTAGACAACTCCGCTTATCCGATAGTGGCAAACTCTCGATACCGCGTGTTCGCCTTGAGACTTACGGAAAGCGCACGTTCGCATTTGCTGGCCCAACCATTTGGAACACCCTTCCTGACGCTCTTAGACACAGCCAGACGCTGGAGTCCTTCAAGACAAATTTAAAAACTCATCTATTTCGCAAACAACTTCTGGGGTGATGTTGTCTACCATCTTTTCCAGCTAGTTATTATCTCCCAGCTTTGCTTTTTTGTACCGCGCTTCGAGCCTTTGGGGATGAAGCGTGATTTTTCAAATGAACTTTATTATTATCATTATATTTCCAAGATGTTGTATATTTTCAACATGGTGTATATTTCCAACGTATTGTTTATTTCCTACAATCTTGTATTTTTCCAACATGTTGTATATTTCCATGTTGTTTCTTTTCAACCCCATGTCGCATTTTGCTATCATTCTGTATGTTTCTAACTTCTAGAATATTTGTAGCATGTCTTATATTTTTACGTGTATAGGTATAAAATGTTATGTATTTCTAACATTACTATGTAAATATATCTAGTATTGAGACTGGTTGCTTGCCCAAGCGGTCTAGACTGAGTTAATCCCAAGCTTGTGGACTTGAGTTCAATACCCAGAAAACGCCTAGATAAGCACAACCATCACCAGCATTCCGTGTGGATGGTAGTCTTTAACCGTGCATGGCAACTCATCTAAGAGAAGGCAAACTCTAAAATCAGACCCGGAGATGGAGTCCCGTTGGCGGTATGACATTGACACAATGCAAATTCCGACAACTCCTGCGATGTAAAACACGTAAAAAGCACATTGAGACTCAAGACACACTGTGGGTCATCTAGTGCATCCTGGTCTATTTCCAGTCGTCGTGACTGAGTCTTACCATTGAAACAGTTAGGCAAGGACGAGGGAGCGAGGCTGGTGAATTGAGCAACTCTCCCTCACTTTAAACAAAATACAGCTCCAGTCAAGGCTACAGCTCCAGTCAAGGCTACAGCCCCAGTCAAGGCTACATCTCCAGTCAAGGCTACAGCTCCAGTCAAGGCTAAAGCTCCAGTCAAGGCTACAGCTCCAGTCAAGGCTACAGCTCCAGTCAAGGCTACGACTCATGTTGAACATTGCATTGGCCATCTTCGCGTGCGAAGGACGAACAAAAACAAGAAGAGTATTTAGAGCTCAAATGAAGTATACGATATTGTTAACTTGTATATTTTAACACACCTGCAGCACCAATCACACCATCAGGTTTTAGAGATGGACGGAGGTGTATAAAATATCTTGCATGATTTACACAATTACACAATTTATGAAAAATAGTCTCTTGGGTATCCTCTGCTTTTGTTATATAATTACAAAGCTACCTAAACAGATTAAGTATCGATCAACAGCTTAGCTGATCTATTGCTTAATGGTCTCGACCACTAAAATGTCCAGACATAAGCTTTATAGGAACTCTTTGTTCCTCTGACCTATATTTTTTCATTGAAATGGTCGACATTGAAATTTTGCGTTCATCCGCAAAAAAGTATCATTGGTCGGCTGTTCACCAAGATGAAAAAGATATTGAGCGAATGTTGAGCGAATGTTGATCGAATGTTGATCGAATGTTGATCGAATGTTGATCGAATGTTGATCGAATGTTGAGCTACGTTTAGTATGATAATAGAGTTGGCCTACTGCACAATTATTATATGAAATATTTCTTTAAATGTCTATGTCATTCCACACAGAGTCTAACGATTGTGGCCCCACATAGACGCCTGCCTCACGAAGTATCATATTTCTGGCCACATTTAGACATTGTGGCCACACATAGACGCCTGCCTCACGAAGTATCATGTTACTGGCCACATTTAGACATTGTGGCCACACATAGACGCCTGCCTCACGAAGTATCATGTTACTGGCCACATTTAGACATTGTGGCCACACATAGACGCCTGCCTCACGAAGTATCATGTGTCTGGCCACAGATGATAGACATTGCATGTAACTCGGCCATGTCATCACAGTTCATAGAATGTAGCTGCTCTTTATGCAATGATTATCAAAGGTCAAATCAAAAGATCTTAATATATTTAAGAA
This sequence comes from Omphiscola glabra, assembly GCA_964017045.1. Lineage (NCBI taxonomy): Eukaryota > Metazoa > Mollusca > Gastropoda > Lymnaeidae > Omphiscola > Omphiscola glabra. Next base: position 1,298,241 of record OZ024805.1, on the reverse strand, counting down.
AAGATCATACCTGACACGGCCCAAATCCAACAAAAAAATTTGCCGTAAAAAATAATATTATTATTTCAATTCTTGGCAAAATTTATCCTTTATTTTTCAATCTCATTTTAGAGATACCCGGTGGTAATAATAATTCCCAAGTAAATCTTGCCTCTCCACCCCGCCTTAATTGCGCCCCCCCCCACATCGTGCGCTTGATCACGTACGCACCAAATGCACACGGAAGAACATCTTTTTTTTTTGCGTTAGTATTGTAATTGTAGCACCAAATGTGGAACGGACACGACTTATTTCACACACTTAACATCGAGGTTGTGTTGACACAGATAGCAAATATATATTTTCAAACAATTAATAAGGCGCCCTTTTCATTGACATTTGGGGCGCTGTGTTCATCATGATACGCCCTCCAACTCTTGATATTAAAAACCCATATCAATCATATCCAGAATCACATTCAATCATATTCATCAAAGTTAGCAATCAAATTCAGCACACTCACCGATCATTTCAGCACCCTAACAATCATATGGTGCACTTTAAACATTCCCTTTTAGAACTCTACTGAATCACAAACTCAAAGAAAAAGAACGGGTGTCCATTATTTTGTAACTTGACACGGCAGAGTGGGAGTCCAGGGTGGCCATATCTGTGGTCGTCCATTACAGGGGCGAATCAGTCGCTGTCAATGGAGTCGTCTATTAGAGGCACATCAGTGGCTGTTAATGGAGTCGTCTATTTCAGAGGCGAATCACTGGCTGTCAATGGAGACGTCTATTTCAGAGGAGAATCACTGGCTGTCAATGGAGTCGTCTATTTCAGAGGAGAATCACTGGCTGTCAATGGAGTCGTCTATTACAGAGGCGAATAACTGGCTGTCAATGGAGTCGTCTATTACACAGGCGAATCACTGGCTGTCAATAGAGTCGTCTATTTCAGAGGCGAATCAATCGCTGTTAATGGACGCAGTATTGTGTATATATTATTGTACCCAAAAGGCAGGCAACCTAGGCATTCATTTAGTTTTTTTCTACAAGTTTAGAACACGAAAAGCATTAATTAGTTTGAATGATTGACGAAAATCTCAGGCAATGGGAGACAACTCTCTTGGTTAGTTGTTTGGCAAACATGGCAGATAAGGAGGTTAGGGTAGGGAGAGAGAGAGAGACAGGGAGAGAAGTATAAGAAGGCGTAAAAGAAGAGCAAAGGAGATGAGAGAGAAGGAGAGAAAGAAAGAGCCGGGGTATAGAGAGGTATAAAAAAGGTTGGGGCAGAGATGGAAAGTGGGGGTGGGAGAAGACGTTAGAGAGAGAAATGGAGGGGGAAAGATGATACAAGATTTTGAGGGAGGGAGATCACGAGAGATAGACAGGAAAAAGATTAAGGGAAACATAGTTGAGAGAGATTTTAGGGTGAAACAATGAAACGAAGAGAAATGAGATGGGGGAAACTGGAGTGGAAGGAACAAGGGAAAAAGATTGAAGGGGCAAGACAGGGAGAATTCATCATGACCATCCTCTTTGTACGCAATATGTACTGACTTATTTCATCGTGACCATCCTCTTTGTACGCAATGTGTACTGCCTTAATTCATCGTGACCATCCTCTTTGTACGCAATATGTACTGCCTTATTTCATCGTGACCATCCTCTTTGTACGCAATATGTACTGCCTTAATTCATCGTGACCATCCTCTTTGTACGCAATATGTACTGCCTTAATTCATCGTGACCATCCTTTTTGTACGCAATATGTACTGCCTTATTTCATCGTGACCATCCTCTTTGTACGCAATATGTACTGCCTTAATTCATCGTGACCATCCTCTTTGTACGCAATATGTACTGCCTTAATTCATCGTGACCATCCTCTTTGTACGCAATATGTACTGCCTTATTTCATCGTGGTGTCTTTACGTATCCCGACCAGTGCTGTCGGTGCACAAGCTGTGTGAGATCGGGATGTGGGGAGACAGGGGGCGGGTGTGTGGGAAGTGGGGCATCACTAACGTACCCCTACTCAGTCAATCGACGTCTATGCTGCCTTTAATTTGTTTCAGCGTCGACATGGCCTGCCAAGCAACCAGTAAAGTACTAGAGCTTCTCCAAGCTCTAATCAAGACCTACAGTGTCTCTTAGTTGATGGTTTGGGTTGTAACAAACGAAGACTTTCATTTCCACAACCTGTCAGGACTCGACCATCCGTGTGTGAATGTGCCAGTGAGTGCCAGCCGTGTGTGGATGTGCCAGTGAGTGCCAGCCGTGTGTGGATGTGTCAGTGAGTGCCAGCCGTGTGTGGATGTGTCAGTGAGTGCCAGCGGTGTGTGGATGTGCCAGTGAGTGCCAGCGGTGTGTGGATGTGTCAGTGAGTGCCAGCCGTGTGTGGATGTGTCAGTGAGTGCCAGCGGTGTGTGGATGTGCCAGTGAGTAGCGCCGTGTGTGGATGTGTCAGTGAGTACCACCAGCCTTGTGTGGGTGTGTCAGTGAGTACATGCAAGGGGTGGATGTGTGTTTACCAGCCCTGTGTGGTTGTGCCAGTGAGTGATATGCGACTGTTTGCAGTGGCTGTAGTTCGACGGGTGTGGTGTGGTTGTTTCAGTGAGATCTATCCACCAATGAGCAGTATCAGCACGTCTACCACGTGAGAGTGGCAGTGATTGGTAGACCACTTACAATGCATAGCAAGTTTACTACCCAAATGTGGTCAAGCAATTCAAGGGTGGCAAGGTGCTCAAGTATGGTCCTAAAACCCAAGTATGGTCCAACAACCCAAGTATGGTCCAACAACCCAAGAATGTTCCAACAACCCAAGTATGGTCCAAGCGGGTCGAACATCCAAAGTGTGGCTAAACAACCCAAAGAATAGGTCCAACAACCCAATGTTTGTCGAGCAACCCAGTCAAGGACTATCAACCCAGTCGAGGAATATCAACCCGACGTCAAATCTGACCTGAAAATTTGTTTTTCTGAACAGTTCAGAAATCTGTCACTGCCCTAGTGACGTCACACCTGACTCCCACCAACTACTTCCGGCTATTGGTCCATACATCGATTTTTCCTAAAAACAAGAAACCTCTCAACAACAAACAGCACCACCAACAGGATGTGGTACGCCAACGTATGTGACATCATTTGAGACCGTAGGGAGAGTTCAAATAATGTCTAGAATGGTCAAGGCCACTTTAAGAAAAATTAGAGAAAAAGAACATCTGTAATGTCTCTCCCAAAGTCGCTCCTGTAAAAATGTCCTGTAAAAATGTCCTGTAGAATGTCGTGAAGTATGTCATGTTGTATGTCCTGTAGTATGTCCTTTAGTCAGAATCGCATAAAACAGTGGTCGGTTAAATGGTGTAAAAATGTAAGTCTTGTGTAAGTCTTATGTAAGTCCCATGTAAGCGTTGTGTAAGTCTAGTTAAAGTCTTTCGTAAGTCTGATGTACGTCTAATATAAGTCTTGTGTAAGTATTGTGTAAGTCTTGTGTAAGTCTTATGTAAGTCTTATGTATGTCTTGTGTAAGTCTTGTGTAAGTCTTATGTAAGTCCTGTGTTATACCTGTGGGGTAATGAGGACTGTAAAGACTCAATTAAACAATATATAAGGACGGCTTGTTATGTAATAATATTTTCTGACAGCGCACCATCTGGTAGAAAGCAAACAGTAATGTGTTCCTAGTGGCTCAGTAGATAGCGCTCTCATCTCTCTTGTGTATGTCTTTTGTGCTCTGGATGCACCCTGCTCTTATGACAACCTGCTCTGCAGGCACCCTACCCTGCTGGCACCCTACTCTGGCGGTACCCTGCTCTGCTGGCACCCTGCTCTGGTGGTACCCTACTCTGGTGGTACCCTACTCTGCTGGCATCCTACTCTGCTGGCATCCTACTCTGCTGGCATCCTACTCTGCTGGCATCCTACTCTGCTGGCACCCTACTCTGCTGGCACCCTCCACTAATGACATGTAGTAAACTACTATTGTATTAAACTTGGCTATGTTATGAAACCGACTTGATCGAGCTCTGTCAAATTTATTAATTTTCATTTGTGGTCAACCATGTCTGAGCCTGTCATCCCCCTGTGAGGGTGTCATCCCCGTCTGTTCCTGTCATCCCCCCTGTGAGGGTGTCAACCCCATTATATATAAATGCCCCATCTGAAAATATACAAGAGGTTTTTGAAATGCATCCATGGATGACGCAGATAAATGCTACATATCCAATATTATATATATTATTTTGTATATAAACCTTCCTACGGAATCTCGTTAATTGTACAATAAAATGAGACATTTGTTCACCAAAATATTCGTAAATACACATTTTTGTTGTACACCTTGTCAACAAATAAGCAAATAGGAATTGAAATCACTTTTTTTTAAAAATCAAGTTACTTTCAATGTTAACTAATTCAAAATTTAACATTTCTCCAGTTTTGTTCTCATGCTACGGTTGACCAGCAGTGTTAGAGCCACTGACTGGTGTCGGTCCGCGGACCTCCACTTTCGGCAACAATGCCTCAGATTACAACTGAGCATTAGTCAGAAAATTAAGAGCAATGCCGGTAGATACGAGTCAACAGCACAGAGGTTCAGCTCTTTTATTGTTCACTACTTCATGAAAAGAAAACTACGCCCCTTTAGAATAACAATGTTCTAAGTCCATTTTTTTGGAGCAAAAAAAGATGAAATATTGTCCCCTGGGCTAAAGTTAATCAAACCCTCTATCATGGTACACGCCTTATAATGAGCCAATTTTCCAGGAAGTACAAAATAACAAGGCTCTAACTTGAAATTGGCCAATCAACAGGGGATACAAAGTTACAGTGTACATTTTTGTTTTAACAAGATTCTATTTATGGTGAGCCTGTAAAGATTAGGCTTTTAAATTGATCTCGGCATCTCCAGCCAATCATACGGCTTGTTACGTGCCACAAAAATAATACGGTTTGCTGACATTCAAAATCGCCGACCCCTCGCTAGCAAATAGTTTTTCAAGCTCCTCTTCCAGCGACTTTGATAATAATAGCTAATAGCAGTGCGTGACATTATCCAATGACATGCGACAGTTTGGTTGACACAGGGAGTGATAATGAGATGTAAGTATTATTAGTGGGGGTTTTTTGTATGAGTTGTAACAACAACCTTCGTGTAGCACACTGAACGTCATTACTTCATTAGAACTGTGAACGTCATTATTTCATTAGAACTGTGAATGTCATTACTTCATTAGAACTGTGAATGTCATTACTTCATTAGAAGTCTCAACGTCATTACTTCATTAGAACTGTAAACGTCATTATTTAATTAGAACTGTGAATGTCATTACTTCATTAGAACTGTGAACGTCATTACTTCATAAGAACTCTGAAGGTTCCTTACTAGTTTTCCTGTTACCCCAAATGCCGGAGAATTTTCCATAAGGTTTTTCGGCCCAGGCCATAGTGAAAACAGGAGTCAGACAAGGATGTCTCTTGTGGAGTCAGACAAGGATGTCTCTTGTGGAGTCAGACAAGGATGTCTCTTGTGGAGTCAGACAAGGATGTCCCTTGTGGAGTCAGACAAGGATGTCTCTTGTGGAGTCAGACAAGGATGTCTCTTGTGGAGACAGACAAAGATGTCTCTTGTGGAGTCAGACAAGGATGTCTCTTGTGGAGTCAGACAAGGATGTCTCTTGTGGAGTCAGACAACGATGTCTCTTGTGGAGTCAGACAAGGATGTCTCTTGTGGAGTCAGACAAGGATGTCTATTGTGGAGTCAGACAAGGATGTCTATTGTGGAGTCAGACAAGGATGTCTCTTGTGGAGTCAGACAAGGATGTCTCTTGTGGAGTCAGACAAGGATGTCTCTTGTGGAGTCAGACAAGGATGTCTCTTGTGGAGTCAGACAAGGATGTCTCTTGTGGAGTCAGAAAAGGATGTCTCTTGTGGAGTCAGACAAGGATGTCTCTTGTGCCCCTTTCTATTCGTGACTGTCATTGACTGGTATTGAGACAAAACTCCAAAGGCAAAAGATCAACTTTGCAGACGACAGTGGACACTCTACAAACAATTGAATGACTTAGACTTTGCAGGCGACAGTGGACACTTTACAAACAATTGAATGACTTAGACTTTGCAGGCGACAATGGACACTCTACAAACAATTGAATGACTTAGACCTTGCAGGCGACAGTGGACACTCTACAAACAATTGAATGACTTAGACTTTGCAGGCGACAATGGACACTCTACAAACAATTGAATGACTTAGACTTTGCAGACGACAGTGGACACTCTACAAACAAATGAATGACTTAGACTTTGCAGGCGACAGTGGACACTCTACAAACAATTGAATGACTTAGACTTTGCAGACGACAGTGGACACTCTACACACAATTGAATGACTTAGACTTTGCAGATGACAGTGGACACTCTACGAACAATTGAATGACTTAGACTTTACAGACGACAGTGGACACTCTACAAACAATTGAATGACTTAGACTTTGCAGGCGACAGTGGACACTCTACAAACAATTGAATGACTTAGACTTTGCAGGCGACAGTGGACACTCTACGAACAATTGAATGACTTAGACTTTGCAGACGACAGTGGACACTCTACAAACAATTGAATGACTTAGACTTTGCAGACGACAGTGGACACTCTACAAACAATGGAATGACTTAGACTTTGCAGACAAAAGTGGACACTCTGGGAACAACTGATTGACTTAGACTTTGCAGGCGACAGTGGACACTCTGGGAACAACTGATTGACTTAGACTTTGCACATGACAGTGGACACTCTACAAACAATTGAATGACTTAGACTTTGCAGGCGACAGTGGACATTCTGGGAACAACTGATTGACTTAGACTTTGCAGGCGACAGTGGACACTCTGGGAACAACTGATTGACTTAGACTTTGCACATGACAGTGGACACTCTACAAACAATTGAATGACTTAGACTTTGCAGACGACAGTGGACACTCTGGGAACAACTGATTGACTTAGACTTTGCAGGCGACAGTGGACACTCTACAAACAACTGATTGACTTAGACTTTGCAGATGACATTGCACTTCTTTCCTACAACTAGCGGCAAATGCTGGAAAGGAGTAAATGAACTATAAGAACAAGGTATGCTGAACTTGAATTAATAGACAAGACAAAAGATTTGGACGTTTCGGCTTAGGGCATTCATCAGCAAACATGACCAAAAAAGTATGACAAGTAGCAGAGATAAGTAAAAAACTTGTGAGATTTCCTTTTGTTGCCGGAAATAGGATTACGGGAAGTGAAAAAATATAAATATTGGTACTGTGAAAAATAAGTATCTTAACGGATCAAAATATTTAGGGACATATAAAATCTAAGCAATAAGAAAAAAAGAAGAAATACAGGGAAATTGAGAAACATTAGTAAGAGAGTATTTGATTCATACCATGTGGAGATATGTTACCGAAAAACTGAATAAATGTGTTCTCCGTTTTCAATCTCTCTGGTGTGTTAGTGCAAGGAAATAGTGCCGTAATGAATCTATCTAATGACTTTTTATGTTGCTCTCTGTTGAAATGTGAAGAGACTGGGGAAGGTTTACCTTGTTCAATATCTCAAAGATGTTCTGTGAACCTATCTGCAAATCTTCTCCCTGTTTCTCCTGCAGACAATCAATGGTGGGGATGAGAATATCCTGTTAGTGGAGCGGATGAGAATATCCTGTTAGTGGAGGGGGTGAGAATATCCTGTCAGTGGAGGGGATGAGAATATCCTGTTAGTGGAGGGGATGAGAATATCCTGTTAGTGGAGGGGATGAGAATATCCTGTTAGTGGAGGGGATGAGAATATCCTGTTAGTGGAGGGGATGAGAATACCCTGTTAGTGTCGGGGTCAGCAAGAAGTATGTTTCGATTCTTTATGCATATTGTTTTGGCTGTCAAATTGTGAGGGTGATAGGTAAGTCTGTCAAATTGTGAGGGTGATAGGTAAGTCTGTCAAATTGCGAGAGTGATAGGTAAGTCTGTCAAATTGTGAGGGTGATAGGTAAGTCTGTCAAATTGTGAGGGTGATAGGTAAGTCTGTCAAATTGTGAGGGTGATAGGTTAGTGTGAGTTTAGTTCGATCTTCATTTTTGTTTGGTCGAGGTTTAAAAGCGTCTTTTCGTGTGATATCGCTGACACGAATGTGTGCTGTGTGATAGTTCTGACACGAATGTGTGCCGTGTGATAGTTCTGACACGAATGTGTGCCGTGTGACAGTGCATACACGAATGTGTGAGGTGTGATAGTGCTGACACGAATGTGTGCCGTTTGATAGTGCTGACACGAATGTGTGCCGTGTGATAGTGCTGACACGAATGTGTGACGTGTGATAGTGCTGACACGATTGTGGGCCGTGTGATAGTGCTGACACGATTAAGTTCCGAAAAAAGATAAGTTTCATGAAATCCATCATTTCATCAGCTGCTTCTAAAAAGTCTTCATCAAGTTGGCAGAGGCGCCGTAGTCTGAGAAGTTGTGAGAAAGGTTTAGAGTCTTCCGTAGTCTGAGAAGTTGTGAGAAAGGTTTAGAGTCGTTGCATGATTTGGGGTGGGAGGATGAGTACAACAGGTAACTATGGCTGTCAGTGGGTTTGTAAGTAGGCAGATGTGATCAATCCGTTTTCTTTCAATGTCATCGTGATATCAAGTAAGTTGACAGAATGTCCAGAGATTTGGGAAGTAAATTTTTTGTATGGACGATATGAGTTTTAGAAATCAATACATATTTGAAGTTCATTAGTTTCCATGGTAGTGATACCAATGCCGTCATCAATGGATCAACTGTTTTCATGGTAGTGATACCAATGCCGTCATCAATGTATCAACTGTTTTCATGGTAGTGATACCAATGCCGTCATCAATGGATCAACTGTTTTCATGGTAGTGATGCCAATGCGGTCATCAATGGATCAACTGTTTTCATGGTAGTGATACCAATGCCGTCATCAATGGATCAACTGTTTTCATGGTAGTGATACCAATGCCGTCATCAATGGATCAACTGTTTCCATGGTAGTGATACCAATGCCGTCATCAATGTATCAACTGTTTCCATGGTAGTCATACCAATGCTGTCATCAATGTATCTTTAGTAAAAAAAAGAATAAATACGTAGCCAGAATTTCAGCACAGCTCGGTAGCAATATAAATAAAACCATGACAAAGCTCATAAAGGTAAACTGAGCCAACCAAAAGCAAATCTCTCTGGCCGGAAATGCAAAGGAAGAAGTGGAGTCCTGCACACACTTCGGCTGCAAGCATTGACATAAATGGTGGACCCAAAGCGAATCAAAAGTTAACTCTGCAAACCAATGTCACAATTTTCAACACAAATGTCAAAACAGTCCTACTCTATGAGCCGAAACTTGGAGAGCAACAACGATCATTACGCATAAAGTACAGACCTTCATAAACATTTGCCCTTAGAAAGATCCTGAAAATCAAATTGTCAAACACCATCACCAACAAAGACTAACTGGAAAGAACATACCATGAGCCTGTTGATGAAGACATAAGGAAAAGATGTAGGTGGATATGACACACTCTCCAAAAACAACCCGATAACATCACCACCCAATCCCTAACATAGAATCCACATGGAGCAAGAAAGAGAGGAATGGGTAAGAATGCATGGAGACGCGAGCTAGAGGCAGACACATAAAGTATGAGATACACCTGGAAGTAACTGGAAAGAAATCACAGGACCGAGATGAATGGAAATTTTTCTACATTTTTTTTGTAGAAGGCATAAGTAAGAAAGTGTGTCAATAAAGTACTTGATATAGAATATCTACAACCGAGTCAATGGTGAAACGAGTAAATCTGTGCAGATCTAGCGACGAGTCAGCGGCTAATAAACGAGTACATCTGTGCAGATCTAGCGACGAGTTAGCGGCTAATAAACGAGTACATCTGTGCAGATCTAGTGACGAGTTAGCGGCTAATAAACGAGTACATGTGTGCAGATCTAGCGACGAGTTAGCGGCTAAGAAACGAGTACATCTGTGCAGATCTAGCGACGAGTTAGCGGCTAATAAACGAGTACATGTGTGCAGATCTAGCGACGAGTTAGCGGCTAAGAAACGAGTACATGTGTGCAGACCTAGCGATGAGTTAGCGGCTAATCCTAATGATGGGAAAAAATAAATAGTGCATGTATACTGCAAAAAATAAATTTTAATATACAACATTAAAAAATGTATCTTGTAGGGCCAATAAGTTCATTTTATTATTTTAGTTAAGCTGGGGAAATTTCTTGTTTAACTTTCTTCCCATTTTCATTTCATTTTACAGCATTCCTCCATCACATCAGGCTCATCACCTCATTTACACCTTATGCTGCCTGGACTGCATCCATCTGATGTCAAATTGTCAAACTTGCAGTTTTAATGAAACCAAGCACCAAATTGTCAAACTCGAATATCAAGAATTAACCAAAAGGTCACTTAGAACATTGTTATTCTAAAAAGGGGGGGGGGCATTCTTGTTGCCATGGTAGCTGAACAGTGTCCATGCAATGTTTATTGAATATATCTTAATATAACTGTTAAAAAATGATTCAACAAAGTTTTCTAAATTTTCCAGTCTTCTGGTGAGTGTGAAGTCACTGCAACTGTCACTGGGTTTTTCCGAAGTGATTCAAAGACTGTTAAGACTTTAACTGATAGACTCCTCATAAAGAATGGTAACTCTGAAGAAGACAACAACAGCCACGCCCACAAGGTCGTTACGGCCTGGTCACGTGACTTGGGTTTCGGTCTCAGATGTTGTTGTGCAGGATATCAGCTGTGTCGAGCTCACTCGCATCTTGGATGAGTTACGGGGAAGTGAAAGGTAGATGGGGCAGCATCTGTCCAATCACCATAAGACACAACTATAAATGGATGTATACAATTTGACAGTCTGTCACAGTCTAACTGCCTTCGCATTCTAACAGTCTTCGCATTCTGACAGTCCTTTGCATTCTGACAGTCCTTCGCATTCTGAAAGTCTGTCACAGTCTAACAGTCTTCGCATTCTGGCAGCATTCTGACAGTCCTTCGCATTCTGACAGTCTGTCACAGTCTAACAGTCTTCGCATTCTGGCAGCATTCTGACAGTCCTTCGCATTCTGACAGTCTGTCACAGTCTAACAGTCTTCGCATTCTGGCAGCATTCTGACAGTCCTTCGCATTCTGACAGTCCGTCACATTCGGACAGTCCGTATAACATCATATTTGGCACCCGGGGCGGACCATGAAAACCCCCTTCGCATCATATTTGGCACCCGGGGCGGACCATGAAAACCCAGGTGTACACTATAGGGGAGCTTTAATATGTTTATCATAGGACGTCTGACTTAAGGCTGTCATAGGACGTCTGACTTAAGGCTGTCATAGGACGTCTGACTTAAGGCTGTCATAGGACGTCTGACTTAAGGCTGTCATAGGACGTCTGACTTAAGGCTGTCATAGGACGTCTGACTTAAGGCTGTCATAGGACGTCTGACTTAAGGCTGTCATAGGACGTCTGACTTAAGGCTGTCATAGGACGTCTGACTTAAGGCTGTCATAGGACGTCTGACTTAAGGCTGTCATATGGCGTCTGACAGAGCTGTCATATGGCGTCTGACTTAAGGCTGTCATAGGACGTCTGACTTAAGGCTGTCATAGGACGTCTGACTTAAGGCTGTCATATGGCGTCTGACAGAGCTGTCATAAGGCGTCTGACAGAGCTGTCATAAGGCGTCTGACAGAGCTGTCATATGGAGTCTGACAGAGCTGTCATATGGCGTCTGACAGAGCTGTCATATGGCGTCTGACAGAGCTGTCATATGGCGTCTGACAGAGCTGTCAAATGGCGTCTGACAGAGCTGTCATATGGCGTCTGACAGAGCTGTCATATGGCGTTAGACTTAAGGCTGTCATATGGCGTCTGACAGAGCTGTCATAAGGCGTCTGACAGAGCTGTCATAAGGCGTCTGACAGAGCTGTCATATGGAGTCTGACAGAGCTGTCATATGGCGTCTGACAGAGCTGTCATATGGAGTCTGACAGAGCTGTCAAATGGCGTCTGACAGAGCTGTCATATGGCGTCTGACAGAGCTGTCATAAGGCGTCTGACAGAGCTGTCATAAGGCGTCTGAAAGAGCTGTCATAAGGCGTCTGACAGAGCTGTCATAAGGCGTCTGAAAGAGCTGTCATATGGAGTCTGACAGAGCTGTCATATGGCGTATGACAGAGCTGTCATATGGCGTCTGACAGAGCTGTCATATGGCGTCTGACCTAAGGCTGTCATATGGCGTCTGACAGGGCTGTCATAAGGCGTCTGACAGAGCTGTCATAAGGCGTCTGACAGAGCTGTCATAAGGCGTCTGACAGAGCTGTCATAAGGTGTCTGACAGAGCTGTCACAAGGCGTCTGACAGAGCTGTCATAAGGCGTCTGACAGACCTGTCATATGGCGTCTGACAGAGCTGTCATAAGGCGTCTGACAGAGCTGTCATAAGGCGTCTGACAGAGCTGTCATAAGGCGTCTGGCAGAGCTGTCACAAAGCGTCTGACAGAGCTGTCATAAGGCGTCTGACAGAGCTGTCACACGGCGTCTGACAGAGCTGTCATAAGGCGTCTGATAAAGGACTCTTCTTCTTTTACATTTTGAGGGCCCACGATCAATGTATTGATCATTCTTGCTCCTGTCATGGGGCGTCTGATATAAGCTGTCATATGGCGTCTGATTTTGGACTGTCATTGGGCTTCTGATATAGAATTGTCAAGGGTGTCTAATCACGACCTTTCGAAGGGCGTCTGATATAGGACGTCACGTGAGTTCCAATTGTTGCCCGTCATAGGGCCTCATATAAAGGCCAGAAATTGGTATAAATAAACCTCTTCTAAATTGGTAACTAGATACTTCTTCAGTCAATAGTTGTCATCTCGAATAAACCAGAGATCCTGTAGTCACGAGGGTCTTCTAGGGCAGATATATTGATTACAATTTAAGGGTGATCGCATGTCGTCCAAACCAAAAGTTTTCAAAGTTACTCATGCTACAAAATGTAAAAATTAATAGAAAGAAACTTCACTTGACCTCCGCAAAAAAGTACGTGGCGTTGGCGTGGGGGAGTGGTAGATGGTGAGACGATGAAGTCTTATATATAGTGGCGCTGGGGTGAGTGGTAGATGGTGAGACAATGAAGTCTTATATATAGTGGCGCTGGGGTGAGTGGTAGATGGTGAGACAATGAAGTCTTATATATAGTGGCGCTGGGGTGAGTGGTAGATGGTGAGACGAGACAATGAAGTCTTATATATAGTGGCGCTGGAGTGAAGGAGAATGGTGAGCATAAGTCTTATATATAGTGACACTGGGGTGAGTGTTAGATGGTGAGACAGGGAAGTCTTATATATCGTGGCGCTGGGGTGAGTGGTAGATGGTGAGACAATGAAGTCTTATATATAGTGGCGCTGGGAAATTTGCGAGAAGATGAGATGAGAGGTATGCTGTTGTTTTTCTTTGTTGTCAGAAGCTCAATACAATTGTTTAAATTCTGTAACGTCTGTATGATGTGTGCTGTTGACCACGCTATTTCTTATTGTTTTCACTAACTAATATTAAGATAATTACTGAAAGCATGAGTCAAATTCGATATGGTTAAATCATTATTTTTTAATGCACACAACACGTTTAAGAAATAGGAGAAATAAATCTCCAAGTTGGAGTAAACATAATTGTCATCATCTTATTAACTTCGCATATTAAAATAATCTACCCTGATTGTAAAATAGTTATTACGATATTATAAGATATCCATGAATCCAGGCAAGCGCCACACTTTCATAAATCCCAACCTCTTGACATAAAAATCATTCACTTCCCGTCAATCACTTCCTGTCCATCACTTCCTGTCCACCACTTCCTGTCCATCACTTCCGGTCCATCACTTCCTGCCCATCACTTCCTGCCCATCACTTCCTGTCCATCACTTCCTGCCCATCACTACATGTCCATCAATTCCCGTCCACCACTTCCTGTCCATCACTTCCTGCCCATCATTTCCTGTCCATCACTTCCTGTCCACCACTTTCTGTCCATAACTTCCTGCCCATCACTTCCTGTCCATCACTTCCTGTCGCTCTCTTCTTGTACCTCTAAGCATGACATTTCAATACTTATCTTAATACCAAAGTACGAAACAATTTATTTGAGCTGTTACAAATTCTATGATCCAAATTGGTTGTGTCTAATTAAAATAGCTACCTGAGTTCAATTACTTGACCTTTGAACCCTGTCCGAGGTCACTCTTCTTTTTGGCTAACCTATAATGAAGATTGTACGTTAACATAGACTTCTTAAATGGACCTTATTATGTTACCATAAAATTGACAGTGTCATAATGTATGAAACTTATATGTTTATATATGTTTATATATGTTTATATGGCATCCTCCCGTCTTCGTGAGACGATTTAGTAGCAATTTACACTTCAACGAATGGCTCACTAGAACAATCCTGGAATGACAATCTCGGCTGCATTTCTTGCAGGAGAATATTGACTCCTGGTTAGGTTTGGCCTTCCGTGTTGTTCTTTGTGTGGCAAGGGCTTCGTTTCGTGCATCTTCTGCCTTTTTGACTCCTTCGTACACTACTGTTCGCCAGCTGGAACGTTGTTCGGCAATGATCTCCCATTTGTTGATTTCAATGTTAGCTTCCCTCATGCTCCCTTTGCAAACGTCCATAAATCTCAGGCGTGGCCGTCCAGTAAGTCTTGTCCCTTCTGCCAACTCTCCAGCCAGCATCATCTTCCATTCTCCTTACATGGCCTAACCAGCGAAGGTGCCTCTTGCTAAGAGCGGAGAATATGCTTAGCATTTTTGCACGTTCCAAGACCTCTGTGTTAGGCACCTTGTCCTGCCATCGGATGCGTAAAATGCGACGCAGACATCTTTGACGGAAGCTGTTGAGTTTCCGCTCGTGACTGGTGTATGTGGTCCACACTTCACTGCCATACAGGAGAGTACTAAGCACGCATGCCTGATAGACACTTAGTTTTGTTTTATGAGTTAGATTGAGATTATTATTATTATTAGTTGTCTTGTATAGCGCGGTACCCCAGTATTATTATTATTCAGTTTAGCCATAGTTGCTGCTGCTTTTGCGATCCTGATGTTTATCACTTCATCAACGGAGAGAGAACTAGAAATATTGGTTCCAAGGTATGTGAAATGCTCAACTACTTATATGTTATGAAATTTATATGTTAACATTTAAAACTGATCGTGTCATAATGTATGAAAGGAATGATAGAAATCGGAAATAGACGTCACGTAACTTAAACATACCGGTGACCCAAAAGCAAGAATTTATTTAAAGTTCATATCTGTATCAGGTGATGCTTCGGACAGTTTTTGAAGCTCATTGCAGTCACCTCACCCCTAACCCACCACTTCTACCACCTCCATCACCCCCAATACCCCTTTACATTTGTCTTTCTTTAAAAAAAATATTATTCCTCTGATTTCGATTGTTACCAAATGCATTTTTGTAAAGAAATTTGAGTTGATGATGAGAAGAGTTTACATGTTTTTTACCAGGGCCGTGCACAAAAAAAGAGAGGGGGGCGGGTTCTTAAGGGGGCAACCACCCAGGGTGCCAAAGTCGCCAATATGTGTCTCTCTCATGTATCGTGCATTGAAGACACGGGGATTGGGGGCGCCCTTCTCTCGTTTTGCCCCGGGCGTGGCTTTTCCGTCGTAGGACCCTGATAGGGCAGATTTTTAATTCACTTCTCAAATTCTGTTAGTAGCTCTTGGAACTTCACAGCCGATATTCTCTCAAATGGAGCAAGAGATACATCCCATGCCAACAACATCACTAACTATTCCCCAGCTATTCCCCAGCTATTCCCCACCTATTCCCCCAGCTATTCCCCAGCTATTCCCCAGCTATTCCCCACCTATTCCCCAGCTATTCCCCAGCTATTCTAGGATTGGACAAGATCTCGAGATAGCGACTTTGCCCACCACAACGGCAGTTTAAGTGTTTAATATTTTTTATTTGGGTTATTTTGGACTCAGATCTAAGATGGCGTGTGGTTCGATCGCAACGCTCCCACGCAAAAAGCACCGCCCATGTATCAGCGGTGGATGATCTCATTATTTGTTTAAAACAACCCATAAACCCCCACCCCCCCACACACACAGACACACACACAGAAGTTCTGTGGACAGAGCAGTTTATTTCTCAACCACGGAAATAATTTTTTTAAACTCTACTTTCAAAAAGTCATTAATGACGCTCGATCGACGCTCGTGAACGTGGGCGTCATCCGTCCAGCTCTGAGACCGGGGGGGGGGGGGGATCCGAGGAGTAAGATCTATTTAAGTAGTAAGATGTCATTCGTATGTCGTGGTACGCCCCCTGGCGGATGTGCTCCTTCCATAACGATCGATACAAGGACAAAGCATGGAAGCGTCCCTGCAAATCTGTCGTAATGATTAGGCACTTGGGCAGATCACTGTTAATCTGCCGTAGAGAATAGGCACTTGGAGAGATCACTGTATATCTGCCGTAGAGAATAAGCACTTGGGCAGATCACTGTAAATCTGTCGTAGAGAATAGGCACTTGGGGAGATCACTGTAAATCTGTCATAGAGAGTAGGCACTTGAGATCACTGTAAATCTGTCGTAGAAAATAGGCACTTGGGCAGATCACTGTAAATCTGTCGTAGAGAATAGGCACTTGGGGAGATCACTGTAAATCGGTCGTAGAGAATAGGCACTTGGGAAGATTTGTAAATCTGTCATAGAGAATAGGCACTTGGGAAGATTTGTAAATCTGTCATAGAGAATAGGCAGTTGGGAAGATCACTGTAAATCTGTCTTAGAGAGTAGGTACTTGGGGAGATCACTGTAAATCTGTCGTAGAGAGTAGGTACTTGGGGAGATCACTGTAAATCTGTCGTAGAGAGTAGGTACTTGGGGAGATCACTGTAAATCTGTCGTAGAGAGTAGGTACTTGAGGAGATCACTGTAAATCGGTCTTAGAGAATAGGCACTTGGAGAGATCACTGTAAATCGGTCGTAGAGAATAGGCACTTGGGAAGATTTGTAAATCTGTCATAGAGAATAGGCACTTGAGGAGATCACTGTAAATCTGTCGTAGAGAGTAGGTACTTGGGGAGATCACTGTAAATCTGTCGTAGAGAGTAGGCACTTGGGCAGTCACCGTAACTAAAACTGCCTGTGAAAATGTCATCGAGAGTATGAAGCGCATCATCACTTTCAACAAAATGCCCAGTTGTGAGGACATCCGAACGAAAGCCGGGTCGTGAATTTAGATAGCGAGAGCATGAATGACGTCACGGTCCGTCCCAGCGTCACAAAACCCAAATGTTATCTATTCATGCCAGTAATAAGCCAGATGATCACATTATCATATAGAGTGTCCAATGTCCCAGTTGTTCTTTCATCCTATCCTGTCTACACAGTTGATGTAGTTTTGCTCTTGTGTGGCGATGATTGAACTGAAGGAAAGGGGGTGTGGGGGGAGATGAAGGAGATGGACGGGAGAGACCTTCAAGTCTTTCTTTGAGATTTGAGACTGAATAGAGTTATGTCCCCAGTCAATGATAGACTTAACATATGCAGGGTTACGAACGAGTCTTTGCTTGAGTCTGAATAGAGTTGTGTCCCCAGACAATGATGGACTTGACATGAGCAAGGTACAGAACTCTTGAGACTTTGATTCAAAATGCGATTATGTTCCAGTCTATGATAGACTTGACATCATCTGGGGAGAGAGCTATTAATTATAAAGCAAGAGTTATCGTGTATCCAGTCTATGACATTATACAAGTTTTTCTTTCATTGAGACTGTATCCTGAATTTAGAAAAAAAGACATAATCGACATTGATATGTTAGACACTGACCTAAAATCTATGTATAGACCTGCCAGCCTTAGGCCTACGCCTTGCCTTGTCGTAGTTAGGCATACGGCTTGTCTTGTCAGACAAGGCCTTGGCTTACATTGTCAGACTTGGGCATATAGCTTGTCTTGTAAGACTTAGGCCTACGGCTTGTCTTGTCAGACAAGGCCTTGGCTTACACTGTCAGACTTGGGCATATAGCTTGTCTTGTAAGACTTAGGCCTATGGCTTGTCCTATCAGACTTAAGCAAACGGGTAGACTTGTCAGACTCAGGCCAACGGCTTGTGTTTTTAGACTTAGGCCTAGGGCTTGTCTTGTCAGACTAAAGCCTAAGGCTTATCTTGTCAGACTTACGCTTAGGGCTTATCTTGTCAGAATTAGACCCAGGGCTTGTCTTGTCAGAGTTATAACTGTCATAAGTGGCGTATCCAGCAAGGGTTACTGCTACCAGACGTGGGCGGACAACTTTTCCGCCTGCTTATCCCTGTCGAGGGAAAAATAGCAGTTAACCGAAAATGCCGCCCACCCATTTTCAGCATCTCCATTTTCAGCCCCCCTCCATTTTCAGCCCCCTCCATTTTCAGCACCCTCCATATTCAGCCCCCTCCATAATCCGCCCCCTCCATATTCAGCCCCCCTCCATTTTCAGCCCCCTCCATTTTCAGCCCACTCCACTTTCAGCCCCCTCCATTTTCAGCCCCTCCACAGCTCCTTCAAGAACCCCCTTCCTACGCCACTGCTGAGAACCTATAAACTACGCGCATACAGACTAAAAAAATAGACTAGACGTACAGGCCTGTATAGGTCAGACACATAAAGACTAGACACATATAGTCTAGAAACATATAGACTGGACAGCTAGACTAGAATTATTGACTAGACACCTCCTCAGGGCATAAGTTTTGCGTTCTGATTGTCGACTTCCAAAAAAATTGGGGTCAAGGTCAAGGACTCCAGGGAAAATGAAACATTAACAGTGTCAATTGTTAACAACTTTCACAGTGAACTGCTGTCACAATCAATTGTTAACAATTTTCAAAGGGAACAGCTGTCACAATCAATTGTTAACAACTTTCAAAGGGAACAGCTGTCACAATCAATTGTTAACAACTTTAAAAGTGAACAGCTGTCACAATCAATTGTTAACAACTTTAAAAGGGAACAGCTGTCACAATCAATAGTTAACAACTGTCAAAGGGAACAGCTGTCACAATCAATTGTTAACAACTTTAAAAGTGAACAGCTGTCACAATCAATAGTTAACAACTGTCACAGGGAACAGCTGTCACAATCAATAGTTAACAACTGTCACAGGGAACAGCTGTCACAATCAATTGCTAACAACTTTCAAAGGGAACAGATATCATAGTAGTCAGAAGGCTTAATATAGAAAGACGCCTTAGGGCAGCGGTTCTCAATCTGTGGGTCACGACCCCTTTGGGGGTCGCCTAAGACCATCTGAAAACACATATTTATGAAGTAGAAACAAAAAGAATTTTATGGCTGGGGGTCGCCACAACACGAGGGACGGTATTAAAGGGTCGCGGGATTAATAAGGTTGAGAACCACTGCCTTAGGGACATGGACTGCAGTGGCGTAGTGAGGGGGGGGGCAAGGGGGGCATCATGCCCCGGGCGCTACTCACAAAGGGGCGCCAAATGGTATATTTTAATATAATATTGTATGGTTTTCTAATAGGAGGGGCGCTAAAAAGGTATTGGGGGCGCTAAAAAGGTATTGTGCCCCGGGCGCGAGTTAAGCTCGCTACGCCACTGATGGACTGCTCTCAAATAAACAACTTCCGTTTACCGTAATTTGTCAATTCGTCCTTCCTGCCTACCATGATTATTAGAATGATTTGTTCCATTAAATTTTTTAATTGAGAGTTCACTGCTAGACTCCCCACCTCCCACCCATACTCCCACCCATACTCCCCCGCACCCACACAATGCATTTTAAGTTTGTAAGATGACAACCCTACCACCCACAAAGCAATTAGTATTTGATTTTCCTCTCTGACACCAGCCTCTCTATACCCGCCCGACAAGTTTGACCTACACGCCAATACCATTTGGATTTTCACAACTCTACGCCAACCACACGCCAAACACAAAAGGCCAACCACAAAATGCCAAAGACATTACGCCAATCACAATACGCCAACCGCAATAAGCCAACCACAATACGCCAACCACCATACGCCAACCACAATACGACAACCACAAAAGGATTTTAGAGATAATTTCAATCTCACCCCAACCACTCACCACAATCACCCACCACAACCAGCCACCTGAACGATGCACTCACTACAACCACACACCACAACCACTAAGCCAAACAAACCACCACAGCCACTCACCACAACCCCACAACCACCCACCAAAACCACTCAACACAACCACTCACCACAATCAATAATTAAAACAAATATCCACACTCCTCCACCAACAACAACCCACCGTAAACATTTACCACAACCACTCACAACAACCACCCACAACAACCACCCACCACAATCACCCACCACGACCACCCACTACAGCCACTCACCACAACCACCCACCCCAACTACCCACCACAACCCCAAAAACACAACCACCCACCAAAATCACCAACACAACTACCCACCACAACCACTCACCACAACCAATCACCACAACCACTCGCCACGTCCCCCCAAAACCACAACCACCCACTGTAACCACTTACCACAACCCGTACACAACAACCATTCACCACAACTACTAAACAGAACCACCCACGAAAACCACCCACCACAACTACTCATCACAACCATCCAACACAACCACTCACCACAACTACCCATCACGACAACTCACCACATCCCCCAACACAACCAACCACTCACCTCAGTCACTCACCATAACCACTCACTACAACCACTAACTAAAACAACTCACTACAACCACTCTCCTCAATCACTCACCATAATCACTCACCACAACCCCCACCACAACCACTCACCACAACCACTCACCACAACCTCCACACCAAACCCCACCACAACCACTCACCACAACCATCCACCACAACTACTTATAACAACCCCAACCACAACCCTCAACACAACCATTCACCACAATCCTCCACCACAACCACCCACCACAACACCCCAGCCCCAACCACCCATAGCAACCACCCATCTCAACCCCTCACCACAACCACCCACCACAACCACCCACCACAACCACCCACCCCAACCACCCATATCAACCTCTCACCACAACCACCCACCACAACCGCCCACAACAACCACCCACCACAACACCCCAGCCCCAACCACCCATCGCAACCCCTCACCACAACCCCCCACCACAACCACCCACCACAACCACCCACTACAACCAGCCACCACAACAACCCAGCCCCAACCACCCATCTTAACCCCTCAACACAACCCCCACCACAACCACCCACCACAACCGCCCACCACAACCACCCACCACAACCACCCACCACAACCACCCACCACAACTACCCACCACAACACCCCAGCCCCAACCACCCATCGCAACCACCCACCACAACCCCCAACACAACCCTCACTACAACCACTCAATACAACCCCCTCCCCCACCACAATACAACCCCCCCCCCCCCACAAACACCCACCACAACCACCTCACCACAACCACCCGTCCAATAGTGTCCAGATTTGAACTCGACCAATGAAACGTCTGCTTCATATTTCTTCCTTAAAAGATCATCATTAATTTCGTTTTGTATTACAATTCAAGTTTTTAACTTTTTGTTTTTCTCAACAACAAAAAATCCCTAATATCTGACGTGCCAATAAACATGATTGAGCTTTGAATGGAGCTGATTGTTCAGTGGAGTGTCACGGTGATCTCAGCACGTCCATTGGCTACCAGACGATTTAATGCAATTAACCGGCTAAAAGGTGCGGGTGTGGGGGTATGGGGTGGACGATGCAGATCTTGAATGGAGAGGACACATATCAGAAGGAGACTGTGAGCTGAGTGGTGACTTCAGATAATAAATAAATGAATAAATAATGGATTTTAACGTAGATAAATTAAATAATTTAAAAAATATATATATATTAAAAATCGAATTGTTTCCTTCGTTTGTGATTCCATAAAGAAAAAATTATGCAAATGAATACGAAATCAAGTTGTCGAAATGAAATTATTGGAACGGAAGAAAGGGAACCAAAAACACAAAGAAAAAATTAAATTTAAAAAAAACATCTTTTCTGTTTCTTTTTTTTTGTAACAAAACATTTCCCCATTTCTAATAGCGACGTTTCTAAAATGTATTTTTAAAAAAATAAATCACTGTGAAAGAGTACACTTCCGTTGAAACAAAAATTGGTTTTCACAGTTATAAACACTGGTAAATTTCGTGTTTTACTGGAAGAGCATCCTGTGTAGATATATCATGTGACAACTTTGACGTGATCTATTTTTAGTTTGTTAGCGACATTTTGATTGGTGTACAATTATTCTTTTTCAAAAACGTAGTTCAACGAGCAATACATGATGATGTTTGTTGTAGAGCTGGCAAGCTGATCTTTTCACAGCTGGCAAGCTGATCTTTTCACAGCTGGCAAGCTGACCTTTTCACAGCTGGCAAGCTGATCTTTTCACAGCTGGCAAGCTGATCTTTTCACATCACGGAGGCTGATCTTTTCACAGCTGGCAAGCTGATTTTTTCACAGCACGGACTTTGATTTTTTTCACAGCACGAAGGCTGATATTTTCAGAGCTTTCAAGCTGACATTTGTAGAGCTGGCAAGCTGATATTTTCAGAGCACGGAGGCTGATATTTTCAGTGCACGGAGGCTGATATTTTCAGAGCAGGGAGGCTGATATTCTCACAGCAGGGAGGCTGATATTTTCAGAGCTTGGAGGTTGATATTTTCAGAGCTGGTAAGCTGATCTTTTCAGAGCAGGGAGTCTGATTTATAGAGCAGAGAGGCTGATATTTTCAAAGCAGGGAGGCTGATCATTTTTGAAAATAAGGCTGATATTTTGAGAGCAGGGAGGCTGATATTTTTTAGTTATTACATTATGTTTTAAGTTGTTTTTTAAATAAATATATTAGAAACCCATCCCGCCAACATATTAGCATTATGGCCTACTAATATATCAGTGTTATGATCTACTAACATATTAGCCTTATGGCCTACTAACATATCTTTCAGAAAAGGTAAATTAACGGTAAGCCAAAGATACAAGATTAAAACACAACACATAACGCTGTAAAGCTGTGCAAAATAACATCAGCCCCCCCATAGGCCTGAGATAAGCCTGTCATAAGTCTGAGATAAGTCTGGGATAAGCATGGGTTATGACTGGGAGAAATCTGGAATAAGTCTGGGATAAGCCTGGGATAAATCTAGAAAAAGCACGGAAGATGTCTGGGATAAACCTAGGAAAAGTCTGGGATAAGTCTAGGTTAAGTCAGGGATAAGTCAGGGATAAGTGTTGGATAAGAGGCACGTAGAGATTTATTGACCCAGAGATAGCAGATACGATACAACAAAAATAAAACAAACAACGAAACAAACAACAAACAACAAACAACAAAACAAACAACAAAACAACAACAAACAAACAACACTGCAACATATTGACCACTCTAAACCACGGTTTCCGCTCTGGATACTCCACATAAACTCAATTAATCATCACCACCAATGACCTCCTTGCCTCCTATGACAAAGGTAACCAGATCGACATGGCAATTCTCGACTTCTCCAAGGCCTTCGACACTGTTCCACACAGCCTTCTTCGACACTGTTCCACACAGCCTTCTTCTACACAAACTCCACCACTACGGCATTACCGGCAACCTTCACTCCTGGCTCTCAACATTTCTAACAAAACGGACCATGCAAGTAGTGGTAGATGGCGTCCGATCAGGCAAAGCCACCGTAGACTCAGGAGTTCCTCAAGGCACAGTACTGGGCCCCCTTCTCTTTCTCTGTCACATAAACGACCTCCCTGATACTGTAAAATCTCAAGTGAGGCTGTTTGCAGATGACTCTCTTGTCTACAGAGAGATAATCGACTACGATGACCACAACCAACTTCAAGCAGATTTGGAGTGCCTAATGAATTGGGCAGACAAATGGGGCATGAAATTTAATGAAACCAAATGCTACATAATGAGCATCTCAAAAAAAACCCATCAAGCTATATGTACACCCTAAATAGGACAATCCTTCAACAAGTAACAAACAATCCATACCTTGGAATTCTCTTCTCAAATAACCTAAAATGGTCACCCCATATAAACAAAAGTTCAAAAAAAGCCAACTCCACACTAGGTTTTATTAGAAGAAATCTGCGCCACTGCCCATCATCCTGTAAACGAAATGCCTATCTTGCACTCGTCCTCCCGATACTTGAATATGGTGCAATCATCTGAGACCCATGCCTAAAGCAAGATGTGGACAAGATGGAGCGAATTCAACGTAACGCAATGCGCTTCATAGCACGTGACTATAAAACCACCAACAAACAAACAACAAAACAATCAACAAAACAATCAACAAAACAAACAACAAAACAAACAACAAACAATCAACAAAACAAACAACAAACAAACAGCAAAACAAACCCTGACGCCTTGAGCCACAAGATTTCTCTCAATAGATCGGAATTCCAAAAAGTGTAAATGGATGAAGTTTTTTTTGTTAATGATGTCAATATTTAGAAGGCATTCCAACATTGTAAGCGTAAGTGTATCTGACAAGGTGAAGGTCTAATTTGATCAGGAGAATTCTATTGCAGGAGAATGCACTTTGTTCTGGCGCCCGGTTTTAAGCAGACATGCTAGCAAAAATGTCTGGTCCTTCCAAGCTAATATGTGGTACTTCCAAGCTAATGTCTGGTCCTTCCAAGCTAATGTCCCGTCCTTCCAAGCTAATGTCTGGTCCTTCCAAGCTAACATCTGATCCTTCCAAGCTAATGTCTGGTCCTTCCAAGCTAATGTCTGGTCCTTCCAAGCTAATGTCTGGTCCTTCCAAGCTAATGTCTGGTCCTTCCAAAATAAGTCTTTGGCCTTCCAAAATATATTAAAATTTGACAAACACCAAATTACTTTATTACAAACTGTAAATTTAGAATTAAACTGTACTTTTGTTAAAGAACACAACTACAGAAAATACGTTGATTTAACACCCCCCCCCCCCCCCCAAAACCGCACAAACCCACATTTTTTTCCCCCGGGAATCCTCTGTCCAAGCCGCGGAAAATAAAATTAAATATCTAATAAAACGTGTTTTTTTCTTTTTTTAGAAATCTGAACTGTCCTCATTAAAAGTACAGGAGCCTCGCGTTGGTTGCACGTGACCCCAACGTCACAAGTGGCACCAACAGGCCCTGGCCTGACCTGCTTTGACGGAAACGTCTAGCCTGGTCTGACCGTCCACCTGACCCGATTCCTCCCACGGAGCCAGGAACGGGAGATTATTTGGTGAATATTTAATGACAGGCAGAGCGTTCGCTTTAGCGCTAATCGTGTTGCCATGGGATTATCCCCGGATTAGAAAAATGCTTTTAACACTAGAGGTAAGCCTTCTAGGAATTACTGAAGACATCAAAACTCACCCACTCTCTTCCCACCCTCCTCCCTCCTTTCTACGACGTCCTTTTTACTCCGCCCTACCATCCTCCGCCCCACCTTCCTCCACCCTACCCTCCTCCATCTTACCTCCGCCACCCCACCCTCCTACCACCTCCTCACGACCCTCCTCCATCATACATCCTTCGCCCACCCTCCTCCATCTTACCTCTTAGGTCCCACTCTCCTTCACCCCAATCTCCTTCCCCACCTTCCTCCGCCCACCCTCCTCCGCCTAAGCCTCCTCCACCCCAACCTCCTCCACCCCAACCTCCTCCACACCAACCTCCTCCACCTTACATTCGTTCGCCCCACTCACCTTCGCTCACTCACCTCCGCCCACTCACCTCCGCCCACCTTCCTCCACGCACCCTCCTCCGACCACCCACCTCCGCACCTCACTATAACTGACCAAGCAGCACTCTCTTAACAGACTGATTACTGTTTGAAATCGAAAAAGCGTTTGAAGGGATTTTATTATTTTTAAGACTCGAATTCCAAAATATAATTAAATGTTTATAATACGTCAACATCTAGATTGCAAAATACAAGAATAAAAATTAGCAAATTGATTAACATTAATTTTTAAAAATCTTATCGGCGATAATCGCAACGCCATTTAAGATGAACGCATTCGCATCTCCAAACATGTATAAAACCATCACAAACAAAACACGCTATTTGGCGTTGCCATGGCGGTGACCTTTCACAAGTCACGTGGCGGGCCTATGAAATGATCTCGATGTTTATTAATTATGCGATTTTTTAAAAGTTGAATCTTTGAAAGCATTTTAAGTTATGAAGAAGACACCAGGGTGGCTTTGGGATTTGAAAATCCGAATACATCGATTAGAAGGATATATGGAACGGGATCAAACGACATGTAGCACGATTTATCGAAACCTTACTGTAGTTGTGAAGTTGCATGTTTGCAACATATATACTTAACTGGGTGTCAAAGAAATAATAAAAACACGTTTTGTCGACCACAGCGCCGCTCAAAGAGAAGTCACGTGGTCCAATGAAAGACCATGTCAAAGAAAGCCTCAAAAGAAAGGATAAGATGAATTATCACCCTCTAATTATCCCCCTCCCGGTCTTAAATAATTACCCCCCTTTCTAAAATAATTATCACCCCTTGTCATAAATATTATACACCTTGTCTAACATAATTAGCCCCCATTGTCTTAATTTAATTATTCACCTTGTTTTAAATAATTATCCTCTTTGTCTTACGAAATTATCCTCTTGTACTAAATAATTATCACCTACGTCTTAAATAAGTATATCCCTTGTCTTAAATAACTATCCCCATTGTCTTAACTAATTATTCCTCTTGTTCTTAATAATTATCTCCCTTGTCTTAAACAATGAGTTCCATTGTTTTAAAAATTACCTCCCCCCTTTTTTGTGTGTCTTAAATAAGGATCCTTCTTGTCTTAAATAATT